>OZ038381.1:115819789-117019789 GCA_964036045.1 Eutreptiella sp. 'Long Island Sound 2002'
AGGGCGGTGCGGTGGCCTGTTCCCATTGTTCCGGGTGGTTCCGGTCCGCTGGGTGGTGGTTCTTGTCTGGGGCTCGTTGTAGGCGTATGGTCCCTCGGCGTGTGACGTTGGTGTTGGTGTCGTGAGTCAGGGCCTGGCCCCACTCCATGGGGGGGATCCAGACGTGCTGGCCGTCGGCGTGTTGGCGGACTTGCCAGAGTACGACGTCTACGACGGCCTCTTGGAGGCCGTTGCCTGGGGAGGTCAAGTCCTGGAGGGCTTTAACGTTGAGCTTGGTCCAGCTCTCTTGTATGCGGTACCAGCCCAGGGGAGTGCTCAGGGCCCTGCCTTGGAGGGTTGCCCGGAGGAGGCTCGGGTCGCAGATGGTGGTCTGTGTGAGGGGGGGGTGCCCCTGGGTCCGGGGGGGTTGGCTGGTTGGGCTGCTGGGGTCCTGCGCGTCCACGTTAACGTATGGGTGGCCCTGGGTGGGCTTGGCTGGGCTTGGCGGTGCCAGGTGGCCTCCTTGGTAAGAGGTGGGCTCTGGGGTGCCTTGGTTGCTTGTGGCGGGGGGGCCGTGCGGTTAGGCCTGCTGGCCTTCTGGCGTGCTCTGGTGGTGTCTTGGAGGCCTGCGGACGGAGATGGGGGGGGCGTGCGTGGGGCGCGGAGTGGGTTAGTGGATTTTTGGGTCATGCACGGCATGGTAATGGATGAGACGCTGCATGAGTTCCCTGGCGGTGGGGTCGGTGAGTTGTTCCATGTGTGTCAACAGGAGGTGATTGCGGTGTACCATTTGGGCCGCTGCTATGCGGACTGCTTCTAGCTGGACGTGCACTGTTGCCTTTATCGGGTTCTCCGTGTGTTTGACGAGGTTTCAGTGTAGGGCCTGTGTCACCGCCCCTCTCATGGTGGCCTCCTTGACCAGGGGGTCCCTGAAGAGGTGTTCGGCACCTTCCGCCAAGCCAAGAGCTGCCCCAACAACAGAGGCAACCAACGCCGGCAATACCGGCGAACCAACAAAGCAACACCTGCGGCGCCTACACCCGGTGCGCCACCTACACCACCCTCACCAATGACAATACCCGAAGCAACACCTGCAGCAACCTCAACATCGGCATCACCAGCGACTCCAACACCCAGTGCATCACCTACGGCGCCCTCACCGTCAGCATCCCCAGGGCCACCAACAGGACTGGCGGGTCCACCGGCCAGCAACGCCGCCCACGAAGCCCCGGACAGGAATAGCGACAGCCGACGCCCAAACACAGGCCAAAGACCACCCACACGCGGACCCACACCCGAACGACCACCTGCAGCACCCTCACCATCGTCATCACTGGAGACACGGTAAACCGTAACATCTCCTGCAGCACCCTCACCATCGGCATCACCAGCAGCACCATCAACCAAAGCATCGCCTGTCATACCCTCAGCATGGCATCACCTGGAGCATCACCGACAGCATCCTCTCCGTCGGCATCACCAGCAACACCGCAACCCGGCTGCAGCATCACCACCCACAGGGCCCTCACCCTAGGCACCACCCGGTACAACACCTGGAACACCAACACACCCACCACCCTCACCATCAACAACACCAGCGGCACCCGCCGCCAGGAGCGGCGAGGAGCTGGCCCGACACTAGAGGCGACCAACACCGCCAGGACCGACGTTCCCACCAACCAGAACGCCCACTGGACCCTCCGCCAGGAGTGGCGAGGGCCCTCGCCCAGAACCACCGACGACCACCCAAGCGCGGACCCACATCCAACACCTCCAGCACCCTCACCGTCAGAGCATCACCCGCGGCACCATCCACCAATGCATCAACAGCAACACCCTCACTATCGGCATGACCAGCGGCGCCAACACCCGGAGCACCACCAGTAGCACCCTCATGGTCAGCATCACCAGCGGCACCAACACCCGGGGCGTCACCTACACTACCATCCCCGACGGCATCACCCGGACCACCACCGGCACCACCCTCACCGGCGGAATCACCAGCAGCACCGCCACCCAGCCGCAACATCCTCACCTACAGCACGCTCACCCTCAACATCGCCCGATGCAACACCTGTAACTGCAGACGCCACCGACATCGACAACACGATCACCTGCGCCAGCCTCACTATCAGCAGCCTCCTCCAGGACTGGCGAGGAGCTGCCCCGTCACCAGAGACGACCAACACCGGCAGGACCGGCGAGCCAACCGACCACTAACGCCCACCAGGGCCTCCGCCAGGAGTGGGGAAGGCCCACGCTCAGAACCGCCAACCACCACCCATGCGCGGACCCATACCCAGCAACATCACCAGCAATACCCCCACCATCAGAACAAGGCCAGACACGCGATCCACCAAAACATCACCTGCAGCACCCTCACTGTCAACATCATCAGCGACACCAACACCCGGCACAAGGCAAAGGAGTTCAACGTTCGTTTGGAAAGTTTGTAACGAAGATATTTGCCTGTTACTCAAAGGTGTCAGACGCAATAGCGTCTAAGAGGAAAAAAAGCAGAAAAAGATTGCTGAATGGAACAACCAACCGTTCAGATATGTTGATGGTATGTTCGAAGCTTACATTGCTCTTGTGCTGACCGTTTCTTTACCACAACAGGGTTGTCTCGCTGTGTAGTCTGGCGGTTTGGCTTTGAACTCCTTCCGCGCACAAAGATTAGCCAAGAGGCCAAGGACAGCTGACAGACAACACACCCGCTGCGCATATCGGTGGGCAAGTGGCTGGGGGCACTTAACACCGCATACACCACACGACGACTGGGCACCGGTGAACAAGCGCCAGGTCACCATGAGCACCGCACACACAACGCACCGGGCGCGCGGAACGGTACACAAGCGCCAAGTGGCCTCCGACCCCGCACACAGGACACACCAGGCATGCACACCGGTGAACAAGCGCCAGGTGGCCAAAGACACCCCACACACAAAACACCGGGCGCACACACCTGTGTACAGGTGCCAAGTGGCCATGAATGCTACAACCACAAATCAGCGGGCGCACGCACTGGTGGACAAGCGCCAAGTGGCCACGGACATAGCACACAGGACACACCAGGCGCGCACAGCGTTGAACAGGCGGCAAGTGGCCAGACACACCGCAGACACAACACACCATGCGCCCGCGCTGGTAAACAAGCGCTAAGCGGCCAAGGACACCGCACACAGGACAGGCGGAGCAGGCACAACGGTGAACAAGTGCCAAGACCCCATCGACACAGTCTTACCCTGGGGACATCCGTCCCTCCTACTGCCCCAGGACAGGCGCCTGTTAAGCCGCTCTCGCAGGTGCTTGCAAAAGCACTGTTGCAACCACCCGGTCCAGGTGTCCTGGGTGAGGAGGCGTCCCCACCTGTGTTGATGGGTAGGGCAACACCTCCTCTTCTTTGGGCAGCAGCTTGTATGGGCTTCCCAGCCATGTGGAGTATCCCCCACCACAGAGGGTGTTGGTCCAACGATGGTCTCACCGCTATGACTGGATTTGTTGGGTGCCGCTGCTTGGCAGGCGACCCCCTCCTCGGCTTCGTACCACCTTGGCAGTCACCGGTTGCTTCCATCGCTCCGAGGACGTTTGCCATGGTCTCGGATGCAGCCCGGCTGGGCTGGGACCAACAGCCCTGGAGTACCGCCCCCGCTGTTGGACCAGCGGGTTGGCCGGGTCGCCCCAGTGCGTCCAACCCGTGGGGTGTAATTTGTTGACAGTTTTCCCTCTGGCGCCCTAGGTGTGCAAGTGTGTGCGGTGTACCTGGCCCCCTGCACGCCTGGCGTGTTGTCCCCTTAGTCTGCAGTGTGTGGAATGTCCATGGCCCCTTGGCGCCTGTTAACCAGTGTGCCTGCTGCACGGTGTTCATGGCTCCTTTGCGCTTGTTCACCTGTCTGCACGCCTGTTGTGTTGGATGTGCGGTGTCCTTAGCACCCTTGGGGCCTGTACACCGGTGTGCGTGCCTGGTGTTTTGTGTGTGCCGTGTCCCTGACTCCTTCGCACTTGTTCACCGGTGTGCGCACCTGGCATGTCTTGTGTGCGGTGTCTTGGCCATTTGGCGCCTGTTCACCGTGCGTGCGCACGGTTTCTTGTTTTTGCGGGTTCCTTGACCCTGTGGAGCTGTTCACCGGTGTTCTTGCCCGCTGTGTTGTTTGTACGGTGTCTGTGGCCTCTTAACCGGGTGGACTGGTGTGGGCGCCCCCTGTGTTGTATGGGGGGTGTCCCTGGCCCTTTGGCAATTGTTCACCGGGCGTCCGCCTGCTGTATTGGGTGTGCGGTGTCCTTGGCCCCTTGGTGCTTGTTCACTGGTGTGCGCGCCCAGTGTATAATGTGTGCGGTGTCCTTGGCCTCTTTGCGCTTGTTCACGGCTGGGCGCGCCTGGTGTGTTGTTTGTGCAGTCTCCTTGGCCACTTGGCGCTTGTCCAGCGGTGTGTCAGCCCAGTGTGTAATGTTTGCGGTATCCGAGGCCTCTTGGCGCTTGTTCATCGGTGAACACGCCAGATCTTTTGTGTCTGCGGGGTCTTTGGCCTTTTACCGCTTGTTCACTGGTGTGCACGCCTTGTGTACAATGGAACTGCACTTGAAAAAGCAAGAACCACCACACCAGTGCGGACGAAAAGAAAGTGTCATCAGAACGTGTTTAAGGAAAGCATTTGCTTGTTACTAAAAAGGTTTCATATGTAGTAGCGTGTACGATCAGGATCTTAGCCAATGTTCCCCAAAGTTGATTCTTTGGGCACATAAGACTCCAAAATCTATTGGTTTGCCACTGTTGTCTCACTTATACTCAGAAATACGGAATCCTACAATTTACCAAATGCAGAAAGCACACAGTCCAGCTTGCTTTCCACCAACACATTTTTCCTCTTTCAAATCCCTATTGTCCTTGATCATAGAGGCACGTTGCAGTGGAAGAATTTAAAAAAAAGCAGTCCAGAAAAATGTAGCTGTTGAATCTCCTGGTCTGCACACGGTCCAGGCTTCGCCTCTGGTCACACAATGGTGGCACCTTGCTTGGCTGGGCGTCTGTGTGTGCATTTTTGCAGTATAAGGTGAAAGACAAATCGGACAGAATTCAAACAGGAAATATTGGGTCGCTCATATACAAGGAACTGATCTCACACTGCCACTTTGTATCAAATGGTTGACGATGTAACACAGATGAGAGTGTATGATTATGCGACTGTCCCTGGGTGCGCGACCTGGCAAGACAAAAACGCAGAAAAAGAACGGACCAGCCCGCTGTTCAGATATGATCTTGGTATGTCGCAAGTGTACAGTGCTCTTGTGCTGACCGTTTCCTTATCACAACAGGGTTTCCTCGCTGTTTAGTCTGGCGGCTTTGCGTTCACGTTCTTCCCCTCTTCACAGGTAAACAAACAAATTAAAGGTATGAAGGAAGAATCGACCAAGCAGCTCGCACGTGGGGTTGGGTGGGAGGCAGTGCTCGGGGTTCATGTGCCTAGTCGGCTAGGCTACAGGGGGTTGTGCCTCTTTGTGCAGTTGTTCACTCCCTGCTTTCTTCTCTTCTCAGGTGCGGTGGGTGTTGTACGTGCAGTGTTGTTGTTCAATGTAGGGTTGTTCAACACATTTTACCTCATTCTTGCTGTGTTTTGTGGCCATCTTACACTCCGGGCTCCTGCTGGTTTGCATAAGAGACAGTGGAGCATGCATGCACACAAAGCATCAATCGTTTAGGTCTGTTTAAGACGCTTAGGGTTTGTTTGTGCTCCTCTTCGTCGTGCATTGACAGGCCGTGCATGGTGAGGAGAGTATGTACGCCCCAGGAGGGCCAATTCCTGGTTGGGTTGTTGGTTGTGGATCTGTGCAGGCTGTGCTCCATGATGCGTGCTGTGCAGTGAAGTCATTTTGTGGGTCCTGTGTTGTGTTTTACGACCTGGGAACTCTCTTGTACTGTTGTTTATCCTGTTTCCCGAAAGTCCCAAATCCCAAATCGACAAACCTCTGCGCAGGATCTTTAGACGGAGCACCAATACATAGACACTTCGAAAATCCGAAAACAGAAACTCTGCCCAGAGATGTCGAAGTATCATACAGCACTTCGTTCACGCAACTGGCATTTCGATGCTTCATATGTATTCACAGGCTGCAGCGCGATTGCCACTGCAATTGCGACTCGCGCGCTCGCTGCGCTGCTGCTGTTCGAAGCCATAACACTACCACCCCCCTGCGACCTCGAAGAGGTCCCACTCCTCTGGGTGGGCGTCACACTGTTGAGCCTGAAGGCAGGCCCAGAAAACAACTTTTGGACCTCGACATGTGCTGGCTACTGAAGGATAATAGTGGTTGAAACCCACACACTGAGGTACAGCATATGATATACCCGTTGTCAGCGACTCATTCATACGCCGTGTTCGACTCTGCCAAGGCTGTGTCTTGGCGGAAGCTGCAGAAAATAACTTCGCCAGGCACACTGCACGGGCGCTACCCACAGCAAAGCTGTGGGTCCGTCGAAATACCATAACATTGGGCCCAGCCATCAAAGCTGAGTGCCCACCATACAGACAACCAACAAGACTATACATCTGTCCAATCGACAGGGCATATTAAGGCAGTTGACACCATTAATGGCGTCCCGACTGTTGAAATCAGCCATTACTTGGCATCAAGACTTTCGAAGCAGCCAATACCAGCCGTTCCGACTGTCGTTTCAGCAGTGTGTCCGACTGTCGCTTCAGCAGTCTGTGCCCCACTCGAATGTGGACAAGCGATCCACCTGGACTCGACATACTTTGTGCACTTCCTTCAGCGTCTCGACGCCAGCCATGAACTTGAAGGTGTCATGACCGGTGTAGTGTCGACGAATGTCTCTTTGAAGGGGAAAGCTTCTGGATCAGGATACCAGATCGATGGTTGAGCAATCGAAGGTTGGGATCACCAAGCCGGCCGTCGACGGGGCATTTGTACTGGAATACGAAGACATGTTCACAGGCAAGCGCTCGAAATTGTCCCGGTCCCAATGTTTGTGCCTCCGTCGAATAGAAATCGCAAAGGTTCCACGGTTTCCAAACGTCCTGGTTCCACGAATCGTTTCGATTGGTGACTTCGAAGGAGAACGCGTCATGTGGACCGGTGGCCCATCGATAGGTTTGCTTCGAACCAGTACAAGCGGCCATGCTCTGATAGAACTGACCAGTTCGTGTATCGACTCGCCACCACTGTGTGTCAGCAATCGAAACTCTCCGAACAACAATGATGACACTGACGCCGTCGACTTCAGGGCCGAGGGCATATCCGTCAATGATCTCAAGGCTGCTGGATCCAGAGTTTTCTTGCAGTCGACTGAGGTGTTGATGCACATACTGGCCATCGGCGAGAGCGCTCTGCAGGAAGAATCGAATCACTTCTGCAGTCAGAAGGCTCGAAGCCGTGTTGACAATGACCGCTTCGAGGCCCTGGTCTTGACAGCTGACCTTGCGTCGATGGGCAGCTGTGAAGTCGTCATGGATCGGCTTGAGGTACTTGAATAAAGGGATGTCAAAGTGGTGCCGATAGACGTTTGAATCCGCTAGCGAAAACCGTTGGTCGACAGGGTCCGGGTTGAACGGGTCACTCGCGGGCAAATTGCTGGACTGGAGCTCCTCCCGTTCTTCGGCGAAAACATTCCTTCAGAATTCGACCGCTCGGCGCCAACGTCGTCCATCCTCGTATCCGCTTTCGAAGGTAGACATGAGGTATTTCGAGGTACCCAGACGTTGAACCAAGTCAGCGGTGTACGTGTGGCATTCTCGATGTCCATCAACTGTCGCGAAGTCAGGCGGGAACAGGCGTCCGCCGCTGCATTCTCGAGGCCCAGTCATTCCACAATGTGGGGTTGTGTTCCTCGAGGACCTGGGACCAACGTGCTTGTCTTGGTGTCAGCGGTCAACGGCACGTCTTAAAAAAACGAAGGCCTTCGTGGTCAGTGTGCACATTAACCTGCTGTGGTCCTCGAAGTAGATGAAACCACTGCTTCAAGGCTAACACGATGGCCAACAGCTCCTGTTCTCGAATCGGGTATCGAGTTCCGGCAGGCTGCATTTTCGGCGACATGAAGGCAATAGGTCGAAGATGTCCCTTGTACTTTCCATGCGCGCATCGCTGCGCTAGCGTGGCACCCACGCAGTCTTTAGAAGCATCCGTGTACAAGTGATACGGCTGTCGGGGATCGATGGCACGGAGATGTGTCGCATTGATCATTGCTTGCTTCAGCTTGTCGAAGGAAGCTTGATGCACAGCTGTCCAGTGCCACTCGAAATCTGCCTTAAACATTGCGGTCAGAGGGGCTGCGACAGCTTGGAACCCTTCGACAAACTGCTGGTGAAATCCACATATATCAATGAATTGTCGGACTTCATGAACCGTGGTCCGCGGAGGCCAACCTCGGATGACCTTTATCTTTTTGGGGTCCATGTCGACTCCGTCTCTATCGATGATGTATCCGCAGAAGGGTACTCGACTCTGGAAGAATGTGGATTTATCGATGCAGGGAAATAGGTAGTGGCGACAGAGTAGTTCATGTACCAAATTGAGATGTCGTATGTGTTCATCCACATCCTTTCAGAAGACGAGGATGTCGTCGATGTACACCCATACGAACATCCCCAAGTGGTCTCGCAGGACATCATTCACGATGTGTTGAAACGTGGATGGCGCGTTACAGAGGCCAAAGGGCATGACAGCCCATTCGAAGGCGCCAAATGGTGTGTTGAAGGCGGTTTTCTAGACATCTTCGTCGTGGATTCGGATCTGGTGGAACCCGCTAACAAGGTCTATCTTCGAAAATACGGTGGAACACCCCAGTATACTCAAGATGGATTGGATCAAAGGTAGAGGATATCGATCTTGAACAGTTCGTGTATTCAACGCTCGGTAGTTGACGCACATACACTATTTAACATTCGCTTTCTTCACCAGCAGGCAACCTGCTCCTTATGGACTCGAGGATGGTCTGATCCGACCAGATCGATGCAACTTGTCCAGTTGTCATCGAAGTTCATCTAATTGACTCGGGTCCATTTTGTAAGGGTGCACCCACGGTGGATTGTCTTCCGAATTGAGGCGTATTCGATGATCTCTACCAGGTCGATGCGGAGGTAGGTCTCCATACTCCGCTTTCTCCCGGTCGTAGAGGTCCGCCCACTTGTGTGTACTTTTGAATAGGCAATTTGCGTCGATCAGGGTCAAGCCCGTCATCGTCACTGCTTGCTTGCATCTTATACATTTGATCCATCGGCACTGCGGGTCGAGGCATGCAGCACAGAAACATATGATCTCAGGTGAGATCAGCTCGACGGATCTCCCTCTTGAGTTTCGGCAACGAGATATATTCGATCTCCATATGGCTGCACTCCTCATCTGTGATACCATCTTCCGCTTCGAACTCATCGTACATGCCAGCACCATTCTGGACGTGTGTCGATGAGTGTACGTCAGGGCATGTGGGGTAGGGCTTCCAACCGGACTCGCTTTCGAGGTACTGGATGAGAGTATCGAAAGAAGGTTCAACTTCGAAGCGGCTTGGAACTGCAGCTGGGTGGAATGTCTTGACTCGTCGAAAGACAACCGGTATGTTGTCGAACCATGTTGGATGTCCGCATACCGTTCCTTCCAGTCGACAGTTGGGTTATTGCTTCGAAGCCATGGTAGTCAAAGCACCACATCTGGCGTAATATCCAAGACTTTAGGCTCTCGTGTAGTATCGCACTTCGAATTGGACACCTCCGGCTGTTAAGATGTGTCCAGGGTTTGTCTATCTGTAGAGGGGAAGTCGCGCCCTCTTTGCAGTCTGCATTGACATGCACATATGATTTTACGATGTCGCCAGATCCGAAAATTCAGTTGCCGGACTATCGCAGAAACCGCCGCGGTCGCGATTTTCCCGCCGCCGCAAGCATTTTTGGCTCATTGCGCGAGATTTCTGCCAATTCTGTGCGCAGTTAAGCAGATTTAAGAAGCGCAATCTGCCAATCGCAATCATATCCTGCTGAAAAATCGCAAAAAAATGACCTTTTTCTGGTCAAAAATTGAGTTCTTTTGGCCTCAGACAAGCAGTTGAAGACCCCCCTCTCCATTTGGAGGGTGCTGGGTACAGAAAAGCAGGTTGTAGAGGCATATATATCACGAAAACACAATTTACAGCATGCGTATGCACCAAAATTTGCCATTTGTCATGGAAAAAACGGCCAAAAATGGTTGCCTTTGGCGAAAAATTGTGTTTTTTTAGCTTCAGATAGCCAGTTGAAGACCCCCTCTCCCTTTTTTGAGGGTGCTGGATGCTAACAAGCAGGTTGTAGGGGCACAGAGATCACAAAAACGCAATTTACAGCATGCGTATGCCATGTTTCATGGAAAAAAACGGCAAAAAATGGCCGCTTTTTGGTGAAAAATTGTGTTTTTTGGCCTCAGCCAAGCAGTTGAACACCTCCCCACCCCCATTTTGAGGGTGCTGGATGCAATGGGGACACAGATCGCCCAAACAAAATTTACAGCATGCTAACTACTT
This sequence comes from Eutreptiella sp. 'Long Island Sound 2002', assembly GCA_964036045.1. Lineage (NCBI taxonomy): Eukaryota > Euglenozoa > Euglenophyceae > Eutreptiales > Eutreptiaceae > Eutreptiella > Eutreptiella sp. 'Long Island Sound 2002'. The sequence continues at coordinate 115,830,273 of OZ038381.1, forward strand.
GAATGGGTGTTTCTTTTTATGTTGCAGGTTTTGGGATTTTTGGACGTCATAAAATCCTATGTTGAAGTCACTGGTTGCCCCACAGTCGACTAACAATTCCACGCTGGAGTCAAAGGAGTCATCACGACGTGCGCAAATGCGCCGTTGTACCGTGAACAGAGACACATAGTCAAGTTCTGTTCCTTCGGCGTTGACACCCCAAGGTGTCGAATTCTTTTCGCGTTTAGTGGTACTGATGGTGGTGCTCAGCTCTTCTCGAGGACGTCCACCACTAGGTATTCGAAGATGCTTCCTAGGCCATTGTGGGTCGTTCTTTGCTCTTGGAGCGAGATCCAAACCGTCCCTTATTGTCTAGAGTCTGATTTCTTCGTGGTGTGCCTGATCTTGATTCTCGACGTTCTCGTCCTCAGAATGGCGGTCGATGCTCTGGCCCGTTGCGGGCCAAGTGGCCTTGTTCGCCACAATTGTAGCAGCGCCTAGTTTCTCAACCATCCTGGCGTCCGAACCGTTCATTTCGACGTTCAACAATGTAGGCACGTAGTTCTTCTATGAGCTTGGCAATTGTATCCAGATTCATCGGCTTTGGCACAGTCGAAGCAATCGGGGACGCGGCTGGAGTCGGCATGGGGTTGACGTGCGGTGCTGGCATAGGATTGGAAGGAAATGTTGTAGAAGTCGAATTTGGCGGAACCATCATAGGCAGGGGTCTTGAGACCACAGAACCCATGGTATCAGGTGCCGTCCTCCATGCTTTTTTTACCTCCTGGAGCTGGTAACCTCCCGCCATGTGGGCTTCTGCAATGGTCTCTACCAGAGTATCGAAACCGAATGGTCTCCCAGAACGCCATTTCGAACATACCTCAACGATGTACTGCCGACAGAACAGCGTCATTCAACAAACCTTCAACAAATAGAGAGTAGACGAGGTAACCCATCCGGAGGTCACTGGTGTTAACCTTCGACTTGATGACCGAGGTTCGGAACTCCTTGACGTAGTCCGCATGTCGAGGGAACTCACTTTCTTTTAAGGTCAGCAATCTCGACAGGTACACCGGGTGATGGGATATGCAGTCGAAAGGTTGACCCAACACGCGCATGAGCTCGAACCAGTCATCCCGTACAACTTTTGTCAAACTGTGATAATACTCGATAGCGCCACCTTCAAGGAGAAACAGTATGGTTGTCACCTGATCGACGGCTGAAGTGATATCCGACAAAGCAAAGGCTCGCATAAGGTCCTCCTGCCATGTGCGAAATTCTCCAGATCCCGGTCTCCCAGAGAATGCTCGAATCAGCTTTTTCAAGCGTTCAAAACGACGTCCCAGAATCTCGAATGTTGGAGCACGTGGATTTGCGACATTCACTGGATTGGCTTGGTGCACCGCGGCATGCACTGGGTTCGCTGTATTCATCGACGGGTCGAAGGCAGGTGGCTGTAGAGGTGGTCGTTGCGGTGGATGAGGTAAACTGTTCGACGGTGAATACGGCGGATAGCTCAAAGGAGACGGCTGTGGTTGTGGTTGTGGTTGTTTCTGCTGTTGTTGTTGTGAAAACTGGAAGTGACTCGAAGGTTGTTGACTCGAAACTTGTGTCAACTCGTTGAGAAGGACATAACATTGCGAAAGTTCATGTTCCAGACGTCGAAGTTCGCTTACAGCAGCTTGTGTTGCATTCTCCGTCGAGGACTGCAAAATGTCGACTCGGTGATCAGTTGCCGCATTAGCATTTGCTGCTGATGTCTGCAACGCATCGATGCGTTGTTCCAATTCGATGACCTTGGCTTGAGTATCTGCAAGCTTCTGCGACAAGCTGTGAAGATCACGAGAAATGCATTGAAACCACTCGCTTTCTCGACTTGCGATGCGCTCTGCAAAGAACCTTTCTAACAAACTCGAAAACTCGTGATGCAACGGTGAGTCCGATCGAAACAGACTGTCTCTGATAAAGTGCAGCATAGCTGCGTCGTCGAAAGGTCGCTCCGTTGCAAATTGAAATTCGAATCAAGTTGACGGCGTCGAAGATTGATCTCGAATATTGAGGTCCCCGCCACCTAGCTGGCTACCACTTGGTGTGGTGTACTCCTTCAGAACTCTCTTGTACTCTTGTTTCTTATGTTTCCCGAAAATCCCACATCCCAAATTGACAAACCTCTGCGCAGGATCTTTAGACGGAGCTACAATACATAGAAACTTCACAAATTCGAAGACAAAAACCCTGTCCAGAGATATCGAAGTATCATACGGGATTTCGTTCACGCAACTGGCATTTCGATGCTTCATATGTATTCACACGCTCAGTGTGATTGCGACTGCGATGGCGACTCGCGCGCCTGCTGCGCTGCTGCTGTTCGAAGCCATAACACCTGTGCATGCTGCAAGACTATGTTGCAGCAAACGCTAGGCATCCAAAAGGGGACGGAGCAGTACTAAATGCGTGTGGTAGACCCTGCTTAGGGTACCTGGTGCTCCATCTCACATTCTGTAAGAGATCAGGTGGGGTCCTTTGCGCTTGCTTGCTTGCTGCTCTGTCGTGGTGACCTCGTGAAAAGATTTGGCTGAGAACCGGATAACCTGGGGAGCCTGACTTTGACTGGCCAGTAACCACAACCAAAACATCGGCCTTTTCTTTGCTTCTTCTTTTCAGCGTAAAGGGAACAGAAGTCCTCCACCCAAACAGCAAGGCCCAGATCACCCAAAGCGTACTGTTTCAGGGGCCTTGCGGGGGCCACGTCTGCCCACAGACTACTTTGATAAGTATCTGCGTACTGTTAGCGCAATGCTTCCCTTCGGATTTGGCAGGGAAACACGTGGAGGCATGGCTGTCTAGCACAGATTGCATACCATTGCGTTGGTTCCTTGTACGTCTCATACGGGGGACAAAGCGTGTAGTTGTTAGGGGACGTAGGCCTGGACAGCTGTCCTTCGAAGGCCGGTGTCAACAGTAGTGAGTGTACTGTAGTGGTGGTTCCTGTCCTCCATGCCCTTCCTCGCGGGCAGGGAAGGTAGGTAGGTAGGTCGTGTCGGGACTGGGGTTGGTAGGTGGGAGATGGCCGCTCCTGAGAATCACCGAACCTGCTCCTGAGGAGCCAGCTCCTCAGGAGCACCGACCCTGGCTCCTCAGGAGCCACGACCCTGGTACTGCTCCTCAGGAGCACCGACCCTGATAAATGCTCCTCAGGAGCACCGACCCTGTACGAGCTCCAGGGTTGGCGATTCTCAGGAGCGGCGGTTGTCTTGTTAAGCAGTTTGCTCCAAAGGAGACAGGGTCATTGCTCTTCAACAGCTAGGGGTGTGGCTCCTCGGGAGCTAGGGTCAAAGGTTCGGTTTGCTCCGCAAGAGAAAAGGGTTGGGGAAAAAATTTACCGTCAACTATGGTCTTTGTATGGTCTCTTCCATTATGCATGCATTTGTAAGTGGAATGGTTGTCATGATGTTTCATCTGTTGATTTTTCCCCAGCGTATGTGCCATAATTGATTACGCTGAAATTTCTTACTTTGCAAACGATCTCTCATGAGCTTGGAAAAGGAGAGGAAAAAGGCTGTTGAACCACAAAACACCACAACACGGCATGGTGATTTGAATGTCGCGAAGCGCCCTGACTCAGACAGCAGGAGAAAATGAACTGTCATCCCCATTCAAAGCTGAACCATACACAAATGTTCATTCGTACGTCCAACCCACTCATCCATCATTAGAAGCTTTTGCCGTGTTCCAAATTACGCCTGTCCACGATTAGTTGTAAGTCGTTGGTGACCAATGGTTGACAACAGGGATGACCAGATTGCTGGGTAAAGAACTGATCCCAAGCCGTCACTCTACCCTCGAAATCAAAGACAATGATGGTCACAGTTTCAGCACTGCAGCTTGGCCGAAAGCACGTGCAGTACATCGTCGACCAGATAGCTGACAAGATGAGTGAAAAATTGGAGAGGAAGGTATTTCAGCGGGGGGGGGGCAAACCTGTGCGCCATTCCATGCGTTCTGATCTTTTTTGTGTAGTTTTCGATCACTGAGTTCTTGTCGTAGTCTGGGAGTAGTTGCTTGGACTTCAAGTTGTGCAAGATCCACTGCAAAAGCTGTGCACTGTGCACAACAAATGCAAAGATCCTTGACAACACAGCGGTGAGGCGCTGCCAACTCTCCTCTTCCTTTGGCTGCAGAAAATCGATACAAAGCCCCACATCATCAGAAATGATTTGTGGGTTTTCGGCAATTGTCTGATTGGTATGTCTCTACTGGACACTGCACAATTGATCTCGCAAAAATCGGCACTACGTGCCCTCACTGGCAAGAGTTTTCGCTGACGTAAAGCGTTGCACGAAGCGCTGCAGAGGACACTCCATCATAATGCACGGCACTCCTGCAGTTAATCCTCAATTTGGTTCCTTCGGATCCTTGTGAAAACCAAGTTCGGCTCAGAGTGCAACATTGGTGACAAGATGATGGATGCTGTCTGCAAAGGTGACTGCCCAACCGTGGCAACTCAATGTGGTACTGCTTTTGTCCTGAACGGTACCGCATGAGACGGCCTTCAATGCATCTGGTTGTGGGTAAGGTGGGCAAGGTAGGTTGAACAGTAACGGGGGCCCGTTGACACGCACCTGAACACACTTTGTAGGAGATTTGTTCTTGAAGATCCAGGATGCGCACAATTCCAGGACAGACGCCCGACCCCTGAAAGAAGGCTGAGGTGACTTCGCTGTTCGATGAGAGGAAGACGCTTCTGAAACAGGTCTGGTGCCAGACTGGCTTAGCTTTGGACCAATTAGTTGAATTCGTTGCATCAGACACATCTGCCCTTCCTCTACAATCTTCTTTTTGTCCATACTCCGTTTCTCTTCAGCCATGTGTCAACTCCCCTCGCCCCACAACGATTCACCCCGATTTGTTGTTCAGTGGGTTACAGGATTGAACACCAGAAGAAGGCATTTTGTGGGTGGGAATTCTTCAGCTGACATACTCCAGTGTCACAGTGGTCTGGCCTCTGATGCATTTGTTTTGTTGGTTAACAGAGCCGCACTGATTTCTGGTGGCAAATTGTGCTGCTTGTTTGAGCCAGGGGTCAGAATTGACAGCACACTTGGAGGATCTCAGCAAGCACTAATTGCAGAACAACACCCTCACCTTTTGACAGACGACAAATTGTGTACACTGTGTGTCCATTACCTCAAACCGTCCCCTTTCTTTGCAGAAACACCACCAAGAATAAGATTGCCTGCAACACCAGAATCACTTGCCCAATCACCCACAGCTATTACTCCTGCCAAGAACAAACCCGACTGAACCAAGACAGCCTGGAGCCCACAAACGTATTGCAAAGAATGTGACTGTGGACGTCTCTTATGATTCACAGATCGGGTATTTGCTTGCAATGATCAATGGTGATGTGAACAAGGGTATTCCCTCTTGGGCATTGTAGCCACAGACAGTGTTTCTGGAAATTGGACATTGGACATTGGTGACAAGATGATGGATGCTGTCTGCAAGGGTGACTGCCCAACCCTGGCAACTGAACGTGGTACTGCCTTTGTCCTGAACGGTACCGCATGAGACGGCCTTCAATGCATCGGGTTGTGGGTAAGGTGGGCAAGGTAGGTTGAATAGTGACGGGGGCCCGTTGACAAGCACCTGAACACACTTCGTAGGAGATTTGTTCTTGAAGATCCAGGATGGGCACAATTCCAAGACAGACGCCAGACCCCTGAAAGAAGGGTGAGGTGACTTCGCTGTTCGATGAGAGGAAGACGCTTCTGAAACAGGTCTGGTGCCAGACTGGCTTAATTTTGGATCAATTAGCTGAATTCGTTGCATCATACACATCTGCCCTTCCTCTACAATCTTCTATTTGTCCATACTCAATTTCTCTTCAGCCATGTGTCAACTCCCCTCGCCCCACAACGATTCACCCCGATTTGTTGTTCAGTGGGTTGCAGGATTGAACACCAGAAAAAGGCATTTTATGGGTGGGAATTCTTCAGCTGACATACTCCAGTGTCCCAGTGGTCTGGCCTCCGATGCATTTGTTTTGTTGGTTAACAGAGCCGTACAGATTTCTGGTGGCAAAGTGTGCTGCTTGTTTGAGCCAGGTGTCAGAATTGACAGCACACCTGGAGGATCTCAGCAAGCACTAATTGCAGAACAACACCCTCACCTTTTGACAGACGACAAATTGTGTACACTATGTGTCCATTACCTCAAACGGTCCCCTTTCTTTGCAAAAACACCACCAAGAATAAGATTGCCTGCAACACCAGAATCACTTGCCCAATCACCCACAGCTATTACTCCTGCCAAGAACAAACCCGACTGAACCAAGACAGCCTGGAGCCCGCAAACGTATTGCAAAGAATGTGACTGTGGACGTCTCTTATGATTCACAGATCGGGTATTTGCTTGCAATGATCAATGGTGTTGTGAACAAGGGTATTCCCTCTTGGGCATTGTAGCCACAGACAGTGTTTCTGGAAATTACTGGGCAGCTTTTGCAATTGTGTTGCACTTTTTGCATCTGAGCTTGCCGCAGGGGGCCCTCGTGAGTGAAAAGATTTGCACTTGTGAGGAGTCTCCCAGTGCCGTGAGAAAGCATTTGCTTCGTGGGACGTGGACATTGAGGTGCTGAATCGTTTCTGACCGTGCGCGATTTTCGCCGTGTGCTTGTCGATTTCATTTTTTTCAGAGGGTAAAACGATTGGCGAGGGTGAAAACCAACAAGGCAGAATTATTTTGGAGACTGAACCAAATGCGGGAACCAACGATCAATTGCGGGCGTTTGCAAGTGTTGTGCTTTGAGTTCATTGCACCGGGTCAAGGGATTAGGGGAATCAACAGAGCACTTGCTGCGATGGTGGTGGAAGACAGAATTGCAGTGGGACTGTGATTAGCAAGCAATGGTCCCGATATGGAGGTCGACACGCTGCTGGTACCACCACTGAGGGCAAGAATCCTGAGTAACTCGCACTGTTCTCGTGGCTGAAGCCCTATGAGAGAACTAGCAATCAATCATGGGCTGCTGAGAGTGTTGTGCCCTGAGATTAGACGGCCAGCCTCAAATTAAACCAGTAAATAGCCAAACTTGTGATCAGTGCACTGGCAAAGCAGCTGGTGGAGGGTGTAATTTGATTTCAATAGCATGCCTGGCATGCTGGGCCTCTGTGTCAAGTTGCCAGGCTAGGTTAAAGGTTGTCGAAAACAGCGAACAATTAGCAATTAGTGTGATGGTGGTATCAGAATCTCGCAATTAAAGTAAGCTGATTCGGCGAAATTGTGCAACCATCATTCTTTTGCATCAGGCCATGACACAGTGAAGTGCTCGCCAATGGAACGCCCAGAGAACCAACTGCAATCATTTTTGACTGGTTGATGCCTTTGCATTACACATCTGAACACCATTGGTCACGGGTACCACATAGGTACTACCAAGATGCAAGGTATAGTGCTTTTCCTCTGAAGCACAAAAAACAGAAACCATGGCCAGACCTTTGTCCAGTGTCCGGACATTAATTTCCCACAATTAGTGGCTCATTAAAATGATAGCAATTGTTCATGGGCTGCCAAGAATTGACAACAACCATGTATCCGACCACTTTGCGGATGCACTGACAGCCAAGGCATTGTGCGATATATTTGTTTGGAGTGAAAAAGCCAGTTTTTCTTGTGGCGGGACAAAGTAGTTAATACAAGAGTGTTGGGCCATACCATACAGGATACTGCAGCACTTTATGGTATGGATACCGTGCCTATACCGTACAATACATATGCTCTATGGTACCCATTTTCATATGTATGGATCGTAAGGCTCCATTGCAATTTGATGTGTTACTTGAATTATTGATGCGCCAATTGGACTACGAACTTGTATCAATTTTTGGTTGATTATTTACTTTGTGAATTTGGGGATAGGATTTTTTGTGCATTTTGCGTACTGCTTGAAGCATCATTTTCATCCAAAGTCCGATGCCACACAACGGCCAATGATGGTGTATGGAACAATTGTATGCCGGTGGGGTCTGAATGTTCATTGAATGCGAATCTTCTAAAGTAAGGCAGATGAAGTGCAATTTTGTGCTTTCCCCCGCAACCAATGAGGATTTGATGGTAGAAAAGGTTGTGTGGATTGCTATGTGATTGGTGCCAACACAAAATATCAATTGTTATACGCATGTATTTAGGTTTAAGTGCTTGCTGCATGGTTCTTTGGCCAAGGGATTAGGAAAGAAGGATGATTGAAAAAGATAGCACAAGAGGCTCAAGACTAAAAACGCCCAATCAAAGCAAAAACACACTTTTCATTGCGGTTTCAAAATAGAGGCAATGATGTTCTTTGCAAAAGAAGAATTACACCCAGGTTGCATGGCTAAAAGAGCTTCAAATTCACATTTTTGAAACGAAGTATATCCTTAATTGACGTTGGTCACGAAGCAAACATTGAAGCAAAGGAAACAAATGTCTAGTAGACTTTGTAAATCACAATGCAACTTTTGGGTTGTTGGTAATGTTCCAAGAATGACGCGGAGCAGATTTTGAAATGATGCGAAACAGCAAGCACAAAGTGAAAAGCACTTAGGTTTCAGCTCCCTGAAAGACACAGACGGTGCTCCTCCGGAGCAAAATTGCTCTTGAGGCGCAATAGTGGTTCTTCTCAAGATCAATGATTCAAACAAACGAATTGGCTCACTGAAAAACATTTGGAGGAAATCTCTAGTTCAACCTCCAAGGCTAACAACAATGCAACTTTGATCTAATTTGTTGGCCATCTTGCCTGCAGGATGGGCACCCTGTACGAAAGAGTACACATAAGTAATCAAAAAGTGGGAACAAGTCTTTGTGTTTTGGTTCCTGAGGGCCGCTTTTCTTCGGAAGCAGAATTGTTTCCAAGGAGCAGAGGTGGTGTTCTTCAGGATCAATGATGTAGACATGAGTAAAGCCTGTAAGATTCCAAAAAAAGCGACTTTTATCCAAGTTGTTGGTAACGTTGCAGCCACAATGGGCACCCTTTGTAGAAAAATTGCCAAGTACTGAGCTAAAACTGAAAAAAATTCCTTTTTCTGTTTTCGCTCCTGAACACACAGGGTCGGTGCTCTTCAGGAGCTTTGGTTCCTGAGGAGGCAGGGTCGGTGCTCCTCAGGAGCCCCCTCAGGGTCCGAGCTCCTCAGGAGCCAGGGGCGCTGCTGCTGAGGAGCACCCCAGGGTGGGAGCTCCTCAGGAGCCAGGGTCGGTGCTCCTCAGGAGCAGGAGCGAGGGGCGGCTCCTGTCAGGAGCGGCGATCTCCCACCACCCCTGGGTTGGCCCCAGATGGGTCTTACCAAGGGGCCTTTGCTCACTCACCCACGGCCCTACCTCACCTGCCCCCAAGAAGCGGCTCCCCTATGTGGGGAAAGGGCTCAGTCGCAGCCAGCAGTACCCCCCAGCGGGTTCTTCCCAGAGACGTAACCCATGTTCGATCGTGGTCTCAGATTCCTCTCCTTTGGGCGGGTGATACGTGGGGGTGGGTCCCATTGCAGCTCCTCATCAACCTCCGGATTCCAGGGCCCAGAGGCCAGGGGCCGGGCCAGAGTCCTTGTCCTGCAGGCGCCCCCAACGGGGTCGGTTTTTGGTAGGCTTGAGACAGGAAGAAGCACGTGCTACGGGACTCGCATGCCGTGAGGCGTACTCATCCCCCCTGACTCGGTCGAGCTCGCGCTCTCCTGGGGGGCCGGGGGTTTGTACAAAGTAATTTGTTGCCGTAGGTTGGTCGTTCGTTACAGTGTCTGGTTGTGCTCGTCGGTGTGGCCGTCGGCAGGCGTGGCACACCATGGTTTCGCCCACCCGCCGGCCGCCGTTCTCGTTTTGGCCCTTGCATGCCTGGCCGGTTGGGAGGTAGTTTGTTTGCGATGTTTCTGTGTGGTCTGTTAGTGGTCGGGTCTTAGTTTCGCAGCAGTGTGGCTGGTGTATGGTCGTGTTAGTCGCCTTTTGATCGGCTTGTTCGCTGTTGGGTCTGCGAAGCTGCAGCCGGTATTAGTGTGTGTGGTGGTTGCCCATTCGGCTGTGTAGGCCAGTCCTGGGTGTTGTTTTGGTTGTCCTTTACGTGGCAGTCTGCGCGTGGTGACCGGGGAGCATTATGCTGCAGCCGGTCCCTGCCAAGAAAGCACCGATCTGCTTGCCCCTGCCCTCGGGTCCTCGCCCCCAGCACGATCCCATGTCTTGCTTCACACTGTTGCTGCCGGCGCCGTCGCTCCCGTGGTCCCATGTGTGCGTATTGTATGTACAATACCGTCGGTGGCAATGCCCCTCCGGTAGGCGTCCTCCCATGCTCCCCAGGGGAGTCTCAGGGCACCTGGCGTGCATGGTGGTTCGTGCTCCCAGGTGTGCCTCTCTCGTCCCTCCCTCTGAGTCCTGGGAGCTTTGTCTCCCAATACGTGCGCCGTCCAGCTCTGTTTCTGTTGCGCCGGTGCCTTAGGGCGGTGCGGCCCGTTGTGCGGGTATTGCTCTGGTCAGTGGCCCTGTGGTGCTGGTGGCCGACTTTTCCCTGGTTGACTCGCTCATCGTTACTGCATCGCGGTGGATAACATTTTTGAAGGTTACGCGTGTGGACGCTTGTCTGAGGTAGCTTTCCTGAGCGCCGCCAGCTTGGGCTGGCGGGCTGGTGGTTGTGAGGCTGGCTGGGCCCTCCGCGTCCCCCCATATGGACTGCATGTCCTGCCTCCTCCGAAAGAGACGGGGGGGGGGGGCTTGCTGCTGGGCTCGCCCCCCGGTCTAATGCGCTGGTCCATCTTGGCGGTGTCCTCGGTGTAATCTCGTGATGGTCCCCGCAGCTCAGTATCCAGGAGTACACCTGTGTGTCTGACTTCGCCTCGCAGTGGCGGTGATACCTGGGCCCTCCGAATGAGTGACCCATCCGAAGGACAGATTGGAGGGAGCTTTGCTGTGGTTTCCTCTTTGTGCTGTCCGTCCACTCCATCCGCCTCCCCCTGGGGCCCGGCCCCGGCGTCCCCCGTCGGGCTGCCCCGCCGTGGATCGGCTGATGGTGTGGGTAGTGCGCCTGTGTCGCCCGACGGTTCCTCCGCGTCGGTCTCCGGGTCGCGTGGCCCCGGCAGTGCACGGCCTGCGGTGTCGGTTGTTGCTTGCGTCCTGTCCGCAGCTGGTACACCAGCCCGCCCAGCCATGGCCGCCTGGCGGTGTGCCGCTTCCAGAGTTTGGGCCAGTGTTGGTTTCTGTGGTTGTGGCGCTGTGGGTTCGAGCCCCTGGCGTGGCGCCCTTGTTGGTGCATCGGTGTTCGGGAATGGATGTGTGCGCCAGCGCCTAGGCCGAGATCGGGCCAGGGGTCAGGGGGCTGACGGGTGGTATGGGTGCTGTCGGTCGGGCCGGCGAGCCACGGTGCCGGTGGGGTTCTGGGTCGGCTCGCGTTGGGGTGAGGGGGTGATGCCGCGCAGAAATCCACGTTTGGTCTCCAGGGGTTGCATTCCTCATCAGGCCTTGGGTGGCCTTTGGCTGGAGGTGCGTGTGGCTGAGGGGTTCCTCAGGCCATGCGCTGGCATTGGGTTGTGTTGTCGTCGTCGTCCTGTGTTGAGCGCTACCTCTCTCGGCGGGAGGTGTAGGACCGCCCCCGTTCCGGGTAGGTGCACCTTGTGGTGTTGCTCCGCTGGAGTCCGGGTGCGGCTGTGGTATTCGTGGCTGACGCTGCGCCGTCTGCTTGGCGGCACGTTCTTGCCCGGGGCTCGGTGGGTTGGCCCTTGATGGTACCGGAGTCCCTGTGGCCATGCCTGTTTCCCGCGGCCGCGGCTTGGTCCCGATGGACGCGCTGGACGAGCTGGGGTACCGGGGGTACCGGTCCTGCAAGATTAGTGTGCTGGGGTTGAAGTCAGCTTGTCGGCTGGGTGTTTCGGAGCTGGACCAGTAGTGTGCTGGAGCTTAGATGTTCTGGGCTGCCTCGGCCACTGCGACGCCTGGCTGTGGTGGGGGGACGTGTGGCTGATGGCCCCCTTCAACCACAGGTTGTAGCCACCCGGGGACAAGAATCTGCCTCCATCTCGTCATCCAGGCCGCCATCAGTCTGATGACGGCGTCTTCATGGCGCAAGACCCCACTGCGTTGGAGGAGATTTCCCCACTCGTGGCCGTGGACGCCTCAGACAAGCCCCATAGCCTATTCCGCATCCTTCACCAGCCGACCGAAGGCGAAGGGGAGGCGCCCGGAGAGAGCGACTGTGACGGCCCTGTAGTTTCCAACGCTCATGGGACTCGGGTCCCAGTATTCAGGGGAGGGGTAGACTACCCCGCGGCCTAGGGCGTAGTTCGTGGGGCTGTCTCCTTCTGGCACCTGGCAGCACGCCAGGGGCCGGGGAGGGCGGGCCGGTGGTGGTGTTGGGCTCTCCAGCGTCTCCAGCCACTCTACATCTGGGCTGTCCCCGCCGCCGATGTGGTCCAGGGGGGCCCAGATATTCTGGGTGGCCAGCATCCCGATCGCTGCCACCGAGGGGTCCTCTTCATGGGTTCCTCCGGGGGGTGGGCTTGTGCACAGGGGTCTTCTGTTCCTGCAGATGGGACACTGGTGTAGTCTGACGATGCACCGGCTGCAGAACCAGTGCCGCGTCACTTTCTGAGTGTCTATTTTTTTTCCATTGACCCACAGAATTTTGTTGATGGATCGACCAGTAGTCCAGGCAATTCCGTGATTGGAAACAATCCTGGGCTGTTCAATTTCGGGTGCAACATTGACTATAATCCCTCCAACATCGAGCCATCGTCATATCCGTATTCAACCATTGGTGGTTTACATTGCCTACATCGCTGTTCCCCTCCCAAATCGCCTTACGCATTCATCTACGCCTTTGGACAGCAAACGCCAAGTATTAAAAATGTCGTTCTTTGGTATTGGATCAAAAGGCAAAACTCCGTCTATCTGGCCGCCGTCTCTTTTCCGGATCCCAAAGGGAATTACTCATGGTGCCGCTCTACGCTTGCCTACACCCGAATCTTCGTATGAAAAAGATTACGTTAAATTTGGACCTTGCGAGATCCATACCTGCATTGTCGATTCAAAACTTCTTATTGTGGACTCCAAAGCCCCCAAATTTCTCTGAAACAAACACGTGATCTACAAGGAACCGACTTCACCAACGCCCTCATCAACATAGACATTAACAAGCAAACTCAAAACTCATGCCTATCTCGGGCTCATGACTTGTTCTTCCAAAAAGACAGGTACCTACCGAGAGTGGCGTTCTACCTCGCACCTCCCATAGACAGGGCAGGCCATCCACCGACTTTGAAAACGTCCAACCACTGTGTGGAGGTTTTGAGGACAATGCTTTCCTCTGAGAGCACCCCATTCCGTGGACTAGCTTTGATAAAGAAATCTCTTCAAAGTTGTTCCTTCCCTCTACGAATAGCTCCCTTATCCAAATAAAAGATTACATCTCCGAGATTTATGTGTTCAAGGGGACGAGGATTCAATTTGCCTTGGTTCGAAACAACGCGCCCAAGTTTGTGGAAACAAATGGTCAATCCCTTCCTACCGTTACCCTTTGGCTACATAGCCGAAAATCCACAACGGATGAAGTACAATTCTTTGATGTGAACCTTCACCAGCCTACCCTTGCCGAAAACTTTCAACACGCTCACATACCAAAACCGCCCGCTACTGTCAACTCCAAAGTGCGGATAGATGTCACCATTGAAGCGCTACGTGCGTTCTACTCTGAAGCCAAAATGCGGAGCCCAAAAATCAAAGGGGATTTCATGCCTACGGACAACTGCTTCATGCAAACAGGTTTCGACCAACTTAGCCCACGCAAACTGCACCCTGTCTTGCGCGCCTAAGGCGCAGAAGAGGACTGGTTCGCAACAGGGCAAAAAAAAGTTTTTTTTGGATGTTTGATGAACGTGATTTTAGACGTAGTGAAAGAAATTGCCTTTTTAGTGTTATGCAACTCTGTGGTCCTCAATGTGACGTTTTTTACATTTTTTTGGCGTTCTGAGTGCGCGAGGCCTCGCGCACTCAAGATATTCAAAGTGGAGTTTATCACGAAACCTAAAAACCCGTAAGGACTGGCGTTTGCGGAAATACGCAGCTCCCACATGGTATTAAAAGTAGGATAGTGCTGCCCAAGGAGCATTGGAAGTGTATGACTGTGGGACTTCCCATGTTGGGGGAGACACATGTACTGTAAAGTGAAAATAAAATACAAATTTAGGCATCTGGAGTGCGCGAGGCCTCGCGCACTCAGGTCACGTTCTGCATTGAATTTGCAGAATGTAAATAACGCGTAGAATCGCAGGTACAGTACCAGACGGACAAACACATTTGATTTTTCCGGTGTATGTGTGTGTAGATACCATGTTGGTCAGATATAACGAGGTATAGAACATTGTCCCAAGGAAACAATCAGTGCGCGAGGCCTCGCGCACTTAAACGACGGAAGAAAATGAAAAAGCAGGCAGGTCAGGCTACGCCGGTATTTACATTTCCTTTCACGGCTACCACCTGTGACAGTCGATTATACATCAGTAACCTTCGTCATATTTTTCAGGGGATCAGGGGAATGATTTGCTTTTTTCCAACAGCCACTCAACAGCAGACGTCCCCAGTTCCAATAGCGGCCGTAGTCTTCGCTGCCCGATAGATATGGTTTTTGTTCCAACTGGGTTTAAAGAGGGAAACAGAATAGGAAATTGTGGTTGCGAAAACGGTTTTCGGTTACTGGGAACGGAGCGCACGCAGACACCAAAAACAATTTGCGGCGGCAGCACGCGCACCACAAATGACAACAGGAAAAGGCCAGATGTTTTCAAACACACTTTTGTTAAAGATCACTGTGCGAAACGATACCCAAAATATGTGCGAAATTCTAATTCCACAGAGAAAGACGCGAAATGCCACTTCGAGCCAGAAAATCCGTAACGCATCAGATGATAGCAGAAGTAAGCAAAGGAGCAGCAGCACTACAAGAGGCATGCGCGGCAAAACCAGCATACCAAACAGCAGACGACCTGTGGAATGGACTCAAACGAAACGACCTGGCGGCGCAACTGGTGTTAACATTTGCACAGCGACTCAGGTTCAACAAAGGAACGCGCGGCAGTTTACCAGCAGGTGAAAGGCAGAAGGACAAGCGCTGGGTGCGCATTTTGCGACAGGAGGGCTGGAACCTGTACCTGTTGATGCGTCAACGGGCAGTACCAAACAGGAAAAAACCGGGAAACAAAACAGGGTACCTAACGCAAACAGAAGGACGAACAAAAGTACGACTTGGGCAAGCAGACGCTGCCGCAGATACAGTGGACGAACAGGCAGCAGCAGCACTTAAAGCAACGTGGTCACTGGTGCTTCCGTCGTGTTCCATGCTGCCGATAGACAACTGGTACCGGGCTTCCAGGACCTTGAGTGCGCGAGGCCTCGCGCACTCAGGGACATAAAAAACCAATTTACTTCCCAGGACAAACATAGGTGCAACTGGAGACCCGCTGAATGTCATTTTTGAAAATGAGCTCCCGAACAGGCACGCACCAGTTGGGTTTTGAAATACAAAAATGACAAGATTGGTAAAACACACCCTCCAAATCAGACAAAATAATAGTTTGTTTCAATCAACAAGAAGTGGAAGAAGGCAGCAAATTGGATAAAATTGTATTTTTTCGGTGGTATCTGGGTCATGTGTGCTGCAAATGTCCAAAGAAAATAGTTTTTCGGGCGGTCATTTTTTAGGTCCTTCTCTTCCAATAGGGGGTGCAGTTTGCGTGGGCTAAGACCAAGCCTTCGGAGGACTAAGTGACATGATGAGCATCAGATCATCGAACGCTTTCTATCCGCTAGCAGGAATACTAAGTTCCTGCTCCCCTCTCGAATATTGTGTTAGATATCATTCGGACTTACCGCCGCCCTTTGGCATCGTCTTGCGCAACATGGTGGTCAACTCTCCGGCTTTTGCCAACGGGAACATTTTCATTATGCGAATCAAAGACCGCCATAACATCAAAACATTCCAGGTGGTCCCCTCTCGAGATTGCCAGTCACGCAACCCCAATGACAAAGCGGGTGAGGTTTGGTACTTAACCAGGAGAAACCATGCAGCCAATCTTAGATATTGCATGTATGAAGGTGCCCTTATCAAAAATCAATCAAACCGGTCGGTTACGTCCGACTACTCGGCAGTGCCCTGCGAGCCACAGAAAGCTCCGCTACAAACCTTGGCTACACGGTTATCAGGTGATAATTGTCTTTTACTTTGCACAGGACCGGCGGGAACCATGGTTCAATTCGGGAATGAAAAACCGCAAGCATTGTCCCTTACCTCGTCGGCCCTGCCTCAGTATAAATGGCCTTCCCCAAAATACTCTGTGCGCACACCTAGTGATCCGTGCCCTGTCGAGGTAGCCTCCCTTACGACCGAATCTGTCAACGCCGTGAAAATTGTGATGGGCTTACTAGGACCGTTTCAGTAAGTAAGTAAGTAAAGGCGGCCGCATCCGCAGCCTTATCTGACATTCCGCTGTTTGTTTTACATGGTGGCCGCCTCTGGCGGGAAGGAGAGCTCTCCACCATCAGTTCCCCTGGCGACCGCTGTCTCACCTCACGGCCAAAAAATTCAACCAGGTTCCCTTGGGGCATGACCGGCGGTAGGTTTCCCTCAGTTGCTGCCCTCACGGTCTCAGCTCCTTCCCGTCACCCGTCGAAGGATCCTCCAGCCTTCCCCCCAAGCACAGCCTTTTGGGTGCCTGTAGGCGGGTTTCCTGTAGATAGCCGTCGCCGACAGCGCAGCTTTGCTCTCAACCACATTCCACTACTCCCCATCCCTCACGGGCTGGAGTACCCACTCGGCTCCCGGATGCACTTGGTGGTCATTCATCCGCGGCTGGAAGCTAGGGGGCGACCCTTTCCACGTTCCCCCAGGTCCTGTTCACGCGTGAACCTACGTGTACTCAGGCCATTGACCCGGGGGCCTCAGGGTCAACCCTCACCCCTGTGGACACCTCACGGCTGTCCTGGAGTTCAGGGCATTTTGCCGACTTCCCGTTACCAGGCTCCCCATGGTTGGCCCATGGTTCACCACTCCATGGCGACTGGTTCCCCAATCACACGGGGCTGTTGCTCGGCACTATCTTTCACCCTGATTCACAACCCCGCGATGTCCCGTTGCCCTTTTGCCACATCCTGTCACCCAACACTGCCCATACCCCGCGTTTTTTCCCGTTCTCCTGGGGCTGTTGTGCGGCCCTTGCCACCCTCTCTTCCTTGTCCCGTCCCCTTTTCCCATCCCTCATCCTGTGTCTATACCCCAGTAGGCCACCAGCAACCCAGTGGCGCGGGCCCACTGGATCCTCTTCCATCCAGGGACCGTTTCGTGTGCCTTGCACGGGTTGCTTCTAACCCGCCCCCCTTGTGTTTGGGTGGTTTGATTCCTACCTGTTGGGGGCCCTTCCCCCTGGTCCCGCCCCCGTTTTTCATCCCGTTACCCGTGCCTATAACCCATCGGGCCGCCTGCATCTTTTGTGTCTTCTCCACCCTGCCGCTTGCTACCCTGCGTCACTTGCCTGCGATTCCTTTTCTTGTCCCGTGAACCGATTGCTCCTACCCCTTCTCCCGCTGCCTGTTTGCTCTGTACTGTGTGCCCTACGCCGGTGCATTGTAGTTTTTCTCGTTTCTTTCCCCCGTGGGCCGCCTGTGCGTCCTGTCTTGTGGATTCCTGTCTCTGCTGTTTTTTTTTTACCCTCCTCCCTGCATGCACGCACGTCATCACTGCAATGGTCATCGGGTCACGGCTCCCCTCGGTGTTCGTCTCTGGTCTTCTCGCCCACGCGTGGCGTGCCCCCTGGCGGTCCCGGGCCAAGCAAGGTGGGTGCCCCTCCCTCGCGTCACTCTCCTCTCTTCCCCCTCTCCTCTCCCCTCCCCGCCCTTCCCCCTTCGCCTGTCTCTCGCCCGCTTTCTTACTGCTGCTCTCCTGCTCCGTGTGCTCTCCGCTCCTCCTCCCCACGCCAGGGCTGTATCTTGCGCGCCCTCACGCGCCTCTCCGCCTCCGCCCTGTCCTCCGTCCTGTAGGCCAACTTGGGCGGCCTCCTCAGGTACCCCTTTGGCGGGATTCCCCCGTCGTCCGCCCCTGCCGGCCTCCCCTCCATCAGTCCCCTGATGGTGGGGCGGGGCGGCCTGTACGGCTCAATGTGGGTCATAGGCATGGCGTCACTCTGAGCGCGATGTGGTGCACCTATGCGCCGCTGTTGGCCCCCTGCGTCCCCCTCCCCCCGAGCGGCCCTGCTGCTGCAGTTTGGCTGCTTTCTCCCGTGTTTGCCTCTCTTGTTCAGCTCGTCGCTGCTCACGCGCGCCCTGCATGTGTCCCCTGCTCACCTCTGCGCTACCTCTGCCGTGCCGCCCTGTGCCCTCTCTCCCTGCCACGTCTTCTGTCCTCTAATCATCACCTCACCGCGTCCCAACTCGCTGTCACTTCGAGGGGCGGGGCTTGCTACCTTCTGTCGGAACATTACTGTCCGCTATCATTGCCTTTGCTGTACATCCACCCGAATATTCAACTCGTGGGTTTCACCTATGCCCTACCCCAATGTCCCTACCCTTTTCGCTGGACTCGGGTCGTACTCTCTCCATGACGACTCTGAAGATTTACCGTCCCCAAACTTTTTGCCACCTCCGTAATCCCCGACGCAAGCTTCAATCGGGACGCAATAGGAATATGGCAAAGGAGAGTATTAATATGCAGACTGGCATGAGGAATGGAATGAAGAATGAAATGAAGACGGGACCACATCTGTTACGACGAGAGCTGGTGGACGAAACAAGCAATTCCTCACGCGGCAGGAAGAAAAGAACTGCCCATGGGGCCCAGAAAAGCCAAGAAATTATCCTTGCAGGCCCAGCGCATCGAGCAAAGCAGCCGAACTCCATATCAGCGCTTGCTGTGCTCCACCAGCCAATGTCAGTCTCGACACCACGCAGAGCATCCCTGCAAGCCCAGCGCATCAAGCAAAGCAGCCTGGTTCCATATCACCGCTCGCCGTACTCCACCAGTACCAATGGTCTCCGAATCAAGTCAGGCCTCTCGCTCTGCCCCCTGAATCTCGGGGAGCTTCGTGCGGCACGCCGTGGCCGACGGAAATTCCTGTGTGGCTCATCCCTGACCAGTACCGGCCACGCCCTCAGAGCGCTGGCTACTGCTGCGCCCTACAGCACCTCCGTCGCACCCTCTTTGGTCTCCGCGTAGCGCGCATTCCGCCTGCGAGGGAGGTCTGCCACGCTTTGGCGCCATTAAGCTGTCGTTCGACCCCGCTCGTTTGCACGCCGGCTGATACTGCCGCGTGCCGCTTAGTCTGCCCGGAATCCAGTGCCATCGTGTCGTAACACCTGCCGGGCGCTGACCCCGACCTCCATACGACGGTGTGGCGACTCCACGTCTCGTAGTGGGATTCCCGGGTAACACTGCACCATTCACCCTTTGCTCCTCCCGGGTGCCGACAGACCCCCGTCCTGCGCCTTCCCTCCATGGGGGCGTCAAAACCCGAGCTATGTCGGCCGCCCCGGTGCTCCTTTAGGTGCTGTACCCGCCGCCTTTCCCTCTTGCGTCTCTGTACACCTCTGCCCTTCCGGTCCCCGGCGCAGACTCTGTCTTCTGCATTGCCGCACCACTCTCCTGGTGCCTCACACTGGCAGGCACCTCCGGGGCCTTGCTTCTCGGCCACTACGTCTGCGTCTGTCGGGCTACCGTATCCCGGCGTCCCAGCCACTGCTGCCGCATTTCCTGATCCTCCCTCTGGGGGTCCATGTCCCTGACTTACATCCCCTCTTCCCCAGCTGCCACGCTGGCCATCCTCCTCTGCTGGCAGTGTCACCGCCACCTGTTGACCCTCCGTGTCCCTTCGTTCGTCCCCTGCTCCACGCTTCCCCTTCGCCTGTCCACGACCATCTCTTTCCCCTGCCTACCTGTCAAGCCCACTCCGCCTGTAGCCTGTAGCCCACGCCCTTCTGCCCTCCCTGTACCTTCCGTGCGCACCTCGGTCTTTCTCCTGCCCCGCCCTACGCCTCGCCTTCGTACCACCCCTCCCTTCGCAACAGCTCTCTCAGCATCCGCAACCTCCGTTTTCTTCGTCGTTCCCGGGGACAGTCCAGGCTCACCCCCGAGAGCGCCACTCCCAGCATCCTCCTCCACATGACCTCCTCCATCTCAGGCCCCCTTTTTCCGTGGCCTCCCCGCCATGCCGACCTGGTCGCTGAAGGGGCGGGACCCTCGCCTCTCCCGCCCCCCTCTCGTCCTCCCTGCCCACTTCACGTAGCGGACAGGCTCCGACACGTCTCCCGCCCTCCGGCCCCGGACTGCCCCAGGCTCCCTCCACACCGGCTGCGGTGCATACCGCCACCGCGACTGCCACTCCGAGCCCCTGTCTGTCGGTGTCGGCTCTGGGCTGCTGCTGGCGGGCCACCGCGCCCCCGCTGCTTCCCCCGCTCCCCTTTACTCCAACCGGCGCCGCTTTCCCCTCGTTTCCCCAGCCTCTGCTCCCTCCCCTCTGGCCCTCTTCCTGGATGGCGACCGTCCCCCCACATCCGTGGGGGGGGTGCCCCGTTCCGGGTCTGGCATGACCCGCTGTACCCCTCGAGCCACCGCCCCATCCTCCTGCCGCACCCTGCGCTCCTGTGCCGCCACCTGTCTGTCCCTCTCCGCCAGACTCCCTGCCTCACCTCTGATTTGGCTCCATGCCCTCTCCTGCATCTCCCTCTCCTGTTCCCGCGGGATAGCCTGATGCCTAAATGGCTGTAGTGGGGGGCGACCGTCCGACCCCCCCTCTCCTGTGCCTGCTCCCTGGGCCTCTCGCCTTCCCGCTCTGCCCTCTCGACCCTCTCCAGCCTTCTCTGAAGATATGCCCACGCTCTGTGCAGCTGCTCAACTGCCTGCGCCTCCCCTCCCCGTGGCTCCTCCCATTATCCGTGCTTCCCTCTCCCCCAGCCTCCTTTCTTCCTCCGCTATCCTCTCCCATGCCCTCCTGTGCTCCTCTTCCTTCCATCCCTGTGCTCCCCACGCCGCGCCGACGGCTGGCGGGTGCTACCGCATGGACGCTGGCGATCGCACACCCGGGTACGCCGTTGGGGATGGGTACACCATCCCTACCGCAGGGTAAGGTGGTGGCGGAAACGGTGGGATGGCAGGCGGGACGACACCCCCCCACCATCCCATTCCCTTCTCTTGGAATATGGGTGACCCCATATACCCACGGCCACCTATCTTCCCCTGCCCTCTGCCCGCTCGCCCTGCTTTCCCTTGCCCCTTGCTGCCTGTTCCCTTCTGTCCTGCCTTCCCTTGTCCCCTTCCCTGGAGCCCCCCTTGCCCCGCTCCTATCCCTCGTGCACCCTGTCCACTGTGCCTGTTCTTGCTGCTTTCTTCTCGCCCCGTAACCCTGCCCTGTACCGCTCCTGCCTGTTCGCTTCGCTGGCTCCCACTCTCTTGCCCTCCCTCCAGCTGGCCGTGGCGCCCCGCCGCTGCTCCGCTGCTCTGCCGAGCCTGCCCTACCCCTCTCTGCGATCCGCCGCTGGACTGGCTGCTGTCCCGCCCTCCTGTCCCCTCCTGCCCACCCTGGCGCTCCGACCTTCCCCTCCCTGACCCCATCTCCAGCCGGTAGATGGTGTCCTGCCCAGGCTTCGGGGCCTCGCAGCGACGGCGCTGGCGGTCCATGTGCGTCAGCGCCTCGTACCGCGCCGCCTGCTCGCGGCGCGCCTCCCTCTCCTTCTCCGCCCGCACCGCCGCGCACACCTGTTGGGGCGACCCCAGCGGCTGCTGCTTGAATGAGTGTTGGGGCTGCGGCCACTGTGGCCCCTGCCCGCCCCCTTTTCCCCATTTCCCTTCTTTTTGCCCTGTTGCATGCCTGGCCCCTGACGCCGCCGACTGCCCTCTCCCTCCCTTGCCTGTCTGTCCCTGTCCTCTTGTGCGTACTCCGCTGTCCCACCTATGATTTTAGCAGCTGTTTTTGTCCAAAATTCAAAGTCATGCATTTTCAGAACGGCGATATCAAACTGTACACAGTAGTACTGTTGTTTTTGTGTTTTCTCAAAATTTTAACAAAATTGTGCTGTCGCTGGAGCTGGAGCCGCAGATCAACTGTCAACAACTGCCGCGTACGCAAGTTTCAGATTCCCGACCGCCGTGCGCAATAGAAAATCGCCAAAAAATCCACTTTTTTTCGCAGTTGGAAGCAAAGTAAAGGCATGAGCGTGTCCTGGAGATCAATACCTTGCTGCTGACCTAAGAAAATCCAGATTGGCAGGCACAGATGTTGAGAAATTCACACTTTTCTAGCCAAAAACCACTCCTTTTCATTGTTTTAGGGTCTATGGAGGCCATGTAGAGGGCCTTACAGGGCTGGAAGAGGTGGTATAGAGGTGATATATGAACAAATTGTCATCACCATTGGTAGAAGCCTACATGACAAGCGATGCTTTGCCTTTATTCTAGGCTATTCATCCCTTTCTCATGCACAATGGGGCCCAATATCCATATGGTTCATAGGTAGGGTTTTTATCACCTATCACCGTCCACACACATGTTTGGGGCTACGGTTGGTATTGTATGCATTTGAATGATAAGAACTACATAAAATATGATACTATGTGCATAAGAATGGGATGAACAATGAACATTTGAGGTGTTTTTGGCCCTATTTTGCACCGTTTGTGGTCCATTTCCATATGGTTCATAGGTAGGCTTTTGCGTTCCTATCACCGCACACACAAATGTTTGGGGCTTGAGCTGTTATTGTAAGCATTCGTATGATAGGTGCTACATATAATATGATAGTATGTGCATAGGAATTGGATGAACGATGAACACTTGAGGTGTTTTTGTCCCTATTTTACACCGTTTGTGGTACAATATCCATATGGTTCATAGGTAGGGTTTTGATCACCTATCACCGTCAACACACATGTTTGGGGCTTGGGTTGGTATTGTATGCATTTGAATGATATGAACTACATTAAATATGATAGTATGTGGATGGGAATGGGATGAACGATGAACATTTGAGGTGTTTTTGGCCCTATTTTGCACTGTTTTGTAGTCCATTTCCATATGGTTCATAGGTGGGTTTTTGCGTGCCTATCACCGTACACACACATGTTTGGGGCTTAGGTTGTTTTTGTAAGCATTTGTATGATAGGTATCACATATAATATGATAGTATGTGCATAAGAATGGGAGGAACGATGAAGATTTGAGGTGTTTGTGGCCCTATTTTGCACCGTTTGTTGTCCAATATCCATATGGTTCATAGGTAGGATTTTGATCACCTATCACCGTCCACGGACATGTTTGGGGCTTGGGTTGGTGGTGTATGCATTTGAATGATAGGAACTACATTAACTATGATACTACGGGCATGAGAATGGGATGAACGATGTAGATTTGAGGTGTTTTTGGCCCGTTTTTGCACCTTTTGCGCTCCATATCCATTAGGTTCATAGGTAGGGTTTTGATCACCTATCACCGTCCACACACATGTTTGGGGCATAGGATGGTATTGTAAGCATTTGAATGCTGGCTGAGAAATAAAATATGATACTACGGGCACAAGCATGGGATGAACAATGTAGTTTTGAGGTGTTTTTGGCCCGTTTTTGCACCTTTTGCGCTCCATATCCATATGGTTCATAGGTAGGGTTTTGATCACCTATCACCGTCCACACACATGTTTGGGGCATAGGATGGTATTGTAAGCATTTGAATGCTGGGTAAGAAATAAAATATGATACTACGGGCACAGACATGGGATGAACAATGTAGTTTTGAGGTGTTTTTGGCCCGTTTTTGCACCATTTGTGCTCCATATCCATTTTGTTCATAGGTAGGGTTTTGATCACCTATCACCATCCACACACATGTTTGGGGCATAAGATGGTATTATAAGTATTTGAATGCTAGGTAATAAATGAAGTATGATACTATGTGCACAGGAGTGGGTTGAACAATGTAGATTTGAGGTGTTTTCGGCCCATTTTTGCACCTTTTGTGGTCCATGTCCAGGGTGGACAAGTGTTGCAAATTTCTTGTCATACCTGACGTTGTTCCACACCACATATAATCATATACAAAGATTGTATCACTGCCTTCATGCCATTGTTGCGTGCTTTGTGTGCAGAGAGGAGGTATTTCCTGTGTATTACGCCTTCCGAGGTAGGGTGAGCGAAGGGTGACAAGACGGTGATCGAACATGACATTGCTCCACACCACATATTCCAATATACAAAGATTGTCTCACTGCCTTCATGCCCTTGTTGCGTGCTTCTTGTGCCAAGAGGAGGCTTGTCCTGTGTATTACGCCTTCCTAGGTAGGGTGAGCAAAGGGTGAAAGGACAGTGAACTAAGGGTGAACGAATGGTCAAAAGACAGTGAGGGAATAGTGAATTGCGAGCATGCATGGCAACCAAATGTGATTTCCCTTTGGTACAACCCAGAGGGCTAAGCAATGGCTCCTATGCTGACGTAGATGAGGCAGTTTGAGAACATTGCCTGGCTTTGTGTTTGTGCTGCCATTGCTTCATTGCCCACATCGCACTCATATCATGTTTGTGACCTAACAAGGTATAGGGGAAATTTCATCCGGTTTCAAATTGGATGGTTGCCCATGTCATGTGTCTCGTTATGGGCAGATGAAATATCACACACACAACACACACCACACGCACTTAGTGGAATGTACCAATGTGCATTGCAACGCGCGTTGCATGGCAACCCAAAGAGCCGGCTTAGGCAATGTCCTAGAAACACCTGGTGGCAACAATCTCCCAAACAGCTGTATTTGCACTTTTGAACCCACAATGGTTGATTTCACTGCTGTCGCTGTGCTTTTGTGTGATTTGGCATTGATGAAATTTTTCCCTAGAGCTCGGTTAGGCTTGCCAAGCAACAAATTGTGACCCTACATGCCTTTCACTCCAGATAATCTTCCAGAGGGTGCAAAACGTGCCCCTGAAGAGCCATATTTGCACCTTTGAAGCCACAAATGTGGATTAGAGTGATTTCGTTGTGATTTCGTCGTGATTACCAACCTGAGTGATTTGTGGAACCCAACACGATAACTCCATGCATGCACACACATTTGCATTTGCATATTGATGGTATGTTGAGTGAATTGTATGGGAATGCTTAAATGCGACCCAGTGGTGGAGGACAGAAGCAACAATTAGGGAGCTTGTGGGTCCATGCTTGAAATATCATAGTTGAGATATCGCAGAGGAAATATCACAGTTGTGTCGGTCATTTTTTGCCCGCCTGTCCGATCTCTCCATTCAAGTGGTGGTTTGGCTTGGCGTTGTGGTGGTTGATAATTCTGCTGCGGTTGCAATCAATGATGCCTGATGCATGATGCTCCACTTCTCTTCTCAAAGCAATGTTGTCTATCCCACAAATGGGCGGTACTCTTCCAGTGTTGGCAAGGGAGCAACTGTGCATGTGGCTGCTGTGTTGGAGTTACTGAGCAATGAGATGTTGGAGCTCGCGGCAAACGAATCAAGAGAAAACAAGAAGTAGCAACGTATCACGCCTCGGCTCTTGATGGTCTGCACTGTGTGCCCTTGTGCACATCCCAGTTGCACGCACGCACCAACTGCGCACACTGCGCGCACGCATTGTGCACACTGCATGCACGCACGCATGCACAATATCAGTGTCTCACAATATTAGTGCCTTCTGTCTGCTAAGAGTTTCAGCGAAAGTCTCTGGGTCTAGGTGACAGAACACCTTCCCTATTTGTCCGTTCCTGACTCAGATTTTGTCTTTTTGACACTGTGGAGCTTTTGCTCGTGCCTTTGGCATTGCGTTTTGCACTGTGCACATTGCACGCACACATTGTGCACGCTGCACGCACGCGGCAGAGGTGGGGCATGCGGGCGTTGTCATGCCCTGTGCATGCTTTGTGCATGTTCGGGGGGCTTTGGGGCACAGGGCGGGTGTGTATCCAAGCATTCCGAAATGATGCCACGAACGACGCCAGCCAAGTGGCCCTGCACGACCTTGAAATGGAGAGAGATGGGAAAGGGTTTTAGGGATGGGTTAAGGAAGCCAAAATGTTCCTTGAGTACACGAAGTATGCAGGCACGCACGGTGCACACTGCAAGCACGCATTGTGCACACTGCGCGCATCTTATTCTCTTGGCCATCACCTCGTAACCCACTTTTTTTTGTGGGGTTGACTCGATGCAAGGCATGCTAGAACGGCGCGTTCCGGACTGCAGATGCAGCAAATTCTGCGATCGCTTTGCGATAAATAGGGTGCCACGTGGGGGCGAACACACTCGTTCAAGTCATCCTCCAAAAACTGACCCACTGTGAGCACTTCTGCCCGAATGAGCGCTGGCGCAAAAGGAGAGTTGAAGTCTGTTCATTGCGAAAGGCGGCATTGTGACAGACACGCTGATGAGCTTTGCATCCCCTTCTGTGCATCACACAGGGCCAGTCGCTGATACATGTTGCCGTCGGTTCATATGCTGCCGTTGAGGCGTCGAGGCCGGATGACGCCTTGGTATTGAGGATGCAAGAGGCCTTGGCGGCGTTCCTCCCCCTCCTGTTCAAGGTGCCGCGTGTCCAAGATACAACATGTGCATGTACCGCATTATTTTGGTACCTGGCTACAAGGGTACTGTTTCATGGTAATCAGTAACATCAAGAATGTGCTGAAGCTGCATTTGACGCTCTTCAGATTGCGATCCTTGGATTCATGACACTGGTGCTGCTGGCAGACACAGACAGAGAGCCCCTGCTGGAGCACGTTGAGTGTGGCACCCTCTTGTTCTTTGCAGCACTCTTTGTGCTCATGCACGGTCTCGAAAAGCTTGGGCTCATTGAGTGGATTGGAAATGTTGTGGTTGCGATAATCCAAGCGGTACGTTGTTGCATTGCGCATTGGTTATCAAGGCAGTAGGAATACGTAATGCCACCGCATGCAGGGATTCCATTTCATGCGAAACCGTTGCATGGCGGCAACACATGACAGAATACAGTGATCAGTCTGTGGGTCGCACTGTTTTTTGAATTTTGTTTTGTGCAAGCAGGAACCCTGTTTCTGCCACCCTCGGTACCTACCCCCTGTGATGCGCAGTCGCTGGCATGGCGGTAAGTGAGTCCCTCAAAGCCTCTCACAACACATTCCAACTTTTCAGCCCTAGGAAAAGTGATAGCGGCAGTGGTTGCTATCATGGCAACCATTATGACAGTTTCTTTGATATTTGGGCAAATGGTTACGGCAGCGTCGATTGCAGGGTGTCGTTAACGCAACCAGATCGGGGATGGGGGCTTGATGAAAATGTTTGTAGTGTGCAGGCACGCATTGTGCACGCTGCACGCCCGCATTGTGCAAACTGCACACACGCACTGTGCACACTGCACGCACGCATTGTGCACGCTGCACGCCCGCATTGTGCACGCCGCACGCACGCATTGTGGACACTGCACGCACGCACTTTGCCCGCTGCACGCACCCACTGTGCGCGCTGCATTTGACGCTCTCTGGATTGCAATCCTTGGATTCATGACACTCATGCTGCTGGCAGACAAAGAGAGGGGGCCCCTGCTGGAGCACGTTGAGTGGGGCACCCTCTTGTTCTTTGCAGCACTCTTTGTGCTCATGCACATCTCATGCACGCCTCGAAAAGCTTGGGCTCATTGAGTGGATTGGAAATGTTGTGGTTACGATCATTGAAGCGGTACATTGTTGCATTGTGCATTGGTTATCAAGGCAGTAGGAATACGTAGTGCCACCGCACGCAGGGATTCCATTTCATGTGAAACCGTTGCATGGCGGCAACACATGACAGAATACAGTGATCAGTCTGTGGGTCTCACTGTTTTTTGAATTTTGTTTTGTGCAAGCAGGAATCCAGTTTCTGCCACCCTCGGTACCTTCCCCCTGTGATGCGCGGTCGCTGGCATGGCGGTAAGTGAGTCCCTCAAAGCCTCTCACAACACATTCCAACCTTTCATTCCTAGGAAAAGCGATGGCCTCAGTGGTTGCTATCATGGCAACCATTATGACAGCGTTTTGGATATTTGGGCAAATGATTACGGAAGCGTCGATTGCAGGTTGGCGTTAAGACAACCAAACGGGGGATGGGGGCTCGATGAAAATGTTTGTAGTGTGCACGCACGCACTGTGCACGCTGCACGCCCGCATTGTGCAAACTGGACGCACGCACTGTGCACACTGCACACACGCACTGTGCACACGGCACGCACGCATCGTGCAAACTGCACGCATGCACTGTGCACGCTTCGCGCACGCACTGTGCACGCTGCACGCACGCATTGTACACACTGCACGCACTCATCGTTGCCCGCATTGTGCACACTGCACGCACACAATGTGAACATTTGCACTGTGCGCATGCACGCATTCCGCACACTTCACACACGCACTGTGAACATGCGCACTGTGCACACCGTACGCATGCACTGTGCACACTGCACTGTCTTTTGGCAGGACCTCTGTATTAACTGATTTTTGTTGGCCATACCTGGGAACATTCTCTATGGGGCATCCGTTCTGGCCTACTCCATGGAGGCCTCCTGGATCTGAAAACAAATCCCACTCCTATTGGGGAGCATGGAGACCGTGGTCTTTAACTTCATTCTCGTGTTTCAGATCATCTTGTTTGGCAAGCCGTCGAGCAAACCTCTGCTAGCCAGTGCATACAGTCCAATGCAGTATGAGTATCCGCCTTGGGTGCAGGAATGCCCTGCTCCTTGGAGGAGGGAGGGACCCCATGGGGCAAATGCATTACTCAGTGCAGGCACTGCTCAGTGCACAATTGGGCCCAGAATTTCATGCTCAAGTTGTTGCTCTTTCCAAATGTCCTCAAATGATCAGTCAACATGTGCGGGCCATGGTGCACACAGGGATGGATGCAGGGTCTGTATTTCTCAAGGTGGTTCCCTTCTCCACAAGGAAGACGTCTTCGGCATCATTTGTTGCGTTTGAAAAAAAGATTATCCCAAGCCCCCCCCCCCCCCAATTTCAGGCTGTACCATGGGTCCAAAATGTTGCCTTTGCCCCCTGAACAACAAGTCAGGGACGACCCTCCCCTATTTTGAGGGTGCTGGATGCGAAAAAAAAGAGATTGTAGGGACACACAGATCGTGACTCACACAATTTGCAACATTCGTATGCACCAAAATCTGCCGTTTTTCCATGAAAAAAAGGCCAAAACTGGCCGTTTTTCGGTCAAAAGTTGAGTTTGTTGGCCTCAGACAAGCAGTTGAAGACCCCCTCCAATTTTGAGGGTGCTGGATGTGAAGAAGCAAGTTGTAGTCACACACAGATCACGCAAACACAATTTACAGCATCCGTATGCACCAAAACCTGCCATTTTTCATGAAAAAAACGGCCAACGATGGCCATTTTTTGGTCAAAAGTTGGGATTTGTGGGCTCTCTCCTATTTTGAGGTCGCTGGATGCAAAAATGCAGATTGTAGGGACACACAGATCACAGAAACACAATTTACAGCATCCGTACGCACCAAAAAATGCCATTTTTCATGAAAACGGGCCAAAAGCGGCGCTTTTTTTGTCAAATATTGATTTTTTGGCTTTGTACAAGCAGTTGAAGGACCCCCCCCTATTTTGAGGGTGCTGGATGCAAAAGTGCAAGCTGTGGTCACACAAAGATCACAAAAAAACATTTTGTAGCATCCGTATGCACCACAATTTGCTGTTCCTCATGGAAAAAACGGCTAAAAATGGCCATTTCTTAGTCAAAAAATGATTTCCTTTGGCCTCAGACAAGTGGTTGAAGACCCCCCCCCTTTTTTGAGGGTGCTGGATGTAAAAGGCAAGTTACAGTCACACACAGGTCACGCAACCACAATTTACAGCATCCGTATGCACCAAAATTTACCATTCTTCATGAAAAAACGGCGAACAATGGCCATTTTTTTGTCAAAGGTTGAGATTTTTGTCCTCTCTCCTATTTTGAGGGCGCTGGATGCGAAAGAGCAGATTGTAGGGACATACAGATCACGCAAGCACAGTTTACAGCATCCATACGCACCAAAATATGCCATTTTTTTATGAAAACCGGCCAGAAATGGCTGTTTTTTCTTGTCAAATATTGATTTTTGTGGCTTTGTACAAGCAGTTGAAGGACCCCCCCCCTATTTTGAGGGTGCTGGATGCAAAAGAACAAGCTGTGGTCACAGAAAGATCATGACAACACATTTTGTAGCATCCGTATGCACCACAATTTGCCATTTCTCATGGAAAAAACGGCTAAAAATGGCCATTTTCTGGTCAAAAAATGATTTTTTTTGGCCTCAGACAAGCGGTTGAAGACTGCCCCCCTATTTTGAGGGTGCTGGATACGAAAGAGCAAATTGCAGGGATACACAGATCACGCAAACACAATTTACAGCATCCGTACGCACCAAAATTTGCCGTTTTTCATGAAAAAACGGCCACAAATGGCACATGTTGGCGACCAACAGGACGTGCGGCAGCCTCGGACCGGTCCTGGTGCTGGACACGGACTTCAGAGGGGCGGCACATGGAACCGTACGGTGGGTCATGAAGGAAGGAGTAAGTTTGGAGGTGCTGCACGTGCGCAGGAAGGATATGAAGGAGTACAGAAAAGCAGGGCTGCATCAGGCAGAGTTCTATAGAGACTCAGTGGTCGTGGAACCGGGTGTATACAAGTGGATGATGAGGCGAGCAAGAGGACAGGTATCAGGTGGGAAAGACAGATGCGAAAGATGTGGAACGAATGAGAGGCACAATGGGGGGTCACCAGGAAGAAACCAAAGCGCGGGAGAGGAGCAGTGTCAGTACAAGAGAAGGTGCTGGACAGGGTAGAAAGAGACAAGGCCAGGCCGGGCATAGTGTTGTGTGCGTTGCTGGGACTCAAGCGGACGAGGGGGAAGTTGCAATCCATGCGGATATGTAGTGGAGATACAACATCCTGGTTGAGGCAGGACAGGGGGACCAGTGCTGGAGATGCACCAAGGAGGCGTGGCAGGTACCTTGGCCGGTCCTGAGAATGACGGCATGGGAGTTCCCGACCGCGACGATGCGCACTACTGACGCCATGGGACAGTGGGGGGGCCGGTACCGCGGCTCCCCAGGGAGGTGCAGGAGGACGAGGAGGCCCAGAGGGGTATGGAGGTTTAGTGGGGGGAGGGGCAGGAGGGGAGTGGCGGCAGAAGCCGTGGCCCACAGACTGTTGCGGCGTACGGTGGAACATCCGCAGGAGCGCATGCCGTGCAGGGAGGCGGAACTGGAGGCACGGGCGGAAAACATGAGAGATCCATTCACCAAACCAGTTGAGATGGCGTTGATCAGGTACAACCCGTAAATTACGGAAATGGAAGTGCGGCCACAACCAGACTAGCGGCTACGGCAGTCGGAGGGCACGCGGGATGAGGAGGAATAGAAGGGTGACGATCAGCACCTATGATTTTGGCAGCCGTTTTTGCAAAAATTTGAAAAGTCGACAAAAAGGGGCTTTTTGCGAGAAATGACCTACTTATTTGGTTTCTACGGCCCCGAAATCGGGGGGGGGGTCCTCTTACCCGAATGTTGTCCAGAAATATCAAAAGCCCTGAAATGTGGCCTATTTTGGGGTATTTTTGCCTGCTCTGGGCTGGTCCTGCAGAACAGTGCTGCACACCAGTGTACCTGCCTATAGAGGATTTTCGACCGAAATTCCAATTTTCTTTGGATTCTCTGGCCCAAAAAAAGGGATGGGGGGGTTCCTCCCACCCGAGCTTTCTCCCAAGCCATCAGACACCCTGGAAATCGGCCTATTTTGGAGTATTTTTGTCTGCTCTGGGGTGGTGCAGCAGAACAGTGCTGCACACCAGTGTACCTGTATAGTATAGTATAGGCACGAAAACCATGAGAAAGAGTGGTTTTTGGCTAGAAAAGTGTGAATTTCTCAAAATCTGTGCCTGCCAATCTGGATTTTGTTAGGTCAGGAGCAAGGTTTTGATCTCGGGGACACGCTCATGCCTTTACTTTGCTTCCAACTGCGAAAAAAAGTGTAATTTTTTTGGCAATTTTCTATTGCGCACAGCGGTCGGGAATTTGAAACTCGCGTACGCGGCAGTTGTTGACAGTTGATCTGCGGCTCCAGCTCCAGCGACAGCAGAATTTTGTTAAAATTTTGAGAAAACACAAGGACAACAGTACTACTGTGTACAGTTTGATATCGCCATTCTGAAATGCATGACTTTGAATTTTGGGTAAAAACAGCTGCTAAAATCATAGGTGAGAGGGAACGCCTGATGGCACGCAGGCGGAAGAGAATCTGGCAGATATGAGAACAGGAGGGAACAATAGGAGGAGCAGACGTAAGGTGGTGCCCCAAGGGGGGGCAGCTGGTGGCAGGCCGCCTGGGGCTGGGGCAGCGAGGTCGAAGGGTCACCCGTCACTTGGACTGGAACATCCGAGACGGGGGTGGACCGAGCCACCGGGCGAGGGCGGCCGGAGCGGAAGGCAGAAACGCATCCGACATCCGCCGTCCGGACTGGACCATCCAGGGCAGGCGGTCAAGCCGGTCACCTGGGCCCGTGGAACCAAAAAAGCGCGGGGAAGGCGGACAGAGGGGAGGAGCGAAAGAAAGAGGCGAGGCCGCAGGAGAGGACCGAAAGCATTGGTAGACGCGGAAGCAAGCGCCGTGGGAAGAAAGGAGGCGAACGAGATAGCCAGTGAGCAGGGGTGTCTGAGCCGGTGCAGGGGACGTGCGGACGGCCATCAGATGAGGAACAGTCCTGGAGACCAGGGACGGTACAGGAAGAAGGCCGAGAACAATGGGAGGATGCCCCGGGAAATGGGCATCCAGTGCAGGGGAGCAGAACGAACAGGAGGAACAGGCGGCGCACGCGTCTGGCATTGCAAGGCAGGGCAGGAGGGGCACGAGGCCCCAGGGGGGGGGGGGGCACGCAAGATGCAGGCCCCAGGTAGACGGGCCACATGGGCTCCTTCTTCCCTGTCGCCAACCGCCTTCGTCTGTGCCACACATAGCGTTGGCACATGTTCTCCTCCGTCTGCACCTCAGTGACCGCATGGTAGCACACCCGGCGCACCACCTCCTCCTGATTGTGGCACATCCTGTTCAGCATTTCCGCCGTATGTGCCCTGTACGCCTCCCCCGCTGTGGGCATCCCCTCCCCATAATAGGCCGTCGGCGATCGCAACACACAGCATGGTAGCTCCTTGGGTATCCCCTCATACTCCCTAATGAGCCTCCGCTCTTCCCCCTCCACCTCCTCCAGCTGCCCCCTCCAGTGCAGAATGTGCATCCCCTGGTACCCTATCGCTGCATTGAGAACTGCTCGGAGGGTTGTCTGCACCAACGGGGGGCGATTCCAGATGACCATCAGCATCGCCCTGAACCCACTGAGCAGTTTTTCTGGCAGCCTGACGCGTCCCCCCCACATGGCCTGCACATGTCCCAGCACCACCGCTTCCTCTGCCCTCTCCAGCCACGCCAACCCGTCTCCCACACCCAGCGTCATACCACCCTTGCCACCCCTCCTCAAGACCACCGACTCCTCCGCGCTCCAGACCAGGTGGTTAATCCTCCTGTAACTCTGCATCAGGCCCTGCACCACCTGTTTGGCTTTTTCATCCCGGGCCATGGGCACCGCATCATCCACATTCGCCCGCGCTTGTGATGTGTGTGGCGCCCTCGCCACCTGTGGATAATCCTGTGCTATCCAACTTATCAGGGGGAGCATGGCCAGCATGCACAGGCATGGGCCCTCTACCACACCCTGTGGCACACCACTACCTGGGGTTACGCACTCTGTCCCTTCCCCGTGGCGACTGTGTACCTTCTTGTGCGCAGGTACTTCCCAATGAAGTCACCGTACGGGAGCCCCAATCGCCGCCATACCTCCTCTATGAGCCTGTACGCTGTGTTAGGTAAGGCCCCCTTCACGTCCACGGACGCCATGAATACCTCCAGGTCCTCATCATCGAGATAAATGTCATACAGGAAGCTTGCTTCCTGTGTGGACCTGCCCGGCACGGACAACCACATGTTGTCTTGTATGACCTCTGCTGCATACGGCTGCCGCCGTATCCTCCCGAAGACCACCATCCACACGGGCATGGCCTCCGTGACTGCAAAGCATATGAACCTCCAGTTCCCCGGCCTGAGGTGATCCCCTTTCTTATACAGGGGCCGCACCTTGCCCCCTCACTCCGCTGGGAGCTTGCCTGTGCGCAACAGCTCCGTGACCCTGTCCGCCGGAACATCCACTTCTGGCGCCTCCAGGTTCTGGTATGCCTCTGCCACCAGCTTGTCAACGGCTGAGCTGTTTTTTCTCTTAAGAGCCCATACTGCCCACTTTATTTCTCCCAGCGTCCACCCCCCGGCGGCGTATGGCCTCACTCAGCTCTGCCGTGAACACCCTCCATAATGCCTGGACCATCCTCCACGTGGTTTCGCTGAGCCTCTGCTGCCCCTGGTTGTTTCGCTTCCGGAAGCTCTGCGCCACCTCGTCCAGCACCTCCTGTTATTTGCCCGTGACTCTGCCATCCTGTAGTCTCACCGCCTGGATCTCCTGCGGCCCTCGAGCCTCTGCGAGCTCTCGTCTTGTACGGCATTGCTCTTTTCATGTACTGCCCCCGTAGCTGGAACAGCGAGGTAAATTCCGAACTGGACAATCCCCTTGTCGGCACGACCCCGACAGAATCCTGTTCGCCAACTCTCTTTCCCACTATACGCTTGGAGGGGCCCGCACCGACGGACAAGGACGCCGCTCCCTCTCTACCGAGCCAACCGCTGCTAACCCAGGATGCGCCCTATTCAACTTCGGGCCACCAACCGCCGTCAGCGACCACTACTTCACCGGCACCACAAGTAGCCGGAGAACAGTCACTCCACCAGGATCCTGCACCGGAATCCAAGCCTACTCAAATCGCCGAGACTGACGCTCCCCCTCCAGAGTAGAGCACGGTAACCAAGCAAACCCAGAGAAGAGATACAGCTTCCACGAGGCTACGGAACGAATCGGCAAAGCCTCCGGCCTCACAGGTCAAACCGGAGAGATGTGAAGTGTCCGGACCCGCCACTGTCGAACTCGACCCGACTCACGGAGTCAAGACCCTGACTGTCCTAGGAATTAAAGAACCAATGCTACCTCGGCCGGCTTGCCAGCGCCCAAGGCCACAAATGGCACGGACCTCTATGAGACGCGACTGATGAGGTAGACATCGATAGTGAGCCTCCCTCGGGGACAACTGTGGATGGGACCGACCACCTACCTGGGGAAAGGTTCGCGTCAAAAAAAAAGCCCGGTCGGCCTAGACTATGTCCCTGCCTTATTCAGGACAGAAGAGGAAGGCGCCCTTGTCACCCTATTTGAAACTCTTCAACCAACATGGTACACTTCTGTGAACAAGCACCTGAAGCACTACAGCTATACAATGGGGGCCAACGGGAATCATCTTCAGCGAAGAACGGATGTGCCCGGTGAATTCAAACCTTACATTTAGCGCATGGTTAACCAATTGGCATGTAGAGGCATCTCGCTTGACGTATCGAACCAAGTTACATTAGCCGGCTACGAATCTAGTGCAGGCATAGGGTACCATATTGATGCGGAGCTGCCGGGGAAGTATGTCCTTGATCTGAATCTCAAGTGTCCTGTTCCCATGCATCTTGGACAGGTACCAGTTGGACACCACTATGTCCACTGCATGGACCTTGGGTCGCTCACGTGCCTCTGAGGTGAAGCCTGATTGTCCTACTTTCATGCTAAAACCAAAGCTACCATGGATGAACGTAATGGGGTCTTCAAAGAAAGAAGCCGCGGATACGCTATGATCTTGCACCACGTTGAGAGCCATGGCTAAGAGTTTGACTCGAGTCCTCATCGGAGCTGGCGCTCCAGCCCCGTCTGCCTCGTCGCTGGTGGAGTCTCACGTGGACACTGTGCCCTTCTTCTGCTCCCCCCCTCCTTCACCTGACCTTTGTTATCGTGCCTCCTCACAAGTTTTTCCTGTTCCAGCACCCAGTTCTTACACCTCTCAGCTCGAGGCGTCATCTAAGCCGTGATCGCCCCCCTCCTCCCCCACAACAGCCCCGAAACTAAGCAAAGGGTACATTCCAGCAGTGTGGTCACCCAATAGCCTCATCCAGACCATCAGGGCGGTGACCCACAACACCGAAAAAAAGCCCCTCATCCCTCTTCTCTTGCACCATTTCAAACAAGGATTTGATATCGTTTGTCTGCAGGCACTGAGGAAAAAGCCCCTGTTGCCACACATATACAATCAACAAGGTCACCGATCCGTGATCTGATCCAATGCGTCCCCCACCCCGCACACGGGTCCTGCTTGGTATTCTCTCACCTCTTGAGCCAGTTCGTCACTCCCTGTGTTAATCCTGTCAAGCACGGACTTGTAACAGCTGCCCTCCTCACCCTTCCGGGAGCACAGCCCTTCTTGCTTGCATCCATATACGCACCAGCTGGTGAGGCATGGAGACGCAAAGTTGAAGCCGCCATTCGCCCATTACGACAGAAATACCCAACTGTTTTGCTGGGAGGGGACTTAAACTGCTTGGTCAACCCAGGGACTGCAACGTGACAACGATTAGCCGTGGATAGAGCACTCAGCCACAGCAATCGCACCCCTTCTGGGAGACACATTTCGGTTGGCGAACCCCACTTCCCGAGACTACAGGAGATACCCTTATGGCCTTAGAACTAGCTCCTCCCGGATTGATTACATTTTCATATCCCCCTCCCGTTTGACAAAAAGTCCACAGCCTACATCGCGTCGTCGCGCGATCGCAGCAGAAGAAAAAAAAACCAAGAGAAAGACGCACGGAGAGAAAAAATAAAGCGCAAAATCGATGTTTCCGACCTCGGAAACCCCCCAAAAGAATTTTACCCCGCTGTTTGGCGAGGTTGCAAAATTCAGGACACTCACAGAAAGAGAAGAACAACAGAGTCGCGACGGCGACAAAGTTGAGCGTGGCTTGCCCCAAAACACCTAGCAAAGTGCGTGTCCAAGGCGCTAGGGACTTGTGCGCGCCCCAACCACAAAGAAAGGGAACTCATGCACAAAAGAGAACAAGGGAAAGCGAGCGAAAAGACAACATACACAAACAACACCGTCAACAATGGCCGCAAAGACGCAAGTATGTTACATGCCATGCAACGCCAAAATGCGCCGCCACGATGAGCACAACGAGAACCAAACCGACAAGAACAACCAACAAGAGGTGACACCGAATGAATGCCTATACCCACCCCCGCACACATAGGGATTGGATGGTATGCCCGTACGTGCATGCCCGTATCGCCGCAAGGTCATCACCGCCACGGACAAGCAAAATTGTATGAAGAGGCACAACGGCGGAACACAAAACCAACTAAGGAGAGAAGCACGCACAAAGGAGGCCACACACCACCGAGGGGAGGCACAACACACATAAAAACACACAAAAAAAAACTAAACATACACAACGTGCACACGCGGCTTGTTGGATCCAAGTATGTTACATGCCATGCTACGCTACGCAACGAACTCGAGATAAGAATGGCAACCGCGCCACCAAATGTAAAAGTTGACCACGAGGCGTAACCGAGACGTGCCCATCCCCCGCCCGCAGGCACGCTTACGTAGGAGGCGAAAGGGAGCGAAAGGTATGCCCGCCCGTGCATACCGCCGCACGTGCAACGAGACCACCACTGCCGCGAGCAAGCAAAATGGTATGGAGGGATACGAAGGACGCCAAGCATGACAGACGGGACTCGTGTGGGGAACCACACACAACCACGAGAAAGAACAACACGCGAGTGCAAAAACACAACAAACATGCGTGCCGCACCCACGACCACCTGCTTGCATAGGGAACAAAAGGTATGCCGCCGCATGCAAAAGAGTAGTAGGCAAGGGGGGAGCCACACACCGCCACCGAGAGCGCAAGTATGTTACCATGTCGTGCCACGCCGTGCACACGAGGGACGCAACGAGCGCCCGGCGCGCGCCACCAACCAAGACCAGAAAAAACAAATGGCCTTCGGCCAGGGAGTGGTTGTCACGGGGGGCTAACGGTCCTGCCCCGCGCTGCAATGCGGGGCAACCGTGACAACTGCTCTTACAGCAAAACCACCCTTTTTGTTGCACCGATTAGAACATACACACTTATGCATAGCGTCGTGTGCGGGATTCCGACATACACACGTTGCCACGCTTCCTTGTGCATGCACCCACCTTCCCTTCTCTTCACAGGTCCAAAGAAGAAGTGTGTGCTCGTGTTTGCGTCGTTTGTGCGTTAAAGTAGGGTTGTGTTAGACGGTTAGGCTCGTTTTGCGTCGTGCTGTTGTCTCACATTCGCCATTCCCTGTTCTCCGTATCGGCGATGACAAAACAGGCACAACAGGAAAAATCGTGCAAGCCACACGATGCAACTAAACGCTTAGGGTTGTTTATAACTCGCAATAGGGTTGTTTAAACACTTAGGTTTGTTTTGCGTTCGTTTCACTTCGGCATTCACACGATGCATGGTGAGTAAGGTAGGTTAGCCCAGGAGGAGCTGACCTTTTGGTTGAGTCAGTGTGGTTACGGAGGTATAGATCTCGCCTCCCTTCCCTGCATGCGTGCACATGATGCATGAAAGGGAAGTGACAGTAGGCCACGCGCCGTGCACGCGGTATGAACCCTTGCCAGTTTACCCAGGGCTTCGCCCTACGTTCCATAAGGGAACGGGCGAAGTCCTTAAGATTGCTTGCTTGCAACTGGGTACAGGAACAGTGTATTATAGGGCACACTAAGAAGCGTATAATATGTGGAGTGTGTCTTGGTTCCTCCGTCTTGAACCCAGTCCATTGGCCTCTGTTGTAGAGGTGGGAGGGTCAGGGTGAACTGGTGCAGTCCCTTGAGCCGCGCCAAAAAATACGGCGCTGATCACACATTCAACTGACTGCGCCTCAGGCGGGAGTGACGAGGGCAGCTCGACTTTATCGACATCCGCGCTGTGCACGCCACCTGTGCACCCTTCCCCTCCAAGCCCTAGCAGGGAAAGGTGTCGTGGCGTCCCTGTTAAGCCACAGTTGCTTAGCAGCGCTGTGTTCTCTTGTCTTCTACACAGGAGGGTCATTAGGACCCCACACCCACACACCCGCGCCCACGGCATGTGGGTGACGGACCCCAACAGCATGCCCAGAGGGCGGTCAGTCGGGGGAGGGACAGCGCCTGACCACAGATGCTCCTCACAATTGTGGAAGGCACCCCCCCCGGGGACGCCCTTCCGCCACCCCCGCAGCGAGCAACGCCGGCCCGCAAGGGCACACGCTGTGGGGTTGGTGCTGGGGCCCCACGCCCGCACCGACCGCACCCGGGACACACGGGTCGCAGAACCCCGGCTGCCCGCTCCAGAGGGCGGGCGGCCGGGGGAGGGACATCCCCTGACACCAGACGCCCCTCACAACGGTGGCAGGCCACCCCCCCCAGGGACGGCCCCCCACCACCCCCGCGGCACGCAGCCCCCACAGGGCATGCAGGCCAACGGGACAGTGTTGGGCCCCCAGACCCACACACCCGCGCCCACAGCACGTGGGTGGCGAACCCCGACAGCCCGCCCAGTGGGCGGGCAGTCGGGGGAAGGACAGCGCCTGACCTCAGACGCCCCTCACAATGGTGGAAGACACCCCCCCCCCGGGGACGCCCTTCCGCCTTCCCCACAGAGAGCAACGCCGGCCCGCAACGGCGCATGCTGTGGGGCCTACGCTGAGTCCCCACACCCGCATCGACCGCACCTGGGACACACGGGTTGCTGAACCCTGGCTGACCGCTCTAGAGGACGGGCAGCCGGGGGAGGGACAGCGCCTGCCACCAGACGCCCCTCACAACGGTGGCAGGCCACCCCCCCCGGGGACGGCCCCCCACCACCCCCGCGGCACGCAGCCCCCACAGGGCATGCAGGCCAAGGGGACAGTGTTGGGCCCCCACACCCACACGTCCGCGCCCACAGCACGTGGGTGGCGGACCCCGGGAGCCCGCCCAGTGGGCGGGCAGTCGGGGGAGGGACAGCGCCTGACCTCAGACGCCCCTCACAATGGTGGAAGGCACCCCCCCCTGGGACGCCCTTCCGCCACCCCCACAGCGAGCAGCGCCGGCCCGCAAGGGCGCACGCTGTGGGGCCGGTGCTGGGTTGCCACGCCCGCAACGACCGCAATTGGGACACACGGGTCGCGGACCCCTGGCTGCCTGCTCCAGAGGATTGGCGGCCAGGCGAGGGACAGCGCCTGACACCAGACGCCCTTCACAACGGTGGCAGGCCACCTCCCCCGGGGACGGCCCCCCACCACCGCCGCGGCAAGCAGCCCCCACGGGGCATGCAGGCCAAAGGGACAGTATTGGGCCACCACACCCACACACCCGCGCCTACGGCGCGTGGGTGGCGGACCCCAAGAGCCCGCCCAGAGGGCGGGCAGTCGGGGGAGGGAGAGCGCCTGACCTCAGACGCCCCTCACAATTATGGAAGGCACCCCTCCCGGGGACGCCCTTCCGCCACCCCCACAGCGAGCAACGCCGGCCCGCAGGGGCGCACGCTGTGGGGCTGGTGCTGGGTCCCCACACCCGTACCGACCGCACCCGGAACACACGGGTAGCGGAACCCTGGCTGCCCGCTCCAGAAGACGGGCGGCCGGGGGAGGGACAGCGCCTGAGATCAGAAGCCCCTCACAACGGTGGCAGGCTACCCCCCCCCCGGGGGTTGGCCTCCCACCACCCCCGCGGCACGCAGCCCCCACAGGGCATGCAGGCCAAGAGGACAGTGTTGGGCCCCCACACCCACCCAATCGCGCCCACAGCACGTGGGTGGCGGACCCCAACAGCCCGCTCAGTGGGCGGGCACTCGGGGGAGGGACTGCGCCTGACCTCAGACGCCCCTGACAATGGTGGAAGGCACCCCCCCCGGGGACGGCCTTCTGCCAGACCCACAGCGAGCAACGCCGGCCCGAAACAGCGCATGCTGTGGGGCCTACGCTGAGTCCCCACACCCGCATCGACCGCACCCAGGACAGACGGGTCGCGCAACCCTGGATGCCCGCTCCAGAGGACGGGCGTCCGGGGGGGGGACAGCGCCTGACACCAGACGCCCCTCACAACGGTGGCAGGCCAGCCCCCCCGGGGACAGCCCCCCACCACCCCCGCGGCACGCAGCCCCCACGGGGCATGCAGGCCAAGGGGACAGTGTTGGGCCCCCACACCCACACATCTGCGCCCACGGCACGTGGTTGGCGGACCCCAAAAGCCCGCCCAGTGGGCGGGCAGTCGGGGGAGGGACAGCGCCTGACCTCAGACGCCCCTCACAATGGTGGAAGGCACACCCCCCGGGGACGCCCTTGCGCCACCCCCACAGCAAGCAACGCCGGCCCGCAATGGCGCACGCTGTGAGGCCGGTGCTGGGTCCCCGAGCCCGCACCTGCCGCACCCGGAACACACGGGTCGCGGAACCCGGGCCGCCCGCCCCAGAGAACGGGCGGCCGGGGGAGGGAGAGCGCCTGACACCAGACGCCCCTCACAACGCCGGCAGGCCACCCCCCCCAGGGACAGCCCCCTGCCATCCCCGCGCCACGCAGCCTCACAGGGCATGCAAGCCAAGGGGACAGTGTTGGGCCCCCACACCCACACATCTGCGCCCACAGCCCGCCCAGTGGGCGGGCAGTCGGGGGAGATAAAGCGCCTGACCTCAGACGCCCCTCACAATGGTGGAAGGCACCCCCCCCGGGGACGCCCTTCCGCCACCCGCACAACGAGCAACGCCGGCCCGCAGGGGCGCACGCTGTGGGGCCGGTGCTGGGTGCCCAGGCCCACACCGACCGCACCCGGAACACACGGGTCGCGGTACCCCGGCTGCCCGCCCCAGAGGACGGGCGGTCGGGGGAGGGACGGCGCCTGACACCAGACGCCCCTCACAACAGTGGCCGGCCACCCCCCCCTGGGGACGGCCTGCCACCACCCCTGCGGCACGCAGCCCCCACAGGGCGTGCAGGCCAAGCCAGGTAGGGGGGAACCGGGACTGGACCGCCCCCCCCAAAGCACACCAGATGGGGCAAGGGACCGGGCCAGGACACGCGGAGGGGCACCGACCACGTGGAACGGCCTTACCAGCGCCAAGTGCCGAGACCACGCGAGGTGCGCACGCCACACCACCCAGAGGGGGAGGAGCGGACGCCGCGGGAGCGCGAGCGCACACACATGCGAAGGGCACGCGGGGACTACCAGAAAAGGCAACTGGACCGAGCTCCCAGAACGCACAGACCGCGTGGAATGGCGCACCAGCGAGCGAGGGTAAGGGACACCCTGACAAGAGGGCCCGCCACAAGCAGCGCGGGACACGCGGGGCAGAAAGGGGGAAACAGGAGAGACACAACACCAGGTACCGGGCCGAGCCCCCCGAACCGGATGCGGGCGCCGCGCACACACGGACGGGGCACTGCACCCGCCAAGGCAGTAGTGGCGCACTGCGCCACGCCCCAGCCCCTAGGCTAGGCAGCCTCCGCGCCAGCCCAAGGGGGTCTTCCTTGCGACAAGGCAGCAGCACGGGCCCGGCAGCGCCGGCGCCCCGGGCGACCACGCATTAGGGGAGCGACGCAGTGGGTAAGCCCCCGCAGCCACGGCTGCGAATTGATGCACTGACCGGGGAGTGGCGAAAAGGGGAAGCCGGGGAGGGACGGGGCTCCGAACTCTGTGAACCCGGGGGACTCCGCCACCAGGCAGGAGGTGCGTCCTGGAAAGCATCCTACTAGGAGCTGGTGGGGAGGATATCACCTGGCCCAACCAGGTGGCCCCCCGGGGCCGAAAGGCGTCTAGTACCCGCAAAATCAAACCTCAAACCTCAAAACTCAAACCTCCTGCTTGACAAATGTTTGTCATACAGAAAGCTTGCTTCCTCTGTGGATCTGCCCGGCACGGACCCCCACATGTTGTCTGGTATGACCCCTGCTGCATACAGCCGCCGCTGTATCCTCCCCAAGACCACCATCCCCACCAGCTTGGCCTCGGTGACTGCACAGCATATGGTCGTCCAGTTCCCCGGCCTGAGGTGATCCCCTTTCTTATACAGGGGCCGCACCTTGCCGCCTCACTGCGCTGGGGGCTTGCCTGTGCGCAACAACTCCGTGTCCCTGTCCGCCAGACCATCCAGTTCTGGCGCCTCCAGGTTCTGGTATGCCTCTGCCACCAGCTTGTCCACTGCCGCCTTTGTTTCCCCCAGCATCACCCCCCTGCGGCATATGGCCTCGCTCTGCTCTGCCGTAAACACCCTCTGTAACGCCTGGACCATCAACTGCGTGGTCCTGCTGAGCCTCTGCTGCCCTTGGTTGTGCTGCTTCTGGAAGCTCCGCGCCACCTCTTCCAGCACCTCCCGCTTGTTGCCTGTGACTCTGCCATCCTGTAGTCTCACTGCCTGGATCTCCTGCGGCCTCCGGGCCTCTGCGAGCTTCCGTCTTGTACGGCATTGCTCTTCCCATGTACCGTTCACGCTCTGCCACCACCTTCTGGTAAATCTTCTGATGCTCATCGTCCACTGCCCCCCTTGCCGCCAGCACCGTCTTCTCCGCCTGCGTCACCTCGGAGCAAAGTTAGAGATGCCTCCGCCGCTGGAACAACTAGGTAAATTCCGAACTGCACAATCCCCTTCTTGGCACAACCCCGACGGAATTCTCTTCACCAACTCTCTTTCCCACTATAAGTTCGGAGGGCCCCGCACCGACGGACAAGGACGCCGCTCCTTCTCTACTGAGCCAACTGTTGCTAACCCAGGATGCGCCCTATTCAACTTCGGGCCACTAACCGCCGTCGGCGACCACTACTTCACCGATACCTAAAATAGCCGGTGAACAGTCACTCCACCAGGATCCTGCACCGGAATCCAAGCCTACTCAAATCGCCGAGACTGACACTCCCTCTCCGGAGTAGAGCACGGTAACCAAGCAAACCCAGAGAGGAGATACAGCTTCCACTACGCTACGGAACGAATCGACAAAGCCGCCGGTCACACCAGAGAGATTTGAAGTGTCCAGACCCGCCATCATCGACTCTGGACCCGACTCACGGAGGCAATACCCTGACTGTCCTAGGAATCAAGAACCAATGCTACCTCGGCCGGCGTGCCAGCGCCGAATGCCACGAACCGCACGGAGCTCTACGAGACGAGACTGATGAGATAGACGTCGATACTGATCCTCCCTCGGAAACAACTGTGGATGGGACCCACCACCTACCTCAGGAAGGGTTCGCATCAAAAAAGAGCCCGGTCGGCCTAGACTATGTCCCTGCCTTATTCACGACAGAAGAGGAAGATGCCCTTGTCACCCTATTTGAAACTCTTCAACCAACATGCTACACTTCTATGAACAAGCACCTGAAGCACTACAGC
The DNA here is from genome assembly GCA_964036045.1 of Eutreptiella sp. 'Long Island Sound 2002'. Taxonomy (NCBI): domain Eukaryota; phylum Euglenozoa; class Euglenophyceae; order Eutreptiales; family Eutreptiaceae; genus Eutreptiella; species Eutreptiella sp. 'Long Island Sound 2002'. The sequence goes on from OZ038381.1 coordinate 115,874,622, forward strand.
TATACAATGGGGGCCAACGGGAATGATGTTCAGCGAAAAAAGGATGTGCCCGGTGAATTCAAACCTTACATTTAGCGCATGGTTAACGAATTGGCATGTAGAGGCATCTCGCTTGACGTATCGAACCAAGTTAAATTAGCCCGCTACGAATCTAGTGCAGGCATAGGGTACCACATTGATGCGGAGCTGCTAGGGAAGTATGTCCTTGATCTGAATCTCAAGTGTCCTGTACCCATGCATCTTCGACAGGTAAGAGTTGGACACCACTATGTCCACTGGATGGACCTTGGGTCGCTCAGGTGCCTCAGAGGTGAGGCCTGATTGGCCTACCTTCATGCTAAAACCAAAGCTACCATTGATGAACGTAACGGGGTCTTCAAAGAAAGAAGCCGCAGATACACTATGATCTTGCGCCACGTTGAGAGCAATGGCTATGAGTTTGACTCGAGTCCTCATCGGAGCTGGCGCTCCAGCCCCGTCTGCCTCGTCGCTGGTCGAGTCTCACGTGGACACTGTGCCCTTCTTCTGCTCCCCCCCTCCTTCACCTGACCTTTGTCATCGTGCCTCCTCGCACGTTTTTCCTGTTCCAGCACCCAGTTCTTACACCTCTCAGCTCCAGGCGCCATCTAACCCGTGATCCCCCCCCTCCTCCACAACAACAGCCCCATAACTAAGCAAAGGGTACATTCCAGCAGTGTGGTCACCCAATAGCCTCAGCCACACCATCAGGGCGGTGACCCGCAACACCGAAAAAAAGCCCCCCATCCCTCTTCTCTTGCACCATTTCAAACAAGGATTTGATATCATTTGTCTGCAGGAACTGAGGAAAAAGCCCCTGTTGCCACACATATGCAATCGACAAGGTCACCGATCCGTGGTCTGATGCAATGCGTCGCCCACCATATGCACAGGGGTCCTGCTTGGTATTCTCTCCCCTCTTGAGCCAGTTCGTCACTCCCTGTGTTAATCCTGTCAAGCACCGACTTGTAACAGCTGCCCTCCTCACCCTTCACGGAGCACAGCCCTTCTTGCTTGCATCCATATACGCACCAGCTGGTGAGGCATGGAGACGCAAAGTTGAAGCCGCCATTCGCCCATTACTACAGAAATACCCAACTGTTTTGCTGGGAGGGGACTTAAACTGCTTGGTCAACCCAAGGACTGCAACGTGACAACCATTAGCCGTGGATAGGGCACTCAGCCACAGCAACCCCACCCCTTCCGGGAGACACATTTCAGATGGCACAACCCACTTCCCGAGAATACACGAGATACCCTTATGGCCTTAGAACTAGCTCCTCCCGGATTGATCAAATTTTCATATCCCCCTCCTGTTTGACAAATGTGGACAAATGCTTCCCCTGTGGACCTGCCGGACACGCACCCCCACAGGTTGTCCGGTATGACCCCTGCTGCATACAGCCGCCGCTGTATCCTCCCGAAGACGACCATCCACACCAGGTTGGCCTCCGTGACTGCACAGCATATGGTCCTCCAGTTCCCCGGCCTGAGGTGATCCCCTTTCTTGTAAAAGGGGCCGCACCTTGCCCCCTCACTCCGCTGGGGGCTTGCCTGTGCGCAACATCTCCGTGTCCCTGTCCGCCAGACCATCCAGTTCTGGCGCCTCCAGGTTCTGGTATGCCTCCGCCACCAGCTTGTCCACTGCCGCGCTCTTTTTTCTCTTAAGAGCCCATACCGCCGCCTTTGTTTCCCCCAGCATCACCCCCCTGCGGCGTATGGCCTCGCTCTGCTCTGCCGTGACCACCCTCTGTAACGCCTGGAACATCCTCCGCGTGGTTTCGCTGAGCCTCTGCTGCTCCTGGTTGTGCTGCTTCCTGAAGCTCCGCGCCGCATCTTCCAGCACCTCCCGCTTATTGCCTGTGACTCTGCCATCCTGTAGTCTCACTGCCTGGATCTCCTGCGGCCTTCCAGCCTCCGTGAGCTCTCGTCTTGTACGGCATTGTTCTTTCCATGTACCGTTCATGCTCTGCCACCACCTTCCGGTAAATCTTCCAATGCTCATCCTCCACTGCCCTCCTTGCCGCCTGCACCGTCTTCTCCGCCTGCGTCACCTTTTCTTGCCACCCCCAACCCTCGGCCTTCACCCTCGCCTCAACTTCCTCTTGCTGCCGCTTCCTCAGTGTGGCCACCAGTCGCTGCAGCTTGGGCTGTGTCTGCGACTCGCCCACCCGTCTGTTGAACCCGCACATTCTTGCTGCTCTTCTCATGGCTTGATGCACATGGCTCCCCCGCCGGATTTCGACGTGCACTTGCTGCCCCCACTGCTGCCACCTCTCATCCCCCTCCTAGGACCCTTTCATTCTATCGAGAAAGTCGTCGCTCCCTCGAACACCGCAACTTTGTTTCAAATCAAGTACCAAGCACGAGACTGGGCGTTGTTGGCACACGGATTCAACTATAGGGGCATCTCTGCACGCTGCCTAGAACCGGACCATGTCTCTTGGGGAAAACAACTCCAACCATAGATCAATGACAAGCACCCCAACGACCTCATAGCCGTCTTCCAATGTAGTGGGGTCCTAGGCGCCGTAGCCTTTGTCACTCATTTGATGGCTTAGCAAGCAAAGTTAGAGATGCCTCCGCTGCTGGAACACCGAGGTAAATCCCGAACTGGACAATCCCCTTGTCGGCACAACCCCGACAGAATCCTCTTCACCAACTCTCTTTCCCACTATACGCTTGGAGGGGCCCGCACCGACGGACAAGGACGCCGCTCCCTCTCTACAAAGCCAACCGCTGCTAACCCAGGATGCGCCATCTTCAACTTTGGGCCACCAACCGCCATCAGCGACCACTACTTCACCGGTACCTAAAGTAGCCGGAGAGCAGTCACTCCACCAAGATCCTGCACCGGGATCCAAGCCTACTCCAATCGCCAAGACTGACGCTCCCTCTCCAGAGTAGAGCACGGTAACCAAGCAAACCCAGAGAGGAGATACAGCTTCCACGAGGCTACGGAACGAATCGGCAAAGCCGCCGACCTCACAGGTCACACCGGAGAGATTTGAAGTGTCCAGACCCGCCACTGTCGACTCCGGCCCCGGCTCACGGAGTAAAGACCCTGACTGTCCTAGGACACAAAGAACCATGCTACCTCGGCCGGCGTACCAGCGCCCGAGGCCACGAACCGCACGGACCTCTACGAGACCAGATTGATGAGGTGGACGTCAATAGTGATCCTCCCTCAGAAACGGCTGCGGATGGGACCCACCACCTACCTCAGGAGGGGTTCGCGTCAAAAAAGAGCCCGGTCGGCCTACACTATGTCCCTGCCTTATTCCTGCCGGAGGAGGAAGGCGCCGTTGTCACCCTATTTGAAACTCTACAACCAACATGGTACACTCCTATGAACAAGCACCTGAAGCACTACAGCTATACAATGGGGGCCAACAGGAATCATGTTCAGCGAAAAACGGATGTGCCCGGTGAATTCAAACCTTACATTTAGCGCATGGTTAACCAGTTGGCATGTAGAGGCATCTCGCTTGACATATGGAACCAAGTTACATTAGCCCGCTATGAATCTATCCCAGGCAAGGGGGACCACATTGATGCGGGGCTACCGGGGAAGTATGTCCTTGATCTGAATCTCAAGTGTCCTGTACCCATGCATCTTTGACAGGTAAGAGTTGGACACCACTATGTCCATCGCATGGACCTTGGGTCGCTCCGGTGCCTCCGAGGTGAAGCCTGATTGGCCTACTTTCATGCTAAACCCAAAGCTACCATTGATGAACGTAATGGGGTCTTCAAAGAAAGAAGCCGCAGATACGCTATGATCTTGCGCAACATTGAGAGCCACCGCTAAGAGTTCCACTGGAGTCCTCATCGGAGCTGGCGCTCCAGCCCCCTCTGCCTCATCGCTGGTCGAGTCTCACGTGGACACTGTGCCCTTATTCTGCTCCCCCTCTCCTTTACCTGACCTTTGTTATCGTGCCTCCTCGCAAGTTTTTCCTGTTCCAGCCCCAAGTTCTTACGCCTCACAGCTCCAGGCGCCATCTAACCCGAGATCGCCCCCCTCGGCCCCCACAACAGCCCCGAAACTAAGCAAAGAGTACATTACAGCAGTGTGGTCACCCAAAAGCCTCATCCACACCATCAGGGCGGTGACCCACAACACCGAAAAAAGAGCCCCCCATCCCTCTTCTCTTGCACCATTACAAACGAGGATTTGATATCATTCTTTTGCAGGACCTGAGGACAAAGCCCCTGTTGCCGCACATATGCAATCAGCAAGCTCACCGATCCGTGGTCTGATACAACGCGTCCCCCCACCTGCTTGGTATTCTCTCCCCTCTTGAGCCAGTTCTTACTCCCTGTGTTAATCCTGACAAGCACGGACTTGTAACAGCTGCCCTCCTCACCCCCACGAGAGCACAGCCCTTTTTGGTTGCATTCATATACGCACCAGCTGGTGAGGTATGAAGACGCAAAGTTGAAGCCGCCATTCGCACATTACTACAGAAATACCCAACTGTTTTGCTGGGAGGGGACTTTAAGTGCTTGGTCAACCCTACGCTGGATCGCCAAGGACTGCAAAGTGACAACCATTAGCCGTAGATAGGGCACTCAGCCACAGCAACCCTACCCGTTCTTGGAGACACATTTCGGTTGGCGAACCCCACTTCCCGAGAATACACGAGATACCCTTATGGCCTTAGAACTAGATCCTCCCGGATTGATTACATTTTCATATCCCCCTCCTGTTTGACAAAATGTTCTCTCCTGGACGCTGCCATACACACCGACGACCGATGAACCCACCACCACGCCGCCTCTCGCACACTGTCTGTTCCCTCTACCCCGTTTCGTCCGTCAGGAGTCACCCAACGGGTTTTCCAGAAGGTGACCAAAAAGGGAAATGCAACCTTCACCTCCAGATTACAGGAACTCTCCGACTGGTGCTCCGATTTCTGCCCCTGCATCAACGATGCTCCCCTCTGAATTTTTCCAAAGGACACTGACGGAGTGATTCGAGAAGTAACCTCCTACTACCACTCCCCGCATCAGGCCTGACCGGATAACCATCAAAACCGTCTCCCAGGCTCTAAACGATGTCCCCTCCTCAACCCAGCCCCAGTTCTCAGCCAAAATTGCACACTCGAACCACACAATCCACCAGTGGGACGATGTATACAACCGAGCCCAGAGGTCAAAAACCCACAGATGCCTCATATAAAAAAAACATAAAACAAACACTGAACGAAGCAGCGGACCCGTCTGAAAACCGAGCCATGGCGCTCAGATATCCCCAAACAGGCCAAATGACACACGATGTAAAGAGGCTCACTGAAATATTTTCTGACACTCTCCTCACACTAGGTGCCCCCCTGGAGTTTACCCCTGACGAGAACACCACCACTGACCTCCTTGAACAACCCAATCCAATGCTCCCCGACCACCCCTGCAGCTCCGCTCCCTGACACTGACAGCACGTGGAATACCTTCACTTCATACCTGAGCTCCTGCAAGCCAGCAAAGGCACGCGACAGGGATTCCACTAGCAGATACCTGTTCCACATAACCCCAGAGCCAGTTAAAAGGTTTTTGTAGGCGGTTTGCAACATAAACCTACACAACGACATGCCTGCTTCGTGGCCAGAGGCCAACATCATTGTGCCATACAAAAAGGGGCCCACACACGACCCCGTCAAGTATAGACAAATAGCCCTGCTCAGTACTCTATATAAGATAGTGGCCACTCATGCGGCACGGAAACTCTAACAATGCTCCTCTTCTTATGGGCCTATTCACAAGACGCAATACGGTGGCTCTCCCAACTGCTGGTGCTCGGATCACATTTCCCAGATTCTGGCAAATTACCAAAGCTGCCCGGCATCGTACAGCCTTTACATAGACTTCAGTGAAGCGCTTAACAGCGTACCCGACGGGTCCCTCTCCCGCACCCTGGTTCACTAACGCGTCCGATCCCCCCTCATAGGCCTCATCAGCAGTCTCTACCGCTCCCTCTTGACTACCCTGCGGTGCACAGACACACTGGTGCATCTAACCTGCAAACCAGAGGTGTCCGACAGGGCTGGCCAATGTCTCCTATCTTGTTTGTTCTGTATGTCAACGTCCTACTTTTCGCTATTCCGCACCATCTCCAGACCCCCCCTAACTCTACAGGAATCCAGCGGCGCATGTTCTGATGATTTGCCGTACTGCTCCCCATCCCCCCAACATATAGAAGAAATTCTGCAACACCAAAGGACGGGCTTGGGGACTTGACATTTTTTTGGGCAAGACAGAGCTTCACAGCATGGGTTCAGCCCCCCAAACTACCGTCACAGCGCCCACTGGCAAGCAACCGTCAGCTACGGACCCCAACAGGCGTGCTTCTTGGAGAGTCTACAAATACCTTTGGGTCTACCTGCTCACAGACCCAGACCCGGCCCTAACCTACGAACTTGCAAAATGTGATGTAACGTGCTTCTTTGCCTTTCTCAACTCTCTGAACCTCACCCTCTCCGGGCATGTTAGACTCGCAAACCTCCAGGTGGTCCCCACGCTCCAGTACCGCTTGATGGCCCACCCACTGGGGCAGAGCCAACTGAAGCAACTACAAAACATCATCTGGAAAATTGTGGCACTCGATCCTGATCCGCAAAAACCGAACCGCATTCCTGCTTGGTGCCGTAAAAATACAAGTATGTCCCTAGGAAAAGTGTACGCTTAGAGGTTCGACACTTCCAACACAGCCCGAACATATCTACTGTCAGCTCGGCCATTAGGTACCTTAACAATGAGGGCCCAGAGGACACCAACAAAATTTTTCGGCAGGCGGCTCTCAGCATGGAAGAATCCTTAGTCCATCGGCTTATCTGCAACGCGTCCCACAGCCTTAACCTGTTTTTCAACAAATTGAACCCTGAAGACAGTAACCCACCCAGACTGATGCATCAACAGGAAAATGTCTATGTTCGCTTTCCCACGTACTCTACCAATCGAGTCAGGAAGTGGGGAAACAAACAGCGTCCGCCAAACACTGACCTTAGGATCTACCAAGGCGTGGTGGTTGATTCCTTCCAACGACCCGGCTTCCGTCTGTTTCCCAGGAGATGACACGACATTCACACTCGGAGACTCGGAAAAGGTCTACACCCTCCATCCTCCAGTGATATCGGCCCTCAATGGCATCCTTGGAAATAACCACCTCCAGAATTTTCAGTATCACACATGCCCCCCTACGGGATAACTCTCCTCCTCCCCCCCTCGGAGGCATTCTCCTTGAACCGTCATCCACGGGCTACCTGTACCGCCTTCATGACTTCCCGCACGCCCTCTGAAGCAAAGACCTGCAAGTGTGGGGTTGCCACAAGGCGGCACGTCTACTGATGACGCGTTCCGGTTCGGGGGGCCTGGCCACGGGACGCTGCGGCTGACACACAAGCAAGCAGGCAGGCAAAGCCCTGCGCTGACAGGGGCATCCCCGTACAACAAAGCGTTCTAGGATCCTTGCCGCTCTGAAACAAAACAAAAGTACGTACAAAAAACACATCAGGGGATGTGCACAGGTGGGTTAAGCGATGGACTGGGGTAAGGGCGCCTCAGAGCAATAGACACTCAGTCTGCAACCATACGCCATTCCTAGGTCCCACCTCCCCAGTGACATGCAGGTACTCGGGTTCATACACAACCCACGGATCTGCCCAAACTGGACCATAGATCCTTGCCAAGGGAGAGGCCTCCTGATCAGCCACGGGCGCGTTCCTGAAGGTTAATGAGCTTCAGTGGGTCCATATGCTCCTCTCATGGGAGGTCCCAACTCAGCTCTGAGCTGGAGATATGGCCCCGCCATTATCTCCTAGGAGTGGGGGGCTGAGGATGGGATGTTTCGGCCCTTTGTGACTTTGTCTCAAAACAATCCAAAATTGACCCCTCAGCCTGATCATGTGAGGACACGGGCAAAGCGACCAACCCTGTATTTTTCAAGTACAAACTCCCTAGACACCCTATGCAACTTGGCTCCCCAGGATTTCCTGGCATCTTGGCACCACGGGGTTACCAGCCGGGGTCAAGATGCCAAAATCGGGAAAATCGGCCAGGATTGGCATTTGTGGCGATCTTGTCAGGCCAAACCCTGAATCCCGGGCCTTGATATCCCCTACGGTCACGTGCAACGGGTTCGGCTCCCTGTCACGCAGGCTGCTTGCTCTTCCCCGAGGGACTGGTTGTGTGACGGGGCAGCGAACAGCAAAAAATGCAAAATTGGGCAACATGGCACGCATTGTAAGTTGCATAACTCCGGCTAGGCCGGAGGCGCAAACACGAAACTCTAGGGCAATTGACCCTGGGGCATATGCTACACCAATTGTCACTCCCTCCTGACTAGACTCTATGCCCCATGGAGGTATGGTAGTCCCATTTTTGCCCAAAATGGCAGGAATAGTGTAAATTGGCCGAAACATGGTCATGGCGAGTAATAATCTAGCCAACGTTGCTACGGACACATGGGACTTAGCTCCCAGTATATTCCCCTTGTTGACCCTCAAGGTCGCCTCTACCCATTTTTCTCCTTAGCGGAAAAATGCTGCACGAAAAATGGCAAAAGGCAGCATACCCCATCTCGAGCCACCCATGGCTCTCCCATCGAAAGAGAGAATACAAGGGGACAATCGCAAACAGTTCCAAAATGCCCTTAACCTTGGACAACGGTAGCACACAACCCGGGGCGAACATTAAGGGGGACATGGGGTTTGGTGCCATTATTGCCAAAAGAGGGTCAGTAGTCCCAAAAGTGTATACTCCGAAAAGTGTGTCTCCGGGAGATGGACTTTTAGCCTTTTGCATGGAAGCAACCCAAAGCCTCAAGTCCCTTTATCAACTTTGCTTCGATTCCGAAGCACAAGAAAACAATTTTTAACACTTCGGCCCGTGGGGCACACGAAAAGTGGGAAACGTGGCCAAAATGCCAATATTGCAACATATGTACCCCTGAGACCCCAGAGCCCATAATATATGGCAGATGACCAAATTGAAGGACCCAAAGTACGTGTTTAGAACCAGACTTACCATGGGTCAAGTCCTTCCCTGTATCCCAAGTCAACCATGCATGCATATAGGCACGTATGCAAAAGGCAGATAGACGCAGGTGCTCACAAGGCAATATTAAATATATATATTGACGGAAAAGGTTGGGCGTCGACTTTCTCCCAGACGCGATGGCAAAAGCTTTGGTTAGCACACCAGATGAAAGTACATTCAAAAGCCCTACAGATCGATCCCTCAAATTCCTTTCCAACATCAGTTAGTAAGTAAGTAACTAAGGGCGGCCGCGTCCGCAGCCTCATCTGACAGTCCCTTGTTTGTTTTACATGGTGACCGCCTCTGGCAGGAAGGAGAGCTCTCCACCATCAGTTCCCCTGGCGACCTCTGTCTCGCTTCACGGCCGAGAACTTCAACCAGGTTCCCTTGGGGCATGACCGGCGGTAGGTTTCCTTCAGTCACTTCCCTCACGGTCTCAGCTCCTTCCGGTCACCCATCGTAGGATCCTCCCGCCTCCCCCCCCTAGCAAAGCGTGTTTGGTGCCAGCAGGTGTGTTTCCTGTGGACATCCGTCGCCGACAGCGCAGCTTTGCTCTCAACCACACTCCACCACTTCCAATCCCTCACGGGCTGGAGTACACACTCGGCTCCCGGATGCACTTGGTGGTCGTTCATCCGCGGCTGGAGGCTAGGGGGCGACCCTTTCCACGTTCCCCCAGGTCCCGCTCAGGCGTTAACCTACGTGTAATCAGGCCATTTAACGGGGGCCCTCAGGGTCAACCCTCACCCCTCACCCCTCAGGGCATTTTCAGGACTTCCTGTGGCCAGGCCCCCAATGTTTGACCCATGGTTGACCACTCCATGGCGACTGGTTTTTTAATCCCACGGGGCTCTTGCTCGGCGCTATCTGCCACCCATCGTTCCCTGGTTCGCAACCCCGCGATGTCTCGTTCCCCTTTGCCACATCCCGTCACCAAACACGGGACATACCACGCGGCCCGGGTCTTCCTGTTCTCCTGGGGCTGTTGTGTGGCCCTTGCCACCCTCTCTTCCTATCCCCGTCCCCCTTTCCCCTTCCTCATCTCTTGTTCATACCCCACCGGGCCGCCAGCAACCCAGTGGCGCAGGCCCACTGGATCCTCATCCATCCGGGGACCGTTTCCTGCGCCTTGCACCGGTCGCTCCTATCCCGCCCCCTTGTGCTTGGGTGGTTTGTTTCCTACTGGACCTGTGGGGGGCCCTTCCTTCTGGCCCGGCCCCCGTTTCCCATCCCGTTAGCCGCGTTTATACCCAGCCGGGCCGCCTGCATCTTTTGTGTTCTCTCCACCCTGCCGTTTGCTACCGTGTGTCACTTGCCTGCGACTCCTTTTCTTGTCCTGTGCACCGATTGCTCCGACCCGTTCTGGCGCTGCCTGTTTGCTCTGTGCTGTGTGCCCTCCGGAGGTACAATGTGATTTTTTTTCCTGGGTGCCCCCCCCCCCCTTTCCCTCTATATATCCTGTCTTGTGGTTTCCTGTCCCTGCTGTCTTTCTTTTTTCCTGTTTTTTTACCCTCCTCCCTGAATCCACGCACGTCAGCACTGCACTGTTCACCGGGTCATGGCTCCCCTCGGTGTTCGTCTGTGGTCCTCTCGCCCTCGCGGGGCGTGCCTCTTGGCAGTCCCCGGCCAAGCCAGGTGGGCGCGCCTCCCTCGCGTCACTCTTCACTCGTCCCTCTCTCCTCTCCCCTCCCCGCCCTCCCCAGGTCGCCTGTCTCTCGCCCGCCCTCCTAGTGCTGCTCTCCTGTTCCGTGTGCTCTCCGCTGCTCCTCCCCACGCCAGGGCTGTATCTCGCGCGCCCCCACGCGCCTCTCCGCCTCCGCCCTGTCCTCCGTCCTGTAGGCCGACTTGGGCGGCCTCCCCAGGTACCCCTCCGCAGAGATTCCCCCGTCGTCCGCCCTCGCCGGCCTCCCCTCCAAAAGTTTCCTGATGGTGGGGCGGGGCGGCCAGTACGGCTCAATGCGGGTCATAGGCTTTCCAACCTCAAAGGTACAGGAGAAAAAGTCAAAAACAAACTCGCCACGGAAACACGCCCCCAACACGGCCGCACGCAACGACAGGTGGCATTTTGACGGGTGGAAGAAATCGGGTCAGAATAATCGATTCTAATGGATATCCCACAGAATGCGATCATCAAATTGAAATTGCAAAATTCCCGATCGAGTTAATCGATTGGGAAGGTTAGGAACAGGATCGGTCCAATGCCGGTTCCCGTTAGGCTGGCGGAAACATATCCCTACAAGCAGGACGGGGAATAGGCGTAGGTGACTGAGAAGGACAGACATTTGCCCTATGCGCCATGGGCTCTTGGGTACCACTTCAGCCCCCTCCTTGGAGCAAACCATGGGGGGGCTCTAACACACCCAAGCATGGCAGCGGGTACCCCAAAATAACTGCTGGGGGGCGGTCTCGCTCCTCCGGCCCACACTTGGGTCAGGGTCTCCACATGACTCCAAGATCCCACATGAATGGTATTCGTTCCCCAAAAATCGATCAAATTCCCGGAAGTCTGACAAGTACGACCTGTAAATGAATGTAAAAGATGGTAACGTATGAAGTATCAAGCCCCGGGTCCGGCGATTGTTCGGCATCCAAAGGACTCCTTAACCCATCCCAGGCGCACGGGGTGCCGGCTGCAACGGCGATGGAGTGTACAAGGTGAGCGTGATCGCCTTCGTATGTCGGTACGAGTCCCCTGTGGGGACCATCCGTAGCACTGTAGTGTCCCAGCAAAACCATGTGGACATGTGCATGGCGATCCTTAGTATGATACACGTTTCCCGACCTCATCAAGGTATGATGTACGAGAAAACTGGCAAGAACAAAGATTCGAGAGAAAAAACAGCAAGGGATGACACGCATCCTGGAGGACAGGGTAATGACATAGCACAGCCATGTAAACACACTCTGCGAGGAGCATCAAACCATGCCCTGACCAGGATGAGTCGTCATCAGGGCAAGTGGTGAAGAAAAGTGCCCGTAAGTCAACAACTCACACACAATCCCTCACGATCTGGATCCCTGAGTATGCCATAGGACCAAATCACACGCACACACATTTGCAGTGTTGATGGCAGTGACACCCGTTGCGCAACGTCGTACCGGCTTCAAAGCCCCGAAAGCTCAGAAAAGTGATGGTGTCCGTCGCCCCACTTGGTTTGCCACGGATGCATCAGGAGGGGGAGTGACATACAACTGGTGAAAGTCGGGACAGTGGACGTAAGCCACCCATCCACTGGACTTCTACCTGATTCCGCTAGCGCAGGTGTGGCCATCTGCTCGCACTTCTGGTCCCGGCATGGGAGGCGTTCCCACCTGGTTTTGCCTGGATTCAGCAGTGGGTGGTCAGCAACTACGACCCGACCATGAGAAAGACAGAGCGAGCAGAATTGAGTCCGGCGAAGTCCGCTTCCGGGGGTAGGCATCGCGCAGAGGTCTGAGCAACACGCAACGGCTTTGTCAAACCACCCGATTAGGGGGCTGCTCGACTTACACAGCATTTCAACCACTCCACCGGAACGACATTGCACCAGAGCTGAGAGAGAGCAAGTAAGCAAGGGACGTACCGACGACCTGACCGACTTGTGCTCAATCTGCCCGATCAGGGAAGAGCTGAGGGCGGGGATCAGTTGCCCATGGCTTCCATCGCCCTGGTGTGAGCTTCCAAGTCAGAGACCTGGAGCTTCATCTTGTGCCTGCGGACATACTATGTTAATTCGCGGCACGAGGGAAGAGACGGGTTCCCAGGCGCCGTGGAGGGCCCATAGCCTCTCCAGCACACCTTGCACTCAACTCCTCCAGGCGACGAGGCACCGGGACGCGGGGCCAGGTTTTTTTGGATGGTCTAGCTGTCCTGCCCAGCATAGTCTTTGGCCGAGTTGGCGTCATGGGCGGTATAGTCCAGTGACACATATTTCCGACAAACATCAGGCTCACGAACACGAAGTTCCTGTCGCTCCCTGAACTGTCTGGGGCCCACCTTGATGCGGTAGGTGTCCTCACCAATCTTGCGGACGACCTCTTCGGGTATGAACCAGATTTTGATGCGGTGAGTGCCCATAGGCTGGGGTCACAGTACGCACACCGGTCCATCCACCCTGAACGTATGCGTTGCAGACTTCGGGGCGGTCCTGGCTTGCATGGCGTGCACCTTCTCAAGCTACTGGCAAATCTCCCGCGCCCTGGTCTCTTGCCGCGCGAAGAAATCCTTGGCGTTCATTGCCATGCCATCACCTGACAAGGGGAGTCGCCGACCCAGGGGGTCCCTGCCGAAAGGAATCTGATCAGCTGACAAGCCAGCCGGTGTGAGGGTGTCATGATGGGGAGAAAAGTTTATAGTAATTTCAACACTGTGTTTGTGCCTCTCCTGCTGCTTGCTGCTGGTGTAGGGCTTCCTGCTGCTTGTTTTTGAAGATGAAAATCTTTTGTTTGCTGAAATACAATCAATCCAGGATAGCCCAAGCCAGAGGTATGCAAGTAGAGGAGAATCAGGATCAAAACATGAAGGGCTGCAGTGTAAACAGTGAACGATGAATGGATATTCACAGAAACTGCAACTCAGGTCAAATCGGACTGCATATTCACAAAGATAGCTGAAATGATTTGGAAAAGAGTTGGAAAACTGCCCCATGGTCACTCTATCTCCATAGTGCCATCTCAGGAGATGTGCACTCTTTGTTTTGGGTCCCATATGTGCTGAGGTGGCAGGGCATGTGGCGATGAGGTCACTGCCATGTCACATGGGATCTTCCTACTTAGCTAGGCTGACCAGGAATTCAACCCAGGACCTCTCAAAAAGAGGTGCCCAGCCCCCTAGGGTGCATACGACTAGGACAGCTAAGAATTCATTAGAAAACATAGAAAAATTCATAGGCTCTGCCCTGGATATGTCAGCTCTCAGTTGACTCAGGATAAGATGATTTGCCTCACATTGAAAGGGGATTAAGGGGTCCACTCCATATCCTGATTGGGTGTTTGGTTCCATAGGTTAAAATGTGTTATCACCACTTTTGGTTGGGCCAATAGTAAGATAGAAATGCCTGTGGGCTCAGTGCATCTGTAAAACAACTAGAGTATGCCTCAAAGCATTGGAAAAGCACTTTTTCCTACTCCCCCCTTGTGCTGCGGTGGCCACCACTGTCGCATTTTCAGGAAAAGGGGATTTTATCTTGGCCCCTCCTAGGTTTCCACATCTACATTAAAATACCTATAGTTTCCCTCAGACAGAAAAATGGGCGCTCACCATGGCTGGCGCTCTTTTGCTGCTCTGTTTGTAACATTTCCTACAGGAAGCTCAGCGCTCATGGCGCTGCCGGGGTTCCTTTGGCTTGGCTGGGTTAGTTTGGGTGCATGCCATAAACATGTGCATGTGCATCCCTCCCTCCAAGACGCAGCGCGACATAAACCCAACGCAAGACACAATATACACATTCGCATGGGTTATCGTAAACCTGCTGGCGACCTGTGACCTGTCTTAGGGCGAAGGGAGTTGTTAAAAAAATCAAATTGCCCCTTGGCGGGGTCTTGGGTTCTGCTCAGTCTCCTGGCGCCTGCTTTCCGGCCCAAACACGGCCTACTCAGGGACGCTTTCGCGAGGATATCTGCAGAGACAGGAATGGGAGAATTACGGACGAATCCACGCAAACGCGAGGCAACAACACCTAAATCCGTCAAATGATGGCCTAGAATTTTTCTGAGACAACACACCTGAGCAGAATCCAATTGTGCATCAGAAGCACATTTTTATAAAAATTATAGTCATCTCTAAATTATTGAAATCAAGAAATTCCTACGCATAAAAAGGCAGCGCGCAGGAGCGGCTCCTAGCGAAGCGCCGGAAAATACAGAAATAATGAGATTATAAACGTATGTCTCACGTAACTCGGAAAATGACGAGACACACATTAATAGATAAACATACAGATTCCACCCACACTGACAGAAGGGTCAAAAATGCCAGAAATCGAAAATCAACAGAAAGACTTCAATGAACCAGGTATAAACTACAGGTGTGCTCGTCTCGTATGCAGCATACACATTGCTCGTCTCGTGTCTCCGTGAACGAGTCTTGTAGCAGCGCTAACAACCATAGAACGCCATAGAGGGATTGATTAGAAAGATTGCAGATGATCAGAGGTCAGATCAGGGTGATTAGACACACACACAAGTGCATAGGGACGTTCTTTGCTTGCGCCTCGCTCACGTGCCCACTTGCTCCCTCTCTCCAGCGGTAGGTAAGGTGAGTAAGCCCAGGTGGGGCCACCCCCTGGGGGAGTTCTTGATTGGGGTTCAGATGGGCAGGTTTGCCCAAGCCAGATTACCCGCTCGTGCATGCTCGTGCATTCACACACGCATTAAAGGGTAGGCCACGCGAAATGCGCACGGTAAACCTTGTTTAGGTTACCCAGGGGCTCCTCGGTACGTTCTTTAAGAGAACCTGAGGAGTCTTTTAACGCTTGCTTGCTTGACAGGCCGTGTTTGCGGACAGTGTATTATAGGTCACACTGAGAAGCGTATAATACGTGGAGTGTGGCTTGGTTCCTCCGCCGCAAACACCCCCTCATTTGCCTTTGCCTTACAGGTGGGCAGGTAGGGTGATTGGTGCAGCAGCATACCATTTGTTTCTTGTCCTGCTAAACAAAGGCGCAGATCACACAAACAATTGACTGCACCTCCGCCTGGAGTGACGAGGGCAGTTTGACTCCATCAACATCCACGCAGTGCACGCAAAAAGAGCACCTCTTCCCTCCAAGCCCTAGCAGGGGAAACGCGTTGTGGCGTCCCCTGTTAGGCCACAGTTGCTTAGCAGCGCTGTGTTCTCTTGTCTTCTTCACAGGAGGGTCATTAGGACCCACGACGTCTTCTTCAACCACAGCCAGTAGAGTGTGCGTGTAGGAGTGGTAGTCCTGAGTGGGGGCTTGAGCCAGTTGCAGAAGTGCTCGCCCACCAGGATGGTGCCACTGTAGGTAGGGTGTGTAGTGTAGTGGTGTCTCCTGTCCCGCGTGCTTTTCCTCGTGGGCAGGGGAGTGCGTTAGCTTTTGGCCTTTGGCAAAAATGGGCGTTTTGTATGCCCTTAGCACACTTGGCCACCCCTCCCCTGTAGTAGGTAGGGCTTTTGCCGTCCCCCCGAAGGATAGGCGCCAGCACAGAAATTGGGCGCCATAGGAGTGGTAACAGTACCTGACTAGGACCTTCGGTCCGACATAAGTGAAGCCTGGTCTCCGGGAGCCACGCCCGGGAGAGAAGTGAGACACACACAGACATATGTAGCACACTTAGGGGTAAGGTAAGGTTCAGTCCCTAGCTTTAGTCTTGGAGGCAAGCGTCTCAGCGAGCCTCAGCAACTCACCAAGGTTGTTCTGGGACAAGTAGTCAACCAGAACTGAGTTTAGGCGTCCCTCACGTAGAACAAACGCAGAGAAGGGCTCCCAGGTGGCCTCTTCGACTCCAAACCCTTCCCAGAGGGTGAGGAAGCGCCAACCCTGGCGATAGCGGTGGCGTAGGACAGACTTCACCAGGTAGAAGCCCTCCTTAGCCATCTCTTAGGCGTTCATGTCCGGGAGTTCACCTTCAACTTCCATAGGGCTGGCAGCCCCTTGTAGGTCCAGAGCGGTGATTTCCTCGTCGTTCAGCTCCGACTCCTCCCCACAGAGGTCTTCAGGATCATAGTAGCGCTTCAGGTGTTGAGCAGCGCACACTGGGGTCCCCCCTAGACGGGGAGAACACCGCACGGTCATACGGTGTCCATCCACTGGTAGAATCTTGTACGGCCCGAAGTATGGGTCATCGCTGGTAGAGCGTGGCCAGGCGGGTAGTCGACTGTGGTGCACCAGCACCCAGTCTTCCTCTTGGTAGGTGGCCGGTACTCGGTGCTTGTTCTTCTTGTTCCACTGATGCTCCCTCACTCTCTGGAGCATAGCCTTGGCCTTGTCCACCTTCGCTTGTTGCTCTTGGACCCATTCACCCACAGAAGAATGGGTGTCCTCTGGATAGGGGGCATGTAGGAACCATGCCGGGCGCCCTAGGAATAGCTCAAGGGGCGAGTAGCCAGTAGCTGAACTCTCTTGGGAGTTCATCATCAAGGATATGACGGGGAGTAGTCTCACCCAGTCTCTGGTGCGTTCAGTTTTGCACCATATCCTTACATTCTCCTTGAGGACACAGATCTGTCGCTCACATAGAGGGTTGCTCGTGTGAGAGTAGGGAATCCCCGTAGACACCTGAACATTGAGGGATCTCAGGACCCTATTGTACCAGCCAGTATCTGAGCGTACTCGTACGTCCTCATCGGAGTTGATCTCTTTGGGCGCCCCATAGACACAGAAGCACTCCTCCAGGAGTATCTTGATAGTCTCCTCTCCAGTAATGTGCTTGGCACATGGGAACACCCTGGTGAACCTGGTCAACCGACAGGTTACCACGAGGGCAAAGTCATAGCCCCCAAACTTCGGCATCTCCGTGTAGTCCACGTATAGAACACTGTTAGCACAGCGAGGGATGGGCAGGGTCGAGTAGAGACCTCTGTCCCTGATATCCCCTGGTTTGCAGGACCTGCACGGGCACTTGTCCACGATAGGCTGGAGGGCCTTCCGCAGTTGGTCGTCAGTCCACGTAGTGTGGAACCACTGCTTGAACAGCCTCAGGGTACGGTCAGCACCCACATGACCGCTGGACTCATGGGTCCACTTCAGCAGCGCTGGGACTCTGTCACTAGGCACCACGATGCGGTCCTCGTGCCAGAGGTAGCTCTTGTCCCTCTTCCACTGATCTTGGTTGACCAGGAGGGGTTCAAGGCGTTTCTCCAGGCGCTTGTAGATATCCCCAAACTCCTTCAGGTACTCCGATTGTTGGAGTCCATCCAGGGGGCGTATCATCGTCATGTTGAGGTCCAAGTGGACGTCCATATGGCTGAACGCCTCCTTAGCCCGCGCTCCAGACCGGGCACCAATCAGGGCGTCGAAGTTGTTGCGGCTGATGTAGTCTGCACACTCGTTCTGCATTCCCTGGATATGGTGTACCGTCAGCCGTAGTTGACTGAGGTAGGTCCACCAGCGCCGTAGCTTGGCCTTCTCAGGTGGGGGGCCCTTCTGGAAACTGTGGACCGGTTCTTGGTCGCACAGCCAGAGCACAGGGTTACTCCCCAACAGTCGTGCTTGTGAGGATAGCACCAGCATACCCGCGAGCAATTCCTGCTCATAGGTGGAGTATTTCCCAATGGCCTGGTTCCACTTCCAGTTCCAGTGGCCCAGAGGTACTAGGACCCACTTGTCGTCAGGGTAGCTGTGCTTGAGGGTTCCATCTCGGTTGAGACCTTCCGTCCCCCATTGGGAAATGGCCGAGTCGAACTCCTCCTTCTCTAGTGCTTGCCATTGGAACAACGTTCCACCACCGCCCACATTGCTGGCGTCGGTCACCAGGATAATCTTCCCTTGTGCCTTAGGCACGCCCGAGCACTTAGAGTTGGCCACCCTGTCTTTGAGTTCGTCAAACGCTTGTTGCTCTTGTGGGCCCCAGCGCCAAGTAGTACTCTTCTTGATCAAGTCCGTCAGAATGGGGCTGGTGTGGGTGAAGTTTTTGATATGGCGGCGATAGAAGTTGCACGCCCAAATGAAACTGCGTACATCATGAAGTCCTTTCTTGGGGTCTTCGTGTCGTACCTTAGCATCCATCAGGGGTTTGGCCTTAGAGGCCGCTGGGGTCCACCACCCATAGCCAACGTCAAACCCCAGGTACTGCATGGTCTCCTGCATGAACTCACACTTCTCCACCTTGAGTCGTGTGTGGTTCTCCTGGAAGACCGCAAAGAACTCACCCAAGAGGGTTAGGTGTTCCTCCTGGGTATTGGTCCCGAGGCATACATCGTCGATGTGAGCCTCCATCTGGGCCCCACCGGATATAAGCTCCTGCACCTTAGCTCTCCTTCGTAGGATGGACAAGATCTTGTTCATCAGCTCTTGGAATAGAGCGGGTGCGTTGGCCACACCAAACGGCATGACCTTCCACTTGAACACCCTCCCCTGAGGGGTGATGAAGGCCAGTAGTCCCTGTGCGTTGGGCGACAGGTCCACTTGCCAGAATCCGCTCCTCTTGTCCATCTTGGTCTTGTAGCGGCAGGAGGCTATCTTCTCCAGGGTAGACTCCATATTGGGAATGGACCCTGAGTGGTTCAACGTCTTCTTGTTCAGCTCTCCGTAGTCAACTACCAGCCGTTTGGCTGTAGACCCAGGTTTAGCCACCAGGAAACAGGGGCTGCAGTGTAGGGGGTAGTCCCCGTCCTTGTACTCCAGGACTAGGCCAGCGTCGATACATTCTTGTATCTGTCGCTCGATCTCGTCGGCCTGCTGTTTAGGAGCTGGACAGGGTCTCCTCCGGATCTTGTGACCCACAAACTTGGGTTTCACCTTGAGGTCCATCTGTACCAGCTTGTCGCATGAGGCTGGAGGGGGTAGTTCTCCGAACACCTCCAGATAGGTCCTTATAAGCTTCTGCACCCGCGGGTCCAATAGCTTGATCTTGTCCTCCATGTCCTCGTCAGAGTGTAAGTTGCTGGCCCCCTGCGCAATAGACGTCGGGAGGGGATCCTCCACCGACTCTTCGCCCTTGGTGGTGTCCTTCAACCCTTGGTAGGCCTATAGAAGGTCTTGTTCAACCATCTCCGGTGGACGATGGCAGCATAGGCACGCTCGAGGGGGTTCACATACACATTCCTCCGAGAGGTCGTCCTCCTCTGCGGTCCTCACATGGGCGCCCCACACACTCTTCATGAGCTTAAGATCTACCTCCCTTTGCCAGGTGGTGATCTTCTGTTCGAGGTCCTCCTTCAATTGGGATAGATCTCCCATACGTCCTTGCTTCAGTGGCCATGAACTGCGGTCAGGCTTCGCGTAGCATAGCCTTCTTTGCCACCAACTTCCTCTTGGAATCCACATACTCCCTTAGCCTGGATCGAGGGTCCAGCTCTTCGTCCACGGGGTCTTCCACCCTCATGGAGAGTAGGGGTTTCAGTGGGGCGACGTACTCGGCGTTCTCCACTTCCTCCACACAGGTCTGCACGAGGAAGGCGTCGTGCTCAGTTTCGTCATCTGAGTGGATAGAGCTAGGTAGCTCAGATAGACCACACTCAGAGACTCCATCAGGAAGAGGTACTTGGCTGGGAGAGTTGGGGGCGTTGGTGTCAGTCACGACGTACTCATCTCCTCCGGGTGTAGTCTCAATAGCATCTTGAGGTCGTAGGCGATCCTTCAAGTCACCCAAGGCGAGTCCATCGCTTTCTCGTTGTGGTTTGAGGTTTGAGGTTTGATTTTGAGGGTACTAGACGCCTTTCGGCCCCGGGGGGCCACCTGGTCGGGCCAGGTGATATCCCCCCCACCGGGTCCTAGTGGGGGGCCCTCCAAGACGCACCTCCTGCCTGGTGGCGGAGTCCCCCGGGTTCACAGAGCTCGGAGCCCCGTCCTTCCCCGGCTTCCCTGTTTCGCCACTCCCCGGTTTGTGCATCAATTCGCAGCCGTGGCTGCGGGCGCTTACCCACTGCGTCGCTCCCCTAATGCGTTGTCGCCCGGGGCGCCGGCGCCGCCGGGCCCGTGCTACTGGCTTGTCGCCAGTGGGACCCCCTTGGGCTGGCGCTGAGGCTGCCTAGCCTAGGGGTTGGGGCGTGGCGCTGTGCGCCACTACTGCCTTGGCGGGTGCAGTGCCCTGTCTGTGTGTGCGCGGCGCTCGCGGCCGGTTCGGGGGGTTCGGGCCGGTACCTGGCGTTGTGTCTCCCTCGTTTCCCCCTCCCCGCCCCGCGTGTTCCGCGCTGCGTGTGGCGGGCCGTCCCGTCCGGGTGTCCCTTACCCTCGCCCGCTGGTATGCCATTCCACGCGGTCTGTGCTTTCCGCGCGCTCGGTCCGGTTGCCCTTCCGGTTGTCCCCGCGTGTCCCTTTCGTGTGTGTGCGCTCGCGCTCTCGCGGTGTCCGCCCCCCCCCCCCTGGGTGGTGTGGCGTGCGCATCTCGCGTGGTCCCGGCACTGGGCGCTGGTAGGGCCGTTCCACGTGGTCCGTGCCCCTCGGCGTGTCCTGCCCCGGTCCCTTGCTCCGTCTGGCGTGCTGGGGGGGGGGGCGGTCCGGTCCCGGTTCCCCCCTACTCGGCTTGGGGTTGTGGGGGTGGCGGCAGGGCGCCCCAGGGGGGGGTGCCTTCTACCGTTGCGTGGGGCGTCTGGGGTCATGCGCTCCCCCTCTTCCGACTGCCCGCCCACTGGGCGGGCTGTCGGGGTCCGCGATCCACGTGTTGTGGGCGCGGGCGTGCGGTTGTGGGGGCCCTGCTCTGTCCCTTCGGCCGGCACGCCCTGCGGGAGCTGCGCGCCGCGGGGCGGGTCCGTGGCGTTCACATCCTGGGGGGCGGGCCGGGGGGGGGGGGGGCGTGCGCCGTACCCCCCGGTTGTGCGGCCGGAGCGGGGCCCGTAGGGCGGGGGGTCCTCATTCCGTCCCTCTGCCTTCCCTGGGCAGGCAACAAAGCGGGTGTCACTGGCGTTGTGCTGTCCATGGGGGGCGTGGCCCCCCATACCACTCCGGTTCGTGCTCACCAGGCTTCTCTGGGTACGATCTGTGCGGCGTCCCGGTGCGCAGGCGCGGGCTCGTTTGTTCTTCGCGGCCCCCACGGGAGCCGGCGGCTGGGGCGGGGGGGCGGGTCGCACTCCGGCTCCTCTCTCGGGCGGGGGGGTACCATCCCCCTTGCCTCGGGGGGCGGGGGCCGGGGGCCCCGCGGCTTGCGGGCCGGTGGGGGGGCGGGGGGGGGGGGGGGGTGTCGTGCCGCGGCCTCCCTGCTCTCCTTCTGGGCGGCGGCCTGCGGTACTCCATCCTGGCCCAGTTCGTGTCGCCGGCGCGCTCCCTTCCTGCGTGCGCGTGCGGTCGGGGCCGAAGTGCCACCCCGGGGTGGGGGGGGGGTGAGGGGCGGCCTGTGGACCGCTCCCCCGGGGGGCCTAGCAGGCCTGAACCCCCCCTCTGTCATCCCTGAGTGGGCTGTGGTTACGGGAGGGTCATGTGGGGCGCGGCTTCCGTCCTGTTCCGTTGTGCGCGTTGCTCCGGCACGCCGGTGTGGGCTCGCGGGAGCAGGTCCAGCCGCCGCTCCCCCCACCGTGTCGCCGTCCCTTCTGGGGGGGGGGGCGCCCCCCCGGCCCCGGCGGGGCGGAGGGCCAGGCCTGTGGCTCCCCAGCTGGGGTGGGTGCGGGGGGGGGGGTGGGGGGGCCGCCCCCCCGCCCGCTCTCGGGCCTGTGTGGGAGGGGGGGGGGGAGTGGGGGGGGCACTTTGGTCCCCTGGTGACGCCTCCTGACGGCCGGGGGGGGGGCGGCATGGCAGTCCTGGCCCCGGGGGCCAGCCATCGGTTGGGGGGTCGCGCCCTTCCCCCGCCCCCCTCTACCTAGAGCCGGATCCTCGTGCAGGCCCTCGCTGGGGCCCCGCCATCCCCCCGGCCGTTGTCGCGCGGCGCTGGCCGACCGGGAGCGGTCGTGAGGGTTAGCGGTCAGTGGTTAGCGGGCTGCGGGGCCGCAGGTTCCCCCCCGCGCTCGTTGTCTCCGCACCCCCTCCAGCGGGAGGTGGCACGCTCTCATGCGTCGTGCCGTACCGTGGGGGGGGCATGGGTCGGCGGGCCCAGCCCCCCCCCCCACTCTCTCGTATCCGCCGTCTGGGCCATCACCTGCGCCGCCGCTTGTGTGGGGGCTGGGGCTGTGGTGGCGGCGAGTTGTGCCGGCGGTAGCGCCAGTGGGCGAGGGCGCTGCCCATAGCCCGGGGGAGCCAGTTGGTGGCGTCCGCATCTGTGATGCGGAGTACCGCTCCCCCTTCCAGGAAGGCCGGCCACGTCGGCTCCCTGTCGGGCCACGCCGCCCGGATCACTGACCTGAGGACCCTCTCATGGTCCTCTGAGGCTGCCCACCCCCCCGGGGGTACCTCTCGGTTTCCTCCGTCTCTCCGGAGGAGCACGGCATCGAAGGGCCGGTTCCTCGACCTCCTGGAGGTCCCCTGGTTGGCCGAGCACAACCACCCGTACACCTCCCCCACCAGGGGGAGGGTCTTCTCCCCCAGAGGGTCCGGGACCGCGCCCCAGTCCCGGTCCCATGGCCGGCCCCCCTCTGCCCCCCGCGCCGGCCCCTCTTCCTGCCCCTGCGCCTGCGGCGCCGACGCCGCGCCCCGCCCCCCCTCCGCCGAGGCCATCCGGGCCGGCTCTGCCCTCGGCGCGGGGGGGGGCTGGCTGGTGCCGGGGTCGTGGGGGTTGGGGGGGAACGAGCTCGCCTGCGTCAGGGTCGATGTTGTGGAGGTGGTGGTGGTGGTGGTGGTGGTGGTGGTGGGTGTGGTGTGCCGGCATCTGTTGGATGCCGGGGGGGATGCACCTCACCTGCTGCACGTCCGGCTGCGGGGGCGCCCCGCCATCTGCCCCCCTCCCTTCGTCCCGTCCCCCCCTCTGGGCTCCCAAGCCCCGTCTTGCCTGTCCCTTGCGGCCCGCGGCGCCCTTGCCCTTGCCCTTGGGCCCCTTTCCAGCCCCCTGCCCGTGCCGCGGGTCCCGCCTCCCGTCCCACACGCCCTGGCCCGCCCGCTCACCCACCTCCCCTCGCCCTGCCCCCTGCACCTGGGCTCCCTGCCCGTGCCCCTGCGCGCCCTTCCCATGCCCTAGCCCCTTCCCGGCCCCCTGCCCCGAGTCGCGCCGTCCGCTGCCTGCGCTCTGCTCCCCCCCGCTGCTGCGCCCTTACTCCCAGTCGCGCGTGACCTGGCCTGCTCCTTGCGTGCGCTCCTGGGCACTTCCCCCGTCGCCTCCTGCCCCCCGCTCCGCGCTCCCGTGGCTGGCACGCCGCTCTGCCTGCGCGCCCTCCCGCCCTTCCTGAATCACGCGCCGGGCGTCGCGCTGTCTTTGCAGCTGCGGAAGCGTGACGCCCGGCGGCGAGCGCTCGGGCGCCGGGGGGCGGACGTGCCGCTCCCGCCCCGGGGGGAAGGGCTTGGGGGGGAACGGCTTGGGGGGGCTGGTGTGGGTGTGGGTGGGGTTGGCGTGGGCGTGGTACTTCGCGCTCTCCCTGCCCACTGCTGCTGCTGCGGCGGCCGCCGGCGAGGCGTTCGTGGTCCGTGCGGGGTTATTCCCTCGCTTGCGCGGCGTGCTGGGGGTTGCGGCGTGGCCGGCCGAGGCGGTGTCGCGGCCCGCCGGGTCGCGGCCGCAGCCCCTCGCGTGCACTCCTCGCTTTCCTTCGCTGCTGTGGCGGCCGCTGATGAGGCGCCCGTGGCCTGTGCGGCGTCCGCCCCCCGCTGTCGCGGCGTGCTGGGGGTCGCGGCGTGGTCGGCCGAGGCGGTGGTGCGGCCCGCTGGGGCCGCGGTCGCAATCCCTCACGCGCCCTTCTTGCTCTCTTCTGCGGCCGCGGCAGCCCTCGGCGATGCGCCCGGCTCCTGCACCGGGGCTACCCCCCGTGTTGGCGGCGTGCGGGGGCCGCGGTCGGGGCCGCGGCGTGGCTCGCTGGGGCTGCGGTCTCCGCTTCCTGCGCGTCTGGGGCCCCCTCCTGGGGCGGGGCGGCGGAGCTGGCTGCTTGGGCGGCGGAGGCGGTCATCTCGGCTGGCTCAGGCTCCCGGGCCGGCGGCGGCGGCCCGACCAGCACCACCGCCTCCGCCACCCTCCGCCCCTCGCGCTCCGCGAGGGTCTCCTCCGTCCACTCCCGGGAGGAGGCGGGGGGGCGGGAGCGGGACCGGCGGTGGTGGCGGTCGTCCCGCTGGGGGGATCCATCGGAGTCTGCCATCACTGTTATCCTGGTAGGCATGCGTGGTGGCAGGCGCGCCTTTCCCACTACCTCCTGGTGCATCAGTGCCGTGCCGTTGGCAGTGCCGTGTGGTGCTCTGCGGGGGGGAGGGGGGGAGGGGGTGGGGGGCCGGCTGTGGCGTCAGCCGCGCACGGCCGGGGGCCGGCGGCCATCCACCGGCACTGGGAGGGGAGGCGGGGGAGCCACGCGGCCCACGCGTCGCGCCATAGCTCCCAGTCTGGGGCGGGGCCCAGGGTTCTGGGCCCTCGGGGGTCGTCGAGTGGTGTCGGGGGGAGCCGCACCAGGTGGACCCCCGTAACGGCGGCAACCTCCTGTGTTCGCAGGAAGGTGTGTACTCCGTCCCGCGCCGCGGGCGCCGGGAGGGGGGGGTACGGTACGGCCGTTGCCCCATAGAGGTGGGTGGGGGTGATCACCAGGATCCGCCCCGGGTCCCCGCGGGTTGCGACGACGAGGAGGAGCAGGGGGGTGCCAGGGCACTCTTGCCAGAGGACCTGCCCCCTGTGGTGGGCACCCCTGGTTCTGGAGAGGGGGGGGGACATGTCTGGGTTGGCCCAGCCGCGGGGCGCGTGCGTCGCCGGCGGGAGGGCGGGGCACCAAGCGGGCTCCCTGGGGAACGCCTCGCAGACGATGGCGTACAGGGGGGGTAGGCCTGGTGCCGTCGTACATCGGGTTGGTCGGCCGGGGGCGGGCGGGCGCCTCGTCCGCGCCTCCCACGAACACCGTGACCTCGCCCAACTCCAGGTCCTCGTCCGGTGGGTGCGGAAGGTGGAGCGCCGCATCCAGCTCAGATACTCCCCCCGGGTACGTGGCCCGCGCCTGGTTCAGGTACGGGGCCGCGTCCCCGGGGTAGCGCGTCCTGAGAGTGTGCAGCAGGGCTGGGGCGCTGCTGCGAAGGGACATGGCAGATCCTGCTCCCGTCAGCCGCAGGGTGTCCCCCATGGACGGGGGCCGGCCAGACCGATTGGACTCGAGCCACTCCATCCAGTGCCCGTAGAGGGCCGCCTCCGGGCTGATGAGCCTTGGCTGGACGGCGTTCACGATCCGGTGCATTGCCAGGAGCAGCGTAGGGGCCCCCGCTCCGTTCAGGGCGCGGACGGCCGGGAGGGTGGTCTCGTTGAGGAAGGCCCTCGCACTGCCCGCCAGGTCACACCGTGCGGCAGCGTGCGCTTCGTGTGCCTCCGCCAACGCGTCCGCCACCAGGCCCCGGACGACCGCCTCTTTTGCTCTGCGGCGGGCCCTGATGTGTCCCGGCCCATCCCCCCGTCGGCCTGGCATGGTGCTGCGGGCTCTGCAGAGGGCGGCGGCGGGTGGGGGTTAGGGTGCGAACACGTGCGACAGGTGCGCAACGGATGTGGGGTCCCGCAGGTGCACGTGGATCCACAGAAGGGCAGCGCCCGCGGGGCCCGCTCGTTCGTGTGAGGGGTCGTGTGCCCCCTCGATGCGCCGGTGCAGGGCCTCCTCCTCTGTGCGCCTGCGCAGGCCTGCGGGAGGTTCGGGCAAGGGGCACTCGGCCACCTTGGCGCACCGCGCGCACCTGTTGGCGCCTGTCGACGCTGCAGAGGACACCGTGTCACATTCTCCGCAGAGTCGGCAGGTGTGTGGGAGGTGGGAGGGCGGCGACCAAGGGTCGAGATGGCGGAGCCAGAGGTGGTCCCACCTCTGTCGGAGGGGGTCCCGGATCTCCAGCAGGCAGGCGCGGACGCGGCGCCGGTAGTCCTTGCCAAGCGTCTTCCGCTGGACCTCCTGCCACGTGTCGTCGGGGAGGATCCCGTGGTCGTGGAAGGCGGCGATGAGGTCGTCCCACGCCGGGCGGGGGTGCCCCTGGGGGGGGCTCGCCATGTACACGTGGCGCCCGGTGAGGTGGGGCGTCAGCGCATCCCATCGGCACCCGTTCGCGGTGTCTCTGTGGAGGAGGGCCAGCAGGGTGCCGTCCAGGACTGCCTCCCACCCCACTTGCAGTCCTTCGCAGCCGTCTAGCTCCTGGCGCAGCGCGGCTGCAATGCCGGTGGGGAGCATGAGGAGCAAGGGCCCCTGGGTGTCGCCCAGCCGGGACAGGGCGTCGTCGTACACCGGCCCCCCAGCTTTGAAGTGCGCCACGGCCAGTTGGGCGGCCCCGTCCTCTGGGGGGTGCCACCGGACGGCGGCCGCAGCGTGCCCCCACGTGCGTATCTCCGTAGCCCGGAGTACGTTGGCGGCGTGAGGGACGATGCGGGGCGGGATGGCTGTCCTGACGAGTGAGGACACGTCCCAAGTCCATCCCGTTTGCGGCCCCGGGGCCGCCTGCAGCCATTCCCCCGTCGCCGCGTCCCACGGGTGGTCAGGCCCCGCCCCGCGGATCATGGTGGGTCTCGCCCGGGTGTCCGGCCCCAATCCCTTGAGCGGGATGGCGGCGTATCGTGGCGCAGGGGTCTCCGGGGCGCGCGTGGCGGCGCACCACCGGCTCCACTCGCGCGCCCACTCCTCACCCACGATGCGCGCCTCCCATGCTGTCATGGAGCCGCGCCCGATGATCCACGGTGGGAAGAGGGCGTCTTGTGGGTGCCTCGAGAACCCCCCCGGCAGGTCCTGGTACGGGTGGGGGCCCTCTTGGGGCGGGCACTCCAGA
Source organism: Eutreptiella sp. 'Long Island Sound 2002' (assembly GCA_964036045.1). NCBI lineage: Eukaryota > Euglenozoa > Euglenophyceae > Eutreptiales > Eutreptiaceae > Eutreptiella > Eutreptiella sp. 'Long Island Sound 2002'. Next base: position 115,902,035 of record OZ038381.1, read on the forward strand.
GTGCCATTCACGACACGGAGGGAGGCTACGAAGTCCTTGTCAGGGCGCGGGGGAGGGGGAGGGTGGTCGCCCTCGGCCGCAGTGAGCCAGCGGGGTACCCGGGCCGCCGCGCTCTGGGGCTCGCGGAGAAGTTGGTCCAGCCGGTGGTTGCGAAGCTCCCATGCGAAGTCCCCCAGCCGGTGCATGTGGTGAAGGAAATCGTCCACAGAGGTCCCTCCTTGCGGGTCGTATCGGGCTATGGCGCGGAGCTGCGCCTCCGCGTCCTCGGGCACCAGTCCGGAGCAGAACACCTCCGTCCATGTGGTGCCTGCGGAGCGCCACGAGGCCACCCACAGGGCTTTGTCCCCGGGTGGGAGGTGGCAGGCCGCCTCGTGTACCGCCTGGCGGTAGTGGGGCCAGAGGGGCCGTGAGTGGGCGCATCTTACGTGCATGTGCACCGGGGTCTCCTCCGGGCCGCCGCATAAAAAGCATGGTTGTGGGACGATGGCCACGCCGGAGAGCCGCTCCTTCCGGACGCGGAGCCTCCGCTGCACCGGCGTGTGGCCGTCTCGGGCTCGCAGCGCCCGGCAGTTGGTGGCCGTCGCGGTGAGGTCCCGGGCGTGGACATAGGCCGTGGCGTGGGCCACGCCCAAAGGTGTGTGTCCCCGGTGCGTCAGCGCATGGTCCGTCTGCGCCCGTTGCGCGACCTCGCCGAGCACCCGCATCGTGGGGGGCCGTAGATCGAGATGGCCGTCACGGCAATGAGCTGGGCGTGGCCAGGGTCCGGGGGCGTGTTCTGCAGAATGGTGTCCTGGGACGCCGCCCAGTCCGCCTTGTGCAGTAGGGCGTCACTGTGATGCGAGGTGGCTCGGACGTACCAGAACGGGTGCCCGGCGTGTTGCCCTCACGCGTACAGGCTGTCCCGAAGCCACCTCAGGGGCATCTGGTTGACCACCTTCGCTGCGCCCGCGGGGACCCCCGTGGTCCGCTGGCGATCTGCGTGCCGCAGGAGGTGGAGGATGACTTCGACCTCCACCGTGTGGACCCATGGCCGGTGGGCACCGTATTGTAGGGGGAGGGAGGCGGTCACCCCCTCCCCGTCGGGCACCGTGCCCGAGATGGCCACCGCCCACGTGCGGGTGAGGTCAGCGGCGAGAGCGACGCTGGTGGCGTGTCTGCAGGGTCCGCCCCCGGACGCGTCGGAAGAGGTGTGTCCCCAGGCCTCCGGGATCCAGTAGTATCCGGTGGGGCTGAGCCACCCCGCGTTGAGGTCAGCGGAGTGCCACCGGACGTCGGGGTGGCTGGGGGTCAGTTGGTCCACGCTCAGCGCCCTGGTGTCACCTGGGCTGATCGCCGGCCGGTCGTGCAGCCGGATCACCGCTCCGGTGATCGTGCTTGCCCAGGACCGAAGTGCCGTCACATGTTCCCTGAGCCACGCCAGGCCCCCGCGCTGGTGCACCACCAGGTGTCCCGTGTCCTCCGGCTGGTCCTCCAACGCGTGCACCGCCATGTGTGGGTCGTGCGGCACCCCCGTAGCCACCAGCAGGGCGGTGCCACGGGGGAGCCCACGGTTTTCGGGCTGGCCTGCCCCCACCTGCACTATTACCCACTCGGCCCGGAGCTGCGCTTGCCCCGTCGCTTGGAAGCATTGGTCGTCCGTCGTCACCAACCACAACGGCGTCGGCGCGTGGGGCCGGGGGCGCAGGGGCTCGGGCCATGCCACGTCCGCGTTAGGCTCTTGGTGCTCGCTTTCCGCGAGTACGTCGCGGAGGCTGTACATGAGGGCTGCCGGCGGGTGGTATGCCGCCCCCCGCGTGGGGGGGGATAGGCCGTCCCGGCGGCGGTAGCCCCCGAAGTGGAGGTGCAGGCCGTCCAGGGTCACCCGTGGGCCGGTGTGGGCGTCCTGCTTAGCCCTCGTGGGGTGGACGAGTCTCAGGCAGGGGTCCCGTGTGCCGGTGGTGTGGAAGAGGTGGACCAAGGCGTCGCGCCACCCGGGGTGGTTGGTGGGCTCCTGCTCACGGCGGCAATAGTGGAGGTGTTCATCGGCGCATTGGTTGAGGCACTCCCGCACCGCCGTCTGCCACGGATCGTCGTTGTCGGGGAAGGGGTGGCGTGACCCGTGGTGCCTGTGCCACGGTGTTGTGTGTGGCACCGTCAGGCGGCACGTGTCGCGATGTCGCAGCCTCACGGTGCGCAGCGTGACGATGCTGCCCGGCGGGGACTGTAGTTGGACATGGGCCGCCCTGGGGCACACAATGGGGTTGTACAGCCCCACTCCCAGGGCGGCCAGGGCCCGGGATATGCGGTCAACCCAGTCGCCTCCCGCCAGAGTTGCGAACTCCGGGACGGGGTAGTGCACCTCGGGACATATCCCGTGCGCGCCGGCTATCTCCCAGAACATCTTGGTGGCCTCGGCGTGCACGGAGGTTGAGCGGCGGTGGACGAGTGTACCCACGAGGGCCACCGCTGCCTGCTGGCACTGCGTGGGCACCCGCGTGAGCCCCAGGGTCCGGTCATCCTGCAGGCTGTCCCGCGAGGCGTCGAAGGTGTACGGCGCCCTGTTCTTCGCGACCTGGACCGTGATGTGGTCCAGGTGGCGTGCAGTGTCGGAGTCGTCAGCGATGAAAGGGGCGAAGTACTGCGTCACCCCCCCGAGGATCGCCAGGATGACGTCCTGCACCACTTTCGGTGGCGCGAGGGTGTTAAGGCACCAGTGGTGCACCGCCGCCAGGCGTAGCTGGTGCTTGCGCTGCAGGGAGAACTCCCCGTCCGGCTGCAGCTGGAGTCCCAGGTAGGGGACAGAGTCCGCCGCTGTTACCCAGTGCCACGGGTTTTCCAGGTGGGGGCAGAGGCGCAGCAGCAGGATTCCCTCCGTGGTGGCCATGGCGCACTTGCGGGGGTTGAGCTCCATGCCCATCATCCCCAGGTACGCGGCCACTGCCTCCACGCCCTCGACGAAGTGCTGCAGCGTGTGGGCCAACACCAGCAGGTCGTCGATATAGGCCTGGATGAGGCCGTGCTCGGCCCCTCCTGGCGGGCGCAGGCGGTGCCTCTGCGCCCTGAGCAGGGGCTCCAGGAGGAGCGCATACAGCAGGGGGCTCTCGGGGTTGCCCTGCCGGACGCCGCGTAGCATGTAGACGGGCTGCGTTAGCCCGTGTGCTGTGACGATGCGCAGCCTGGCGCACGTGTGGAGGAAGAGCAGGAGGTCGATGACGTCCGGCGGCACGGAGAGGTGGCACAGGATGAGCTGGAGGGCGCCGTGTGGGGCGGTGTCGAAGGCGTTGTGGGCGTCGAAGGAGAAGACGTAGTTGGGCTATCCCCGCTGGAGCTGCCGCTGCGCCATGAACAGCGGGGGGCCTGTGTTGGAGCCAGGGAGGGCCCCCTGCTGCCAGTCGCTGACCACTCCGTGCCGTGTGAGCACTTCCGTGATGCGCTGGGTGAGGGGGCCCGTGAGCAGCTTCATGTCCAGCTGGCCCAGGGCTATGGGCCTGTAGTCGTCCAGTCTGGCAGAGCCCGGTACCTTGGGGCTGAGCCAGATGTGCGCAACCCTCCAGTGCATTGGCGGCGGGGCGCCGCGGAAGATGGCCAGGTAGGAGTGGACCAGGAGCCACTGTACGGGTGCTGGGAGGGCCTTGATGAAACAGGCCTCCACGTGGTTGCGGACCTGGGGCCTTGCCGTCGGCCTTGTCCAGGGCGGACTTCAGGTCCTGCATGGAGTACTGCTGGACCTGTGTCCAGGCCCCTTCAGGGACCCGGGGGACGTGGCGGTCGAGGACTGCCTGGAAGCCCTGGAGGTCCACCGGGCGTTTGTCATATAGTTCTCGCCAGAAGGCGCGAACTGCGAACATCACGTCGTGGGCCTCCGTGAGGAGCGTTTGGGTGTTGGGGACCCGCACGTTCGGGAGGCCTGACAGGCCCGGGGCCTCTACCTCCATGGCTCCCCGCACGGCTTTCCATCGCTGGGCGATGTCGGGGGCGTGGCGGCGCCAGAAGTCCTTGATAGCGCGCTTGCAGTCTGCCGCCAGGAGGGCGCGGAGCTGGCGAATGTCCTCCTCGAGGGCGGCTGCTTGCCTCTCCAGCTCCTCCTGTAGCTGGCCCTGTGTGGTCGGGCGGAACCCGGGCGACACACCCTGCAGCTCCTCCGTGAACCGGAGCGCCGCCTCGGACCGGATGCCATGCCTGGCCGCGTCCGCCTGGTACGCTGCCGGCGCGCGCGCTGCCAGGGTGTCAGAGCGGAGGACCGCTGCCTGGAGCTGCTTTCCGCTCTCCGGGAGGTCCCCTTCCGCCGGGTCCGTCCCCGCCGGGGACGGCTGCCGGCGTCCCACCACACGCGCCAGGGCGTCATGCGTCGCGTGGAGATGTTCGAACACCTTGTCCACCGCGGCCGCGGGCATGGACCCGTAGTCGTGCTGCTCTGCGGGACCCAGCCAGGGCGCCAGGGAGGGTTCATCCTGCGCGGCGGTGACCGCCGCCCACAGGCAGTGTTGGACGGGTGCGGCCTCGGCGTCGTACGGGAGGAGGCGGCCCTCCGTGTGGCTGTAGGGGGTGGGCATCGCCGCAAGCCCCGCTGCGCTGGGGAGACCCGGCAGGGCCAGGCGGACCGGGAGGTGGTCCGAGCCGTCCACCTGGGGGTGTGCCATGCCGCGAGCCCAGACACTTTCCCGCAGGAGGGGCTCGTTGACCAGGAAGGTGTCCACCCTGTGCCGGGACGGGTGGAGCGTGGGGGTCATGTCCTCCTCGCCGCCTGCCGCGGCCTTTGGGAAACCGCAGGCCTCCCAGCCCGCTCGGAAATGCTCCGTGGCCGGGTTGGCGGGGACATCCATGTAGATGTTGGTGTCGCCAGCGATGACTACCGGGTGCCTCCCGCCGAGGCTGCGTGCCACGGCATACATTTGTATGTCGGCCCAGAACGCCGCCCGTCCCGCCCACGGGGAGCAGCCTGCTTGCGGCCCGTGGACGTTGATGAGGGTGAGGCCTCCTCCGTCCGTGCGGATCTCCAGGGCCGCGGCCTTCCCGGGGACAATTTCCGTGAAACTGAGCACCTCGTGCTCCCCCACGTAGTTGCTGCTGACCGCGGTGAGGAGGCCCCCCCCTCTCGAGGTGGAGGTGGCTCCCGTCTCCGCCAGCCGGCTGCTGAAGAAGGCGGTGTACCCCTTGTCCCGGAGCGCCGCGGCCACGTGCATCTCCTGCGCCCGGGTGGCGATCCCTGTTTCCTGGAGCATGATGGCAAAGCCCCCCTCCTGGGGCAGCATGCCGGTGATGAGGTGCTCCTTGTCGGTGCAGGCCGCCGGCCCCCGGCGCCGCCGGAGTGTGTCCCGGAGGGACCGGTCTGGCGTCACGAGGCCGTTGCGCAGGTTCCACGAGAGGAGCCACAGGGCGTCGCCCGCCATGTCCTCCTGGAGTCAGCTATCCCGCATCGGCATCGCCGCTGGGTTTGCCGGCGCAGCCAGGGCATCTGGGTGCGCCGCATCCGCTGAGCCCGTTCCCAGCGGGGCCCACAGGGGGGCCCGGGGGACCGGGGGAGCCAGGGGGCCCAGGGGGGCCAGCCCCGCGGGGATGGACATGGACCCTGGTGGGGCCGCATCGCCGGCCCCCGGGGCCGCTCTGGGTGCCTCCTCATCTCCGTCTGCGTGGTCGGCTGCCTGGAGCGGGGTGCGCCGGGTGTACGGGGCGTGCCATGGGGACCTCCGTGCTCTCCCCTGCAGGATGTTGGTGGCCGCCTCCTTGTCGTCCGCCGGGGCTGCAGCGTGCACCGCGTGCCACGCCAGGTGTTCCAGCATTGCCCCGCTTGTGTAGTACTTGTCCGCACACAGGGGGCATTTCGTCAGCTCCGTGTGTGGCCCCGGGGGGAGCGGCACCGACTTCTGAATGGCGCCCTTCGCCGCTGGTTCGAAGGGCAGGTTGGCCAGTGGCACCGTATGTGGCGCCAGTGTGCGGCCCGGGGCCGCCGCATCGAGGGCTCGTGTCGCGGGCGCAGGGCCGAGACCCCAGATGGCATCGCGCTGCGCGTCTGCTTGCATCCACGTTTGTTAGTGCGTGGAGCCGATTTGGCGGTCGGGCTTGCCCCTCCATCGCAGGTCGTGGAAGGCCTGTAGCCAGTGGTACACTGTGGTCGGGACCGCCAGCTGGAGCTCTACGTCGGCGGGGTGCGACGCCACCGGCCACACCCCCGGCCTCGCCGCCCGGGCGTTGTCCTTCAGCTTGACCTGGAGCAGGACGGCGTGGTGTTCGCCCTCCCGCCTCGCCTTGATGATCATGCGGGTGCAGTCTGCCGACCGGATCACGGCCTCGGGCCCCAGCAGGCGCTCGGGGTCGCAGACGACGATGTGCGCGTCCGCCGGGCTGAACATGCAGACCACCCACTGCAGGTTCTGCTGTCCCCGTTGGGCCACCGCCAGGGTAGTGGCTGGGCGGGCGTGCGTGATTGGCCCCTCGTGGAGGTCTGGGACGTCCGTGGCCCTGATGGCATCTCCTGCCTCTTGGTTGGGGGCGCTGACGGTGTGTAGCAGGACCGCCGGCGGCCAGGGGTCCGCCGACATATAGTAGGCCTGGGTGGGCCCTTGTCGCCAGTTGATGTTGGGCAGGGGCGGGAATGCCCCTTGCCTGGCGGTGCTGTGCCAGACAGTCCATCGGCCTCCGGCCAGGACGTGCGACCGGCACCCCCCGGCGTGGCCGTGTATGATGGCCTGGTAGCCTGCCGTCTGCAGCACCAGTGCCTCCCCCTGCTTAGGCCCGGGTGGGGGTGTGCCATCGCCCGCACCCCAGACGCGGGTGCGCCCGCGGAGTGTGGCATGCCACGGGTCTGGTGCATCGCGCTGAGGCCCTTGTATGCTTCCCGCAATCTGCGCTGGGCCGTGGTGGTGGACGAAGCTCTCCCCGCCGTCCGCTAGCAACGCCGCCGCGACGACGTAAAGCTGCTCCGCCGTGAGGGGTGCCATCGGCGCGTGTGTCGCGGCCAGCCGGCGGGGCTGCGTGTCGCGGCAGGGGACGTGGGGCAGCAGTTGCGCCGGCCACGCCGCCACAGGACCCATGGTGACGGCCGCGACCGTGGACGCCAGCGCCGTGCGGTCCGTTGGTCTGTACTGCCGGAGCCCCGTGGTATCTCGGGCGAGGTGCCTGCAGGCTGCCATCCAGGCCACCGCTCCGCAGTTCGTGCAGTCCGGTTCGGCACCATCCGCGCCGTCGCTTCCCCTTTGCTGTACCGTGGTGGCGGTGTCGAGCGGGGGGCCCTGCTGTAGCGCCTTCGGGTCCTGCCCCGGCGGGAGGGCGGGCGGGACTGGCTGCGGGAAGTTTTGCGCGCCTTGGCGCTCCGGGTGCCTGTGGTATGGGTTTTGCCGGCGGTGTTCCGGGGTTGCCCGTGGTTGGAAGAGGAGTTGGTGCAGGTACCAGTGGCCTTCCGCGGTGGACAGGTTGCGGAGCGCTAGCCACTGTTCCACCACGCCTCCTGGGTTCGCGGCCTCGACGCGGCGCTGCAACCCCAGGCGGCCTAGGCGGTTGGACGTGCCCGCGGGTGGGATGTGGGTTTGCAGGTAGAGCACTCGCAGCGGCTCCAGCGCCAGGTCCAGCACTTCGTCGTTGAGCTGCTTCGTGAGAGCCGACGCCCTGTGCAGGGCGTGGAGGACCCCGGGTGTGGGGGCCGTGAGCTGTTCGAGCACCGGTCCCGGCGGGTACCGTGCACCCGGGTTCGTTAGCCACTCCCTGGTGTGGCTCAGTACGGCCTTCCACACGTCCCTCGTAAAGGCGTGCTGGGGGGCCAAAGAGGGGACCATCCGTAGGAGGCGGTGGCACGCCGGCGGCGAATGCATGGGCTGCGGGGCGGCCGTTGCGATCCACCTGCACGCCGTGCCGGGCACGATCGCCCCCCACTCCACGGTCCCCATGCCCTCGGCGTGGACCAGCGCCCGGCCCTGGACCATGCAGAAATAGGGGCTCGAGCGCCCCTTTCCTTCCTTCCACCGTACCCAGGCGGCCCCCGCCTGCAGGCTGCAGAGCAGGGCCACGCCGGGGAGGAGCGGCTGCGGGAAAGCCCCCTTGACGGCCTGGGTGGCGTGGGCCAAGCTGCCCATGGGCAAGTACCACAACGGGAGGGTCCAGAGCCAAGCAGCAGTTGCGCCACCCCCGCGTCCCATCGCCACTCGGAGTCTGGCGGGGTGGCCGGGACCGTGCCCGTCTGCAGCAAGTGGCGTGCCTGCTTGTCGGGGTGCCGTTGGAGGGTTGCCGCGAGGCTGAGCCCCTCTGCCGCGGGTGCCACCAGGAGGCCGCCCCGGGGCCTGCGCCAGGGGTAATCCTGGTCGGCCGGCCAGGTGTGGAGGTCCCGGGCGATGTCCTCCGCGGTCCCTGTGCGGGCGTCCTCTGGTGCCAGGTGCCACATGACGGCGAGCACCGCCCACGTGGAGAAGGGCCACGCCCGCGGGGGGGTCTACACCTGGATGGTCCACTGTGGGCACGCCTGCCGCACGCGGGACGCGTGGAGCACCCCTCGGACCATGTCCGCCGCCAGGACCAGCACCATTCCCGAGGGTTCCACAATTAATGATCCCCTCTGCGGGCCCGCCGTGGCGGCCCCGGGTGTGCAAGGCCACTGCCGCCTGTCCCGCGTGGGTGACTCGGTCGACGGCCTCCTGGATGTTCACGCTGCCGCGCGCGGTCTCATCCAGGATCAAGCCCTGCGCCACCCCGTAGCGTAGGGCGGCGCGTGCGGCCGCGGGTTTCACCTCGGGCAGCGCTCCGTCATCAGGGCAGGGCTTGGGGTGCTGTTTGGGGCACCAGGCTTCGCCGGTGCAGTGGCCCCGTTTCAACGCGGGGCAGATCGCGGGTACGCTGCCCGCCGGCGGCGTAAGTTCCGCGGGCGCGCCTCCCTTGGGGGGTTCTGGTACTGCCTCCAGGTCGGAGTCCGTGCCCGCGTCCCTCTGTGGGGGGTCTCCTTCGCCGTCTCTGAGTCCCAGCGCCCTGATGACCTCGTGTGCTTCGTCCAGCGTCGGAGATCGGGGGCGTGTCTTGCGTGGTGCCGCGGGTTCCGCCATTGTTGTGTCGCTGTGCCTAAGAGCAGGGGGTGGGGTGCGGATGTCCCGTGGCTGGTGCGCTGGTGCGTTGGTGCGTTGCTCATTGTGGGAGTGGTGGATGGGCGTCCCCGGGGGGGGCGCTTTCCAGCATTGCGAGGGGCGTCTGGTGTTAGGCGCTGTCCCTCTCCCGGCCGCCCGTCCCCGGGAGCGGGCGGCCAGGGTTCCGTGACCCACGTGTCCCGGGTGCGGTCGGTGCGGGCGTGGGGGCCCAGCACCGGCCCCACAGCGTGTGCCCTCGCGGGCCGGCGTTGCTCGCTGTGGGGGTGGTGGAAGAGCGTCCCCGGGGGGGGGCGCCTTTCACCATGGTGAGGGGCGTCTGAGGTCAGGCACTGTCCCTCCCCCGACTGCCCATCCTCTAGAGCGGGCAGCCAGGGTTCCGCGACCCGTGTGTCCTGGTCGCGGTCGGTGCGGGTGTGGGGACCCAGCACCGGCCCCACAGCGTGCACCCTTGCGGGCTGGCGTTGCTCGCTGTGGGGGTGGCGCAGAGGTGTCCCCGGGGGGGGTGCCTTCCACCATTGCGAGGGGCGTCTGAGGTCAGGCACTGTCCCTCCCCCGACTGCCCGCCCACTGGGCGGGCTCCTGGGGTCCGCCACCTACGTGCTGTGGGCGCGAGTGTGTGGGAGTTGTGGGGGCCCAGCACTGTCCCCTTGGCCTGCATGCCCTGTGAGGGCTGCATGCCGCGGAGGTGGTGGGGGGCCGTCCCCGGGGGGGGTGGCCTGCCACCGTTGTGAGGGGCGCCTTGTGTTAGGCGCTGTCCCTCCCCCGGCCGCCCGTCCTCTGGAGGAGGCAGCCAGGGTTCCGCGTCCCGTGTGTCCCGGGTGCGGTCGGTGCCGGCGTGGGGACCCAGCACCGGCCCCACAGCGTGCGCCCTTGCGGGCTGGCGTTGCTCGCTGTGGGGGTGGCGGAAGGGCGTCCCCTGGGGGGGTGCCTTCCACCATTGTGAGGGGCGTCTTGGATCAGGCGCTGTCCCTTTCCCGACTGCCCGCCCATTGAGCGGGCTGTTGCGGTCCGCCATCCACGTGCTGTGAACGCGGGTGTGTGGTCGTGGGGGCCCAACACTGTCCCCTTGGCCTGCATGCCCTGTGGGGGCTGCGTGCCGCGGGGGTGGTTGGGGGCCGTCCCCTGGGGGGCTGGCCTGCCACCGTTGTGGGGGGCGCCTGGTTTCCGGCGCTGCCCCCCCCCCGGCCGCCCATCCTCTGGAGTGGGCAGCCTGGGCTCCGCGACCCGTGTGTCCCGGGTGCGGTCGATGCGGGCGTGGGGACCCAGCACCGGCCCCACGGCGTGCGCCCCTGCGGGCTGGCGTTGCTCGCTGTGGGGTGGCGGAAGGGGGTCCCCGGGGGGGGTGCTTTCCACTGTTGTGAGGGGCGCCTGGTGTCAGGCGCTGTCCCTCCCCCGGCCGCCCGTCCTCTGGAGCGGGCAGTCAGGGTTCCGCGTCCCGTGTGTCCCGGGTGCGGTCGGTGCGGGCGTGGGGACCCAGCACCAGCCCCACGGCGTGCGCCTTTGCGGGCCGGCGTTGCTCGCTGTGGGGGTGGTGGAAGGGCGTCCCCGGGGGGGGTGCCTTCCACCATTGTGAGGGGCGCCTGGTGTCAGGCGCTCTCCCTCCCCCGGCTGCCCGTCCTCCTGAGCGGGCAGCCAGGGTTCCGCGTCCTGTGTGTCCCGGGTGCGGTCGGTGCGGGCGTGGGGACCCAGCACCGGCCCCACAGCGTGCGCCCATGCGGGCCGGCGTTGCTCGCTGTGGGGGTGGCGGAAGGGCGCCCCCGGGGGGGGTGCCTTCCACCATTGTGAGGGGCGCCTGGTGTCAGGCGCTGTCCCTCCGCCGGCCGCCTGTCCTCTGTAGCGGGCAGCCAGGGTTCCGCGTCCCGTGTGTCCCGGGTGCGGTCAGTGCAGGCGTGGGGACCCAGCACCAGCCCCACAGCGTGCGCCCCTGGGGGCTGGCGTTGCTCGCCGTGTGGGTGCCGGAAGGGCGTCCCCGGGGGGATGCTTTCCACTGTTGTGAGGGGCGCCTGGTGTCAGGCGCTGTCCCTCCCCCGGCCGCCCGTCCTCTGGAGCGGGCAGCCAGGGTTCCGCGTCCCGTGTGTCCCGGGTGCGGTCGCCGCGGGCGTGGGGACCCAGCACCGGCCCCACAGCGTGCGCCCTTGCGGGCCGGCGTTGCTCGCTGTGGGGGTGGCGGAAGGGCGTCCCCGAGGGGGGGTGCTTTTCACCGCTGTGAGGGACGCCTGGTGTCAGGCGCTGTCCCTTCCCCTGCCGCCCGTCCTCTGGAGCGGGCGGCCAGGGTTCCGCGTCCCGTGTGTCCCGGGCGCGGTCGGTGCGGGCGTGGGGACCCAGCACCGGCCCCACAGCGTGCGCCCTTGCGGGCCGGCGTTGCTCGCTGACGGGGTGGCGGAAGGGCGTCCCCGGGAAGGGTGCCTTCCACCATTGTGAGGCGCGCCTGGTGTCAGGCGCTGTCCCTCCCCCGGCCGCCCGTCCTCTGGAGCGGGCAGCCAGGGTTCCGCGTCCCGTGTGTCCCGGGTGCGGTCGGTGCGGGCGTGGGGACCCAGCACCGGCCTTACAGCGTGCGCCCTTGCGGGCTGGCATTGCTTTCTCGTTGTATAGCCTGGACTAGAGTCCGGTCCAGATCCTCCCAGGGGAAGAAGGTAAGACCTCTGTCCACCACGCTCAGCATACTCCCCCATCCGGGTTTCCCAATAGGCGTCTTAAGCCCCAGAGGCACGTAGATGGCCTCATCAGGTAACCGAACAGAGTTGATAGTCAGCCTGTCCAGGAGGTTTCACCAGTACTCGTTGCCCCCATGGGCTCCCCAATCGGGGGAACACAGGACCATACGGGAACGTTCCAAGGCCACCTTGGTCAGCACCTTCCCCAGTTCACTGAACCTGGGGTTCCCGTAGGCCATCCCGAAAGAGGGCCAGTAAAATTTGTAGCTGCAGTTCTTCCCCTTGCTGCAGTAAAGGTCCAGTACATGCTGCTTGTCGCTGGCGAACAACTCAACACTCAGGTCTTCTCTAGAGTAACCCAACTCCTTCAGACCTTGGTCTAGGACTTCCCCGGATAGTTGATAGTCCTCAGTTTTGGAGGCCGCCATCATGTTCGAGGGCTCCTCCTTCGATAGCCTCAGGTAACTCGAGGTATGTTGCGACTGCTCCAGTGGCACAGACTCTCTGCCACTGCCGTGGTCCACGTAGAGGAGGTAGGGCGCTTGCAGCGTCAGGGATTGTATCTGGGAGTGCTGTACAAAGAAGTCAGTGCCCAGTACAAAGTCGAAGGCCTCAGTGTCCATCACATAGAACCAATGGGTGATAGTCCGGGGGCCCATAGGTACCTCCACTTCACAGTCCCCGCAGCTGTGCACCACATGTCCATCCCCCATGTGTATAGCCGCGGTGGTCATGGTGTTCTTCAGGCTCCCACAAGGTAAAATCTTCTTGGCCACTATAGATATTGTGGCGCAAGTATCCAATACCCCCAGGTATTTGCGTCCCCCTAGTCAGATACGTACCCAAAACACCAGGTCTTGGGTGCCACCGGAGCGTCCCCGTCAGAACTCCGCGGGACAGGTCACCTCGAACCCCTTGTTCCGCAGTTTGCGGGCCATCCTCATGAAACGGCTCCTCTTCTCAGCGTTGCCGTCATCACCACCTTCATGCTCACGCTTGGCTCCTTGTTCTTGCTGGGCCTGCGTTTGTGAGCGTGTGGTAGGACCAGACTGCCCTCCAGAGGGCTCGGAGTTCCCCCCTGGAGTAGGGTTGGGGTTGCCTCTGTTCTTGTCCTTGTTCTTGTTGTCCTTGTCGCTCTGGCGGTTAGCGCCTCCTCCTCGTCCACCTTGACTGTTGTCTTGTCCTTGTCCCCGTCCTTTCGACTTGCCCTTGCCGGAGTCGTTGCCTTTGCCTTTGGCTCCACCTTTGCCTGAGCCTTTGCCAGGATCTTCACCCTTAAGCTTCGCCGAAAGGCGTTGCTTATGGTAGCACTCATCCTCGTAGTGCTTCCGCTTCCCGCAGAAGGCACACGTGATGGTGCACCTGTAATGATCCGGCAGCTTCGCTTTGGCGCCGGTGATCTTCTCCTGCTGCTTCCCCTGGACTACGAAGCAGTCTCGCTGCTCGCAGTCAGGGGCATGCTGCAGGTAGCCCTGCTCGTCTCTGGCATCACACCAGAAGAGCTCCCTGACGTTATCCATGATACGGGCGTGGGCGTGTTTGGGGGTAGTCCCCTGCCCAGGTCTGGACCCTTGGTACCCTTTGCCATGACCTCCAGAACCTCCTCCTCCAGGACGGTAGTTGTTCAGGTGCTGGTAGCTCTCCTTCTCCAGCGCCAGCTCCAGGAGTAGCACGCATAGATCCTCGTAGCGGAGGGATCTAGCCTTGCGCTCCGCCGTCGAACGGCACTCGTCCCACAGCTCTCGAGGGAGCTTGGCCACCAACCAGAACAGCAGGTCGTCGCTGCTGTAGGAACCGGGCGTCAATCGTCCAGCCCAGTGATCCAGGTCAGCCAACAGCTCAGAGACCCTGCCAGGTTTGGGGTTGTTGGGCAGCACGGGCAGGTTCTGGATCTCGGCCCTGATGGAGAGGTCGGTTTCGTAGGTCGGGTACCGCCTCTCCAAGGCAACCACCACGTCGGCAAAGGTGGCAGAGTTAGTCACGATCTGCCTGACCTGCTTCGCCAGGTACTTGGTCTTGCAGCACTGCAGGAGCAGATCGCACTTGACTTGTCCACTAGCGTGGGTTTGGCCGGTCAATCGGAGAAACCGGCCAAAATTCTCAGCGAACTCGCTGAGGTCCTTGCTCGTGAACTCAGGCAGGTTCACCACGATCTTGGAGGTGGCAATAGCCTTCGCCTCCTGAGACCTGCGTTCCTCAGGGCGTCGGGTCTTCTTCTTCTTCTTCTTTTTCTTTCCCCTTGGGTTTACGGGGTCCTCCGGGTCATCGTCCTCCGAGGGCGAAGCAGAAGTCATAGACGGCGGCTCATTATTGGAAGGGGTCTCCGCCTAGATCATTAGAGCCATATAGCTCCACGTCAACCATTGCCCTCAAGGCTGTCAGCCCCAGCTGGTCCAGCTCGGCCCTCGTAGAGTTCGTCACGTGTCTGTACGGCGGCTGGGCCGTTCTCGGTACGAAAGGACTTCGCGGTATCGCTGCAGGGGTCGGCATCGGTTGGCTCCTCAGGCTCCCCAGGGTGTTTGTCAGCCCTGTCGCCAGGTGGTTGGCCTGTACTCGATGAAGTGACATTCCCACCGTGGTAGGTGACGCTTGGGGCGGTATCATCAGGGGCTCCAGTTTCTCTCGGATCTCTTGTGTGAGGTCGCCCACGATTTTAGAAGTGGCTCCTCGGAGCACCTCGTTGATCTCCGACCGCGTCAGGGACCTGTTGGAGGATCTCCCCGATCCTCTACTCCTGCCTCCAAGAGACTCAGGTCCTCTCCTCAACCCACTCAAGGTTGCATACCCAGGTGCATACCCAGGAACATCCACATAGGTTCCCGTAGCGGGTAGAGGATGGTGATAGTCAGCCGCATATGATCGCGGCGCAGAACTGGAAGCCACCGGCTCACTGGCAGTAGTTGCCTCAGGAAACGCAGTGGTGGGTGGGCCCAAACCATAGGCAGGGTAGGCAGGCATGCCAGTAAAGGCTGTGCCCTCTGCCATAGGCGGGTTGGTTATGGGAGTGGATGTTGCAGCGGCTGGGTCTGGAATTGGGAGTGTGGTGGTTATAGGAGACGGTGATGCGTGGAGGCCAGAAGCGCTTGGTGCGCCTTCGAAGGTAGGGTCATTCGTCAGGTCTTGCCCTTGGTCCTCTCCTTCGTCTGCTTTGTCTCCAGCATCCTTCTTGCTCTCTCTCTCCCTCCTCACAGGCTGAGTGACCACCTCCTCGACTGAGAGAGCCCTGAAGGCCGACTGGAGTCCTTCCAACGAGTCCTCAGCCACGTCCACTGGCCCATGTAAGGGCTCCGAAGGTACAGCGCTAGGTCCAGGTCGAGGTTCACCAGGTGCTGGCCTTGCTGGTGCCTCAGGCGCTGACTTCACGTCGGTGTCCTCCTTCTTTGTGTCCATCTTTGTTCGCCCTTCTGCTTATATATGACTGTACTCGGCGCACTGGATGTACGGCACGGGGTTGCTGCCGGTACGCAGAGACAGTCTGCCTCTTGCTACCAGAAACGTTTATAGTGATTTCAACACTGTGTTTGTGCCTCTCCTGCTGCTTGCTGCTGGTGTAGGGTTTCCTGCTGCTTGTATTTGAAGATGAAAAGCTTTTTTTTGCTGAAATACAATCAATCCAGGATAGCCCAAGCCAGAGGTATGCAAGTAGAAGAGAATCAGGATCAAAGCATGAAGGGCTGCAGTGTAAACAGTGAAAGATGAAAGGATATTCACAGAAACTGCAACTCAGGTCAAATCGGATTGCATATTCACAAAGATAGCTGAAATGTTTTGGAAAAGAGTTGGAAAACTGCCCCATGGTCACTCGATCTCCATAGTGCCATCTCAGGAGATGTGCACTCTTTGCTTTGGGTCCCATATGTGCTGAGGTGGCAGGGCATGTAGCGATGAGGTCACTGCCATGTCACATGGGATCGTCCTACTTAGCTAGGCTGACCGGGAATTGAACCCAGGACCTCTCAAAAAGAGGTGCCCAGCCCCCTAGGGTGCATACCACTAGGACAGCTAGGAATTCATGAGAAAACATAGATAAATTCATAGGCTCTGCCCTGGATATGTCAGCTCTCAGTTGACTCAGGATAAGATGATTTGCCTCACATTGAAAGGGGATTAAGGGGTCCACTCCATATGTTGATTGGGTGTTTGGTTCCATAGGTCAAAATGTGTTATCACCACTTTTGGTTGGGCCAATACTAAGGAAGAAATGCCTGTTGGCTCAGTGCATCTGTAATACAACTAGAGTATGCCTGAAAGCATTGGAAAAGCACTTCTCCTTACTTGGGGCTGGAGAGCCGGCCACATCTAATCAAACCAGTTGCGTCGCTTTTTGATTAGGTGGATCCTGCCCAGCCTCTCAAACAGCTGGCTCCCAGCCACTTCAGCTCGGCAGTTGGACCGGATGAGACAGGTGACGCTCCTGGCATGCCGTATCCTCATGTAGGCACACATGGCCTTGAACCAGCCGTCAGTGAACTTGGGTCCATGGTCGCTGCAAGTGGTGCGGGGCACGCCAAAGACGATCAGCCAATGACTAATCGTCATGACCCCCACTTCCTTGGCTAGCAAACGCTTTTTGCGCGCCGAGACGACCACGATGTAGCCAGCGTGTCCGTCGACACACAGGACACACAATCGAAATCATCTTTTCCGAATTGTACTTCAGGCATGGAGAAGACATCCATGGCCACACTCTCCATGGGCTGGTCAGGAATCGGCGTCCATTTAGCTTCCCCCTGTACCTTCCTATTGTCGGGACTGCAGGCCTGACAGACCGAAGAACCCTTCTTGACCTGTATGATGGCATTGTAGGGACCGATTTCATCGAGCTGGAACCGGCGCTGCATGTCCAGGGCTTGCTTCTTAACCCCCTGGTGCATCGTGTGGTGGTGCCAAGCTTCACACAGCTCAAGCACCCGGGACTCCAGTACTAGCAACCTACCATTCTGGTAGAGCTTGCCATCTTCCTCGGTAAGCCCCTTCGGCCAGTTCTGCCCGTTGTCAGGGTCAGTAAGAGCCCAGTACTCGGACTCAGAAGCCTCAGACTTGGCATAGTCGTCGGTTCAATCATCCTGGAAGAACAACTCAGGGAAGAGGTGCCTGTCGAACTCAGGTTCCTCTGGGGCGTGTATTTGAACCGCTCTACTCACCCTTCTTCAAAGGGGAGCCTCTGCGGCCATGACGACGAAGCATTTCACACTCTCCTCCTCCATCATGCGCTCCATATGAAAGATCTTCTTGGTCTTAGCGGTCTTGGCCTCATCACCATGGGCAGAAATGTCTCTCATGCCCTTGCAGGCCGGATAGGACCACCAGCTGAGACAGTCCGCCACGCACCTATGATTTTAGCGGCTGTTTCCCCCAAAATTCAAAATCATGCACTTTCAGAACCGGGATATCAAATTGTACACAGCAGTACTGTTGTTTTTGTGTTTTCTCAAATTCTTAACAAAATCATGCTGTCGCTGGAGCTTGAGCCGCAGATAAACTGTCAACAACTGCCGCGTACGCGAATTTCAGATTCCCAACTGCCGTGCGGAATAGAAAATTGCGAAAAAGTCTACTTTTTTGCACAGTTGGAAGGAAAGACAAAACATGAGCGTGTTCCCGAGATCAATGCCTTGCCGCTGACACAAAACACCAGATTGGAGGGGACAGAGGTTGAGAAAGTCACACTTTCCTCGCCAAAGATCACTTTGTTTCATGGTTCTAGGGTCTATGGGGGCCATGTAGAGGGCCTTACAGGGCTGTAAGGGCTGTAATTCAAAATCATGCACTTTCAGAACCGCGATATCAAATTGTACACAGTAGTACTGTTGTTTTTGTGTTTTCTCAAATTCTTAACAAAATCATGCTGTCGCTGGAGCTTGAGCCGCAGATAAACTGTCAACAACTGCCGCGTACGCGAATTTCAGATTCTCAACTGCCGTGCGGAATAGAAAATTGCCAAAAAGTCTACTTTTTTGCACAGTTGGAAGGAAAGACAAAACATGAGCGTGTTCCCGAGAGCAATGCCTTGCTGCTGACACAAAACACCAGATTGGAGGGCACAGAGGTTGAGAAAGTCACACTTTCCTGGCCAAAGATCACTTTGTTTCATGGTTCTAGGGTCTATGGGGGCCATGTAGAGGGCCTTACAGGGCTGTCAGAGGTGGTAGAGAGGTGATATATGAACAAATTCTCACCACAATCGGTAGAAGTCTACATGACAAGCGATGGTTTGCCTTTACTCTAGGCTACTCATCCCTCTTCATGCAGCATGGGGCCCAATATCCATGTGGTTCATAGTTACGTTTTTGATGACTTATCACCGTCCACACAGACGTTTGGGCTTGGATAGGTATTGTATGCATTTGAGTGATAAGACCTACATAGAATGTGATAGTATGTGCATAAGAATCGGATGAGCAATGCAAATTTGGGGTGTTTCTGGCCCTCCTTTGCACCGATTGTGGTCCATTTCCATATGGTTCATAGGTAGTTTTTTGAGTGCCTATCACCGTACGCACACATGTTTGGAGCTTAGGCCGTTATTCTAAGCATTTGTATGATATGTGCTGTCTTTTCCTGGAGCGTCCACCACCATGAGGACGAACTTGGCCAAGGTTTCATGCCATTTCGCTCTGCAGGAGGCTGGCCCCTGGGGGGGTGTCCAAGTGCTCCTTGTGCCACGACTCCAAAGTCTGATGATCTGTTCTGGCCGTGACAGGATGCAGGGCTATGTACCCGACAATGGCATACGCCTCCTTCACATGGGGTGTACATCTCCCTCTCTGGCCTTCGCCCAGGACTCGGCTCCAGAAGGCCAGGGGCACGTGATCCCATCGTCGAGCACTTGCTCCAACACGGCGCCAGTGGCGTAGTCAGAGGCATCTGTGCGCAGGGTGAAACCTCAGTCGTGATCTACGAGGTGCAGACCCACTGCAGAGAGCAGTGCCTGCTTCATTCCCTCAAAGGGACGGTCGGACTCTTCATCGTAGACCAGAGCCTTTTTTGACCCCTTCTTGGTCTCCTCCGGGTTGCCCTTGAGCATGGCTGTCATGGGGGCTGCATAGTCGGCATACATCCTGATATACCCCGAGCAGTAGTCGCAGATCCCCAGGTATGCCCGCAACTCGCTTCTCGCACTGCTCAATCGCTGCTACCTTTCCAGGTATGGGCTTCCGTTGCCCATTGCCAACTATGTGGCCGGCGAAGACCACTTCCCTTACCGCGATGGTAACCTTGTCACTGCTGCCCATCAGTTTGTGCCGCACAAGCAGGTCCGGAACTCTAGTGACGTTCCTCTCATGTGCCCCCAGCAGCTCATCGTAGCTCATGCTGGGGTCCCCTGGGGCAAAGATGACGTCGTTGCCAAAGGAGTCTGCACAGTCACGCACCGGCTCCAGCAGGTTCTCGAGCATCCTGTGGAAAGCCGCATTGCCGTTGGTAAAGCCCATGGGCATCACCTTCCACTGGAGGGGTCCAAATGGCCGCCGGTGGCTGTGCAGGCACGAGACCCATCAGCGAGAGGCATCTGGTGATAACCATGTTTCAGTTCGATCACCCTGAAGATCCTCCGCCGGAATAGCTTCTGCAGCATGTCCTCAATGAGGCGCAGCGTATAGCTGTCATGCTGCCCTTGGGCATTCAGGCGGCTGTAGTGGAGTACAAGCCGCCATTGCGCGGCCCCCTTCTTGGAGACAATGAAGCAGGGGGAGGCCCACTTGGAGTGACAGGGCTCCAACCAGCCTCTGTCGATAACCTCGCTGAGAATCTTCTCCGTGGCCTCTTTCCTCTCACCCCTGAGGGCAGACTCCTGGTGTCGGTACACACTGAGGTCTGGCTACAGTCGTATCTTTGCCTCACTGTACGGCCCGCGAACCGGCAGCGGGAACACAGGCTTTCCACTGAAGAAGGTATCACCATACATTTGCTTCAGCCTGGCCCTTAATGCCTGGATCTTGGGGCAGTTGTCAGACTCCGGCTTGGGTTTGCCGGGCACCTGGAACACTGAGCTTACTTCAGGGGTAGCGACCCCACTCGTTGCCGGCAGTGGAAGTCTTTCCGAATGGCCGATTGGCCCATCTCGGGCCTTGTCGCAGAACAAATCACCATAGGTGGTTGGGTTCCCGCCAACGGGCTCGCCCTGGCTGGACATGTGGTCGAGTACCCTCCTTACGAAGGTATTCCCATCATAGGAACCAGAGACAATGGCGTCCACTTCTCATCAAGCTTTGTCCTGGCCTTTCCCCCCTCTCTGGGTTACCCAGTCCTGAAAGGATCGATCCATATACCCCTGAACCAGATCCAGCTCCTCATCGGAGAGGAGGTCCTCTGATTCGCCAATGTCAACGGGGGAAACCGCAAAGGATTGCCGCCAGCGCTCCGCAATCAGGCCGTTGGCACACACCAAGTCCGTGGCGTCCGCCTGTTCCAGGCCCCCATCCACAAAGTGGATTTCTGTTGGCCATCTCTGGGGTGGCATGGGCTGTCCCTTGGCGGCCTGATAGACACTCTCCCCAGCCGGCAGGACGACTTTGTTCAAGGTCATGTTGTCCAGCGGAGCCACCCAGTCTCGGGTACTTTCCTCCTCGGTACGACCCATAGGGACGACAAAATCTGCCTTGGAACGGTCCTTGCAAATCTTCGCTACCGCCCTTGGGATGTCCACTCTGGGACAGAGGATCCACATCAGACCTTGATGCGGACCCCATTGCTTCTTCCACGCAGAGTCCTGGGCGCTCCGGTACCTGTCACACACCCCAAGATGGGCGGAGGTTCCTGAGGACAATGCATCCAGTGCCAGAGGCTCCAAGATCAGCAGTCGCTCAGTTCGCCACTTCCGGCTTGACGCCATACTCCTGGTACTTCGGCCCTACGGGCTCGGTCCCCAGTGCAGCTACTTCGAGCTGATGGCGCTCAGGTTGGATCCATTGGCACTCCACGTGGGGCTCTGCTGATGATAGCTACTAGAGTTGGTAGTCGTGGTACAGGGTCATAGAAACCTGAGCCGGAAAATTGCCAAAGTCCGTCCCAATCATGACATTGTACCCGACTATCATGTCCCACTCCATCTAGGCCTGGTAGAGCTCTCCCCTGAGGGAGATTTCTTTGTCTAGGTCAAGGCAGCTTAGTTCGCGATGGTTCACGAATTGCAGCGTGATCTCTGCTTCCCTTGTGCCTCCCACCATGTACTGATTATTGGCTACCTTCAGCCTGACTGGTCTCTCACTTGCGGTAAGACACTCTGGCGGAAGTAGGCCAGGCTTGACAAGACTGACCTGGCGCCTGTGTCAACCAGCATGTTGAAGACCCTTTCCACTTCCTCGCACAGGGCACGGATCTTCATGGGAAACTGCCGCTCGCGGTGGACCCGGCCCACGGTGTGCAAGCTGAGAATCTGCGGCCTCTCCAGAAGCTCAATCAGCGACTGGTGTAGGTTCCGGGTAATGGGTCCCAACAGCCCATCTGCAGCATCCAGCTGCGGTCCGGGTGATCCACCGATACTCTCTGAAAGATGTTGTAGTACGTGGAATCCATTCTCAGTTGCGAAGGATGACTGGGTGCAAGGGATGGTGCCTTGACCAGGGACGTTGGTCGGACACATGGGTCCGCCTAGGGTGGTTATCCCTCCGGCATTTGCCCTCACCCAGACCTCACCTGGGTATACGCCCGGGGGAATCGACGTTTTCTGACATGGATGGGGCGGTGTTGATCGCGGCACCACCCACCGACCGCCCTAGCTGGAGCCATTGGCTGCAAGGGCTTCACCAAAGGGCGTCGGTACTTGGGGTGTCCCCCTCGTTCACCGCGTCTCCTTTCTTCTACAGGCTCTTGCCCTTCCTGTTCGTTGTCCTTGTCCTTGTCTGGCTTAGGTTCCGAAGCTCTCCTGATCTTCTGAATCTCATTCGCAAGTTTGGTCTCGACCATCATCAGCTTTGAGAGCTCGTCCTTGGACACCTCCACTTTGGCTTCCCGGATGTTGGCTGACGTACGCTTCTTGGACCCGTGTGCCTTCTTGTACGCCTGCGTGTTGCCTTTGATCCTGTTGGAAGGGGGAGCTCCGCCCGTAGCACACGAAGCAGCCTTGAGGATGAGCTCGGAAGAACTCTCGGAAGGACAGTGGCGGATCGCCCACTCGGCAGCGCTCCTTCTTTTCCCTCTTCTTCCACACCTGCTGAAGGCGCTTCCAGCTTCCCCGGTTGCTTTCCTTGTGCACGCTGTTGGCCACGAAGGCACAGACGGCGGTCTCAGCTGGTTTGTCCTCGTCATCGTCATCATCATCGAAGCCATCGCCGCCTTTGTCTCCAGCTTGGTCCATGACTGCTTCCCCGTTCGAACCTGCGCCCACCTGGTGTACTCTGCGGTGGCCTCGCTGCAATCCGCGGTTGTGAGCGAGGTTCTTGTACTCCTTGAGTACTTCCTCTCCAATGCACTCCAGCACGTCGCCGCAGCTCATCCGCGCCAGGATGGCCTACAAACACATCGTCTGGCCGCCCACCTGACATTTGTCCAGGCGCCAGATCGCTGCCTTCTCGCGATCCCCTGACACCGTGATGAGGAGGGCGTTCCACAGGGACTGCGATTTAAAGTCCTGAGCGAGCTTGGCTCTTGACGAGCTCACCACCTTCGTGTGATGCTCCTTCTTGGGCATCATCTTGACGGTGTGGTAGGTCTTGGCCCTCTTTGCTTCCTCTTTCGTGACCCTCTTCACTCAGGCGTCTGGGAGGAGACTGGGCTGGCGGGCCTGCTCGTCACCCTTGTTCCAGTCCTCCACGATTCGCCGGAAAAGGACATATACTGTCCTCAGAAGTCCCGCCAGTCCCGCAGGCGGATCTCCTGGCCATCATGCTGAAGCTTAATGGCTCTCCTCCTGTTGGTGGCGACCTGCGAAGCGTTCACCCGCTCCTGCTCGTGGAGCCACTTCTCGGCCACCTTGAAGGTCGTCATCTTCCCCTCTATCGCTGCCACGAAGTACAGCTCTTGGAGCACATCTGGCAGGTGCGGTCGGAACCGTTTGAACACATATTTCTCCGCCGCGGCAGGGTTCATGTTCTAAGTGACGGTCATCCCCCAATCGTTCAGCTTCTTGAGGAAGCGGTCGTGGTTGAGGAGGGTTCTATCGTACAGGAGAGACTGATGTCCTTCAACTCTTCCCACACGGCGGCGTCCGCGGCCTTAGATACCATGAACGCCGGTCGTGAGGTCGACCGAGGTTCCCACTGCCGTCCTCTGTGGTTTTTCACGGCTGCCACGTCCATCTCCTCCTCGAAGTGGAAGCGGCTATGCCGCGGCTCCTCGACGTACGCTCCTCCAAGGACTCCTCGGTGTACGTTATCAATGTACTCATCCACCTCTTGCTGCGACAGCTCCGGCTGACGGATCCCCGAGATGGGCTGATCCCGAAGTCGTCCATGGGGTCTCCATCGCAACCTTTGTCCCAATCTATGTCCTCTTCGGGGACCTCATCCCGCAGTGCTCCATACCATCCATACGCCGGCAGGGCTGGCTCCGGGGCGTGCCTCGGCCGCTTGGGTTGAACGGGGATGCGGAGGGGTCACGGCGTCTGCGGTAGTCCGCACTCAGCCATTTGTCCCGCTCGTCTTCTTCGCTGCGCCGTGGTGGCATGAGGTCGCTGTGTCAGGTGCTGCCACGGGTGGAGGGCGCGTCCTCACACCGAGGGGCTTCGATACGGCAACGGGACCGGCCTGGATCAGGTCCAGGTCCCCAGCTGTCGTCAAAGCCCGACTGCAGAGGGGGCAGCGGGTTGCTTCCGTTGCTCCTCACGTCCTCTCACCTGTCCAGCCTCCTCTGCAGCTTGCCGACCCCGTCGCCCAGGTTCCCCACCTCGAGCTTGAAACTTCCAGCTCTTTCGGCGCCTTGGCGGCAACGGCAGCCCTCTTGCCGCTCTGCATCTTGTTGATCTGCGCCCGGAGCTCGAAGTTCCACATCTCCCTCTTGAGGTACATGATCCATCACCAGATGTTCTCGGGAATGTCCGCTCCTGGCGGTTCGTTGGGGGGGGACTCCGCCTTGTGGTCCTCCAGGGGGCCCTCTGTCTGGGGGCCCTCTGCTAGGGGGTCAGGTCGTCCTCCTCCCGGCGGTCCTCTGGGTGGTCCCCCATCTGGGGGCCCAGGCGATCGGCCATCCAGGGGTCCTCGCTGCTGTATGAATCGGCATCTGGGCCGAATCCCATGTCGTCATCGGTGTCCATGTCTCCCCATCAGAGTCCGAGTCTCGGCGGGGGTCGCCCGGGGGTGCTTTCCCTGTTGCAGTAGGGAGGTGGAAGACGCTCTCACTGCAAGCTCAGACGGGTATCCTCGCTTCCTCCGCTGCCTGCTCCGGGCACTCCCAACCTGCAGCCCGTTGGCTCTTGGCGATGCCGGCGATCTCGTCCTGATCCATCGCTGCAGCTGACGATTGGGTCGGAGCTGTGGGGCTGCCCCTCGGCAGGCCTCTGTGGTCTTTCCTGGAGCCTTCCCCTTGCCCTTGCGACGGGGACCGGTGGCGCAGCCGCTGCCCTCGCTGCTTCGAAAATCCTGCACGTCCAGGTCGATCTTCATCCTGGAGGCGGGGTCTCCGTCGAAGATCCTCCGGAGGGTGTCCACTCGGGACCCACCCCGGTACGTCTCGCGCCGGATCTTCCTTCCGGCCTCCTCCAAAGCCGCGGCGGTTGCCTCCGCGGCAGGTTTCTCGGCTTTATCGTGGGCACAAGCGGCCTCCCGCCCACACTGCTGTTGCAGCCGAGCCTTCTCCACCTCCAGGGCCCCGAGCTCCGCCTCGGTCTTGGCCTTCTCCTTGGCGACCTTCCGTCGAGCGGTCTCGATCGCCTCCCGCCTCGCGGCGTCCTCTCGGGACGTCATCCCCGCCTCTTTCCGTGCCCTCTCTTCGGCTAGGGCTTGCTCCAATGCCTTCACCTCCGTCTCTCTCTTGGCCATGGACTCCTGGGCGGCACGGGCTCCCCAAGCAGCTGCCGCTCCCCGCGCGGCTGCCTCCGCTTCACGCCTCTCATGGGCAGCGGCCGCTTCCCGCGCGACTGCGGCTGTAAGTGCGGTTGAGATGGCCGCGACGGCCGAGGCGTGAATCAGCATGCCGTGGTCGCAGTTGGCGGCCTCCTCCTGGGTGATCAGGATGGCTCATTCCACCGCAGCGTTCTGCTGCGCAGTCAAATCTCGGGCAACGCGGAAGTTGCAGGACACACCGCAAGCGAGCTCGTAAGCGCGGGCCACTTAGCCTCGCTGAGGGGTGGTGAACGTTTGGCCACACTGCTACTGCTGCTGGCGGAGGGTACTGGGCGGGGTGGCGCTCCCCGATGTGCCGACTCCACGTCGCTGCTTGGGCCTGAGAGCTTCGGAAGCAGCGGACGGGCAGGCTTGGCCTTGCATCTGCGGGCGACCTCCATGAAGTCGCCCAGGGTGGCGGCTCTTGGGTTGGGGCCGCCCTTGCCCAGGGTGGGGGCGCTTGGCTTTTCAACCGGCTGGCCCTCTTGGTGGAGGTGGGGGCTGAAGTTGGCGACGTATTGGCTGTCACGCGAGACACACCACCGCTTCCTCTGCCACACATACTTGTAGCCCAGAGCTTGGAGCTCCCTTTTGATCTCCCGATGATGGTCCACATCCTCGCAGATCTCCACATACTGGGGGGCAGCTTCCCCCTGTGCCTGAGAGTGGCGGTACTCCCGGTCCCACTCGGTCCCCCGCAGGTTGCGGATGACGGCCAGGCCGGGCAGGGTTAGCATTCATGGGGATCTCGTCAGGCCAAGCCTTGATTCACGGGCCTTGATATCCCCTTCCGTCCTGTGCATCGGGGTTTGGCTCGCTGTAATGCTGGCTGCTTGCGGTTCCCTGAGGGGATGGTCGCGCGACGGGGCAGAAAACAGCAGGACAGGCGAAATTTTACAATTAGGCACACACCGTAAGTTGCATAACTCCGGCTAGGCCTGAGGAGCAAATGCTAAACTCTAGGGCAATTGCCCTGGGTCATCTGCTACAAGACACATCACTTCCCTCTGGCTAGTTTCCTTCCCCCATGGAGATATGGTATTCCCGAATTCCCCCAAAATGGCAGAAATAGCGAAAATTGGCCCAATTGGCCCACACTCACGATCAAGTATCTCCTTGGTCATTGCGAGGAATAATCTACTCAAAGATGATAGAGACACATGGGACTTAGGTCCTAATATATGCCCCATGTCAACCCTCGAGGTTGGCTCTACCCATTTTTCCCCTTAGCGGAAAAACGGTACACGAAAAATGGCAAGAGGCAGCATACCCCATATCGAGCCGCCATGGCTCTCCCATCCGTAGGAGAGGATACAAGAGGACATTCCAATTTTGAGGCGAGTTTATGTCCCCTTTCAAATCGCCCTTATCCTTGATCAACGGGTGCACACAACCCACGGCTGAACATTAAGGGAGAGATGCGGTTTGATGCCACTATTGCCAAAAAGAGGGTTAGTAGTCCCAAAGGTGTTTACTCCAAAAATTGTATCTCCGGTTCCCAAGGGGGATGGACTTTAGGCGTTTGCATGGAAGCAACCCGAGGCCTCAAGTCCCTTCGTCAGCATTGGTTCGGGTGCGAAGCGCAAGAAAGCCATTTTGAACACTTCGGCCCTTGGAGCACACCAAAAGTGGGAAATATGGCCAAAATGTCAATATTGGGACATATATACCCTTGGGGCACCAGAGCTCATAAAACATGGCATATACATAGAATTGAATGACCCATAGTAAGTATTCACAAACTTACTTACTGTGGGTCATGTCCTCCCTTTGATCCGAAGTCAACCATGCATGCATATGGGCAGGTGTGCAAAAGGCAGGATAGGCGTGCGTGCTCACAAGGCAAAATAGTAGACATGCTTGGAAAAATCGAACAAGCCATACAGGATGCCCTTGGTGCTCTCTAGTTTCTATATTGTCTGGGTTCAAGGCTCATATGGCCCTTGGCTTCGAGAACGAGCCTTGGCGCCACAGCCATTTTGGCCGTATTTGAGAGGAAAATTCATCCTTTCAAACGACCATGTTTTGGTACGCATTGGATTGTGTGGTGCCATCGTTGAGTTAGCTCCAAAATCGAATATGACCCCGGGCCCTTGGTCTTGTGAGCAATCAATTGAGTTATTTACGTTCATGCACACAAGTACACAAAGTTGGCATTAGCGCACGAGTTTGAGTTTGAGTCTAGAGTTTTTCGCACCCATTCTGGTCCCCAAACACCCCTATAAGCCGCCCCCCCAAAGGAAGCGATATGCCCATGTGAAAGGGGCATGAAAGGAAGGCAAAGAGGGGAGATGTAGAGTTCCCTACGAAGTCATGGTCTATGAGAACCATGATTTTGGTCGCGACGGTCGCCACGGCGAAAAGTTCTGGTGAGCACACCAGATAAAAGTACATGAAAAACCCTACAGATCCATCTCTTAACTTCCTTTCCAACCTCAAAGGTACAGGACAAAATATCCAAACAAAACTTGCCTCGGAAACACGCTGCTAACAAGCGCGCAGGTGACGACGGGCGGCATTTTGACGGCGGCAAGAAATTGGGTCAGAATAATGGATTTTCACCAATTTCCCGCAGGGTTCGATCATTAAATTGAACGTTTGAAAATTTCTGATCGAGTTAATCGATTGGGAAGGTTAGGACCAGGATTGGTCCCATGTCGGTTCCCATTGGGCTGGCAGAAACATATCCCCACAAGCAGGACGGATAACAGACGTAGGTGATGGAGAAGGACAGACTTTTCCCCGATGGGCCATGGGGTCCTGAGTACCGCTTCACTGAATGACAGCCCCCATGATACAACCTGGGTATACCTGGATGGGTTGGCCGGGCAGGGAGGCTTTGGTTCTGCAGCCACAATTTTCAAACTTGACGGAGAGGTACGGATTTTGTGTCCCCCATCCATTGTTTGACCGAGACTGCACGCATCGCTTAACGAGGCGCACGGGGGGGGGGCACTTTGCGCTAACGAGGCACACGGGGGGGGAGTTTGAGGTAACAAGGCGCACGGGGGGAGGGGCGCTAACGAGGCGCACGCAGGGGGGTGTTTGGCGCTAACGAGGCGAATGGGGGGGGGGGAGTGTGGCGCTAACGAGGCGCACAGGGGGGGGGCAGTTTAACTCTAACGGAACGGAAGGGTGGGGGAGTTTGGCACCAATGAGGGGCGCGCCGAGCTCAATTTGCGTATAGCGAGGCGCGCATTTTCAGCAAAACACTTCTCCCGTTCCCCTATCACTCTTCCGAAGGCGCTGAGTATGGGGCAGTTTTTATGGTACTCCGGTTGCTAATCTGGTTACATTCCCCTCTGCAATGTGTAATTTTCGGGAACAATGAACAAGTCATCAGAACCACAGACGCCCAACCCCACACTATGTCATCTCGGTCTTCGCATGGAACGTTGATCAAAGTGTTCTGCTCCCTTGTTGCCCAATTGCTCTCATATATCCACGCACCATTCGCCTGGGTTCAACGTCACACGGGGTTCAAAGGCAACGAATGTTCTGACTTATTCTAGAAGTGGAGCGCCTATAGCTCCTTCTCCTCACCAGAATTCCTGCCCCCCCCCCCCCCAATTGGCATTAGATCCAATGGAGTACTCCCTGTTTGTTACTGTCTAACCACATACATTTTCCGCTCGCTGATTCCCCGCCATTCCCACCAAAACATCCATGTGTCGTCCAGCCCCCCCCGCGGAAACAACAACCAAGGAATCACTGACTTTTTCACCAAGGCCCCGAAACCCCAGGCTCCGCCCATGACCCCTCCCTCCTCCAGCTCGTCATACGAGTCACAGTCCTCGGCGTCAATCCCCCACACCAAGTGTTCATAACATCTTGGATCAACCAGTTCCCCAACTACCAAGTAAGCCCCGGCTGATTTCCTCCCGACCAAATTTTCCTACCTATGCCTTCCAACCGTAGTCACTTAATGCATGCCCTGCCCTCACTCTGCAACTAGTCTGGCTCCCTCTGGGCGCACGCCAAGGCAACCTTGCTGTCTACGGCCCTAACCAACCATGACAGGGCGAGTTCTGAGGTTCCGTGGTGGCTACACTCCGTCACGTTGTGTTAGGGCAAGCCGAACTCATCTGTACTTATGGTGACGGAAGAATGTTTGAGGGCTGTGTCGCTGTCCGGACATTAAAGTGGCTGTGGAATTCAGAAAAAAACAAGTGCCGCATCTCGGAGCCGCCACAGCCCAGGTCGTGTCGGAGAGGCCTGGGTTCGTACCACATGTTGCATGGCTCTTCTGGTCGATCTGGATGGTGAGCCTTGCCCAGGGGCATCCTGAGGAAAGTGTGAACAGTGGATAGGGGCCACTGGGTCCACTGGTGCGCGTGCAGTGGGTCTGTGCACTATGGTTTGTGGTGTGGTGTGATTTGTGCCGTTTGTACGGCCCGATGGTGGCTCTAACGCGATGCGTATGGCTCGTCCGTCGGCTGAACAGATTGGTAATGTATGAGTAGGTGATAGTAGGTACGTTGGTCGCTCGGGGCGTGCTGTGCCTCTTGTGCGTATAGCTGGACGCGATGTTGCAGTTGTGCGTCCGTTCCTTTGATGGCCGTGAGCTTCATGTGGCTCACTGTAGCCTTTGTATCGGGTGCATTTTCAGCAATGACTCGGTAGAGTTCCAGGGGCACTGCCCCTCGTAACACCGCTCTGTTGATCTCTGGTTTCCGCATCAGGTGCCGTACCTCGTAGGCCAGCTGAGTCGCCGGGCCCCACCTGGCGTGTTGCGTGATTGTGTCTTCTGGTTTCCGCTTGGCCAGGTGGACGCCTTCCTGGACCAGTGGGCATCGCGTGAAATGGTCCCATGTTTCCGGTTGCTGGGGGTGGCACGGCCATATGCTGTACTCGCGTGCTTCCTGCTGTACCACCGTGCTCCTCTGTCGAGTAGAGGTAGTTGCTGAAGCAGGAGCTGAGCCCGCCGTTTTTGTAGGTGTACAGGTAACAGTGACGGGTTGAGGTCTCAGAAGCACAGTGTCGTTTGCAATTCATGCTGGAGGCGGTCCATGAGGGTGTTGTCAGCGTGGCTGCCTGGGACTGTTCTGAGAGGCTGCGGGTAGTGGTATCCTCGCCCCGTGTCATTGTAGATCACATCGTTGGGCACCCAGGAGGGCGGTTGCCCGGAGTGTGGCACTGCGGGTAGGTGCTGGAGGTGCTTGTGCATGTGGTCTAGGAGCGGGTTCGATACGTGCTCCGCGAGCTGGTTCTGGGTATGGAGGTCTACCTGTCTGTTGCCCCAGTTGTAGCCATGGGATTCATGTTTGACTAGCTGCAGGACAACATGCTGGGGAGGTTCAGCACCGCCAACCATAGGTGCAGTGCCTGTGTGCCCAGGCTGCAGTCGGTTGCCTTGTGCACTGGCTGCCTGGCGAGGTGCCTGATTTTCTGGAAGTCCACCGCCGCGTCGACTACGACCCACACGTGGTGTGCTTGATCTTGTGGTGCCCTGGTAATGGTGCCAGCGGCGTCTACACTCATCGCTAGTTTCTTCAGTTCACCGTGCGGGGAGGCCCAAAAAATGGTGCTCCCTGTCAGGTGGTGCTGCCGCAGCTGGCCTGTTCCGTCTGGCCGTAGTTCCAGAGCCGCCCTGACGGCTGCCGGTGTGAGGCCCATCGTGCCGGAGGCGTCCGCAAATATGACGTTGTTCTGGTTGTGTGGCTGGGGCAGGCAGCACGGGGTTGGTCGACTGGTATGCTTGGAGATTCGCCCCTCCTGCTGTAATGGTGCACGGTGTGGTGGTAGCTTGCTTGATTTCGGGGGTGGTGTAAACCCCTATCCTCTGACAGATGATTTCTGTTGCTGCCGCATTCATTTTGTACATATTCGCGGTTGCTTTTCCTGTCCTTGGGAGAGGTAGTTGTGTATATACTGGAGCAGGTACGCCCCCCTTTGGTGACACGAGGTCCATTCGATGGTCTGTGTCTCCGGGACCCAGCGGGAGCAACACTGTTTCACGGGGTATGCAGGAGCCTCTGGTATTGTGGTGCGGTGCTTTGCCAGCACCCGATAGGTGAGGGCGGGGTGCTTGGTGTGGAATGTCCCTCGATTGACATGCAACTCCGCCGTGGTATCCGGCTTCCATGTCACCGTCGCAAGCACAGCTGCCTGGGCTGGCTCAAAGTGCGTGTGTAACCACTGCTGTCGTTCTGGGGTAGCGTGGGCCATCGGTGTGTGGTGGTGTCGTGCCAACAGCTGGACAAGGGGCCATGGCGTGGCCAGTGCTTTGGACCCGCATTGCCAGCACGTGCTGGGTGGGTCCTGCGTGACGTGAGTGGGGGTAGCTTCCACAAGCTGCCCTGTCTTCTGCCGGGATGCAGGGTGACGTTGAGGCCGTTG
Source organism: Eutreptiella sp. 'Long Island Sound 2002' (assembly GCA_964036045.1). NCBI lineage: Eukaryota > Euglenozoa > Euglenophyceae > Eutreptiales > Eutreptiaceae > Eutreptiella > Eutreptiella sp. 'Long Island Sound 2002'. The sequence continues at coordinate 115,933,046 of OZ038381.1, forward strand.
GGCGCCATCTGGAGGACTACCGGTATCGTAGCCTCCAGAACGTATCCACCTGCTCCGGCGGTCGGTGGTGGGAACGGTTTCCGTTCGGGGGGCTCTGTGGTGGGGGCTGCTTGTGAGTGCTCCAGAACAGATTGTATGCGTCACGGACCTCCCCATCGGTGAGTTGCAGGTGGCCGGCTGCAGTGGACGCCATATGTAGGCGGTTTTCTCGAACCAATTTGTTGGGCCTTTGTTGCAGCAAGGGTACATGATGCGTGCCCGCCTGCTGGGGGACTCGCATTAGGTTGGGCGTTACTCTCACGAGGGGTAGGTTGGTGCCCACTTTGTCGAGAATGGTGGCCTCCCCTGTTGGTCCAGCTCCGGCATCGGTGTGCAGGATGGCTAGGAGGCCCGCCTCTTTGGACCTGTGGTTCCTTTGATTGACACCTCTGTGGTGCGGTAGCACGAGTTGCAGGTTGCTCCATATTTGGGTTCCCACCCTGGTCGGGAGGCCCTGTTGGTGGAGTATGTACTGGGGTTCTGGTATGTACTGGTATGTACACCTGTTTCGTTGGTGTTTGGCTTCCCGTGTGTTAGTGTGAACACTTTCCTCACCTCTGGCTCTTGGTTCTGCATGAGTAGGTGGGCCGCGGTGTGTGCGGTGTACGCATTGTGGACCAGGTGGTTGGTGCCATCCGAATAGTACGGCCCCGACCCTACGGGCAGGTCGGCGGGGAGGGAAGTGGGCCGGTGGCCGTGGATGGCCCACACACCTCGTACCGTTGTGGCAGCCCCCTTTGGCATGTGCTTGGGCTGCATTAGGTGCAGGGCCTGGAACCCGATGGCCACATTGAGCATGGCCTGGAAGAAGTATGCCAGGGCCCGGGTGGACAGTGCGGCTATGCGTGCGATGAAGACGGTGCGTGTTAATTGGCACCCCAGGTTGGGTGGCAGGGTGATATCTTCTGGTAAGGCTGCCTGTTGAATCCCTAGATTAGTGGCAGTGCCCATTGGGGTCAATGCTGGGTCACCGGGGCGGAGAGGCAGGGGTGGTGCGTTGTGTGCCATAGTGTCCGATTTGATGTTGTGCACCAGGAGTCGATTGTTCTCCAGGTAGATGGTAAGGTCCTGTAGTACCTGACTGGCCCTGGTGTCGTCTGGGTCGTCAGGCACGGGTTGGGGGGTGGTGGCGGTAACCACCGCCATGTCATCCGGGAATGCCAGTAGCGTGGTCCGTAGGGGGTATGGTGCCACCTCGGGGTAGGTGCGTCGTATGTACAAGGCGAGTGGGAGGCTGACGGGCAGGAACAGGAATGAGCTCTCTGCGCCTCCCCGTGTTACCACACTGGTGCGGTGGGTTCACGAGGTTGGGCCCACATTGGTTTGCACCGCGCACAGATGGGTGGCGAGGTACGCGTGCAGGGAAATCTGTTACCTTTGCACCCTTAGACAAACAGGTTTTTTGTATGATCATTGCACACTCAGCAACCTCTGACGTTCAGGACGTATAGACTTTTCCGACTTAACATAGGAGGTGCCAGCACGCCCACAGAGAGGCAACAGTAGCCGGTTAGGACCTTCTGTCCAACACCAGTGAAGGCTGACAAGCGGCCTTATCAGGGGAGTTTGAGTGAGTGGTTTACGACAGAACCGTAGCTGACTGAGGTGTACCTATCATAACCAGTTCTTGGTTCAAGCTATAGCAGGCTAGACTACCGTGGGATAGACATCCAAGAGCCACTGATATCAAACATGGAGGGTTAGAACCCCACCACCTTGGGCCGTGTGAGGAGTCCCTACTGTTGCCCGCTTGTTCCCACGAAAGCTCACCACATCTTGCCTATGTTCACCTTGCTTTTTACTACTCCCTGGTATACGAAGGCACCACTATGCCTTGGCTCCCTTTAATGCATCAGCCTCGGGCATTAACTCATGCGCCACGCGGTCAGCAGGGCAAAAGAGCTCTCGTCACGTTGGTAACCCCGACCATGAGCAGTGCTGCAGATCACCGCAACAAGGTAGAGGTTCCAGAAGCAGTGGGGCAGGGCATTAGTAACTTCGGTAAACACCAATGTCAAAGCACTACCAGAATCCTGCACTCCCTGTTGTACACACTGCTTAGGCCTAGTTGTAAGCACTATGAATGCAGTAGTAGGTTACACATACAGAGCAAGGTTCCCGGTAAATGCCCGGTCATCAGGAGGGTGGTGGTTTCCGTCCTGTTTAGGGCACATAGAAGTTAACCACCGAGACCAGGCATGCATCTCACTGTATCCTGGACCATATTCTCTTTGGAATGCAAGAAGGCCCAGAATAGGGGTCCTGCAGACAGTTGCACGGGAATGAGGGTACTCCCAAGTGGTGCAGAAGCCTACGCTGAAGGTTACGGGATGCTAGACGTGATTCCACCTGGTCAATCATTTACAATCGTGTTTGAGGTTGGGACATCCCGAATTGGCCAGGTCCTGTTTGTCTTCCAGCCAATCTGCTAGAGCGATTTTGTAGTCCGCAGGAGAGGCAATTTGGAACGCCAAGCAGGGCAAAATCCCTGGAAGACTTTATCGAGGCTTAAACCCGTAGGGGAGCTCCTTGGGAGTGCATGGTTACCAGTGCCTGAGGTAACATGCGATTCCTGTATGCAGTTTCACAAACTGTTTCCCGGTTGCACAGGTTTGCACAGTGCAACCACTGTGGAATGACGCCTGTTGCTGTCGCTGCCGCATTCGGATTGTCACCATAAATTCAGTGTCCCTTGGGCAAATCTACCATGGTTTCTGGAGGAAATACTGCTTGCGAGTTTTTTCGAAAGCTATGTATGGTGTGTTTTCGTTGGATGGATCCAATTGATGATTTGGTTTACGCATTTGCATCAACGCCGCCGGTTATGTCTCTATCAGAATACCTCAACAAACACATATCAACCAAAGGCTGCCACAAGTAGCGTGCAAAAGAGGAGCTGTGCGGCAGGTGTGTACACTTACTAAGGCTATTTGCCTCATTTGGGAGCCTTAAATGCGAGGAAAAAGGTAATGTGTATTGCTACCATGATGTTGTTATCACCATTGTGTTGTGCAAGCGGCACTTGCAAGTGTGCAAGTGCCCACTTCCACATTAGGGAACAGATTTTTTACTCATGATGACGATGATAGGTCATTCAAGCACAATAGATGTATCTACATAAGACAGCTTGCATTATAGGATGTTTGTGAATACTATATTGCGTAAGGTAGTGTGATACTCACAATGTCACACTATGTGCATATCTGTGTGCAAGTAGCACTTTGCACCGTCTGGCCTCAGTTGCAATTGTTCAACCGCACTTTCATACCTTTTTGTCTCTAGGTGCAAGTACGTTATCTGTTGGATACCGGCACTTCAAAAAGATGGGAATGAGCACCGGCCTTCTCTTCAGATTCGGGTAGCCCTGCCCCCCTGTTGCCGTTCTTTTGCCTGTCTGTCGCCTTGCAGTCGCTCCCTCAGCAATTTTGGCCAACTGTTGCTCTCTTGTGGCTCCTCTGTTGCTCTTCCGTGGCTTCCCTGTCGCTTTCCTGCCGCCCTCCTGTCACTATGGTGTCCCTTCCTGATGCTCCCTGTTGTTTCTTGTCGCTCTGCTACTTTTTGCCTGGCGCCTCCATGTTCCTCTTCTGTTGCTCTCCTGTCGTTCCCTCCTCTAGCTCTCCTGTCGCTATCTCTTGTTGTTTTCCTGCCGCCCTTCTATGGCTTGCCTGTCGTCCTCCTCTCGCTTCCCTGTCGCCTCCCTGTTGCCTCCTTGTCGCTTCCCTGTTGCACCAACGTCGTACCCTGTCATTTGTACTTGTGGCCCCCAAACCGCAATCAGCCGTACAAGCAAGCTCTTTTGGATGGCCCGGACAACAAAAGCGTTCCAGCACCGATGCCTTCACATTCCATTGTGGGGACAGTTGCAGTTGCGGCTCTCATCGGTGTGTGTGGATTTGGGCTTGTTGTCACCCAAGCATTTGTTACTCAGCGTTGTGAAGCATGATCAGGACGTTGTGAATTGCACCCTTGGGGAGCCATCAGCGTTTGTTGGAGTCCCCTGACTGTCAATTTTGTTTCCCTCTACCCCCGCCACATATCATGATCCCAATTCATCTGTGACTTTTTACTTGGTATTTGTAGGTGCGATATCCAAATCCTATTGAGGGCCCCTACCCTGCATTGTTCAATCCTCACCCCTCCTTGCCTGTCGCCTTCCTGTCGCCTTCCTGTTGCCTTCCTGTGTCCTGCATGTTGCCTCCCTGCCGCTCTCCTGTTGCCCAATGTGTTATGCCTCGGTTGCTGTCCTGTGGCTTGCCTGTAGCTTTCCTGTCGGCTGCCTGTCGCCTACCTGTTGCGTCCCCGTCGCTTTCCTGTCGCCTGCCTGTCGCCTTCTTGGCATTTTAGGTCTGAGAAGAATGAGATCTTGGGCCTGTTGTGGTCTTTTCCTTTTGCCTTGCGTTTCACCATCTTGTGGTTCTCAAGCATCCCCATTATTGCTGTCCCATTCCTTCATCTTCCGTTTATCTATGCAAATGGCATGCTTTGGTCGTGAAAGGCAATTAGAGGAGGAAAGTTGGAAAGGCCTCTGATGGGCAGCTCCATAGTACTAAACGTTTTGTGTTTTCATTCCAAATTGTCTCTTTTACACTTAGAGGTGCTCTCAAAGGGTGTGCAAAACAATAATGCAAATCACACTTCAATGTCCCCATCCTTAGCATTCGTCGACAATCCTAAATTCGTAATACACTTGGTGATCTACTATGCTCATTTGCTTGGCCGCTCAGCTGTAGGCTCGCAACCATTTTGCAAATCAAACAAAATCTCACAATCATGTAGTACAGCAAAGATTCATATCCACGCCAGCACTTCAGAAGAAAGGGAACATTTCTTGTGGCCAGGAGTCTATGAAAATGTTGAAGCTGGGATTGCCCCTGTGTGAAGGAAATACAGTTTCTCAAGGCTGTGAAATAAGGTTGCGCCACAAGGCCGAAAAGCCTATGAGGGCTGCTTTCTTCGAGCATGGTATCTCATCACCTTTGTAGTGATCCGTTCTTTGTTTGGAACATTTTGACGTTTTCAGATCGCAACCTTGTTGGGGATATGTGTCGGCTTTTTGATTGTTGACCTAGATGTTGTTCTTTACTACTGTCCATCAATGGATACAACAGGCTTCCTATGTTTTTGCGCAATTGCTTCTGAACGTTTTTTGCTTTTGTATTGTCCATCCCATTTGAACCAACATGAATGCTATGCGTTTTCTACCCCCCTGGAACGTTTTAACACAAACATTGCTAGAAAAAAGGATGTAATGTTATTGTTGCCCTACCATCTGTTCTGCATTACTCATGTACCATCCGCCGAACGTTTTTGCTTTTTTTCTGTGACACGGTTTGAATCACTATACACGTTTTCAAAACACTGCACTATTCCAGTGTAACAAGACCAAATCGTCAGGAGCAGAGATTGCAGTGGCATGAACAGCAACATTGCCTGGCAGAAAGAACATAATGATTGTGTAGGCTGAATAGTATCGGATATGATACAAATAGCCCTTTGAAACACCTGCTATGCACATATGAGGAATCCACCCCAACATCCAATAAGTCCTATAATTACAAAGGATCCAAAAATTGCCTTATCTATCCCACATCCTATGTTTCCAAGAAGGAAAACAATATACACGAGTCCGATATAGAGTCATATAATGATCTCTGAGGGGCAATATGCTAAGGTAGGATTGTGACCTGCTTCACTCCCTCACTCAAATCGACTGCCACGGGCAGGACCCGCATGCCCAAGAGGAACGTAGCAGTCACAAAGCTACAATGAACAGCAAATGCTTGATTACAGTCTGTTGCCCCCCTGACAGACTCAAACCCACGCCAGCAATCCTGGCGCCAACCGCACGGCTGCCGAAGTAGCTCCAATTGGTAAGAATTGAACAACCGCCAAGATCCTGAAATTCCCGCAGATCCCACAAAAACTAGTAGGCAGAATCATGAGCTGTTGCGTGTAGAGTCTGGCCCCCGCTTGTCGCAAAAAGCATTGTGGTGTCCAGTAGGTAAAATCGGTATTTTTGTTAAGAATCAAAATGAAAGGCAACGTGAACTCACACTTTTAAACAATTACGAAGGTAATGGTACCTGCAACATGGTGCAGCACAAAAGTGCCAAAGTTTTGCAACCTCGAAACACTGTTACTGACAGCCACAGGCACGTAACATAGAACCGTGGGTGTAACAGGGAAGGTGCAGGAGGGTAACGATAGAGGTCAGGGAAACAGGGGATCCTGATGAACCAAACCTGGATGGCTTTCGGCCAGGGGACTGTTGCCACGGGGGGCTAACGGTCCTCCCCTGCAATGCAACGCTGGACTACCGTGGCAACGGTCCTTACACCGACCACAGTCTTTTTTCCTACAATCTTGAGCAGCTACACACTGTGACTGATGACTTGTGCTGTGCCATTGTGTTGTGATGCGCGACTGCCCTGTACTTTCATCCGCCCTGTGCAACGCTTAGGCCACTTAAAGAACACAGCCACAAAGGCCCCAGTGTGTGCCCGGTAGCAACACTAACCTAGAGGAAAGAGGTCATGATGGCCTCAGGGTAGATGATCGGAACACTAGGCGCAAATGAAAACACGCGCACGATGCCCATACCTTGCATCTCCGTGCTTCGGAGAGTTTATGAGAGCTTGAATGTGCTTGATGCTCTTGATGTTGTTGTCGCTAAAGCCTGTAATAACGAGTTAGCTCTTGCGTGTAAGATGGAACGCTTGCTGGACCATTTGGTTGCAATGATCGAGACAACGCCTACCAAAAGGCCAACTTGAAGACTGAATCGCGGCACAGGACACGAGATCAAAAGCGGCCGGAGAGCCGCCCAGTGGATGTAGTAGAAGCCACGGCCGTGGCTAAAATGCTGGTGGTAATGATGGGCACGGCTCAGCCAAGGGCCGTGACCCAGATCTGTTCATGAGCTAGCACGTGTGTCACACATGATGCACCACTTAAAGGGTAAAGAAGGAGGTACTGAGTGGGATGAGGGTCGGAGTAGACACACTTCAATAGACACACCGCTTAACCATATAATAATAACCTGAGGTCACTTTCTAACCCACCATTAAGGAGCCATACTACGTATACATATCCCATATACATAAGACAGTGATGCACGCTTACTAACACAAGACACACTTGTGTGCGCACATCCAACTGCCTGGCCTAGAGGTACACACTCGCCCGGAGGGCGTCCCAGAGTGTGAGCCTCGCGGTGATGGTCTTGGAGTACGTGATGGGACACGTCCACACAAACAAGAGCTCCGGCAAACCACTCACGTGCATACAACAAACGGTAATCATATTCACAATAGAACACATTTGCAGATATGCCACCTTGTTGCTTGGTTTCTGTGTGTGTCTTGGGGATAAACAGTTAGGCTACCTTGCGTGTTACCTTTGTCGGTGGATGTGTGTCCGGTGGGTAGTAAAACAGGGGGTAACCTCTGAGTGACAATGTGTGGAGGGGACCCGTACCGTCCCAATGGGGCACGATGACACACCCCGAAGGAGCATTAATCCCCTTCAACCCCCTTACACCGTGTATCACGGTGCATATTTACACCTTCGTGTATAAACTCGATGCCGGTGTACACGGTTATCAGACAAACAAACGACCTAGGTCTTGCTTGATCCGGGGGCGGGTGTTACCCTCCGTACTAGGTAACCATATACTCCCGTAACTAAACCAATGGCCGGCACGGACATGCACCAACCAATTGCCACGGGGCACAACCGGCTTTGGTGTGTCAAGGAGACAAAGATTGGTGTGTGTTGTGAGAAATCCAAGTCCACGCACGGGCCTCTATTATAAACATGCCACGCCCATGTCCCAACTGTTTTGTTCTGCTGTTGGGATAGAGGAGCACTCACTTGCGTGTTGGGATAGAGGAGCACTCGGCTGCTGTGGAAACCCAAGTCCACTTGTGGCGAATTCTAGAAAAAATATCAATACATATATCCTCTCATATATATGCACACACACACACACGTGTACACTCGCCCTTTTCGTCATATTTGTTGTACCCCTCCCATTGCAGGCGGAACTTGCTCCCCAGAAAATCATCAAGAATATGAGGAAAACACCCAGCCAGCATGTGGCCCCATGCAATGGCATTCACAGGTACTCACTCCCTACCCGGGCACACATGGTAACCGGGGGCAAATACCCAGGCGGCGCAGAGCGCAGAATCCGCAACGCCATAGCCTTTGAAGACCTCAGTCACTCAAGGAGTGACGGGGCAAAGTCACCCATTGCAATTCATATTAGCATACTCGCACGTAGAGGCCGACCCTTCCCTCTAGACTTAAGTCCTCACTGTATGTAGTGGCAATCCTGCACGCCAACAAAATGTTTTTCCCCATGTAATGTGAGCAACATGAGTACCTTGTACCCTGTATACCTTACCCTCCTGTGGACAAGGGCAAATCGGTGGAAAACCACCACGCCAATAGCAAAGAGGGGAAATTGGTTGTACCCGACAACCCATTCAAGCAAGCACTCGCTAATATTTGGGCAAACATTTTAACCCTCTGGCTTCAGTCACGGGTTAGGGACGGTCGTGGGGTCGTGGTTTCAGTACGGGGCAGCACTCCCAAACCTTGCAAACACCACCAAGCACATGACCCGGCTGATCCTCCAGCATGGGGGTGTCATTGTGGGCATGACCTAGTCCTGGTGGTGGTAGGAGCGCTCCAGTAAGACCCAGGTTAGGTGTTTGAATGGCATTAAGACCCCTGAAAGATCACACTCCACATCCGCCCTAGTGAAGCGGTACCCAGAACCCCATGGCTAGGTTAGGGCATACAACCGGTCTCCGGTCCACTAACCCCATGTACGGAAGGGAAGACCGGTCTCCGGTCCACTAACCCCATGTACGGAAGGCGCCCATTGACGCCCGGTGCGAGCCCGGCGGGAGCGTGTTCCGTGCCGTAAAGCCCCGCATCGGCAACCGATGCACCGCCAGCGGAGATTTGTATATCAGAACATCAGGAATCAACAGGGTTTTATTTTCATATTGTCTCCGTCAAGTTTTACGCTTCCGTTCCGATATTCACTGTTTTGACTGCTGGCGGTTGGATCGCGACTTTACCGTAACCGCCAGTTTAACTGTTTATAATGGAAATTTTAACGCAATCCGTCACGAAGGCTCCAAAGCCTTCAGGAACTGCATGGACGCTTCCGCAATTTTCACACATTACACTCGCAAGCTTTATCCGAATTTTTCAGGATGTCGAAATCGGATTTTCGACTTCGACATCCCCGCACTTGATTTGACCTCTTTCGAGTGGACCTACGTGCTTCCCTATGCACGAATCAACTTTCTTTTTATCTTGCCCTCCATTTGACTCAGATATGTGGGCAAAACAAAGTTGATTCGTGAGGCCACTTGTAAGGGTCATATCTCGTGCCGCTTGCGAGGAATGACAATAAGGAAACGTGGGATGTATTCACAATACTCCCGACGTAATTTAGAAAGCTTTATATGCCTTGCGTTTCCACACGTGCGCGCTAGTGTAATGGATCATGGTCAGGAGGGTAGAGTTTGCGTTATAACTCTTTGGCCATGATATTGCGTGCGTTAAGGTAGCTTTCGAGTGTAGCGCGCAAGTGTTGGTGTTGCATAGGAACTCTCCTTGAGTTCCTTTGAGCGATTGACCCAAAGTTATGCCCTTGGAGGGGCATGACATATCGTGTTGGGAGCTACCTTTTTGGGCAATATGGAGTATGTGCCTTGTGTTGTGTTGCGTGCCCATTTGGCGGGTCCATCGCTCCAAGCCAAACCCGCCAATGGACCTCATATTGTGCAAGCCCCCTCTCCATACTCCCTACGATCAATTGCAAGCCTAACCTTCGTGAAGGGAAGCTTGTGTGGTGATCCCGAAGCGATGCGTTGGAAGCAAGGTGTGTATTTTGCAATTTTCCATATTTCCATGTGCCCACTTGGGAAGTAGCGCGCGTAACCTTTCAAGGCGCCCCAGGTGGAGCACATATGCGGAATCGAAGGTCAATGGTGTCAAGTCATTGTGTGTAGAAGGATTAGTTGATTGCACGATCCAAGCTGAAGATATTATAATATAATTGTGCACCTTCCAAGGCATTTTTGTGTGTCCTTGTACCAATTTTGCCGTTTTTGGCCCGTCATGATGTCAACTGGCGACCGTGTATCTCAACGTTGCGCTCAATCGACATCATGACCCAAGTATGTTATGAGGGTACATACTTCGGTGCCCAACATATTTTGAACCCGGCGAATAACTCCTCTTAGGCTTGGCATACCGTGGCCGCCATGTTGGCGATTTGGGACTATCCCAAATCATGGGCTCACTTGGCGACCCTGCCATTCCCAATTGCGGAGGAGTTGGGCGACACCCAAAAGATATGTTGGACACATATGACTTGATACCAATCCTATGGCACACTCCGGTCCGAGTCGGGCATGTGCCTCATTTGCCCTAACCATGAGTGTGCGCATTTTTGGCCATTTTGAGCAATTTTCCAATTTTGCTGCCCGCCGTGCACTATGTTGAGCCCACCCGTGCACGCCGGACGCATGGACCAATGGACCATATATGACATGGGTGTTATGCATAATGGTCCCCATGGTTCACACACCACGTGGGCGAAGCGGAGCAACCTTCGTTAAGGCGCTAGCCCAAAGTGAGTGTGGGCAGTTCTACCATTTTGGCATTTGTGGGCCCAATTGGGATCGTCACCACTCCAGGTTGTACACTCAGATAAAAGTCCTAGGTCCTGCCTCCTACCCTGTGAGCCATTGGCCTTACCTTGGCCAGGCGAGCCGCGCGTGGGAATGACGCCAATTTTGGTGATTTTGGCATCATGACCCCACTTGACTCATCCGTGCTGCCCTGATGCCGGGACCTCAGAGAAAACCAGGTTGGGTGAGGGCTCCAAGAAGTTCGTACTCGAAAAGCCTAGGGTCAGTTGCCTCGTCCCTACCTCTGGCGGGTCCGGACGAGGGGTCAATTTTGGGGATTTTTGAGTTAATTTCAGTTTGGGCTGAAACAGCCCATTTTCAGCTACCAACTCCTGGGTGATAATGGCGGGGCCATATCTCTGACTCAGAGAGGAGTTGTGACCTGCCGTTAACGGAGCATAGGGAGTCACTGTCGGCCAGCCTTGGAACCCCTTGGTTTCCAGGAACTTGCCTGTGGCTGGGCGGGACATCTCCCCCATTGGCAGGGTTTCAGGGTCCGGACTGAGCAGGGCATGGGTCGTGTTTGAGCCCCCGCCCCCATCAGCCACTGAGAGGGTCGGACCTGGGATTGGGATATGAGTTGGGAGTGAGTGTCTATGGTCCTGCGATGCCCTTACCCCAGTCCAGTCTCAACCCCATGTGTACATATCCTGATGTGTTGTTGTACATACTTTTGTTCCCTCTTTGCAGAGTGGCAAGGATTCTGAAACGCTTTGTCACATGACATGAGCGCATTGATGCCCCTGTGAGCGTAGGGCTTTGCCTGCCTGCTCACTTGCGCGTGTCCACCGCAGCGTCCCGTGGCCGGCCTCCCACAGGAACGCGTCAAAGGCGTTTCACCGCCGCGGGGTTACCCAGCCCTCGCGTGCCACTTGGGGCCACCAACCCCGAGCAGCGCGGCGCAGCTCGCAGCTCGCAGCGCAGCGCAGCGTCTCGCAGCGCAGCGCAGCGGCTCGCAGCGCTACTCAGCGACAGCGCCGAGTTCGTCACGGAGCCCGCAGCGCTGTCCAGAGCATCGCCCTGACCGCGCAGCAACTGTGAAAGAGGTGCACAGACCAGGACTCCTGCATCAGCCCCATCGGCCGACCCGGAGTCCCATTGGCCGACCAGCAAGGCCGCGTCAACCACCTCCACAACCACCGGCTGACCAGCACCAGCCGCACTACCAGCCCAGTGCTGCAGCACCCGCCTCAACAACCACCACCAGTTCGTTGAGTTGAACGAGTGCATACCAAGGACCTCAAGACCAACTACGCCCCCGCTGCCATGGTGAATTGGCAGGAAGCGGGCAGGACGTGGCCGCGGCCCCACCCCCATGCAGCACGCCTGCTGCGTGGGTTGGTTTGGGACCAGCACTACCGCCACAGCCACCCCCAGTGCGAAGGCGGCATGCCCAGGAGCTTCGAGCTCCGCACGGACATCGCCCCCGACCGCCTGCAGGCCGTGGAGGACGTGGACCCGGCCGGACAGGCCCGGCGAAGGCCTGCGTCCCGACGGGATTGAGGAGGACGAGGAACCCAAGGCCTACCCGTCGGGCGCCTCGATCAATGTCTCCCTGTGGGACATGATCGAGAGGAAGTTCCCGGAGCCGGGGAGCGAGCGCAGGCTGCAGGGCAGCAGCAGCGCGTCTCCGGCGAAGGAGAAGCGGTCTGCCGGGGACAAGAAGCGGGACCGGAAGTGGCGGGAGTACCAGGAGTCCCTGGCCGCCGAAGCCGCCCAAGGCGCCAAGGGCGGAACCCCAGCCCCCAGTCCCCAACGGGCCAATGGTGGTCACCACCCCGGCCACGCCACCCTTGGTGACTTCATGGCAGTCGCCACGCAGACCAGGGCCAAGCCCAGTCCGCTGCTCCTGAGGCCCCAGCAGGCCCCAGCAGGCCCCAGCAGCGACGTGGAGTCGGCCCACCGCGGGAGGATGCCCGCCGACCAGGCCAGCTCCAGCAGCAGCGCCGCTCCCGCCCAAAGGGACGTGGCGCGCGCCTGTGAGCGCGTCTGTAGGGTAGCCTGCAACCTTCGGGTTGCCCGGCAACGGGCCACGCAGCGGAACGCTGCCGTGGAGGGCGCCGTCGGCATCGCCCATGAGGAGGCCACCGAGTGGGGCAGAGGCATGGACTACCACGCCTCGAAAGTGGCAGGTTTCACGGCTGCGGCCGCTCATGAGGCAGTGGCTGCCCGGATCAGGGCAACCGACGAGGAAGCCCGCCTGACGCAGGAGGCCATTGCCTGCAAGGAGGCCGAGGTGAAGGCGCTGGGCAAAGAAGGAGGCGGAGGAAAGGGTGCACGCCGAAGCAACGGCTAAGGCCCAGGAGGACGCCGCCAAGAAGGAAGCCATCGAGGCCGCGCGACGGAAGGTCGCTGAGGAGAAGGCCAAGACGGAGGCGGAGCTGGCAGCATTGGAAGCGCAGAAGGCGCGGCTGCAGCAGGCCCGGGAAGCCGAGGCGGCTCGTGCTCGGGAGGAAGCCGAAGCGCGAGCTGCCGCAGCCACCGCCGCCGCAATGGAGGAGGCAGAGACCAAACTCCGCCGCGAGACTCCCCCGGGAGGATCACGAGTGGAGACCCTTCGAAAGCTTTTCGAAGGGGACGCCTCCTCCAGGATGACGCTGGATGAGGCGGACACGGGCAGCAGTGGGAGCAGTGGCACCACCGCCCATCGACGGAGGAAGGGCAAGGGGAAGACCCCCGAGAGGCCGCGGAGGCCAACGGGTGGACACGCCCACGACAGTGACCCCTTCTTCACCGCCAGTGACGGGGACGAACGAGGCCGTCGACATCGCCAAGTGGTGGCTTGGACAGGCAGAGGAGGCGTAGACGTCCCCATGGAACCGGAAGGTGAGGATGAGGATCTCCCTCCTCCCTACCGGAGCTCGGAGTCCTCCGTGACCGAGACGCCCAGGTGGGGCGACATGGACGAGGATGACGACATGGACTTCGGCATCACGAAAAAGCGCCCATCCTCGGACCCACCGAGGCGACCCGGCGGAGACCCACCGGGACCCCCTGGCGGAGGACCATCAGGACCCCCTGGAGGACGCCCACCGAGTGGACCCCCTGGAGGCGGACCACCGGGCGGGGGAGGACCCCCTGGACCGGGCGGACCGGCAGAGGCCCTCCTGGAGGACCCCCCAGGGACCCCGACGACCCACCAGGGAACGGCGACCCGGATACCACCTGGCGGTGGATTGTCTACCTCCGCAGGAGAGTCCAGTTGCTCGAGCTGGAGGTAGACACGGGCAAGCGCGAGACAGCTCGCATCTCGAGGGTCGCCGCGCGCGCGCAGAAGGAGCTGGACATCGCCAGGGCCGAGACCAAGTCGCTGACCAACATCGTCAGCGGCCTGCAGGAGAGGCTGGACGCGCTGGAAGCCCGTGGGAGCGTCGGCAGCGACCACCCACCCCTGGAGTCTGGCTCGTCGGACGACGGCTGGGGACCCGGACCAGGTCCAGGCAGACCCCACGCCCCCGGCGGAGCCCCCAGGAGTCGCCCCAGCGCCAGTGCCCCCTCTCTCACCGCCCCCTCTCACCACAGCGCGGGCCGCCGCAACGAGCGCGTGCCGCCCGGCAGTGGCAGTGAGGATTGGCGTGATGAGTGGCTCAGAGCGGAGTACCGCAACCGCCGTGCTCCACCGCGGAAACCGGTACGCCCCCGACGCCCCGCACCAGCCCCGGAGCCAATCCCCATCGCTGGTGGACGTTATGGTGGACTCAGGGACGAGGTCCCCAGAGGAGACGTGGAGTGGGATGTCGGCGAAGGTGTGGACCTGGATCTGGACCTGGAGGAGTTCGACATCAGCCTGCCGCGTGGTGTACGACGGGAGGCCGCTGAACTCAGCCGCCGGCGCCGTGATGAGGATGCGTACATGGAAAGAGTACGGCGTGAACATTTTGGTTCAGCGTACGTGGAGGAACCACGGCGTAGCCACAGGGATTCCATGGAGGAGATGGACGTGGCGGCCGTGGGAGTCCGTGGGCGAGGCCGATGGGATCCTCGGTCGACCTCGCGGCCGGCATTCATGGTCTCTAAGGCCGCGGATGCCGCCGTGTGGGAAGACTTGAAGGACATCAAGCCCCCCATGTACGATGGCAACCCCCTCAACCTCGACCGCTTCTTGGAGAAGCTGGACGATTGGGGGCTGACCGTCACTGAAGACCTGCCTCCCGCGGATGCGGAGAGATATGTCTTCAAACGGTTCAGGTACCGCCTGCCGGAAGTGCTCGGAGAGGTATACTTCGTGGCGACCAAGGAGGGGAGAATCAAGACCCTCAAGGAAGCCAAGAAGTGGCTCACCGAGCAGGAGCGGGTGGACGCTCCGCAGGTGGCTGCCAAGCGCTGGAAGTCCATCAAGCTTGAGCATGATGGACGGGAGATCCGCCTACGAGATTGGCGAGACTTCCGAGGGAAATACACCCTCTTCCGCCGCAACGTGGAGGATTGGAACGAGGGTGACGAGCAGGCTCGCCTGCTCTCCATGCTGCCCGAAGCATGGATCAAGAGGGTCACCAAGGAGGAATCCAAGAGGGCCAAGTCCAACCACACGGTCAAGATGATGCTCCCCAAGGAGTATCATACGAACGTGGTGGCTTGGGCGAAGAAGAACGTGGCCCGGGATGTCAGACGGCACTCCCTGCGGAACGCTCTTCTCATCACCGTCTCGGGCGATCGCGAGAAGACCGCGATGTGGCGCCTTGACGATTGTGAGTTGAGCGGCCGGACCATCCGTCTGCAGCCCATCCCGGCGCGGATGAGCTGCGACGAGATCCTGGAGTGGGTCGGCGAGGAAGTACTCAAGGAGTACCGAAACCTCGACCACACCCGCGGGTTGAGGCCCGGCGACCGCGACGTCAACTATGTTGGCGAGGGACCTGGCGGGGAAGATGCCATGGACCCAGCGGGAGCCGGCGGCGATGAGACTCTCGTCGACGATGACGACGACGATGAGCTTGCCGAAGTGGCCGTTTGTGCCTTCGTGGCCAGGAACCTGAGCGCGGGGAGCAAACCGGGAAACTGGAAGCCCCTGCAGCAGGGTTGGAGGAAGCAGGAGAAGAGGGACCCTCGCCGCATTGGCGACCCTCCGCTGTCCTATGGGGAGTTCATACGAGCTCACCCTCAGGGCTGTTTCGTGTGTTATGGGATGAAGCGAGGCTTCAACCATGACCACCGAACATGCCCCGTCCACAAGGCCGACACGGAGGCTTACAAGAAGGCGCACGGGTCGAAGAAGCGTGCGCCCGCGGGTATCCGGGAAGCCAAGGTGGAGGTGGACAGGGACGACCTCTCCAAGCTGGTGTCGCAGGGGACCGAGTTGGCCAGGGAGATCCAGGAGATCAAGAGGAACTGGGTCCCCAGGTCGGACAACAAGAACAAGGAGAACAACCAGAACAACCAGAACAAGGACAAGGACAAGAAGCCTACTCGTAGTGAGAGGAGGAAGAAGGGCGTCAACGACGTTGAGGCCGAGGAGAACACCCCCTCTTCCACAACCGACGCCCCCTAGCGGAGCCCCTGCAGCCAAGGGCCCCAGCTAGGGCGGTCGCAGGATGGTGACGTGGGAAGCGCCGAACCATCCCAGTCGGGAGTCGATAAGCACAAGGGGACTGCCGCGGGCGGAAGGCCCGGTCCGGCGCCCAGTCGCGGAGGCGGGCTGAGGGCAAGTGAAGGCACGACCCCTTGCACCCGTCCGTCCTTCGCGACCAAGAATGTGTTTGATGTACTACAGGATCTATCCGAGAGTATCGGAGGATCACCCGGACCGCAGCTGGATGCCGCAGATGGGCAGCCTGAGCCCATTGTCCACGACCTGCACCAGTCGCTTGTTGAGCTTCTGGAACGGCCGGAGATCCTGAGTTTGCACGCCGTGCGCCGTGTCGGTCGCGAGCGGCAGTTGCATCTTAAGGTCCGTGCCTTATGCGGGGAAGTGGAAAAGGTTTTCGACGTGTTGGTCGACACGGGAGCTCAAGTCAGCTTGGTCAAGGCTGGCCTACTTCCACCAGAGTGTCTGACCGACAGTCGGAAACCTGTCAGGCTGAAGGTGGCGAACGGCCAGTACATGGTGGGGGGCACGAAGGAAGCGGCCATTGGGCTGCAGTTGGTGAACCATCGTGAGCTGAGCTGCCCAGACCTCGGCAAGGAAATCCTCCTGCACGGTCGCTTCTACGAGGCCGAGATGGACTGGGACATGATCGTCGGGTACGACTTCATGATGGAGACGGACTCCGGCGTCCTCCCGGCCCAGGCCTCCATGACCCTGTACCAGGACGACCAACTCTCGTGGCTTTGGTCACCTGAGCACCATGTGGAATGCCAATGGATCCACCCCGAACGCGATCAGCTCGAAGTAGCCGCACTGGGCACTGAGCCAACTGGGCCTGCAAACCAGGAGTACGGCGTAAGGCCGGAAGTGGCGAGCCGAGTTGTCGCGGACTTCGGAGCTTCGGATCTGACCCTGGATGCGTTCTCTTCAGGAACCTCCGCCCATCTTCGGGTGTGTGAGAAGTACTGGAGCGCACAGGACTCCGCGTGGAAGAAGCACTGGGGTCCGCATCAGGGATTGATGTGGATCCATTGCCCCCGTTGGGACATTCCAAGAGCGATAGCGAAGATTCGCAAGGACCGCTCCAAGGCAGTGCTGGTTGTTCCTATGGGATGCACCGAGGAGGAAAGTACCCGACATTGGGTAGCCTCATTGACCAACATGACCTTAAACAAGGTCGTCCTACCGGCTGGAGAGGGTGTCTATCAGGACGCGAAGGGACAGCCCATGCCACCCCAGAGATGGCCAACGGAATTCCACTATGTGGATGGGGGCCTTGATCAGGCCAACACCACGGACTTCGTGTGTGTCAACCGTATCATAGCAGAGCCATGGAGGCAATGCTTTGCGGTTCCCCCTGTTGACATCGAAGAATCGGAATCGGAAGAGCCCCTCACTGAAGAGGATTGGGATCTGGTTCAGGGGTATATGGATCAGCCCTTTCACGACTGGGGAAATAAGCGTGAGGGCAAAGGCCAGGACAAAGCCTGGTGGGAAGTGGACTCGATCGTCTCTGGCTCCTATGATGGAGATACCTCCGTAAGGAGGGTACTGGACCACCTGTCCAGCCAGGACGAGCCAATCGGGGTCAACCCACCCACCTACGGCGATCTATTCCGAGGCAAGACCAGAGATGGCCCTTTGGGCCACCTGGGAAGACCGCCTGAGCCGAAGACGAGCGGGGTCGCTACCCCTCAAGTAAGCTCCGTGGTCCAGGTGCCCGGAAAAGCGTAGGCGGAGTCCGATGATTGCCCCAAGATCCAGGCGTTGAGGGCCAGGCTGAAGCAGAAGTATGGTGGGACCTTCTTCAGCGGAAAACCTGTGTTCCCCCCACCGGTGCGTGGACCGTATGGCGAGGCCAAGATACGACTGAAGCAGGACCCCCGTGTGTATCGGCACCGGGAGTTTGCCCTGAGGGGCGAGAGGAAAGAGGCCATGGAGAAGATCCTCCGTGACTTCATCCAGAGAGGCTGGCTTGAGCCGTGCCACTCCGAGTGGGCCTCTCCCTGCTTCCTCGTCCCCAAGAAGGTTGCCGGTGAGTGGCGGCTCGTGGTCGACTACCGCGGCCTGAACGCCCAAACGCAGCACGACGGCTATACGCTGCCCCTCATTGAGGACATGCTGCAAAAGCAACACCGGCAGAGGATCCTCACGGTGATTGACCTGAAACATGGTTATCATCAGATGCCTCTCGCCGAGGAGTCCCGTGCCTGCACAGCCATGAGCACCCCACTTGGACCTCTCCAGTGGAAGGTGATGCCCATGGGCGTTACCAACGGCAATGCGGCTTTTCAGCGGATGCTGGAGAACCTGCTTGAGCCGGTGCGCGACTGTGCGGACCCCTTCGTGGACGACGTGATCATCGCCTTCGGGGACCCCAGCATGAGCTACGAGGAGCTCCTGGAGGCACACGAGAGGGACGTCACTCGAGTGCTGGACCTTCTTGTTCGGCACAAACTCACGGGCAGCAGTGACAAGGCCACCATTGCGGTAAGCGAGGTGGTCTTCGCCCGCCACGTAGTCGGGAACGGGCAGCGAAAGCCCATACCTGGCAAGGTGGCTGCGATTGAGCACTGGGAAAAGCCCAAGACGGTCTCTGAGCTACGGGCGTATCTGGGGTTCTGCAATTACTACTCGGGGTATATCAAAATGTATGCCGAGTATGCAGCCCCCATGACGACCATGCTCAAGGGCAACCGAGAGGAGACCAAGAAGGGGTCCAAGAAGGTCCAAGAAGGCTCTGGTCTGGACAGCTGAGTCCGACCGTGCCTCTGAGGGGATGAAGCAGGCGCTGCTATCCGCAGTGGGTCTGCACCTCGTGGATCCCGACTGAGGGTTCGTCCTGCGCACCGACGCTTCCGACTACGCCATTGGCGCTGTGTTGGAGCAAGTGCTTGACGACGGGAGGCACGTGCCCGTGGCCTTCTGGAGCCAGAGACGGACGTGGACGCCCCGTACAAAGGAGGCGTATGCCATCGTCATGGCTCTCAGGAAATGGGCTGGGTACATAGCCCTCCATCCCGTCACCGTCTGCACCGACCATCAGAGTCTGCAGTCGTGGCACAAGGAGCACGTGGACACCCCCTCAGGTCCCGCCTCCCGACGTGCAAGATGGCATGAGACCTTGGCCAAGTTCGACCTCACGGTTGTGTATATTCCTGGAAAGGACAACACCGTGGCGGACTGTCTCAGTAGGTGGGCCTATCCCGCCAGCAAGGGCATGCAGGATATCTCTGCCCATGGCGATGAGGCTGAGACCGCTGAAGCCACGAGGATCATCAAGATGGAGCGCCTGATGGAGGAGGAGGGTGCAAAATGCTTCGTCGTCATGGCTGCGGATGCCCCCCTCGCGTCGAGGGTGAGCAGAGCGGTCAGAGTACTCGCCCCTGATGGAGCTGAGTCTGACAAGCACCTCTTCCCGGAGTCTTGCCTCCAGGACGACTGGACCAACGACTACGCTAAGTCGGAGGCCTTTGCGGCCGAGTATAGGGCTGTGACCGACCCTGGTGACGGGCAGAAGTGGCCAAAGGGGCTGACTGAGGAAGATGGCAAGCTCTACCAGAATGGTAAGCTGCTAGTACCAGAGTCCCGGGTGCTCGAGCTGTGTGAAGCTTGGCACCACCACATGCTGCACCCAGGGGTCAAGAAGCAAGCTCTTGACATGCAGCGTCGGTTCGAGATCGACCATATCGTTCTCTACACCGCCATCAGGAAGGTCAGGAAGGGTTGCTCGGTCTGTCAGGCCTGCAATCCCGATAACCGGAACGTCAAGGGGGAACCCCAATGGACCCCGGTTCCTGACCAGCCCATGGAGAGCGTGGCCATGGACATCTTCTCCATGCCCGAAGTGCACATTGGCAAGGAGACCTTTGACTGTGTGGTTCTCTGTGTGGACCGCCACAGCGGCTACGTTGTAGCCGTTCCGGCACGCAAAAAGGGGTTGCTTGCCAAGGAAGTGGCAGTCATGATGATTCGTCATTGGCTGACCGTCTTTGACATCCCCCGCACCATTTGCAGTGACCGAGGGCCCCAGTTTACTGGTGGCTGGTTCAAGGCTATGTGTTCCCTCATGGGAATACGTCATGCCAAGAGCGTTGCCTATCTCAGCCGGTCTAACGGCCGTGCTGAAGTGGCTGGACGGCAGCTGTTCGAGAAGCTGCGCAAGATCTACATCACCAATCCACGTCGGAACTGGTTTGAGGAGATGTCGCCTGCTCTGAAGGCCCATCATGACACCCCCACACCGGGCGGTTTGTCCCCTCATCAGATTCTGTTCGGCAGGGACCCCCTGGGTCAGGGACTTCCCTTGTCTGGTGATGGCATGGCTATGGATGCCAAGGAATTCTTCGCGCGGCAAGAGCAAACGGCGCGGGACATCCGCCAGCAGCTCGAGAAGGAGCATGCTGAGCGTCAGAAGTCCGCCCCAAGCTGGACAGCGCAGAAGTTCAGGGTGGGAGACCCGGTGTGGGTGATCAGACCCCGCCCCATGGGCATCCACCGCACCAAAACCTGGTTCACACCCGGAGAGGTGGTCCGCAGGATTGGTGAGGACACATACCGCATCAAGGTGGGTCACGGACAGTTCCGGGAGCGCCACGAGAGTCAACTCCGTGTGCGGGAACCCGACCTCCGTGGCCAACATGTGTCCCTGAGCTATGCCGCACATGAGGCTGATTTGGATGATGACTATGCTGAGCAGGACGACTATACTGTCGAGAAGATCCTGGCTCAGCGTCCGAAAGCCTCGGCACCCGGAGGTCTGGAGTTCAAGGTTCGTTGGCGAGGCTATGGGCCGTCCCACGATACTTGGGAACCCGTCTCCTCGTTCGTGCCGCGGGTCAATACTTCCTTCATGGAGTACATCCGCAAGCACAAGACCAAGATCCAAGTTTCGGACTTGGCAGCACTCACCCGGGCGATTGCAGCCAGGGGTGCCTGATCAGCGCCCTGAGCTCTCCCCTGATGCGTTTTGAGCGCTTGTGAGGCCGACGAATCGTCCCTTACTTGCTTGCTCTCTTCCATCGTTCGGTAACAGAGTGGCCATATACCCCCCCCTGCTGAATCCAGAGGAGGATGGCCCCTCTCTTCAATTCTATTCGTCACTCCCCCCCCTGCTGAATCCTTGGGAAACCAGGTAGGGCCTGATCTTCATATTTTTGAGCTCTTGGGGCCTTGAAGCCCATACGTCGTTGCGCAACGGATGCCGCTGTCATCGGCATTGCGATTTTTGGTGTGTGGTCTGGTCCCATGGCATTTCCGGGATCCAAACCAGTCGACGTGTGTCTCGAGACTATATATGGCCTGAACTCAGGCGTTTTCCTGTCCACCCTCCTGCATTTGCCTTATCCTGACCGTGGCGTGGTTTGGCGCTCTGTTCAGAGTGTGTTTACACGCCTATTTACCCCGCTTGTTTTGCTTTTCTGCCCTCCAGGATATGTGCATCTGTATGTTGCTGTCTTCGGCCCATCACCGGAGTGTGGACTGTTTTTCACTGATCGAATACCAAGGCGCCTTGAGTCGCCGTGTACATGTTCTTACAGCCTGGTCCAGCCTGGACCAGTACTTGATTACAGATTCTACTGTTTGAGTGCTCGTGATACCGTGTTGCCCTATTCGCTGTGATGTGTGGAGATCCTGATGGCGCCAGGCGGGAAGCCCAGTTGCCTGACTACACTCCCAGCGGTCCGCCACTGTCAGTCCCAGTGTGAGCCTACCGATTCGCAGACGCACTTGCATTCGGATGGCGGCCTCCGGTGCTCCTGACCTCGGTCAGTCTGCCTGGGAAACTGGTGGTTTGAGGAGTCGACGCCTCCGCCCACACTGCATGAGGACTCCCTCATGTATGGCCTTCGTGGCAGTAGGGCGAGGGAAAAGACGGCCTTGGTGCCCGATCCCTTAAGGAGGAGCTCCCTTAAGATCTGGGGTTCTTAAGGAGTTCGACTATGGCACTCTGGACTCGCGTCGTATGGATATGGACATGGTGCGCCCGAGGAAGGACCCGTGGGGACTCTCCCCAGTCGGCGGGCCTTGGGAAGCTTGGGGTAGCCTGATGGATCTTTGTGGTCGCTCTCGACCTGTGGGACCGCCTCGGTCGTCGTGTGTCGCCTATGTTGGCCGTGTATGCCACTGCCACTGTGGTGGTGACCGTAGCAGCCGGCACCCGGTGCGCCTGGTATGGGTTAACGGGTCCTTTGGATGCCGAACAATCGCCGCCAGGACCCGGGACTTGGTACTTGATACTATACATGTGCTACGAGCCTTTACAGCATTATACCTATCTTACTGTGGGATTTGAACGGCCTAACCTGAATCAGCCTGAAGTGAGGATGTGACACCCCCCCCCTTCAGGAAATGGTCCTGGGTACCCGCTGCCATGCGTGGGTGTTATCGAGCCCCCCCCAGGGTTTGCTCTAAGGAGGGGGGTGAAGCGGTACCCAGAACCCCATGGCTAGGTTAGGGCATACAACCGGTCTCCGGTCCACTAACCCCATGTACGGAAGGGAAGACCGGTCTCCGGTCCACTAACCCCATGTACGGAAGGCGCCCATTGACGCCCGGTGCGAGCCCGGCGGGAGCGTGTTCCGTGCCATAAAGCCCCGCATCGGCAACCGATGCACCGCCAGCGGAGATTTGTATATCAGAACATCAGGAATCAACAGGGTTTTATTTTCATATTGTCTCCGTCAAGTTTTACGCTTCCGTTCCGATATTCACTGTTTTGACTGCTGGCGGTTGGATCGCGACTTTACCGTAACCGCCAGTTTAACTGTTTATAATGGAAATTTTAACGCAATCCGTCACGAAGGCTCCAAAGCCTTCAGGAACTGCATGGACGCTTCTGCAATTTTCACATCTTACACCCGCAACCTTAATCCGAATTTTTCAGGATGTCGAAATCGGATTTTCGACTTCGACATCCCCGCACTTGATTTGACCTCTTTCGAGTGGACCTACGTGCTTCCCTATGGACGAATCAACTTTCCTTTTATCTTGCCCTCCATTTGACTCAGAGATGTGGGCGAAACAAAGTTGATTCGTGAGGCCACTTGTAAGGGTCATATCTCGTGCCGCTTGCGAGGAATGACAATAAGGAAACGTGGGATGTATTCACAATACTCCCGACGTAATTTAGGAAGCTTTATATGCCTTGTGTTTCCACACGTGCGCGCTAGTGTAATGGATCATGGTCAGGACGGTAGAGTTTGCGTTATAACTCTTTGGCCATGATATTGCGTGCGTTAAGATAGCTTTCGAGTGTAGCGCGCAAGTGTTGGTGTTGCATAGGAACTCTTCTTGAGTTCCTATGAGCGATTGACACAAAGTTATGCCCTTGGAGGGGCATGACATATCGTGTTGGGAGCTACCTTTTTGGGCAATATGGAGTATGTGCCTTGTGTTGTGTTGCGTGCCCATTTGGCGGGTCCATCGCTCCAAGCCAAACCCGCCAATGGACCTCATATTGTGCAAGCCCCCTCTCCATACTCCCTACGATCAATTGCAAGCCTAACCTTCGTGAAGGGAAGCTTGTGTGGTGATCCCGAAGCGATGCGTTGGGAGCAAGGTGTGTATTTTGCAATTTTCCATATTTTCATGTGCCCACTTGGGAAGTAGCGCGCGTAACCTTTCAAGGCGCCCCAGGTGGAGCACATATGCGGAATCGAAGGTCAATGGTGTCAAGGCATTGTGTGTAGAAGGATTAGTTGATTGCACGATCCAAGCCGAAGATATTATAATATAATTGTGCACCTTCCAAGGCACTTTTGTGTATTCTTGTACCAATTTTGCCGTTTTTGGCCCGTCATGATGTCAAGTGGCGACCGTGTATCTCAACGTTGCGCTCAATTGACATCATGACCCAAGTATGTTATGAGGGTACATACTTCGGTGCCCAACATATTTTGGACCCGGCGAATAACTCCTCTTAGGCTTGGCATACCAAGGCCGCCATGTTGGCGATTTGGGACTATCCCAAATCATGGGCTCACTTGGCGACCCTGCCATTCCCAATACCGAAGGAGTTGAACGACGCCCAAAAGATATGTTGGACACATATGACTTGATACCAATCCTATGGCACACTCCGGTCCGAGTCGGGCATGTGCCTCGTTTGCCCTAACCATGAGTGTGCACATTTTTCGCAATTTTGAGCAATTTTCCATTTTTGCTGCCCGCCGTGCACTATGTTGAGCCCACCCGTGCACGCCGGACGCACGGACCAATGGACCATATATGACATGGGTGTTATGCATAATGGTCCCCATGGTTCACACACCACGTGGGCGAAGCGGAGCAACCTTCGTTAAGGCGCTAGCCCAAAGTGAGTGTGGGCAGTTTTACCATTTTGGCATTTGTGGGCCGAATTTGGGATGGTCACCACGCCGAGTGGCATGGAGATCTTTGAGAGCCAAGTGCATGGGAGTCTCTGTTGGACTCCCGGTGGATCGCGTATGGAATGGCAGATCCGATCTCCAAGCCGGCGTGGAGATATACTATTGGGAGCACCCCAAATTTTGCTTCATTTCAGGCAGCCAAAATGACCCCCTTTTGGGACCCCAATTTCCCCCTTCCGTGTGGTCAATTGGCGGCCCCATTTCTCTAAGCCCACAGAGAGCCCGGACCTAACTCCAGGTTGTACACTCAGATAAACGTCCTAGGTCCTGCCTCCTACCCTGTGAGCCATTGGCCTTACCTTGGCCGGGCGAGCCGCGTGTGGGAATGACGCCAATTTTGGTAATTTTGGCATCATGACCCCACTTGACTCATTCGTGTTGCCCTGATGCCGGGACCTCAGAGAGAACCAGGTTGGGTGAGGGCTCCAGGGAGTTCGTACTCGAAAAGCCTAGGGTCAGTTGCCTCGTCCCTACCTCTGGCGGGTCCGGACGAGAGGTCAGTTTTGGGGATTTTTGAGTTAATTTCAGTTTGGGCTGAAACAGCCCATTTTCAGCTACCAACTCCTGGGTGATAATGGCGGGGCCATATCTCTCGCTCAGAGAGGGGTTGTGACCTGCCGTTAGGGGAGCATAGGGAGTTACTGTCGGTCAGCCTTGGAGCCCCTTGGTTTCCAGGAACTTGCCTGTGGCTGGGCGAGACACCTCCCCCATGGGCAGGGTTTCAGGGTCCGGACTGAGCAGGGCATGGGTCGTGTTTGAGCCCCCGCCCCCATCAGCCACTGAGAGGGTCGGACCTGGGATTGGGATATGAGTTGGGACTGAGTGTCTATGGTCCTGTGATGCCCTTACCCCAGTCCAGTCTTAACCCCATGTGTACATATCCTGATGTGTTGTTGTACATACTTTTGTTCCCTCTTTGCAGAGTGGCAAGGATTCTGAAACGCTTTGTCACACGACATGAGCGCATTGATGCCCCTGTGAGCGTAGTGCTTTGCCTGCCTGCTCAGTTGCGCGTGTCCACCGCAGCGTTCCGTGGCCGGCCCCCCACGGGAACGCGTCACTAGGCTATATGCCACGCCACCCCACCCCTAGGATTCTCAAGCCTTTTGCGGTGAGAGAGGTACACGATGGGACGAACCTGCGGTACACACCGCCCTGCTCCGGTGGGGATTTCTGTAGCCGAGGCGCGCGCTGTGCATGCACTTCTTTGAATTGTCTTTCACCGCTTCTTGCTCTCCACTCCCTTCTGCATCCAATAACATATCCCCATATCGTTTACGTTTTTTCTGTGGCACGCTCATTAGGGCGGTCCACCAAGGTGAGCCACGAGGTCAATGGTTGTAGTGAGATTCTGAGTCTTCAAGTAATCTCGGCACACCTTTTTTTAGGAAGGTAAGAAGGCTTCAACGGGCTCCTCGGTATTGCAATCTTTGGTGTAACTCTCCCAACGTACCTTGAAGCGGAGTCTCTTTCGGTGAATACAGTGTTCCAATATTTCTTTCACGTTATAAGTGTCCAGGCACTCTAGCAACCTCCTCCGTGTAGTTTAGAGGCACGGGAAATCTTGGCAAGTTGACTGTTTTCATTAAATAATCAACGAGGACATCAACTAGCCTCCGCAGGTCCACTTGGCCCCGACTGGCCACTGGGTGGTGAACGGCACCAACTCCCTCCTCCCTGCCAACTACGCCCCCCCCACACACAACCAAGGCCCCGACACGTACACCAGGGAGGACGACCCCCACCTTTGGGGCACGTGGGAACGCAAGTCCCTGGACACGCTCATCTCCATCCGCGGCGGCAACCAGGGCCTTGGTAGGGCGATGTACTGCCTTGCCAAGTGGACCCAACCGACCTGGGGGATCCCAACGGACCGGGGGCTGTGGGAGGTCACACTGCGCCCCCAGCAGAGGGAGGCCCCCCCGAACCGCAGAGGACCCAGCCCCCCACGCCCCACCACCCTACAGCTCTGCCCGTACATGGTGGCAGCCCGCCTCATGGCGCTGCTGTGGCCGGGCCCAGACACCCCCACCCAAAACTACCCCAACCTCACGGAGGAGGACATGCCCGGCATCCAGCGATGCTTCTTCAGCACCCTTGACTACCTCCAGCAAACGCAGCCACACGTCCTGGAAGAGAATTGACCTCCCCCTGGGTAACCCACATGACGGCACAGCCGAGACAACGCCACCACACCGCCACATGCACCTACAGCGGCACCAGCACGCACAGGTCACCAGGGAAAGCGCGCGCACACGCCCGAGGCCCAAACCCGCACCCTCGTCCTCATTACTCACAGGACCCAGCATTCTACGCCCGCCTCCGCAGCCCAGGGCCCCCCGCCGTCCCTCACAGCCCTCTCCTCCGCTTCGGACTCCGCAACCTCCACCACCACAACCACCTGATCCGACACCACCACCACGTCCTCGTCCAGCACTCCGGCCCCTAAGCCGCAGGGGAAACCCCCGAAACAAGCCCGCAAACTCGTCCCCACCGCGAGCAACCCCGCAGCCGCCAAGGCCCACGCCCCAACAAAGCCGGCGCCCGGCACCCCGCCCGAAACCCAAGACGGCCTCCAAGCAGCCACAGGAACCCGTCGGCGCGCCGCGACCGCAGCCCGCAGCCAAGCCCAAGCCCAAGCCCAAGTCCGGCACCACGAGAGCAGCCCGAGCCCGAACCCCCAAGGAGGTGCTCTAGAACATTCGGCCCAAGCCATCCCAGGCCCGGCGGCAGCAACGCCCAGCATGGCACCCCCCCGAACGTCACCGAAAGCGCCGCCACCACCTTCATCGCGGAGCCCGCCGCGGCCGAAGCGCAACGCGCTTCGTCCCGCCACCTCTCAAAGCCCGCACCGCAGGCCCACGTCCACCCACGACCGGACCAGAACGGCGCCAGGGTCCACCAGCAGCGTTCCCCGCCCCCTTACCAACCCTCAATGTCTGCCAACATACAGCAAATGCCCCGCTACCACCGCCAGCGCGAGTCTCAACCCAACCCTGAGGCGGAGACCGTACGCGCATACCCGCGAGTCCACATCCGCCCGCGCCCCCGCTCCCCAAGCACCCCGACGGCACAGGACTACGATGAATCCCCCAGGCCGGCCAACGCAACCAGTCCCCACGACCCCATCACCCAGCCACGCGACCACCACCCCACGCCCAGTCCTCCGCCCAAGGCCACAGCCCCGCCCAGGGACAGTGGTGGCGGCACTGGACCCACACGCAGCTCGCAGAGCTGCAAAAGTGGGCCCAGGCAGAGCCCTCCCTCGAGGGCCTGGTCCACCGGCCCCGCAAGGGGTCGGTCGAGAACCGCCGCCTCCAGCCGACGGGGGGGTGAATGTAAGGTTCAGAATTGGTTTCATGCAAAAAAAACCAATTGTTTTCAACCATTTCTATTAAAATAACCAATTATTCCGATTATATGACATAAAAATAATCGGTTATTTTCGATTGTTGTCTCTACAAAATGCAATTATTGCCGAAAAGCCGAGAACATTTACCTAAGGGATAGTAAACAGGAAAATAGAGGTGAAAGACATGCTAAAGCTTTGACTTTTATCCCAAATTGCGTGTGATTTTGCAAAATCCTCTTGTTTCTGATAACAAACATTTCATGGTGTATCAACGAAATATTTCTTCTTGATACATAACTTGTCCGAGTAATTGTTTTATACCAGTTTTCGAAATAATCAGTTTTACCGATTATTTGTCACATTAGACCCAATTCATCCAATTAGTCCGATTATCTGATTAATTGGTAAAACCGATTCCGAACCTTTGGTGGTTGCCACGGGCCGCATTGAAAGCCATGCTGGCTGATGCGCTCCACCCCCTGGGAGTCCACCCCCGCAACCTCCCCGCGCCCCAGGACCACCCATATGTCCTCAGGCGCCTGCGGGAGACCCTCAAGAAGACGCAACGAGACGCATACGCCTGTGGGACATCACCCAAAGCCCAACCCCGCACACACACATCCCCTCACCACCCCACAAACGTCAGTGCACCGACACAGGCAGCACGCACAGCACCCCAGGAGCCCTGTGCGCCACACAGCACGACGCGGCTGACCCCTCAGCCAGCGATGCCACCACCTAACCCCGTTACCCAGCCAGCCAACGCCGCGGGGCGCCATGCCAAGCCCCGCCCAGAGAACATCAAGCTAGCCGGAAGCCGAATGACGCCAACGCGCACGCCAACTGGCACGCTACGCCCAACGGCGCCGAACCCAAGCGTGCAGCTGTCGAAACCGACTAACCCAGCCAAAGCCTCGACACGAATCAAACCAGAGCCGCAACCGTGCCTGTGTACATCAGGACGCAGGAGCCGCACCCCTGGGGCGCGGCCGCCACCAAAGCACCGACGACACACGCCAGAGAACACAAAACTTTTGCACCGCTGCACCAGTTGCCCGTGCCTGTGCCTGCAATGTGTGCGCGCCCCCTTTTCCATTTAAAAAAAAAAAAGAGGAGGCACGACAAAGCAAAACAAAAAAAACAAAAAGGAAAATTAGGGGGGGAGGAAGAGGGACATAACCACCTACAGCACACGCGCACCGCACACAGCGCGCACACCGGTGAACAGGCGCCATGTGGGCCATGACATGCACCGAGGGCAGCAAAGGGACAGGACACCACAGCCTACACCCCCAGGGTCTGATGCACTGGGGCGACCCAGCCGGCCCACCGGGCCAGTGGCAGGAGCGGTAGTCCAAGGCCACTTGTCCGAGCCCGGTCAGGCTGCATCCGGGACCATGGCAAACGTTGCCCGGAGCCATGGAGCAACTGATGACAGGTGTGCCGGCACACAGCCCTGGAGGGGGTCGCTTGCCAAGCAGCGGGGCCCTGCAACTCAAGCCACGGGGGTGAGGGGGTAATACCGTAGACTTGCAGGAGCAATACCGCTGTGGTGAGAGATACTCCATACGGCTGGGCAGCCCCCAGAGCTGCCGCCCACAGGAGGGGGCATGTGGCCCTACCCACGAACACATGTGGGGACCCCTTCCCACCCGGGACACCTGGACCGGGTGGCCGCAATACTGCCTTCCAAAGCACCCGCGGGAGCGGCTTAAGCGACACCTGACCTAGGGCAGTGAGAGGGGCAGGACGTCTCCTTTGTAAGACCTTCTTCCTGCATTGTCAAGAAAGGCATCCCGAGCTCCGGAAGATACCTACCTACCTACGTCGGTATCGGAATCTTTAGTGTAAACCTCCAAACGTACCTTGAAGAGAAGTCTGTTTCGGTGAGTACGCGTTCCAATATTTCTTTCACGTTATAACTGTCCTCCTCAAAGTGCCCGGGCACTCTAGCAACCTCCTCCGTGTAGTTTACAGGCACGTGGGATCGGGTTGAGTTGACCGTTTTCATTCAACAATCAACGTGGACAT
This sequence comes from Eutreptiella sp. 'Long Island Sound 2002', assembly GCA_964036045.1. Classification (NCBI taxonomy): domain Eukaryota; phylum Euglenozoa; class Euglenophyceae; order Eutreptiales; family Eutreptiaceae; genus Eutreptiella; species Eutreptiella sp. 'Long Island Sound 2002'. The sequence goes on from OZ038381.1 coordinate 115,963,100, forward strand.
CAACTAAGCTCCGCAGGTCCACTTGAAAAACATAGGGGTTGTGAGCCTTCCTGGCCACCACCTCATAGGACCCATCTAAATAGGGGCACGTCTTATCGCCAAGATTTTGACGTTGGCGACGGACCCATATACAGTCTGCTTTTGAGAAATTTGGGGGCATCATCCTGCCCTTATAATACTTGTGAGCCATTGTCTCTTGCACCTGAATCATAGCTCTGCGTGCAAGGGCCTGAAGCTTCTCATGCCGTTAGAAACAAAGGTAGGGCGTGTTGGGCAACTGCCTTAGTTTCTGCAACAGGAGGCCCTTTAGTACGGTTGCACGTCCAAAATACAATGGCATTGGGCGTACAACCTGAAGGACCTGTAGTCTCATGCCACGCCCGCACAACAGCCCGCAAAGCTTCCATTCAATTAGTGCGCCTCCTCAAGGTAACGGCTTTAGCAGCGGCCCGCCTTTGCTGCTTGCTAGTTTTTTTGGCCTTACCATTACCTTGGTGTCTACCCGCGAGACAGGTAGTTGAGCGGGCAGCAATCTTAGATCAAATGGTTTGGAAATATTGGCTCACAAATTGTGCGCCATGGTCAGAGCATATCTCACGAGGGCCTCCGGAACTATCCACCCAACGTTCCATTATCAAATGGGTCGCTCCATTCCCCGTTATTGCTTCATCCTGGTCCTCATGACAAGGTTTAGGAATAGGGATCGCAATGAGGTAGCCGAACAGCGGGGACACACATAGGAGCATCCAATCATTCTCCTCTCCATCATGAGAGGTAGAGAGATAATGAAACAGATGAAGCGCTATGGAGTCCATGGGTTCCATAGGTATGGGCATAGGCGTCATGTAGCCCTCCTTGCGCTTGTTGTCATGCGTGCAAATGGCACATGAGGGAAATGTTTGACATTGCAGTTCCACTGCTTTGGACAATTAGTCACCTTGCATGCCAATGGTTAATTTCTTTCCAGTGTTCCTCCACATTGGAAGCAGTTAAGTGAAGTGCATCATGGTATTCACCCACCAAATGATGCACTAGAGGCGTACATCTATTACGGACGAGCTTATTATCCACCACCCTCACTCCGTCTCGGAACATCCCATTCAAGGCATCCTGCCATATTTGTTTGTAGCGCTCACAATTTGGCTAGTGGTTAGCCCGATGTATATAGTAAACATGGGGAGCATCATCCCCATGTATAAGTGTTGCATTCCTTCCGGGAGTTCCAAGACTCTTTCATCTTGGGATTTTGCTCCAGTTTTGGAGGCATTTTCTTTTTCTTCTGCTTGCCCCCCTCCCCGTCCGGAGCCGAAGCCCGAGGGGGGAGAACACATGCGGGCGCCCTAATAGCCAGTAGCCCGGGGTGCCGCTTCCGAGCGGGATCTTGTAACAGGTAGGTAGGTAGGTAGGTGCAATCGGTCGTTGAGGGGCGCCCCATGGTTCCTGCTGGCATTGCTGCTCTGACGAAAAGGAAGAGGCCCCGTGCTTGAAGAGGGGAGGCGACTTACATCCCGCTAGACCTGACTGGTGGCCCCCAACAAAGCGGCCCCGGGCAACACCGGGAAGGCTGATCGCCGCCAGCCTGATGTACTTGTCTCACCTAGAGGGTGTGCTTCCGTGCTTGCGCACATCCCCTCCTCTGGGCGGTACCCTAGGGGATAACCGGACAACCTGGCGTATTCCGTTCCCAAGGCATGCATGCATGATCTTCGTACTGGGGTTCCGAGGTGCTTTGGTGTCACACGCTCCGCCTCGAATCCCAGAGCAGCGCAGGCCTTAGGATGCAGTCTTACTCCCGGTCTCCAGATCCCGTTTGGCCAGGTCACCTGCATGGCACGGGCTGCCTCAGTGCCCTGGCTATGGACACTGGGTTTCCTATTGTTGTGTGGTGTTTGTGTTTGGGTTTGGGTTCCGCGGTGATTCCACCATTCCTGGGTGGGGTCTAGGGTGCGTGTGTTTGGGCTCGGGTTTCGGCTTTGCCCCGCCATTTCTGGTCGGGGTTCGTGGTGCGCGCGTTTGTGGTTGGGTTTTGTAGTAACCCCGCCACTATTGGCTGGGGTCTAGGGCGTGTGTGCTTGGATAAGAGTTTTTGCTGCGCTCTGCCTTTCCTGGCTGGGATTTGTGGTGTGTGTGTGTGGATTTGGGCTTTCCCTGCACTCTGCGGTTTTGGTTGGGGTGTTGGGGCAAGTGGCCTCTTGCGCGCGCCTCGTCCGTATCCCGCCACCCCTTGGTGGGGCTGCCTGTGGCGTGGAGTTGTGCGGGAGTGTTAGTGGGCGGGGTTTCTCTCCCCCCCTTCTTTTTTTTTTCTGGCTGCGGGGGGGATGTGTGTGGCTCTTCGTCTCTTCTTGCCGCACCCTGTCCCGGTCTTGGGCCCCTTGGTCTCCGTCCCCCCTTCCCCTTTCGTTTGGGATGCGTCTGTTGTTTTTTGTTTGCCGTGGCCCGCCAGTCCTCTGGTGGGGTGTACGCCGGCGTGTCCGGGGTGTCCTTTTCTCCGGCCCTTCGGCGGTCGTGTGGTCCTCGTGGGCTGCTGCTTTTGGCTGGATGTCGCCAGGTTGGGCAGGCTGGTCCTCCAGTGTTCTTTTGGGGGGGCCCGTGGGTGTCGCCTTTACGTGTTGCCTGGCTGGCGGGGGTTGCCCGCCGCTCGTGTAGTGGGTGTGCACCTTTGCGGTTGTCTGACTGTCTTTGCCCCACCCTTTTTTTTTCTCCCGTGGGCGCGCGTTCGTGGTTGGGCGGGGGTTCCCCCCTTCATTGGTTTTTCTTTTGGGGGTGGTTTACCTGTTCCTCCCTCTGCCTTCCCTTGGCTGGTCCACGCACTGGTCAGCATTCGATGTGGCTAACCAGGTTGCTGTTGGTGCTGCAGTTCGCTGCGGGCCGCGTCCCGGCCCCGTGGGTCGGCTGGGTTATGTCCACGCTTGGCCTGGCGGCCTGTTCTGTTGGGTTACGTTCTGGCTTTGCCGGCTGGGCGGATGTGCCAGCCGGTCTCGTGAGGTCTTGGATTAAGGGGGGTTTGGGTTGTCCGCGTCCCCCCGCCTTAGCCGTGCCGGTTGTAACTTTCTGGTGGCGGTTTGTGGGCGCGGGCCGCCGCCGTTAAGGGGGTGGGGTTTACTGACGGGGATGCGGTTGCCTCTAGTCTGTGCATGGCGGGCTGGTGTGGCGTATTCCCACTGTTTTGGGTGCTTTTCCTTCCTTTCCGGGGTATGAGGCGGTTTCCTCAGGTTAGACCCTCGGTTAGTCTCCCTTGCTTGGGTGCTGTGGCGTGCTTTGGTGCGCCGTGCTGTGTTGTGCTGTGCTTTGCCGTGCTGTGCCGTGGTGGTCTGTGCAGTGTTGCGGTGCGCTCTGCTCTGTTGTGCCGTACTGCGCCGTGTCTTGCCGTGGTGTGTCTTACCCTGGCGTCGCGTGCTGCGCCATGCTGTCCCGTGCCGCGCTCCGTTGTGCTGTGCTGTGTTCTGTCATGTCGCCGGGTGCCCTGTCGTGGTGCGTTGCACGGCGGTGCGCTGCAGTGCGGTTTGCCCTGTTGCCTCCTGTTGTGCCGTCCTTCGCTGTGCTGTGGTCCGTGGTGGGCCCTTTTCAGTGCTGTTCCGGCGAGGGGTGGGGTCGGCAATGGTTAGACTGGCCCGCTTTGTTGTCTGGGACGAGGGCCGAGGTTATGTGGCTGGCTGGTGGCCGGGGGCCGCTGGTAGGTGTGGTGTGGCTCGTCGGGCCTGCGTTGCGCAGGTCCGGGTGGGTCTTTCGGCCCGATGGGTAAAATGGGTGTCTGCGGGGTTGCCCTCCCTGGGGGCCTGTGTCTTGGTTCCGTGTCCGGTGGGGGTCCTTGCCCCTAGGGGTGTGCTGGGCTCTGTGGGGTGGGGTGTTGTGGCCTCCTCGGGTGCATTGGATCCCCTCCCGTCCTCTCCCTCTGTTATCTTGCCGTCCCCCGTCCTAGGTGCCGTGGCCATGTCCCCTTCCTCCTCTGGTGCCTCTGCCGTTGCCCGTGTGGTGGCCCTTGCTGTGGCCGGGGTCATTGCCTGGCAGTTAGGGTGTGCCGGTGGGCTGCGCGGTGTTCTCGGCGGCTCTCCTGGTGGGTGTAGCCCCTTCTTGCCGTGTGGGTGTACCTTCCTACCCTTGTGCGGGGTCCGGTGGCCAGTGGGCGCGACCCGGTGCAGTCCGTGCGGCGTCCGCTCCGTGTTGCGGCGGCGCGTCTTGGCGGGCGTGCGCCTCCGGGGGTCGTGCGGTGTCGACTGGGGCTGGGGCGGTGCTGCTCTGTCCGTTGTGGCCTGCCCTTCCTGCGTGTGCGCCCTCGTGCCCGTCGTCGCGCACTCTTCCCTAGTGCCACGGCCCCTGGAAATGAATCAACAGGATTCCGCAGATCCCGCAATAAGTAGTAGGCGAAATCGCGACCTGTTGCGCGAGGAGTCTGGTCCCCGCGTGTCGCATAAGGCATTGTGGGGTCCAGCAGGTAAGAAGGGTTTTTTTCCTCAGAATTAAAACTAAAGGCAAAGTGAAATCTCACTTATAAGCAAATCTGAAGGTAATGGTACCTATCAAACGGCGCAACGCGACAGTGCCAAAATTTTACTTTTGAGAAACAAAGGCCAGCAACAGTTACGGGAGAGCATGACAGTAAGTTAGGACTGTGCCTGTTACAGGGAGCACGTGGAAAAGTAGATATAGAGGTCACGGAAAAAACTAACGGAGGGCACAACAAAACTTGATGGCCTTCAGCCAGGGGACTGTTGCCACAGGGGGCTAACAGTCCTGTCCTGCAATGCAATGCGGGGCAACCGTGGTAACAGCTCTTACAGGCAGCATGTTCAATTTTTCACACAACTGAACAAAGAAACCCTGTGATGAACGACTTTGGCTGCGCTGTTGCCTTGCCATGCATGACTGTCTGGTGCCTGCCTCTGTCTTGTGCATGCTTAGGCTACTAACAAACACGACAACAATGGCCCCACCGCGCGCGCCGTAGCCCACTAAATAGAGGAAAGAGGCCACAATGGCCTCAGGGTAAATAAGCGCAGACACCAGGCACAACTGAAAATCCGGGTACGATGCCCACACCTGTCACCTTTGTGCTTCAGATAGTTTATGAGCGCTTGATGTGCTTGATGTTCTTGACGTGCTTGCTTAAAGATTGTAGTAACAAGTGAGCTAGTGCTTCGAAAATGTAATATTGCTTGATCGCCTGCTTGGAAATGACCAGCCAATGCTTAGCCAAAGGCCCACTTGACAAACAGACCCGCCACAAGCAAAAATGATTCTCAAGAAACGCCGGCGAGCCTCGTTGATGCCAAGAAGCCACGGCTGTGGCGCGTGTGATGGTGGGCACAGCTCAGCCAAGGGCCGTGTCCTTGCTGATGCTTGATGGTAGCATGTGTGTCACACATGATGCACCACGTAGAGGGTAAAGAAGGAGGTACGGATATGGGATGAGGGAATGAGTAGACACACTTGAATAGACAAACCTCTTAACAATATAATAATAACCTGACCTCACTACTAACCCACCACCTAGGAGCCATATTACGCATATATATCATATATACACATAATGGAGCGATGCACGCCAACAAACACAAGACATACTTGTGCGCGCACATCCATTGGCGGGGCCTGGAGGTACACACTCGCCCAGAGGGCATCACAGGGTGTGGGCCTCGCGCTGGAGCACGTGGTGCTACACGCCTACACAATCAAAATTTCCAACAAACCACTAACGTACATACAACAAACGGTAAAGATACTCACAATAGAACACGTGTATAGATATGCCACCTTGTTGCTTGGTGTTCGTGTGTGTCTTGGGGGCGTGCGTATAGACACTTAGGTTAGCTTGAGTGTTATCTTTGTCGCTGGGTGTTTTACCAGCGGGCAGTAGGGCAGGGAGTCACCTCCATGCGCAAACCTGGGGGGGTCGCCCATACCGTCCCGCTGGTATATCAGCCCACTGAGCTCCGCGGGGGCACGATGACACGCCCCGAAGGAGCCTTTACTCCCCCTACTCCCATACACCGTGTATGACGGTGCATGTTTACACCTCCGTGTGTAAACTCGCTACGGTGTACACGGTTACAAAACCCAAAGGTAGGTCAACCCAGGTCTTGCTTGATCGGGGGGCGGGTGATAACCCACGTAATAGGCAACCAATACTCCCGTAATTAAAATAAGCGCATGCACACACAAGCACACGAACAAACATACACGGGGCACACCTGGTTTTGGTGTGTCAAGGAGAGAAAGGTCCATGTGTGTCGTGGAAACCCAAGTCCACACATGGGCCTCTACAAAAGCATGCGAGGCCCATATCCCAAACCGGTTTGGTTGCGCGTTTGGATGGAGGACCCCTCGGGTGTTGTGGAAATCCAAGTCCACTCGTGGGGAACACCAGAGAAAATATCAACATATATATTCTCTCATAAATATATGCATGTGCACACTCGCCTTTTTCTTCATGTTGTTTGTTGCCCCTTCGTTGCGGGCAGGAGTATCCCCTGTGATATTCGCCAAGGACATGAAAAAAATACCCAGCGAGCATGCGGCCCCATGCAATGGCAATGGAGGGTATACACTCCCAAACTGGGCACGCATAGGGACCTGGGACAAATACCCAGGCGGGGGAGATGGCAAAATCCGCAACGCCATTGCCTTTGAAGACGCCACTCACTCACGGAATGACGGGGCCAAGGCACCCATTGCAATTCATAGTAGAATACTTGTACGTAGAGGACAACCACTCCCTCTAGGCTTAAGTCCTCGCCGTATGTAGTGGCATTTTGGTGCGCCACGAAATTTTTTCCCATGTAATGTGAGCCACATGAGTACTTCGTACCTTGTATACTTTACCCTCGTGTGGACCAGGGAAAATCGGTCGAAAACCATCACGCCCAATACAAAAAAGGGAAAATGGGTTGTACCCGCCAACCAAACGAAGTGCTCAAGCCTTCGCCATTTTTGAGCAAATGTCTTAGCTCGTTGGTCAGGGACGGTCGTGGGGTCGTGGTTTCCGTACGGGGCGGCACTCCAAAACCGTGCAAAAACCACAATGCGCACAACCCGTTAGAGTCTTCGAGAAGTGCTTGCCACGTTGTTAGCACCCTTGACGCGGGGTGTCATCGTGGGCAGGACTCTCTCCTGGTGGTGGTAGGAGTGCTCCAGTAAGACCCAAAGATAGGGGTTTGAATTGCATGAAGACCCCCAAAAGAACACGTCCCACTTCCGCCCCAGGCTAAATGCCACGCCACCCCACCCCAAGGGCTCTCAAGCCCTTAGCGGTGAGAGAGGTAGACACCGCCCTGCTCCGGTGGGGATTTTTGTAACCCAGGGGTGCACCGTTATCTTCACGCTTCTTACTTGTCTCCCACCGCTTCTCGCTCTCTCCTCCTTTCCGCAAACGACAATATATCCCCATATTGGTTAGGGTCTTGTTTTCGTGGCACGCCCATGAGAGCACTCAACCAAGGTGGGCGCGGAGATCAATGGATTGCGTCAGATTCTGTTTCTGCAAGTAATCTGGCCAAACCTACTTGTAGGATGGTAAGAAGGTTTCAACGGGCTCCTCGGTATCTGTATCCCAGTGCTTGGTATAACCCTCCCAACGCACCTTGAAGAGAATTCTCTTGCAGTGAGTATGGTGGCCCAATATTTTTTTCATGTCATAAATGTCCTCCTCAAGGTGGGAGGGCACTCTAGCAACCTCCTCCGTGTAAGTTAGAGGCACGGGGGGGCGAGGCGAGCTGACGGTCTCCATTAGACAATCAACGTGGACGTCAACTAACCTCTGCTGGTCCACTTGAATAGCATAGAGGTCGTGAGCCTTCTTGGTCACAACCTCATAGGGCCCATCCCAATACAGGGAAGTCTTATCGCCAAATTTTTACGTTGGCGCGGACCCATACGCGGTCCCCTTCTGAGAAATTGGGGGACATCCTCCTCTTCTTATTATATTTATGAGCCATTGTCTCTTGCACGTGAATCATAGCCCTAGGTGCAAGAGCAATAAGCTCCTCACGCCGCTGGAAGTAGTGAGCGGCGTCTTGGGCAACCCCTTTAGGCTCAGCAAGAGGGGGCCCCTTAGTACGGTTGTGTTTACCGAACACAATCTGGTTAGGCGTATAACTTGAAGGACCTGTAGTCTCATGCCACGCTCGTACAACGGTGGGCAAAACCTCTACCCAATTAGTGCCGTTGTTCAAGGTAAGGGCTTTAGCAACGGCCGCATTAGCTACTTGCGAGTATTTTCGGCTTTGCCATTACTTTGGTGCCTAGCCGCAAGACACATTGTTGAGCGGGCACCAATCTTAGAACAAGGGGTTTTGAATCGATGGCTCACAAAATGTGGCCCACGGTCGAAGCATACTTCAGGAAGGGCTCCGAGAAAAGAAGGAAAAGAAAAACAAAACCGAAGGAAAGAAAACAGGCAGGAAAAGAGAAAAAAAAACACGAAGGGGGGGGGGAGAAAGAAAGAAGGGAAAAAAAAGAAGGGGGGGGGGGCAGAAGACGCCAAGGCCCAAAGCACCCAGGGCCGGAGAACAAGGAACGCCAGAGACAAGGGAGGCACACAAGAGAAAAAAAACGCAGGAACAACACCCAGCAGGGCAACCCCAGCCCGGAGGGGGCCGAGCAGACAACTAGAACACCAACAACGGCCACAGGAAAAGGTTAGGCGCACCAAAACGCGCCTGGGAGGCCGGCCCGCCCGACCCGGCCAAGGAAGCAGGCACACGCACACACGCACGGGACCCGGGCCTGGCGTCCTCCGACCCGAAAGGGGCGGTGTTGGGGTCCACACAAAACAGCCCAGGTGCACCGGCCGAGTCCCCTGTCGGAAGACGGACGGTATGGGAAACCGGACGCGTCAGTGACCTGGTCCAAACATGCAAACCTCCGACACCGGAGGGACCCGCCAGGGAAAACCTGGTACGAACTGGTACGATGCAGAGCGAGCCCACACCTCTGCTTCGGCAGCGGCCACGGGCAGGCACAGAGAAACTGGTTCTCGGCCGGCTTCCACGTGCCCCGCGCGGCCGCCCATTAAATCCGGGGGGCAAGCCCCCGGGTAGGGGGAAGGCACCACGATGTCGGGAACGCCGACCAGAGCACCGAGAGCGACCGGACCGGACGAGGCGCAGCACACCAACTTGGGGCACCAGGCACGCCAGGAAGGCACACCGCCGGCCACAACCAAGGCACAAGGACAGGCGTTAAGCAACAACGGCCACCGGGTGCCACATACCTGGGCAGCGCGCACAACCCGCAACGAACCACGGCACAGGAACGGGTGCCCGGCGACACCAAACCCAGACACCCCAGCACCCCAACCAGGAGTGGCGGGACGCAGCCGAAACCCAAGCCCACACACCCACACTCACACCGCACACCCTAGCCTGGAGAGGCGGGAAACAAGCGGAGCGCGCACACAAACACACACATACCCAGACACCCCAGCCAAGAGTGGCGGCGCGCAGCCGAAACCCGAGCCCAACCATGCACACCCCAGCCAGGAGTGGCGGGGTACAGGCAGGGCGCACATACAAACACACACACACCCCAACAACCCAGCTAGGAGTGACGAGGCGCAGCCAAAACCCGAGCCCAAACACCCACACCGTCACCGCACACCTCAGTCAGGAGTGGCGGGGTACAAGCGGAGCGCGCACACAAACACACACACACCCCAACACCCCAGCTAGGAGTGACGGGGCGCAACCAAAACCCGAGCCCAAACACCCACACCAACACCGCACAGCCCAGCCAGGAGTGGCGGGGTACAAGCGGAGCGCGCACACAAACACACACAAACCCGAACACCCAGGCCAGGAGTGGCGGGGCGCGGCGGAAAGGCGAATCCAAGCACGCACACCCACACCGCGCACCGCAGCCAGGAGTGGCGGGGTACAAACAGAGCGCACACAAAAACACACACACACACCCGAACACGCCAGCCAGGAGTGGCGGGGCGCAGCGGAAAACCGAGCCCAAACATACACATCCACACCGAACACCCCAGCCAGGAGTGGCGGGGTCTAATGGGGAGGGCTCACGTAAACACACACACACCACAACACCCAAGACAGGAGCGGCGGGGCGCGGCCGAAACCCGAGTCCAAGCAGCCAGACCCACACCGCACACCCCAACCAGGAGTGGGGGGGTATAAGCGGAGCGCGCACAAAAACACACACACACCCCAACACCCCGCCCAGGAGTGGCGGGGTGCACCCGAAACCCGAGCCCAAACACCCACACCCACACCGCACACCCCAGCCAGGAGTGGCGGGGTACAAGCGGAGCGCGCACACAAACACACACACACCCGAACACCCCAGCCAGGAGTGGCGGGGCGCGGCCGAAACCCTATTCCAAGCACGCACACCCACACCACACACCCCAGCCTGGAGTGGCGGGGTACAAGCGGAGTGCGCACGTAAACACACACACACCACAACACCCCAGCCAGGAGTGGCTGGGCGCCGCCGAAACGCGAGCCCAAGCACACACACCCGCACCGCACGCCCCAGCCAGGAGTGGCAGGGGACCACGCGGAGCGCGCACACAAACACACACACACCCCAACAGCCCAGCAAGGAGTGACGGGGCGCAGCTGAAACCCGAGCCCAAACACCCAAACCCACACCGCACAACCCAGCCAGGAGTGGCGGGGTACGAGCGGAGCGCACACACAAGCACACACACACCCCAGCACTCCAGCCAGCAGTTGCGGAGCACACCCGAAACACGAGCCCGAGCAAACACAACCACACCGCACACCCCAGCCAGGAGTGGCGGGGTACAAGCGGAGCACGCACACGAACGCAAACACATCCCAACACCCAAGCCAGGAGTGGCGAAGCGCAGCCGAAACCCCGAGCCCAAGCAAAAACACCCACACCGCACACCCCAGCCAGGAGTGGCGGGGTAGAAGCGGAGCGCGCACAAAAACACACACATCCCGGCACAGCCCAGCCAGGAGTGGCGGGGCGCAGCCGAAACCCGAGCACAAGCACACACAACCACACCGCACAACCCAGCCAGGAGTGGCGGGGTACAAGCGGAGCGCGCACACAATCAAACACACACACCTGAACACCCCAGCCAGGAGTGGCAGGGCACAGCCGCAACCTGAGCCCAAGCACACACACCCACACCGCACAGGCCAGCCTAGAGTGGCGGGGTACAAACAGAGTGCGCACACACAGACACAGACACACCCCAACACCCCAGGTAGGAGTCGCGGGGCGCAGCCAAAACCCGAGTCCAAGCACACACACCAAAACCGCACACCCCAGCCAGGAACGACGGGGTACAGGCAGAGCGCGCACACAATCACGCACGGCCCAAAACCCCAGCCAGGAATGGCGGGGTGCAAGGCAAAACCCACGCCCAACCGCAAAAAACACAAATCTGAGCCAGGAATTGAGGGGCGAAACCAAAACCCGTACCCAAGCACACCCACCCAAGCATGCTCTGGTGGCAATTCATAGCGAAGGTGTGCGGGTAACCAGAGCTGTGAAAACCAATCGCCCCAATTTTTGTCAAATTCCCCACTGTCACTGACTCACACATTGTCTTCTGCCTGATCGCCTGAATATTTCAAACCCCGAAGAGTTCACTGCCGGGAGGACCCGCAGCAGCTCGCCCACGAAATCCTGTTTTTTTGGATTTCATTACCTATTCCCATGGGGCGCAACAACCGCGATCGCACTGGCGGAGTCAAGTCCGACACGGTACGTGACAGAGTGCAACGAATCGAAGATGCTCATAAAACTACCGCCGAAGCACAATCTGAAAAGAGAAACCAACGAATTGCCCAACGTAGACTTTCTCTGCCGGCTCCTAGCGTAGACCCACCCGACAACTCGGACCGCTCGCCAACTAAGGCTAAGGGTGCTAACGACTCGCGAAGCTCTTCCCTCTCTCAACCCGCATCCTCTAGTTCGCCGGAAACCCCCCCCCCCCTCACAACACGCCCAATTTGAAAAGAGGAAAAGACACCGCCCATCAACACTCCACAATCACCAACACCAACACAAAGAAGCACCCCGTTTTTTCCTCTCCATCACTACAAAAACCCAAAGATGTACACTCCACATCTGCCTCATCGTCTTTCTCCCCTCTGCCCCATCTCCCCACTCCCCGCTTCTCCAATCGAACCGAAATCCAACCCTCAAACAAATCACGCCTATGCAATGAACTCGAAAACAACAACCTCCCCGACGCCTTTGACTTTCAACAAGCCTCCAACAATGTCTACTCCAACAACCAAATGGCATATCCCCGACAAGAAATCGGAAACCTTTTCGACGAACTGGATGGTTTTGAAGTAGCCATCTTCCAAACAGATTGGGAAAGCCCCTGCGGCAACATGTACCAACCATACTACAAGACGGACACGGCTAACAAGAAAAACGCACTCCAAAACACAAAATATGTCACCGCCGCCGATGGATTCTCTCAACAAAACATTGAAAGTGTCTTGCAAGCTTCCACCACAAAAACCTTCATTGCCAGGCCCATCCTCTCCGAAATATACGACAACGACGCCCAAAATAACACATACGCCCAATGCCTCACTCTGTTCAATGCCTTACACAACCAAGCGCAACAAAATCACTACTACTATGGATACCTCATCGTAAACCAACCCGACCCTCTCACCACACCATCCAACTTTAACATATGGGACTACCGCTGCTTCGTTCTCAAATTCGAGTGTTACCTTACCGACGTTCACATCCGACCCACCTTTACTCCTTGGCTCCGTGACACAACCGCCCCAGTCACCACACTGGAAGAAGCCACCTTCCCCGAGCCCAAGGTTTCATGGTCGTCACCCTAGACACCACGAATAACTTCTCTTTCAACCCACCTCCATCACTCCCACTGGTCGACACAAGCATTCAATCTTGCTCCCATAACCACGACTCTCACGACCTCCTCCAAGGACTCTCCATAGCGGACAACACCGACCCACTCACGAAAACACTCAAACCAGTAGACTTCCTCTGTGTTGACATCCAAAAAAAAACACCTTGGCAATGGAACCCCCGAGGACGCCTATAACTTTTTCAACAAACACTTGCCAGGCCGACACAGCGACACCGCCACCGTAGCAACCAAGGACGCTGACTACGGAGGACAGTGCTTCCGCAGACGACCATGCCCCCTAGGCCGAGACTCAGACAAAGACAAGGACAACGAGTACTGGCGCTACAACATCACCTGCCACCCCCACGAAATCGACGAACTCTCCAAACAACTCCTTAAAGGACACAACCAAGAAGCATCTCCACCTCCTCTCTTCACCTTCCCCATATCCCTTTCTACCAATGACAACTCCTTCCTCATTGTCCAACGCAAAGGCCTCCCGACGATCCATCCTTTAGAATTTTACGACAAGTTAATCAACAATCCAACTCTCACCGACTACCTCCTCTACGTCATCATGCGCACCAAATTCTCCGCCATCATCAACATCGACCAAACAAAGATCCTGTCCAACTCTAACTCGAAAAACGCACAGGTGAAGTGGCTCAATGACACACTTTGGCAAAACGGATTTCTCCATACTCCAATTGGACAACTCGTATCACATCCTCACCGGTGACTTTAACACACACCTCATACCATTCCTTGACACTGACAACGTTCGACACACAAAAGAATGGCCTTGGCTCGAGCACCAGATTCACCCCCCTAACTCATCGACTATCCTCAACGTCTCTGATCTCTTCCGTTCTCACAACCCACACTCCAGGCAATGAACAAGACCTAAGAATCTGCGTCTGCCTGATTCTCAATCGCGCATCGACTTGATCTTGGCTTCGACCCCCTTCATCACTCTCTTCCTACCCCACAGCACCCACATCAATCACTCCTTTAACGTAACCGATCACCGACCTGTCTCCACCTACATCTGCATCCCCACCAACCGCATAAACATCTACAATATCCCTAACACAAGCGTTTTCTACCGTGCACTAAATGCATCCCAACTCCCCACCTTCCATAAATACCTGAGTTCCCTTGACTCCTGGATGCATAACCAACTCCCCCATATGGATTCCGCCCCCACCGACGAACTTGCTCTTCTTGCCGAACACACTTTCACCTCCTTAGTCAACGCTTAGAAACTAACTACCCGACAAGGCCACCCCCATAAGCCTACCTCTACTGAACACAATTTCACCTCCGCTGTACTCGCCTCTAACAACTCCACCATTAACACTGCCACCACAAAAAAATTACAGAACCTCATTAATAACTGCAAACAAAAAAAGCAAAAGCAATGACAAATACGTCTGCATCACTCACTCATTGCTGGTAAAAACATCAAGCACGCTCTCCGTAACTCACTCGGCACAAGCTCCAACTCTCTCATCTCTTCTTACGACCCCACCGGCTCCCTTACTTCACACCCTCATGACCTGTGCCGCATGATGGGTCAAACGTTAGAGCAGTTAGGAGGCCCCAGGGACTTCCACCCTGACCCCCAGCTCATCGACTCACTTATGAAGCACTCACCCAAAATACCCCACAACTGCCATTCTCCCACTTTCACCCGCGCCTACTTTGACACCATCTTGGCACAGGCCAGCCCCACCAAGGCCTCTGGTTTGACCAGACTAACTTCTACCTCTTCCACATTACCCCCCCCACATCAAGGCTTTCCTCTTCCTTCTTTGTCGTCGCGTTCTCACTCACCCACTACCCAAAAACTGGCTTGCCGCCCGCATACACCTCCTCTACAAAAAAGGCGACCCCCACGACCCCATCAATTACCGTCCCATCACCCTCCTTAACACCGTATACAAAATACTTGCCTCCTACGCCACCACTTGTCTCGCCTAATATTCCACCCACTACCACATACTTATCAACTCTCAATATGGTGGCATCCCCAACCACCGACCCACCGACCACGTCTACTCCATGATCTCCAATCTCTCTACTCACCCCAGCCTCTACCACCTCTACTTTGAACTCAACAAAGCCTTCAACTCCGTCCCCCACGAAGCCCTATGGCGAATACTTCACAACTACAACTTCCCTAAATAACTCATCACCCTTATTCAACTCCTATACTCTTGGCCGGCTGATTACCCCGCCGTCAATAATGCCCCATGTCCCCAATCCATTTCAATCTCTTCACTGAACCCATCCTACGCTCTCTCAAACACCTCCTCCCAAAAAATGTCTTCCATGAGCTCTTCTCCTTCATCGACGACATCGCCCTTCAAACTCCCTCCCCAAGGGTAGTCCACATCACACTCAAGTTCCTCTTCACCGTGGGTCCCAAATACCGTCTCCCCTTCAACGCCTCAAAATCAGAACTTCATGCACTTAACGATATTCCTCACGTAACCATCAGGATTGCTCCATCTCTTCACTTCAGCACCTGTGACACCAACGGCAACCCACGGCTCTTCTACAAATACCTTGGTACTTACTTTTTCAACATACAACAAAACCAAAACATGCTCGCCCTCCTCAGCAACACCATCACCTCATTCTTCAACGTCCTCGCTCCCCTTCCACTCACACATACCAAAATCATTAAGCTTTCGAACATGCAACTAATCCCCACCCTCACATACCGCCTTATCTACAACCCCCATCCCCTTCCGGACATCCACACTTTAGACACAAAAATCTGGACTCACATAGCCACCCAAGGAAAGCTATCCCTCCGTACCCCAAACAAAACAAAATACTCCTCCCAGCACACACTAGGCCTCGACATCACAAAACTTTCCGATGGGATTCACACGCAAACAATCAACCACACCAATCGATACCTCCGCAACGAAGGTCCCCAACTCACCAATACCCTTTTTCTCAAAGCTCTCAACCATGACAACCAAGAAGCCAATTTAATCCAAACCATCACCTCCGCCTCCAGCTACTACCTCAATCTCACTTGCCACAACATCCCCAACTGCAACCCCACCGATCTTCACAAGGTCCCACCCCTCACCACCATCCAAGTTGCCTTCGATTGTTACACCACCGAATCCCCCCCTCACATTACCTCCTTTCGCCGCACCACAACCCAAAACACCCCAATAAAATAATGGGTCACCGGCACCATCCAATACCACCAAAACAATCGCAGCTCCGTGCACTTTGGCGATTCCTCCTTGCTCCTCCGACCACACCTACAATTTAGGTTTCCCACACACCCCCCTCAACAATTCGCTCACCTCATCACTTTCCCCACCGTCCGACTCAACCTTAAGCCTCACGCCACGTTCCCCCAGCCTCATATATACCACCAGTCCACCAATCACTACCTTCTCTACACCACTCATAAACACATCCCCAAACCAAACCCCAAACAACCTGATTTTTGGGGTTGTCAGGACCTCCTTGAGGCAACCACTTCACACCCTCAAGCAACCATTTGCTAGTCTGACGTCTCGGACGACCCCGACAACAACACCCCCTCCGGCGCGGCTATAGTCTTTGTCCCCAACTCCCACAACAACTTCATCCTAGCCGCCACGTCGCCCATCAAAGGCTCTTACCCCGGCGAAATCTACGCCATCATCATCCCTCTCCTTTACCCAGACATCCACCTCTTTCCTCAACCGCTTATCTACGCCATCGACAATCTCACCACTTGCTCCAACCTAAATCTTCTCCAATCCTCCTCCACCTTCCCTTTCAACACTAACAATAACTCCTTTTGCTCTTGGTACCTCTTGCTTTGGCACTTACTCAAGAACATCAATCTCACCATCATCTTCACTTGGATTAAGGGACATACCAAATTCGAGGGCAATGATATGGCTGACACCGTATCCAAGTGGATCTCCTCTCACATCCAAATTTCAGCCAACCAGCTCACCCCCCTTGAGCTTCCCTCCATCCTTCACCTCAACACTCCTTTACCCGGCAAAATATCCACCAAGCACACTAAACACCTACATCATTTTCATGCCCACAACAATATCCACCTCTCGCTCAGTACTATCTTCTTTCTCACTTCTTCTTGCTTCTCCCGTCTCAACTTTAAACGGGTAAATGGCATTTTCAGTTGTAAAGGCTATGCACCACACTACAGTTTAGAAGACTACACTTGCCCCCCTTGCCTTACCAACCACCCACTCGACCCCATGTCTTTCACCGCCCTTTGCCCCTCTCCAAAAGCAGCCCACCTACGCCAACTCCTCAACAACACTTCGTCCGCCCCCACCCGCGTCATCATCAACAAATGGTACCACTCAGCTCCAAGAGGCGAAAAACGAAACTACATCTGCACCTTAATCCCCAATTCCCTTAGTAACACTCTTCGCACACCTCCTTCTAACAAATCCTACGCCACACATAAAAAGAATCTCTTAAGTGAAATTAAAGCTCGCACCAAGCCCTTAATCGCCACCTTACTCTCCGTCTGCCAATGGCTCCATGACAACCCCATTCCTAACTTCAACGCCCTCATTCCCATCCCCCATTGGAACCCTTGGGCCATCCCCCTCTCCGAATTCAGCACGTCCGCCACTCACCCTGTTAAACTTTCTTACCCTGCCTTCCCTAATCAGCCTCCCATCAACAAAAAGCCTCACTCTCACCGCCACACCCACATCAAACCTAAACCAAAAAAACATACTCTCATTTATCTCACATCCACTCCCCCACACACGTCTTCAACCACAAATTATTTCAGTAACACATTCAATATCATCCCACCTCCCCGATCATTCCAGGCACGTCCATCCTCAACAATCTGATTCTCTGCCTCGCTACTCCTCCCCCTCACTTCCATCGCCAGACATCAATCTCCGTCTCCACTCCCTAATCACCCTGCCCCCCGAGCCTCGTCTCCCCAAGCGCTCACCACCTACACCTTACCTTCGTCCTCTCAATAGCTACTAAACCAACACCACGACTGTACAGCCACACACCAGACCATGCCCTGAGGACTTCACACCAGCCACCTTTCTGCTGACGCCCATCCCTTCCTGACGCATCCACCGCCCATCAACACACCCCCCCGAAACCCTGACACCAGCCCCCCATCTCTGAGTCTCTTGCAGCCTTCCTGACTCACCGTTCTTTCCCCGGACCCCAGACCAATGCCCCCCTGTCGTCTCTTTCTGCCAGATACCCACCGTTCTCAGCTTCCTGCCTCCAGACTACCTGTCTCCAATTACCTGGCCCCAGACACGTCGCTCTCACTCCCCTCTGCCCTCCAACACACAACCTGCCTTCTTTCTCACGCCACCTCTACATCACATCTCCCCCCCCACCACCCCCACTTTTTCCCCTTCCTCCAAGTCCCCCCCCCACAGCGCTCTGCGGACCTGCGTGCTCCGGAGATCTTTCTGTTCACCAGACATTCTCTCTTCAGCAGCTCTGTCTGGTATTTGTTTCCCTTATGCTTTTTTTTTTCTTTTCCTTTTTTATTCACGCTCATCAGTGTTCTTGTGGTGCTCCAGCAATTTTGCCTGATCTCTCGGACTGAATCAGTCCTTCATATATCACTGCTGTACTTCTTCTGTTACGTTCTCCTTTTTTGCCTGTGAGTGCATCAGTGCACCTATCCCTTTGCACATTGCTTGCCTGGGCATTCAATTGTGCACCCTGACCCTCCCCAGGCCTACGGTGCAACAGTGAAGTGCTATAAGCACCCTGGATGTGGGATTCAGTGTACAATAGCTCCGTCTTGAGTGAACTTCGGCTCGCCATGAACGCTCTGCCCGTGGTCAGGCCACTTTGGTGCAATGCTTTCGGCGGGGGACCGCCATGCCTCAAAAAGAGCACACCGACCCAAGACCGGGCCCAGGATTGGCGGGGTTACAGCAAAACCCAGACCCAAGCACAAGCGCCACACAACAGTACGAAACCCAGTGTCCATAGCCCGGGTACTGAGGCAACCCGTGCCATGCAGGTCATCCGGCCAAACGAGATCCGGAGCCCGGGGTTGAGGCTGCATCCTGAGGCCTGCGCTGCTTTGGCACTCGAGGCAGAGGGTGCGACACCCAAGCACCTCAGAACCCCAGTACCAAGAACATGCATGCATGCCTTGGGAACGGGATACGCCACGAAGTCCGGTGAACCCCTAGGGTTCTCCCCAGAGGAGGGGACATGCGCAAGCACGGGGGCACACCCTCCTGGCGAGACAAGTACGTCACGCTGGTGGCGATAAGCCCTTCCGGTGTTGCCCAGGGCCGCTTTGTTGGAGGCCACCAGTCAGGTCTAGCAAGATGTACGTCGCCTCCCCTCCTCAAGCTTGGAGCCTCTTCCTGTTCGTCACAGGGGCGACGCCAGGGGGAACCATCGGGCGCCTCCCGACAACCTAGTGCACCTACCTACCTACCTACCACTTTTCAAGCCTTCGCCATTTTTGAGCAAATGTTTTAAGTCGTTGGCCTGGGTCACGGGTCAGGCACGGTCGTGGGATCCTGGTTTCGGTACAGGGCGGCACTCTGAAACCTTGCAAGAACCACCATGCACACAACCCTGTAGAGTCTTGGGGAAGTGCTTGCCACGTTGTTAGCACCCTTGACGGGGGGCGTCATCGTGGGCAAGACTTCGTGCTGGTGGTGGTAGGAGTGCTCCAGTAAGACCCGAGGATAGGGGTTTGAATGGCTTTAAGAACCCCGAAAGAACACGTCCCACTTCCACCCCAGGCTATATGCCACGCCACCCCACCCCAAGGACTCTCAAGCCTCTAGCGATGAGAGAGGTAGATGGTGGGGTAAACATACGGTACCCTGCGTGCTGCTCCGGTGCAGATTTTTGTAACCGAGGGGCGCGCCGTGCATGCACGTTGTCTTCACGCTTCTTTCCCGTCTCCCACCACTTCTTGCTCTCTCCTCCTTTTGCCAAACAGCAATATATCCCCATATTGGGGAGGGTCTTCCTTTCGTGGCACCCTCATGAGAGCGGTCCACCAAGGTGGGCGCGGAGGTCAATGGTTTGGGTGAGATTCTGTCTCTGCAAGTAATCTCGCCAAGCCTTATTGTAGGACGGTAAGAAGGTTTCAAAGGGCCCCTCGGTATCCCAGTTTTTGGTATAGCCCTACGAACGCACCCTGAAGAGAAGTCTCTTGCGGTGAGTACGGTTACCGAATATTTTTTTCATGTCATAAATGTCCTCCTCAAGGTGGGAGGGCACTCTAGCAACCTCCTCCGTGTAATTTAGAGGCACGGGGGAGCGAGGGGAGCTGACGGTCTTCATTAGACAATCAACGTGGACATCACCTAGTCTCCGCTGGTCCACTTGGATAGCATAGAGGTCGTGAGCCTTCTTGGCCACGACCTCATAGGGCCCCTCCCAATACGGTCAAGTCTTATCGCCAAGATTCTTACGTTGGCGACGGACCAATACGCGGTCCCCTTCTGAGATACTGGGGGAAATCCTCCTCCTCATATTATATTTATGAGCCATTGTCTCTTGCATGTGAATCATAGCCCTACGTGCAAGAGCAATAAGCTCCTCACGCCGCTGGAAGTAGTGAGCGGCGTCTTGGGCAACCCCCTTAGGCTCAGCAAGAGGGGGCCCAATAGTACGGTTGTGTTTACCAAACACAATCGGGTTAGGCGTATAACCTGAAGGACCTGGGTCTCATGCCACGCTCGTACAACGGCGGGCAAAACCTCTACCGAAGTAGGGCCCTTGTTCAAGGTAAGGGCTTGAGCAACGGCACGCCTTAGCTGCTTGCCAGTATTTTCGGCTTTGCCATTACCTTGGTGCCTACCCGCGAGACATATAGTTGAGCGGGCACCAATCTTAGAACAAAGGGTTTGGAAATATTTGCTCACAAAATGTGGCCCACAGTCGGAGCATATTTCATGAGGGGCTCCGAACCTATTGGCCCAGCGTTCAATTACCAAATGGACCGCTGTTTTCCCCGTTATCCCCTCATCCTTTTCTTCATGACGATGTTTAGGAATAGGGATCGCGGGGAGGTAGCCGGAAAGCCGGCAAACACATAGGAGCATTCGGTCATACACCTCTCCATCATGGGAGGTGGACACGTAGTGAGACACATCAAGCGCTATGTAGTCCATAGGCTCCATACGTATAGGCATAGAGGTCATGTACCATTGCTTGCGCTTGGTGTCATGCGTGTGAATGGCACATGAGGGACACGTTTGACATTGCAGTTCCACTGCTTTGAACAATTCCTCACCTTCCACGCCATGGTTAAATTCTTTCCAGTGTTTTTCCACACTGGAGGTCGTTAAGTGAAGTGAATCGTGGTATTCGGCCACCAAACGATGCAAAAGCGACGTAGTAACACACCACCGTCCATTACGGACGAGCTTGTTATCCACCAACCTCACCACATCCTGGAAGCTCCCATTCAAAGCATCTTGCCACATTTTTTTGTAGCGTGCACAATTTGGGTAGTGTTTAGCCAAATTTATCTCAACAACACTGGGGGCATCCTCCCCATGTATAGGTGTTGCCTGCTCTTGGGACTTCCAAGATTTTTTAATCTTGGCAATTCGCTCCAGTCTCTGAAGTTTTTTCTCTTGCTTTGCCCCCACCCCCCCCTTGAGCTGAAGCCAGAGGGGGTGGATCACACGCGGGCGCCCCAATAGCCCGAGGGGCCGCCTTAGACCTAGTAACAACGGGCGCCACAACCGCCCGAAATGCAAGCGGGCGAGTGAGAAGTTGTCCTTTCTCGGCCGCCATCATGTCCTGCACATCCCCGGCCCCTTGGGCCTTCCCATGTATGGACACATTACCCAACGCCGGGGTAGCAGGGTAAGCCCGACAGGACAAGAAATCACCCACAGGGTTGACGGGCCCCGGGGTGTAAACCACATGGAGGTCAAACTTGGGGAATAACTCATGCCAACGCGCTTGGCGTGGAGAGGGACCCCACACAGTTTTGAGGTCCTCGGTAGCCCAATTTTCAGGGCTGCGGTGGTCCGTACGGACCTCCAATTGCTTGGTCCCCACCCAACCATGCCATTTTAGAAGTCCCGCCACTATGGCGTAGCATTCGTTTTCCGGCGGGCTCCAATTCAATCTGCTGTCTGACAATTTACGGGAGAAAAAAGCAAGGGGGCGAAGACCACCATCCGGACCTTCCTGTTGTAGGGCCGCCCCCACTGCCCAATTACTAGCATCCGGGCTGAGGACAAAGTCCTTATCCCAAACGGCTAGTTGGAGGGAAACAATATCCGTGATAACACGCCTGAGCTTCAAAAAGGCCTGGTCAGCCGAAGCATTCCACGTTAGGCATATCTTTTTCCCATTCTTATGCTTAGGCAAATTCTTCAACATTTCAATCAAAGGGGTAGCTATGGAGGCGTAGTTTTGGACATAACAGGAATACTAATTTGCGAGCCCCAAGAACCCTCGGAGCTCCCGAACATTATCCGGTTTTTCCCAACTTTCAGGCGCCAACATTTTCCCTGGCGCCGGCTGGTGTGTGCCCTTTTCAAACACATGGCTACAAAACTCAACCAAACGAACAAAGAAATCGGTTTTGCTAACCGAAGCAACCAACTCCTCTTTCCTTAGCCTATCCAACACGGCACGCAGGTCGCGGTCGTGGTTACTCCATAGCTCCCCCTCCGTATGACCGGAGGAACCAATAATAATAGCATCAATATATACGTCCGCACAATCGAAACCTTGCAAGACGTGGTCCATGACCCGTTGAAAAAAAGCGGGCCCACTCTTGAAATCCATAGGCATAACACGTTATTGGTATCTCTTGCCCGCCAATTTCATGGCAGTCTTAGCCCGGGACTCAGGGTGAAGGGGAATTGGATGGAACCCTTTACTCAAGGCCACAATAGTGGACACCTTGTGCTTGGATTGATTTTCCAACATATTTTCAATGAGGGGGAGGGGGTGCGCATCGGGCAAGGTAGCCTCATTAAGTTGGCGGTACTCCACAATGAGGCCCATTTTCCTTTGTCCTTCTTTGGCAAAAACAAACCCGTCAGACGCCCACTCAAAGGCAGAACACGGCTCAATCTAGCCACGAGCCAAAAAATCCTCCACTATCTCTTCCTCCGCCGCCGCACGCTCCCCCCGGGCTCTTTTCTGACGCGAACCTTTCCCGAGGTAGGTGGTGGGTCCCATCCACAGTTGTTTCCGAGGGAGGATCACTATCGACGTCTACCTCATCAGTCTCGTCTCGTAGAGGTCCGTGCGGTTCGTGGCCTTGGGCGCTGGCACGCCGGCCGAGGTAGCATTGTTTCTTTGGTTCCTAGGACAGTCAGGGTCTTGCCTCCGTGAGTCGGGTCCGGAGTCGACGATGGCGGGTCTGGACACTTCAAATCTCTCCGGTGTGACGAGCGGCTTTGCCGATTTGTTCCGTAGACTCGTGGAAGCTGTATCTCCTCTCTCGGTTTGCTTGGTTACCGTGCTCTACTCCGGAGAGGGAGCGTCAGTCTCGACGATTTGAGTAGGCTTGGATTCCGGTGCAGGATCCTGGTGGAGTGACTGCTCTCCGGCTACTTTAGGTACCGGTGAAGTAGTGGTCGCCGACGGCGGTTGGTGGCCCAAAGTTGAATAGGGCGCATCCTGGGTTAGCAGCGGTTGGCTCGGTAGAGAAGGAGCGGTGTCCTTGTCCGTCGGTGCGGGCCCCTCCGAACCTATAATGGGAAAGAGAGTTGGTGAAGAGGATTCCGTCGGGGTTGTGCCAACAAGGGGATTGTCCAGTTCGGGATTTACCTCGGTGTTCCAGCGGCGGAGGCATCTCTAACTTTGCTCAGTGGTGGTGTCCTCTTCAGGGGTACACTCCAGGGGGGCACCTAGTGTGAGGAGAGTGTCAGAAAATATTTCAGTGGACCTCTTTACATCGTGTGTCATTTGGCCTGTTTGGGGATATCTGAGCGCCATGGCTCGGTGTTCAGACGGGTTGGCTGCTTCGTTGAGTGTTTGTTTTATGTTTGTTTTTTATATGAGGCATCTGTGGGTTTTTTAACTCTGGGCTCGGTTGTATACATCGTCCCACTGGTGGATTGTGTCGTTCAAGTGTGCAATATTGGCTGAGAACTGGGGCTGGGTCGAAGAGGGGACATCGTTTAGAGCCTGGGAGACAGTTTTGATGGTTATCCAGTCAGGCCTGATGCGGGGAGTGGTAGTAGGAGGGTACTTCTCGAATCACTCCGTCAGTGTCCTTTTGAAAAATTCAGAGGGGAGCATCGTTGATGCAGGGGCAGAAATCGGAACACCAGTTGGAGAGTTCCTCTAAGCTGGAGGTGAAGGTTGCATTTCCATTTTTGGTCACCCTCTGGAAAACCCGTTTGGTGACTCCTGACAGATGAAACGGGGTAGAGGGAACGGACAGTGTGCAGGAGGCGGCGTGGTGGTGGGTTGATCGGTCGTTGGTGTGTATGGCAGCGTGCAAGAGAGAACATTTTGTCAAACAGGAGGGGGATATGAAAATGTAATCAATCCGGGAGGATCTAGTTCTAAGGCCATAAGGGTATCTCGTGTATTCTCGGGGAAGTGGGGTTCGCCAACCGAAATGTGTCTCCAAGAAGGGGTAGGATTGCTGTCGCTGAGTGCCCTATCTACGGCTAATGGTTGTCACTTTGCAGTCCTCGGCGATCCAGCGTAGGGTTGACCAAGCAGTTAAAGTCCCCTCCCAGCAAAACAGTTGGGTATTTCTGTAGTAAAGGGCGAATGGCGGCTTCAACTTTGCGTCTCCATGCCTCACCAGCTGGTGCGTATATGGATGCAACCAAGAAGGGCTGTGCTCCCGTGGGGGTGAGGAGGGTGTAATGGGCAGCAGGGGCAACTAGGACAGGCCTTGCAGCGTGCGCGCCGCGTCGCGTCGCGTCGCGTCGCAAGGGCGATTTGCCAGCATGGCAGAATAATTATGAAGATCAGGATTTACGATGTTTTGGAGTGAAATGATTGTAGATTCATGAGTTTTAGATTATTATTGATCTATCCTGATTGTTGGTTTGGGTTACGGTTATGGTTGAACGTCCTGGTGTTTGCTGTGGGTTTGTGGCATCAAGTGTTCGCTCTGTTGTGCACAGTGTATGTAGTATGTAGGGGACAAGCACCACTGTGTCCCCCTGACGAGCCCTGCATTGGTGCGGGCGAAATATCAACATCGTGGACTCCGGTGATGGACTCCCAGAAGACGGTGTATGTTTTGGGGTTTGGTGTTTGCGTTCTTGTACGTGCTTTACGTGTATGACAGAGCCATCGACATTTTGGAGTTCTGGAAAAGGGTTACGACGAAATCAAAGGTTTTGACGATTTGAGAAATATTTTGAGATCAAGAATAGTTCGAGGTTTCAATGAAATCATGACTTGGATCAACACGGTGTTTGGTTCCGTGATCGGTTGTGTTACAAAATCGTCATCTAAGACAGCCTGTAGACCTACTGAACTGGCGGTGAGGCCAACAGCAGCAGCAGCGCTCAGTGAAGGAGCGCAGCGGCAGTGCAGTTGCGTTCAGCGAAGGAGCGCAACGAAGGAGCGCTCAGCGCAGGAGCGAAGGAGCGCAACGAAGGAGCGCTCAGCCCAGGAGCGAAGGAGCGCGACGAAAGAGCGCTCAGCGCAGGAGCGAAGGAGCGCAACGAAAGGAGCGATCAGCCAAGGAGCGCCATGCAGGAGCGCTCAGCGATGCAGCGTCCTCTGAAGGAGTGCAGTGCAGGCGCGCTGAACGAAGGAGCGCTCAACGCAGGAGCGCTCAGCGAAGCAGCGCCTAGCGAAAGAGTGCTCAGCGAAGCGGCCTCTAGCGAAGGAGCGCTCAGCGAGGCGTCCTTTAGCGGAGGAGCGCTCAGCGAAGGAGCATTTGGCGAAGAGCTGTGGGTCGCCAAGAAGGTGTGCAGTTCTTCGCGGGCAGCCAAGGATGGAGCCACGACCAAGGTTGAGTGGAGAAGTGAAGTTCGAAGGAACGAAGGAGCCTCATCCAGCAAGGGAGGGAGAGAAGTGAACTCTGGGGTCCTAAGACCTGCTGCCCATTGGCGATCTGGAAGTCGGCAGTGACGACCGCCGACCAAGGCGATCTCAGTCGCCGAGTAAATTTTATGTTTCGGATCTTATTATTTTATATTTGTTTCTGTGAAAGTGCGTGGTGGGTCACAATGTGGGTGGTTCATCGTGTGTGGCACAAGGTCTGGCGGGGGCGGGTATTGTACGAGCTGGGTGGGTGTCTGTTGGGGTTGTGTGTCGCTGTTCGGCAGCTGAGAGCAGCTATCCACTGACGTTGCAGGTGTCCATGGCAGGCAGTGTTGGTCAGCGTCGAGTGTAGCTGCTGCCCATATATTGGTATTTGCCTTTGTATCAGACCCTCATTCTCCTATCAGGTCTTAGGAGGGGAGTGTAATGGGCAGCAGGGGCAACTAGGACAGGCCTTGCAGCGTGCGCGCCGCGTCGCGTCGCGTCGCGTCGCAAGGGCGATTTGCCAGCATGGCAGAATAATTATGAAGATCAGGATTTACGATGTTTTGGAGTGAAATGATTGTAGATTCATGAGTTTTAGATTATTATTGATCTATCGTGATTGTTGGTTTGGGTTACAGTTATGGTCGAACGTCCTGGTGTTTGCTGTGGGTTTGTGGCATCAAGTGTTCGCTCTGTTGTGCACAGTGTATATAGTATGTAGGGGACAAGCACCACTGTGTCCCCCTGACGAGCCCTGCAGTGGTGCGGGCGAAATATCAACATCGTGGACTCCGGTGATGGACTCCCAGAAGACGGTGTATGTTTTGGGGTTTGGTGTTTGCGTTCTTGTACGTGCTTTACGTGTATGACAGAGCCATCGACATTTACGAGTTTTGGAAAGGGGTTACGACGGGATCAAAGGTTTTGACGATTTGAGAAATATTTTGAGATCAAGAATAGTTTGAGGTTTCAATGAAAACATGACTTGGATCAACACGGTGTTTGGGTCCGTGATCGGTTCTGTTACAGAGGGCAGCTGTTACAAGTCCGTGCTTGTCAGGATTACCACAGGGAGTAAGAACTGGCTCAAGAGGGGAGAGAATACCAAGCATGTGGGGGGACGCGATGGATCAGACCACGGATCAGTGAGCTTGTTGATTGTACATGTGCGGCAACAGGGGCTTTTTCCTCACTTCCTGCAGAAGAATGATATCAAATCCTCGTTTGAAATGGTGCAAGAGAAGAGGGATGAGGGGCTTTTTTTTCGATATTGTGGGTCACCGCCCTGATGGTGTGGATGAGGCTATTGGGTGACCACACTGCTGTAATGTACCCTTTGCTTAGTTTCGAGGCTGTTGTGCGGGCCGACGGGGGCGATCTTGGGTTACATGGCGCCCGGAGCTGGTAGGCGTAAGAACTGGGTGCTGGAACAGGAGAAACTTGCGAGGAGGCACGATAACAAAGGTGAGGTAAAGGAGGGGGGGAGCAGAAGAAGGGCACAGTGTGCATGTGAGACTCGACCAGCGATGAGGCAGACGGGGCTGGAGCGCCAGCTCTGATGAGGACTCCAGTCAAACTCTTAGCGATGGCTCTCAATGTTGCACAAGATCATAGCGTATCTGCGGCTTCTTTCTTTGAAGACCCCATTAAGTTCATCCATGGTAGCTTTGGGTTTAGCATGAAAGTAGGCCAATCAGGCTTCAACTCGGAGGCACCGGAGTGACCTAAGGTCCATCCAATGGACATAGTGGTGTCCAACTCTTACCTGTCAAAGATGCATGGGTACAGGACACTTGAGATTCAGATCAAGGACATACTTCCCCGGCAGCTTCGCATCAATGTGGTCCCCTTTTCCTGCACTAGATTCATAGCGGGCTAATGTAACTTGGTTCGATGCGTCAAGCGAGATGCCTCTACATGCCAATTGGCTAACCATGCGCTAAATGTAAGGTTTGAATTCACCGGGCACATCCGTTTGTCGCTGAACATGATTCCCGTTGGCCCCCATTGTATAGCTGTAGTGCTTCAGGTGCTTGTTCATAGAAGTGTACCATGTTGGTTGAAGAGTTTCAAATAGGGTGACAAGGGCGTCTTTCTCTTCTGGCAGGAATAAGGCAGGGACATAGTCTAGGCCGACCGGGCTCTTTTTTGACGCGAACCCTTCCTGAGGTAGGTGGTGGGTCCCATCCGCAGCCGTTTCCGAGGGAGGATCACTATCGACGTCCACCTCATCAGTCTCGTCTCGTAGAGGTCCGTGCCGTTCGTGGCCTTGGGCGCTGGCACGCCGGCCGAGGTAGCATTGGTTCTTTGATTCCTAGGACAGTCAGGGTCTTGCCTCCGTGAGTCGGGGCCAGAGTCGACGGTGGCGGGTCCGGACACTTCAAATCTCTCCGGTGTCACCTGTGAGGTTGGCGGCTTTGCCGATTTGTTCCGTAGCCTCGTGGAAGCTGTATCTCCTCTCTGGGTTTGCTTGGTTACCGTGCTCTACTCTGGAGAGGGAGCGTCGGTCTCGGCAATTTGAGTAGGCTTGGATCCCGGTGCAGGATCTTGGTGGAGTGACTGCTCTCCGGCTACTTGTGGTGTCGGTGAAGTAGTGGTCACTGATGGCGGTTGGTGGCCCAAAGTTGAAGAGGGCGCATCCGGGGTTAGCAGCGGTTGGCTCGGTAGAGAAGGAGCGGCGTCCTTGTCCGTCGGTGCGGGCCCCTCCGAACGTATAGTGGGAAAGAGAGTTGGTGAGAAGGATCCTGTCGGGGTTGTGCCGACAAGGGGATTGTCCAGTTCCGGATTTACCTTGGTGTTCCAGCGGCGGAGGCATCTCTAACTTTGCTTGCAAAGCCATTAAATGAGTGACAAAGGCACCAGCGCCTAGGACCCCACTACATTGGAAGACGGCTCTGAGGTCGTTGGGGTGCTTGTCATTGATCTGTGGTTGGAGTAGTTTTCCCCTAGATACATGGTCCGGTTCTAGGAAGCGTGTGGAGATGCCCCTATAGTTGAATCCGTGTGCCAACAACGCCCAGTTCCGTGCTTGGTACTTGATTTGAAACAGACTTGCGGTGTTCGAGGAAGCGACGACTTTCTCGATAGAATGAAAGGGTCCTAGGAGGGGGATGAGAGGTGGCAGCAGTGGGAGCAGCAAGTGCACGTCGAAATCAGGCGGGGGAGCCATGTGCATCAAGCCATGGGGAGAGCAGCAAGAATGTGCGGGTTCAACAGACGGTTGGGCGAGTCGCAGGCACAGCCCAAGCTGCAGCGATTGGTGGCCACATTGAGGAAGCGGCAGCAAGAGGAAATTGAGGCGAGGGTGAAGGCCGAGGGTTGAGGGTGGCAAGGGGAGGTGACGCAGGCAGAGAAGACGGTGCAGGCGGCAAGGAGGGCAGTGGAGGATCAGCATTGGAAGATTTACCGGAAGGTGGTGGCAGAGCATGAACGGTACATGGAAAGAACAATGCGGTACAAGACGGGAGCTCACGGTGGCTGGAAGGCCGCAGGAGATCCAGGCGGTGAGACTACAGGATGGCAGAGTCACAGGCAATAAGCGGGAGGTGCTGGAAGAGGTGGCGCGGAGCTTCAGGAAGCAGCACAACAATGGGCAGCAGAGGCTCAGCGAAACCACGCGGAGGACGGTCCAGGCGTTACAGAGGGTGTTCACGGCAGAGCAGAGCGAGACCATACGCTGCAGGGGGGTGATGCTGGGGGAAACAAAGGCGGCGGTATGGGCTCTTAAGAGAAAAAAGAGCGCGGCAGTGGACAAGCTGGTGGCAGAGGCATACCAGAACCTGGAGGCGCCAGAACTGGATGGTCTGGCGGACAGGGACACGGAGGTGTTGCGCACAGGCAAGCCCCCAGGGGAGTGAGGGGGCAAGGTGCGGCCGCTGTATAAGAAAGGGGATCACCTCAGGCCGGGGAACTGGAGGACCATATGCTGTGCAGTCACGGAGGCCAAGCTGGTGTGGATGGTGGTCTTCGGGAGGATACAGCGGCGGCTGTATGCAGCAGGGGTCATACCGAACAACATGTGGGGGTTTGTGTCGGGCAGGTCCACAGGGGAAGCAAGCTTTCTGTATGACAAACATTTGTCAAACAGGAGGGGGATATGAAAATTTAATCAATCCGGGAGGAGCTATTTCTAAGGCCATAAGGGTATCTCGTGTATTCTCGGGAAGTTGGGTTGGGCCAACCGAAATGTGTCTCCCAGAAGGGGTGGGGTTGCTGTGGCTGAGTGCCCTATCCACGGCTAATGGTTGTCACGTTGCAGTCCTTTGGTTGACCAAGCAGTTAAAGTCCCCTCCCAGCAAAACAGCTGGGTATTTCTGTAGTAATGGGCGAATGGCGGCTTCAACTTTGCGTCTCCATGCCTCACCAGCTGGTGCGTATATGGATGCAACCAAGAAGGGCTGTGCTCCCGGAAGGGTGAGGAGGGCAGCTGTTACAATTCGGTGCTTGACAGGATTAACACAGGGAGTGACGAACTGGCTCAAAAGGGGAGAGAATACCAAGCAGGACCCGTGTGCACACCTAGGATTTTATGAGGTCCAAAAATCCCAGAACCAGTTGAGGTGCGAGTTGAACTTCAAATTGCACCTCATGATGCAGTTCAGTATGAACATGAATCATTTTCATTCATTGAAGCGCAAGAATTCTGTAGCAGCTTTGAAGCAACCTTTCCAGACACCAATGTGCAGTTTCAACGCTTCAATACCCCGAAAATTTGATTTTGGTCGTTCAAACTGACTTTCAGCGACAACCGCTGGTATCTGCCGCGATCATCTTTCAGCCGCATCTGAAGTACTGTTTGAAAGGCTTCTCACCTTTCGGGTTGGTATGCTCTAATGTCAAAAAGAAAGGTGTCACATCTATGGCAATGAAATTTCATTTGGCCCGTTGCTGCGTTTCATCTCTGCACAAAGCAACCAATTCAGCTGAGGCGCATTTTGGCCTTCACAGTGCAACTCAGATTCCTCTGACTCAGAAGACGACAGTGACGCACACAGTGGCGAGAAATTGGAATGTACAGTGGAAGCAAATCTATCTCTCCTGCCGGTGGCCCATATTTCTGCCTCTTCTCTCATCTGGTAGGCCAAATCGAAGAAGCGGCGAGTGGAACCAACCAATGCCGTGGCGGAAGTCAGCGCCAGCCGTCAGGAAAGAGATCATAAAAGAGATGCTTGTTTGGATGCGGAGGAAATACACACAGATGAGAGTGACAGCAGTGTTAACAATGTTGTAGATGAAACAGAAGGTACGCAATTCCATTTATTGTGTTGAAGTACCGACACGCATCTCAAGTTGCGCTTCAACCTGCAACGCAAGTCCGGTTCTATCTCCGCAGGTTCTCCTGTGTTTGCGTGCACCGATGCTGAGGATTCTGAGGTTTCTGCAGGCAGCGACTCTGATGAAACCAAGTGCCTCCTTCGCTACAGCGTTCAGCGGGGAAAAGCACAAGAATACTTGACGGCTCTGCAGAAGATTTTATCAAAACAAAAATCATATAAGTGGAATACCTATGGTGAAGGCCTGTACAGACTGCCGAAACATGAACCGGCAGTTGACACTTGTTTGAAGCCTCTGCGCAATTGTCTCAGTGCTGGACCCCATCAACCTGCGGCAGCTCATGTGTTTCGTGTACTGGAAGGCAGCAGAAGGTCCATCAAATTTGATATTGCAGCAGATACAAGTTTTCCAATTGCCTTAATGATCGTCAGAGTTCACACGCCGGTCCTGATATGGGGGCCTGAGGGAGAAAAGATTGAGAAGCATCCGCATGAAGGATGTGTCTTCCATGCATTGAATGTGTATGACACAGTGGAGATTCCCAAGAATGCCAGGGGCCTGATATACGTTGTGCTCATGGAAGTGGATAACAACTTGACAATTACCTGCACCTCCGAAGAATCACATCACAACAGGGAAACTTCGAGCAGCGTTGCGAAGGGCTGACAAAGATTGAGAAAAAGTTGGATAAACCCATAAAGCTACACAACCATGACCAGTGATGCGTAATGATGCGTATCTATGCTTTGGTTGTTGTGTTTTGTCTGGTGATCTTGTACAGTGTGTTGAAACGCAAACTGTGTTTCAAAATGCACTTCAAAATATAAGGACAAGAAAATCAATGAACAGCACGTTAGATGTATAATTGCACCATGGCAATACGGGAACAGTACAAGGTAGTAGTGACATGTCTGACGATGTAGTGCTCTTTGACCTTCTGGCTTCGTAACAAACTTTGAGGAGTTCAAATGCAGGTTGAGAGACAAACTGTGTTTCAAAATGTGTTCCAAAATGCAAAGGTACAAAAATCAATAAAGAGCAACCAAGCACTCCGCAGAGCAAGTTACATGCAACTCTGCATCATAACAATGCAGCAGCAGGCTAACGTAGTAGTGACATGCGTGAAGATACATTTCTCTTTAACTTTCTGGCTTCATAACAAATTAAGAATGAGTTGAAATGCACGGTGAGAGGCAAACTGTGTCCCAACTCGCACCGCAAGTAGTTCTGGTATTTTTGGACCTCGTAAAATCCTAGGTGGTGGTGGGGGGGCGTCCCCGGGGAGGTTGGCCTGCCACGCTTGTGAGGGGCGTCTGGTGTCAGGCGCTGTCCCTCCCCCGGCCGCCCGTCCTCTGGAGGAGGCAGCCAGGGTTCCGCGACTTGTGTGTCCTGGGTGCGGTCGGTGCGGGCCCGGGGACCCAGCACCGGCCCCAGAGCATGCGCCCTTGCGGGCCGGCGTTGCTCGCTGTGGGGGTGGCGTAAGGGCATCCCCGGGGGGGGTGCCTTCCACCGTTGTGAGGGGCGTCTGGATTCAGGCGCTATCCCTCCCCCGTCTGCACGCCCACTGGGCGGGCTGTTGGGGTCCGCCACCCACGTGCGGTGGGCGCGGGTGTGTGGGTGTGGAGGCCCAACACTGTCCCCTTGGCCTGCATGCCCTGTGGGGGCTGCGTGCCGCGGGGGTGGTTGGGGGCCGTCCCCTGGGGGGGTGGCCTGCCACCTTTATGAGGGGCGTCTGGTGTCAGGCGCTGTCCCTCCCCCGGCCGCCTGTCCTCTGGAGCGGGCAGTCAGCGTTCTGCGACCTGTGTGTCCCGGGTGCGGTCGGTGCGGGCGTGGGGACCCAGCACCGGCGCCACATCGTGCACCCTTGCGGGCCGGCGTTGCTCGCTGTGGGGGTGGCGGAAGGGCGTCCCCGGGGGGGGTGCCTTCCACCGTTGGGAGGGGCGTCTGAGGTCAGGCGCTGTCCCTCCCCCGACTGCCCGCCCACTGGGCGGGCTGTTGGGGTCCGCTACCCACGTGCTGTGGGCGCGAGTGTGTGGGTGTGGGGGCCCAACACTGTCCCCTTGGCCTACACGCACACTCTACTGGGTGGTGTTGAAGATAAAGTCGTGGGTCCTAATGACCCTCCTGTGAAGAAGACAAGAGAACACAGCGCTGCTAAGCAACTGTGGCCTAACAGGGACGTCAGAACACATTTCCCTGCTGGGGCTTGGAGGGGAAGCGGACACAGGTGGCGTGCACAGCACGGATGTCGATGGAGTCGAACTGCCCTCGCCACTCCTGGCCGAGGCGCAGTCAATTGATTGTGTGATCAGCGCCGTATATTTTAGCACGGCTCAAGGGACTGCACCAGTTCACCCTGACCCTCCCACCTGTACAACAGAGGTCAATGGACTGCGTTCGAGACGGAGGAACCAAGACTCACTCCACTTATACGCTTCTTTGTGTGCCCTATAATACACTGTTCCTGAACCCAGTTGCAAGCAAGCAAGCTTAAGGACTTCGCCCGTTCCCTTATGGAACGTAGGGCGAAGCCCTGGGTAACCTGGTAAGGGTTCATACCGCGTGCACAGCGCGTGGCCTACTGTCATATCCCTTTGATGCATGGTGTGCACGCATGCAGGGAAGGGAGGCGAGATCAATACCTCTGTAACCACACTGACTCAACCAGAAGGTGAGCTCCTCCTGGGCCTACCTACCTTACTTACCATGCATCGTGTGAATGCCGAAGTGAAGCGAACGCAAAACAAACCTAAGCGTTTAAAAGTCCCTTTTGCGAGTTATAAAGAACCCTAAGCGTTGAATTGCATTGTGAGGCTTGCAGGATTCTTCCTGTTGTGCCTGTCTTGTCATTTCTCCTTTGAACCTGTCAAGAGAAGGTGGGTGCATGCACAAGGAAGTGTGGCAACGTGTGTATGTCGGAAATCTGGCACACGCATCGCGAGCACTACGTCTTCTCTAACCCTACGTGCGCACTACGTGCACCATTCGTCGAGCATACCTTGCGACCCTGTTTTTACCTGTGCAGGGGGAATGCGAGAGTCGCCCAACACCCCGGAGACACGACGGAGACAACCCTAACGTTTTAACGAAACAACCACGGTGTGCGGGCAGGCCTGCTTGTTGTGTTATGCTTCCTCCCGCGTTGATGGCCACTCATGTTCCGTTCCTCGGTGTTGGCGGCTTCGTGTTCTTCGCGTGTTCCGTGGCGGCCTCCATCTTTTCTCTGGCGTTGGCTGCTTCCTCCCGCGTTGATGGCCTATGGAGAGAGGGTGGGGGGTGGTTTTCATGGCATTTCCTCGGTCAGCGTTGTGTACTTCGTGCTCGTAGTCCGTCCTTGGTCCTTCTATCCCCGTGGCGACTGCTGCGACGGGTTCCTGCTCCTGCTCCTTTGCCATACCTTGTTTGTGTTTGCTTGCGCGCGTGGACATACCACTCTTGCTCTTTTTGTGCCCTCGGGTCTGCGGTTTGTGTTTTTGGTGGCGGTGGTGTGCTCTCTGGGGGCGTGTGGCTCCCTTCCCCCGGTTTCGCGGGGGTTCCCTTCGTATCATCACTTCTTTCCGCGTGGGCTGCCCACTAGGTATGCCCTCATACCATCCTTATTCCTTTCCGCGGTGTTAGTGGCCTCTTGTTCTTCGTGTGTTCTTTGGCGGTTTCCACTTTTTCCTCGGCGGTGGCGGCCTATACGGAGTGCATGTTCGGGAAGGGAGAACGGTTGGCGGTTTCTTTGGTTGCTGGGCGCGTTGGCGTTGCATGTGTTTCCATCCGCGGTGGCCCTTGTTGTGTACATCCATACCTTTTGTTGTTTGCGGCAGCATATATGTGCGCGGGCATACCTCTTGCTCTTCTTGTGCCCCTGGGTGCTTGTGGTACGTGTTTTTTGTGGCGGTGGTGCGCCCTCCGGTGGCGTGTGGTTCCCTCCTTTTGGTTACATAAGGGTGTCCCTCATACCATGCTTCTTTCCTCTGTGCGAACGGCCTAGTGTGTAGAAAGCATAGAATGCGTACGTGAGTGGTTGGGCGGCGGCTTGGTGCTCACGGCGGTGGTTTGTTCAGTGGTGGGTACGTCTCCTTGTTTATACCTTGTCGTGCATGCGGCGGCTCCAACGGCGTGTGCGTGCATGGACATACCTCATGGCTTGGCGTCCGCCGGCACTTTTGCATGTGTTTCATGGTGTGGTGTGCCTTTCTTTTTTTTCCCGTGTGGCGCTTTGCGCTTGGGTGGTCTTTTCCCATTGTCACTCTCACACACCTTGCTTGTCCCATGGCATCCTTGTCCTATGCGTGCGGGGGATAGTAGCAGGCGTGCTCTTTTGTTGGTGGTGGCGTGGCGGTTGCGCCCTTTCTCTCGTGCGTTGACCTCGGCTCCCTTTCGTCTTGTGGCTGCGTGGCGTATCGTGTAACATACTTGGTTCGGCGGCCGGCGTGTTCTCCTGGCATCTACCCTATGTTGTCTTGTTGTTTTGCTTTGCGTGTTCGTGTTGGGGCGCGCACAAGTCCCCTACTCTTGTTGCATGCACTTTGCTAAGTGATTTGGGGCACGCAACGTTCCGCTTTCCCGTCTTGGCGGCTCCTTCGTGCTACATAAAGGGGAGGTTGGTGTGTAAGAGCGGTTGTCATGGTTGCCCCGCATTGCATCGCAGGACAGGACCGTTAGCCCCCCATGACAACCACTCCCTGGCCGAAGGCCATCGTTTTTGCCCTAATCTCGCCTCTAATCATCTTCTTTGCCGTTGGAGCGCGCACAAGTCCCTAGCGCCTAGGACACGCACTTTGCTAGGTGTTTTGGGGCAAGCAACGCTCAACTTCGTTGCCGTTGCGACTCTGTTGTTCCTACTTTTCTGTGAGTGTCCTAAATTCTGCGACCTCGCCAAATAGCGGCGTAAAATTCTTTCAGGGGTTCCTGAGGTCGGAAAAATCGATTTTTCGCTTTATTTTTTCTGGTTGTTCGTCTTTTTCTTTGTTTTTCTTTTCTTTTGCTGCGATCCCGCGACGCGAACCAGCCTCCGATCCTCGTACAGGATCGGGCTTGTGCGTTGGAGCTCGTAGAAGCAGTCTGACTATGGCCTCACGCCATATTGGGCCGCACGTGTCAAAAAACAATTTGGCAAAAACCCTGACGTGGACGCCTTCATAAAGGACCCGGCTATGGCTCAGGCTACCCGTTGGGTTGCGCCAGTTGACTTCTTTTCCGACCCCGCGGACCCCTCCTAATTGTATTGGATGTGCCCTCCCTATCATTGGTTTTCCGAGTGTGTCCGGAAAATTTGGCAAGAAAAATTACGAGCCATTGTCGCAGGGCCGAAGTGGACACATAGAGAGTGGTGGAAGCCCCTTATGGAAATTACTTTACAAGGGTACCACCTTCCTGGGCCGGAGACTAAGGCCCGTCTCCATCAAAATGACCACATCACACCCCTTCCTCAACGGGGTTGGTCCACGGTGGCGCTATACTTGGACGGTCGTATCGCGCAAGGAAATTTGGCGGCCACTAAATGTCATGTGGCCTCCGTTTTGGCACCTGCCGTCCCTAACCCCGGTACGGATGACGAGCTGGGCATGACCTCGGAGGAGGAGTCGGAGGATGAAAGGGTGTTGAACTATTTGGCTTCGGTGCGCACCCTCACATATCAAGTGACGCATAAAAAAATCCTCGCTCCCATTACTCTTGACCCTACCCCGAACTATTAGGAGGCGCAAGAATGCGTGCGTGCACGCATTGCGAAAATGGAGAAGGAGTTATTGGGTGGGAGTGACGCGTTCCCGTGGGGGGCCTGGCCACGGGACGCTGCCCTGGACACGCACAAGCAAGCAGGCAGGCAAAGCACTGCGCTCACAAGGGCATCATCACGCTCGTGTCATGTGACAAAGCGTTTCAGGATCCTTGCCACTCTGAAACAAGGGAACAAAGGTATGTACAGCAACACATCAGGATATGTACACATGGGGTGAGGACTGCACTGGGGTAAGGGCATGACAGGACAATAGACACTCAGTCCCAACTCATATCCCAATCCCAGGTCCGACCCTCCCGGTGGCTGGCAGGGGCCGGGGCTCAAACACAAACCATGCCCTGCTCAGTCCGGACCCTGAAACCCTGCCAAAAGGGGAGGGTGTTACGCCCAGCCACAGGCGAGATCCTAGGAATCAAGGGGCTCCAAGGCCAACTGACAGTTACTCCCCATGTTCCCTTAACAGCAGGTCCCAACCCTCCTCTGAGCGAGAGATGAGGCCCCGCCATTATCTTCTAGGAGTTGGTAGCTGAAAATGGGCTGTTTCAGCCCAGACTGATATTACCTCGAAAAACTCCGAAATTGACCCCTCGTTGGGACCCCCCAGAGGTAGGGACGAGGCAGCCGACCCTATGCCTGTCAAGTACGAACTCACTGGAGTCCCCACCCAACCTGGTTCCCCCTGGGGTTCCGGCATCAGGGCACCACAGGTTCATCAAGTGGGGTCATGATGCCAAAATCACCAAAACTGGCGTCATCCCCACGCGCGGCTCGCCCCGCCAGGGCAAGGCCAAAAGCTCACAGCATAGGAGGCGGGCATCTAGGACCCATATCTGAGTGCACAACTTGAAACTAGGTCCGGGCTCCTTATGGGCATTGAGATATGGGGCCGCCAATTGACCACACGGGGGGCTGAAATTGGGGTCCCAAAAGGGGGAAATTTTGGCTGCCCAAAATGAGCCAAAATCCGGGGTATCCCCAATAGTATATCTCCACGCCGGTTTGGAGATCAGATCTGTCATTCCATATGCAATCTACCGGGAGTCCAATGAAGACTCCCATGCCCTTGGCTCCGGGAGATCTCCATGCCACTCGGCGTGGTGACAATCCAAATTGGGTCCACAATTGCCAAAATGGCAAAATTGTCCACACTCACTTTGGGCTAGCACCTTGACGAAGGTTGCTCCGCTTCGCCCACGTGGTGTGGGAACCATGGTGACCAATATACATAACAACCATGTCATATATGGTCCATTGGTCCATGCGTCTGGCGTGCACGAGGGGGCTGAACATGGTGCACGGCGGGCAGAAAATGTGGAAAATTGCTCAAAATGGCCGAAAATGCGCACACTCATGGTTGGGGCAAATAAGGCACGTGCCCGACTTGGACCGGAGTGTGCCATAGGATTGGTATCAAGTCATATGCGTCCAATATATCTCTTTGGCGTCGCCCAAACCCCTCCGGTTTTGGGAACGGCAGGGTCGCCAAGTGAGCCCATGATTTGGGA
Source organism: Eutreptiella sp. 'Long Island Sound 2002' (assembly GCA_964036045.1). Taxonomy (NCBI): domain Eukaryota; phylum Euglenozoa; class Euglenophyceae; order Eutreptiales; family Eutreptiaceae; genus Eutreptiella; species Eutreptiella sp. 'Long Island Sound 2002'. Next base: position 116,001,408 of record OZ038381.1, read on the forward strand.
TCGTCCCAAATCGCCAATATGGCGGCCACGGTATGCCAAGCCCAAGAGGAGTTATTCGCCGGGTCCAAGATATGTTGGGCACTGAAGTATGTACCCCGAATGCATACTTGGCCCATGATGTCAATTGAGCGCAAGGTTGAGAGACACGGTCGCCACTTGACATCATGACGGGCAAAAAACAGCAATATTGGCGAAAAAACACGCAAAAGTGGCTTGAAAACTACACAAATATATTATAATATCTTCGGCTTGGATTGAGTAATCGACCAATCCTTCTAAACACAATGACTCGACACCAATGACCTCTGATTCCACATATGTGCTCCACTTGCGGCGCTTTGGAAGGCCGCGCACGCTGCCTCCCAAGTGGGCACATGCAAATATGGAATATTGCAAAAAACACACCTTGCTCGCAACGCATCGCTTCGGGAGTGCTCCACAAGCATCCCTTCACGAAGGTTAGGCTTGCGAGTGTTGGTTGGGAGTACAATGAAGGGCCTCGTGCGATATGGGGTCCATTGGCGGGTTAGTCTGGGAATGGTGCACCCGCCAAATGGGCACATGATATGACACCAAATATGGCATACAACCCTACCCTCGCCTTCTACACCCCATCTAGTGGCCTAGAATCAAAGTGTGCCTACATTCTAGAGTAACTGTGGTCCCTTAACACGCATGCAAGTGCTTTGGTCGAAAATAGACCTCTCTTCGGAAAGCCGAATTTTGGCATGCACGCAAAATATGTTGCCAATATATATATGCAGATCATATATGTACTATCCGGGGAAGACAAGTGATATGCCCCGGATGTAGAGGCAAGCAAGGAGGGAGAAAACGCCAACTCAACATACTTCTACACGTACTTGGACGCCAAGTACGTGAAAAAGCGCACTTCTTGGAGAACACTCAAAATAAATAACCCTTTGGGCCTATGGAGCTCGGATCCTTTGGCCTCATCCTATGACTATGGGGGGCAAAAACTCATACACATTGCCTATGAGGCACGTGAACTCGTCCTTGGGCGCTTGAACGCTCGTAACCCTTGTTATTTCACTTGGGGGTTCAAAGCGCCTTCGACCGCCCAGATTTTCTGGGAAAAATCTGGGACGCGATGCATTATATCGAGGAAAAAATTGCGGATCACTCGAAGAGTGTTTCAGTCTTGAACTCCAAAAAGATCGTTTCACAGAATCATCTAATGCAGTGCACGGAACAGGCGACGTCAGGCGGCAATTTCACGACAATTAGAAATCGCGGTAGAAATCAGGTATTTCACCGATTTCTAACCGCAAATCGACCAAGACAGTAAAATTATGGTAATTTCACATCGGTTTAATGGCTAGAAATCGGATTCCAGATTTCGCGGGTTAGAGAACAGGGATATCCCGCTGACGGCCGGTATCGACGGCTTCCGCACGGGTGTGACGGCTCACAGGCCTGCGGGCCATGGGCCATAACGGGTGTGACGAATCGCAGGCCTCCGGGCCATGGGCCATAGGTTCTGGGTACCGCTTCACCCCCCTCCTTAGATGAAACCCTGGAGGGGGTTCGATAACACCCAAGCATGGCAGCGGGTACCCAGGACCATCCCCTGAAGGGGGGGGGGGGTGTCACATCCTCACTTCAGGCCGATTTGCGGGTTAGGCTGCCCAGTACAATCCCACAGTAAGACAGGTACGGTGCTGTAGCTGTTAGTAACTGCAAGTATAGTATCAAGTATCAAGTCCCGGGTCCTGGCGGCGATTGTTCGGCATCCAAAGGACTCGTTAACCCATACCAGGCGCACCGGGTGCCGGCTGCGACGGTCACTACCACAGTGGCAGTGGCATACACGGCCAACATAGGTATCACACGACGACCGAGGTGGTCCCACAGGTCGAGAGCGACCAGAAAGATTCATCAGGCTACCCCAGGCTTCCCAAGGCCGCAGTGTCGGGGGAGAGTCCCCACGGGTCCTTCCTTGGGCGCACCATGTCCATATCCACGACGCGAGTCCAGACTGGTGAAGTCGAACGAGCTCCTCCATAAGAGATCGGGCATCAAGGCCGTCTTTTCCCCCGCCCCATTACCACGAAGGCCATGCATGGGGGAGTCCCCATGCAGTCTGGGCGGAGGCGTCGACTCCCCAAACCACCAGTTTCCCAGGCAGACTGACCGAGGTCAGGACACCGGAGGTAGCCACCCGACTGCAAGTGCGTCTGCGAGTCGGTAGGCTCACACTGAGACTGACAGCGGCGGACCGCTGGGAGTGTAGTCAGGCAACTGGGCTTCCCGCCTGGCGCCATCAGGATCCAGCACATCATAGCCACTAGGGCACACGGTATCACGGGCACTCAAACAGAAGAATCTGTACTTAGGTACTGGTCCAGGCTGGACCTTATGTAAAAGCATGTACACAGCGACTCAGGCTGCCTTCGTATTCCGATTCGCATCCCCTCGGGGGGGGAAAAACAGTCCATATTTCAATGATGGGCTGATAATACGCAACATACAGATGCACATATCCTGGGGGGACAGAAAAGTAAGCAATAAACGGGGTAATAGGCGTGTAAACACACTCTGGATAGAGCGCCAAACCACGCCCCGGTTAGGATAAGGCATATGCAGGAGGGTGGACAGGAAAACGCCTGAGTTCAGGGCATATATAGTCTGCAGACACACGTAGACTGGTCCTGATCCCGCAAGTGCCATGGGACCAGACCACACACCAAAAAATCGCAATGCCGATGACAGTGGCATCCGTTGCGCAACGTCGTATGGGCTTCAAGGCCCTAAGAGCTCAGGAAATGTCAAAGTCAGTCGCCCTGTCTGGTTTCCCAAGGATTTGGCAGGCGGGGAGTGACAAATAGAAGTGGAAGAGAGGGGCCATCCTCCCCTGGATTCAGCAGGGGGGGGTATATGGCCACTCTGATGGCAGGTCACCGGAAGATGGAAGAGAGCAAGCAAGTGAGGGACGATCCTTCGACCTAACAAGCGCTCAAACTGCATCAGGGGAGAGCTCAGGGCGGCGATCAGGCGCCCCTGGCTGCAATCGCCCGGGTGAGTGCTGCCAAGTCCGAGACGTGGATCTTGGTCTTGTGCTGGCGGATGTAGTCCATGAAGGGGTAATTAGTCCGCGGCACGAACGAGGAGACGGGTTCCCAGGTGTCGTGGGACGGCCCATAGCCTCGCCAACGAACCTTGAACTCCAGGCCTCTGGGTGCTGAGGCGTTCGGACGCTGGGCCAGGATCTTCCCGACGGTATAGTCGTCCTGCTCTGCATAGTCGTCGTCCGAATCGGCCTCATGTGCGGCGTAGTCCAGGGACACATGTTGGCCACGGAGGTCTGGTTCCCGCACATGGAGCTGACTCTCGTGGCGCTCCTGGAACTGTCCGTGACCCACCTTGGTGCGGTAGGTGTCCTCAACAATCCTGCGGACCACCCCTCCGGGTGTGAACCAGGTTTTGGTGCGGTGGGTGCCCATAGGGCGGGGTCTGATCACCCACACCGGGTCTCCCACCCTGAACTTTTGCGCTGTCGAGCTCGGGGCGGACTTCTGCCGCTCAGCATGCTCCTTCTCGAGCTGCTGGCGGATGTCCCGCGCCGTTGCCTCTTGCCGCGCAAAGAATTCCTTGGCGTCCATGTCCATGCCATCACCAGACAAGGGAAGTCCCCGAGAAAGGGGGTCCCTGCCGAACACAATCTGGTGAGGGGACAAACCACCCGGAGTGGGGGTATCATGATGGGCCTTCAGAGCGGGCCACATCTCCTCAAACCAGTTCCGACGTGGATCGGTGATGTGAATCTTGCGCAGCTTCTTGCACAGCTCCCTCCAGCCACTTCAGCCCCGCCGTTGGACCGGCTGAGATAGGCGACGCTCTTGGCATGACGTATTCCCATGAGGGAACACATGGCCTTGAACCAGCCACCAGTGAACTGGGGCCCTCGGTCACTGCAAATGGTGCGGGGGATGTCAAAGACGGTCAGCCAATGACGAATCATCATGACTGCCACTTCCTTGGCAAGCAACCCTTTTTTGCGTGCCGGAACGGCTACTACGTAGCCGCTGTGGCGATCCACACAAAGGACCACACAGTCAAAGGTCTCCTTGCCTATGTGAACTTCGGGCATGGAGAAGACGTCCATGGCCACGCTTTCCATGGGCTGGTCAGGCACCGGAGTCCATTGGGCTTCCCCCTTGACGTTCCGGTTATCACGGTTGCAGGCCTGACAGACCGAGCAACTCTTCCTGACCTTCTTGATGGCGGTGTAGAGACCGATCTGGTCGATCTCAAACCGGCGCTGCATGTCCAGGGCTTGCTTCTTGACCCCTGGGTGCATCATGTGGTGGTGCCAAGCCTCACATAGCTCGAGCACTCGGGACTCTGGGACCAGCAGCTTACCATTCCGGTAGAGCTTGCCATCTTCGTCAGTCAGCCCCTTTGGCCACTTCTGCCCGTCATCAGGGTCGGTCACAGCCCTATACTCGGCCTCAAAGGCCTCAGACTTAGCGTAGTCGTCGGTCCAGTCGTCCTGGAGGCAAGTTTCAGGGAAGAGGTGCTTGTCGGACTCAGCTCCATCAGGGGCGAGTACTCTGACCGCTCTGCCCATCCTCGTTCCGAGACGGGCATCCGAAGCCATAACGAGAAAGCATTTAACACCCTACTCCTCCATCAGGCGCTCCATTTCTAGGATCCTCTTGGCTTCAGCAGTCTCAGCCTCATCGCCATGGGCAGACACGTCTGTCATGCCCTTGCTGGCGGGATAGGCCCACCTACTGAGACAGTCCGCCACGGTGTTGTCCTTACCAGGAACATACAGAACCGTGAGGTCGAACTTGGCCAAGGTCTCATGCCATCTTGCCCGTCGGGAGGCGGGACCTGAGGGGGTGTCCACGTGCTCTTTGTGCCACAACTGCCGACTCTGATGGTCGGTGCAGACGGTGACAGGATGGAGGGCTATGTACCCAGCCCATTTCCTGAGAGCCATGACGATGGCATACCCCTCCTTTTCTCGGGGCGTACACGTCCGTCTCTGGCCTTCCGCCAGGACTCGGCTCCAGAAGGCCACGGGCACGTGCCTCCCATCGTCAAGCACTTGTTCCAACACCGCGCCAACGGCGTAGTCGGAAGCGTCGGTGCGCAGGACGAACCCTCGGTCAGGATCCACGAGGTGCAGACCCACTGCGGATAGCAGCGCCTGCTTCATCCCCTCAAAGGCACGGTCAGACTCAGTATTCCAGACCACAGCCTTCTTGGACCCCTTCTTGGTCTCCTCTCGGTTGCCCTCGAGCATGGTCGTCATGGGGGCTGCATACTCGGCATACATCTTGATATACCCCGAGTAGTAATTGCAGAACCCCAAGTACGCCCGTAGCTCAGAGACCGTTTTGGGCTTTTCCCAGTGCTCGATCGCAGCCACCTTGCCAGGTATGGGCTTCCGCTGCCCGTTCCCAACTACGTGGCCAGCGAAGACCACCTCGCTTACTGCAATGGTGGCCTTGTCACTGCTGACCGTGAGTTTGTGCCGAACCAGAAGGTCCAGCACTCCGGTGACGTCCCTCTCATGTGCCTCCAGGAGCTCCTCATAGCTCATACTGGGGTCCCCGGACGCGATGATCACGTCGTCCACGAAGGGGTCCGCACAGTCACGCACCGGCTCAAGCAGGTTCTCCAGCATCCGCTGAAAAGCCGCATTGCCGTCGGTAACGCCCATGGGCATCACCTTCCACTGGAGAGGTCTAAGTGGGGTGCTCATGGCTGTGCAGGCACGGGACTCCTCGGCGAGAGGCATCTGATGATAACCATGTTTCAGGTCAATCACCGTGAAGATCCTCCGCCGGTGTTGTTTTTGCAGCATGTCCTCAATGAGGGGCAGCGTATAGCTGTCATGCTGCGTTTGGGCGTTTAGGCCGCGGTGATCGACCACGAGCCGCCACTCACCGGCCATTTTCTTGGGGACGACGAAGCACGGGGAGGCCCACTCGGAGTGGCACGGCTCAAGCCGGCCTCTCTCGATGAAGTCAGGGAGGATCTTCTCCATGGCTTCTTTCCTCTCGCCCCTAAGGGCAAACTCCCGGTGTCGATACACAAGGGGGTCCTGCTTCAGTCGTATGTTGGCCTCGCCATACGGTCCACGCACCGGTGGGGGAAACACAGGTTTTCCGCTGAAGAAGGTATCGCCATACTTCTGGTTCAGCCTGGCCCTCAATGCCTGGATCTTGGGGCAATCATCGGACTCTGCCTTGGCTTTTTCGGGCACCTGGACCGCTGAGCTTACTTGAGAGGTAGCGACCCCACTCGGTTTCGGCTCAGGTGGTCTTCCCAGGTGGCCCAAAGGGCCATCTCTGGTCTTGCCTCGGAACAGGTCGCCGTAGGTGGGTGGGTTTCCGCCGATTGGCTCGTCCTGGCTGGACATGTGGTCCAGCACCCTCTTTCCGAAAGTATCCCCATCATAGGAACCAGAGACGATCGAGTCCACTTCCCACCCGGCTTTGTCCTGGCCTTTGCCCTCATGAGTCCCCAGTCGTGAAAGGGCTGATCCATATACCCCTGAACCAGATCCAACTCCTCTTCAGTGAGGGGGTCCTCCGATTCTCCGATGTCAACAGGGGAAACCGCAAAGCATTGCCGCCATGGCTCCGCTATGATGCGGTTGACACACACGAAGTCTGTGGTGTCGGCCTGTTCAAGGCCCCCATGCACATAGTGGAATTCCGTTGGCCATCTCTGGGGTGGCATGGGCTTTCCCTTAGCGTCCTGATAGACACACTCTCCAGCCGGTAGGACGACCTTGTTTAAGGTCATGTTGGTCAATGAGACCACCCAATCTCCGGTGCTTTCCTCCTCGGTGCATCCCATAGGAACAACCAGCACTGCCTTGGAGCGGTCCTTGCGAATCTTCGCTACAGCCCTTGGATTGTCCCATCGGGGGCAATGGATCCACATCAAACCCTGATGCGGACCCCAGTGCTTCTTCCACGCGGAGTCCTGGGCGCTCCAGTACTTCTCACAAACCCGAAGATGGGCGGAGGTTCCTGAAGAGAATGCATCCAGGGCCAGATCCGAAGCTCCCAGGTCCGCGACAACTCGGCTCGACACTTCCGGCATTACGCCGTACTCCTGGTTTGCTGGCCCAGTTGGCTCAGTGCCCAGCGCGGCTACTTCGAGCTGATTGCGTTCTGGGTGGATCCATTGGCACTCCACATGGTGCTCAGGTGACGAAAGCCACGAGAGCTGGTCGTCCTGATACAGGGTCATGGAGGCCTGGGCCGGGAGAACGCCGGAGTCCGTCTCCATCATGAGGTCGTACCCAACGATCATGTCCCAGTCCATCTCTGCCTCGTAGAAGCGACCTTGCAGGAGGATTTCCTTCCTGAGGTTCAGGCGGCTCAGCTCACGGTGGTTCACGAACTGCAGCCCAATGGCCGCTTCCTTCGTGCCTCCCACCATGTACTGGCCGGTCGCCACCTTCAGCCTGACAGGTTTCCGACTGTCGGTCAAACACTCTGGCGGAAGTAGGCCAGCCTTGACCAAGCTGACCTGAGCTCCCGTGTCGACCAACACGTCAAAGACCTTCTCCACTTCCCCGCAAGAGGCGCGGACCTTAAGGTGCAACTGCCGCTCACGCCCGACACCGCGCACGGCCTGCAAGCTCAGGATCTCCGGCCGTTCCAGAAGCTCAACAAGCGACTGGTGCAGGTCTTGGACAATGGGCTCAGGCTGCCCATCTGCAGCATCCAGCTCCGGTCCGGGTGATCCTCCGATACTCTCGGATAGATCTTGAAACACATCGAATACATTCTTGGTCGCGAAGGACGGACGGGTGCAAGGGTTCGTGCCTTCACCTGCCCTCACCCCGCCACCGCGACTGTCTTTCGTTTTGGGTGCCGGACCGGGCCTTCCGCACGCGACAGTCCCTTTGTGCTTATCGTTTCCCGACTGGGATGGTGTGGCGCTTCCCACGACACCATCCTGCGACCGCCGTAGCTCGGGCCCTTGGCTGCAGGGGCTCCGCTAAGGGGCGTCGGTTGTGGTGGTAGTAGGGATACTCTCCTCCGCATCAACCTCGTTGACACCCTTCTCCTTTCCCCCTTTCTTACCCTTGTTCTCCGTGTTCCTGTTGTCCGACCTGGGGACCCAGTTCCTCTTGATCTCCTGGATCTCCTTGGCCAACTTGGTCCCCACCGACATCAGCTTGGAGAGCTCGTCCTTGTCGACCTCCACTTTGGTCTCCCGGATACGCACAGGTGCACGCTTCTTCGACCCGTGCACCTTCTTGTAGGCCTCCGTGTCGGCCTTGTGGATGGGGCATGTCCGGTGGTCATGGTTGAACCCTTTGTTCCTCCCATAACACACGAAACAGCCCTGTGGGTGAGCTCGTATGAACTCCCCAAAGGACAGCGCAGGGTCGTCAATGCGGCGGATGTCCTTCTTCTCCTTCTTCTTCCAACCCGGCTGCAGGGGCTTCCAGCTTCCCCGGTTGCTCCCTGCGTTCAGGTTGCTGGCCACGAAGGCACAAACGGCCATCTCGGCCGGCTCATCGTCGTCGTCATCGTTGTCGAGAGCCTCATCGCCATCGGCTTACGCTGGGTCCATGGCAGCTTCCCCGCGAGGCCCCAGGCCAACGTAGTTTACGTCACGGTCGCCGGACCTCAACCCGCGGGTGTGGTGGAGGTTCCGGTACTCCTTGAGTACCTCTTCTCCAACCCACTCCAGGATCTCGTCGCAGCTCATCCGCGCCAGGATGGCCTGCAGACAGATGGTCTGGCCGCTCACGTCACACTCATCAAGGCGCCACATCGCGGTCTTCTCGCGATCGCCCGTGACGGTGATGAGGAGGGCGTTCCGCAGGGAGTGCCGTTTGACATCCCGGGCCACGTTCCTCCTTGCCAAAGCCACCACGTTCGTATGATACTCCTTGGGGAGCATCATCTTGACCGTGTGGTTGGACTTGGCCCTCTTGGCTTCCTCCTTGGTGACTCTCTTGATCCATGCTTCCGGCAGCATGGAGAGCAGGCGAGCCTGCTCGTCACCCTCATTCCAGTCCTCCACGTTGCGGCGGAAGAGGGTGTATTGCCCCCGGAAGTCCCGCCAATCTCGTAGGCGGATCTCCCGACCATCATGCTGAAGCTTGATGGACTTCCACTGCTTGGCAGCCACCTGCGGAGCGTCCACCCGCTCCTGCTCTTTGAGGCACTTCTTGGCTTCCTTGAGGGTCTTGATTTTCCCCTCCTTGGTCGCCACGAAGTATTGCTCTTGGAGCACTTCCGGCAGGCGGTACCTGAACCGTTTGAAGACATATCTCTCCGCATCTGCGGGATCCATGTCTTCAGTGACGGTCACCCCCCAGTCGTCCAGCTTCTCCAAGAGACGGTCAAGGTTCAGGGGGTTGCCGTCGTACATGGGGGGCTTGATGTCCTTCAGGTCTTCCCACACGGCGGCTTGCCGCGGCCTTAGAGACCATGAACGCCGGCGGCGAGGTCGACCGAGGTTCCCATCGGCGTCCCCCACGGAGTCCCACGGCCGCCACTCCCATCTCCTGCACGGTATCCGTGTGGCCACGCCGTGGTTCCTCCATGTACGCTGAACCTAGATGTTCACGCCGTACTCCTTCCATGTATGCCTCCTGATCACGGCGCCGGCGGCTGCGTTCAGCGGCCTCCCGTCGTACACCACGCGGCGGGGTAATGCCGAACTCCTCCCGGTCTTCCTCCCCTCCGCCGATATCCCACTCCACGTCCCCTCCAGGGACCTCGTCCCTGAGTCCACCATAACGCCCGCCAGCCATTGGGATTGGCTCCGGGGCTGGTGCGGGGCGTCTGGTGCGTACCGGTGTCCCCGGTGGAGCACGGCGGTTGTGGTACTCTGCCCTGAGCCACTCATCAAGCCACTCCTCACTGCCACTGCCGGGCGGCACGCGCTCGTTGCGGCGGCCCGCGCTGTGATGAGAGGGGGCGCTGAGAGAGGGGGCACTGGCGCTGGGGCGACTCCTGGGGGCTCTGCCGGGGGCGTGGGCTCTGCCTGGACCTGGTCCAGGTCCCCAGCCGTCGTCCGACGAGCCAGACTCTAGGGGTGGGTGGTCGCTGCCGACGCTCCCACGGCCTTCCATCTCGTCCAATCTCTGCTGCAGGCCGTTGATGACCTTGTTCAGCAGCCTGGTCTCCCCCTGGCGATGTCCAGCTCCCTCTGGGCGGCGGTGGCGACCTTGGCGATCTTGACCATCTCCGTCTAGGCGATGTCCTGCTCTTTCTGTGCGCCCGCAGCGACCCTGGCGATGCGGATCATCTCGCCCTTGCCCCTGTCTACCTCGCGCTCGAGGGACTGGATCCTCCTGCGGAGGTGGACAATCCACCGCCAGGTGGCATCCGGGTCAACGTTCCCTGGTGGGTCGTCGGGGTCCCGAGGGGGTCCTCCAGGAGGGACTCTGCCGGGTCCGCCCGGTCCAGGGGTTCCTCCCCGGCCCGGAGGTCCGCCTCCGGGCAGTCCACCTGGTGGGCGTCCTCCAGGGGGTCCTGATGGTCCTCCGCCAGGGGGTCCCGGTGGGCCTCCGCCGGGTCGCCTCGGTGGGTCCGAGGATGGGGGCTTCTCTGTGTAGCCGAAGTCCATGTCTTCCTCCTCGTCCAGGTCGCCCCACCTAGGCGTCTCGGACTCGCACTCGGTGGATCCCGAGCTCCGGTAGGGAGGAGGGAAATCCTCACTCTCACCCTCTGGCTCCATGGGGACGTCTTTGCCTCCTCCGCCCGCCACTCCTCGGCGATGTCGGCGGCCTCGTTCATCCCCGTCGCTGGCGGTGAGGAAGGGGTCGGAGTCGTGCGGGTGTCCGCCCGCTGGCCTCCGTGACGTGTTGGCGGTCTTCCCATTACCCTTCCTCCGTCGATAGGCGGTGGGGCCACTGTCCCCACTGCTGCCCGTATCGACCTCCTCCGGATCCAGCGTCATCTTGGAGGAGGCGTCCCCTTCGGAAAGCTTTCGAAGGGTCTCCCCTCGGGATCCTCCCGGGGGAGTCTCGCGGCGGAGCTTTGCCTCAGCCTCCGCCATCGTGGCGGCCGTGGCTGCGGCAGCTCGCCCATCGGCCTCCTCCCGGGCACGGGCAGCCTCGGCCTCCTGAGCCCGCTGCAGCCGAGCCTTCTCCGCCTCCAAGGCTGCCAGCACCGCCTCCGTCTTGGCCCTCTCCTCAGCGACCTTCCGTCGCGCGGCCTCGATAGCGTCCTTCTTGGCGGCGTCCGCTTGGGCCTTGGCCGTTGCCTCGGCGTGGGCCCTTTCCTCCGCCTCCTTATTTGCCCTCTCTTGGGCAAGCGCCTCTCCCAGCGCCTTCACCTCGGCTTCCTTGCTGACAATGGCCTCCTGGGCCAGGCAGGTTTCCTGGGCGGCTGCCACCACCTCACCCCTGACCCGGGCAGTCGCTGCCGCATGGGCGGCTGCAGCCGTGAGACCGGCCGCGATGGCCGCCACGGTCGAGGCATGGAAGGCCATGCCTCTGCCCCAATCTGCGGCCTCCTCCTGGGCGATGCCGACGGCGCCCTCCATGGCAGCGTTCTGCTGCGTGGCCCGTTGCCGGGCAACCCGAAGGTTGCAGGGCACCCCAGAGGCGCGCTCGCAGGCGCGCGCCACGTCCCTTTGGTCGGGAGCGACGCTGCTGCTGGAGCTGGCCTGGTCGGCCGGCCTCCTTCCCCGGTGGGCCGACTCCACGTCGCTGCAGGGGCCTGACTTCCTCAGGTGCAGCTGACGGGGCTTGGCCTTGGCCTGCTTAACGACTTCGAGGAAGTCGCCAAGGGTGGTGTGGCCGGGGTGGTGACCGCCACTGGCCCGCTGGGGGCTTGGGGCTGGGGTTCCGCCCTTGGTGGCTTGGGTGGCTTCGGCGGCCAGGGATTCCTGGTACTCCGCCACTTCTTGTCCCGCCTCCTGTCCCCGGCGGACTGCTTCACCTTCCCAGGAGACGCGCTGTTGCTGCTGCCCTGCAGCGTGCGCTCGTTCCCCGGCTCCGGGAACTTCATCTCGATCATGTCCCACATGGAGACGTTGATCGTGGCTCCCGACGGGTACTCGTTGGGGTTCTCGTCCCCCTCAATCCTGTCGGGGCGCAGCGCTTCGCCGGGCCAGTCTGGCCGGGTCCAGACCCTCCAGCGCCTCGTGCGGAAGCGGTAGGCATACCCTTCCACCTGCAGCGAGTCTTCCACTGCCTGCAGGCGGTCGGCGCCCATATCCTCGCGGAGCTCGAAGCTCCCGGGCATGCCGCCTTTGCACTGGGGATGGCTGTGGCGGTAGTGCTGGTCCCACACCAACCCACACAGTAGGCGCACCGCATGGGGGTGGGGCCGCGGCCACGTCTTGCCCGCCTCCTGCCAATTCACCAGTGTTCCCCTCGATGGACTTGTCTTGGGGGTGGCTGTTGAGGCGGTTGATGAAGCTGGGAGTGCGGCCTTGCTGGTCGGCCAAAGGAACTTGCTGATGTCGGAGTTCCGGTCACTACTCCTCCTTCACGGACCCGGCGCTGTTGCCGGGCGGCGCTGCGAAGCCCGTGGTACTCGGGGTTTAAGTGGCCCCGAGTGGCACGCGAGGGATGGGTAACCCCGCGGCGGTGAAACGCTTTTGACGCGTTCCTGTGGCGGGCCTGGCCACAGGACGCTGCGGTGGACACGCACAAGCAAGCAGGCAGGCAAAGCACTGCGCTCACAAGGGCATCATCACGCTCGTGTCATGTGACAAAGCGTTGCACGATCCTTGCCACTCTGAAACAAGGGAACAAAAGTATGTACAGCAACACATCAAGATATGTACACATGGGGTTAAGACTGGACTGCACATATGATTTTACGATGTCGCCAGATCCCAAAATTCAGTTGCCGGACTATCGCAGAAACCGCCGCGGTCGCGATTTTCCCGCCGCCGCAAGCATTTTTGGCTCATTTTGCGAGATTTGTGCCAATTCTGTGCGCAGTTAAGCAGATTTAAGAAGCGCAATCTGCCAATCGCAATCATATCCTGCTCCTGTGATCAAATGACGGTCATCCCATCAACCTTTAGGGAGATGTTTCCAAAATACCGCCTTTTCGGGCCTTTTTGGGCACTTTTTCACGAAGAAAGTGGCATAAGTGGATTTCAGGGAGGTCTCATGAGATTTCGAATGGGTCAAGGTTCTCCCTAAGGTTAGTTTGGCCTTAGCAAACCACCATATTTGACCCTAAATGGTGGTGCATCAAGATAATTGAGTGGCGGGTGCCAAAATTGCCCCAAAACAACCATATTTGCCCTTTTTAACTTGTAAATCTCGCATAAGTAGATTTAGGGGAGGTATCATGAGATTTCAAATTGCTCACCCTTGTTGCTAAGGTTAGTTTGGCCTTGGCAAAACACCATATGTGACCCTACATGCTCTTGAATCAAGATGTATCAACGGCGGGTGCCAAAATTGCCTCAAAACAGCCATATTTGCCTTGTTTGACGTCTAATTCTAGTATAAGTAGATTTAGGGGAGGTATCATGAGATTTCAAATTGCTCCCCCTTGTTCCTAAGGTTAGCTTGGCCTTGGCAAAACACCATATGTGACCCTGCATGCTCTTGCATCAAGATATATCAACGGTGGGTGCCAAAATTGCCTCAAAACAGCCTTATTTGCCCTGTTTGACGTCTAATTCTAGTATAAGTAGATTTAGGGGAAGTGTCATGAGATTTGAAATTGCTCAACCTTGTTCCCTAGGTTAGTTGGGCCTTGGCAAACCACCATTTGTGACCCTAAATGCTCTTGGCTCAAGATGAATGAACGGCGGGAGCCAAAATTGCCTCAAAACAGCCATATTTGCCCTATTTAACATGTAATTCTCGTGTAAGTAGCTTTAGGGGAGGTATCATGAGATTTCAAATTGCTCAACCTTGTTCCTAAGGTTAGTTCGGCCTTGGTAAACCACCATATGTGACCCTAAATGCTCTTGGCTCATGATTAATGAACGGTGGGTGCCAAAATTGCCTCCAAACAGCCATATTTGCCCTTTTTAACGAGTAATTCTAGTATTGGTAGATTTAGGGGAGATGTCATGAGATTTCAAGTTGTTCAACCTCGTCCCTAAGGTTGGTTCGGGCCTGGTAAACCACAAATTATGACCCCAAATGCTCTTTGCTCAAGATAAATGATTGGAGGGTGCTAAAGCCCCCTCAAACCTGCCACATTTCCAACCCGTAATAATTGACGTAATTGAGGCAGTTTGAGAACATTGCCTGGCTTTGTGTTTGCGCTGCCATTGCTTCATTGCCCACATTGCACTCATATCATGTTTGTGACCTAACGAGGTATGGGGAAATTTTCATCCGGTTTCAAATTGGATTGTTGCCCATGTCATGTGTCTCGTTATGGGCAGATGAAATATCACACACACAACACACAACACACACCAGAACTTGCAAAGCAAAAACCGTGCATTGCAACGCGCGTTGGATGGCAACCGGAAGAGCCGGCTTAGGCAATGTGCTAGAAACACTTGGTGGCAACAATCTCCCAAACAGCTGTATTTGCACTTTTGAACCCGCGATGGTTGATTTCATTGATGTCGTTGTGCTTTCGTGTGATTTGGCATTAATGAAATTTTTCCCTAGAGCTCGGTTAGGCTTGCCAAGCAACAAATTGTGACCCTACATGCCTTTTAATCAAGATAATCGTCCGGAGGGTGCAAAAAGTGCCCCTGAATAGCCATATTTGCACTTTTGAAGCCACAAATGTGGATTAGAGTGATTTCGTTGTGATTTCGTCGTGATTACCAACCTGAATGGTTTGTGGAACCCAACAAGACAACTCCCACAGTATCCGCGAGGATCGGGTAAAGTTTTTCGTACACAAGGGTGGTGTCAAGGGCCTGGACTGTATAGCTAGCGACCAATCCCGTCCTGGCTTCTACAAATTTTCGTTCCACCACGTCTTGCATTTCGTTTTCTGGGATCTCATGTTCAACGACACTTTTGTGATGTGCTCGTCAATTTTCGCACAAGCCCTGGGAACTGCTATTGGTGGGTCCACCTCCGCCCAATACGCTTCCATGGTCGTAGCTAAAAAAGAAATTGACTTGAACTCTTCTTCCCTACCCCCCATTGTTAGATATCGGGATAATTTCCTGGTCTTGGTTCTCCAGAGTTTTCTGCAACACACATCCGTGAACGAGTGTATTGCACAGGTATTGCGCCGACTTACTGAAACTATCCGTATGAACCTCACGCTGGAAGCTGTAACACCACGCCTGCCTTTTCTTGAAGCTATGGTCTTTGTTACTTCCAACTCAACCTTCAGCCCGAACTCCCGTGACATGCTGTCTTCATACGTCCCCAACCAAATAGCTAAGTGTACACACTATGCACATAGTTGAAATATCACAGAGGAAATATCACAGTTGTGTCGGTCATTTTTTGCCCGCCTGTCCCATCTCTCCATTCAAGTGGTGGTTTGGCTTGCCGTTGTGGTGGTTGATGATTCTGCTGCGGTTGCAATCCATGATGCATGATGCATGATGCTCCACTTCTCTTCTCAAAGCAATGTCGTCTATCCCGCAAATTGGCGGTACTCTTCCAGTGTTGGCAAGGGAGCACTTGTGCATGTGGCTGCTGTGTTGGAGTTCCTGAGCAATGAGATGTTGGAGCTTGCGAGCAACGCATCAAGAGAAAACAAGAAGTAGCAACGTATCACGCCTCGGCTCTTGATGGTATGCACCGTGTGCAAGAGGCCTTGGCGGCCTTCCTCCCCCTCGTGTTCAAGGTGCCGCGTGTCCAAGATACAACATGTGTATGTACCGCATTTTTTTGGGACCTGGCTACAAGGGGACTGTTTCATGGGAATCAGTAACATCAAGAATGGGGCTGCGGGGGTGGGAAGACTGGGGGGGGTGCCGCCTAACACCACTGAACGTATTCAGCAAATGTAAACATTCACAACAGCACATGCACATTACGGGGAGAGAGAGAGAGAGAGAGAGAGAGGGAGAGAGAGAGAGAGAGAGAGAGAGAGAGAGAGAGAGAGAGCGTGAGAGAGAGAGAGAGAGACAGACAGGGAGAGAGAGAGAGAGACAGTCCTGGGTCCGTGAGTTTGTTGCATCAATTCACGTCCTGCACGCACGCACTGTGCACACTGCACGCACCCACTGTGCACACTGCACGCACCCACTGTGAACACTGCACGCACGGACTGTGCACGCTGCACGCACGCATGGTGCACGCTGCACGCACGCATGGTGCACGCTGCACGCACGCATTGTGCACGCTGCACGCACGCACTGTGCACACTGCACGCACCCACTGTGCACACTGCACGCACCCACTGTGAACACTGCACGCACGGACTGTGCACGCTGCACGCACGCATGGTGCACGCTGCACGCACGCATGGTGCACGCTGCACGCACGCATTGTGCACGCTGCACGCACGCATTGTGCACGCTGCACGCACGCACCCACTGTGCACGCCGCACGCAGGCATTGTGCACCCTGCACGCACGCATCGTGCACGCTGCACGCACGCACCCACTGTGCACGCTGCACGCACGCACTGTGCACACTGCACGCACGCATTGTGCACGCTGCACGCACCCACTGTGCACACTGCACGCACCCACTGTGCACGCTGCACGCACGCATTGTGCACGCTGCACGCATTGTGCACGCTGCACGCACGCACTGTGCACGCTGCACACACGCACTGTGCACGCTGCAGGCACGCATTGTGCACACTGCACGCACGCATTGTGCACGCTGCACACACGCACTGTGCACGCTGCAGGCACGCATTGTGCACACTGCACGCACGCATTGTGCACACTGCACGCACGCATTGTGCACGCTGCACGCACGCACCCACTGTGCACGCCGCACGCAGGCATTGTGCACGCTGCACGCACACATCGTCCACACTGCACGCACGCACCCACTGTGCACGCTGCACGCACGCACTGTGCACGCTGCACGCACGCATTGTGCACGCTGCACGCACGCATTGTGCACGCTGCACGCACCCACTGTGCACACTGCACGCACCCACTGTGCACGCTGCACGCACGCATTGTGCACGCTGCACGCATTGTGCACGCTGCACGCACGCACTGTGCACGCTGCACACACGCACTGCGCACACTGCACGCACGCATTGTGCACACTGCACGCACGCACTGTGCACACTGCACGCACGCACTGTGCACACTGCACGCACGCACTGTGCACACTGCACGCACGCACTGTGCACGCCCCACGCACGCATTGTGCACGCTGCACGCACGCATTGTGCACGCTGCACGCACGCATTGTGCAGGCTGCACGCTGGGGTCTTGTGTTTAGCGTTGAAGGACAAGCCTGTGGTCTTAAAGATTGCCGTCTGAAATGACACAACAAGGATGCTTGTTGCATGGGCAATTAATTCCAGTGTCACCCCAAACTGGATGCGAAAAAAGGACATGGCAACTTTCATCCACCGACGCCAGCAAAGTGGGCAACACAATTACAAAAAACCAATGCGGAATTCTCAAATCACCAAACTGAAACGATGATATGATTCCGGGTGTTGACTTTCATCGTCTTTGCTACAAGCACTCTTCATGACATGACTCCAGAATTCTAGTGATTTTGCAAAAGATGTGCATGGCGTTACAACCTAGAGTTTGCATCCTCCCAGCCAACAATTGGACGAGTTGGGAGGTCGTGTGATGACCATATTCATGTGTTATCTGAACGCTCCCTCGAGAGTAATTGGTGTCGTGTAACAGGGTGGTAATAATTGGTGTGTTGTGCACATCATGGAGCTATCCAGTACCTTTGCATTGTGTGTTGTCGCTTAGTAGTTCAAATCTGCACAGGCCAAAGGCAACTGTTCTGTGGGCATCATGGCCCATTGCCCATTTCAATTGTGAGGCTGTATGAATTTGGAAGATTGTGGTGGTGCATGGTGTGTGTTGTGCTTGGTTGTGGGACAGGTTTTTTTTTTTTGCGTTGAATGTTCACTTTAAGGTCCGTACTGGACCTTGGTTGTGGGACAGGTTGTTTGGCAGGCGGGGGCACAGACGAGAGGAGCACGAGGGGGGGGGGGGGGGGGGTGGCACCAAGGGGTTTGACACACGGGCAGGGCGGTCTGTAGTCTGTAGACTTTGTCTGCCCCTAATTGCAGACACTGTCAGCATGTTGTGGACTTTAAAGGACAATATTTGGGAAGGGGAGCCTTCGGCCCACTTCCTCAATCACGGTCCACTCGCGTCGTTTACCTGTGCACATGGGTATCGACATGTTTTCTACGGTGCCAAAGTGGGAATACGTCGCGCTTGTGGGATTGGCCATCTTTGTGCTCTCTGGTCTGATTTCAATGCTCCCCCCCATTGGGGTGGCCTCTTATGTCAAGTACGATGGGTTCTGTTACACTGATTACCGAGATGTTACACACTGCGTCTTGTGGCTGCTGATCATGGTTCCATGTGTGTTCGGTGTCCTGCTGCTCTATGTTCAGATCTACAAGCGGAGCGGTTTGTCATAGACAGTCCGCTTCGGTCTTCTCGGCTTTTGGTTTGTTTTCCTTTGCGGGTGGGTCCTTGGGATCCCCACCTGTTTACACATATGATGCGCCTGTTGCCTACCCAACGTACAGTGGTCCGCTGCCCACTCCTGCATACACACAGGTGTATTGAGCAGATGCCCAAACTGCATTTTGCCAGCAACTTATTTTGTCTTCTCTTAACGCAACAACCCAGGTGTCCATCCCACATCTCCGTTGCCTCTGCATGGCAGTGTGGTCTGCACAGGTCGGACCGAATGTTTCATCGAACCCATGCCGGCGCCTACGTGCACTTTTCTCGCATCTTGCCCAACGATGAAAAAACGTCCAAAAAATGGCCGTTTTTTGGTCAAAAGTTGAGTTTTTTGGCCTCAGACAAGCGGTTGAAGACCATTTTCCTTCCAAAATCGGCCAAAAAAGGAAGTTTTTTGGTCAAAAATTGAATTTTTTTGCCTTCAGCCAAGCAGTTGAAGACCCCCCCCCCCCATTTCGAGGGTGCTGGATGCGAAAAAGCAGGTTGTAGGCACACACAGATCAGGAAAACACAATTTACAGCATCCATATGCACCAAAATTTCCCATTTCATGAAAAAAACGGCAAAAAATGGCCGCTTTTTGGTCAAAAATTGAGTTTTTCGGCTTCAGACAAGCAATTGAAAACCCCCCGCCCTATTTTGAGGGTGCTGGATGCAAAAAAGCAGGTACTAGAGAGAGACAGATCACGAAAACACAATTTACAGCATACATTTTTCATGAAAAAACGGCCAAGAATGGCCGTTTTTGGTCAAAAATTGAGTTTTTCGGCCTCAGACAAGCATTTGAAGACCCCCCCCCCCCTATTTCGAGGGTGCTGGATGCGAAAAAGCAGGTTCT
Organism: Eutreptiella sp. 'Long Island Sound 2002'; assembly: GCA_964036045.1. Taxonomy (NCBI): domain Eukaryota; phylum Euglenozoa; class Euglenophyceae; order Eutreptiales; family Eutreptiaceae; genus Eutreptiella; species Eutreptiella sp. 'Long Island Sound 2002'. The sequence continues at coordinate 116,020,765 of OZ038381.1, forward strand.
AGGCAGACACAGATCACGAAAACACAATTTACAGCATGCATATGCACCAACATTTGTCATTTTTCATGAAAAAAAACGGCCAAGAATGGCCGTTTTTTGGTCAAAGATTCAGTTTTTCGGCGCCAGACACGCATTCGCAGACCCCCCCCCCCCTTTTGAGGGTGCTGGATGCGAAAAAGCAGGTTGTAAGGGCACGCAGACGACGAAAACACAATTTGCAGCATCTGTATGTACCAAAACTACCCATTTTTCATGAAAAATCGGCCAAAAATGGCCGTTTTTTGGTCAAAAATTGAAGGTTTTTGGCCCCAGACAAGCAGTTGAAGACCCCCCCCCCCCTATTTTGAGGGTGCTGGATGCGAAAAAGCAGGATGTAGGCAGACACAGAGCAGGAAAACACAATTCACAGCATCCGTATGTACCAAAATTTGTTGTTTTTTCATGAAAAATCGAAAAATATGGCCGTTTTCCGGTCAAGAATTGAGTTCTTTTGGCCTCAGACAAGCAGTTGAAGACCCCCCCCCTCCATTTGGAGGGTGCTGGATACGAAAAAGCAGGTTGTAGAGGCATATATGTCACGAAAACACAATTTACAGCATGTGTATGCACCAAAATTTGCCATTTTTCATGAAAAAAAACGGCCAAAAATGGTTTTTTTTTGGCCAAAAATTGAGTTTTTTTAGCTTCAAATAAGCAGTTGAAGACCCCCTCCCCCTATTTTGAGGGTGCTGGATGCTAACAAGCAGGTTGTAGGGGCACACAGATCACAAAAACGCAATTTACAGCATGCGTATGCACCAAAATTTGCCATTTTTCATGGAAACCAACGGCAAAAAATGGCCGCTTTTTGGTGAAAAATTGTGTTTTTTGCTCCAGCCAAGCAGTTGAAGACCTCCCCACCCCTATTTTGAGGGTGCTGGATGCAAAAAAGCATGTTGTATGGGGACACAGATCGCCCAAGCACAATTTACAGCATGCTAACTACTTAAAAGGGTGTTTTTTTTTATGTTGCAGGTTTTGGGATTTTTGGACGTCATAAAATCCCATGGGGTAAGGGTATCACAGGACAATAGACACTCAGTCCCAACTCATATCCCAATCCCAGGTCCGACCCTCTCAGTGGCTGGCAGGGGCCGGGGCTCAAAAACAACCCATGCCCTGCTCAGTCCGGACCCTGAAACCCTGCGGATAGGGGAGGGTGTTTCGCCCTGCCACAGGCGAGTTCCTGGGAACCAAGGCGCTCCAAAGCCAACCGACAGTGGCTGCCCATGCTCCCTTAACTGCAGGTCCGAACTCTTCTCTGAGTTAGAGATAGGGCCCCGCCATTATCTCCTAGGAGTTGGTAGCTGAAAATGGGCTGTTTCAGCCCAGACTGATATTAGCTCGAAAAACTCCAAAATTGACCCCTTGTCTGGACCCGCCAGAGGTAGGGACGAGGCAACCGACCCTATGCCCCTCACGTAGCAACTCAATTGGGTCCTCACCAAACCTGGTTCCCTCTGGGGTCCCGGCATCAAGGCACCACAGGTTCATCAACTGGGGTCATGATGCCAAAATCACCAAAATTGGCGTCATTCCCACGCGTGGCTTGCCCGGCCAGGGCATTGCCAATAGCCCACAGGATGGGAGGCAGGACCTGAGACGTATATCTGAGTGCACAACCTGAAATGAGGTCCGGGCTTCATATGGGCATACAGAAATGGGGCCGCCAATTGACCACACGGGGGGCTGAAATTGGGGTCCCAAAAGGGGGTCATTTTGGCTGCTCAAAATGAGCCAAAATCCGGGGTATCCCCAATGGAGATCGGATCCGCCATTCCATATGCGATCCACCGGGAGTCGAAAGAAGACTCCCATGCCCTTGGCTCACAAAGATCTCCATGCCACTCGGCGTGGTGACAATCCAAATTGGGTCCACAATTGCCAAAATGGCAAAATTGTCCACACTCACTTTGGGCTAGCACCTTGACGAAGGTTGCTCCGCTTCACCCACGTGGTGTGCGAACCATGGTGACCAATATACATAACACCCATGTCATATATGGTCCATTGGTCCATGCGTCCGGCGTGCACGAGGGGGCTGGACATGGTGCACGGCGGGCAGAAAATGTGGAAAATTGCTCAAAATGTCCGAAAATGCGCACACTCATGGTTGGGGCAAATGAGGCACATGCCCGACTTGGACCGGAGTGTGTCATAGGATTGGTATCAAGTCATATGCGTCCAACATATCTTTTGGGCGTCGCCCAAACCCCTCCAGTTTTGGGAATGGCAGGGTCGCCAAGTGAGCCCATGATTTGGGATCGTCCCAAATCGCCAACATGGCGGCCACGGTATGCCAAGCCGAAGGGGAGTTATTCGCCGGGTCCAAGATATGTTGGGCACCCAAGTATCTACCCCCATAACATACTTGGGTCATGATGTCAATTGAGCGCAACGTTGAGATACACGGTCGCCACTTGACATCATCACGGGCAAAAAACAGCAATATTGGCAAAAAAACACGCAAAAGTGGCTTGAAAACTACACAAATATTTTATAATATCTTCGGCTTGGATTGAGTAATCGACGAATCCTCCTAAACACAATGACTCGACACCAATGACCTTCGATTCCACATATGTGCTCCACTTGGGGCGCTTTCGAAGGCCGCGCGCGCTGCCTCCCAAGTGGGCACATGCAAATATGGAATATCGCAAAAAACACACCTTGCTCGCAACGCATCGCTTCGGGAGTGCTCCACAAGCGTCCCCTCACGAAGGTTAGGCTTGCGAGTGTTGGTTGGGAGTACAATGAAGGGCCTCGTGCGATATGGGGTCCATTGGCGGGTTAGTCTTGGAATGGTGAACCCGCCAAATGGGCACGTGATATGACACCAAATATGGCATACAACCCTACCCTCGCCTTCTACACCCAACCTAGTGGGCTAGAATCAAAGTGTGCCTATATTCTAGAGTAACCTTGGTCCCTTAACACGCATGCAAGTGCTTTGGTCGAAAATCGACCTCTCTTCGGAAAGCCGAATTTTGGCATGCACGCAAAATATGTTGCCAATATATATATGGAGATCATATATGTACTATCCGGGGAAGACAAGTGATATGCCCCGGATGTAGAGGCAAGCAAAGAGGGAGAAAACGCCAACTCAACATACTTCTACACTTGGACGCCAAGTACGTGAAAAAGCGCACTTCTTGGAGAACACTCAAAATAAATAACCCTTTTGGCCTATGGAGGTGGGATCCTTTGGCCTCATCCTATGACTATGGGGGGCAAAACCTCATACACAGTGCCTATGAGGCACGTTAATTCGTCCTTGGGCGCTTGAACGCTCGTAACCCTTGTTATTTCACTTGGGGGTTCCAAGCGCCTTCGGCCGCCCAGATTTTCTGGGAAAAATCTGGGACGCGATGCATTATATCGAGGAAAAAATTGCGGATCACTCGAAGAGTGTTTCAGTCTTGAACTCCAAAAAGATCGTTCTACAGAATCATCTAATGCAGTGCACGGAACAGGCGACGTCAGGCGGCAATTTCACGACAATTAGAAATCGCGGTAGAAATTGGGTATTTCACCGATTTCTAACCGCAAATCGACCAAGACAGTAAAATTATGGTAATTTCACATCGATTTAATGGTTAGAAATCGGATTCCAGATTTCGCGGGTTAGAGAACAGGGATATCCCGCTGACGGCCGGTATCAACGGCTTCCGCACGGGTGTGACGGCTCACAGGCCTCCGGGCCATGGGCCATAACGGGTGTGACGAATCACAGGCCTCCGGGCCATGGGCCATAGGTTCTGCGTACCGCTTCAGGAGGGCCACTACCGTTAAGCGCTACCGAAAAACTAATCGCACCAAACGATTGTTGGCGGCTTCTCGTGTCGGTGGCGTTGTCACCACCCGAGACCCTATTGTGTCTCCGGAGGTGGAGCTCATGAGGAAACGTATCCTTGCGGAATATGAGCGGGATGTTTTTAGTAGGGAGGTTCGTCTCTGTCCGTGCAACAAACATCCTAAGGTCCGTGCTACGGAGCAGTTGGGGGTTGCTTAGCTTGATCTATACCCAAACGCTAAGCCCAAGTCCGTGAAGCCTATACGGTTGGTGGTACGGTCAGCCTAGACTATCTCCCTGCCTTATTCACCACAGAAGAGGAAGACGCCCTTGTCACCCTATTTGAAACTCTTCAACCAACATGGTACACTTCTATGAACAAGCACCTGAAGCACTACAGCTATACAATGGGGGCCAACGGGAATGATGTTCAGCCAAAAACGGATGTGCCCGGTGAATTCAAACCTTACATTTAGCGCATGGTTAACCAATTGGCACTCAGAGGCATCTCGCTGGACGTATCGAACCAAGTTACATTAGCCCGCTACGAATCTAGTGCAGGCATAGGGTACCACATTGATGCGGAGCTGCCAGGGAAGTATGTCCTCGATCTGAATCTCAAGTGTCCTGTACCCATGCACCTTCGACAGGTAAGAGTTGGACGCCACTATGTCCACTGGATGGACCTTGGGTTGCTCAGGTGCCTCAGAGGTGAAGCCTGATTGGCCTACCTTCATGCTAAACCCAAAGCTACCATTGATGAACGTAACGGGGTCTTCAAAGAAAGAAGGCGCAGATACACTATGATCTTGCGCCACGTTGAGAACCATGGCTATAAGTTTGACTCGAGTCCTCATCGGAGCTGGCGCTCCAGCCCCGTCTGCCTCGTCGCTGGTCGAGTCTCACGTGAACACTGTGCCCTTCCTCTGCTCCCCCCCTCCTTTACCTGACCTTTGTCATCGTGCCTCCTCGCACGTTCCCCCTGTTCCAGCACCCAGTTCTTACACCTCTCAGCTCCAGGCGCCATCTAACCCGTGATCGCCCCCCTCCTCCACATCAACAGCCCCGAAACTAAGCAAAGGGTACATTCCAGCAATGTGGTCACCCAATAGCCTCATCCACACCATCAGGGCGGTGACCCGCAACACCGAAAAAAAGCCCCTCATCCCTCTTCTCTTGCACCATTTCAAACAAGGATTTGATATCATTTGTCTGCAGGAACTGAGGAAAAAGCCCCTGTTGCCACACATATACAATCAACAAGGTCACCGATCCGTGGTCTGATCCAATGCGTCCCCCACCATCACCTAGGATTTTATGGGGTCCAAAAATACCAGAACTACTTGAGGTGCGTTTCAACTCATTCTTAATTTGTTATGAAGCCAGAAAGTTAAAGAGAAATGTATCTTCACGCATGTCACTACTACTTTAGCCTGCTGCTGCATTGTTATGATGCAGAGTTGCATGTAACTTGCTCTGCAGCGTGCTTGGTTGCTGTTTATTGATTTTTGTACCTTTGCATTTTGGAACACATTTTGAAACACAGTTTGTCTCTCAACCTGCATTTCAACTCCTTGAAGTTTGTTACGAAGCCAGAAGGTCAAAGAGCACTACATCGTCAGACATTTCACTACTACCGTGTACTGTTGCCGCATTGCCATGATGCAAATATACATCTAACGTGCTGTTCATCGATTTTCTTGTCCTTATATTTTGAAATGCATGTTGAAACACAGTTCGCGTTTCAACGCACTGTACAAGACCACCAGACAAAACACAACCACAAGAGCATAGTTATGCATCATTGTGCATCACTGGTCATGGTTGTGTAGCTTTATGAGTTTATCCAACTTTTTCTCAATCCCTGTCAGCCCTTCGCAACGCTGCTTGAAGTTTCCCTGTCGTGATGTGATTCTTCGGAGGTGCAGGTAATTGTCAAGTTGTTATCCACTTCCATGAGCACAAAGTATATCAGGCCCCTGGCATTCTTGGGAATCTCCACTCTGTCATACACATTCAATGCATGGAAGACACATCCTTCATGCGGATGCTTCTCAATCTTTTCTCCCTCAGGCCTCCATATCAGGACCGTCTTGTGAACTCTGACGATCATTAAGGCAATTGGAAAACTTGTATCTGCTGCAATGTCAAATTTGATGGACCTTCTGCTGCCTTCCAGTACACGAAACACATGAGCTGCCGCAGGTTGATGGGGTCCAGCACTGAGACAATCGCGCAGAGGCTTCAAACAAGTGTCAACTGCCCGTTCATGTTTCGGCAGTCTGTCCAGGCCTTTACCATAGGTATTCCATTTATATGATTTTTGTTTTGTTAAATTCTCTGCAGAGCCGTCAAGTATTCTTGTGCTTTTCCCCGCGGAACGCTGTAGCGAAGGAGGCACTTGGTATCATCAGAGTCGCTGCCTGCAGAAACCTTAGAATCCTCAGCATCGGTGCACGCAAACACAGGAGAACCTGCGGAGATACAACCGGACTTGCGTTGCAGGTTGAAGCGCAACTTGAGATGCGTGTCGGTACTTCAACACAATAAATGGAATTGCGTACCTTCTGTTTCATCTACAACATTGCTAACGCTGCTGTCACTCTCATCTGTGTGTATTTCCTCCGCATCCGAACAGGCATCTTTTTTATGATCTCTTTCGTGAGTGCTGGCGCTGACTTCCGCCACGGCATCGGTTGGTTCCACTCGCCGCTTCTTCGATTTGGCCTACCAGATGAAAGAAGAGGCAGAAATGTGGGCCACCGGCAGGAGAGATAGATTTGCTTCCACTGTACATTCCAATTTCTCGCCACTGTGCGCGTCACCGTCGTCTTCTGAGTCAGAGGAATCTGAGTTGCACTGTGAAGGCCAAATTGCGCATCAGCGGAATGGTTGCTTTGTGCAGAGATGAAACGCAGCAACGCGCCAAATAAAATTTCATTGCCATAGATGTGACACCTTTCTTTTTCGGATTAGAGCATACCAACCCCAAAGGCGAGAAGCCTTTCAAACAGTACTTCAGATGCGGCTGAAGCGTGATCGCCCCAGATACCAGCGGTTGTCGCTGAAAGTCAATTTGAACGACAAAAATCAAATTTTCGGGGTATTGAAGCGTTGAAACTGCACATTGGTGTCTGGAAAGGTTGCTTCAAAGCTGCTACAGAATTGTTGCGCTTCAATGAATGAAAATGATTCATGTTCATACTGAACTGCATCATGAGGTGCAATTTGAAGTTCAACTCGCACCTCAACTGGTTGTGGTATTCTGGGACCTCATAAAATCCTAGGTGACCCCCGCGGCACGCAGCCCCCACGGGGCATGCAGGCCAAGGGGACAGTGTTGAGCCCCCACACCAACACACCCGCGCCCACAGCACGTGGGTGGCGGACCCCAACAGCCCGCCCGGTGGGCAGGCAGTCGGGGGAGGGACAGCGCCTGACCTCAGACGCCCCTCACAATGGTGGAAGGCACCCCCCCCGGGGACGCCCTTCCGCCACCCCACAGCGAGCAACGCCGGCCCGCAAGGGCGTACGCTGTGGAGCTGGTGCTGGGTCCCCACGCCCGCACCGACCCCACCCGGAACACACGGGTCGCGGAACCCCGGCTGCCCGCTGCAGAGGACGGGCGGCCGGGGGAGGGACAGCGCCTGACACCAGACGCCCCTCACAACGGTGGCAGGCCACCCCCCCACGGGGACGGCCCCCCCACCAACCCCGTGGCACGCAGCCCCCACAGGGCATGCAGGCCAAGGGGACAGTGTTGGGCCCCCACACCCACACAGCCGCGCCCACAGCACGTGGGTGGCGGACCCTAACAGCCGACCCAGTGGGCGGGCAGTCGGGGGAGAGACAGCGCCTGACTTCAGACGCTTCTCACAATGGTGGAAGGCACCCCCCCCCTGGGGACGCCCTCCCGCCACCCCCACAGCGAGCTACGCCGGCCTGGAAGGGCGCACGCTGTGGGGCCGGTGCTTGGTCCCCACGCCCGCACCGACCGCGCCCGGAACACACGGGTCGCGGAACCCTGGCTGCCCGCTCCAGTGGACTGGCGGCCGGGGGAGGGACAGCGCCTTACATAAGACGCCCCTCACAATGGTGGAAGGCACCCCCACCGGGGACACCCTTCTGCCAGCCCAACAGCGATCAACGCCGGCCCTCAAGAGCGCACGCTGTGGGGCCAGTGCTGGGTCCCCACGCCCGCACCGACCGCACCCGGGACACACGGGTCGCGGAACCCTGGCTGCCCGCTCCAGAGGACGGGCGGCCGGGGGAGGGACAGCGCCTGACACCAGACGCCCCTCGCAACAGTGGCAGGCCACCCCCCCAAAGGACGGCCCCCCACCACCCCCGCGGCACGCAGCCCCCACAGGGCATGCAGGCCAAGGGGACAGTGTTGGGCCCCCACACCCACACACCTGCGCCCACAGCACGTGGGTGGCGGACCCCAACAGCCCGAAAAGTGGGCAGGCAGTCGGGGGAGGGACAGCGCCTGACCTCAGACGCCCCTCACAATGGTGGAAGGTCCCCCCCCGGGGACGCCCTCCGCCACCCCACAGCGAGCAAAGCCGGCCCGCAAGGGCGCACGCTGTGGGGCCGGTGCTGGGTCCCCACGCCCGCACCGACCGCACCCGGGACACAGGGGTCGCGGAACCCTGGCTGCCCGCTCCAGAGGACGGGCGGCCGGGGGAGGGACAGCGCCTGACACCAGACGCCCCTCACAACGGTGGCAGGCTACCCCCCCCCCCCCCCCCGGGGACAGCCTCCCACCACCCCCGCGGCACGCAGCTTCCACAGGGCATGCAGGCCAAGGGGACAGTGTTGGGCCCCCACACCCACACGCCCGCAACCACAGCATGTGGGTGGCGGACCCCAACAGCCCGCCCAGTGGGCGGGCAGTTCGGGGAGGGGGAGCGCCTGACCTCAGACGCCCCTCACAACGGTGGAAGGCACCCCCCCCGGGGATGCCCCTCCGCCGGCCCCACAGCGAGCATCGCCGGCCCGCAAGGGCGCACGCTGTGGGGCCGGTGCTGGGTCCCCACGCCCGCACAGACCGCATCCGGGACACACGGGTCGCGGAACCCCGGCTGCCCGCCCCAGAGGACGGTTTGCCGGGGGAGGGACAGCGCCTGACACCAGACGCCCCTCACAACGGTGGCAGGCCAGCCCCCCCGGGGACGGCCCCCCACCACCCCCACGGCACGCAGCCCCCACGGGGCGTGCAGGCCAAGGGGACAGTGTTGTACCCCCACACCCACACGCCGGCGCCCACAGCATGTGGGTGGCGGACCCCAACAGCCCGCCCAGTGGGCGGGCAGTTCAGGGAGGGGGAGTGCCTGACCACAGACGCCCCTCACAACGGTGGAAGGCACCCCCCGGGGAACGCCCTTCCGCCACTTCCACAGCAGGCATTGCCGCCCAGCAAGCACGCACGCTGTGGGGCTGATGCTGGCCCCCACGCCCGCACTGACCGCACGCGGGACACACGGGTCGCGGAATACCGGCCGCCCGCCCCAGAGGGCGGGCGGCCGGGGGAGGGACAGCGCCTGACACCAGACGCCCCTCACAACGATGGCAGGCCAGCCCCCCCGGAAACGGCCCCCCACCACCCCCACGGCACGCAGCCCCCACAGGGCGTGCAGGCCAAGGGGACAGTGTTGGGCCCCCATACCCACACACCCGCGCCCACAGCACGTGGGTGGCGGACCCCAACAGCCCGCCCAGTGGGCGGGCAGTCGGGGGCGGGGGAGCGCCTGACCTCAAACGCCCCTCACAACGGTGGAAGGCACCCCCCCCGGGGATGCCCTTCTGCCCCCTCCACAGCGAGCATCGCCGGCCCGCAAAGGCGCACGCTGTGGGGCCGGTGCTGGGTCCCCACGCCCGCACCGACCGCACCCGGGAAACACGGGTCGCGGAACCCCGGCTGCCCTGCCCAGAGGACGGGCGGCCGGGGGAGGGACAGCGCCTGACACCAGACGCCCCTCACAACGGTGGCAGGCCAGCCCCCCCGGGGACGGCCCCCCACCACCCCCGCGGCACGCAGCCCCCACAGGGCATGCAGGCCAAGGGGACAGTGTTGGACCCCCACACCCACACGCCCGCGCCCACAGCATGTGGGTGGCGGACCCAAACAGCCCGCCCAGTGGGCGGGCAGTTCAGGGGGGGGGAGCCCCTGACCACAGACGCCCATCACAACTGTGGAAGGCACCCCCCCGGGAACGCCCTTCCGCCATCCCCACAGCGAGCAACGCAGGCCCGCAAGGGCGCACGCTGTGGGGCCAGTGCTCGGTCCCACGCCCGCACTGACGGCACCCGGGACACACGGGTCGCGGAATACCGGCTGCCCGCCCCAGAGGGGGGGTGGCCGGGGGAGGGACAGCGCCTGACACCAGACGCCCCTCACAACGGTGGCAGGCCACCCCCCCCAGGGACGGCCCCCCACTAGCCCCGCGGCACGCAGCCCCCACAGGGCTTGCAGGCCAAGGGGACAGTGTTGGGCCCCCACACCCACACACCCGCGCCCACAGCACGTGGGTGGCGGGCCCCAACAGCCCGCCCAGTGGGCGGGCAGTCGGGGGCGGGGGAGCGCCTGACCTCAGACGCCCCTCACCATGGTGGAAGGCACCCCCCCCGGGGATGCCCTTCTGCCGGCCCCACAGCGAGCAACGCCGGCCCGCAAGGGCGCACGCTATGGGGCCGGTGCTGGGTCCCACGCCCGCACCGACGGCACCCGGGACACACGGGTCGCGGAACTCCGGCTGCCCGCCCCAGAGGGCGGGCGGCCAGGGGAGGGACAGCGCCTGACACCAGACGTCCCTCACAACGGTGGCAGGCCACCCCCCCGGGGACGGTCCCCCACCACCCCCACGGCACGCAGCCCCAGCAGGGCATGCGGGCCAAGGGGACAGTGTTGGGCCCCCACACCCACACACCCGCGCCCACAGCACGTGGGTGGCAGACCCTAACAGCCGACCCAGTAGGCGGGCATTCGGGGGAGGGGCAGCGCCTGACCTCAGACGCCCCTCGCAACGGTGGAAGGCACCCCCCCCCGGGGACGCCCTTCCGCCACCCCCAGAGCGAGCTACGCCGGCCCGCAAGGGCGCATGCTGTGGGGCCTGTGCTTGGTCCCCACGCCCGCACCGACCGCACCCGGGACACACGGGTCGCGGGACCCCGGCCGGCCGCCCAAGAGGACGGGCGGGACGGGGAGGGACAGCGCCTGACACCAGACGCCCCTCACAACGGTGGCAGGCCACCCCCCCGGGGACGGCCCCCCACCACCCCCGCGGCACGCAGCCCCCACAGGGCATGCAGGCCAAAGGGGCAGTGATGGGCCCCCACACCCACACGCCCGCACCCACAACATGTGGATGACGGACCCCAACAGCCCGCCCAGTGGGTGGGCAGTCGGGGGAGGGGGAGCGCCCGACCTCAGACGCCCCTCACAACGGTTGAAGGCACCCCCCCCGGGGACGCCCTTCCGCCACACCCACAGCGAGCAACGCCGGCCCGCAAGGGCGCACGCAGTGGAACCGGTGCTGGGTCCCCACGCCCGCACCGACCGCACCCGGAACACACGGGTCGCGGTACCCCAGCTGTCCGCCCCAGAGGACGGGCGGTCGGGGGAGGGACAGCGCCTGACACCAGACGCTCCTCACAACAGTGGCAGGCCACCCCCCCCCGGGGACGGCCCCCCACCACCCCCGCGGCACGCAGCCCCCACAGGGCGTGCAGGCCAAGCCAGGTAGGGAGGAACCGGAACCAGCCCACCCCCCCCCGAGCACGCCAGAGGGATCAAGGGACCGGGGCAGGACATGCGGAGGGGCACGGACCACGTGGAACGGCCCTACCAGCGCCCAGTGCCGGGACCGCGCGAGGTGCGCACGCCACACCACCCAGGGGGGGGGGAGCGGACGCCGCGGGAGCGCGAGCGCACACACACGCAGAGGGCACGGGGGGACTACCAAAAGGGCAACCGGACTGAGCCCGCGGAACGCACAGACCGCGTGGAATGGCGTACCAGCGAGCGGGGGTAAGGGACACCCGGACAGGACGGCCCGCCACACGCAGCGCGGGACACGCGGGGCGGGAAGGGGGAAACGTGAGAGACACAACACCAGGTACAAGCCCGAGCCCCCCGAACCGGCCGCGAGCGCCGCGCACACACGGACGAGGAACTGCACCCGCCAAGGCAGTAGTGGCGCACTGCGCCACGCCCCAACCCCTAGCCAAGCCAGCCTCCGCGCCAGCCCAAGGGGGTCCCACTGGCGACAAGCCACTAGCACGGGCCCGGCGGCGCCAGCGCCCCGGGCGGCCACACATTAGAGGGGCGACGCGGTGAGTGCCCGCAGCCACGGCTGCGAATTGATGCACTGACCGGGGAGTGGCGAAACGGGGAAGCCGGAGAGGGACGGGGCTCCGAGCCCTGTGAGCCTGGGGGACTCCGCCACCAGGCAGGAGGTGCGTCTTGGAGGGCCCCCCACTAGGACCCGGTGGGGAGGATATCACCTGGCCCGACCAGGTGGCCCCCCGGGGCCGAAAGGCGTCTAGTACCCGCAAAATCAAACCTCAAACCTCAAACCTCAAACCGATCCTGTACGAGGGCCACGGAGGAAGCGGTCAAGGCATAGGATATGTGTTTCTCGGCCTCAACACGGTTAGGCGGTTCGTCACCAGGGGGCGTAACCACAATTGCCGGGGCCGGGTGCATAGGAGTGACCGCCCCAATGATTGGAACGGTTATGCCCCACAGGGACTGACGTGACACCTTACCATGAATGGGTTTAACCAAAAATGGCTTGCCGGTTCGTGGAGCTTCAGGGAAGTCCTCAATCCAAAAACAGGGTCGCACTGGATGGTGAGAGTACAAACAATTGAAACGGGCAAAATGGCTCACACAATGTTCGTAACCCCATGGGTGCCCGAAAAACCATATCCCAAGGTAAATTCGGGACTAGGTACGGGGACACGCCATATTGGGCATCAGGAGGAACTGAAACACTACCATCTACAACTCCCGTAAATTGAATTTTGACGTCTATTTGCTGGTCCCCCCCGGCAAAGGCGTTTCGTTATCGGCTTGGAGTAGGCGCCTCTGTTGGGGGGATTCATATTTTTCGATATTTGGTCTCCAAAAACATCGGGGTTGGCCAAAGTGACCGTTTGGCACCCAGAATCCAGCGAAACACGGAGAGCCTTAAATTTTCAATTGAAGAAGACAACCTGAACGGAAAGTTCGGTTTGAACCTCACTGGTCACTATATGCCCCTTCATGACTCTCGATGGAACGAGAGCCACCGTAGTGTGACAGGGGTGCCCGAGGATTTTTTTTTCAAAGGGAGCTCCTCTGGGCACTCCTACCAACACCCGCGCCCGTACGGCGCTCATTCTGCTCCTTTTTGCCCTTGCCGCCGCCACCCTTATTACCACTGCCACGCTCATCGCCACCACCACCCTTTGGCTTACCACCCTTAGACTTACCCGCAACGCTCCAATGAGTGTCATTGCATAGAGAATTAGGCTTACACGTCCAAAGGGTGCTATTGGTGGCACCCCAATCAATTCAAGAGATGTCCATCTCCGTTTGTTTACGTGTTTTCCAATGTTTGGAACACGGGACCCAAAAGGTGGGTGGCGGTTAAGGCCCGGGGTCGACGGTTTTCTTCGCAGGAGTTCTAGGGTGAGGAGGGCGATGAGTTTATGCCACCGTCCTCTTGTCTCTCTTATTGAGGCGTTCGAGAGGTTCCCTCTCCGATGAGCTTTTATGGGCAAGGGCGTAGATTTCCTCAGGCTTCAAACGAGGCCTACGTTGCTCCACGTTCATAGTGTAGCCGCGTGTGTGAGGTGTGTTGTTGAGTGCAAGATCCACTCGTGTAGATGGGGGTCTTTGCAATCAACTATCACCCCCGGCCCAGAATAGGAAACAATTTCAGGAACCGTAGTGCAACGTTGAGCGCTACATTTCCTGAGTTCTTTTTCGAATGGGGCGCGACCCGGCGAAGGTTCAAGGCCACTAAAATTCACCACATAACTGTCCGGGCTATTCTTGGCCTCTTGCTTGACCACCTTCTCTTTGATCAACCGGAGCTTACTTAGGAGCTGCTCCCGAATCACTCGGGGGCGAGTCGCGTTGCTCAAAGGCAACAACCGTTGCCCACGAGCATAGAAATCTTCCAGGTCGATGAGGGTCACTTGCCCTTTAACCACCCTTGCAGTGAGGGATCGCCACCTGTCATCGACCTTTGAGGGGTCATACTCGTGGAAACGTTGTTCCAAAAAGTCCCACTATTCCTTGAGGGTAGGGGCCGTTCGTGTGTGGTGGGTGGCCTCGGCAACTCGTGCGTTGATGATCCCTTTTAGCCATGGGGGCAAGGTAATCAAAATCATTTTTGCCTCCTTGGTCTCTCGGTATATGGGATCACACACCCCATCCATTGTTGAAGCTTCTCCTCCCACTCGTCGTAGCTCTCTAACTGCCCATTAAATTGCGGCTTAGGCATGTCACTATCCTCCACCTCTTTCGTGTACCTATTTTGCACCATAGGCATTTGGTACGGCCAGTAAGCGGGGGGAGCCATGGTTGGGGGTGCACCTCCACTTGCCCTTGGTGCAACCTTCACTGGAGACACTGTACGAGTGTCCGTAGGATGAGAGGGCGTGTACAAACGTTTCCCGGGGGAAGTGAAAACATTTTTCGTGAGGAGATTGATGTTCCTCAACGTAGAGGTGTTCTCCTCCGCACTGGTCCACGGGGCCGTAGGCTCCGTTGGGTGTTCTTGGCCCTTGGGCACCGCACTCTGCTCGAGGATAGCAGGTTCTCTCTGCTTTCCGGCGGTTCCCCTCCACGAAGTAGGTTCTTGGTGATTGGGGTGTTTGTGGTGTTCCTCCCCCCCCTTCGGGCACCCCGAATCTGGACAAGCCTTCGAATTGTAGATGCAATTGTTGGATGGGTGGATGGAGAAAGAGAGGACACACCCACCACCGGAGGGACCATATGGCGCGCCCATGGGCGCCGTAGGCGCCGCCAGCTCAGGATCAGGAACGGGTGGAGGCGCCGATGGTGGGGGCGAGACCACCCTATCGGGCTCTGCAGGCGTGGAGTACCAGTGGTCCAACGCATCGATCCTAGATGCATCGGCGGCCTAACGCGTAGTGAGCGTTTCCACTGCGCTAAAGCATTTAGCCGTGTTGCTGTTGGACATTTTAAGATGATCCGACACACTAGCCTCCACCGCCTTAGATACCTGTTGGTAGCCCTGATCCACCGCGTCAAACTTCGCCAACGTAGACAAGATTACGGTCATCCGGTCCCGGTAGGACTCATTGATGCCAGCGGTAGAAGCTACTGCCTGAGAAAGCTCCTGCTGGGATCGCCCCAACTCGGAATTTTGAGTTCGCAGGTCCTGCTCCTGAGCCATCAGAGATTGAATGCACGTTTCATAGTGCACCACACACCGGGGACAGCCACAGGTGTGCTTGAGTTCAGCCTCCCCCCGCGTTTGAGCGGGGCCCCCAGAATGTCGAAACGAGGGACCCCCCCCCCACGTGGAGGAGATGACCCACCACCACCTCCTCCAGCAGCTTCCCCTGCCACAGAGGGACCAGAGGGCTGCCCCAAAGGGCGAGACGGGGGTGTGGGCCGCGCAGCAACAGGCGCAGGCGACCCCCTGGTAGAGGATTGTCCCCCCCCCCCGAGCCCCCACCACGGGGTGGCCAAATCATGTGCGGGATTCCGTGCACTCGCTCGATGTAAGCTACCTTGGGGGGGCGGGGTGACGGCGGAGGGGAAACAGGACCAACAGTATTAGGCTGCGGCGTTGGCGGTGGGGATTCGTCCGCCACAATATATTGTGGTGACTCATGAACCACCATAGGTGATTGTATTTTCGGAAGGGAAGCAAAAACAGGCTCCGAGCCCGTTGCAACCTCCGGATCCCCCCCCAAATCGGGCAGTACCCGCGGTCGGGGTTCCTCCATAGTAGATGTAGTTGAGGGGGGAGAGCCCAAGTTTATTTGGAGGGTTGCTGAACCTCCCTCCACCGGATTCCCTCCCCCCCAGCACAGATTGTTAACCTTTGGCACCGCCGGAGAATCATCCACTAGGGATGGGCGATCTTTCGTGCCACTCATAGGCACTGGACATTCAGTACCGGCCCGGCCCTCCGTAGGCTCCAGAGATTCCACGACAAGACACGGGTGGTTTTCGATGCGGCTCAAGGGGAACGGGGATTCCTCCACAACAATGCACTGAGAGGCCGGAGAGTCCTCCACCATGATGTAGTGGGGCGCCGGGAATTCTTCCACAAGCACGGGGCGATCCCTGGTCCCTGGCATAGGTTCGGGTGGTGCAGGCGACGAGGCAATGGAAATAGGGGAATGATTGAGTTCATGACGTTCCAGTGCTCCATTATCCTCCTCCTCGTCGTCGTTCCCCTGTCCCCACGCCAGGAGGAACCACTGGTCACACTCATCCTCCTCGATTTGTGTGGGGGATTCCTCGATGATCGTAGGATTTAGCCTGGATCCGCTTTGGGGGATTGGGATTCGCTCCCAAGGAAGGAGAATCCTCGCCAAGGGAGGGAAACTGCTGCCATCCACTCATTGGAGTGGGCGATGATTCCAACATAGGGGGGTTCTGCCTAGTCCCCGACAGGGCTTGCTGAATCAGGGCCACGGCCTCACGAGCCGGACCCAGATGGCCACGGGGATCAGTGTGAGCGAGTTGACTCGACCGTTTTCAGCGTCGAGTTGGTCAACAATCGGGCTGATGGGCCCTGCCGCAAACAGGTTTTTTCTGACCTGAGGCTCTGGCAACCCCCGTAGCGACGGAGGAGTGCCAGAGTCGACCACGATGGGGCCCATTGGCGAAGCCATCGTACCCGAGTCGGCAGTGCGCGAGGGTGCAGTGTTCGTACGCTCCATCACCCAAGTAGATGAGTCGATTATTGCCCGATTCTCAGCGCTAATAACGGTTCCCGAGCCTGTAATAGGCAATGGTGGTCCTCTTATCTCTCGCCGAGGCTGGCGGCCTATTTCCCACCCAACCATTCCAGGTACACCAGCCGGATCTCGGGGATGGGGGGCCCCGATGGGGACATTCGGGGATTTCGGGGACTTAGGATTTGTAGCCACTTCGGGCTTTGCCCGTTTTTGCTGCCCCTGCCCGGGCGATGGGGTAAGGGCGGAGGAGGTCCTGAGAGTGGGGACCTGGACACCCTCAGCTATCCCTCCCGGGGAAGAGATTTGAAGCTCGATTTGGTCCACCATGTCGCGGACCAATCGCTTTCCGCGATGCCAAATGCCCAACAGAGACGAAACATTTTCGACTCTGCTACCATGAAACCAGACCGGGTGGTCAGGAGCAGAGGTCGCAGTGGCATGGGCAGCAACATCGCTTGGCACAAAAGACATAACGATAGTTTTGACTGAATAGTATCCTGCAAACAGATATGACACACATAGCCAATGAAATACCTGATATGCACATATGGGAAATCCACCCTATCATCCAATAGTTGATATAACTACCAAACATCCAAGATTGCCTTATCTATCCCACATCCTATGTTCCTAACAAGGAAATGGAATATAATATACACTATCCCATATATATCCGATATATAGGGCGATATAATGATCCCTTAAGGGTAATATGCTAGAGTAGGGTTGTGACCTGCTTCAATGAGACGGAGGGATGACGCGAAATCGCCCTTAACCTTGGACAACGGGCGCACACAGCCCGGGGGCGAACTTCAAGGGGGGGATGGGGTTTGGTCCGATTATTGCGGAGGGGAGCATTAGTAGTCCAAAAGGTGTTTGATCCAAAGATTGTATCTCAGGTTCTCAAGAGAGATGGACTTTGGGCTTTTGCATGGAAGCAATTACGAGCTTTAACTCCCCTTATCAACATTAGTTCAGTTCCGACGCAGGAGAAAACCATTTTTAACACCCCAGCCCTTGGAGCACACGAGAAGTGGGAGAAATGTGCAAAATACCAATATAGGGCATAGGTACCCATGGGACACCAGAGCACATATAACATGGCACATACCCGAATTGAAGGACCCGTAGTAAGTGTTTACAAAAATGCTTACTATGGGTCAAGTCCTCCCTTGCATTGCAAGTCAATCATGCATGCATATGGGCACGTGTGTAAAGGGCAGGTTAGACGCGCGTGCCCACAAGGCAATATTATGTAAAGTAGTAGTTGGGCTTGGAAAAAACAAACAAGCCATACACAATGCTGTTCCTGCTCTCTACTCTCAATGTTGCCTTTGAGGCCCAACGCACACCTCTACCAAACGCACACCCTGTCACGCACGCTGGCACTGTGTGCCAGAACAAAATAAAAACATAGGTAAAACACGCCGAATAAAGTTTCTGAATGTCTGAAAATAAAGCTAATTAGCATAAAAAACGATCAGGCCTAGAAGCGCGGTGCAAAACGCGTAAAAACGCGACGAAAGTTTTTTCGATGTTAAATAGGTGAATCGTTACCGCCGTAAGCACCGTAACGCTCGTAGAAGCATAACGCTGTTCCCCTCTGTCGTCGAACTAGCCTTAGGCGCAAAGAAAAACGCGTCGCGAGCAGCGCGTAAAACTCGAAAAAAGATTTTCTAAGCCGCGGCGTCCCTTTGCCTTGCTTCCTACCCTTTTCTTTTCTTCTCCATGCACCTACCTCCCTTCCCTCGTGCCCCCCCTCACCCCTTTTCGTCAGCTCAGGCGACCGGCCTTTGGGGAAAAGCGGTCAACCCCTTGCAAACAAGACCACCCTCTTGGAGATCGCGTGGCCACATGTAAGTCAGCAAAATAACCTTGGTATTGCTGCCTGCCTGCGTGCGTGAGTTGAATGGTGTCTAATTTTCTAGCGGGAAAAATTGTAATTTTTGGTTTTCAGAAAGTTTTCAAAGGTACGGAGAAAAAGCGGGGGTTTTTTGCAAAGGATACGAGGACAAAAGGAAAACAAAAACCAGCAGCGCAGACAAACACACAACACAGCCAGACAGCACAGCACCACAAGGCAGCACAGCACCACAGGACACAGCACAGGGTGCCGGACACCACAGGACGCCGCACCAGCACACCAGACAACAGGGCGGGCCGCGTGAGGCCGGGCAAGGACACCCGGGCCAATACACACCACGAAAAAGAGGCTGGAACACCCGCAGCAAAAGAGAACACACAGCACAGCCCAGCAGCAAGGCACCGCAAGGCAACACGGCACCACAGAACACAGCACTGCACAGCAGGACACCAGGACACACCACACCACGCAACAGGGCAGCACCACCACACCACAGGACGCCAAGGGGGACAGCACCGCGCACAGCGACACAACACAGCACGAGGCACCAACAACAGCACAGACCAAACCGGCACCGGACAACATGACACACCGCGCAACACAGCATTGCAGACACAGGGAAAGGACGGCACAACAGGGCACCGCACGACACCAACAAAATACAGGGAAGCAACGCGCCCGGGAGACAGCCAGCAACAAAACCAACAACAAGCACGACAACACACGAGAAAGCAGGACACCAGCACCACGCGGCACAGAAAAACACCGCCAAACACCACGAACCAGACAAACCAGCCGACACCAGACTTCGGCACCACACAACAAGACACGAGACACGGCAACACACGGGGAGGAGCCGCCCGGGGGGGGGGGGGAGCACACAGCGCACACACGACACGCAAAGGAAAAAAGAAAAAAAACACAGAGAGAGAGCGAGGGCGGAGGGTTGGGCAGCCACAAAGCGCCGAGGTCCAGGGCACCCAGCGCAAGCGTGGCGTCCTCCGACCCGCAAGGGGAGGTGTCGGCGTCCACAAGAAACAGCCCCGATGCACCGGCTGAGTCCCCCGTCGAAAGACGGACGGTACAGGAAATCGACGTGTCAGTGACGGGGTCCACACACGCCAAAACCACCGCAGCGCACGCAGCCCAAGACCGAAGCCGGAGGGACCCGCCAGGGACAATCCCATCGCGGGACCCCAAACTGGTACAACGCGGAGCGAGCCCAGCGCCCCTGCCTCGGCAGGGGCCGGCGGCAGGCACAATGAGCCCAGTGCTCGGCCGGCCTCCACGTGCCCCGCACAGCCGCACAGTAAAGCCGGGGGCGACCGCCCCTGGGATGGGGGAAGGCGCCACGGCAACGGGAAAGCCCAGCGGAGCACCGAGAGCGACCAGACCGGACGAGGCGCGGCGCACCAACGTGGGGCCAGGAGGCACGCCAGAGAGGCACGCCACCTGCACAAGGACTGGTGCCAAGCAACAACAGCCACCGGGTGCCGCCAACCCAGGAAGCGCGCACAACACACGAGGAACCGCAGCACTGGCGAAGGTGCCAAGGAAAACTGGGGCCCAATGTCCGCACACCGCACCCACAACCAGTGGGTAGTGGGCCCCGGCCGCACGCCTGAAGGACGAGCGGTCGGGCGTGGGAGAGCGCCCAAACCCGTACGTCCCACACCCAGGCAAGAGCCCCCCCCCCCCCGGACGCCCTCGTGCTGCCCCCACAGCGCGCAAAGCCAGCTCGCAAGAGCGCGCGCTGGGGGATAGGTGGCGGGTCCCCACGCCCACACCCCCCGCACCCACAGCCAGTGGGTAGCGGGGCCCGGCCGCACGCCCCAAGGACGAGCGGCCGGGCATGGGTGAGAGTCCAACACCGGACACCCCACACCCAGGCAAGAGGCGCCCCCTCCAGGCGCCCTCGTGCCGCCTTGACGGCACGCAAAGCCAGCTCGCAAGAGCGCGCGCTGTGGGGTTTGTGACGGGTCCCCACGCCCACACTCTCCGCACCCACAGCCAGAGGGTAGGGGGCCCTGGTTGCACGCCCCAAGGACTGGCTGTGGGGCGGAGGAGAGCGCACAACCCCAGACGTTCAACAGCCGGGCAAGAGGCGCCCCCCCCTGGGTGCCCTCGTGCCGCCCCCACAGCGTGCAAAGCCAGCACGCAAGAGCGCGCGCTGTGGGGTACGTTGCGGGTCTCGACGCCCACTGCCCCCGCACCCACAGCCAGTGGGTAGCGGGCCCCGGCCGCGCGCCCCAGGGACGAGCGGTCGGGCGTGGAGGAGCGCCCAACCCCAGACGCCCGACACCCAGGCAGAAGGTGCCCCCCCGATGCGCCCTCGTGCCGCCCCCACAGCGCGCAAACCCAGCTCACAAGAGCGCGCGCTGTGGGGTTCGTGACGGGTCCCGGCGCCGACACCCCCCGCAGCCACAGCCAGTGGGTAGCGGGCCCCGGCCGCACGCCCCAAGGACGAGCGGTCAGGCGTGGGAGAGCGCCCAACCCAGGACGCCCCACACCCAGACAAGAGGCGCCCCCCCCGGGCGCCCTAGTGCCGCCCCCACAGCGTGCAAAGCCAGCTTGCAGGAACGCGCGCTGTGGTGTAGGTGGCAGGTCCCCACACCCACAGCCCGCGCACCCATAGCGGGTGGGTAGCGGGCCCCGGCCGCACGCCCCAAGAACGAGCGGTGGGGCGTGGGAGAGCGCCCAACCCCGGATGTCCCACACGCAGGCAAGAGGTGCCCCCCCGGGGCACCCTTGTGCCACCCCCACAGCGCGCAAAGCCAGCGGGCAAGAGCGCGCGCTGTGGTGTAGGTGGTGGGGCCCCACGCCCACACCCCCGGCAGCCACAGCCAGTGGGGGGCGGGCCCCGGCCGCACGCCCCAAGGACGAGCGGTCGGGCGTGAAGGAACGCCCGACCCCGGACACCCCACATCCAGGCAAGAGGGCCCCCCCCCAGGCGCCCTCATGCAGCCCCCACAGCGCGCAAAGCCAGCTCGCAAGAGCGCGCGCTGTGGGGTTAGTGACGGGTCCCCACGCCCACACCCCCGGCACCCACAGCCAGTCGGTAGCGGGCCCTGGCCGCACGCCCCAAGGGCGAGCGGTCGGGCGTGGAAGGGCGCCCAACCCCGGACACCCCACACTCAGGCAAGAGGTGCCCCCCCAGGGCGCCCTCGTGCGGCCCCAACAGCGCGCAAAGCCAGCTCGTAAGAGCGCGCGCTGTGGGGTTTGTGACAGGTCCCCACGCCCACACCCCCTGCACCCACAGCCAGTGGGTAGCTGGCCCCGGCTGCGGGCCCCAAGGACGAGCGGTCGGGCGTGGGAGAGCGCCCAACCCCGGATGTCTCACACGCAGGCAAGGGGCGCCCCCTCAGGGCACCCTCGTGCCGCCCCAACGGCACGCAAAGCCAGCTCGCAGGAGCGCGCGCTGTGGGGTAGGTCGCGGGTCCCCACACCCAGACCCCCCGCACCCACAGCCAGTGGGTATCGGGCCCCGGCCGCAAACCCCAAGGACGAGCTGTTGGGCGTGGGAGAGCGCCCAACCCCAGACCTCCCACACCCAGGCAAGAGGCGCCCCCCCCCGGGCACCCTCGTGCTGCTCCAACAGCGCGCAAAGCCAGCTCGCAAGAGCGCGCGCTGTGGGAGAGGTGGCGGGGCCCCACACCCACAGCCCCCGCACCAACAGCCAATGGGTAGCGGGCCCCGGCCGCACGCCCGGAGGACGAGCTGTTGGGCGTGGGAGAGCGCCCAACCCCGAACGCCACACACTGAGGAAAGAGGCGCCCCCCCCGGGCGCCTTCGTGCCGCCCCAACAGCGCGCAAAGCCAGCTCGCAAGAGCGCGCGCCCTGGGGTAGCTCGCGGGTCCCCACGCCCACATTCCCCGCACCCACAGCAAGTGGGTAGCGGGCCCAGGCCGCACGCCCCAAGGACTAGCGGTCGGGCGTGGAAGAGCGATGAACCCAGGACAACCCACATCCAGGCAAGAGGAGCCCCCCCAGGCGCCCTGGTCCCGCCCCCGTAGCGCGGAAAGCCAGCTCGCAGAAGGGCACGCTGTGGAGTAGGTGACGGGTCCCTACGCCAACACCTTCCGCACCCACAGGCAGTGGGTGGCGGGGCCCGACTGCACGCCCCAAGGACGGGCGGTCGGGCGTCGGGGAGCGCCCCACCCAGGAAGCCCTACACCCAGCCAAGCGGTGCCCCCCCCAGGGCACCCTGGTGCCGCCCCCACAGCGCGCAAAGCCAGCTCGCAAGAACGCGCGCTGTGGGGCAGGTGACAGGTCCCCACGCCCACACCCCCCGCACCCACAGCCAGTTGGTAGCAGGCCCAGGCCGTACACTGCAAGGACGGTCGGTCGGGCGTGGGAGGGCGCCCAACCCCGGACGCCCCACACCAAGAGCGAGAGGCGCCCCCCCCCCAGGCGCCCTCCTACCGCCCCCAAAGCGCGCAAAGCCAGCAGGCAAAAGCAGGCCTGCCCGCGGGGGGGCGAGCGACCCCAAGCCAGGCAAGAGGACGAAGGGATCGGGCCACCCTCCCAGGAGCTAAATGGGCGGAGCACGGCACCGGTGCAGGAAACGCAGAGGGGCACAGACCGCCTGAGGCTGCCCTACCGGCGCCCTGCACCGGAACCGCGCATAGCGCCACACCGACCCGGGGGGGGGGGGGCGTACACCGCAGGAGCACGAGCGCACACACACGCAACGGACACGCGGCGCGGACCCAAAGGGCAACCAGACTGAGCCCGGGGAACGCACAGACCGCATGGAATGGCGTACGGGCAGGCGAAGGGAAGGGACATCCGGGCTGGACAACCAGCAACATGCACCACGAGGGACGCGAGGGCAGGGAGGAGTCCCAGGAAAAAAGCAAGAACCGGCACCGGCCCCGACCCCCCAGACCAGCCGCGAGCGCCGCGCACACACGACCAGGGCACTGCACCCGCCAAGGCAGTTGTAGCACACAGTGCTACGCACCAGCCCCGCAGCTAGGCAGCCACCGCGCCAGCCCATGGGGATTGCACTGGCGGCAAGCCAGTAGCACGGGCCCGGCGGCGCCGGCAGCCCGGCCGACCATGCATCAGGGGGGCGGCGTAGTGGGTAAGCACCTGCAACCACGGTTGCTAAGTGACGCACTGACCGGGGAGTGGCCAAATGGGAAAGCCGGGGAGGAACAGGGCTCCGAGCCCCGTGAACCCGGGGGACTCCGCAACCAGGCAGGAGGTGTGTCATGAAGGGCCCCCCACTAGGTCCCTTTGGGGAAGATATCACCTGGCCCGACCAAGCGGGGCCCCCCGGGGCCGAAGAACGCCTAGTACCCGACAAGTCAAACCTCAAACCTCAAGCCTTGATTCGAGGCCCAGATGGCCCCTGGCTTTGAGAACGAGCCTTGGCGCCATCGAAAATTGCCTAAGGGTATTGGTCTTGTGAGCATTATGTTAAGTTATTTACGTTCATGCTCAGCAGTACACAAGTTCTTAGTTACTGGTCCAACCGCGTGGGCATGTACATGGCGATCCTCAGACTGTTTCACAGCATCCGGGGTCCCTGAGGTATGATGTATGAAAAAACAGGTCAAGACAAGGTTTCAGAGCAAAAACACCAGGGGAGGACACACATCATGGAGGGCAGGGCAATCACACAGCAGACGTCGGAAGGCATGTAAACACCTTCCGTGAGGAGCGCCAAACCATGCCCCGGTCGAGATAAGGCGTCATCAGGGGGAGTCGAGGAGCAATATGCCCGTAGGCTAGCAACTGACACACACTCACCCACGATCTGGATCCCAGAATATGCCATGGCACCAGATCACAGAAACATTTGCAGTGTCAATGGAAGCGACACCGGTTGCGCAACGTCGTATGGGCTTCAAAGCTTCTAGAGGTCAGAAAAATGAAGGGGTCAGTCGCCCCACCTCGTTTCCCACGGATGCATCAGGAGGGGGGGTTACATACAGCTGGTGACAGTCGAGACGGTGGACGTAGGCCACCCATCCACCTGGTTTCCAGCGGATGCAGCAAGTGGGGCGGTGGCCATCTGCTCGGGCCTCTGATCCGGGCATCGAAGGCAGTCCCACCTGGTTTCCCATGGATTCGGCAGGGGGGCTTCAACCACTATGACTCCACCATGAGGGGGACAGAGGGAGCAGAACTGGGTCCGCCGAACTTGGCTTCGGGAGGTCTGCATCACGGGGAAGTCTGAACGACACACGACGGCTGTGTCAAACCACGCGATTAGGGGGCTGCCTGACTTGCGCAGCGTTTCAACCACTCCACCGGAACGACATTGCACCAGAGCTGGGAGAGAGCAAGCAAGTAAGGCATGTACTGGCGACCTGACAAACTTGTCCTCAATCCGCGGACTCAGGGGAGCGCTCAGGGCGGGGATCAGTCGCCCCTGGCTTCAGATGCCCTGGTCAGAGCTTCCGAATCAGAGACCTGGATCTTTGTTCTTTGGCTGCGGACATATATATATATATATATATCCATGAAAGGGCTGTTGATCCGGGGCACAAAAGAAGATACGGGTTCCCAGGTGTCATGGGATGGCCCATAGGCTATCCAGCGCACCTTGAACTCCACCCCCCCAGGCGCCGAGGCACTCGGACGCTTGGCCAGGATCTCCTCGACGGTGTATCCGTCCTGCTCAGCATAGTCATCGTCCGAGTTGGCCTCATGGGCGGTATAGGTCAGGGACACATATCTGCCAAGCCATCAGGCTAACGGGCACGAAGTTGACGTTCATGTCATTCCCTGAACTGTCCGGGGCCGCCTTTATGCGGTAGGCGTCCTCCCCAATCCTGCAGACCACCACTCCGGGTGTAAACCAGGTTTTGGTGCGGATAGGCCATAGGCCATAGGCCGGGGTGTCAGTACCCACACCTGGTCACCCACCCTAAACTTATGCGGAGCCGACCTCGAGCCGGTCTTGGCTCGCACAGCATGCTCCTTCTCGAGCTGCTAGCGAGTCTCCCGCGCCGTGGTCTCTTGCCGTTCGAAGAACTCCTTGGCCACCATGGCCATGCCTTCGCCTGACAAGGGGAGCCCCGAACCCAGGGGGTCCCTGCCGAAATGAATCTGGTGAGGCAAGAAACCACCTGGTCTGGGGGTGTCATGACGGGCCTTGAGAGCCGGCCACATCTCCTCAATACAGTTGCGGTGTGTGCCCGTGAGGTTGATCTTGCACAGCTTCTCAAACTGCTGCCTTCCAGCCACCTCAGCTCGGCCATTGGACCGGCTGAGATAGCTGACGGTCTTGGCATGCCGTATCCCCATGAGGGAACACATGGCCCTGAACCAGCCGCCAGTGAACTACAATCCACGGTTGCTGCAAATGTCGCGGAGGACGCCGAAGGCGGTCAGCCAATGACGAATTGTCATGACTGCCACTTCCTTGGCTAGCAACCCCTTTTTGCGCGCCGGGACGGCCACAATGTAGCCACTGTGTCGGTCCACACACAGGACCACACAATTGAATACTCATTTTCCGATATGCACTTATGTCCGATATGTACTTCGGGCATGGAGCAGACATCCAAGGCCAAACTCTCCATGGGCTGGTCAGAAATTGACGTCCATTGAGCTTCCCCCTGGACATTCTGATTGTCAGGATTGCAGGCCTGACAGACCGAACAGCCCTTGTTGACCTGCTTGATGGCATGGTAGAGGCCGCTCTCATCGATCTCCAACCGGCGCTGCATGTCTAAGGCTTGCTTCCTGACCCCTTTTTGCATCATGTAGTGGTGCCAAGCCTCACACGGCTCAAGCAGCGGAACTCTGGTACTAGCAAGCTATTATTCAGGTAGAGCATGCGATCTTCCTCCCTGAGCCACTTCCGCCACTTCTGCCCGTCGTCAGGGTGGGCGAGAGCCCGATACATGGACTCAAAGGCCTCAGACTTGGCATAGTCATGGGTCCAGTCTTCTTGGAGGTACGACCAGGGGAAGAGGTACTTGTGGGACTCAGCATCCTCTGGGGCGAGTATACTCGGACCGCTCTGCTCACCCTTCTTCCATAGGGAGCCTCTGCGGCCATGATGACGAAACATTTGACTCCATCCTCCTCCGTCATGCGCTCCATATCAATGATCTTTTCGGCCTCAACGATCTCAGCGTCATCGCCATGGGCAGAAACTTCCGTCATGCCCTTGCGGGCCGGATAGGCCCACCTGCTGAGACAGTCTGCCACGGTGTTGTCCTTCCTTGGAACGTAGACAACCGTGACGTAGAACTTGGCCAAGGTCTCATGCCATCTCGCTCTGCGGGAGGCTGGTCCTGAGGGGGTATCCACGTGCTCCTTGTGACACCATTGCAGACTCTGATGGCCTGTGCGGACCGTGACTGGATGCAGGGCTATGTACCCGGCCCACTTTTTCGGAGCCATGACAATGGCATACGCCTCCTTTTCACTCGGCGTCCATGTCCGCCTCTGGCCTTCTGGTAGGACTCGGCTCCAGAAGGCCACGGGCACGTGTCTCCTGTTATCATGCACTTGCTCCAACACGGCGCCTGTGGTGTAGTCGGAGGCGTTTGTGCGCAGGACGAACCCTCAGTCCGGATCCACGAGGTGCAGACCAACTGTGGATAACAGCGCCTGCTTCATTCCCTCAAAGGCACGGTTCGACTCTTCACTCCAGACAGGAGCCTTCTTGGACCCCTTGTTGGTCTTCTCCCGGTTTTCTTTGAGCATGGCGGTCATGGGGGCTGCATACGCGGCATACATCTTCCTATACCCCGAGTAGTAGTTGCAGAACCCGGGGTATGCCCGCAACTCGGACAGGATCCTTGGCTTCACCCAGTGTTCAATCGCTGCTACCTTTCCAGGTATGGGCTTCCGTTGCCCGTAGACAAATACGTGGCTGGCGAGGACCACTTTGCTTACCACGATAGTGGCCTTGTCACTGCTGCCCGTCAGTTTGTGCCGGACCAGCAAGCCTAGCACTCTGGTGACGTCCCTCTCATGTGCGTCCAGCAGCTTTCCGTACCTCATGCTGGGGTCTGCTGACACAATGATCACGTCGTTGACAAAGGGGTCTGCACAGTCATGCACCGGCTCCAGCAAGTTCTGCAGCATCCTCTGGAAAGCCGCTTTGCCGTTGGTAACACCCATGGGCATCACCTTCCACTGGAGTGGTCCAAGTGGGGTGCTCATGGCTGTGCAGGCACGAGACTCCTCGGCGAGAGGCATCTGGTGATAACAGAAAGTTTTATAGTGATTTCAACACTGTGTTTGTGCCTCTCCTGCTGCTTGCTGCTGGTGTAGGGTTACCTGCTACTTGTTTTGGAAGATGAAAATGTTTTGTTTGCTGAAATACAACCAATCCTGGATAGCCCAAGCCAGAGATAAGCAAGTAGAAGAGAATCAGGATCAAAGCATGAAGGGCTGCAGTGTAAACAGTGAAAGATGAAAGGATATTCACAGAAACTGCAACGCAAGGCACATCTGATTGCATATTCACAAAGATAGCTGAAGTGTTTTGGAAAAAGAGTTGGAAAACTGCCCCATGGTCACTCAATCTCCATAGTGCCATCTCAGGAGATGTGCACTCTTTGTTTTGGGTCCCATATGTGCTGAGGTGGCAGGGCATGTGGCGATGAGGTCACTGCCATGTCACATGGGATCTTCCTACTTAGCTAGGCTGACCAGGAATTGAACCCAGGACCTCTCAAAAAGAGGTGCCCAGCCCCCTAGGGTGTATACCACTAGGAGGGCTAAGAATTCATGAGAAAACATAGATAAATTCATAGGCTCTGCCCTGGATATGTCAGTTCTCAGTCAACTCAGGAAAAGATGACTTGCCTCACATTGATAGGGGATTAAGGGGTCCACTCCATATCCTGATTGGGTGTTTGGTTCCATAGCTCAAAATGTTTTATCACCACTTTTGGTTGGGCCAATACTAAGATTGAAATGCCTGTGTGCTCAGTGCATCTCTAATACAACTAGAGTATGCCTCAAAGCATTGGAAAAGCACTTTTTCTTACTCCCCCCTTGTGCTGTGGTGGCCACCACTGTCACATTTTCAGGAGAAAGGGATTTTTCTCTTGGCCTTTCCTTAGTTTCCACATCTACTTTAAAATACCTATAGTTTCCCTCACACAGAAAAATGGGCGCTCACCATGGCGGGCGCCTTTTTGCTGCTGTGCTCGTGACATTTCCTACAGAAAGCTCAGCGCTCATGGCCCTGCCGGGGTTCCTGTGGCTTGGTTGGGTTAGTTTCGGAGCATGCCAAAAACATGTGCATGTGCATCCCTCCCTCCAAGACGCAGCGCGACACTCACCCAACACTAGACTCTGTATGGACATCCGCTCTGGTTGTTAAAACCTGCTGGCGACCTGCTGTCCTGAATTTAGGGCGAAGGGAGGCGTCAAGAAATTAAATTGCCCCTTGGTGGGGTCTTGGGTTCTGCTCAGTCTCCTGGCTGCTGCTTTTCGGCCCGGAAAGCGGCGTACTCAGCGACGCTGTCGCGAGGATATCTGCTGAGGCAGGAATGGGAGAATTATGGACGAATCCACGCAAACGCGAAGCGACAACACCTAAGTCCGTCAAATGACGGCCTGGAATTTTTCTAAGACAACACACCTGAGCAGAATCCAATTGTGCATCAGAAGCATATTTTTATAAAAATTATAGTCATCTCTCGATTTTTTAAATCAGGAAATTCCTACGCATAAAAAGGCGGCGCGCAGGAGAGGCTCCTAGCGAAGCGCCAGAAAATGCAGAAATAATGAGATTCTAAACGTATGTCTCACGTAGACTGGAAAATGACGAGACACACATTAATAAATAAACATACAGATTCCACCCACACTGATAGAAGAATCAAAAATTCAAGAATTCGAAAATCAACGAAAAGACTTCAATGAATTAGGTATAAACTACAGGTATGCTCGTCTCGTATCCAGCATGCACATTGCTCGTCTCGTGTCTCCGTGAACGAGTCTTGTAGCTGCGCTAACAAACGATAGAGGGCTAGATTAGAAAGTTTGCAGATGATTAGAGGGCAGATCAGGGTGATTAGACATACACACAAGTGCATAGCGACGTATTTCGCTTGCGCCTCGTCTCACGTTCCCACTTGCTCTCTCTCAGCAGCAGTAGGTAAGGTGAGTAAGCCAAGGAGGGGCCACCCCCTGGTGGAGTCCCTGATTGGGGTTCAGATGGGCAGGTTTGCCCAAGACAACTCGTCCACTCGTGCATGCTCGTGCATTCACACACGCATTAAAGGGTAGGCCACACGAAATGTGCACGGTAAACCTTTTTTAGGTTACCCAGGGGCTCCCCGGTACGTTCTTTAAGACAACCTGAGGAGTCTCTTAACGCTTGCTTGCTTGACAGGGCGTGTTTGCGGACAGTGTATTATAGGTCACACTGAGAAGCGTATAATACGTGGAGTGTGGCTTGGTTCCTCCGCCGCAAACACCCCTTCATTGGCCTTTGCTTTACAGGTGGGCAGGTAGGGTGATTGGTGCAGCAACATACCATTTTTTTCTTGCCCTGCTAAACAAGGGCGCTGATCACACAAACAATTGACTGCACCTCCGCCAGGAGTGGCGAGGGCAGTTCGACTCCATCGACAACCACGCTGTGCCCGCAACAAGAGCACTCCTTCCCTCCAAGCCCTAGCAGGGGAAACGCGTTGTGGCGTCCCCTGTTAGGCCACAGTTGCTTAGCAGCGCCGTGTTCTCTTGTCTTCTTCACAGGAGGGTCATTAGGGCCCACGACATGATCTTCAACCACACCCAGTAGAGTGTGCGTGTAGGAGTGGTGGTCCTGAGTGGGGGCTTGAGCCAGTTGCAGAAGTGCTCGCCCACCAGGATGGTGCCACTGTAGGTAGGGTGTGTAGTGTAGTGGTGTCACCTGTCCCGCGTGCTTTTCCTCGTGGGCAGGAGGGTGCGTTAGCTTTTAGCCTTTAGCAAAAATGGGCGTTTTGAAAGCCCTTAGCACACTTGGCCACCCCTCCTCTCTAGTAGGTAGGGCTTTTGCCATGGCCCAGCAAGTTGGGGCGCCACCCCAGTGGGCACCGTCCATCATCAAGGAAACGGCAGCACGCCACAACCCAGCTTTCACACACTTCCGGGGACGCCCGATTCATCCCACCCTACCGGACCTCGACCTCCCCGCCCACGATGCGTGGGCAGTCCACATCCTCGTGCCCCACGACACCGCGCCCAAGACAGGGGACGCGACGGCACGCATCACCAAACAACTCCCCAATACCGCACTCCACTACGACATACCAACGGCAAACGTCATCGTCACCCACAACACGGGTCGCGACCACTACTACCTCCAGGCCACGCATGAGCGCTCCCCCATCACCGTATACACCTTCACCACCTACCCTGGCCTCCAGCCACCGCAACATCACCCGCGCCCGGCATGGAAGCATCCCCTACACGTCGCCCCGACCCCACGCAAAAGGCCCACCCACCACGCGCCCCCTCCCGCCGACAGCACCGCCCTCCACACTGCCCGCAGACGGGCCGCGGCACACCACCAAAGCCACCTGCTCCCACGCATTAACGCTGGACCCGGCACCCTCACCGAGGCCACCCACAAAAGCAGCCTGAACCTACTGGCTCGCAAGCTACGCCCCAAAATGGCACTGGAGGACACGCTCTGGATATACTATGGCGAAGGCCGCACGGCACGGGTGGCGGACCTCCGCAACATCATCCCCCGCCACATCCAGCGCGCGGTAGGGCCCTTCTCCGTGTACGCGGTACCACAGCCCATAACAGCCCCATGCACCCACTGCAACCCTCGGTGCGCGCTACCATGCGCAGGCGCTCTGCAGCAACCCCTGCCCACCCCTACCTACAGGGGGGGCATATTCCTCGGCACAATACCCGGGGACCCACACCCCTACCTACTGCCCGCAGCGGACCGCCACCACGCCATACCGCTACACCTTGCAGAGCACCTGGTGGTGGGACCATCTGCCTCCCAGAAGCGCCCCCCCCACGCCCCATCTGACAGACGCCAGCCAGATGAGCCGACGCACGCCACACCTGGACCCAAACGCGCCATCGCACTCCTCACCCTAAAGGCAGAAACCGCCATCCCCCGAGACCTGGAGGGGGGAAACCACCTCATGGTGGAAGGGCTGACGGAACACGTCCTGATCGCAGCCATGTACGCCACGGCGTCCGCATCCGGCCTCTGGGAGGACCGCCCCTCCCCACCTCTAGCCCAAGCAGCGCAGGACGCCCCCGACACGGGCCCCACCGCCGAGGACATCCACCAAATCCTCAACATGCGAGCACCCCCGAAGACCCACCCTGCGGTCCGCCCCATCCAGCTTGTGAGCTGGGACGCCATGGACGCCCCCCCGACCACCACGGACGTCCACATCCTCAAACACCGGGACACCTGGTGGACGGTGGAATGGGACGACCACGGCAAGGTCAGACAGGCAACGGCACACGCCCCCGACGGCGAAGTCCCGCCCCCACCACGCGGAGGAGACCGCTTGCGACTCGCCACACGCATCCCCCACGCCCCAGAGGCAGCCTGGGAAGCGCTGCACTACGCCCTCTACTGGGCGCAGGGGGCGCCAGAAGGCCCCCTCCCCCCGGAACGCACCCCAGCGTGGACACGCCACGCCACCCGCTACACGGCCCACATGCGCCGCCACGGGGCAGGCACCGGGCACCGGCTCCTCACCTGGCCCACGGACCCGCCCGACGCCCTGCAGGAGGCCGAGGAAGTGCTTGGCCTCATGACCAAGCAAGTGTTCCAGCTGAAGGACCCCTCCCCAAGTCCAAGCCCGACGTCCCAGGCGCCCGCGAACACCCCGTGTTTGCACCAGGCCACGCACCCGTACAGCAGCCCCAGGGCGCACCTCCTCAACGGGGACAACCCGCTGCCCGGCGCCGCCAAGGTGCGCAGAAGCGCAAGGCCCCCACACAGGCCAAGCCCGCGCCAAAGCCAAGGGCCAAGCCGAAGAGCTGGACAGAAGAGGAAGCCGCTGCCCTGTATCCCGAATACGCCATCGGCACCCGGGTGCAGCTGCCCTTCGAGTACACCACGGCCGCGGACCCCTCCAAGTGGATATGGGCCGCAGGGGAGGTCAAGCACCGGTACCTCGTCACCGGGGACCACCGGGGGTTCAGGATCCACGTCCAGTGGGACCCGGCCACCCCCAACGACAAGAAGCTGGGGCGCACCATCTAACTCTGGCGAGACCAAGCCGGTCGTGAGATGGTCCCCATGCAGCTGTGCACCCCCGACACGGAGCACCTCACCGGCACCGAGTACACGGGCGAAGTCCACAATGCATGGGCCCTACCCCAGCCCCAGAAGCAGAACCGCAGGGCACCCGCAGCTCAGGGCGTCATCGACCTCCTCGACGCCTGACGGGGCCAGGGCCGGACACGGCCCGCCCCCCCAACTACCGGTCCCCAGAAACCGGCACCTGCGGATGCCCACGCCCGCATCAACATCCTCAACGAGCCCGCGGTCACCTACAACCCCACCAAGGCCGCCACACTGCAAGCCATGCCCGGGCCGCACCCCCAAGGCGCAGACCTCCTGGGGTTCCTGGAGCAAGCCCTCCGCAGAGCGGACCAACCCCAACCAGCACCGATCCTGGACCCGGAGGGGAACAAATATCACGCCCACTGGGAACGGGGGGTACCTCTCTACCACAAGACGTCGGTCACGGTACATGCCCACCCCGACCTCGGAGTGAATGGTCGCCTCGGGGCGTACGAGTGCGTGGGGCCCGGATGGCAGCTAAACATGCTACTCACGCACGTCCCGTTCGGGGAGGAGACCAAGGACTTCCTGGACACCCTGAGCCTGGCGTACCGCCGACTCTCCCTCCTGGCACCCACCATCCTCATAGGCGACCTAAACGCCGCCCCCACCGACGACGACCACACCGGCCCACCCACAGCCACCGACACAGCTGTCTGGGACGCCAGGCACCAACTGGGCCTCACCGACCTCACGGCAGGACTCACCGGCACACCCTCCCATTACCCCCACCAAGCCGGCACCCAGCCATCCCGCATCGACACGTGCTACGGGGACCCAACCACGGTGCGCGTCCACGAAGCAGCCTACGGGGACCTCCCGCCCACAGGCACGGGCCACCGGCCCCTCTACATCGACCTCATCATCCCCAACCTACCCCCACCCGCGGCCACCCTGCCAGACGACACCCTCCCACCCACACTGCAGTTCCCGGCCGAGGACGACCACGGCGCCTGGCACAGGTATAACAGGGCCCTACACGCCATCCTGTGCCGCCCGGGTGCATCGACACTCACCACCGCCATGCGCCGGGCGGCACAAGCATGCGGCATGGAGCGTGACACCAACCACACGGGAGCACCACCAGACCTCACCCTCCACCAACTCGTCCATGACATCTGGACCACGAAAGGGGAACTCACCACCCTGCTACGCCCCGGCACACCGGAGGCACGAGACCGGGACGCCCACCTCTGTGCGCTCCTCGCCACCCGCCGCCACCAACTCCAGGAATGGCACGCCCACCGCATAGCGGCCACAGCCCAAGAACGCGAAAGATACGGCAGAAACGACACGCCGTACAAGTCCCTACGGTACGTCAGCCGCATCCTGGAGGACACGGGGCGCCGTATCATCCACGCGATAGGCACCCCCGAAGGAGGCCTCACCAATGACCCCGACGCCGTCCTCCAGGCAGTCCTGGACAGCTTCCAGGCACAACACGGGGACGCCCTTCCCGAGCTCGACCCCCACACCAGAAACACCATCCGCGAGCATGTGCCCAGGGTTTTCAACCGGGAACAGCGGCGCGCCATCGAACACGACCCCTTCAGCATCTCAGAACTGCAACGCGCCCTACACCGCCTGAAGAAGGGGGTCGTGCCCGGCGTCGACGGTTTGCCGGCCGAAGCGTACCAACGCCTCACCCTGCCCATCAAACGCCGCCTGGCAGCCCGCCTGTGGGACATCGTCACGGGCGCCACGCCCATCCCCCCTGAGTGGGCCAACCTGGTCCACCCCCTCTACAAAAAGGGGGACTGGGCGCAGCCGGGGAACTGGCAGCCCATAGTCTGCGCCACCACCGAGGTCAAGCTGGTGTGGACGCTCATCCTAGGCCGCATCGCGCCAGCGGTCTTCGCCCACGTGCCCGCCAGCATGTGGGGAGCCATGGCCGGCAGGTCCCCCCACGAGGCCATCTTCCTCCAGGACACCGCACTGGACATGAACCCCTACGAGATGATCATCGCCTCCCTCGATGTCCAAGGCGCGTTCCCCCACGCCCCACACCGGCTTCTCACGGAGGTATGGGATGCCATGGGCCTCCCATTCCTATCCTTCATGACCGGGTACATCCAGACCCGACTCTACGCCGTCATCACAGCCGCAAGCCTCACCCCCTGGACCGGCACAGACAGCGGGGTCCCCCAGGGAGGCGCCGAAGGCCCCTTCCTCTACCTCCTCTCACCCTGCCACTGGCATTCGAGCTAGCACGGGTATACCCGGGGTACGGCCCATACCCGCTACGGTCCCCCCTCATCAACTTCGCGGACGACAACCTCCTAACTACGGCCACCCGCCACCGCGACCCTGAGAACGCAGGGCTACCAACGACCACCGACCAAGCGTCCGCCATTCTCCAACTCACCACAACCTACCTGGACGCCCACCAGCTCCTAGTGCACCCCCGCAAATCGGTCGGGCTGGCCGACGCCAAGACCCCCACCCCCCACATCCGGAAAGGCGAACCCCTACACCTGGAAGACACCACAGTCCACCTGGGAGTCACACAGGCCACGCGGCACCACCACATCACACTCCCAAGCAAGCTAGAAGAGCGCCTCGCCCGGCTACCCCAAATTGCCAGGGGGGACCTCCTGTCTACGCAGGGCCTGGCGTACTTCATGGAAGCACTGCTCAACGCGGCCATCGGGTACCAAGCCCTGCACCTCCCGCGCCCCCAAGACGCACTACGCCACGCTCGACAGCAAGTGACGAAGGCATGGGCGCAACACGGAGGCTGGCCCACGTCTTTCCCCAAGGAGGCCATGATGGCCCACTGGCGCTACTACGGAGACAATACGGGCGCCCTGGTCGACATGGCCTATGCCAGAAACACACAGCACACCTCCTACACAGGGTAACACACAACCACCAACCAGAAGTTCGCGAGGCGGCAGCCATACGCATAAAAGAAGCGCAATTGGCCCGCAACACCTGCCCCCGGTGGATACTGGCGCAACACGGCGTCTCCACCCCCGTGGGCACTGGCATCTGGGCCCAGCTACAACTCCTCCTACCGCACCACACAGACGCCATCCTGACAAACCACCACTGCGATCAACAGGGGCCACTCGTGGCCACACACACCGACATCCACCGACGCCCGGCAGGCTAGGTGGACACCCTGCGCCTCGTAGGGGCCACGATCACCATAGTGTATATCACCCCAACACAGATGAAGATCATGGCCCAATGCGACGCCCACCACGCCCCGTTCCTTTCCGACCCACAATGGCCAGCACGCCACGTCTTCCAAGCGTACCTCCACGCATGTGCTACGAAGGCAGGGCGCGACATGCCGGGGCCCAAGGACATCGACACGGCGTACACAGCCTTCCGGCGCCAGCACCCCCGGCCCCGCCCGAGCGAGCACGAGACCCCCAACGACGGCGGCACGACGCAGGGGGAGCCCACCCCGTCAGCCGAAGGCTGGACACCACCCACCATCCTGCTACTAGCACTAAACGGCCACAAACATGCTACCCGCACTGTCCAGCGACACCATGCCCCCTGGTCCATCCCCAAACACAATGCACCGGAGACCGATGTACCACCAGTCAGACACAGTGACCAGGGCATACCACGCACGTGCTGGCACTGCGGCCCGGCATCCCTCGACACTCCGTGGCCCCTGCTGCACCTCATCTCCACCCACTACCGCACCCCCACCGCCGCCGCCACCGCCGACCAGCAGGCATGGCTCTCTCCCTGGTTTCACACGGTACCCCCAGAGCACCCGGCGCACGTAGCCTGGACCCGAACACCCACGGCGACATGGACGTTCACCAACGAGCGGGCAGACCCGGACAGCGTAGCCATGGAGTACGACCGCTGCGACCCACACCGCGCAGGACCTCAGGAGGCACCCATGCGCCCCCTACAGCACAAATGCCCCACCCTCCGCGGCGACAAAGACGACAAGGAGCGGCGACAGACCATCACGTGCCAGAAGTTCCACCCCAACACGGGATACCTCTTCCACCTAATGTACGCGTATATCACCCAGGGACGCCCAGACAGGGGCCTCCTCCGCCTCACCCCACGAGCCCAGGCCATCATCACCCAGGGGATAGGCGTCTATGCAGCGCCACTACTGCAACCCATGCAAATCACCGCCGGAACCGCCCAGGGGAACCGCATCTACGTCTATCACCCCACAGCAATCGCCCGCCTACCCATACCCAGGGACACCGACATCATCTACTTCACTGACGCATCCGGCACCCAGCAACGCACCCCCACGGTCGGTTGCGCCTCCGTGCGCATCACCGAGCACGCGGACGGCCTCCACGTGGAACACCACACCGGGCCACCATCTTTGGGGCGTCCTCCCACGGCGAACTGCGCACCATGGCAGACGCCGTCACCGCCACACCGCCACCCACGACGATCCGGCCCCGCAACATCTGGGTAGTCGTGGACGCCACGGTCGACATCCACCTCACCAGGCGCCTTGCGGACCTGCCCCTCCACAAAGCACTCGAATCCGGCCTCACCACACAAGCGTTGGGACTATGGATGGCCTTCAAGGGCATACACCCCCAGGACGCCCTACACATCATCAAGCAGGAGTCACACCGCTACGCATACGGCAATGGACGCGCAGACACGCAGGCCAAACACCAGAACACCAACCACACCCCAGGGCTCGAACGCGTGCGACTGGACACCCCACACCACAGCGACCTGCAGCACCTGCCCCCGATACCCCCGGCCACACAGCCCCCCGAATGGATGCCCGAGGACACGCCGTACACGGATCGAGACAAGCAGTACCACTACCCCACACCCATCCAGCAACTGGCCACCACACTGGGCCACCCAGCGAACACCGAACTCCTCCGACGCCTCGAAGACTCCGTCCACAGCGCCCTCTACTACTCCGCCCTGCGCCCGGATAGCCTCCCAGCACACCTACAAAAGCCCCGACTCCAACTCGCCCTCGAACAACTTCCCCTCCTCACCCGATACCACCGATGGTATACGCGCCGCTCGATCCACGTCCCCGCAGGACACACCAAATGCATCTGCAGCCACGCGGACGAAGAAACATGGGACCACTTCAAGGCGTGCCCCCTGTACAGAGGACTGGACACCCTCACAGACTGGAACCCAACCCACACCATCGCACAGCACGCCGGATGGCTGACGCAGTCCCCGGCGACCCAGCAACTCACCACCGTCCTCAAGCAGACGGAGGTGCTCGAGGCAGTCCGCAGGGGACTCGTCCCCACTGCCGTCTACACCTTGCTACGCACCCACGCGGAGGACCCCCAGGCCACGGCGGCGCACATGCAGCGGACGGCCGTTGCCAAGACGGCGGAGCAGCTCACATACCGCACCCACAAATACCTGCAGCATGCGGCAACCCTGCCCCCAACAGACCAAGCCCACCTCCTCAAACTCCTGTTCTACCAACCATGAGAACCTACCCCGTGACATACCAACACGGAACCCCCATCACGTCTACACACCATCCACCGAGCACAGCACTGGCACAGCACACACGGACGCCACAGGCACCGCACACACTCCCACCAGCATGCGCGCGCCACCAGCCCCCATCCCCCAACGCCGTCCGTCCACAGGTACCACCAACCACCAGCCATCGCATGTCCCCTCTGCGTTAGCCGGCGGCTACCACAGTAAAGAAGGTCCCTACCAGGACCGGCCCCCGCTGTGCCCCTTCCGCCTGTTACCCCTGCTGATTTACTCCGGATCAACGATTGCATTTCTCAAAATCCTCAAAGTCCAAGGTCCAAAATCAAAAAATATAGAAAATGTGATCCTCCTTCAACCCTGAACAGCAACCAGATCCCACAAATACAGCAATAGCCCAATTCACAATCCAAATCAGGCTGCGGGCTTCCGTTCAGCACATCGATGGTCTCACGATGGCGGGCATGTACAAGAATTGCACCAAGGAAGAAAGCCCTGAAATTGGCATATGAACACAAATAAAGCAAAGTTGGGGAAAGAGGTAAACATACACATTCACAGCTATAAACCCCTCATTCCCTGGACTCAAGACCTTCCCTTGACTCACCAACATATTGCCCTGAACCAGGTCAAATGAGATGGCTGAATGCCATGTGTCACAAGTCATTACACAAACCCCAAAAATGTGTTCACTCCCAAGCCTATAAATCCTAGCCCAATAGGGGAGGTGGCGTGTCATGGCCCAGAGTGGCACTCAGGACCATGCCCTACCCTGACAGAAACTTGGTTGGACTTGGAATCGAATGGGCTTGGAGAAATGACCTATGAGTTTGAACTCATAACATGCCAAAAAACTGCCAATTCACACCATATTGGCCATATATCACATATATGCTCAAAATTGAAGTTACTACTTATCCAAAGGCTCAAAGCATGCATGGAATCGAAGTCTAATATTCACCGAGGATATAGACCGAAGGTCAATGCCCATGTACATCCCCACTTTACCCACGAAACCCCTTCAGATATGGGCGCCACGCACTGCCCAAGTCAGCCCATGATCTTGAGACCAATTCTTGTAATCCTTCGTGTGCCAAGCCAAATGGAGTACGCGATCCGGCATATGGTGGTGTTCAACCCCAAAGCATATGCCAACATATGAACAACATACCATGGTTCGACTCTGCATAGGCTTCTTGCTGTTTGCCGACCAGGTAAGTACACAAAATGCAAAAATGAGCAAAAATTGACGTCAAAAACATGAAAATATGACCAAATACAAAGTTGTCATGATAGTATATCTCTATGCTCACCCATGATATCCGCTCATGGTTCAATACACAAATGATTGGAACCATTTGCGAACAATCCCCTTACTTGGATCCCCAATCAGGCGCATGGAGATACCTTCGCCACACATATCTACATGCCCCATGAAAATGGGAGTGCACTCATGGATCTCTTTGCCAAACATACCATGAGCAATACATATGCGGTAGACTTAGTCTAGGGCTTTGAATCCCACAATTGGGACATGGGCAAGGCCCTTGTCACATATGGCTCCCCATCCCTTCGGCCACACGAAGATATATAACATGGGCGTGAGCATATCAAACATATACCATGCATATAACATATACCCTAAAAACGTGGCTCCCACCATGATATGCCATGTCCCTCCATGGACATAACTTCACGTTAAAAATACGTAGGAACCCAATGAAAAGTTGCTATACAACCCCAACACTCATGCAGTACACTCCAAAGTCACAAAAAAATGTTCGGTTGCACGGTCCAAGAGTTATATATCACTTTATACCCTCTTGACCATTATCCCTTGCCATACCAAGCATGTGTACACACCAAAAGCGTTTGACGCTTCCTCAATTAAGTTGAGACCAAGGCGCTTGCAACGCAACCTTTCGTATTCTCTTTCCTCACACTCGCGCGTAGATATGATCCTTCAAAGTGGTCCCACGATTCACTTTTGTTTCCCTTATATCTCCAAGTCAAATGGGTGGCAAGTATAAGGGAAACCTGATTCGGGCATAGGGAAAAGAGTATGACCACTCGAAGAAGTCCAAATCAAGTGCGGCGATGTCGAAGTCGAAAATCCGATTTCGACATCGCGAAAAATTCAGATTGAAATTTCGAGTGCTTATTTGGAAAATTGCGGAAGCAACGAACCCTTTGCTGATGGAATCTGACCCTTCAACGGAGTATCCGCCAAAGTATCTGGAAATAACAGTTAACCAATCGGTTAACGCAAAATCGCGAGCCAACTGACGGTCGCCGATACATTGACCATCAGAACGAAGGGCTGAACAATTACGGAAACATCATGATAATAAAACCCTGTGGATTCCTGATATTCTGATATATAAATCTCAGCTGGCAGCGCCTCGGTACTGAATATGGCCGCTCATAGCCGGAATGGCCAAACCTATCACACTATCACATCGGGTTAGTTCAGGTGGACGGGAGAGTATGATATCAGCCAATGGCGGCTTGCCGGCACATAGATACACACCCCAAGTGACCCCAAGATGGCCACGGGGGTCCGAACCGGCTTCACCCCCCTTCTCAGAGCGTTGTTACCGCTCGGAAGTCATTGAAGAGAGGACGGGAGGACCCCAATGGGCTCCAACCCCCCCCCCATGTCCCAAGGACACATGGAGGCCCCACACACGTCGTAGGCGTCCCCCACGCCCCAAGGGAGGGGTGAGGACACTGATAATCGGTGCCCTACGCCATATCCCGTCTCTCCTTGATCTACAACATGGACCAAGGGGATCAAAGATAGAAGAACGTCGTCGATCGATCTAAATACGTATACCACGATGAAATATATACGTGGAGATCGAGTGAAGGGGGTATATGGCCAATCAAGGCCGAAAAATCCCCGGATGAACGCCCTCGGCCGTCTCCTCAATCACAGAAACAAACAAAATGCCAAGGGGGATCCTTTACGGTGCTACAGCAGCAACCAAATGGACCAACACGTCCTTGACATCCAAAGAAATCTGCCTTTTCTTCAGGTAGTCCATCCAGACCGTGGTGTACCTCGGCACAAAACTGATCGGAGGCTCCCACGAATCCCTGGATGCGGCGAATCCCTTCCAGCGGACTTTATAAAGCCTAACCCCAGGCGTCCCCGGGTCCGGCTTGTCCGCCAGGATCTTCTCAGCGGTGAAGTCGTCGTCCTCACCCTCGTCGTCCGAGTCCACATCGCCGGCCGTGAACTCGAAGGTGACGGGACGTCCGCTGGGGTCTGGTGCTCGGGGACGAAGCTGGGTATGGTCGCGGTCCAGGATCTTGTTATCTCCCACACGAACCGCATACACATCCTGCCCGACCTTCCGAACGATTACCCCCGGCACATACCAAGATGCCTGCCGATGCCTGGACAGGACATCTTTGTGGTGCCGCTTCACCCACACGGTGTCTTGGAGAGCATACTTCTGGACTTTTCCCTGCTTGAAGTACTTGGCCCTCTTGTCATGCTCGTCCTGTAGTGCCTTGCACACCTTGGCCGCCGTGTCGTCCGCCTCAGCCATCATAGCGTTCGCATCCCGGGCCACTTTGCCATGGTTCAACCACGGGAGAGTGCGTGACACTCGATCCCGTAGGAACAGGATGCGATGGGGCGACAGTCCAGTGGGCCCCAGAAGGTCGTGATACGCTTGGAGTACTCTCCACAGCGAATTGTACCAATTCCGGCCCTGTTCGTCGATGTGCAGCTGGCGGAACTTCTCGAACATTTGCCGCCCGGCCACCTCAGCCCGGCCATTCGACCGGCTGTGGTATGCCACGGTCTTGGCGTGCCGAATTCCCATGTGCTTGCACATCGTCTTGAACCACGTCCCCACGAATTGACTGCCCCGATCGCTGCAGATGACAGCTGGGACATCGAAAACCGTCAGCCAATGCCTGATCATGGCATTAGCGACGGTCTTGGCCTGCAGCCCCACTCCATGCTTGTCCTTCTTGTCCTTCTTCTTGGCCTTCTTGCCAGGGACCGCCACGATATACCCACTGTGCCTATCCACCGCCAGGATGACACAGTCGTAGGTCTCTCCTTCCACGGTGACTTCCGGCATGGCGAATACATCCATGGCTACGGACCGCATAGGGGCCTCCGGTATAGCTGTGTACACCGGATTGCCCGCTGTGGAGTGGTTGGGGCTCTTCGTGGCCCGACACACGGCACAGTCGCTGCAGTACCTATCCAGGATGGCATAGTACCCCGGAGGGAACTTGAAACGCCACTCCAGGTCCTGCTGCATCTTGTCTCGGCCAGGGTGCATGAGCTGGGCATTGTGCCAATGGTCAATGAGCTCCTCCACTCGGTTCTCGGGCACCAGCAGCTTGTCCTTGAGGAACAACTTGTCGCCATCCTCGGTCAAGCCCTCGGGCCATTCGTCGTCCGCCGGGGCGCTCACGGCATTCCAGTACTTGCTCCAGTGCTCGAATGCCGCGTAGTCATCCGACAAGTCCTCTGTGAGCACCGACCTGACTAGCTTTACAGGGGCCACCATCCATTGCTCGAGGGTTTTCTCTCGAATAGCCTGGACACGGGCACCCCGGAACTTGGCCAGGTCCGTACGGTTTGCCATCACCACAAAGCACTTGACTCCCTCTTGCTCCATGGATTTCTCCCGATGATGCGCTTGGCCTCCTTGGTTTCCTGGGCGTCCCCATGGCTGGATATGTCCATCCAAGCCTTGCCCGCGGGGTAGGCCCATCGACTGAGGCAATCTGCCACAGTGTTGTCCTTCCCCGGGACGTATACGACGCTGAGGTCGAACTTGGCGAACGTCTCATGCCATCGGGCCCTCCTTGCCGCCGGTCCCGAGGGGGTGTCGACGTGCTCCTTGTGCCAGCTCTGCAAGGACTGATGGTCTGTACAAACCACCACCGGTTGCAATCCAATGTGGCCAGACCACTTCCTGAGCGCACAAACAATGGCGTACGTCTCCTTCTCCCTCGCGGTCCAGGTGCGGCGTTGGCCCTAGGCAAGGATCCGGCTCCAGAACGCCACGGGTACATGTGACCCGTCGTCTCGGATCTGCTCGAGGACTGCCCCCACAGCATAGTCCGAGGCGTCCGTCCGTAGCACGAATCTCTTGTCCGGGTCCACCAGGAATAGCTCAGTTGCCCCAGGAGTCGCTCCTTCAGGCGGCTGAACGCATCTTCGGCCTCAGGGGTCCAAGCAAGCTTCTTCTTGCTCCCCTTCCGGCCATCGAACTTGCCCACTTGCAGCATCTTGTGCAGCGGCCCCGACAGTTCTGCATACATACATACGAATAGTAGTTGCAGAACCCCATGAAGGATCAGAGTTCGCTGATGGTCTGGGGCTTCTCCCAATGGTGCAGGGACGCCAGCTTCCCAGGCATGGGACGGCGTTGCCCGTGACCAACCACGTGACCCGCGAACTCCACTTCCTTCACGAAGAGTGAGGCTTTGGTGGGCTTGCACACCATGTTGTGCTTGTCCAACTCGCTGAGCACTCGGCGCAGATCCTTCTCATGAGCGTCGATGAGCTCGTCCTCAGTCATGTTCTCCGTGCCGGACCCGATGATGATGTCATCCACGAAGGGATCGGCACAGTCCCGGACAGGACCGAGTAGGTCCTCCATCATGCGCTGGAAAGCGGCGTTGCCATTCTTGGCGCCCATAGGCACCACCTTCCACTGCATGGGCCCCAGTGGCGTCGACATCGCCGTGCAGGGCCTGGAGTCCGGGTGAAGCGGCATCTGGTGATAACCGTGTTTCAGGTCCAACACCGTGAAAATCCGCTTTTTCTGTTGTTTTTGGAGGATGGAGTCGATCAGGGGAAGCGAGTACGAGTCGTGCTCGGTCTGCTCGTTCAAACCTCTGTAATCAACCACCAACCTCCACTCGCCCTTCTCCTTCTTGGGCACGATGAAGGCTGGGCTGGCCCATTCACTGTCAGATGGTTCGATCCATCCTCGCTCACTGAACTCGGCCAACAGCTTCTTCATGGCCTCGGCCCGATCGCCCTGAAGTTGGTACTCCCGATGACGATAGATCTTGGGGTTCGGCTTCAGCTTGATCCTCGCTGTGCCAAACCTCCCACGATCTGGAGGGTTCTTGTTGGCGACACCACCGAATAGCCGCGGATAGGCTTTGATCAGCCTCTCCTTCAGCTCGGTGACCTTCGGGTTCTCCTGGGCCTCTTCAGCCGCTTGCTTCGGTATCCATACAACCGAACGCACTGCGGTATAGGCCTCTTCTGGGTCCGTATCCGACTTCTCCTCGTCCGATATGCCGTCTTCATCGTCGTGGGGTGCACTTCCCACCGATAATCTTCGAAAACTTGCGGCCTCGGGCTGGTGACTGTCGCTATCGACACCCATTCTTGGAAAATCCCATGTTGGTGGGTCCGACCCAACTGGACCATCGTATTGGTCCGCGATGTGATCCATGACCCTCGCCACGAACTCATCCTTCTCGTACTTGCCGGTGACCAACATCTTGTCATCCCACCAATGCGGAGATGTGACCATGGCCCGCCTCTTCTTGGCTGCCACACGGTCGTGCATCCCCATTCGCATGTAGTTGACGACGTCGTCGATCTCGGAGTGGGACAGGATGTCAATGCCATCCACTGGCTGATCCGTCCCCTCCTTTGGCTCAAACATGACCTTCATGG
Organism: Eutreptiella sp. 'Long Island Sound 2002'; assembly: GCA_964036045.1. NCBI lineage: Eukaryota > Euglenozoa > Euglenophyceae > Eutreptiales > Eutreptiaceae > Eutreptiella > Eutreptiella sp. 'Long Island Sound 2002'. Next base: position 116,065,763 of record OZ038381.1, read on the forward strand.
GCACCGCCTCCACCCTACGGATGAGTGCTTCATCACCCGTGGGCTGGGCTTGCGCCCCATTCACCAGGAAAGCCTTGGTACCCCACGCTTGACCCGGGGAGGGCATTGATACACCCTTGGCGTCGATGAACAGCTCCTCCTCTGGCCCGAATGACATCTCGTTCAGGGTGATGGAGTCCAGCGTCGACTTGAGACCCTCCAGCGGACATGGGGTGGATGCTATGCCGGTTATGACCAGGATCCCCTTCGCCCTATCCGCGATGATCTTCTCCACCGTACGTCTGGTGTTGTCCAGGGAGCCATGCCAATACATGGGTCCCCACTCCTTCAAACCCCAATGCCTGTGCCAGGCTGAGTCTCCTCGATGCCAATGCCTCCTACACTTCCGCAGAAGTCGGGCATCCCGGGAAGCGAAGACGTCCGTCTCGGGCGCTTCGGCTCCCAGCGTCTGGATCATCCTGTCGTACACCTGCGGCGCCATTCCATACTCCGTGAGCTGAACTCCGCGGTCTCCTCTGGACTTGGCACCCACAGCTTGCACCGCTTCCTCAGCATTCCATTGGGATGATCCGCATGCATAGTCCGTGGACAGCCATGTGAGGCATTCATCATCCTCCCGGACCAGCGTTGCACGATGGGGAAGGGCTCCAATGGCGTTTGCCACCATGAAGTCATACCCCATGACCATATCCCAATCTGTAATGTCGGCCACATAGAAGTTCCCGGATAGAGTGCTTCTCTTCGCCTGATCAGGGCGGTTCAAGCGCTCATGCTCCCAGAATTCCATACTGATAGTGGCCTCATGGGTGCCACCACCCATAATCTCTCCGTTGGCGACCTTCAGGCGGACCAGTCTCCGGCTGGGCTGCAGGAGTTCCTCCTTGAACAACCCTCTCCGGACCAGGCTCACCTGGGCACCCGTATCCACTAACACATCCACCACCTTCTCCTCTCGTCCGCACTGTACTCGCACTTTCAAGTGCAACTGCCGCTCTCCGCCATGAGGTGTATGGACGACTCTCACGGCATGCAACTCTAGCACGTCCGGGTGCATCAGGACTTCAAAAGTATGGTCACGGATGGTGTGGATCTTGGGTTGGTCCTGCCCGTCCACGGGGCTCTCCGTGGTCGCTCCTTCCTTCTTGCCATGTCCCGTACCCACATTTACTTCCCTTGGCAGGGCGCTCCAGGGGTTGGGAGTGGCGAAACTCAGTGGTTTTGGCTCTTCTGGAGCCTTCTTCGGCACCCGATGTGCCTTTGCTTCCTCTGGGATTCCACTGATTTTCGGAGGAGAGACCTCCGAGGTCCCACTCCCGTGGGGGCTCCTCTAGACTTGGCTTCCCGCAGCCCCTTCCGGCTGCGATCCGCCAGGACTTTGTCCTCCACGTTGCTGGGCTTTGAGTTCCTCCAACGTCCTCAACATGTCCTCAGCAACTTCCTCGATCGACCTCACTCGTCGGTCTTGACCAGGTCCACCACCATAGCCTCTTCCTCCGCCTTTTCCTTGGCCTTTGCCTTGGCCTTTTCCCCCGTCTCCGCCCTTCGCCTTCCAATCGGAAATCCGCAGCTCCTTGGGCTTCTTGTCCGCCTCATACACCTTGCACTGACGGTGGTCATGTGCATGGTTGTTTCCCTTGCCATAACAGACCCAGCACCCGTCGTGCTGAGACCTGTACTCCCGGAACGAGAGCGGTGGGTTCACGATCCTCCTTGGCCCTTTGCCCTTCTTGGGTCCCACCTGGCTCCATCTGGACCATTCCTGCCCATGGTTCCTCACGTTGTGCGCCACAAACGCGAAGAAGTGGGCCTCCTCATGATCCTCCCGGGACCCGGTCCAATGGTCTTGGCCACTTCCACTACCATCCTCCGCAGAGTTGGCCGTGTCCTCCTGGATCTCCCGATGATTGCGGTCTTCTCGGTGGCCTCGTTGTCCATGACCATGTCGATCTCGCACGTGGGCCTCGTTCTTCGCATTGAGCTTCAACTCCACCGTGATGTACTTCACGATCTCGTCGAGGCTAATGCGGGCGAAGATGACTTGCATCCTCAGCGGCTCCCCGCGCCTCCACTCCACGTTGTTGAGGCGCAGCAACCTTTGCCCCATGGAGTCTCCAAACACCTCCACGTACACGGCGTTCTTCAGTCCCAACATCCGGTTGGGTTCGCCCAGGTTCCTCCTGAAGAACTCCATGATACCCGCATGGGGATCCTCCGCCGCCATAATCCTCACCGCCACGCGCTTCTTCGCCCTCTTCTTCTCCTCGTCCTCCACCCTCCTCTTCCAGTTGCCGGGGAGGACGTCCTTCAGCAAGTGGCGGATCTCACTGGACTCATAGTAGGGGATTTTGATTCCCCTGAGGTCGTCAATCCTGATGGCGTCTCCGACGTCTCCAGCCACCACTCCACCGAGACGGATACCACCTGTGGCCGGGGGGTGTGAGTACACTCCCCGTACATCCCTCTCCTCCATGGAGTGCGGTCCAGTTGGGCCTGAACCCATGGGGTTTGGAATGCGGGAAGGACTTGCTTCATCGGCCGTCCATATCCCCGTATTGGGGTCCTTCGCCCACAGGTTTCCGCTTGGATGGCCTCGACCATGTCCGTCGGCGCTTCCCATGGTTCGCCCCTGCCTGGTCTGGTTCTGGATCTCGATCTTCTCTTCCGCATATACTACCATATTCGTCGTGATCGGTACATCCTGGGCGGCATTGGACATCTGTACCGTCAGGCTCCTCGGGTCCGTGGTTACGTGCCCTTCCCGCATGGACCCAGCCGGTGCCGTGTGTTCCCCGAGCATTGTGGATTCGCTGAACATGGGAACAAACGGCAGCGCACCCGGGTCAACACGCGGAGGCGCGTAGGGTGCCTCTGCAGGGCCGCCCGTGGGTTTATCCATGGCGCTCCTGAGGGTCTTAACCCGCTCCACCAGCTCTGCCGCGGCCGGCTTTGCCGGGAGCTCCGGACCCGAGGCGAGGGGCTGTAGCTCCTCTAGCCTTTTCAGGCGTCCCGAGATGTCCTCCACCAGATGGAGGAGGCTGTCCACCACTCGCTGCTGCTTCTCCAGGGCCAGCTCCAGATTCTCCATGTCTTTCTCCGCGGCCGACTGGTCGTCCAGGATCCCCGCGACGTCCTCCTCTAGACCGTCCTTGGCGTTGTCCAGGCGATCAAGGCGATGCACGATGGCGTCCATCCCCATCTTCGGGTACTTGCCCATGAGGAAGGACACGTGCTCGCAGTGGCACGTAGTGTGCTTTCCGCCAGATTCAGCGCATCCCGCGGTTCCCGGCACCTCAGACTCATCGCCCATGGGCGTATCGCCTATGGCGTCTGTCTCGGGTCCCGTGTGCCGGGGCACAGGTGCCGTCCGGGCCCTGGTCGGCCTTTCCAAGCCCTCGGCGTCGTGCTTCGGGGCGGGCTCGGGGGCCGTATGCGCCCTGGCGATCGGCGCGGACATCTCCGACTCCGAAAGTGGCTCGTAGGCTGTCTGATAGCCCTCGGAGTGCCCCTCGGATTCCCACAGCCTGACCTGGCTGGGGTCCGTGTCCATAGCCCCGGCGTCCTCTGCCGCGGGCTTGGGTGACCCGCGCTTCCGGTAGCGCCCTGCCCGTCCTCCACTGCTGCCTGAATGGCAGGCCTCATCAGAGTCCTCCGCGGCGGAGCGGAGGTTGCATGCCTTTCGGCAGTGACGCTCACACATGGAGACCAGGTCCTCCATGTCACGTCCTCCTCTTCCCGAATGTCGTACTTCTCTTCGGGCTTCAACTTCCGGAGTTCGCCATGCCCTCGAACGTCTCGGTTCTTCTGTGGCTCCAATCTCCGGCGTGGTCTCCACCGAGTCGATAATACGCACCCGGGGCGTACTTGGGCAGGGCTCATAAGGGCCCAAGTCCCCGAGTCGGCGGTAGGTAGGGGCAGCAGGTAAGCCTCTGCTACCATAAAGAAGGTCCCTACCAGGACCGGCCCCCGCTGTGCCCCTTCCGCCTGTCACCCCTGCTGATTTACTCCGGATCAACGATTGCATTTCTCAAAATCCTCAGAGTCCAAGGTCCAAAATCCAAAAATATAGAAAATGTGATCCTCCTTCAACCCTGAACAGCAACCAGATCCCACAAATACAGCAATAGCCCAATTCACAATCCAAATCAGGCTGCGGGCTTCCGTTCAGCACATCGATGGTCTCACGATGGCGGGCATGTACAAGAATTGCACCAAGGAAGAAAGCCCTGAAATTGGCATATGAACACAAATAAAGCAAAGTTGGGGAAAGAGGTAAACATACACATTCACAGCCATAAACCCCTCATTCCCTGGACTCAAGACCTTCCCTTGACTCACCAACATATTGCCCTGAACCAGGTCAAATGAGATGGCTGAATGCCATGTGTCACAAGTCATTACACAAACCCCAAAAATGTGTTCACTCCCAAGCCTATAAATCCTAGCCCAATAGGGGGGGTGGCGTGTCATGGCCTAGAGTGGCACTCAGGACCATGCCCTACCCTGACAGAACCTTGGTTGGACTTGGAATCGAATGGGCTTAGAGAAATGACCTATGAGTTTGAACTCATAACATGCCAAAAAACTGCCAATTCACACCATATTGGCCATATATCACATATATGCTCAAAATTGAAGTTACCACTTATCCGAAGGCGCAAAGCATGCATGGAATCGAAGTCTAATATTCATGGAGGATATGGACCAAAGGCCAATGCCCATGTACATCCCCACTTTACTCTCGAAACCCCTTCAGATATGGGCGCCACGCACTGCCCAAGTCAGCCCATGATCTTGAGACCAATTCTTGTAATCCTTCGTGTGCCAACCCAAATGGAGTACGCGATCCGGCATATGGTGGTGTTCAACTCCAAAGCATATGCCAACATATGAACAACACACCATGGTTCGACTCCCCATAGGTCTCTTGCTGTTTGCCAACCAGGTAAGTACACAAAATGCAAAAATGAGCAAAAATTGAGGTCAAAAACATGAAAATATGACCAAATACAAAGTTGTCATGATAGTATATCTCTATGCTCACCCATGATATCCGCTCATGGTTCAATACACAAATGATTGGAACCATTTGCGAACAATTCCCTCACTTGGATCCCCAATCAGGCGCATGGAGATACCTTCGCTACTCATATCCACATGCCCCATGAAAATGAGAGTGCACTCATGGATCTCTTTGCCAAACATACCATGAGCAATACATATGCGGTAGACTTAGTCTAGCGCTTTGAATCCCACAATTGGGACATGGGCAAAGCTCTTGTCACGTATGGCTCTCCATCTCTTCGGCCACACGAAGATATATAACATGGGCGTGAGCATATCAAACATATACCATGCATATAACATATACCCTCAAAATGTGGCTCCCACCATGATATGCCATGTCACTCCATGGACATAACTTCACGTTAAAAATACGTAGGAACCCAATGAAAAGTTGCTATACAACCCCAACACTCATGCGGTACACTCGAAAGTCGCAAAAAAATGTTCAGTTGCACGGTCCAAGAGTTATATATCACTTCATACCCTCTTGACCATTATCCCTTGCCATACCGAGCATGTGTACACACCAAAGGCGTTTGACGCTTCCCAAATTAAGTTGAGACCAAGGCGCTTGCAACGCAACCTTTCGTATTCTCTTTCCTCACACTCGCGCGTAGATATGATCCTTCAAAGTGGTCCCACGATTCACTTTTGTTTCCCTTATATCGCCAAGTCAAATGGGTGGCAAGTATAAGGGAAACCTGATTCGGGCATAGGGAAAAGAGTATGACCACTCGAAGAAGTCCAAATCAAGTGCGGCGATGTCGAAGTCGAAAATCCGATTTCGACATCGCGAAAAATTCAGATTAAAATTTCGAGTGCTTATTTAGAAAATTGCGGAAGCAACGAACCCTTTGCTGATGGAATCTGACCCTTCAACAGAGTATCCGCCAAAATATCTGGAAATAACAGTTAACCAATCGGTTAACGCAAAATCGTGAGCCAACTGACGGTAACCAATACATTCACCATCAGAACGAAGGGCTGAAAAATTACGGAAACATCATGATGATAAAACCCTGTTGATTCCTGATATTCTGATATTTAAATCTCAGCTGGCTGCGCCTCGGTACTGAATATGGCCGCTCATAGCCGGAATGGCCAAACCTATCACACTATCACATCGGGTTAGTTCAGGTGGACGGGAGAGTATGATATCAGCCAATGGCGGCTTGCCGGCACATAGATACACACCCCAAGTGACCCCAAGAAGGCCACGAGGGTCCGAACCGGCTTCAACAGACAGCCCTGCCCTGCAACCCAGACCACTGGGTCTGCCTGGGAGCCGCGCAACGCCTCACCCGCTGCCCCCACTGCGGGGACCTCAACCCCAACCACCACGAGCGGCCCGCGGCCCCAGCCGCACCCCACCCCGCCAGCCACCCCAGCTTCTTCGGGTTCCTCACCGACACCCTCCGGGACCACCTGGGAGGGTACTACGTGGCGGACGCGGCGGACCACGCATGCACCATAGCCGTGGCCACGGGCAGCACACCCCTGCCCCCCCACAGCCCACCCCTAGGCCACAGCGGAGGCGGCTTGAACGTGGCGGCCCGCCACATCCCCCTCGCCCTATACCTCCACCACCGAGACCTACACCTCCCAGACCCACAACTCCCGGCCCCCCAAGCAGCAGCCCTGACGCCGGAAGCGTGGGCCGACACGGCACCAGAGGAGATAGCAGCCTACCTCCGAATCACTTGCCGCCGGTTCAAAAACGCCCTCGGCCGACGGAAGGGAACACCTTACCCCCTCAGCGCACTCCTCTACCCGGCACACCACCCCCACCCCGCACAACAGACCCCCCCGGAGGGCTGGGCGTCTTTTCGGGACACCCACCTGGCCGCCCCCGACGAGGCCACCGCCACGCGGATGGGCCTCACGGACCAGGAAACCTACGTCTGAGGCCTCAAGACGAGCCTCCAAGAGGCACACCGCTGGCACGCCCGCTCCCCATCGCCCCCACAGGGACGGGGGGGTTCACCCGCCCCCGACACCCACCAGGCGAAGAAGACCAAGACAGGTCAGGGGGCCCGCAAACGCGCCCACCAGCAGGGCGCGACGCCTCGACCAAGGCCTGGGTCCAGCCACACCGCACCACCCCACGCCCAGACCCCCGGGGCACACCAACAACACCGCCACCGCCAGCGCCCACCACCACCACCGTACCGCAGCACCCAAGCCCTGCAGCCCAGTCAGCCACCAACGCCCACACACGTCCACACCATGCCAGGACCACCATACGCGCAGAGCCAGGGGACATGGCACCACCAACACCACCACCACGCCCCTGTCCCTCCCAACCCCTACCCCCTAATGCCCCCAAGCTACAGCGACCCCCACCAGCTACATCCCCACCACGCCGCAGCACCACCAGGCCCCGCGAACCACCCACCCCACATAGCGCACATCACCGCACCACACCATCACGTATTCCACCACCACCAGCCCCTGCCACCACACCCACCAACGCCGGGGTACCACACACAACCGGCACACCCTCCACACCACCACCACACGGTCCAGCACCACCCGCTGCCCCCGCTACACGGGCCCGCGACATACGAGCCACGGTACACCCCCATGGACCCGTCAGGAGCCGCGCACGTACACCAGCAACACCAGGGCCCAGTAGGAGCGCCCCACCACCACCAACAGCCCCCCCACCCACACCCCATACCAGCGTGCACCATCCACAAGCAGCCACCCATCACATACGGACCACAGCCCCACCCGGGGGCTCATACGGCCGCCTCCCACCCGCACCCCGGCACCACAACCAGTCAAGAACCGCAAGGGCCACACGGCGCACACACGCAACACCCACACGACCCACAGGGACGCCCGGACCCCCAGCCGGCACAACACCCACCCCGCCCCCCCCACCCCACCACCACCAGCAGCCCCCGCTACCACACCCCATACCAGCGAGCACCATCCACCAGCAGCCACCCATTACATACGGACCACAGCCCCACCCGGACGCTCATGCGGCCGCCTCCCACCCACACCCTGGCACCACAACCAGTCAAGAGCCGCAAGGGCCGCACGGCGCGCACACGCAACACCCACACGACCCACAGGGACGCCCAGACCCCCAGCCAGCACAACACCCACCCCCGCCCCCCCAACCACCAACAGCGCCACCCCCACACCACCCCCCCCCGCCCCCCCCCCCGAGACCAGGCCACGGACACAACACGCGGCAGCCAGCACCAGCCAATCGACGTCGATACCCCCGCCGACACACGCCACCGCGAATACCCCCTCCCGCGACCGCCACAAGAGACCCCATCACCAGACCCAACGCGCGAAGACGATGACCACCCCCCCGGACCCACACCACCCCCCCCATCACACCCCGCACCACCAGTCGCCGCACCGGCCGAACCCTACGCCCTACACAACCCCGCAGCGGTACGGCAGCACCTCCGGGGACTCGGGGAACAGGACGTCGTGCTGTACCTCCGCACCTCCGGCACCAGCACCCCCATCCGGGCGGCCACCCTGGTCCAGGCGGCCACCCTGGGGGAAGGCGTCAGAGACTTCCTCTTCGACGCCTTCCTCCACGTCGCCCGACACGAGCGCCCCCCGCGCGCCACCCCAGACGGCGAGAGCCCGCCCCCCACGGGGAGCCGGATCTGGGTGCCCCCCATCGACTGGGGGCGACACCTGGTCGGACACCCCGTGCCGGGGCGGGTGGGCACCAAGGGCCGCACCCGCTACCACGAGCCCGACATGGCCCACCCCCCACCCGACGCCACCCCCGACAGCACCAAAGAGTGGGAGCGGGAAACATGGGTAGCCCGGATGGCCTCCCTGAGCAACTTCCGGCACCACGTCCCAGGGGACATCCCCACCCCCGACGAGCAGCAGCCAGCCCCCTCCAGGTACATGACCCTCATGTACAATCTGCACTACACCCTCTCCACCACCACCTACGACGCACCCACAGACCACTGGGTGGTACACGGCACCGACTCCCTCCTCCCCGCCGACTACACCCCCCCCACACACAACCCAGGCCCCGACACGTACGCCAGGGGGGACGACCCGGACGACCCCCACATCTGGGGCACGTGGGAACCCAAATCCCTGGACACGCTGCTCTCCATCCGCAGCGGCTACCAGGGCCTTGGTAGGGCGATGTATTGCCTCGCCAAGTGGACCCAACGGACCTGGGGGATCCCCACGGACCGATGGGTGTGGGTGGTCACGCTGCGCCCCCAGCAGAGGGAAGCCCCCCCGAACCGCAGGGGACCCACCCCCCCACGCCCCACCACCCTACAACTATGCCCGTACATGGTGGCAGCCCACCTCATGACGCTGCTGTTGACGGGCCCCCACACCCCCACCCAAAACTACCCCCACCTCACAGAGGAGGACATGCCCGGCATCCAGCGATGCTTCTTCCAGACCCTCGACTACCTCCAGCAAACACACCCGCACGTCCTGGAGCAGATATGGCCACCCCCCGGGTAACCCACGTGCCCGCGCAGCCGAGACAACGCCGCCACGCCAGCACCAGCACGCGCAGATCACCAGAAAACAAGGGCACACACCCGATGCCCGAACCTGCACCCTCGTTCTCGCTACTTACAGGACCCAGCATCATACGCCCGCCCCCCAGGCCCAGGACCCTCCGCCGTCTCCCACAGCCCTCTCCTCCGCCTCAGACCCCACAACCTCCACCACCACGACCACCTCATCCACCACCACCACCATGTCCTCATCCAGCACTCCACCCCCCAGGCCGCGGGGGACACCTCCCAAACGGGCCTCCAAACCCGCCCCCACCGCGAGCAGCCCCGCCGCCGCCAAGGCCCACGCCCCGACGAAGCCCACACCCATGACCCAGCCGACGCCCAAGACCGCCGCCAAACGGCCACCCAAACCCAAGGGTCAACCCGCAGCCAAGCCCAAACCCAAGCCCAAACCCGGCGCCACGACGGCAGCGCGAGCCCGGCCCCCCGAGGACGTCCTCTACGACATCCGGCCCCAGCCGTCCCAGGCCCGAAGGCAGCAGCGCCCAGCGCGGCGCCCCCCCACCGTCACCGACGCCATCGCCACAACCTTCATGGCGGAGCGCGCCGCGGCCGAAGCGCGACGCACCTCGTCCCGCCACCTCTCCAAGCCAGAACAACGCCAGGGTCCACCAGCAGCGTCCCCGCCCCCCTACCGGCCCTCGATGACAGCCCACATGCAACGCATGCCCCATTACCGCCGCCGCCGCGAATCCCTGCCCAACCCCGAGGCGGAGACCGTACGCGCACACCCGCGGGTCCACATCCGCGTGCACCCCCGGTCCCCACGCACCCCCACGGAACAGGACTACGAGGAATCCCCCAGGCCCGCCACCGCCGCCAGTCCCCACGACCACGTCACAACCACCAACGCCCACTCCTCCGCCCAAGACCGCAGGCCCGCCCAGGAACAGTGGTGGCAGCGCTGGACCCACACGCAGCTCTGGGAGCTGCGGAAGTGGGTCCGGGGAGGGCCCTCCCTCGAGGGCCTGGTCCATCGGCCCCGCAAGGGGTCGGTGGAGAACTGCCGCCTCCGGCCGGCGGGGGGGTGGATGCCGCAGGCCGCATGGGAAGCCATGCTGGCCGATGCGCTCCATCCCCTGGGAGTCCACCCCCGCAACCTCCCCGCGCCCCAGGACCACCCGTATGTCCTCAGGCGCCTGCGGGAGACCCTCCAGGAAACGCAGCGAGACGGCATCCGCCTGTGGGACATCACCCAAAGCCCAGCCCCGCACGCACACACCCCCTCACCACCCCACAAGCGTCGGCGCACCGACACCGGCGACACCCACAGCACCCCAGGAGCCCTGCGCGCCACACAACACGACGCGCCTGACCCCCCGGCCAGCGGCGCCGCCATCTAACCCCGTTACCCAGCAAACCACCACCACGGGGCGCCACGCCAGGCCCCGCCCAGAAGTCACCAAACGAACCGGACGCCGAAGGAAGCCAACACACATGACAACGAGCACCACTACGCCCAAAGACGCCGAACCCAGGCCCGCTACCGTGGGCTCCTCTCCACCCTCAGCACGACACACACGTCGCTGGCGTCACTCCTCCGCCGTGCCCCCTCCCACGCCACCGCCCCGCCCCCCCCCCCTCCCGCCGCACGTCCCCACGCCGCCCAGCGCCCAGCCCCACACACTGCGCCACAGCATCGCCCTAGTCCGGCTCCTCCTCCATCGCGCCACTTGGCACCTCACAGTAGACCGCCGTCCTGTGGTCCCGCTCCCCCCGGCAGCGCTCCCGGGGCCGCACCTGGCCCACGTCGTGTTCACCCCCACGTCGCGGGCCGCGGACATCCTCCCGCTCCTCGCCGCCACCCCTCCCGGGCATCGCATACTGCTTGCCGCCAACCCCTCAGTCCTCAGTGAGGTCCTCATCGGGCACGCCGACGCCCTGCACGTGCGCCCGCTGCTGCCCAGCCTGCACGCTGCGTACGCCCCCGGCACGCCCGTCGACCACTCCGTGTGGGACTCCCAGTGAGGCCACCGGCCACCGGCTGGCCCGCACGCACCACCCCGCACTCGCCTCGGGCGCACGACCCCGTGGACGCCGCTACCCACACGCCCGGCCCCGCGCAACCGCCTAACCGAGCCAGAACCCAAGCACAAATCAAACCCGAGCCACACCACAAAACCGCTAACCCTTGACTCCTAACCAAGCCCGCCGAGGGAACACCGAAACCACAGCCCACACCCACAGCCCACACAGCCGCCTAACCAGCCAGCTCCAGAAGCAAAGAGACACCTCACCAAACCCACCCTGACCCAAGCCTAACCGAGCCGAAGCCCCAACACAAATCAAACCCGAGCCACACCCCGAAACCGTCAACCCCTGACTCCAAACCAGGCCCGCTGAGGGAAATACGTAGACACAGCCCACAGCCACAGCCCACACAGCCGCCTGACCAGCCAGCACCAGAAGCAAAGAGACACCTAACCAAACCCACCCTGACCCATACCCGTGTACATCAGGACACGCGAGCCGCACCCCTGGGGCGCGACCGCCGCCAGAGCACCGACGACACACGCCAGAGGACACAACGCTATTGCACCGCCGCACTAGCTGCCCGTGCCTGTGCCTGCCGTGTACGCGCGCCCCTGTTTTTCTCTTTTGTGTTTTTTCTTTTTTTTTTCCCAAAAAAAAAAAACAAGTAAGAAAAAAAAACCGAAAATTAGGGGGGGGGGAAGAGGGACACAACCACCCATGGCACACGCGCACCGCACACAGCGAGCACAACGGTGAACAGGAGCCCAGTGGCCCAGGACACCGCACATGCAACACAACACACCGAGCGAGCACACCGGTGAACAGGAGCCAGCTGGCCCAGGACACCGCAGACGCACCACAGCAAACCACGCGGGCACACCGGTGAACAGGAGCCCAGCGGCCCAGGACACTGCACACACGTAGGGCGGCCGAGGGACAGGAAAGAACCAATACCCCATGGGTCGGACGCACTGGGGCGACCCGGCGGACCCACCGGGCCAGTGGCAGGAGTGGTACTCCAAGGCCACTGGTCCGAGCCCGGCCAGGCTGCATCGGGGACCATGGCAAACGTCACCCGGAGCCATGGAAGCTACCGGTGACAGGCGAGCCGGTACACAGTCCAGGAGGGGGTCACCTGCCAAGCAGAGTGGCCCCGCAACTCAAGCCACAAGGGTGAGGCGGTCGTACCGTAGACAAGCGGGAGCAATACCCCTTGTGGTGAGAGATACTCCACACGGCTGGGCAGCCCCCCAGAGCTGCCGCCCAAAGGAGGGGGCATGTGGCCCTACCCATGGACACATGTGGGGACACCCTCCCACCTGGGACACATGGACCGGGTGGCCGCGACAATGCCTTCCCAAGCACATGCGGGAGCGGCTCAAGAGGCACCTGACATAGGGCAGTGGGAGGGACAGGACGTCCCCTTGGTAAGACCTTCTTCCTGCAATGTCAAAGGAGGCATCCCGAGCTCCCGAAGATACCTACCTACCTACCCTTTGCCGTCTTCCCCCAAGGATAGGCGCCAGCACAGAAATTTGGCGCCAAAAGAGTGGTACCAGTACCTGACTAGGACCTTCGGTCCGACATCAGCGAAGCCCGGTCTCCGGGAACCACGCCCGGGAGAGAAGTGAGACACACACAGACATACGTAGCACACTTAGGGGTAAGGTTCAGTCCCTAGCTTTAGTCTTGGAGACAAGCGTCTCAGCGAGCCTCAGCAACTCACCAAGGTTGTTATGGGACAAGTAGTCAACCAGAACTGAGTTTAGGTGTCCCTCAGGTAGTACAAACGCAGAGAAGGGCTCTCAGGTGGCCTCTTCGACTCCAAACCCTTCCCAGAGGATGAGGAAGCGCCAACCCTGGCGATAGCGGTGGCGTAGGACAGACTTCACCGGGTAGAAGCCCTCCTTAGCCATCTCCTCGGCGTTCATGTCGGGGAGTTCCCCTTCAGCTTCGGTGGGGCTGGCAGCCCCTTGTAGGTCCCGGGCGGTGATTTCCTCGTCGTTCAGCTCCCACTCCTCCCCACAGAGGTCTCCAGGATCATGGTAGCGCTTCAGGTGTTGAGCAGCGCACACCAGGGTCCCCCCTAGACGGAGAGAACACCGCACAGTGATACGGTGTCCGTCCAATGATAGAATCTTGTACGGCCCGAAGTATGGGTCATCGCTGGTAGAGCGTGGCCAGGCGGGTAGTCGACTGTGGTGCACCAGCACCCAGTCCCCCTCTTGGTAGGTGGCCGGTACTCGGTGCTTGTTCTCCTTGTGCCACTGACGCTCCCTCACTCTCTGGAGCATAGCCTTGGCCTTGTCAACCTTCGCTTGTTGCTCTTGGACCCATTCACCCACAGAAGAATGGGTGTCCTCTGGATAGGGGGCATGTAGGAACCATGCCGGGCACCCTAGGAATAGCTCATGGGGCGAGTAGCCAGTAGCTGAACTCTCTTGGGAGTTCATCATCAAGGATATGACGGGGAGTAGTCTCACCCAGTCTCTGGTGCGTTCGGTTTTGCACCATATCCGTACATTCTCCTTCAGGACACGGATCTGTCGCTCACGTAGGGGGTTGCTCGTGTGCGAGTAGGGAATCCCCGTAGACACCTGGACATTGAGGGATCTCAGGACCCTCTTGTACCAACCGGTATCCGAGCGTACTCGTACGTCCTCATCTGAGTTGATCTCCTTGGGCGCCCCATAGACACAAAACCACTCCTCCAGGAGTATCTTGATAGTCTCCTCACCGGTAATGTGCTTGGTACATGGGAACACCCTGGTAAACCTGGTCAACCCACAGGTCACCACGAGGGCGAAGTCATAGCCCCCGAACTTCGGCATCTCCGTGCAGTCCACGTATAGAACACTGTTAGCACAGTGAGGGATGGGCAGGGTCAAGTAGAGACCTCTGTCCCTGATATCCCCTGGTTTGCAGGACCTGCACGGGCACTTGTCCACGATGGGCTGGAGGGTTTTCCGCAGTTGGTCGTCAGTCCACGTAGTGTGGAACCACTGCTTGAACAGCCTCAGGGTACGGTCAGCACCCACATGACCGCTAGACTCATGGGTCCACTTCAGCAGCGCTGGGACTCTGTCACTAGGCACCACAATGCAGTCCTCGTGCCAGAGGTGGCTCTTGTCCCTCTGCGACTGATCTTGGTTGACCAGGAGGGGTTCAAGGCGTTTCTCCGGGCGCTTGTAGATATCCCCAAACTCCTTCAGGTACTCCGATTGTTGGAGTCCATCCAGGGGGCGTATCATCGTCATGTTGAGGTCCAAGTGGACGTCCATACGGCTGAACGCCTCCTTAGCCAGCGCTTCAGACCGGGCAACAATCAGGGCGTCGAAGCTGTTGCGGCTGATGTAGTCTGCACACTCGTTCTTCACTCCCTGGATATGGTGCACCCTCAGCCGTAGTTGCCTCAGGTAGGTCCACCAGCGCCGTAGCTTGGCCTTCTCAGGTGGGGGGCCCTTCTGGAAACTGCGGACCGGTTCTTGGTCGCATAGCCAGACCACAGGGTTACTCCCCAACAGTCGTGCTTGTGAGGATAGCACCAGCATACCCGCGAGCAGTTCCTGCTCATAGGTGGAGTAGTTCCCCCTGGCCTGGTTCCACTTCCAGTTCCAGTGGCCCAGAGGTACTAGGACCCACTTGTCGTCAGGGTAGTTGTGCCTGAGGGTTCCATCTCGGTTGAGACCTTCCGTCCCCCATTGGGAAATGGCCGAGTCGAACTCCTCCTTCTCTAGTGCTTGCCATTGGAACAACGTTCCACCACCGCCCACATTGCTGGCGTCGGTCACCAGGAAAATCTCCCCTTGTGCCCTAGGCACGCCCAAGCACTTAGCGTTGGCCACCTTGTCTTTGAGCTCGTCAAACGCTTGTTGCTCTTGTGGGCCCCAGCGCCAAGTGGTACTCTTCTTGATCAAGTCCGTCAGAATGGCGCTGGTGTAGGGGAGGTTTTTGATATGGCGGCGATAGAAGTTGCACGCCCCAATGAAACTGCGTACATCATGAAGTCCTTTCTCGGGGGCTTCGTGTCGTACCTTAGCATCCATCAGGGGTTTGGCCTTAGAGGCCGCTGGGGTCCACCACCCATAGTCAACGTCAAACCCCAGGTACTGCATGGTCTCCTGCATGAACTCACACTTCTCCAGCTTGAGTCGTGTGTGGTTCTCCTTGCAGACCGCAAAGAACTCACCCAAGAGGATTAGGTGATCCTCCTGGGTATTGGTCCCGAGGCATACATCGTCGATGTGAGCCTCCATCTGGGCCCCACGGGATATAAGCTCCTGCGCCTTAGGTCTCCTTCGTAGGATGGACAGGATCTTGTTCATCAGCTCTTGGAATAGAGCGGTTGCGTTGGCCACGCCAAAGGGGATGACCTTCCACTTGAACACCCTCCCTGAGGGGTGATGAAGGCCAGTAGCTCCTGGGCGTTGGGCGTCAGGTCCACTTGCCAGAATCCGCTCCTCTTGTCCATCTTGTTCTTGTAGCGACAGGAGGCTATCTTCTCCAGGGTAGACTCCATATTGGGAATTGACCCTGAGTGGTTCAACGTTTTCTTGTTCAGCTCTCCGTAGTCCACTACCAGCCGTTTGGCTGTAGACCGAGGTTTAGCCACCAGGAAACAGGGGCTGCAGTGTAGGGGGTAGTCCCCGTCCTTGTACTCCAGGACTAGGCCAGCGTCGATACATTCTTGTATCTGTCGCTCGATCTCGTCGGCCTGCTCTTTAGAAGCTGGATAGGGTCTCCTCCGGATCTTGTGACCCACGAACTCGGGTTTCAGCTTGAGGTCCATCTGTACCAGCTTGTCGCATGAGGCTTGAGGGGGTAGTTCTGCGAACACCTCCAGATAGGTCCTTATAAGCTTCTGCACCCGCGGGTCCAATAGCTTGATCCTGTCCTCCATGTCCTCGTCAGAGTGTAAGTTGCTGGCCCCCTGCGTAATAGACGTCGGGAGGTGATCCTCCACCGACTCTTCGCCCGTGGTAGTATCCTTCAGCCCTTGGTAGGCATATAGAAGGTCTTGTTCAACCATCTCCGGTGGACGATGGCAACATAGGCACGCTCGAGGGGGTTCACATACACATTCCTCCGAGAGGTCGTCCTCCTCTGGGGTCCTCACATGGGCGCCCCACACGCTCTTCATGAGCTTAAGATCTACCTCCCTTTACCAGGTGGTGATCTTCTGTTCGAGGTCCTCCTTCAATTGGGATAGATCTCCCATACGTCCTTGCTTCAGTGGCCATCAGCTGCGGGTAGGCTTAGCGTAGCATAGCTTTTTCGCCACCAACTTCCTCTTGGAGTCCACATACTCCCTTAGCCTGGATCGAGGGTCCAGCTCTTCGTCCACGGGGTCTTCCACCCTCATGGAGAGTAGGGGTTTCAGTGGGGCGACGTACTCGGCGTTCTCCACTTCCTCCACACAGGTCTGCACGAAGAAGGCGTCGTGCTCAGTTTTGTCATCTGAGTGGATAGAGCTAGGTAGCTCAGATAGTCCACACTCAGAGACTCCATCAGGAACAGGTACATGACAGGGAGAGTTGGGGGCGTTGGTGTCAGTCAAGACGTACTCATCCCCTCCGGGTATAGCCTCAATAACATCTTGAGGTCGTAGTCGATCCTTCAAGTCACCCAAGGCGAGTCCCTCGCTTTCTCGTTGTATAGCCTGGACCAGAGTCGGGTCCAGATCTTCCCAGGGGATGGAGGTAAGACCTCCGTCCACCACGCTGAGCATACTCCCCCATCCGGGTTTCCCAATAGGCGTCTTACGCCCCAGAAGCACGTAGATGGCCTCATCAGGTAACCGAACAGAGGTGATATTCAGCCTGTCCAGGAGGTTTCACCAGTACCCGTTGCCCCGATGGGCTCCCCAATCGGGGGAACACAGGACCATACGGGAACGTTCCAGGGCCACCTCGGTCAGGACCTTCCCCAGTTCACTGAACCTGGGGTTCCCGTAGGCCATCCCGAAAGAGGGTCGGTAGAATTTGTAGCTGCAGTACTTCCCCTTGCTGCAATAAAGGTCCAGTACATGCTGCTTGTCGCTGGCGAACAACTCCACACTCAGGTCTTCTCTAGAGTAACGCAACTCCTTCAGACCTTGGTCTGGGACTTCCCCCAATAGTTGATAGTCCTCAGTTTTGGAGGCCGCCCTCATGTTCGAGGGCTCCTCCTTCGATACCCTCAGGTAACTCGAGGTATGTTCCGACTGCTCCAGTGGCACAGACCCTCTGCCACTACCGTGGTCCACGTAGAGGAGGTAGGGCGCTTGCAGCGTCAGGGATTGTATCTGGGAGTGCTGCACGAAGAAGTCAGTCCCCAATACGAAGTCAAAGGCCTCAGTGTCCATCACAAAGAACCGATCGGCGATAGTCCGCGAGCCCATAGGTACCTCCACTTCACAGTCCCCGCAGCTGTGCACCACATGTCCATCCCCCATACGTATAGCCGCGGTGGTCATGGTGTTCTTCAGGCTCCCACAATGTAGAATTTTCTTGGCCACTATAGATATGGTGGCGCCAGTATCCAATACCCCCAGGTATTCGCGTCCCCCTAGTCGGATACGTACCCAAAACACCAGGTCTTGGGTGCCACCGGAGCGTCCCCGTCAGAACTCCGCGGGACAGGTCACCCCGAACCCCTTGTTCCACAATTTGCGGGCCATCCTCATGACACGGCTCCTCTTCTTAGCGTTGCCGTCATCACCACCTTCATGCTCACGCTTGGCTCCTTGTTCTTGCTGGGCCTGCGTTTGTGAGCGTGTGGTAGGACAAGACTGCCCTCCGGAGGGCTCGGAGTTCCCCCCTGGATTAGAGTTGGGGTTGCCTCTGTTCTTGTCCTTGTTCTTGTTGTCCTTGTCTGACTGGCGGTTAGCGCCTCCTCCTCGTCCACCTTGACTCTTGTCTTGTCCTTGTCCACGTTCTTTCGACTTGCCCTTGCCGGAGTCGTTGCCTTTGCCTTTGCCTCCACCTTTGCCTGGGCCTTTTCCAGGATCTTCACCCTTAAGCTTCGCGGATAGGCGCTGCTTATGGTAGCACTCATCCTCGTAGTGCTTCCTCTTCCCACAGAAGGCACACAAGATGGTGCACCTGTAATGATCCGGCAGCTTCGCTTTGGCGCCGGTGTTCTTCTCCTGATGCTTCCCCTGGACTACGAAGCAGTCCCGCTGCTCGCAGTCAGGGGCGTGCTGCAGGTGGCCCTGCTCGTCTCTGGCATCACACCAGAATAGCTCCTTGACGTTCTCCATGATACGGACGTGGGCGTGTTTGGGGGTAGTCGCCTGCCCAGGTCTGGACCCTTGATACCCTTTGCCATGGCCTCCAGAACCTCCTCCTCCAGCACGGTAGTTGTTCAGGTGCTGGTCGCTCTTCTTCTCCAGCACCAGCTCCAGGAGTAACACGCATGGATCCTCGTAGCTGAGGGATCTAGCCTTGCGCTCTGCTGTCGAACGGCACTCGTCCCAAAGCTCCCGAGGGAGCTTAGCCACCAACCAGAACAGCAGGTCGTCGCTGCTGTAGGAACCGGGCGTCAATCGTCCAGCCCAGTGATCCAGGTCAGCCAACAGCTCAGAGAGCCTGCCGGGTTTGGGGTTGTTGGGCAGCACGGGCAGGTTCTGGATCTGGGCCCTGATGGAGAGGTCGGTTTCGTAGGTCGGGTACTGCCTCTCTAAGGCAACCAACACACCGGCAAAGGCGAGGGAATTAGTCACGATCTGCCTGACCTGCTTCTCCAGGTACTTGCTCTTACAGCACTGCAGGAGCAGATCGCACTTGACCCGTCCACTGGCGTGGGTTTGGCCGGTCAATCAGAGAAACCGGCCAAAATTTTCAGCGAACTCGCTGAGGTCCTTGCCTGTGAACTCAGGCAGGTTCACCACAATCTTGGAGGTGGCAATAGCCTTCGCCTCCTGAGACCTGTGTCCCTCAGGGCGTCGGGTTTTGCTCTTCTTCTTCTTCTTCTTCCCACTTGGGTTCTCGGGGTCCTCCGGGTCATCGTTCTCCGAGGGCGAAGCAGAAGTCATAGGCGGCGGCTCATCACCGGAGGGGTCTCCGCCTAGATCACTAGAGCCATAAGGCTCCACGTCCACCATTGCCCTCAAGGCTGTCAGCTCCAGCCGGTCCAGCTCGGCTCTCGTAGAGTTCGTCACATGGCTGTAGGGCGGCTGGGCCGTTCTCGGTACGAAAAGACTTCTCGGTATCGCTGCAGGTGTCGGCATCCGTCGGCTCCTCAGGCTCCCCAGGGTGTTTGTCAGCCCTGCCACCAGGTGGTTGGCCTGTACTCGATGGGGTGACACTCCCACCGTGGTAGGTGACGCTTGGGGCGGTATCATCAGGGGCTCCAGTTTCTCTCGAATCTCTGGAGTGAGGACGCCCATGATTTTAGAGGTGGCTCCTCGGAGCACCTCGTTGATCTCCGACCGCGTCAGGGACCTGTTGGAGGATCTCCCCGATCCTCTACTCCTGCCTCCAAGAGACTCAGGTCCTCTCCTCAACCCACTCAAGGTTGCATACCCAGGAACATCCACATAGGTTCCCGTAGCGGGTAGAGGATGGTGATAGTCAGCCGCATACCATTGCGGCGCAGAACTGGAGGCCACCGGCTCACTGGCAGTAGTTGCCTCAGGGAACGCAGTGGTAGGTGGGCCCATACCATAGGCAGGGTAGCGAGGCATACCAGTAAAGCCTGTGCCCTCAGCCATAGGTGGGTTGGTTATGGGAGTGGATGTTGCAGCGGCTGGGTCTGAGATTGGGAGTGTGGGCGTTATAGGAGAGGGTGATGCGTGGAGGCCAGAAGCGCTTGGTGCGCCTTCGAAGGTAGGCTCATTCGTCAGGTCTTGCCCTTGGTCTTCTCCTTTGTCTGCTATGCCTTCTCCAGCATCCTTCTTGCTCTGTTTCTTCCTCTTCACAGGATGAGTGACCACCTTCTCGACTGATAGGGCCCGGAAGGCCGACTGCAGTCCTTCCAACGAGTCCTCCGCCACGTCCACTGGCCCATGCAAGGGCTCCGAAGGTACAGCGCTAGGTCCAGGTCCAGGTTCACGAGGTGCTGGCCTTGCTGGTGCCTCAGGCGCTGTCTTCACGTCGGCGCTGTCTTCACGTCGGCGTCCTCTTTCCTTGTGTCCATCTTCGTTCGCCCTTCTGCTTATATGTGACTGATCTCGGCGCACTGGTTGTAAGGCACGGGGTTGCTGCCGGTACGCAGAGACAGTCTGCCTCTTGCTACCAGAAGGTTTTATAGTGATTTCAACACTGTGTTTGTGCCTCTCCTGCTGCTTGCTGCTGGTGTAGGGTTTCCTGCTGCTTGTTTTGGAAGATGAAAATGTTTTGTTTGCTGAAATACAACCAATCCAGGATAGCCCAAGCCAGAGATAAGCAAGTAGAAGAGAATCAGGATCAAAGCATGAAGGGCTGCAGTGTAAACAGTGAAAGATGAAAGGATATTCACAGAAACTGCAACTCAATGCACATCTGATTGCATATTCACAAAGATAGCTGAAATGTTTTGGAAAAAGAGTTCGAAAACTGCCCCATGGTCACTCAATCTCCATACTGCCATCTCAGGAGATGTGCACTCTTTGTTTTGGGTCCCATATGTGCTGAGGTGGCATGGTATGTGGCGATGAGGTCACTGCCATGTCACATGGGATCTTCCTACTTAGCTAGGCTGACCAGGAATTGAACCCAGGACCTCTCAAAAAGAGGTGCCCAGCCCCCTAGGGTGTATACCACTAGGACAGCTAAGAATTCATGAGAAAACATAGATAAATTCATAGGCTCTGCCCTGGATATGTCAGTTCTCAGTCAACTCAGGAAAACATGAAATGCCTCACATTGAAAGGGGATTAAGGGGTCCACCCCATATCCTGATTGGGTGTTTGGTTCCATAGATCAAAATGTGTTATCACCACTTTTGGTTGGGCCAATACTAAGATTGAAATGCCTGTGTGCTCAGTGCATCTCTAATACAACTAGAGTATGCCTCAAAGCATTGCAAAAGCACTTTTTCCTACTATAACCATGTTTCAGGTCGAGCACACTGAGAATTTCTCCGGCAGAATTCTTTCGGCAGCATGTCTTCAATGAGGGGCAGCGTATAGCTGTCATGCTGCGTTTGAGCATTCAGGCCGCGGTAGTCGACAACTAGCCGCCTTCCTTCGGCCACCTTCTTCGGGACAACGAAGCAGGTGGAGGCCCACTCGGAGTGACAGGGCTCTAGCCAGCCTCTGTCGATGAACTCCCTGAGGATCTCCTCCGTGGCGTCTTTCCTCTCGCCTCTGAGGGCGAATTCCTGGTGCCGGTACACACGGTGGACTGGCTTCAGTCGTATCTTGGCTTCACCGTACGGTCCACGGGCTTTCCGCTGAAGAAGGTATCCGCATACTTCAGCTTCAGCAGCGCCCTTAATGCCTGGATCTTGGGGCACTCAGCAGACTCTGTCTTGGCCTTGCCGGGCACCTGGACCACTGAGTTTACTTGAAGGGTGGTGACTCGCTCCTTATTGGCACTCGGGGTCTCGCCTAATGGCCCATCAGCCCATCTGGGGCCTTGCAACGGAACAGATCACCGTAGGTGGGTTAGTTCCTGCCAAAGGCTCGTCCTGACTGGACATGTGGTCCAGTACCCTCCTTACAATCCTTCTCATGATAGGAATCAGAGACAAGGGCGTCCACTTCCCACCAGTCTTTATCCTGGCCTTTCCATTCTCGCTGGGTTACCCAGTCATGAAAGGGTCGCTCCATGTACCCCTGAACCAGATCCAGCTCCTCTGAGAGAGGAGGTCCTCTCAGAGAGGAGGTCCTCCGATTCACCAATGTCAATGGAGAAACCGCGAAGCTATCACACGGTTGACACAGACAAGGTCCGTGGTGTTGGCCTGTTCCCGGCCCCCAATCACATAGTGGAATTCTGTTGGCCATCTTTGGGTTGGCATGGGCCGTCCATTAGCATCCCGATAGACACTCTCTCCGGCCGGTAGGACGACCTTGTTTAGGGTCATGTTGTCCAGCGAGGCCACCTAATCTCGGGTACTTTCTTCCTCGGTACAGCCAATAGGGACAACAAACACTGGCTTCGAACGGTACTTGCGGATCTTCGGAACCGGCCTTGGAATGTCCACTCTGGGACAATTGATCCGCATCAGACCTTGCTGCGAACCCCAGTGCTTCTCAACGCAGAGTCCTGGGCGCTCCAGTACTTCTCACACACCCGAAAATGGGTGGAGGGTCCTGAGGAGACCGCATCCAGTGCCAGATCCGATGCTCCCAGGTCAGCCGCAACTCAGTTCGCCACTTCTGGCTTGACGCCGTACTCCCTGGTACTTCGGCGCTACCGGCTCGGTCCCCAGTGCGGCTACTTCGAGCTGATGGCGCTCAGGTCGGATACAGTGGCATTCCACGTGTTGCTCCACTGAGGATAGCCACAAAAGTTGGTCGCAAGGGCCGGTGGAGAAAGAAAGGAGATGCGGTGAACGGGGTCGCCGTGGAGGAGAACACCCCGACCACCGACGCGCCTTAGCGGAGCCCCTGCAGCCGAGAGCCTCATCCAGGGTGGTTGGAGGATGGTGCCGCGTTCAACACCGGCCCTTCCACGTCAGGAATTGTCGATTCCCCAAGATGTATACCCAGCTGAATGCCGGGAGCAAGACCGGAGGGGTAAAACCGGATGGCTGGGTAAGGGCGAATGCCGGAGGGACGACGGCCCTAGGTGGAGCAACGTGTCCGACCAAGGTCCCTGGTGAAGGCACCAAACTTTGCACCCGGTCAACCTTCGCGACTAAAAATGTATTCGACGTGCTACAAGATTTTTTTGAGAGTATCGGGGGATCACTCGGATAGCAGTCGGACGCTGCAGATGGGCTGTTAGAGCCCAATACGCACGACCTGCACCAGTTGCTGATTGGGCTTCGCAAAAGGCTGGAGATTCTCAGCTTCCACGCCGTGCGCCGGGATGGCCGCGAGCGGCAGCTTCACCTGACCATCCGTGCCCTGTGCGGGGAAGCGGAACGGGGCGTCAACGTGCTGGTTGACACAGGTGCCAAGGTCAGTCTTGTCAAGGCTGGCCTACTTACCTGTCAGGCTGAGGGTAGCCAACGGCCTGTAAATGGTGGGAGGTACAAAGGAAGCCGGGATCGCGCTGCTATTCCTGAACCATCGTGAAATGAGCTGCCCGGACCTCGGCAAGGAAATACCCCTGAAGGGTAGGTTCTACGAGGCCCAGATGGACTGGGACATGATCGTAGGGTACAACTTCATGATGGAGAAGGACCGTGGCGTTCTCCCGGCTCAGGCCTCTATGACCCTCTAACATGACGCACACAGGTCCAAGAAGCCTACGTCAGCCAACATCCGGGAAGGCAAAGTGGAGGTGTCCAAGGAGGAGCTCTCCATGCTGATGATGGTCTGGACTGAACTCGCGAAGGAGATTCAGGAGATAAAGAGAGCTTGGGGACCTAGGCCGGACAAGGACAAGGACAAGGACAAGGACAAGGACAAGGCTCCGTGTTGGCTTTGTGGAACGGGAGTAAGAAAAAGTGCTTTTCCATTGCTTTGAGACATATCCTAGTTGTATTAGAGATGCACTGAGCATCCCTGCATTTTTATCTTAGTATTGGTCCCACCAAAACTGGTGATAACACATTTTGACCTATGGAACCAAACACCCAATCAGGATATGGAGTGGACCCCTTAATCCCCTTTCAATGTGAAGCAAATCATCTTTTCCTGAGTTAACTGAGATCTGACATACCCAAAGTAGAGCCTATGAATTTATCTATGTTTTTCCATGAATTCTTAGCTATCCTAGTGGTATGCACCCTAGGGGGCTGGGCACCTCTTTTTGAGAGGTCCTGGGTTCAATTCCTGGTCAGCCTAGCTAAGTAGGAAGATCCCATGTGACATGGCAGTGACCTCATCGCCACATACCATGCCACCTCAGCACATATGGGACCCAAAACAAAGAGTGCACATCTCCTAAGATGGCACTATGGAGAGAGAGTGATCCTGAGGCAGTTTTCTAACTCTTTTCCAAAAACATTTCAGTTATCTTTGTGAATATGCATTCATTTGTGACCTGAGTTGCAGTTTCTGTGAATATCAAATCATCTTTCACTGTTTACACTGCAGCCCTTCATGCTTTGATCCTGATCTTCTCCTCTTTGCACACTTCTGGCTTGGGTTATCCTGGATTGACTCTATTTCTGCAAAACAAAGGTTTTCATCTTCCAAAACAAGCAGCAGGAAACCCTACACCTACAGCAAGCAGCAGGAGAAGCAAAAAAACAGTGCTGAAAACACTATAAACCTTTCTGGTAGCAGGAGGCAGCCTGTCTCTGCGCACCAGCAGCAACCCCGTGCCGTACATCCAGTGCGCCGAGTACGGGCAAATATAAGCAGAAGGGTGGGAGAAGATGGATCCAAGAAAGGAGGACGCTGACGTGAAGACAGCGCCAGCGCCTGAGGCACCGGCAAGGCCGGCACCTGGCGCTGTACCTTCGGCGGAGCCCTTACATGGGCCAGTGGATGCGGCTGAGGACTCCCTGGATGGACTCCAGACGGCCTTCGGGGCCCTGTCTGTCGAGGAGGTGGTCGTAATCACTCAGCCTGAGAAGAGGAAGAGAAGTGAGAGCGAGAAAAATGCTGGAGAACAAGCAGACGAAGGAGAGGAACAAGGGCAAGACCTGAAGCATGACCCTACCTTCGAAGGCG
Organism: Eutreptiella sp. 'Long Island Sound 2002'; assembly: GCA_964036045.1. NCBI lineage: Eukaryota > Euglenozoa > Euglenophyceae > Eutreptiales > Eutreptiaceae > Eutreptiella > Eutreptiella sp. 'Long Island Sound 2002'. Next base: position 116,091,041 of record OZ038381.1, read on the forward strand.
CACCAAGCGCTTCTGGCCTCCACGCATCACCCTCTCCTTTAACCACCACACTCCCAGCCGCCGCAACATCCACTTCCTCAACCAACCCGCCTATGGCAGAGGGCACAGGCTTTACTGGCAAGCCTCCCTACCCCGCCTATGGTATGGGCCCACCTACCACTGCGCTCCATGAGGCAACTACTGCCAGTGAGCCTGTGGCTTCCAGCGCTGCGCCGCGATGGTATGCAGCTGATTATCCCCATCCACTACACGCTACAGGAACCTATGTGGATGTTCCTGGGTATGCTCCTGGGTATGCACCTGGGTATGCACCCTTGAGTGGGTTGAGGAGAGGACCAGAGTCTGTTGGAGGCAGGAGTAGAGGATCGGAAAGATCCTCCAACAGGTCCCTGACGCGGTCGGAGATCAACGAGGTGCTCCGAGGAGCCACTTCAAAAATCGTGGGCGACCTCACACAAGAGATCCGTGAGAAGCTGGAGCCCCTGATGATCCCGCCCCAACCGTCACCTATCTCGGTGGGAATGTCACCCCACTGAGTACAGGCTAACCACCTGACGGCAGGGTTGACAAATACCCTGGGGAGCCTGAGGAGCAGACCGATGCCGAGGGCCTGCAGCTATTCCGAGAAGTCCCTTCGTGCCGAGAACGGCTCAGCCGCCCTACAGCCACGTGACGAACTCTACGAGGGCCGAGCTGGACCGGCTGAGGCTGACAGCCTTAAGGGCTATGGTGGACGTGGAGCCTTATGGCTCCAGTGATCTAGGCGGAGACCCCTCCGATGACGAGCCGCCGTCGATGGATTCTTCTTCGCCCTCAGATGACGATGACCCTGAGGACCCCGAGGACCCCAAGGGTAAGAAGAAGAAGAAGAAGAAGAAGAAGACCCGACGCCCTGAAGGACGCCGAGCTCAGGAGGCGAAGGGTATTGCCACCTCCAAGATAGTGGTGAACCTGCCTGAGTTCACAGACAAGGACCTCAGCGAGTTCGCTGAGAACCTTGGCCGGTTCCTACGACTGACCGGCCAAACCCACGCGAGTGGGCGAGTGAGGTGCGATCTGCTCCTGCAGTGCTGCAAGACCAAGTACCTGGAGAAGCAGGTCAGGCAGATCGTGACTAACTCCGCCACCTTTGCCGATGTGTTGGTTGCCCTGGAGAGGCAGTACCCGACCTACGAGACCGACCTCTCCATCAGGGTCGAGATCCAGAACCTACCCGTGCTGCCCAACAACCCCAAGCCTGGCAGGGTATCTGAGCTGTTGGCTGATCTGGATCACTGGGCTGGACGACTGACGCCCGGCTCCTACAGCAGCGACGACCTGCTATTCTGGTTGGTGGCCAAGCTCCCCCGAGAGCTATGGGACGAGTGCCGTCTGACGGCTGAGCGCAAGGCTAGATCCCTCCACTACGAGGATCTATGCGTGCTGCTCCTGGAGATGGCGCTGGAGAAAGAGAGCGACCAGCACTTGAACAACTACCGTCCTGGTGGTGGAGGTTCTGGAGGCAAAGGGTACCAAGGGTCTCGACCTGGGCAGGGGACTACCCCCAAACACGCCCATGCCCGTACTATGGAGAACGTGAAGGAGCTATTCTGGTGTGACGCCAGAGACGAGCAGGGCCACCTGCAGCACGCCTCTGACTGCGAGCAGCGAGACTGCTTTGTAGTCCAGGGGAAGCAGCAGGAAAAGAACACCGGCGCCAAAGCGAAGCTGCCGGATCGGTACCGCCGCACCATCACGTGTGCATTCTGCGGTAAGCGGAAGCACTACGAGGATGAGTGCTACCATAAGCAACGCCTATCGGCGAAGCTTAAGGGGGAAGATCCTGGCAAAGGCTCAGGCAAAGGTGGAGGCAAGGCCAAAGGCAACGACTCCGGCAAGGGCAAGTCTAAAGGACGTGGCCAAGGTGGACAAGACAAGGGTCAAGGTGGATGAGGAGGAGGCGCTAACCGCCAGCCCGACAACAAGAACAAGGACAAGAACGGGAGCAACCCCAACCCCAATCCAGGGGGGACCTCCGAGCCCTCTGGAGGGCAGTCTGGTCCTACCACACGCTCACAAACGCAGGCCCAGCAAGAACAAGGAGCCAAGCGTGAGCATGAAGGTGGTGATGACGGCAACGCTAAGAAGAGGAGCCGTTTCATGAGGATGGCCCGCAAATTGCGGAACAAGGGGTTCGAGGTGACCTGTCCCGCGGAATTCTGACGGGGACGCTCTGGTGGCACCCAAGACCTGGTGTTTTGGGTACGTATCCGACTAGGGGGACGCGAATACCTGGGGGTACTGGATACTGGAGCCACAATATCCATAGTGGTCAAATGAATTTTACCTTGTGGGAGCCTGAAGAACACCATGACCACCGCCGCTATACGCATGGGGGATGGACATGTGGTGCACAGCTGCGGGGACTGTGAAGTGGAGGTACCTATGGGCTCTCGAACTATCGCCCATCGGTTCTATGTGATGGACACTGAGGCCTTCAACTTTGTACTGGGTACTGACTTCTTCGTACAGCACTCCCAGATACAATCCCTGACGCTGCAAGCGCCCTACCTCCTCTACGTGGACCACGGCAGTGGCAGAGAGTCTGTGCCACTGGAGCAGTCGGAACATACCTCGAGTTACCTGAGACTATCGAAGGAGGAGCCCTGGAACATGATGGTGGCCTCCAAAACTGAGGACTATCAACTATTGGGGGAAGTCTTAGACCAAGGTCTGAAGGAGTTGGGTTACTCTCGTGTGGAGCTGTTCGCCAGCGACAAGCAGCATGTACTGGACCTATACTGCAGCAAGGGGAAGAACTGCAGCTACAAATTTTACTGGCCCTCTTTCGGGATGGCCTACGGGAACCCCAGATTCAGTGAACTGGGGAAGGTGCTGACCAAGGTGACCTTGGAACGTTCCCGTATGGTCCTGTGTTCCCCCGATTGGGGAGCCCATGCGGGCAACGAGTACTGGCGAAACCTCCTGGACAGGCTGACTATCAGCTCTGTTCGTTTGCCTGATGAGGCCATCTACGTGCCTCTGGGACACAAGACGCCTATTGGGAAGCCCGGTTGGGGGAGTATGCTCAGCGTGGTGGACGGAAGTCTTACCACCATCCCCTGGGAGGACCTGGACCGGACTCTGGTCCAGGCAATACAACGAGAAAGCGATGGACTCGCCTTGGGTGACTTGAAGGATCGCCTACGACCTCAAGATGCTGTTGAAACTACACCCGGAGGAGATGAGTACGTCGTGACTGACACCAACGCCCCCAACTCTCCCTGTCATGTACCTGTTCCTGATGGAGTCTCTGAGTGTGGACTATCTGAGCTACCTAGCTCTATCCACTCAGATGACGAAACTGAGCACGACGCCTTCTTCGTGCAGACCTGTGTGGAGGAAGTGGAGAACGCCGAGTACGTCGCCCCACTGAAACCCCTACTCTCCATGAGGGTGGAAGACCCCGTGGACGAGGAGCTGGACCCTCGATCCAGGCTCAGGGAGTATGTGGATTCCAAGAGGAAGTTGGTGGCGAAGAAGCTATGCTACGCGAAGCCTACCCGCAGCTCATGGTCACTGAAGCAAGGACGTATGGGAGACCTATCCCAATTGAAGGAGGACCTCGAACAGGAGATCACCACCTGGCAAAGGGAGGTAGATCTTAAGCTCATGAAGAGCGTGTGGGGCGCCCATGTGAGGACCCCAGATGAGGACGACCTCTCGGAGGAATGTGTATGTGAACCCCCTCGAGCGTGCCTATGTTGCCATCCTCCACCGGAGATGGTTGAACAAGACCTTCTATATGCCTACCAAGGGCTGAAGGATACTACCACGGGCGAAGAGTCGGTGGAGGACCACCTCCCGACGTCTATCACTCAGGGGGCCAGCAACTTACACTCTGACGAGGACATGGAGGACAAGATCAAGGTCTTGGACCCGCGGGTACAGAAGCTTATAAGGACCTATCTGGAGGTGTTCGGAGAACTACCCCCTCCAGCCTCATGTGACAAGCTGGTACAGATGGACCTCAAGCTGAAACCCGAGTTCGTGGGTCACAAGATCCGGAGGAGACCCTATCCAGCTCCTAAAGAGCAGGCCGACGAGATTGAGCGACAGATACAAGAGTGTATCGACGCTGGCCTAGTCATGGAGTACAAGGACGGGGACTACCCCCTACACTGCAGCCCCTGTTTCCTGGTGGCTAAACCTGGGTCTACAGCCAAACGGCTGGTAGTGGACTATGGAGAGCTGAACAAGAAGACGTTGAACCACTCAGGGGCCATTCCCAATATAGAGTGTACCCTGGAGAAGATAGCCTCCTGCCGCTACAAGACCAAGATGGACAAGCGAAGCGGATTCTGGCAAGTGGACCTGACGCCCAACGCACAGGAACTACTGGCCTTCATCACCCCTCAGGGGAGGGTGTTCAAGTGGAAGGTCATGCCGTTTGGCGTGGCAAAAGCACCCGCTCTATTCCAAGAGCTGATGAACAAGATCTTGTCCATCCTACGAAGGAGACCTGAGGTGCAGGAGCTCATATCCCGTGGTGCCCAGATGGAGGCTCACATCGACGATGTATGCCTCGGGACCAATACCCAGGAGGACCACCTAATCCTCTTGGGTGAGTGCTTTGCGGTCTGACAGGAGAACCACACACGACTCAAGCTGGAGAAGTGTGAGTTCATGCAGGAGACCATGCAGTACCTGGGGTATGACGTTGGCTATGGGTGGTGGACCCCAGCGGCCTCTAAGGCCAAACCCCTGATGGATGCCAAGGTACGACACGAAAACCCCAAAAAAAGGACTTCATGATGTACGCAGTTTCATTGGGGCGTGCAACTTCTATCGCCGCCACATCAAAAACTTCACCTATACCAGCGCCGTACTGACGGACTTGATCAAGAAGAGTACTACTTGACGCTGGGGCCCACAAGAGCAACAAGCGTTTGACGAGCTCAAAGACAAGGTAGCCAACGCTAAATGCTTGGGCGTGCCTAGGGCACAAGAGGAGATTATCCTGGTGACCGACGCCAGCAATGTGGGCGGTGGTGGAACGTTGTTCCAATGGCAAGCACTAGAGAAAGAGGAGTTCGACTCGACTATTTCCCAATGGGGGACGGAAGGTCTCAACCGAGATGGAACCCTCAAGCACAGCTACCCTGACGACAAGTGGGTCCTAGTACCTCTGGGCCACTGGAACTGGAAGTGGAACCAGGCCAGGGGGAACTACTCCACTTATGAGCAGGAACTGCTCGCGGGTATGCTGGTGCTATCCTCACAAGCACGACTGTTGGGGAGTAACCCTGTGGTCTGGCTATGCGACCAAGAACCGGTCCGCAGTTTCCAGAAGGGTCCCCCACCTGAGAAGGCCAAGCTACGGCGCTGGTGGACCTACCTCAGTCAACTACGGCTGACGGTACACCATATCCAGGGAGTGAAGAACGAGTGTGCCGACTACATCAGCCGTAACAACTTCGACGCCCTGATTGGTGCCCGGTCTGAAGCGCTGTATGGACGTACACCTGGACCTGAACATGACCATGATACGCCCCCTGGATGGACTCCAACAATCGGAGTACCTGAAGGAGTTCGGGGATATCTACAAGCGCCTGGAGAAACGCCTTGAACCCCTCCTGGTCAGCCAAGACCACTGGAAGAGGGACAAGAGCTACCTCTGGCACGAGGACTGCATCGTGGTGCCTAGTGACCGAGTCCCAGCGCTGCTGAAGTGGACCCATGAGTCCAGTGGTCCTGTGGGTGCTGACCGTACCCTGAGGCTGTTCAAGCAGTGGTTCCACACTACGTGGACTGACGACCAACTGCAGAAAACCCTCCAGCCCATCGTGGATAAGTGCCCGTGCAGGTCCTGTAAACCAGGGGATATCAGGGACAGAGGTCTCTACTCGACCCTGCCCATCCCTCACTGTGCTAAAAGTGTTCTATACGTGGACTACACGGAGATGCCGAAGTTCGGGGGCTATGACTTCGCCCTCGTGGTAACCTGTGGGTTGACCAGGTTTACCAGGGTGTTCCCATGTACCAAGCACATTACCGGGGAGGAGACCATCAAGATACTCCTGGAGGAGTGGTTTTGTGTCTATGGGGCGCCCAAGGAGATCAACTCTGATGAGGACGTGCGAGTACGCTCAGATACTGGCTGGTACAAGAGGGTCCTGAGATCCCTCAATGTCCAGGTGTCTACGGGGATTCCCTACTCTCACACGAGCAACCCCCTATGTGAGCGACCGACCCGTGTCCTGAAGGAGAACGTACGGATATGGTGCAAAACTGAACGCATCAGAGACTGGGTGAGACTACTCCCCGTCATATCCTTGATGATGAACTCTGAAGAGAGTTCGGCGACTGGCTACTCGCCACATGAGCTATTCCTGGGGCGCGCGGCATGGTTCCTACATGCCCCCTATCCAGAGGATACCCATTCTTCTGTGGGTGAATGGGTCCAAGAGGAACAAGCGAAGGTGGACAAGGCCAAGGCTATGCTCCAGAGAGTGAGGCAGCGTCAGTGGAACAGGAAGAACAAGCACCGAGTACCGGCTACCTACCAAGAGGGGGACTGGGTGCTGGTGCACCACAGTCGACTACCCGCCTGGCCACGCTCTACCAGCGATGACCCATACTTCGGGCCGTACAAGATCCTATCAGTGGATGAACACCGTATCACCGTGCGGTGTTCTCCCCGTCTAGGGGGGACCCTGGTGTGCGCTGCTCAACACCTGAAGCGCTACCATGACCCTGAAGACCTCTGTGGGGAGGAGTGGGAGCTGAACGACGAGGAAATCCCCGCTGTGGACCTACAAGGGGCTGCCAGCCCTATGGAAGTTGAAGGTGAACTCCCCGACATGAACGCCGAGCAGATGGCTAAGGAGGGCTTCTACCTGGTGAAGGCTGTCCTACGCCACCGCTATCGCCAGAATTGGCCCTTCCTCACCCTCTGGGAAGGGTTTGGAGTCGAAGAGGCCACCTGGGAGCCCTTCTCGGCATTTGTTCTACCTGAGGGACACCTAAACTCAGTCTTGGTTGACTACTTGTCCCAGAACAACCTTGGTGAGTTGCTGAGGCTCGCTGAGACGCTTGTCTCCGAGACTAAAGCTAGGGACTGAACCTTACCCTTACCTGCCAAAGCGTATGTGTGAGTGTGCTATTCCTAAGGTCCTCAGAGCAAGCCGCAGAAGTGGTGTCCTAATTATACCCAAGTCTGCGCCCTTGCTAAACCTGGAGGATTGGCTTATTGATGCCACGGGGTACGCCCCGGGTCTCCCCTCCCCTATGCGCCCAATTTCTGTGCTGGCGCAAAACCTTGGGGGAATACCCAGCGTGCTAATCCAGGTATTGTTTTCCCTACCTATCTGTCTACTACAGGGAGGGGTGGCCAAAAGCTATGAAGGCATGAAAACGCCGTTTTGCTATGTGGCCAAAACACTGACCTAACCACTGCCACAGCCCACCAACCCTGCTAAAACTGCTGGAAACGGGTGGGCCAGTGACACACGCACTACAGGTCCTACACACCCTACAGTGGCACCATCCTGGTGGGCGAGCACTGGGGCAACTGGCTCAAGCCCCCACGCAGGACTACCACTCCTACACGCACACTCTACTGGGCGTTGCGAAGGCAAAGATCTCGTGGGTCCTAGCGACCCTCCTGTGAAATGACAAGAGAACACAGCGCTGCTAAGCAACTGTGGCCTAACAGGGGACGCCACAACGTGTTTCCCCTGCTAGGGCTTGGAGGGAAGAGGTGCTCTTGCGTGCACGGCGCAGATGTCGATGAACTCGGACTCCCTGCTCTGCCACAGGCAGAGGCGGAGTTACTTGTTTGTGTGATCTGCGCCCTTGTTTAGCAGGGCATAAAAAAATGCTGCTGCACCAATCACCCTACCTGCCCACCTGTAAAACAAAGGCAAATGAAAGGGCGTTTGCGGCGGAGGAACCAAGCCACACTCCAGGTATTATACCCTTCTCAGTGTAACCTCTAGTACACTGTCCGCAAACACGCTGGAGGACCAGCTACCCTTGTCAAGCAAGCAAGCTTTAAGGGACTCCTCAGGTTCTCTTCAAGAACGTACCGAGGAGCCCCTGGGTAGCCTAAACAAGGTTTACCGTGCGCACTTCGCGTGGCCTACCCTTTAATGCGTGTGTGCATGCGCGAGTATGCACGATCTTTTTGGGCACACCTGCCCATCTCTGCACCAATCACGGACTCCACCAGGGGGTGGCCCCGCCTGGGCTTACTCACCTTACCTACCGCTGGAGAGAGAGAGCAAGTAAGGGGCGCACGCGAAGAACGTTGCTATGCACTTTTGTGTATGTCTGATCTGACCGCTAATCATCTGCAATCTTTCTAATCAATCCCTCCATCGCGTTCTTTTGTTGTTAGCGCTGCTACAAGACTCGTTCACGGAGACACAAGACGAGCAATGTGTATGCGGCATGCGAGACGAGCATACCTGTAGTTTATACCTGATTCATTGAAGTCTTTTCGTTCATTTTCGAATTCTTGAATTTTTGAAGCTTCTACTAGTGTGGGTGGAATCTGTATGTTTATTTATTAATGTGTGTCTCGTCATTTTCAAGACTACGTGAGACATACGTTTATAATTCCATTATTTCTCCATTTTCCGGCGCTTCGCTAGGAGTCGCTCCTGCGCGCCGCCATTTTATGCGTATGAATTTCTGGATTTAAAAAATCCAGAGATGACTATAATTCCTATAAAAATGTGCTTCTGATGCCCAATTGGATTCTGCTCAGGTGTGTTGTTTCAGAAAAATTATTCGCCGTCATTTGACGGATTTTGGTGTCGTCGCTTCGTTTTTGCGTGGATTCGTCCATAATTCTCCCATTCCTGCCTCTGCAGATACCCACGCGCAGCCTCGCTGAGTAGGCCGTGTTCGGGCCGAAACGCAGGTGCCTGGAGAGACTGAGCAGAACCAAGACCCCACCAAGGGACAATTTAATTTTCTTTCGACTCCCTTCGCCCTAAGACAGGTCACAGGTCGCCAGTAGGTTTACGAGAACCCATGCGAGTGTGTATATTGTGTCTTGCGTTGGGTTTGTGTCGACGCTGCGTCTTACAGGGAGGGATGCATATGCATATGTTTGGCATGCTCCCATACTAACCCAACCAAGCCACAGGAGCCCTGGCAGCGCCATGAGCGCTGAGTCTTCTGTAGGACATGTTACATACAGAGCAGCAAAAGAGTGCCGGCCATGGTGAGCGCTCATTTTTCAGTGTGAGGGAAACTATAGGTATTTTAAAGTAGATGTGGAAACCAAGGAAAGGCCAAGAAAAATTCCCTTTTTCCTAAAATGCGACAGTGGTGGCCACCACAGCACAAGGGGGGAGTAAGAAAAAGTGCTTTCCCATTGCTTTGAGACATACTCTAGTTGTATTAGAGATGCACTGAGCATCCCTGCATTTTTATCTTATTATTGGTCCCACCAAAACTGGTGATAACACATTTTGACCTATGGAACCAAACACCCAATCAGGATATGGAGTGGACCCCTTAGTCCCCTTTCAATCTGAAGCAAATCATCTTTTCCTGAGTTAACTGAGATCTGACATACCCAAAGTAGAGCCTATGAATTTATCTATGTTTTTCCATGAATTCTTAGCTATCCTAGTGGTATGCACCCTAGGGGGCTGGGCACCTCTTTTTGAGAGGTCCTGGGTTCAATTCCTGGTCAGCCTAGCTAAGTAGGAAGATCCCATGTGACATGGCAGTGACCTCATCGCCACATACCATGCCACCTCAGCACATATGGGACCCAAAACAAAGAGTGCACATCTCCTAAGATGGCACTATGGAGGGAGAGTGATCCTGAGGCAGTTTTCTAACTCTTCTCCCAAAATATTTCAGCTATCTTTGTGAATATGCATTCATTTGTGACCTGAGTTGCCGTTTCTGTGAATATCCAATCATCTTTCACTGTTTACACTGCAGCCCTTCATGCTTTGATCCTGATCTTCTCCTCTTTGCACACTTCTGGCTTGGGTTATCCTGGATTGACTCTATTTCTGCAAAACAAAGGTTTTCATCTTCCAAAACAAGCAGCAGGAAACCCTACACCTACAGCAAGCAGCAGGAGAAGCAAAAACACAGTGCTGAAAACACTATAAACTTTTCTACCGGCCCGGTCGCTGATCGTGTTGAAAGGGGGAACCCCGCCCGTAGCACACAAAGCAGCCCTGAGGGTGAGCTTGGAAGAACTCTCCATAGGACAGTGGCGGATCGCCCACTCGGCGGGGCTCCTTCTTTTCCCTCTTCCTCGGCACCTGCAGAAGGGGCTTCCTGCTTCCCCGGTTGCGTCCGTTCTGCAGGTTGCTGGTGACGTAGGCACAGACGGCGGTCTTCGCGGGTTCATACCCGTCATCATCATCGTCGAGACATTCGCCGCGCTCGGCCCCCGCCGGGTCCATCACAACTTCCCCGTCAGACCCTACGCCCAAATGGACGCTGCAGTCGCCTGCCTGCAGTCCGCGGTTGTGGGCGAGGTTCTTGTACTCCTTGAGTACTTCCTGCCTGACTCACTCTAGCATGTCGTCGCAGCTCATCCGCGCAAATGTTTCCTGCGGACAGATCGTCTGGCCGCCTTCCTCACTCTCGTCTAGGCCGCAGATCGCGGCCTCTTTGCGATGCCCTGAGACAGTGATGAGGAGGGCGTTCCGCAGGGACTGCCCCTTGAAGTACCAGGCCACCTTCTTGTGGTGCTCCTGGTGGTGCATCATCTTGACGGTGTGGTTGCTCTTGGCCCTCTTCGCTTCCTGCTTCGTGACCCACTTCATTCAGGCGTCCTGGAGGGGATTGAGCAGGCGGGACTGCTCATCACCCTCGTTCCAGTCCTCCACGTCTCGGCAGAGCAGCAGGTATTGTCCTCGGAAGTCCCGCCAGTCCTGCAGGCGGATCTTCCGGCCATCATGCTGAAGCTTGATGGGTCTCCACCTCTTGGCGGCAACCTGCAGGGCGTCCACTGCTGTTGCTCGTTCGGCAATTTTCTGGCCTTCTTGAGGGCTGTGATCTTCCCCTCTCTGGCTGCCACGAGATACAGCTCTGGGAGCAGCTCAGGTAGGCGCCATCGGAACCGTTTGGGGACATATTTCTCCGCCGCGGCGGGGTCCATGTCTTCAGTGACAGTCATTCCCCAAGCGTCCAGCTTCTCCATGAGGCGGTCGAGGTTGAGGGTGTTCCCATTGTACATGGGGGGCCTGATGTCTTTTAGGTCATCGCAAACGGCGGCGCCGCGTCTTTGAAGACCATGAACGCCGGTCACAAGGCTGACCGAGGTTCCCAGCGGCGTCCCCCGTGGGTTCCCACGGCTGCCACGTCCATCTCCTCCTCGAAGTCCAAGCGGCTGCGCCGCGGCTCCTTCACGTACGACTCCTCGGCGTACGCCTTCCATGTACTCCCCCTTCTCGCGTTGCCGGCGGCTCCGACTGCCTGATCTCCGGGATGGGCTGATCCAAAAGTCCTCCATGGGGTCTCCATTCTGACCTTCGTCTCAATGCACGTCCTCTTCGGGGACCCTGTCCTGTAGCTCACCGTATCAGCCATACGCGGGTGGGCCTGGATCCAAGGCGTGCCTCGATCGCGTGGGCTGAACAGCGGTGCAGAGGGGGTCACGGCGTCTGCGGTAGTCCGCACTCAGCAATTCTTTTCGCTCCTCCTCTCCACTGCGCCGCGGGGGCATGGGGTCGCTCGGTCGTGCGCTGCGATGGGTGGAGGGCGGGTGGTGACCCCGAGGGGCTTCGGTGCCGCCACGGGACCTGCCTGGATCGGGTCCAGGTCCCGAGCTGTCATCGGAGCTAGACTCAAGACTGGGCGGCCGGTCGCTAATGTCGCTCCTCAGGTCATCCAGCCTGTCCAGCCTCCTCTGCAGCTTGGTGACCACGGTGTCCCGCCTCCCAGCCTAAAACTTGGCGATGTCCAGGTCCTTTTGGACTTTGGCGGCGACAGCCGCACTCTTGCCGATCTTGATCTTGTTGATCTGCGCCTCACTCACCAAATTCTTGATCTTCCTCCTGAGGTACACGATCCATCGCCAGATGTCCTGGGGGATGTCCGCCCCCGGCGGTTTGTTCGGGGGGTTTCTGCCTAGTGGTCCTGCAGGGGTTCGCCTTTCTGGTGGTGCTCTGTATGGGGGTCCACCGGGTAGTCCTCGTCTTGGCAGTCCTCCGAGTGGTCCTCCTCTTCGGGGTCCAGGAGGTCCACCATCTGCGGGTCCTCTGCTGCCAGATGAGTTGGCGTCTGGGCCGAATCCCAGGTCGTCGTCGATGTCCATGTCTCTCCATCTGGGTCTGGATCCCGGCGGGGGTCGGCCAGGGGTGCTTTCCCTACTGCAGTAGGGAGGTGGAGGACCCTCCCTGGTCGAACTTGGAGGGGTGTCCTCCTCTCCTCGGCCACTGGCTCCGGTTTTGTCCATCCCCATAGCTGCAGGTGACGAAGGGGTTGTAGTCTTGGGGGTGCATCTTGGCAGACCTCCACAGTCTTTCCGGGGTCTTCCCCTTGCCCTTGTGGCGGGGACGGGTGGCGAGCCGCTGCCCACGCTCCTCCAAGAGTCCTCGGCGTCCAGGTCGATCTTCATCCCGGAGGCGGCGTCCCCGTTGAAGAAGCTCCGGAGGGTGTCCACTCGAGACCCACCCGGGGGCGTTTCGGGGCGGATCTTCCTCTCGGCCTCCTCCATATATATATATCCCCCATATATAGCCACGGCGGTCGCCTCCGCGGCCCGCTTCTCAGCCTGCTCGTGGGGAGGAGCAGCCTCCCGCTCCTGGTGCTGCTGCAGCCGAGCCTTCGCCGCCTCCGGGGCCCGGGTCTCCGCCTCGGTCTTGGTCTTCTCCTGGGCGACCTTCCGCCGCGCAGTCTTGATGGCCTCCCGCTTCGCGGGGTCCGCTTGGGCCCTCATCTCCACCTCCTTTCGTGCCCTCTCTTGGGCTAGGGCTTGCTCCAACGCCTTCACCTCCGCCTCCTTCTCCGCCACAGCTTCCTTGGCGGCACGGGCTTCGCGAGCAGCCGCTGCTTCCCGCTCGGCTGCCTGCGCCTCAAACCTCCCATGGGCAGCCGCTGCTTCCTGCGCGTACGTGCGGCCAAGACGGCAGCCACGGCCGGGGCGTAGATCGACATGCCGTGGTCCCAGTTAGGGGCCTCTTCCTGGGCAATTGAGACGGCTCCTTCCACCGCAGCATTCTGCTGCGCGGCCCGGTCTCGGGCAACCCAAAAGTTGCAGGGCACGCCGCAGACGGGCTCGCATGCGCGGGCCACTTCGCCTCGCTGAGGGGCAGCGAAGGGTGGGGCCACACTGCTGCTGCTGCTGGCGGAGGGTCCTGGGCGGTATGGTGCTCCACGATGGGCCGACACCACGTCGCTGTTTGAACCTCAGCGCTTCGGGTGCAGCGCACGGGTGGGCTTCGCCTTGCATCTTCGGGCAACCTCCATGAAGTCACCCAGGGTGGCGGCCCTCGGCTGGGGGCCGCCCTTGCCCGGAGTGGGGGCGATTGGCTCTTCAGCCAGCCAGTCCTCTTGGGCGAGGTCGGGGCTGAAGTCGGCGACGTATCGGCTGTCACGCCAGACCCGCCACCGCTTCCGCTGCCAAGCATACTCGTAGCACAGGGCTTGGTGCTCGGCTTCGCTCTCGCAATGATGGCTCACATCCCCGCGGATCTCCACGCACTGGGGGGCAGCTTCCCCCTGGGGCCGACAGTGTCGGTACTCCCGGTCCCACTCCAGCCCCCGCATGAGGCTGCAGATGATGGCCATGCTGGGCTTCTTGGGGCTAGCCAAGGGGCTTGATCTTGGCTGTGTTTGTGGTTGTTGGTGCAGAAAGATGCAAACGGTTGTCGATGACGAACTTCTCCGGGTTGGGGTACTCGGTGGGCCCCGAGTGGCAAGCTGGGATCGGGTACCTCAGCAGCGGTAGAACGCTTTTGACGCGTTACCGAGGGGGGGCCCGGCCACGGGACGCTGCTGCGACCACGCAAGCAAGCAGGCAGGCAAAGAACTGCGCTCACAGGGGTATCCTCATTAAACAAAGCGTTCTAGGATCCTTGCCACTCTGAAACAAAGCAAAGGTATGTACAAAAGCACACCAGGGCATGTACACAGGTGGATTAAGCCATGGACTGGGGTAAGGACGCCTCAGGGCATTGCACACTCAGTCCCCTAACATGTCCCATCCCACCAGCCACAGGCGCGGTCCCAGGAACCAATAGGCCCCAAGGTCAACCGACAGTGGCTCCATATGCTCCTCTGATGTCAGGACCCAACTGCCCTCTGAGCTGCGGCAATGGCCCCGCCATTACCCGCAGAGGAGTTGACGGCTGAAAATGGGCTGTTTCAGCCCATCTTGACTATGGCTCAAAAACGTCCTCGGCCGGGCCATACGAGGGTACGGGCGAAGCAACCAACTATCTACCATTCGGGTACTACCCCCCTAGATGCCCTACGCAACTTGGTTCCGCCTGATTTTGGCGCCACAATGTCGCCACGTTGGGTCAAAATGCCCAAATTGGCAAAATAGGCCATCTGCGATGGCCGACCAGGGTTGGCTTCCGTGGCGATCTTGTCAAGCCAAGCCTTGAGTCACGGGCCTTGATATCTTCTTCCGTCCCGTGCATCGGGGTTTGGCTCGCTGTTCCCCGAGGGGATGGTCCTGCGACAGGGCAGAAAAGAGCAAGAAAGGCAAAATTTCCCAAGGTGGCACCCACTGCAGGTTGCATAACTCTGGCTAGGCCGGACGCCCAAATATGAAACTCTAGGGGGATTGAGCCTTGATCATATGCTACAAGAATCACCACTCGTCCCCGGCTAGGTCCCTTGCCCCATGGAGAGAGGGTATTCCAAACCTTGTCTAAAATCAAAAAAACGGCGAAAATTGGCCAAAACGGCCCACACTCACGATGCCATATCTCAATGGTCATGGCGAGCAATAATCTAACCAAAGTGGCTAGAGACACATAGGACTTAGGTCCCAGTATATGCCCCATGTCAACCCTCACGGTCGCCTCTACCCATTTTTCCCCTTAGCGGAAAAATGGTACACGAGAAAATTGGAAGAGGCAGCATACCCCATACTGAGCCACCGATGGCTCTCCCATTCCAAGGAGAGGACACGAGGGGATACACCCTATTCAAGGCGGGTTTCTGTCCCCTTTCCAAATCGCCCTTAACCTTGGACAACGGGCGCACACAGCCCCGGGGCGAACATTGAGGGGGAGATGGGGTTACGTGCCATTATTGCCAAAAGGAAGTTTGGTGTTCCCAGAAGTGTCTACTCAAAAAATTATATCTCCGGTTCCCAAGGGAGATGGACATTAGGCTTTTGCATGGGAGCAATCAAGAGCCTCAAGTGCCTTTAACAACATTAGTTCGGGTCTGAGGCACAAGAAAATCATTTCTAACATTTCGGCCCTTGGAGCACACGAGAAGTTGGAAATATGGTCAAAATGGCAATATTGGGACATATATACCCATGGGACAAGAAAGCCCATATAATATGGCACATACCCAAATTGAAGGACCGATAGTAAGTGTTTACAAACATACTTACCATGGGCCAAGACCTCCCTTGGATCCCAAGTCAACCATGCATGGATATGGGCAGGTGTGCAAAAGGCAGGTGAACTGCGCGTGCCCAGAAAGGAATATTATATCAAATAGTAGATAGGCTTTGAACAATCAAACAAGCCATACACCATGCTCTTTGTGCCCTCTACGTTTCATATTGCTTTATTTCGAGGCCCAGATGGCCCTTTGCTGTGAGAACGAGCCTTGACGCCACGGCCATTTTTTGCCAAATGTTTAGAGGAAAAGTCGTCGTTTCAAGCGACCATATTTTGGTACGCATTGAATTGCGTGGAGCCATCGTTGAGTTAGCTCCAAAATCGAAAATTCCTAAGGGTATTGGTCTTGTGAGCATTATGTTAAGTTGTTTACGCTCATGCGCACAGGTACGCAAAGTTTGTGTTTGCGCGTAATTTTGACTTGGGTTTTTCGCACCCAAGAGTGTCCCAAAACACCCCTATAAGCCGCTTCCCCAAAGGAAGCGATATGCCCGTGTGAAACCAGCATTAGGGGAGGGCAAAGGGGGGAGATGTATAGTTCCCTTACGAGCTCATGATCTATGAGAGCCATGAGTTCGGTCGCTTGACGGAACGCCTTGCGCGTCGATTTTCTCACAGACGCGCCAGCAGAGAATTCTGGTGAGTACACCAGATGAAAGTACATGTAGAACTACAGATCCATCCCTTAACTTTCTGTCCAACCTCAAAGGTACAGGAGGAAACGTCAAAACAAAACTCGCAACGGAAATACTCCGCCTACACGCGCGAACGCAATGAGGGGTGACATTCTCACGGCGGCGGGAAATCGGGTCAGAACAATCGATTTTCTTCGATCAACGCAAGAATCGATCATTAAATTGAAGTTATAAAAATTCTTGATCCATCTAATCGATTGCGAAGGTTAGGGACGGGATCAGTCCCATGCCGGTTCCCAATGGGCTCTAGGAAACATATTCCTAGAAGAATAGGCATAGATGACCAGGAAGGATAGATATTTGCCCTATGGGCCATCGGGTCCTTGATATTGCTTCAGCGGGTGCGCGTCAGGCAAGGTAGCCCCATTAAGTTGGTGGTACCCCACCACGAAGCGCCATTTTCCTTTTTCCTTCTTGGGCAAAACCAAACCGTTGGACGCTCACTCAGAGGCAGGACACGGCTCAATCCAAGCACGAGTGAAAATATCCTCCACTATCTCTTGCTCTGCTGCGGCGTGCTCCCCCACCAACCTTATAGGCTTCACCGTTTAGAGTTTAGCGTTCCGGTATATTTCAAGATTGGCAAACCTCAACCGCTCCGTACCACAGACCTTAGGATGTTCCTGGCCAGGACGGAGACGAACCTCCCCACTATAAACAACCCTCTCATAGACCGGGAGGCTGCGTTTCCTCATGAGCTCTGCCTCCGGAGACACAATAGGCTCTTCGGTGGTGACAACGCAACCAACAACAGAAGCCGCCAACAATTGTTTGGCGCTGTCAGGTTTTCGGTAGCGTTTCACGGTTGTGGCCCCCCCGCCCAATAATTCTTTTTCAATTTTTGCAATGCGTGAACACACGCACTCTTGTGCCTCGAAATCTTCGGTGGTGCGGTCAAGAGTAGCGGGAGCGAGGAATGATTTGTAAGTCACTTTGTACGTGAGGGTGCGCACCGAATCCAAATGGTTTGGCACCCTCTCATCCTCCGACTCTTGCTCCGAGGTCATGCACGGTTCGTCATCCGTCTCCTGGTTAGGGAGAGCCGGCTCCAAAACGAAGGCCACATGACATTTAGTGGCCGTCAAATTCTCCTCTGCAAGCTCCCTGTCCACGTAATGCGCCACCATGAATCAATCCCGTTGAGGGAGGGGCATGAGGTGGTCATCCTGGTTGCAACGGACCTTGGTCTCCGTCATCGATCTTGCCAAATCCCAATGCGCTCTCAGGCCGTAGTGGGACCGCTTTCACATGGACCCATCACGCCGTGTAGATAGGACATCACGGGCAAGAGTTTCGAGAGCCAACTCCACAAGCTCCAAAGCACAAGCCCCGTCCTGCACGGGGGCCATGGAGGAAGCGGTTCAGGCAAGGGATATGTGCTTCTCGGCCTCAACACGGTTCGGCGGTTCGCCAGATTGGGGCGTAACCACAGCTGCCGGGGCCGGACGCATTGGTGTGGCTGCTCCAATGATTGTAACGGTTATGCCCGACACAGACCGACGCAACACTTTACCATGATCAGGTTTGACATAAAATGGTTCACCAGTTCCAGGAGCTTCACGGAAGTCTTCAATCCAAGAACAGGGGTACACTGGATGGTGAGACCATAAACACTTGAAACGGGCAAAATGGCTCAAACAATGTTCATAACCCGATGGGTGCCCGAAAACCATATTCCAAGGTAAATTCGGGACAAGGTATGGGGACACACGATATTGGGCAATGCGAGTAATGAGACAGAGATACATAGTTCAGTTGGTCTTCACACTGGCCTTACAGGCGTGGGTCCCAGGGACAACCCCTACAAAAAACACACCATGAAAGAAGTCATGTTCTTTCAGGACGCTGTATAAGGTGCTACAACTACCCACCCCCCTACCTCATGCAAATCAGTTCAAAGTCAGAGCAATGCTGGTTGTGACAGCACCTAACATTGTCGGCCTTGCAAATCCGGGCACAGGGTCTGCAATGCGTGTGATGTCCTCAGAAAATTGGAAAACACGAGGGTGCGTGATTCGCTCGTCCCCCCCCCCGGCATGGGAGTCTCGTTGTTAGCTTGGAGTAGGCGCCTCCGTTGGAGGGATTCATATCTTCTGGGGATTTGTTCTCGGAAATCATTGGGGTTCGCCAAAGCGACTGCTTGGCACCCAAAATCGACCAAAGCAAGGAGAGTCTTGAATTCTGCATGAGGCAAAACAACCCGAACGGAAAGTTCGGTTTGAACCTCACTAGTCACGATATGCCTGTTCGAGAGTCTCGAAAGAACGACAGCCACAATTGTGTTGTAGGGGTGCCCGAGGGGTGCTCCTTTTGAAGGGGGAGCCTCTGGGCACTCCGACGAACGTCCGTGCCCATTCGGTGCTCATTTTCCCCCTTTACCTCCTCCAACCATGGTGATAGAAGTGACCGCATCTGACATAGCCCCGTGGTTCAGACTGATTCAAATGAGATTCAAAGGCGGTGTTTGAATCGACTTGAACTACGTTTGAATCATGTTTGAATCAGGAGCTCGGTGGTATGGACAAAGGCATGATTATTGTTCCTCTTGTGGGCCGGTCTGCTGCCTTTGTGGCTTATTTATCAAAAACAAGTCCTTTCAAAACCAACCTGCACGGCTTTCAAGAAAATAGTAACAGTTTCGGTGTGCCATCGCCGCGGGCGCTGATTCAAGTTGTGATTCTAACACCCCTGTGTGGCGAAGTGTCCTTTCGTAACATTGTGCAGCCCGTAGGTGTCTGACAAAACTACCGAGCCATTGTGCAACCTGCATACTAGATACTCTTCACCCTTGTTGTGGTGTAGCACTGAGGAACCCCCCCCTTTGTGCCCATTGGTATAGCCGGCGCAGCCTACGTGATTCAAACCTCAATTCAAGTGTGGTATTTGGATCACTTGAATCGGCCTCGTCCCTGTGTTACTACTACAGTGCTGTTTTCTACTTGATTTGGCCCTCTCCGCGCTTCCTCCCCGCAACAGCAAAGCATCGGCACAGCGCATAAAGGGTGCAATGACGTTCCCAGGTGCATTGTGCTTTCAGTCCCGTGCATGTGGAACAAGACCGTGCGGTGAGTCGGGCGGCACAGCACTACCGTACAACACCATAACGCCACACTGACGCCACCAGGGCTCCAACAAAGGACACAGCCGGCACAAACCTTTGCCGCCCAGCACCACCCACCGAAAGGGGCAGTGTGCCACACCGTACAGAAACAGGAACCAATACCGTTGCAAGCGCCTCGTCCCAGGAACTTCTCGGCACCACCACGCACACCACACATCCTACTCACCCGCATCCCGGAACATTCCCTGAACTTACAACATGACCGCTGGGGGGCTTGGAGATTGGGTTGCAGTATCTCGGATAGGGTCAGAGAGCGTGTGAACAGCCGGAACGCCTTAAATCTCATAAACACCCGACACGCTTCATACACAATTCAAACGCCCACCCGGTGATTCAAATGCCCCGTTTGAATTGCCCACTCCCCGTTTGAATCAATTCAAGTGCTGAAATGTATCCACACCCATTTTTTCACCGAAAGAGATGTAAAACACGGCAACCACAGAGTATTTTGCCCTTGCCTGTCGTTTTCCCCGGGTGGGGGGTCTGTTAAGAACGCTTGGTCGGCTGAATGCGTAAGTGGTGTGGGTCAGGTTCAACGGAAAAATTGCCTGACTCCCACCCCCTTACTCTCGTTGACGCACTCAAGCTCACTCATGTGGGTCATCTGCGGTCATTTGGTATCGGTTAGCGTGGGAATGCGGTTGCCTCCAGCTGGCGGGCAACCTCTCGGGTGGTGTTGGTCCACCCCAGCATCGAGAGAAAGACCACCACGCAGCGCTTGCCCATCCAGCGCATCGGGCAGTGCGGCCTGTATGCATTGAAGACGACGCCTTCGCGCGGTGAGATGGTGCCCCCATACAACCGGTCCCCGTCCCACTGCACCCATGACGGCCGCAAACGGGCACCATAGCCGTCCAACAAACCGCTGGTCCAGAATTTGCCCCCGACGTGTGCGCCAAGTGAATGCTCGCAGAAGAGAGGCGCATCGTCACGTAGGTACACGTGCAGCAGCATGGGTTGGCCTTCGTCGAGGGAACGGAATACTCCGATCGCCGTCCAGGAGAACGTGGGAAACAGGACGCGTCCAAACTGGTTCAGGCGGGTGGTCAGGCTGCGGTTTGCTTGCATCGCCGCACTCACCGTCACCACCCTGCACCTGCGCATGGCACCCAAGTACAGCGAATGCATTCTGGCATTGTGCTTCACCTCGAGTCGCCAACCAGACGCAGTCTGCAGCTCTCGCAGAAGGGGCACACCTTTTGTTCCTGCGAGTCATCGGCGGACGTCAGCCGCATCCTGGTCCGCCACACTCTGCCACAGCACCTGCGTGTCCTGCGTCACTGCAATGTCTGCAGGCACCGCACTGCCCTTTGCCCCCGCACAGTCCTGTGCCACAGGGCTGTCTTCCGGCACCACCTTCATCTTGCTGTCCCCAAGGTTGTCCTCTGGCTCCAGTTTCACCACCACATCGCGCGCTCCCGCCACACCTTCCGCACTCTCAGCACCCTCCACACCCTGCACGCCATCACCACCGCCCACCTGCACAATCTCATCACCATCCTCGTGTGTCACAGCCGCCGGTGCCACAGCTGATGTGTCTGGTGCTGCAGCCTGCGCCTCCGGTTCGCCAGTTGTTGTGTCTGGTGCCGATGCACCCTGCGCCTCCGGTGCGGGCACCACAGCCCTGTCCTCGGCACTTGCGGTCTCCGGCTGCCGCGCTGCAAGGTCCATGTGCAGAGCTGCCGCCGCCTCTTCGACCTTCCCTTTGCTGGTGAAGCTCGCTGTCTTTTTGTTGACCTTCACCGTCCAGTGACTTTTGGCTCTGCCTCCCCGTTTGATCTCCTGGACCTGGACGTGGTCCGTTTTCTTCGTTGAGGACTTGGCCCGGATTCCCGGCATGACGCAGATCTCGCCGTGGTCCTCAAACACCGCCCATCGCAGAGGACCTTTCGGCGGGAGTCCATACTCTTCCCTGGCCCGTTCATTGGCGTCGTCAGAGTCCTCTTCCTGCAATACGAAAAGGGCAAATGTGCTGGGGGTCGGACTGGGTTCAAACGGAGTTCAAACGCCATTCAAGTGGTTCAAGTTCGATGTTTGAAGTGGTTGAATTAGGTCGACCGTAATTCAAATGCAATTCAAATGGGCGCACCTGTGCAGGCTCCTCTTTGGGCCCGTCCTCGTTGGCCTCCTGCTGTTTGGCGGCCTCATTCCTGGCAGCAACGCAATCAGCAACCAACCCTGCTGTCGGATCCGGTTTATTGCCACCCTCGACGGTTGCGGCCTGCGGCTTGGCGGATACGTCCTTCTTCACCTTCTTGGTCTGTGTGTGCGCCTTCATAGCCTCGCTGAGCTGCTGCTTGCCACTCACCTGGCGGCCACTCGGCTTGGCCCGCAGGCGGGATTTGTGAACCAGTGATGGCTCAAATTCACTGCTTGAAGTTGTCGTCGAGGAGTCGTGTGCCGCGCGCGCCTCTGCCGCTGCGTCCCGCACTCGATCCCGCATCCAGACGTTCGCGAAGGCAGCGGCCACAACGGCTCGCTTGAGGCTGCCCCTTGGCGCGGACTTCGCCAGTCTCTCTTCTGCTTGGCGCATCAGCTGTTCTTCTTCTGCTTCTTCTTGCCGGATCTCTGTGGGGGGTCTTCGTGGCTGCAACGGTCGCAGAAACTTTGCCAATCGAGGATGTGCCGTGATGCCCTCTGGTGCCGCTGTCTTATCAGACGGGACGGCAGGTGCCGTGATGCCCTTGGGTGCAGCTGTCTTATCAGACGGGACGGCAGTCGGGACGGCAGTCGGGACGGCAGTCGGGACGGCAGTGGGGATGGCAGTCGGGACGGCAGTCGGGACCGCAGCCGGGAGGGCAGTCGGGACGGCAGTCGTTGGTGTCTTACCGGACGGGGGCAGCAGTGGCTTGGGCATTGTTGCCCTGGGCCTGAGAAACTCTCCCAGCTTGGGCTGGCCTGCGGGTGGGGTGGCGTCAGCGAAGTCCGTCTGGGCTTGGACCTGCCTCTCATGCCTCTCTCTTCATGGACCTTGTCCATCATCGGACCTGCCTCTCTAGGGCCTCCGGATCCTTGCTGCGGTGCATGTAGTGGCTGATGCTGGTGACCATGCTGCCGCCGGCGAGAAGAACGCCTCGGCCCCGCTCATCCAGCACCAACACGTCGTGGTCGAACACGGCTCCAAAAACCTGTTGAAGACGGTGACCCAAAAGTGAACCGTGATTCAAACGTCACACCGCTAGTTCAAACGCAGTTCAAATGCCAGGCTTGAATCATGCTTGAACCACACAGGATGCATTTGAATTGCGTTTGAAGCACGCAAGACAGGTTTGAACCTACAGAACATCACACACCGGGACAGCGGGCGGTGCGGCAGTGGGGGCCATCATCTCATCCAGCCACTCCTGCTTCACCACGACTCTTCGACCACGGCCTCCATGCCCATAGACTCGGCTGCCGGTGCTGCGGGTGCGGAAGGCAGGGCAACGGCAGCGGATGCTGCTGCAGATGCTGACGCCATCGTATGCCGCTGCTTTTTCTCCGGCTGCTCGCTCTCGTCTACCTCGAGCTCACCAATCACGCCCTGCAGCCGCTTCTTGTTCCCGCCAGTCGAAATGGAACCTCCCACCTTGCGCACCGAGGCTGGTGCGAGCTGCGCTCCCTCCACTTGATGCCAGTCAGGGTGGATCTCATCTTGGTTTTGAAACCAGAACTTAGGCCAATATGTTTGGCCGTGGGTATTGATCCCGCCAGGAGCCACGGTTCCCAGTCCGTGGTGACTCCACATCTCAAAGAGACGCTGAACTTGATGTGCATCAAATGTCATTTTTCCATCGGTGCTCAATCCGATGCTAGCAGCTTTCCAACCCTGCCAGTCGGAAAATGACAGTGGAGTTGTCTCCCACAGAACCACGGTCTCACCCGTCGACGTGGCACCAGCCCACTTCTGATTCCAGATGTAGAGCAATGGTTTGGAGAGGTATCTCGCGGTAATCTCGGTCAGCCACCCAAACCGGGCTCGGACCGTGCGAGCGCGGAGTCTGGGTGGGGGAAGCGTCCCTCCGACATATCTGGCAACATGGGAAAGACGGGTGGAAAGAGAATCTTGGTGTCGTGAACAGCGACATCAACGGCTGCTGAAGCGGACGTCGCGCCAGTTGCCGGAACTGCTTGCAGGTTAGATTGCGCTGCCGCCACGATCGCCTGCAGCTCACCCGAGGCCAGGCCCGACAGCGCCTGGTCCAGGGCCGCCATGACAACTGACCCTTCAATGTACACCAGAATCCGCCATGACAACAGGCCCTTTAATGTACACCCGAATATTGAAGGACGAAGCCCAACGAGAACACCACCATGCAGCGGACAGGTCAAAACACGTAAAATACACGACGTTTGAATGACACTTGAACAGCCCTACGTGATTCAAATGTCCTACTTGAATCACTTGAATCCATTCAAACGGATTCAAACCGACCAAAAAAGTATGCGTAGTAGCAAACCATTCCTCCTGCCGTGGTGCCATGGGAATACAAAACCAACTCTCCAACATTTCCCCCAAATACTCCCTAGCAACGTCCGCACAATGTTGAATTTGCAGGGCACCCAGGCCCTCCACCTCCCTCCAACGTGGCATTTCCTTGTACAAGAAACCACGGCCCATTGCTTGGAAGGGCAACTCAATGAGTTGCTCCTCTGGTTTGCCCTTCCCCCCTCCCCGAGACGTGGCAGTCAGAAAAATGTCCTTCAAAAATGCATTCAGAGACTCCACAACATCCCCCGAAAACATCGCACATCCCCAAGGGCGAATGGCATCCAATACGCTGCGTGCATCACGTGGCATTTCCTTGTACAAGAAACCACCGCTCATTGCTCCGAAGAGCAACTCAATGAGTTGCTCCTCCGGTGTGCCCTTCCCCCCTCCCCGAGACGTGGCAGTCAGAAAAATGTCCTTCAGAAATGCATTCAGAGACTCCACAACATCCCCCGAAAACATCGCACATCCCCAAGGGCGAATAGCATCCAATACCCTGCGTGCATCACGGCGAAGGCATAACAGATAAGGCGAGCGAAGACGCGGGCAAATTTCCTCCTGAAACCTACGCGCTACTGTGGCACACTTAAGTGTGGAGGGCTTATGATATGTAGAATACAGAGCTACGCACAGCTTGCCCATCGCAATCACGGCCTCTTGTGCACGAAGGGGCACATGCAACAAATGAGCGATCGCCGGCCACACAATCAACAGACGCCATGTTTCCTCATCCTTTGGGCTGGCCTTCCCTTGGACCGAGATTTTCGTATTTGCCTCGGTCAAAATTCTTTGGACCTCGGCACGCACGGCCGGTGCCACCTTCTTAGCGTAGCGGTGCATGTAAATCGTTGTTTGCTTGCCCACAGAAATTCAACAATGCAAAATGCACATGACAATTGAAAAATACCGGTCGTGCACCTTCAAAAGAGGAAGGCAGATGCACCCATAAACATCGGACACGGTAGCCTTCGGCAGACTCCGGTGAAAAATGTTCAGAAATTTCCTATGCCCCTTCCAGGAACGGACCATGGTAGTGTGTTCCCATTGGTTGCTAGCCGCATTCCACATCGCATATGTGTAAAGAGACCCTACCCCCCACCAGACACTCAACCCGAAGACATGGCGAAGCCAAGGTGAATCCCCCTCGACGATGCATCCACAGTCAACCCTATAACCACACAACACAATGTAACCATTGTCTAGAACATGTTGGATGCATTCCAGGTTGTGTGCCATCAAATCCCGAAGGGCCTCTACATTGTGCTCGGCGCAAAGTGACAAATCCAAGGTCCAGGTGTAGTTAATGCTCCGAGCACGCTCCCCGTGGTTGGCAAACGCCACGGTGAGTTGACACCATGGGCGGGCACCGCATGGAAACTCATCCCCTCGGACAATGAGTACATAGCGGTAGTCCGGCTCGTGGAATTCCTTACCAACCGGATCCATTAGATCCGGTTGGGAGGAGAAATACTCCAAAAAGTCCTCAAAAGGCAAAAACACACTGACAAACCTTTCTGCCGCCGGATCTTGACCTGCGGAAGGGTCGTGAATCTTGGCCTCCAGCTGTTGAACGGAGGCAAGGCGTTCCCACGTAGCGTCCATCCTTTCATACGATGAAAAGCATTTGCACCACGTTTTGAGCGCGGGCACTTCGGCCGCCACTGCCTTTTGGTGGACCCAAATGAGGAAGTCTTTGTACCTGAGGTGCGACATCTGTGTTTGAATCACTTGAAGTGTTCAAACAAGTTCAAAGAACACATTTGAAGCACTTGCAAGGATTCAAACATGGATTCAAACACACACCTCGATTTGGGCATTTGCAATTTTAAAATCAACCAAACAGCCTCCGTTGGGGTCAACACCTCCTCCCTTTTTTGTTTCATGCTCCTCTTCATCCGACTAGAAGCATCGATCTTCGTTGACACCCGGCGTAACAAGGCACGGCCATACGGGTGTTTAAAAGATGTCACCAAATCGGCCTCCAGATTCTCGTTCCAGTATGGGCGGCGCCCGTAGACCGGTTCTAATGCGTCCCTTAGCGCTTGGGACATGCAACAAGGCGCTGCATTTGCGACAAGGGAAGTAGCCAATGGGAAATGGTGAAGAGGAACGTGGAAACCAAAAAAATGAGAATCTCAGAAGAACTGGTGCCAAAGCGGTCCTGATTGCTTGTCAATATCGCGTGCAAGTCGTCTGCGCTCGGTTAAAAAATTGCAAAACTTGCAAAGAGTGCGAAATTTGCGACAGAATGCGACAGGCCCCTGGCGCCGCACGCGGCGGCGGCGGCGCTTGGCGTATGAATCAATTCAAATAAATTCAACTGCCCCTTTTGAATTTTTTCGGTGGTTCAAACCATTCAAATGCGGTTCAAACAGGGTCCCGTCAGATGCGGTCAAGTCTGTCATGATGGGCACCGCCTTTATCGCCACCACCTCTAGGTTTTCCGCCCTTAGCCTTACTCCCTTTGTTCTGAGGAACTGCCCAATGCGAGTTGGGTTACACACCCAAGGGGTGTCATTGGGGACACCCCAATCAATCCGGTAGTCCATATCCGTTTGCTTACGTTTTCCCAATACTATGAACACGAAAAACCCAAACGGGGTGATCAGAAGTTGGCGGTGTAGACCCAGGGTAGGCGGTTATCTTTGCTGTGGGTTTAGGGTGACCAACGGCAGAGACGGCCGTGTCAGTGGGCTCCACGGCATTTGGGTCTGTCGCAGCATCCGCATTCACCGCATTCACCGCGGTCTCGTGGGGAGAATGAGCTCTTTGTCAAACCGAGCACGACCAGGCGAAAGGTGAAGACCACTAGAGTCCACCATTGAACTGCCATGGCCGTTTTTGGCCTCTTTGTCCACCACACCTTCCTTGATCCAGAGAAGCGTGCTTAGGAGCTGCTCTGGGATAATTTGGGGACGGATCTCGTTACGCAAAGCCAACAAACATTGCCAACGAGTATGGAACTCCTCCAAGTCGATCAGGGACACTTGCCCTTTAACCACCCTGGGGCTGAGAGCTGGCCAGCGTTCGTCGGCCCCTGAGGGGTCATACTCATGGAAACAGTGTTCCACAAATTTGAAAAATTCTTGCAGGGTGGGGGCTGTCTGTTGGTGTTGAGTCCCTTCGGCAACTCTTGTGTTGATGATGCGTTTTAGCCAAGGTTGCAAGGTGCTGAAAATCATGCGCGCCTTGTTAACCTTCCTGCATGTGGGATCACACAGCCCCAACCATTGTTGCCACTCCTCTACCCACGCGTTAAAGCTCTCCAGGCTCCAATTAAATTGCGTTTGAGGCATATCACTATCCTCCACCACTTCGGTGTAATTTTTTTGCACCATAGGCATTTGTTACGGGCGGGCATTGTTGGGGGTGCATCTCGTGTAACCTTCACCGGTAAAACTGTACACCTGTCCATAGGATGAGAAGGCGTGCACGAGGGTTTCCCTAGGGAAGGGAAAACACTTTTCGCGAGGGGATTGATGTTCCCCATCGAGGAGGGGTCCTCCTGGGGACTGGTCCAAGAGGCAGTAGGCTCCGAGCGGTACTTATCACTGTTAGGAACCGCCCTCCACTCGGAGAGAGTGGTTTCTTTTTGCGTCTCGGCGGCTCCCGTCCACGAAGGAGTTGTGGGTTCATCGAGTTTTACCTGCCCCCCCCTTCGGCCACCCAGAGTCTGCATAAGCTGGCGGATGATAGATACAATCGTGGGACGGGTGGTCGGAAAAAGCAAGAACAGAACCACCATCCGATAGACCGGATGGCGCGCTCATGGGCGCCGTAAATGCTGCTGTCCCAGGTTCAGAAAGTGGCGGGCTGTCGATAGTGGGGGCCGGACCACCGTAACAGGTTCTGTAGCAGTGGTGTACCGTTGGTCCCACATATCGGGCCTAGATGCAAGGGTGGCATAATGTTCTAGCGAGCGTTTTCACCGCGCTAAAACATTTGGCAGGGTGGTTGATGGACATTTTCAGATGATCCGACACACTGGCTGCCACCGCCTTAGATTCCCGTTGGTAGCCCCGAGCCACCTTGTCATGCTTAGCCGACGTAGGCAAAATTTGGGTCATCCGATCCCCGTAGGACTGACTGATACCAATGGCAGCCGCCACAGCCTGAGTAGGCTCTATGTGTTTTCTGCTGCAGCTCTTGATTTTGGGACTGCAAGTCATGCACCTGAGCCGTTAAAGAGTAGATGCACGTTTCGTAGTGCACCATACAGCCGGGGCAGTCACAGGTGTGTTTCAAGTCAACCTCCCCCCGTACGCAAGTGGGGCCCCTACAATGTGAAGATGAGGGACCTCCACCCCAACGAGGAGGAGATGACCCCCTGCTGTCGCCGCCAGCAGCCCCCCTGGGCACGGAGCGACCAGAGGGCCCCCCTGCAGGGTGAAACGAAGGTCTCGGGCGCGCTGCAACAGGTGCAGGCGCCCCCCCTCTGGAAGAATATCCCCCCCCCAAACCTTCACCACGACATTGCCGAATCAGGCACGGGATGCCGTCCACATGCTGGATGTTAGCCCGTTGGCGGGCCGACGGAAGAGGGGGGAAAGGACCAACAGGGTTCGGTTGAGGGCGTGGCATTGGGGATTCTTCAGCCACAATATATTAGGGCATGAACCACTGTACGTGGTTCGATCTGCAGATTGGGAGCAGAAACTGGTTCCGCGCCTGTTACAGCCCCTGGAGCCTCCACCAAATTTGGTAACGCCCGTGGTTCCTGTTAAAGAAGGTCCCTACCAGGACCGGCCCCTGCTGTGCCCCTTCCGCCTGTAACCCCTGCCGACTTGCTCCTGATCAACGATTGCATTTATCAAAATCCAGGGTTCCAAATCCAAAAATATAGAAAATAAAATCCTGCTTCAACCCTGAACAGCAACCATATCCCACAAGTACAGCAAGAGCCCAATCCACAATCCAATCCACGTTGCGGGCTTCCGTTCAGCACACCGGTCGTCCCACGGTGGCGGGCATATGCAAGAATTGCACCAAAGAGGAAAGCCCTAAAATTGGCATATGAACACAAATAAAGCAAAGTTGGGGAATGAGGTGAACATACACATTCACAGCCATAAACCCCTCATTCCCTGGACTCAAGACCTTCCCTTGACTCACCAACATATTGCCCTGAACCAGGTCAAATGAGATGGCTGAATGCCATGTGTCACAAGTCACTACACAAACCCCAAAAATGTGTTCACTCCCAAGCTTCTAAATCCTAGCCGAGGTGGCGTGTCATGGCCTAGAGTGGCACTCAGGACCATGCCCTACCCTGACATAACCTTGGTGGGACTTGGAGTCGAATGGGCTTGGAGAGCTGCCCCATGAAGATGACCTCACAACATGGCAAAATCAGGCAAATCACACCATTATGCCCAAAAGTCAATTATATACTCAAAAATGCATACGGCAAATATCAGAATATTCAATGCATGTGTCAAACCGGAAAGTAGCATACAAGGGTGATATAGACCAAAGGTCCATGCTCAAGAATATCCCATCTTTGCCTCCGAAACTCCTCCGGTTATGTACATGACATGCTTCACAAGTCAACTCGTGAATTTGAGACCTAATTTTGTGAGGCCTCGTGTGCCAAGCCAAAGTGACCACGTGATCCGGCATGTGGTGAGGTGCAACACCGAAGCATATGCCAACATATAAGCAACATACAATAGTTCACGGATCTTTAGGCACTTTACTGTTAGCCGACCAGTTGAGCACATAAAACACAAAAATGAGTATAAAACGAGGTCAAAAACATGAAAATGTGTCCAAATACAAACTTGTCATGATAGTATATCTCTATGCTCACCCATGATATCCGCGCATGGTTCAATATACAAATGATTGGAACCATTTGCGAACAATTCCCCCACTTGGATCCCCAATCGAGCGCATGGAGATACCTTTGCCACTCATATCTACATGCCCCATGAAAATGGGAGTGCACTCATGGATCTCTTTGCCAAACATACCATGAGCAATACATACGCGGTAGACTTAGTCTAGCGCTTTGAATCCCACAATTGGGACATGGGCAAAGCCCTTGTCACGTGTGGTTCCCCCTCTCTTCGGCCACACGAAGATATATAACATGGGCGTGAGCATATCAAGACATAAACCATGCATATAACACATACCCTCAAAAGTGGCTCCGACCATGATATGCCATGCCCCTCCATGGACATAACTTCACGTTAAAAATACGTAGGAACCCAAAGAAAGTTGCTATGCAACCCCAACACTCATGCAGTACACTCGAAAGTCGCAATAAAATATTCGGTTGCACAGTCCAAGAGTTATATATCACTTTCTACCCTCTTGACCCTTATCCCTTGCTATACCGGGCATATGAACACACCAAAGGCGTTTGATGCCTTCTTAAATTCAGTTGAGACCAAGGCGGTTCCAACCCAATTCTCGAAATTGTTATACCTCGCCGTGAGCTGGAGATATGACCTTTCAAAGTGGTCTCACGAATCACTTTTGTTTCGACTATATCTCCAAGACAAATGAAGGGCATAACAAAAGGAAGGCTGATTCGTGATCGGGGAAAAATGTCGGACCACTCGGGATTCGTCATATCAAGTGCGGCGATGTCGAAGTCGAAAATCCGATTCTGAAAGTCTGAAAAAATCGGATTAATTTTGCGAGTGTATAATATGCAAATTGCGGAAGCAACGATGGATTCCTGATATTCTGATATATAAATCTCAGCTGGCAGCGCCTCGGTATTGAATATGGCCGCTCATAGCTGGAATGGCCAAGCCTATCACACTATCGCATCGGGTTGGGTCAGGTGGATGGGAGAGTATGATATCAGCCAATGGCGGCTTGCCGGCACATAGATACACACCCCAAGTGACCCAAAGATGGCCACGGGGGTCCGAACCGGCTTCACCCTCCTTCTCAGAGCGTTGTTACCGCTCGGAAGTCATTGAAGAGAGGACGGGAGGACCCCAATGGGCTCCAACCCCCCCCCCATGTCCCAAGGACACATGGAGGACCCACACACGTCGTAGGCGTCCCCCACGCCCCGAGGGAGGAGTGAGGACACTGATAATCGGTGCCCTACGCCATATCCGGTCTCCTCTTGATCTACAACATGGACCAAGGGGATCAAAGATAGAGAAACGTCGTCGATCGACCTAAATAAGTATACCACAATGAAATATATATGTGAAGATCGAGTGAAGGGGATATGTGGCCAATCAAGGCCGAAAAGTCCCCGGATGAACGCCCTCACCCGTCTCCCCAAGCACAGAAACAAACAAAAATGCCAAGGGCAATCCATTACGGTGCTACTGCAGCCACCAAATGGACCAACACGTCCTTGACATCCAAAGAAATATTCTTTTTCTTCAGGTAGTCGATCCAGACCGTGGTGTACCTCGGCACAAAACTGCTCGGAGGCTCCCACGAATCCCTGGACGCGGCGAATCCCTTCCAGCGGACTTTGTAAAGCATCCCCCCAGGCGTCCCCGGTTCCGGCTTGTCCGCCAGGATCCTCTCGGCGGTGAAGTCATCGTCCTCACCCTCGTCGTCCGAGTCCACATCGCCGGCCGTGAACTCGAAGGTGACGGGACGTCCGCTGGGGTCTGGTGCTCGGGGACGAAGCTGGGTATGGTCGCGGTCCAGGATCTTGTTATCCCCCACACGAACCGCATACACATCCTGCCCGACCTTCCGCACGATTACCCCCGGCACATACCAAGACGCCTGCCGATGCCTGGACAGGACATTCTTGTGGTGCCGCTCCACCCACACGGTGTCTGGGAGAGAATACTTGTGGACTTTTCCCTGCTTGAAGTACTTGGCCCTCTTGTCATGCTCGTCCTGAAGTGCTTTGCACACCTTGGCCGCCGTGTCGTCTGCCTCAGCCATCATGGCGTTCGCATCCCGGGCTACTTTGCCATGGTTCAACCACGGGAGAGTGCGTGACACTCGATCCCATAGGAACAGGATGCGATGGGGCGACAGTCCAGTGGGTCTGGAAGGTCGTGATACGCTTGGAGTACTCTCCACAGCGAGTTATACCAATTCCGGCCCGGTTCGTCGATGTGCAGCTGGCGGAACTTCTCGAACATCTGCCGCCTGGCCACCTCAGCTCGGCCATTTGACTGGCTGTGGTACGCCACGGTCTTGGCGTGCCGAATACCCATGTGCTTGCACATCGTCTTGAACCACGTCCCCATAAAATGACTGCCCCGATCGCTGCAGATGACAGCCGGGACATCAAAAATCGTCAGCCAATGCCTGATCATGGCATTAGCGACGGTCTTGGCCTGCAGCCCCACTCCATGCTTGTCCTTCTTGTCCTTCTTCTTGGACTTCTTGCCAGGGACCGCCACGATATACCCACTGTGCCTGTCCACCGCCAGGATGACACAGTCGTAGGTCTCTCCTTCCACGGTGACCTCAGGCATGGCGAATACATCCATGGCCACGGACCGCATAGGGGCCTCCGGTATAGCCGTATACACCGGGTTGCCCGCTGTGGAGTGGTTGGGGCTCTTCGTGGCCCGGCACACGGCACAGTCGCTGCAGTACCTATCAAGGATGGCGTAGTACCCCGGAGGGAACCTGAAACGCCACTCCAGGTCCTGCTGCATCTTGTCTTGGCCAGGGTGCATGAGCTGGGCGTTGTGCCAATGGTCAATGAGCTCCTCCACTCGGTTCTCGGGCACCAGCAGCTTGTCCTTGAGGAACAACTTGTCCCCGTCCTCGGTCAAGCCCTCGGGCCATTCGTCGTCCCACGGGGCGCTCACGGTATTCCAGTACTTGCTCCAGTGCTCGGATGACGCAAAGTCATCCGACCAGTCCTCTGTGAGCACCGACCTGACTAGCTCCACAGGGGCCACCATCCTTTGCTCGAGGGTTTCCTCTCGAATAGCCTGGACTCGGGCGCCCCGGAACTTGGCCAGGTCTGTACGGTTTGCCATCACCACAAAACACTTGACCCCCTCTTGCTCCATGGCCTTCTCCATCTCGATGATGCGCTTGGCCTCCTCGGTCTCCTCGGCGTCGCCATGGCTGGATATGTCCATCCACGCCTTGCCCGCGGGGTAGGCCCAGCGACTGAGGCAATCTGCCACAGTGTTGTCCTTCCCCGGGACGTACACGACGCTGAGGTCGAACTTGGCGAATGTCTCGTGCCATCGGGCCCTTCTAGCTGCTGGTCCTGAGGGGGTGTCGACATGCTCCTTGTGCCAGCTCTGTAAGGACTGGTGGTCCGTGCAAACCACCACCAGCTGCAGTCCGATGTGGCCAGACCACTTCCTGAGCGCACATACAATGGCGTATGTCTCCTTCTCCCTCGCGGTCCATGTTCGGCGTTGGCCCTCGGCCAGGATCCTGCTCCAAAACGCCACGGGAACATGAGTCCCGTCGTCCCGGACTTGCTCGAGGACTGCCCCAACGGCATAGTCCGAGGCGTCTGTCCGTAGCAAGAATCCCTTGTCCGGGTCCACCAGGAACAGCCCCAACTGCCCCAGGAGTCGCTCCTTCAGGCGGCTGATCGCATCCTCAGCCTCAGGGGTCCAGGCAAGCTTCTTCTTGCTCCCCTTCCGGCCATCGAACTTCCCCACCTGCAGCATCTTGTGCAGCTGCCCCGAGAGTTCTGCATACATCCGGACATAGCCAGAATAGTAATTGCAGAACCCCATGAAGGACCGGAGTTCGCTGATGGTCTGGGGCTTCTCCCAGTGGTGCAGGGACGCCAGCTTCCCAGGCATGGGACGGCGTTGCCCATGACCAACCACGTGACCCGCGAACTCCACTTCCTTCACGAAGAGTGAGGCTTTGGTGGGCTTGCACACCATGTTGTGCTTGTCCAACTCGCTGAGCACTCGGCGCAGATCCTTCTCATGCGCGTCAATGAGCTCGTCCTCAGTCATGTTCTCCGTGCCGGACCCGATGATGATGTCATCCACGAAGGGATCGGCACAGTCCCGGACAGGACCGAGTAGGTCCTGCATCATGCACTGGAAAGCGGCGTTGCCATTCTTGGCGCCCATAGGCACCACTTTCCACTGCATGGGCCCCAGCGACGTCGACATCGCTGTGCAGGGCCTGGAGTCCGGGTGTAGCGGCATCTGGTGATAACCGTGTTTCAGGTCCAACAGTGTGAAGATCCGCTTTTTCTGTTGTTTTTGGAGGATAGAGTCGATCAGAGGAAGCGAGTACGAGTCGTGCTCGGTTTGCTCGTTCAAACCCCTGTAATCCACCACCAACCTCCACTCGCCCTTCTCCTTCTTGGGCACGATGAAGGCTGGGCTGGCCCACTCACTGTCGGAGGGTTCGATCCATCCTCGCTCAATGAACTCGGCCAACAACTTCTTCATGGCCTCGGCCCGATCGCCCTGAAGTTGGTACTCCCGATGACGATAAATCTTCGGGTTCGGCTTCAGCTTGATCTTCGCTGTACCAAACCTCCCGCGATCTGGAGGGTTCTTGTTGGCGACGCCACTGAATAGCCGCGGATAGGCATTGATCAGCCTCTCCTTCAGCTCGGGGACCTTCGGGTTCTCCTGGGCCTCTTCAGCCGCTTGCTTCGGTATAGATACAACCGACCGCACTGCGGTAGAGGCCTCCTCTGGGTCTGATCCCGACTTCTCCTCGTCCGATATGCCGTCTTCATCGTCGTGGGGAGCTCTTCCCACCGATAATCTTCGGAAATTTGCGGCCTCGGGCTGGTGACTGTCGCTATCGGCACCCATTCTTGGAAAATCCCATGTTGGTGGGTCCGACCCAACCGGACCATCGTATTGGTCCGCGATGTGATCCATGACCCTCGCCACGAACTCGTCCTTCTCGTACTTGCCGGTGACCAACATCTTGTCATCCCACCAGTGCGGAGATGTGACCATGGTCCGCCTCTTCTTGGCTGCCACACGGTCGTGCATCCCCATCCGCATGTAGTTGACGACGTCGTCGATCTCGGCGTGGGACAGGACGTCAATGCCATCAATAGGCTGATCCGTCCCCTCCTTGGGCTCAAACTTGACCTTCATGGGCATTGCCTCCACCCTACGGATGACTGCTTCATCACCCGTGGGCTGGGCTTGCGCCCCATCCACCAGGAAAGCCTTGGTACCCCACGCTTGACCCCGGGAGGGCATTGATACCCCCTTGGCGTCGATGAACAACTCCTCCTCTAGCCCGAATGACATCTCGTTCAGGGTGATGGAGTCCAGCGTCGACTTGAGACCCTCCAGCGGACATCGGGTGGATCCTATGCCGGTTATGACCAGGAACCCCTTCGCCCTATCCGCGATGATCTTCTCCACCGTACGTCTGGTGTTTTCCAGGGAGCCATGCCAATCCATGGGTCCCCACTCCTTCAAACCCCAATGCCGGTGCCAGGCTGAGTCTCCTCCATGCCAGTGCCGCCTACACTTCCTCAGAAATGGGGCATCCCGGGAAGCAAAGACGTCCGTCTCGGGCGCTTCGGCCCCCAGCTTCTGGATCATCCTGGCATACGCCTGCGGCGCCATTCCATACTCCGTGAGCTGAACTCCGCGGTCTCCTCTGGACTTGGCACCCACAGCTTGCACCGCTTGGACGATTCGACCCTCTTCCTCAGCATTCCATTGGGATGATCCGCATGCATAGTCCGTGGACAGCCATGTGAGGCATTCATCATCCTCCCGGACCAGCGTTGCACGATGGGGAAGGGCTCCAATGGCATTTGCCACCATGAAGTCATACCCCATGATCATATCCCAATCTGTAATGTCGGCAACATAGAAGTTCCCGGATAGAGTGCTTCTCCTCGCGAAATCAGGGCGGTTCAAGCGCTCATGCTCCCAGAATTCCATACTGATAGTGGCCTCATGGGTGCCACCACCCATAATCTCTCCGTTGGCGACCTTCAGGCGGACCGGTCTCCGGCTGGGCTGCAGGAATTCCTCCTTGAACAACCCTCTCCGGACCAGGCTCACCTGGGCACCCGTATCCACCAACACATCCACCACCTTCTCCTCTCGTCCGCACCGTACTCGCACTTTCAAGTGCAACTGCCGCTCGTCGCCATGAGGTGTATGGACGACTCTCACGGCATGCAACTCTAGCACGTCCGGGTGCATCAGGACTTCAAGGGTATGGTCACGGATGGTGTAGATCTTGGGTTGGTCCTGCCCGTCCACGGGGCTCTCCGTGGTCGCTCCTTCCTTCTTGCCATGTCCCGTACCCACATGTACTTCCCTTGGCAGGGCGCTCCAGGGGTTGGGAGTGGCGAAACTCAGTGGTTTTGGCTCTTCCGGAGCCTTCTTCGGCACCCGATGTGCCTTCGCTTTCTCTGGGATTCCACTGATTTTCGGAGGAGAGACCTCTGAGGTCCCACTCCCGTGGGGGCTCCTCTAGACTTGGCTTCCCGCAGCCCCTTCCGGCTGCCATCCGCCAAGACTTTGTCCACCACGTTGCTGAGCTTTGAGGTTTGAGGTTTGAGGTTTGATTTTGCGGGTACTAGACGCCTTTCGGCCCCGGGGGGCCACCTGGTCGGGCCAGGTGATATCCTCCCCACCGGGTCCTAGTGGGGGGCCCTCCAAGACGCACCTCCTGCCTGGTGGCGGAGTCCCCCGGGTTCACAGAGCTCGGAGCCCCGTCCTTCCCCGGCGTCCCCGTTTCGCCACTCCCCGGTCAGTGCATCAATTCGCAGCCGTGGCCGCGGGCGCTTACCCACTGCGTCGCCCCCCTAATGCGTGGTCGCCCGGGGCACCGGCGCCGCCGGGCCCGTGCTACTGGCTTGTCGCCAGTGGGACCCCCTTGGGCTGGCGCGGGGGCTGCCTAGCCTAGGGGTTGGGGCGTGGCGCTGTGCGCCACTACTGCCTTGGCGGGTGCAGTGTCCCGTCTGTGTGTGCGCGGCGCTCGCGGCCGGTTCGGGGGGGTTCGGGCCGGTACCTGGTGTTGTGTGTCCCCTTCTTCCCCCTTCCCGCCCCGCGTATCCCGCGTTGCGTGTGGCGGGCCGTCCCGTCCGGGTGTCCCTTATCCTCGCTCGCTGGTACGCCATTCCATGTGGTCTGTGCGTTCCGCGCGCTCGGTCCGGTTGCCCTTCTGGTGGTCCCCGCGTGTCCTTTTCGTGTGTGTGCGCTCGCGCTCTCGCGGTGTCCGCTCCCCGCTGGGTGGTGTGGCGCGCGCATCTCGCGTGGTCCTGGCACTGGGCGCTGGTAGGGCCGTTCCATGTGCTCCGTGCCCCTCCGCGTGTCCTGCCCCGGTCCCGTGCTCCGTCTGGCGTGCTTGGGGGGGGGGCGGTCCGGTCCCGGTTCCCCCCTACTTGGCTTGGGGTTGCGGGGGCGGCGGCTGGGCGTCCCCGGGGGGGTGCCTTCGTCCATTGCGTGGGGCGTGGGGCGTCCCCCTTCCCTCCTCTGCCCGTCCACTAGGTGGGCTGTCGTGGTCTGCGTTGCGGGCGTGCGGTTGTGGGGGCCCCGCTCCGTTCTCGCGGGGGGGGAGTGAGGTGTCGTCTTGGTGTCCAGGCGCCGGCCCGCCGGATTCTCATGACGTGCCTGATGCGCACGGAGCTTCGCCCTGCGGGATGTGTGGGGGGGTTGGGGTGACCGTGGCTGGAGTGGCGCTCCAATGTCCCGGTTCATGGCCCAGCTGGGCAGCCCTACCGCGGGCTTACTCTTGGTACAGGGGGAGGGGGTTGCGGGCGCGTTTGTTCTGTGACCCGGGTGCCGGTGTATCTCAGAAGGCAGCCACCCCGGAGGTAGCGCACCAGGCGCACGCCGTGAAGGAGCTGGTTCGAACCCCGGGATCGGTGGTCTCCCACCGATCCCTTCGAATACCGGGCGAGGCCTCCCATCGACCTGTTTGAGTACAGGTGACGGTGCGCACTGCTGCAGGGGTGGGTGGTTCCCATGTCTTTTGTTTTTCGTGGGTGGGGGGTAAAACGAACGAGACCTCCACCCGATCCACCGGTATCGGTGGTGGCGCGAGTTGCTGGAGGGGGGGGTGGTTCCCACGTCGCCAACTAGAGAGCTCTACGTGCAGGGATCCCAGGAGCACCAACGCCCGGGATCGAACCCCCGCACTGGACGATTGAAGACCGACGCTCTCACTACTGGGCCGCGGGAGTCTCTTACGCCACTGAGGGGTGTCGTCGGCTATGAATCCTGTCCTGTGGGTGGGGCTGTGCGCCGTGAAGCGTGTTGCGCGTGCCGGGAGGCCTCAGTCCACGCGCACGGGGTCGGGACAGGGGAGGGGGCTGGGTGGGGTGCGTTGGATCGCCGACTGACGTGCACAGGGGTAAGAGGCGGGCAGTAGCACCACCGGGTCGCGGACTGTCTGTAGGGCGGGGGGTCGCTCTGCCTCTTTCCGTCCCTCTGCCTTCCCTGGGCAGGCAACAAAGCGGGCGTCACTGGCGTTGCGCTGTCCATGGGGGGCGTGGCCCCCCATACCACTCCGGTTCGTGTTCACCCAGCCTCTCCGGGTACGATCTGTGCGGCGTCCCGGTGCGCAGGCGTGGGCCCGCTTGTTCCTCGCGGCCCCCGTGTGGGCCGTCGGCCGGAGCGGGGGGGCGGGTCGCACTCCGGCCCCCCTCTCGGGCCGGGAGGGTTCCTTCCCCTTGCCTCGGGGGGGGTGTCGCGCTGCGGCCTCCCCGCTCTCGTTCCGGGCG
This sequence comes from Eutreptiella sp. 'Long Island Sound 2002', assembly GCA_964036045.1. Classification (NCBI taxonomy): domain Eukaryota; phylum Euglenozoa; class Euglenophyceae; order Eutreptiales; family Eutreptiaceae; genus Eutreptiella; species Eutreptiella sp. 'Long Island Sound 2002'. The sequence goes on from OZ038381.1 coordinate 116,129,499, forward strand.
GCGGCCTGCGGTACTCCTTTCTGGCCCTCCCCTCCGGCGCGCGCGTGCGGTCGGGGCTGAGGTGCCGCCCCGGGGCGGGGGGGGGTGAGGGGCCGCCCGTGTACCGCTCCCCTGGGGGCCCCGGCTGACCTGCAAACCCCCCCTCTGTCCCCTCGGAGTGGGCTGTGGTCACGGGAGGGTCATGTGGGGCGCGGCCTCCTTCGTGTTCCGTTGTGCGCGTTGCTCCGGCACGCCGGTGTGGGTTCGTGGGGGCAGGTCCAGCCGCCGCTGCCCCTACCGTGTCGCCGTTCCTCCTGTGGGTGGGGGCGCCCCCCCGGCCCTGGGGGGGCGGAGGGCCGCGCCTGTGGCTCCCCAGCTGGGGTGGGTGCGGGGGGGGGGGGGGGGGGGGGCCACCCCGCTCGCTCTCGGGCCTGTGTGGGAGGGGGGGGGGGGGGGGAGTGGGGGGGGTCCTTCGGTTCCCTGGCGATGCCCCCTGTCGGCCAGAAAGGGGGGGGGGGGAGGGCGGCTTGGCGGTCCCAGCCCCGGGGGCCAGCCATCGGCCAGGGGGGTCGCGCCCTTCCCCCGCCCCCCTCTACCGAGTGCCAGATCCCCACGCAGTCCCTCCCTGGGGCCCCTCATCTCCCGGCCGTTGCCGCGCGGCGCTGGCCGGCCGGGGGTGGTCGTGAGGGTTGGCGGTCAGTGGTTAGCGGGTTGCGGGGCCGCTTTCCCCGGGTAGGCAACAAAGCGGGCGCCCCTTGGCGTCGTGCTGTCCATGGGGGGCGTGGCCACCCATACCATTCCGGTTCGCGCCCACCCGGCTTCTCTGGGCACGATCTGCGCGGCGTCCCGGTGCGCAGGCGTGGGCCCACATGCTCTTCGCGGCCCCCATTGGAGCCGGCGGCTGGGGCGTCGGGGCGGGTCACTCCCCGGCTCCCCTCCCGGGCGGGGGGGTCCGTCCCTTCAGCCTCGGGGGGTGGGGGCCGGGGCCCCTGCGGCCGGCGGGCCGGTGGGGGGGCGGGGGGGGGGGGGGGGGGTGTCGCGCCGCGGCCTCCCTGCTCTCGTTCCAGGCGGCGGCCTGTGGTACTCCTTCCTGGCTCTCTCCGCGTCGCCGGTGCGCTCCCTTCTGGCGCGCGCTTGCGGTCGGGGCTGAAGTGCCGCCCCGTGGTGGGGGGGGTGAGGGGCGGCCCGTGGACCGCCCCCCTGGGGGCCCTATCTGACTTGACACCCTCCCTCCGTCACCTCGGGGCGGGCTGTGGTTACGGGAGGGTCATGTGGGGTGCGGCCTCCTTCCCGCTCCGTCGTGCGCGTTGCCCCGGCACGCCGGTGTGGGTTCGCGGGAGCAGGCCCAGCCGCCGTTCCCCCTGAGGGGGGGGCGCCCCCCCGGCCCTGGGGGGGCGGAGGGCCGCGCCTGTGGCGCCCCTGCTGCGGTGGGTGCGGGGGGGGGGGGGGGGGTGGGGGGGCCGCCCCCCGCCCGCCCCCGGGTCTGTGCGGGGGGGGGGGTGGGTTGGGGGGGGCCCTTTGGCCCCCTGGTGATGCCTCTCGTCGGCCGTGGGGGGGGGGGGCGGGGGCGGCATGGCGGCCCTGGTCCCGGGGGCCAGCCATCGGCCAGGGGGTCGCGCCCGTCACCCGCCCCCCCTATCGAGAGCTGGATGCCCGCGCAGGCCCTCGCCGGGGCCCTCACCTCCCCGGCCGTTGCCGCGCGGCGCCGGCCGGCCGGGGGTGGTTGATGGTTAGCGGTCAGTGGTTAGCAGGTTGCGGGGCAGCCGGTTCCTCCCCGCGCTTGGCGCCCCCGCACTCCCTCCCGCGGGTGGCGGCGCGTCCCCGCACGTCGTGCCATACCGTGGGGGGGGCGTGGGTCAGGGGGCCCATCCCCCCCTCCCACGCCCGCCGTCTGGGCCTTCACTTGCGCCGCCGCTTGTGTGGGGGCTGGGGCTGCGGCGGCGGCGGGTTGTGCCGGCGGTAGCGCCAGTGGGCGAGGGCGCTACGCAAAGCCCGGGGGAGCCAGTTGTTGGCGTCCGCATCCGTGATGCGGAGCACCGCTCCCCCCTCCAGGAAGGCCGGCCACGTCGGCTCCCTGTCGGGCCACGCCGCCCGGATCACTGACCTGAGGACCCTCTCGTGGTTCTCTTGGGCCGCCCACCCCCCCGGGGGTGCCTCTCGGTTTCCTCCGTCCCTCCGGAGGAGCACGGCATCCAAGGGCCGGTTCCGCGACCTCCTGGAGGTCCCCTGGTTGGCCCAGCACAACCACCCGTACACTTCCCCCACCAGGGGGAGGGTCTCCCCCCCCAGCGGGTCCGGGACTGCGCCCCAGTCCACGTTCCACGGCCGGCTCTCCTCCGCCCCCTGTGCCGGCCCCCCTCGCTGCTCCTGCACCTGCGGCGCCGACGCCACGCCCCGTCCCCCCTCCGCCGAGGCCATCCGCGCCGGCTCCACCCTCGGCGCGGGGGGGGCTTGCTGGTGCTGGTGTCGTGGGGGTTGGGGGGGGATGAGCTCGCCGGCGTCAGGGTCGATGTTGTAGAGGTGGTGGTGGTGGTGGTGGTGGTGGTGGTAGGTGTGGTGCGCCGGCATCTGTTGGATGCCGGGGGGGATGCACCTCACCGGCTGCACTTCCGGCTGCGGGGGTGCTCAGCCCTCTGCCCCCCTCCCCTCGCCCCGCCCTCCCCCCTGGGATCCCGTGCCCCGTCCCTCCTGTCCCTTGGGGCCCTTGCCCTTGCCCTTGCCCTTGCCCTTGGGCCCCTTTCCGGTCCCGTGCCCGTGTCGCGGGTCCCGCCTCTCGTCCCCCACACCCCGGCCCGCTCGCTCCCCCCCTTGTCCAGCCCCCTGCGCCTGGGTGCCCTTCCCGCGCCCCTGACCACCCTTCCCGTGCCCTGGCCCCTCCCTGACCCCCTGCCCGAGCCGCGGGTCCCGCCTCTCGTCCACCACGCCCCGGCCCGCTCGCTCTCCCACCACCCCTCGCTCCGTCCCCTGCACCTGGGCCTCCTGCCCGCGCTCCCGCGCGCCCTTCCCGTGCCCCGACCCCTCCCCTGCCCCCTGCCTGTCACGCCGTCCGCCGCTCCCCTCCCCCTCGCCGCTGCGCCCTTCCTGGACCACTCGCCGGGCGTCCCGCTGCCTTTGCAGTTGCGGCAGCGTGACGCCCGGCGGCGAGCGCTCGCGCTTCGGGGGGCGGTCGTGCCGCTCCCGTCCCGGGGGGAAGGGCTTGGGGGGGTACGGCTTGGGGGGGCTGGTGTGGGTGTGGGCGGGGTTGGCGTGGGCGCGGTACTTCGCGCTCTCCCTGCCCACTGCTGCTGCTGCGGCGGCCGCCGGCGAGGCGTCCGCGGCCCGTGCGGGGTTCTTCCCCCGCTTGCGCGGCGTGCCAGGGGCCGCAGCCCCTCTCGCGCCCTCCGCACTCTCCTTCGCTGCCGTGGCGGCCGCCGACGAGGCGCCCGTGGCCGCGGTCGCAGACTCTCGCACATCCTCCTCGGTCTTCTCTGCTGCCGCGGCGGCCGCCTGCGAGGCGCCCACGGCCCGTGCGGGGTCCGGCGCAACCCCTCTTGCGCCCTGCTTGCTCTCCTGCGCGGCTGCGGCAGCCCTCGGCGACGCGCCCGGCTCCTGCGCCGGGGCTGCCCCCCTTGCCGGCGGCGTGCCGGGGGCCGCGGCCGGGGCCGCGGCGTGGCTCGCCGCGGTCTCCGCCTCCTGCGCGTCAGGGCGGGGCGGGGCGGCGGGGCTGGCCGCTTGGGCGGCGGGGGCGGCCGTCTCGGCTGGCCCAGGTTCCCGGGCCGGCGGCGGCGGTCCGACCACCGCCGCCTCCGCCAGCCTCCGCTCCTCGCGCTCCGCGAGGGTCTCCCCCGTCCACTCTGGGGAGGAGACGGGGGAGCGGGAGCGGGACCGGCGGTGGTGGCGGTCGTCCCGCCCGAGGGACCCATCGGAGTCTGCCATTACTGTTACTCTGGTAGGCATGCGTGGTGGCAGGCGCGCCCTTCCCACTACCTCCTGGTGCATCAGTGCCGTGCCGTGGGCAGTGCCGTGTGGTGCTCTGCGGGGGGGGGGGGGAGGGGGTGGGGGGCCGGCTGTGGCGTCAGTCCCGCACGGCCGGGGGTCCGCGGCCATCCACCGGCATTGGGAGGGGGGGCGGGGGAGCCACGCGGCCCACGCGTCGCGCCACAGCTCCCAGTCTGGGGCGGGGCTCAGGGCCCTGGGCCCCCGGGGGTCGTCGAGCGGTGCCGGGGGCAGCCGCACCAGATGGACCCCCGTAACGGCGGTGACCTCCTGTGTGCGCAGGAAGGTGTGTACTCCGTCCCGCGCCGCGGGCGCCGGGAGGGGGGGGCGGGGTACGGGTGTGGCCCCATAGAGGTGGGTGGGGGTGATCCCCAGGATCCGCCCCGGGTTCCCGCGGGTCGCGACGACGAGGAGGAGCAGGGGGGTGCCAGGGCACTCTTGCCAGAGGACCTGCCCCCTGTGGTGGGCACCCCTGGTCCTGGAGAGGGGGGGGGACAGGTCTGGGTTAGCCCAGCCGCGGGGCGCGTGCGTCGCCGGTGGGAGGGCGGGGCACCAAGTGGGCTCCCTGGGGAACGCCTCGTAGACGACGGCGTACGGGGGGGTAGGCCCGGTGCCGTCATACACCGGGTTGGTCGGCCGGGGGCGGGCGGACGCCTCGTCCGCGCCTTCCACGAACACCGTGACCTCGCCCACCTCCAGGTCCTCGTCCGGCGGGTGTAGAAGGTGGAGCGCCGCATCCAGCTCAGACACTCCCCCCGGGTACGTGGCCCGCGCCTGGTTCAGGTACGGGGCCGCGTCCCCGGGGTAGCGCGTCCTGAGGGCGTGCAGCAGGGCTGGGGCGCTACTCTGGAGGGACATGGCAGACCCCGCTCCCGTCATCCGGAGGGCGTCCCCCATGGACAGGGGCCGGCCCGACCGATTGGACTCGCGCCACTCCATCCAGTGCCCGTAGAGGGCCGCCTCTGGGCTGATGAGCCCTGGCCGGACGGCGTTCACGATCCAGTGCATTGCCGGGAGCAACGTAGGGGCCCCCGCTCTGTTCAGGGCGCGGACGGCCGGGAGGGCGGTCTCGTTGAGGAAGGCCCTCGCACTGCCCTCCAGGTCGCACCGTGCGGCAGCGTGCGCTCCTGTTGCCTCCGCCACCGCGTCCGCCACCAGACCACGGACGGCCGCCTCCTGCGCTCTGCGGCGGGCCCTGGTGTGCCCCGGCCCATCCCCCCGTCGGCGTGGCATGGTGCTGCGGGCTCTGCAAAGGGCGGCGGCGGGTGGGGGTTAGGGGGCGAACACGTGCGACAGGTGCGCAATGGATGTGGGGTCCCGCAGGTGCACGTGGATCCACAGAAGGGCAGCGCCCGCGGGGCCCGCCTGTTCGTGTGAGGGGGTGTGTGCCCCCTCGATGCGCCGGCGCAAGGCCTCCTCCTCCGTGCGCCTGCGCGGACCTGCGGGAGGTTCGGGCCAGGGGCACGCGGCTACCTGGGTGCACCGCTCGCACCTGTTGGCGCCTGTCGCTGCTGCGGAGGACACCGTGTCACACTCTCCGCAGAGTCGGCAGGTGTGCGGGAGGTGGGAGGGCGGCGACCAAGGGTCGAGATGGCGGAGCCAGAGGTCGTCCCACCTCTGTCGGAGGGGGTCCCGGATCTCCAGCAAGCGGGCGCGGACGCGGCGCCGGTAATCCTTGCCAAGTGTCTTCCGCTGGACCTCCTGCCACGTGTCGCCGGGGAGGATCCCGTGGTCGTGGAAGGCGGCGATGAGGTCGTCCCACGCCGGGCGGGGGTGCCCCTGGGGGGGGCTCGCCATGTACACGTGGCGCCCGGTGAGGTGGGGCGTCAGCGCGTCCCATTGGCACCCGTTCGCTGTGTCCCTGTGGAGGAGGGCCAGTAGGGTGCCGTCCGCGACCGCCCCCCACCCCACTCGCAGCCCTTCGCAGCCGTCCAGCTCCCGGTGCAGCGCGGCTGCGATACCGGTGGGGAGCATGAGGAGTAAGGGCCCCTGGGTGTCGCCCAGCCGGGACAGGGCGTCGTCGTATACCGGCCCCCCCGCTTTGAAGTGCGCCACGGTGAGTTGGGTGGCCCCGTCCTCTGGGGGTTGCCACCGGACGGTGGTCGCAGCGTGTCCCCACGTGCGTATCTCCGTGGCCCAGAGCACGTTGGCGGTGTGAAGGACGATGCGGGGCGGGACGGGCGTCCTGACGAGTGAGGACACGTCCCCAGTCCATCCCGTTTGCGGCCCCGGGGCCGCCTGCAGCCATTCCCCCGTCGCCGCGTCCCACGGGTGGTCAGGTCCCGCCCTGCGGACCATGGTGGGTCTCGGCCGGGTGTCCGGCCCCCACCCCCGGAGCGGGATGGCGGCGTATCGTTGCGCAGGGGTCTCCGGGGCGCGCGCGGCGGCGCACCACCGGCCCCACTCCCGCGCCCACTCCTCCCCCACGATGCGCGCCTCCCATGCGGTCATGGAGCCCACCCGATGATCCACGGTGGGAAAAGGGCGTCTTGCAGGTGCCTCGAGAACCCCCCCGGCAGGTCCTGATACGGGTGGGGGCCCTCTTGGAGCGGGCACTCCAGAGTGCCATTCACAACACGGAGGGAGGCTACGAAGTCCTTGTCAGGGCGCGGGGGAGGGGGAGGGTGGTCGCCCTCCGCCGCAGTGAGCCACCGGTACGCCCGGGCCGCCGCGCTTAGGGGGTCGTGGAGGAGTTGCTCCAGCCGGTGGTTGCGAAGCTCCCACGCGAAGTCCCCTAGCCGGAGCATGTGGTGGAGGAAGTCGTCCACCGAGGTCCCTCCCGGCGGGTCGTATCGGGTTATGGCGCGGAGCTGCGCCTCCGCGTCCCCGGGCACCAGTCCGGAGCAGAACACCTCCGTCCACGTGGCGCCTGCGGAGCGCCACGAGGCCACCCACAGGGCCTTGTCCCCAGGTGGGAGGTGGCGGGCCGCCTCGTGCACCGCCTGGCGGTAGTGGGGCCAGAGGAGCCGCGAGTGGGTGCAGCCCACGTGCATGTGCACCGGGGTCTCTTCCGGGCCGCCGCAGAAAAGGCACGGCTGCGGGACGATGGCGACGCCGGAGAGCCGCTCCTTCCGGACGCGGAGCCTGCGCTGCACCGGCATGTGGCCGTCTCGGGCCCGCAGCGCCCGGCGGTTGGTGGCCGCCGCGGTGAGGTCCCGGGCGTGGACGTAGGCCGTGGCGTGGGCCGCGCCTAGGGGTGTGTGTCCCCGGTGCGTCAGCGCATGGTCTGTCTGCGCCCGTTGTGCGACCTCGCCGAGCACCCGCATCGTGGGGGGCCGTAGATCGAGATGGCCGTCACGGCCGGCGACGATGAGTTGGGCGTGGCCAGGGTCCGGGGGCGTGTTCTGCAAGACGGTGTCCTGGGACGCCGCCCAGTCCGCCTTGTGCAGTAGGGCGTCACTGTGGTGCGAGGTGGCTCGGACGTACCAGAACGGGTGCCCGGCGTGTTGCCCCCGCGCGCACAGGCCGTCCCGGAGCCACCTCAGGGGCATCTGGTTGACCACCTTCGCTGCGCCCGCGGGGACCCCCGTGGTTCGCTCGCGATCTGCGTGCCGCAGGAGGTGGAGGATGACTTCGGCGTCCACCGTGTGGACCCATGGTCTGTGTGCACCGTAATGTAGGGGGAGGAAGGCGGCCACCCCCTCTCCGTCAGGCACCGTGCCCGAGATGGCCACCGCCCACGTGCGGGTGAGGTCGGCGGCGAGAGCGACGCTGGTGGCGTGTTTGCAGGGTCCGCCCCCGGACGCGTCAGAGGAGGTGTGTCCCCAGGCCTCCGGGATCCAGTAGTATCCGGTGGGGCTGAGCCACCCCGCGTTGAGGTCGGTGGAGTGCCACCGGACGTCGGGGTGGCTGTGGGTCAGTTGGTCCATGCTCAGCGCCCTGGTGTCGCCTGGGCTGATCGCCGGGTGGTCGTGCAGCCGGATCTCCGCTCCGGCGACCGTGCTTGCCCAGGACCGTAGCGCCGTCACATGTTCCTTGAGCCACGCCGGGCCCCCGCGCTGGTGTACCACCAAGTGTCCCGTGTCCTCCGGCTGGTCCTCCAGCGCGTGTACCGCCATGTGTGGGTCGTGCGGCACCCCCGTAGCCACCAGTAGGGCGGTGCCGCGGGGGAGTCCACGGGGTTCGGGCTGGCCTGCCCCCACTTGCACTATCACCCACTCGGCCCGGAGCTGCGCTTGTCCCGCCGCTTGGGTGCATTGGTCGTCTGTGGTCACCAGCCACAACGGCATCGGCGCGTGGGGCCGGGGGCGTAAGGGTTCTGGCCACGCCACGTCCGCGTTGGGCTCTTGGTGCTCGCTTTCCGCGAGTACGTTGCGGAGGATGTACATGAGGGCCGCTGGCGGGTGGTACGCCGCCCCCCGCGTGGGGGGGGACAGGCCGTTCCGGCGGCGGTAGCCCCCGACGTGGAGGTGCAGGCCGTCTGGGGTCACCCGCGGGCCGGTGTGGGCGTCCTGCTTAGCCCTCGTGGGGTGGACGAGTCTCAGGCGGGGGTCCCGCGTGCCGGTGGTGTGGAAGAGGTGGGCCAGGGCATCGCGCCACCCGGGGTGGTTGGTGGGCCCTTGCTCATGGCGGCAATAATGGAGGTGTTCATCGGCGCATTGGTCGAGGCACTCCCGCACCGCCGTTGGCCACGGATCGTCGTTGTCGGGGAAGGGGTGGCGTGGCCCGTGGTGCCCATGCCACGGCGTTGCGTGTGGCACCGTCAGGCGGCACGTGTCGCGGTGTCGCAGCTTGGCGGTGCGCAGCGTGACGATTTTGCCCGGCGGGGACTGTAGTTGGACGTGAGCCGCCCTGGGGCACGTGATGGGGTTGTACATCCCCACTCCCAGGGCGGCCAGGGCCCGGGGTATGCGCTGGACCCAGTCGCCTCCCGCCAGAGTTGCGAACTCCGGGACGGGGTAGTGCACCTCAGGGCAAATTCCGTGCGCGCCGGCTATCTCCCAGAACATCCTGGTGACCTCCGCGCGCACGGAGGTTGCGCGGTGGTGGACGAGTGTACCCACGAGGGCCACCGCCGCCTGCTGGCACCGCGTGGGCACCCGTGTGAGCCCCAGGGTCCGGTCATCCTGCAGGCTGTCCCGCGAGGCGTCGAAGGCGTATCGTGCCCTGTCCTTCGCGACCTGGACCGTGATGTGGTCCAGGTGGCGTGCAGTGTCGGAGTCGTCGGCGATGAAAGGGGCGACGTACTGCGTCACCCCTCCGAGGATCGCCAGGATGACGTCCTGCACCACTTTCGGTGGCGCGAGGGTGTTAAGGCACCAGTGGTGTACTGCCGCCAGGCGTAGCCGGTGCTTGCGCTGCAGGGAGAACTCCCCGTCCGGCTGCAGCTGGAGTCCCAGGTAGGGGACGGAGTCCGCCGCTGGTACCCAGTACCACGGGTTTTCCAGGTGGGGGCAGAGGCGTAGCTGCAGGCCCGGGACCCCCTCCGTGGTGGCCATGGCGCACTTGCGGGGGTTGAGCTCCATGCCCATCATCCCCAGGTACGCGGCCACCGCCTCCACGCCCTCGACGAAGTGCTGCAGCGTGTGGGCCACCACCAGCAGGTCGTCGATGTAGGCCTGGATGAGGCCGTGCTCGGCTCCTCCCGGCGGGCGCAGGCGGTGCCCCTGTGCCCTGAGCAGAGGCTCCAGGAGGAGCGCGTACAGCAGGGGGCTCTCGGGGTTGCCCTGCCGGACGCCGCGTAGCATGTAGACGGGCTGCGTTAAGCCGTGTGCTGTGACGATGCGCAGCCTGGCGCACGTGTGGAGGAAGAGCAGGAGGTCAATGACGTCCGGCGGCACGGAGAGGTGGCGCAGGATGAGGTGGAGGGCGCCGTGCGGGGCGGTGTCGAAGGCCTTGCGGGCGTCGAAGGAGAAGACGTAGTTGGGCCTTCCCCGCTGGAGCTGCCGCTGCGCCATGAACAGTGGGGGGCCTGTGTTGGAGCCAGGGAGGGCCCCCTGCTGCCAGTCGCTGACCACCCCGTGCCGTGTGAGCACCTCCGTGATGCGCTGGGTGAGGGGGCCCGTGAGCAGCTTCATGTCCAGCTGGCCCAGGGCTATGGGCCTGTAGTCATCCAGTCTGGCAGAGCCCGGTACCTTGGGGCTGAGCCAGATGTGCGCGTCCCTCCAGTGCATCGGTGGCGGGGCGCCGCGGAGGATGGCCCGGTAGGAGTGGACCAGGAGCCACTGGACGGGTGCCGGGAGGGCCTTGACGAAGCGGGCCTCCACGTGGTTAGGACCCGGGGCCTTGCCATCGGCCTTGTCCAGGGCGGACTTCAGGTCCTGCATGGAGTACTGCTGGTCCTGTGTCCAGGCTCCCTCAGGGACCCGTGGGACGTGGCGGCCGAGGACCGCCTGGAAACCCGGGAGGTCCACGGGGCGTTTGTCATACAGTTCTCGCCAGAAGGCGCGAACCGCGAACATCACGTCGTGGGCCTCCGTGAGGAGCGTTTGGGTGTTGGGAACCCGCACGTTCCAGAGGCCCGACGGGCCTGGGGCCTCTACCTCTATGGCTCCCCGCACGGCTTTCCATCGCTGGGCGATGTCGGGGGCGTGGCGGCGCCAGAATTCCTTGATGGCGCGCTTGCGGTCTGCCGCCAGGAGGGCGCGGAGCTGGCGAATGTCCTCCTCGAGGGCGGCTGCTTGCCTCTCCAGCTCCTCCTGCAGCTGGCCCTGCGTGGTCGGGCGGAACCCGGGCGACACACTCTGCAGTTCCTCCGTGAGCCGGAGCGCCGCCTCGGACCGGATGCCATGCCTGGCCGCGTCCGCCTGGTACGCTGCCGGGGCGCGCGCTGCCAGGGTGTCATAGCGGAGGACCGCTGCCTGGAGCTGCTTTCCGCTCTCCGGGGGGTCCCCCTCCGTCGGGTCCGTTCCCGCCGGAGACGGCTGCCTGCGTCCCACCACGCGCGCCAGGGCGTCATGCGTCGCGTGGAGGTGTTCGAACACCTTGTCCACCGCAGCCGCGGGCATGGACCCGTAGTCGTGCTGCTCTGCGGGACCCAGCCAGGGCGCAAGGGAGGGTTCATCCTGCGCGGCGGTGACCGCCGCCCACAGGCAGTGTTGGACGGGCGCGGCCTCGGCGTCGTACGGGAGGAGGCGGCCTTCCGTGTGGCTGTAGGGGGTGGGCATCGCCGCGCGCCCCGCCGCGCTGAGGAGGCCCGGCAGGGCCAGGCGGACCGGGAGGTGGTCCGAGCGGACCACCTGGGGGTGTGCCCTGCCGCGAGCCCAGACGCTCTCCCGCAGGGACCACGGCAGGAGGGGCTCGTTGACCAGGAAAGTGTCCACCCTGTGCTGGGACGGGTGGAGCGTGGGGGTCATGTCCTCCTCTCCGCCCGCCGCGGCTCTTCGGAAGCCGCAGGCTTCCCAGCCCGCTCGGAAATGCTCCGTGGCCGGGTTGGCGGGGACATCCATGTAGATGTTGGTGTCACCGGCGATGACCACCGGGTGCCTCCCGCCGAGGCTGCGTGCCGTGGCAAACATTTGTATGTCGGCCCAGAACGCCGCCCGTCCCGCCCACGGGGAGCAACCTGCTTGCGGCCCGTGGACGTTGATGAGGGTGAGGCCTCCCCCGTCCGTGCGGATCTCCAGGGCCGCGGCTTTCCCGGGGACAATTTCCGTGAAGCTGAGCACCTCGTGCTCCGCCACGTACTTGCTGCTGACCGCGGTGAGGAGGCCCCCCCCTCTTGAGGTGGAGGTGGCCCCCGTCTCCGCCAGCCGGCTGCTGAAGTAGGCGGTGTACCCCTTGTCCCGGAGCGCCGCGGCCACGTGCATCTCCTGCGCCCTGGTGGCGATCCCCGTTTCCTGGAGCATGATGGCAAAGCCCCCCTCCTGGGGCAGCATGCCGGTGATGAGGTGCTCCTTGTCGGTGCAGGCCGCCGGCCCCCTGCGCCGCCGGAGTGTGTCCCGGAGGGACCGGTCTGGCGGCACGAGGCCGTTGCGCAGGTTCCACGAGAGGAGCCACAGGGCGTCGCCCGTCGTGTCCTCCTGGAGTCAGCTATCCCGCGTCGGCATCGCCGCCGGGTCCGCTGGTGCCGCCAGGGCATCTGGGTGCGCCGCATCCGCTGAGCCCGTTCCCAGCGGGGCCCACAAGGGGGCCCGGGGGACCGGGGGAGTCAGGGGGGCCAGGGGGCCAGCCCCGCGGGGATGGACATGGACCCTGGTGGGGCCGCACCGCCGGCCCCCGGGGCCGCTCCGGGTGCCTCCTCACCTCCATCTGCGTGGTCGGCTGCCTGGGGCGGGGGGCGCCGGGTGTACGGGGCGTGCCACGGGGACCTCCGTGCTCTCCCCTGCAGGATGTTGGCGGCCGCCTCCTTGTCGTCCGCCGGGGCCGCAGCGTGCACCGCGTGCCACGCCAGGTGTTCCAGCATCGCCCCGCTGGTGTAGTACTTGTCCGCACACAGGGGGCATTTCGTCGGCTCCGTGGCCCCTCGCGCCGGGGGGAGCTGCACCGACTTCCGAATGGCGCCCTCCGCCGCTGGTTCGAAGGGCAGGTTGGCCAGCGGCACCGTGTGTGGTGCCAGCGTGCGGCCCGGGGCCGCCGCATCGAGGGCTCGCGTCGCGGGCGCGGGCCCGAGGCCTCGGGCGGCATCGCGCTGCGCGTCCGCTTGCAGCCACGTTTGCCAGTGCGTGGAGCCGATTTGGCGGTCGGGTTTGCTCCTCCACCGCAGGTCGTGGAAGGCCTGTAGCCAGTGGTACACCGTGGTCGGGACCGCCAGCTGGAGCTCCAGGTCGGCGGGGTGCGCCGCTGCCGGCCACACTCCCGGCCTCGCCGCCCGGGCGTTGTCCTTCAGCCTGACCTGGAGCAGGAGGGCGTGGTGTTCGCCCTCCCGCAGCGCCTTGATGATCATGCGTGTGCAGTCTGCCACGCGGATCACGGCTTCGGGCCCCGGCAGGCGTTCAGGGTCGCAGACGACGACGTGCGCGTCCGCCGGGCTGAACATGCAGACCACCCACTGTGGGTTCTGCTGCCCCCGTTGGGCCACCGCCAGGGTAGCCGCTGGGCGGGCGTGCGTGATGGGCCCCGCGTGGAGGTCCGGGACGTCCGTGGCCCTGATGGCGTCTCCCTGCCACGCAGCCCGTAGATGCTCCTCCTGGTCGGGGCTCCACACCAGTGTGGGGGGGTTGACCCACCCCGGTTCCTGCCTCTTGTTGGGGGCGCTGACAGCGTGCAGCAGGACCGCCAGCGGCCAGGGGTCCGCCGACATGTAGTAGGCCTGGGTGGGCCCCTGTCGCCAGTCGACGTGGGACAGGGGCGGGAATGCCCCTTGCCTGGCGGTGCTGTGCCAGACCGCCCATCGGCCCCCGGCCAGGATGTGCGACCGGTACCCTCCGGCGTGGCCGTGTACGATGGCTTGGTAGCCTGCCGTCTGCAGTACCAGCGCCTCCCCCTGCTTAGGCCCGGGCGGGGGTGCGCCATCGCCCGCACCCCAGACGCGGGTGCGCCCGCGGAGTGTGGCATGCCACGGGTCTGGTGCATCGCGCTGGGGCCCTTGTATGCACCCCGCAATTTGCGCCGGGCCGTGGTGGTGGACGAAGCTCTCCCAGCCGTCTGCTAGCAAAGCCGCCGCGACGACGTATAGTTGCTCCGCCGTGAGGGGCGCCGTCGGCTCGTGCGTCGCGGCCGGCCGTCGGGGCCGCGTGTCGCGGCAGGGGACGTGGGGCAGCAGCTGCGCCGGCCACGCCGCCACTGGACCCATGGTGACGGCCGCGACCGCGGACGCCAGCGCCGTGCGATCCGTGGGTCTGTACTGCCGGAGTCCCGTGGTATCTCGGGTGAGGTGCCTGCAGGCTGCCATCCAGGCCACCGCTCCGCAGTTCGTGCAGTCCGGTTCGGCACCGCTCGCATCGTCGCCTCCCCACTGCTGTACTGTGGTGGCGGTGTCGAGCGGGGGGCCCCGCTGTAGCGCCTCCGGGCCCTGCCCCGGCGGGAGGGCGGGCGGGATTGGCTGCGGGTAGTTTTGCGCGTCCCGGCGCTCCGGGTGCGTGTGGTACGGGTTCTGCCGGCGGTGTTCCGGGGCTGCCCGTGGCTGGAAGAGGAGCTGGTGCAGGTACCAGTGGCCCTCCGCGGCGGACGGATTGCGGAGCGTTAGCCACTGTTCCACCACGCCTCCTGGGTGCGCGGCCTCGACGCGGCGCTGCAACCCCAGGCGGCCTAGGCGGTTGGACGTGCCCGCGGGTGGGATGTGTGCCTGCGGGTAGAGCACCCGCAGCGGCTCCAGTGCCAGGTCCAGCACTTCGTCGTTGAGCTGCTTCGTGAGGGCCGACGCCCTGTGTAGGGCGTGGAGGACCCCGGGCGTGGGGGCCGTGAGCTGTTCGAGCACCGGTCCCGGTGGGTACCGCGCACCCGGGTTCGTCAGCCACTCCCTGGTGTGGCTCAGTACGGCTTTCCACACGTCCCTTGTAAAGGCGTGCCGGGGGGCCAATGAGGGGACCATCCGTAGGAGGCGGTGGCACGCCGGCGGCGACCGCATGGGCTGTGGGGCGGCCGCCGTGATCCACCTGCACGCCGTGCCGGGCACGATCGCCCCCCATTCCACGGTCCCCATGCCCTCGGCATGAATCAGCGCCTGGCTTTGGACCATGGGGAAGTAGGGGCTCGAGCGCCCCTTCCCTTCCCTCCACCGTACCCAGGCGGCCCCCGCCTGCAGGCTGCGGAGCAGGGCCACGCCGGGGAGGGGCGGCTGCGGGAAAGCCCCCTTGACGGCCTGGGTGGCGTGGGCCAAGGTGCCCATTGGTAAGTACCACAACGGGAGGGTCCAGGGGCCCGGCAGCGGTTGCGCCACCCCTGCGTCCCATCGCCACTCGGAGTCTGGCGGGGCGGCCGGGACCGTGCCCGTCTGCAGGAAGTGGCGTGCATACTTGTCGGGGTGCCGTTGGAGGGTTGCCGCGAGGCTGAGCCCCTCCGCCGCTGGTGCCACCGGGAGGCCGCCCCGGGGCCTGCGCCAGGGGTATTCCTGGTCGGCCGGCCAGGTGTGGAGGTCCCGGGCGATGTCCCTCGCGGTCCCTGTGGGGGCGTCCTCTGGTGCCAGGTGCCACATGACGGCGAGCACCGCCCATGTGGAAAAGGGCCACGCCCGCGGGGGGGTGTACACCTGGATGGTCCACTGTGGGCACGCCCGCCGCACGCCGGACACGTGGAGCACCCCTCGGACCATGTCCGCCGCCAGGACCAGCACCATTCCCGAGGGATCCACAATGATCCCCTCTGCGGGTCCACCGTGGCGGCCCCGGGTGTGCAGGGCCACCGCCGCTTGTCCCGCGTGGGTGACGCGGTCGACGGCCTCCTGGATGTTCACGCTGCCGCGCGCGGTCTCATCCAGGATCCAGCCCTGCGTCACCCCGTAGCGTAGGGCGGCGCGTGCGGCCGCGGGCTTCACCTCGGGCAACGCTCCGTCGTCGGCATCGGGCTGGGGGTGCTGTCTGGGGCACCAGCCTTCGCCGGTGCAATGGCCCCGTTTCCACGCGGGGCAGATCGCGGATACGCTGCCCGCCGGCGGCGCAGGTTCCGCGGGCGCGCCCCCCGCGGGGGGCTCCGGCAATGCCTCCAGGTCGGAGTCTGTGCCCGCGTCCTCTTGTGGGGGGTCTCCTTCGCCGTCTCTGAGTCCCAGCGCCCTGATGACCTCGTGTGCTTCGTCCAGCGTCGGAGATCGGGGGCGTGTCTTGCGTGGTGCCGCGGGTTCCGCCATTGCTATGTCGCTGTGTCTAAGAGCAGGGGGCGGGGTGCGGATGTCCCGTGGCTGGTGCGTTGGTGCGTTGGTGCGTTGCTCGGTGTGGGGGCGGTGGATGGGCGTCCCCGGGGGGGCGCCTTCCAGTGTTGCGAGGGGCGTCCGGTGTTAGGCGCTGTCCCTCCCCCGGCCGCTCGTCCTCCGGAGCGTGCAGCCAGGGTTCCGCGACCCGCGTGTCCCGGGCGCGGTCGGTGCGGGCAGTGGACCCTGCACCGGCCCCACAGCGTAGCACTTGCGGGCCGACGCTGCTCGCTGTGGGGGTGGCGGAATGGCGTCCCCGGGGGGGGCGCTTTCCACCGTTGTGAGGGGCGCCTGGTGTCAGGCGCTGTCCCTTCCCTGGCCGCTCGTCCTCCGGAGCGTGCAGCCAGGGTTCCGCGACCCGCGTGTCCCGGGTGCGGTCGATGCGGGCATGTGGACCCAGCACCGGCCCCACAGCGTGCGCCCTTGCGGGCCGGCGTTGCTCGCTGTGGGGGTGGCGGAAGGGCGTTCCCGGGGGGGTGCCTTCCACCGTTGTGAGGGGCGCCCGGTGTCAGGCGCTGTCCCTCCCCCGGCCGCGCTCGCCCTCCGTAGCGTGCAGCCAGGGTCCCGTGACCCGTGTGTCCCGGGCGCGGTCGATGCGGGCGTGTGGACCCAGCACCGGTCCCACGGCGTGCGCCCTTGCGGGCCGACGCTGCTCGCTGTGGGGCTGGCGGAATGGCGTCCCCGGGGGGGGCGCTTTCCACCGTTGTGAGGGGCGCCTGGTGTCAGGCGCTGTCCCTTCCCTGGCCGCTCGTCCTCCGGAGCGCACAGCCAGGGTTCCGCGGCCCGTGTGTCCCGGGCGCGGTCGATGTGGGCGTGTGGACCCAGCAGCGGCCCCACAGCGTGCGCCCTTGCGGGCCGACGCTGCTCGCTGTGGGGGTGGCGGAAGGGCGTCCCCGGGGGGGGTGCCTTCCACCGTCGTGAGGGGCGCCTGGTGTCAGGCGCTGTCCCTCCCCCGGCCGCTCGTCCTCCGGAGCGTGCAGCCAGTGTTCCGCGACCCGCGTGTCCCGGGTGCGGTCGATGCGGGCGTGTGGACCCAGCGCCGGCCCCACAGCGTGCGCCCTTGCGGGCCGGTGTTGCTCGCTGTGGGGGTGGCGGAAGGGCGTCCCCGGGGGGGGTGCCTTCCACCGTTGTGAGGGGCGCCTGGTGTCAGGCGCTGTCCCTCCCCCGGCCGCTCGTCCTCCGGAGCGTGCAGCCAGGGTTCCGCGACCCGCGTGTCCCGGGCGCGGTCGGTGCGGGCGTGTGGACCCAGCACCGGCCCCACAGCGTGCGCCCTTGCGGGGCGGCGTTGCTCGCTGTGGGGGTGGCGGAGGGGCGCCCCCGGGGGGGGTGCCTGCCACCGTTGTGAGGGGCGCCTGGCGTCAGGCGCTGTCCCTCCCCCGTCCGCTCGTCCTTTGGAGCGCGCAGCCGGGGTTCTGCGACCCGTGTGTCCCGGGTGCGGTCGATGCGGGCGTGTGGACCCAGCACCGGCCCCACAGCGTGCGCCCTTGCGGGCCGGTGTTGCTCGCTGTGGGGGTGGCGGAAGGGCGTCCCCGGGGGGGGTGCCTTCCACCGTTGTGAGGGGCGCCTGGTGTCAGGCGCTGTCCCTTCCCCGGCCGCTCGTCCTCCGGAGCGTGCAGCCAGGGTTCCGCGACCCGCGTGTCCCGGGCGCGGTCGGTGCGGGCGTGTGGACCCAGCATCGGCCCCACAGCGTGCGCCCTTGCGGGCCGGCGTTGCTCGCTGTGGGGGTGGTGGAAGGGCGTCCCCGGGGGGGGGTGCCTTCCACCGTTGTGAGGGGCGCCTGGTGTCAGGCGCTGTCCCTTCCCCGGCCGCTCGTCCTCCGGAGCGTGCAGCCAGGGTTCCGCGACCCGTGTGTCCCGGGGGCGGTCGATGCGGGCGTGTGGACCCAGCATCGGCCCCACAGCGTGCGCCCTTGTGGGCTGGCGTTGCTCGCTGTGGGGGTGGCGGAAGGGCGTCCCCGGGGGGGGTGCCTTCCACCGTTGTGAGGGGCGCCTGGTGTCAGGCGCTGTCCCTCCCCCGGCCGCTCGTCCTCTGGAGCGTGCAGCCAGGGTTCCGCGACCCGCGTGTCCCGGGCGCGGTTGATGTGGGCGTGTGGACCCAGCACCAGCCCCACAGCGTGCGCCCTTGCGGGCCGGCGTTGCTCGCTGTGGGGGTGGCGGAAGGGCGTCCCCGGGGGGGCTGCCTTCCGCCGTTGTGAGGGGCGCCTGGTGTCAGGCGCTGTCCCTCCCCCGGCCGCTCGTCCTCCGGAGCGTGCAGCTAGGGTTCCGCGACCCGCGTGTCCCGGGTGCGGTCGATGCGGGCGTGTGGACCCAGCACCGGCCCCACAGCGTGCGCCCTTGCGGGCTGGCGTTGCTCGCTATGGGGGTGGCGGAAGGGCGTCCCCGGGGGGGGTGCCTTCCACCGTTGTGAGGGGCGCCTGGTGTCAGGCGCTGCCCCTCCCCCGGCCGCTCGTCCTCCGGAGCGTGCAGCCAGGGTTCCGCGACCCGTGTGTCCCGGGTGCGGTCGATGCGGGCGTGTGGACCCAGCACCGGCCCCACAGCGTGCGCCCTTGCGGGCCGGCGTTGCTCGCTGTGGGGGTGGCGGAAGGGCGTCCCCGGGGGGGGCTGCCTTCCACCGTTGTGAGGGGCGCTTGGTGCCAGGCGCTGTCCCTCCCCCGGCCGCTCGTCCTCCGGAGCGTGCAGCCAGGGTTCCGCGACCCGTGTGTCCCGGGTGCGGTCGATGCGGGCGTGTGGACCCAGCACCGGCCCCACAGCGTGCGCCCTTGCGGGCCGGCGTTGCTCGCTGTGGGGGTGGCGGAAGGGCGTCCCCGGGGGGGGTGCCTTCCACCGTTGTGAGGGGCGCCTGGTGTCAGGCGCTGTCCCTCCCCCGGCTGCTCGTCCTCCGGAGCGTGCAGCCAGGGTTCCGCGACCCGTGTGTCCCGGGTGCGGTCGATGCGGGCGTGTGGACCCAGCACCGGCCCCACAGCGTGCGCCCTTGCGGGCCGGCGTTGCTCGCTGTGGGGGTGGCGGAAGGGCGTCCCCGGGGGGGGTGCCTTCCACCGTTGTGAGGGGCGCCTGGTGTCAGGCGCTGCCCCTCCCCCGGCCGCTCGTCCTCCGGAGCGTGCAGCCAGGGTTCCGCGACCCGTGTGTCCCGGGTGCGGTCGATGCGGGCGTGTGGACCCAGCACCGGCCCCACAGCGTGCGCCCTTGCGGGCCGGCGTTGCTCGCTGTGGGGGTGGCGGAAGGGCGTCCCCGGGGGGGGCTGCCTTCCACCGTTGTGAGGGGCGCTTGGTGCCAGGCGCTGTCCCTCCCCCGGCCGCTCGTCCTCCGGAGCGTGCAGCCAGGGTTCCGCGACCCGTGTGTCCCGGGTGCGGTCGATGCGGGCGTGTGGACCCAGCACTGGCCCCACAGCGTGCGCCCTTGCGGGCCGGCGTTGCTCGCTGTGGGGGTGGCGGAAGGGCGTCCCCGGGGGGGGTGCCTTCCACCGTTGTGAGGGGCGCCTGGTGCCAGGCGCTGTCCCTCCCCCGGCTGCCCGTCCTCCGGAGCGTGCAGCCAGGGTTCCGCGACCCGCGTGTCCCGGTTGCGGTCGGTGTGGGCGTGGGGGCCCGGCACCGGCCCCACAGCGTGCGCCCTTGCGGGCCGGCGTTGCTCGCTGTGGGGGTGGCGGAAGGGCGTCCCCGGGGGGGGTGCCTTCCACCATGGTGAGGGGCGCTTGGGGTCAGGCGCTGTCCCTCTCCCGTCTGCCCGCCCACTGCCGGGTGGGTTGCCGGGGTTCGTTGGGTGTGTGCGGTGTGTGTGGTGCCTGTGCCGTGCGTGTCGTGGTGCGTGGTGCTGCTCTTTCCTTGGTCCTCCGGTGCTCCCCTCTCCGGTGTCTCGGTGCGGTGTTGTGCTCGCCGTGTGCCCGCCGTGTCCCCTCCTCTGTGTGCGCCCCTTGCTCGTTCGCTGGCTACCCCTTGTTCCTTTCGCGGCTTCGTTGCTCTTTACCCTTTCCTCTACCCCTCTCCCTGGCATGCACTTTTTCCCTGCCTCCGCTTTGTTGCGTGTCTCTGTCTTTTTCCTTGTCGGCCCGGGCTTCCTCTTTTGAACCTGCGTAGGGAGAGAAGGGTGCGTTAACGAGCGTGCGGCGGCGGCGGTTTTGTCGCGACACGGCACCTCGAGCTGGCTGGTACGTCATGCGACATTCGTGTGCGACCGGCTTGCGCGTAGGTTTATCGCCCCACTTGCTCCCGGCTTGTTTCCACCCCCCTTTGGTCGCTACCTTTTCTCGTCGCCCGTTCCGCGCGCGCGGCGTGACGTGCAACATACCTGCCTCTTTCCCCACTACCTTAACGTGTCCTAGTCCTCCCGCCTTGTCGGGCGTTCGCTTGTGTGTGACGACGGCACGACGCAATACTTGCCTAAGCGTCTAAGACAACCCTACTTTAACGCCCGGACGACGCAGACACGAGCATACGCTTCTCTTCGGGACCTGTGAGGATAGAACATGGGTGCGTGCACGTGTGTTCGTTGAGACCCGGCACTCGCCGGCGCTATGCTATTTGTGTGTTTGCTCTTCTTGTCCCCCTCCCTGGCTAATTGTGTGTTCTAACCCACGCAACTCCGCGGTTGGCGACGTGGCACGACATGGTAACATACTTGTGTTCTTGGTGGCGGTGTGTGGCTTGTCTACTATTCGTTTGCGTGCGGCGGCATACCTTTTGTTCCCTTTCGCTCCCTTTCGCCTCCTACATAAGCGGGCGTGCGGGTGGGCGGTGGGCACGTCTCGGTTACGTAGCGTAGCGTGGCAACATACTTGGACCCCACTAGTTACGTGTGTATGCTTGGCTTTTTTTTTTTTTTTTTTTTTTTTTTTTTTTTGTGTTGTGCTTTACCTCGCTGGTCTTTTTGTTCCTCCCTGTTTGTCCCTTCATACCATGTTGCTCGTCCGTGGCGGTGTTGGCCTTGCGGCGTTCCGGGCATGCGCGTGCGGGCATACCTTTCTTTCCCTATGCGAGCGGGGGTGAGCATAGGCGTTCTTTCGGTGCCACCTCTTGTTGGTTTTCCTTGCCGGTGCGGTTTTCGTTGCGTTTTTCGTGGCGGCGCACTTTGGCGTTGCTTATCACGTTACTTGTTTTGCGCTTGTTACGGCGTCATGCACACAACGTATGGCACATAACATACTTGCTTTCCGGCGGCCGGGGGCGTTGTTGTTGCTTGTGTGTATTTTTTCATGCACGACATTCAACATACTTGGGTACATGTGCGGCCTCTTGCTCTTTTTGTTTTGCTCCCCTTCGCGCGTATTTCCTACATGAGCGGGCTTGCATTGCTTGGTCGTGTACTTGTGGTATATCTCTCCACCGTGGTGCGGTTCGTTACCTATTTATTCTCCTTGTCTACCTCTTTCCGCGTTGTGCTTGTTTCGTTGGTTTTTCGCGGTGCGCGGCACATAACATACTTGCTTGTCGGTGGCCGGTGGCGTTGTTGTTGTCTATGTGTGGGTTGTTTTGGGGCGCGCACAAGTCCCTAGCGCCTAGGGCACGCACTTTGCTAGGTGGTTTGGGGCAAGCAACGCTCAGTTTCTTCGCCGTCGCGACTCTATTGTTCGTCTTTTTCGGTGAGTGTCCTATATTTTGCGACCTCGCCAAACAGCGGCGTAAAATTGTTGGGGGGGTTTCTGAGGTCGGAAAAGACGATTTTTCGCTTTATTTCTGCTGGCGGTGCGTCTTTTTCTCGTATTTTTATTTTTCTTCTGCTGCGATCGCGCGACACATCCAGGTGCTTGTTCTTCTTGTTCCACTGCTGTTCCGTTGCTGAGCTTTGAGTTCCTCCAACGTCCTCAACATGTCCTCAGCAACCTCCTCGATCGACCTCACTCGTCGGTCTTGGCTAGGTCCACCACCATAGCCTCTTCCTCCGCCTTTCCCTTGGCCTTTGCCTTGGCCTTTTCCCCCGTCTCCGCCCTTCGCCTTCCAATCGGAAATCCGCTGCTCCTTGGACTTCTTCTCGGGGTGGGCGGCGAAGTAGGCCTTCTTGTCCGCCTCATAGACCTTGCACTGACGGTCGTCGTGTGCATGGTTCTTTCCCTTGCCATAACAGACCCAGCACCCGTCGTGCTGAGACCTGTACTCCCGGAACGAGAGCGGTGGGTTCCCGATCCTCCTTGGCTCTTTGCCATTCTTGGGTCCGACCCGGCTCCATCTGGACTGATCCTGCCGATGGTCCCTCACGTTGTGCGCCACAAACGCGAAGAAATGGGCCTCCTCGTGATCCTCCCGGGACCAGTGGTCTTGGCCACTTCCACTACCATCCTCCGCAGAGTTGGCCGTGTCCTCCTGGATCTCCCGATGATGGCGGTCTTCCCGGTGGCCTCGTTGTCCATGACCATGTTGATCCTGCACGTGGGCCTCGTTCTTCGCATTGAGCTTCAACTCCACCGTGATGTACTTCACGATCTCGTCGAGGCTCATGCGGGCGAAGATGACTTGCATCCTCAGCGGCTCCCCGCGCCTCCACTCCACGTTGTTGAGGCGCAGCAACCTTTGCCCCATGGAGTCCCCAAATACCTCCACGTACACGGCGTTCTTCAGTCCCAACATCCGGTTGGGCTCGCCCAGGTTCCTCCTGAAGAACTCCATGATACCCGCATGGGTATCCTCCGCCGCCATGATCCTCACCGCCACGCGCTTCTTCGCCCTCTTCTTTTCCTCGTCCTCCACTCTCCTCTTCCAGTGGCCGGGGAGGACATCCTTCAGCAAGTGGCGGATCTCGCTGGACTCGTTCCAGTCCTCAACCAGCTTGAGGCTCCGTCGGTACTTCCGCAGGTACCGGTTCCACTCCCGGACCCGCAACTCACCGCGGTCCAGCTGCAGCGGGATGGACCACAAGTCCTCCACCTTCTGGTTCGGAGCGTCCACCCGGTCCTCATCCTCCAACCACTGGAGGCAGGCCTGCTCCGTACGGATCAATCCTTCCCGGATCTGATCCCGCAGCTCCTCCTTCAGGTCCTGCGCCAGCCGGTGTGGGAATGTCCGACATACCCACTTGTCCCGCGGCGCTCCCCGCATCTCGCCGACGACCTCCTCGGCGAAGTCCTCCCAATCCAGGATGAAGTCGTCCAGGTTGGAGGGGTTGCCATCATAGTAGGGGATTTTGATTCCCCTGAGGTCGTCAATCCTGATGGCGTCTCCGACGTCCCCAGCGACCACTCCACCGAGACGGATACCACCTGTGGCCGGGGGGTGTGAGTACACTCCCCGTACATCGCTCTCCTCCATGGATTGCGGTCCAGTTGGGCCTGAACCCATGGGGTTTGGAATGCAGGAAGGACTTGCTCCACCGGCCGTCCATATCCCCGTATTGGGGTCCTTCGCCCACAGGTTTCCGCCTGGATGACCTCGACCATGTCCGTCGGCGCTTCCCATGGTTCGCCCCTGCATGGTCTGGCTCTGGATCTCCTCTTCCGCATAAACTACCATATTCGTCGTGATCGGTAGATCCTGGGCGGCATGGGACATCTGTACCGTCAGGCTCCTCGGGTCCGTGGTTACGTGCCCTTCCCGCATGGACCCAGCCGGTGCGGTGTGTTCCCCGAGCATTGTGGATTCGCTGAACATGGGAACAAACGGCAGCACACCCGGGTCAACACGCGGAGGCGCGTAGGGTGCCTCTGCCGGGCCGCCCATGGGTTTATCCATGGCGCTCCGGAGGGTCTTAACCCGCTCCACCAGCTCTGCCGCAGCCGGCTTTGCCGGGAGCTCCGGACCCGAGGTGAGGGGCTGTCGCTCCTCTAGCCTTTTCAGGCGTCCCGACATGTCCTCCACTAAGTGGAGGAGGCTGTCCACCACTTGCTGCTGCTTCTGCAGGTTCAGCTCCAGATTCTCCCGGTACCGGGCCTGATCCGCTCGCAGCTCCTCCATGTCTTTCTCCGCGGCCGACTGCTCATCCAGCATCCCCGCGACGTCCTCCTCTAGACCGTCCTTCGCGTTGTCCAGGCTGTCGAGACAATGCACAATGGCGTCCATCCCCATCTTTGGGTACTTGCCCATGAGGAAGGACACGTGTTCGCAGTGGCACTCAGCGTGCCTTCCACCTGGTCCGGCGCGTCCCGCGGTTCCCGGCGCCTCGGACTCCTCCGCCATGGGTGTGTCGCCCATGCTATCCCGCGGTGGCTCCGTGTGCCGGGCCACAGGGGCCGTCCTGGCTCTGGCGGGCCTCTCCAACGCCTCGGCGTCATGCTCCAGGCTGGGTTCTGGGGCCGTGTTCGCCCTTGTGGGCGGTCTGGCCGTCTCCTCCGACTCCGAAGGTTGCTCATAGGCTGTCCGATAGCCCTCGGAGTGCCCCTCGGATTCCCACAGCCTGACCGGGCTAGGGTCCGTATCCATAGCCCCGGCGTCCCTTGCCGCGGACTTGGGTGACCCGCGCTTCCGGTAGCGCCGGGCCCGTCCTCCACTGCTGCCTGAATGGCAGGCCTCCGCAGATTGGGAGCAGAAACTGGTTCCGCGCCTGTTACAGCCCCTGGAGCCTCCACCAAATTTGGTAACGCCCGTGGTTCCTGTTAAAGAAGGTCCCTACCAGGACCGGCCCCTGCTGTGCCCCTTCCGCCTGTAACCCCTGCCAACTTGCTCCTGATCAACGATTGCATTTATCAAAATCCAGGGTTCCAAATCCAAAAATATAGAAAATAAAATCCTGCTTCAACCCTGAACAGCAACCATATCCCACAAGTACAGCAAGAGCCCAATCCACAATCCAATCCACGTTGCGGGCTTCCGTTCAGCACACCGGTCGTCCCACGGTGGCGGGCATATGCAAGAATTGCACCAAAGAGGAAAGCCCTGAAATTGGCATATGAACACAAATAAAGCAAAGTTGGGGAAAGAGGTAAACATACACATTCACAGCCATAAACCCCTCATTCCCTGGACTCAAGACCTTCCCTTGACTCACCAACATATTGCCCTGAACCAGGTCAAATGAGATGGCTGAATGCCATGTGTCACAGGTCACTACACAAACCCCAAAAATGTGTTCACTCCCAAGCTTCTAAATCCTAGCCCAATAGGGGAGGTGGCGTGTCATGGCCTAGAGTGGCACTCAGGACCATGCCCTACCCTGACATAACCTTGGTTGGACTTGGAGTCGAATGGGCTTGGAGAGCTGCCCCATGAAGATGACCTCACAACATGGCAAAATCAGGCAAATCACACCATTATGCCCAAAAGTCAATTATATACTCAAAAATGCATACGGCAAATATCAGAATATTCAATGCATGTGTCAAACCCGAAAGTAGCATACAACGGTGATATAGACCAAAGGTCCATGCCCAAGAATATCCCATTTTTGCCTCCGAAACCCCTCCGGTTATGTACATGACATGCTTCACAAGTCAACTCATGAATTTGAAACCTAATTGTGTGAGGCCTCGTGTGCCAAGTCCAAGTGACAACGTGATCCGGCATGTGGTGAGGTGCAACACCGAAGCATATGCCAACATATAAGCAACATACAATAGATCACGGATCTTTAGGCACTTTACTGTTAGCCGACCAGTTGAGCACATAAAACACAAAAATGAGTATAAAACGAGGTCAAAAACGTGAAAATATGTCCAAATACAAAGTTGTCATGATAGTATATCTCTATGCTCACCCATGATATCCGCGCATGGTTCAATATACAAATGATTGGAACCATTTGCGAACAATTCCCCCACTTGGATCCCCAATCGAGCGCATGGAGATACCTTTGCCACTCATATCTACATGCCCCATGAAAATGGGAGTGCACTCATGGATCTCTTTGCCAAACATACCATGAGCAATACATACGCGGTAGACTTAGTCTAGCGCTTTGTATCCCACAATTGAGACATGGGCAAAGCCCTTGTCACGTGTGGTTCCCCCTCTCTTCGGCCACACGAAGATATATAACATGGGCGTGAGCATATCAAGACATAAACCATGCATATAACACATACCCTCAAAAGTGGCTCCCACCATGATATGCCATGCCCCTCCATGGACATAACTTCACGTTAAAAATACGTAGGAACCCAAGGAAAGTTGCTATGCAACCCCAACACTCATGCGGTACACTCGAAAGTCGCAATAAAATATTCGGTTGCACAGTCCAAGAGTTCTATATCACTTTCTACCCTCTTGACCCTTATCCCTTGCTTTACCGGGCATTTGAACACACCAAAGGCGTTTGATGCTTCCTAAATTCAGTTGAGACCAAGGCGGTTCCAACCCAATTCTCGAAATTGTTATACCTCGCCGTGAGCTGGAGATATGACCTTTCAAAGTGGTCTCACGAATCACTTTTGTTTCGACTATATCTCCAAGACAAATGAAGGGCATAACAAAAGGAAGGCTGAGTCGTGATCGGGGAAAAATGTCGGACCACTCGGGATTCGTCATATCAAGTGCGGCGATGTCGAAGGTGAAAATCCGATTCTGAAAGTCTGAAAAAATCGGATTAATTTTGCGAGTGTATAATATGCAAATTGCGGAAGCAACGAACCCTTTACTGATGAAATCTGACCCTTCATCGGGGTTTCCGCCAAAATATCTGTAAATAACAGTTAACCATTCGGTTACCGCAAAATCGCGAGCCAACTGACAGTCGCCGATACATTGACCATCAGAACAGAAGGCTGAAAAATTACGGAAACATTATGATAAAAAAACCCGGTAGATTCCTGATATTCCGATATATAAATCTCCGCTGGTGGTGCCTCGGTACTGAATATGGCCGCTCATAGCCGGAATGGCCAAACGTATCACACTATCACATCGGGTTAGGTCAGGTGGATGGGAGAGTATGATATCAGCCAATGGCGGCTTACCGGCACATAGATACACACCCCAAGTGACCCAAAGATGGCCACGGGGGTCCAAACCAGCTTCACTGTCCCTCCACAGGAGATGTAGTAGAGGGGGGGAGACCGAATTTATTGGGAGGGTTGCATAACCTCCCTCCACCGGATTCTCTCCCCCCAAGCAAACATTGTTAACCTTCGGCACCGCCGGGGAATCATCCACTAGGTATGGTTGATCTAGGCGACGAAGATGTAGTGATGCGTATGAGGCCCTTCTGCCCCTACACTAGGCATCAGTGAGAATGGGAGCCCCAATGGCTCTGGCACCGGCCGTGAGACCAGAAGCGCGTCCCACGTCGCCAAGGACGCGCACAGGATATTACGCCGTCTTGAGTAGTCTAAAGATCTCTGAATTTCATGATTTGATAATTAATTTCATACTTTTTCGTGATTTTCATATGTCCTGATTACATTGGATTATTATGCATGCACAGCGGCTCCGGTAGATTCCTGTGTTCCACACGACGCCAGAATGTGTCACCGGAGAGCCATGCAAGGCTCCTAAGATAGTGTAAGCGCCAACGCGCTTGATGTGGACTCCAGCGTAATGACAGAGACCAAAGTGGAGCTCACACAAGTGTTCTTTGTGTCTGTCGTGCACAACAGGACAATCAAAAAGGGAGCAAACGTTTGAAAAGCCAAATGGAGTTCAGCTCTGGGTTTTGTATCGTAAGCATGGATTTTATAAATGTTTGGAGGTTTTCAGAGTACCCCACGAAGACACAACAATTTCAGACCTCAAAGACACAAACAGAGGGGTGCTTCGGTGACCAAAGACCCCAGGGTAGCGCCATATGCTTCAAAACCCTCTTACCACCCTTGCAGGCCAGTGCAGCGGCGCCACAGCCTCTTTTCGTGAGAATAGTCCACCTGCGCGAAGGATGCTGAGTTCCTGCTGCGTCGCAAGCGCAAGGGAAGCAGCCAGGTGTGGCAGGCTCTCCAGTAGCCGAAAGAGTCACGCACAAGGTCATGTCAACATCGCGCACAAGCCCCAGGGGCTGCACGCAGGACACAGACGACGCAGCGTGCAAGGTCAACCACTGATGAGACAGACAACATCGTGTGTGATCGCAGGACCCTCTCCTAGACCCTGAGGACGCTGCCCGCACGCAATTGATGCTGCGTGCAAGCAGAACACGCTGCGTGGTCCCTGAGTATAGCTCGTGCAAGCCACAGGCGCTGCACGCAAAACCAAGAACAGCTAGACGTAAACTGCGAAAGCTGCGTGCAGGCCCGACCCGCTAAATTTAATGTGACCCTTTCAAATGGGTGTTCCCCTTTGCTCATATTGTTTTCTCGTTTGGTTGTTTGAGAGAGCAGAATGTAGTGTTACATGGGCCTCATTCTGAGGATAAATGTGGAAATTCGACTTCAGCCTCTCTGCTACTTTGACCCCTGAGGCTGGGCTTGCATTTGTGTCTGGATGGGCTTAGCTGCAAGCTTCCTTTTGTTGTTCAATCTAAGCTGCTTTTGCCCACTTTGCGCCCAAAGGCTAAGGGTGAGCACCCCCAAGCTATGGGCCGAGCGCTGCAGCCCAGATGAGTCTGACAGACAATCGTTCCAGTGCCATACTTTGCGCTGGACCTGAAGTCTGTTTGTTTTGTCGTTTCTTTTCAACACCACTAATGACTCACTGCGAAGACTTGTCCTTTTGGCAAGTCTCTTAAGAAGGATGGTGATGCGTATGAGGCCCCTTTGCCCCTACGCTAGGCATCAGTGAGAAGGGGAGCCCCAATGGCTCTGGCACCGGTCGTCAGACCGGAAGCGCGTCCCGCGTGGCCAAGCGTGCGCACAGGATATTGCGCTGTCTTGAGTAGTCTGAAGATCTGTGAATTTCATGATTTTTTAATCAGTTCTATACTCTTTCGTGATTTTGATGTGTCCTGATTATGTATTATGCATGCACGGCGGCTCTGTTTGATTTCTATGTTTCACAGGACTCCAGAATGGGTCACCAGAGAGCCATGCAAGGCTCTTAAGATGTGGACTCCAGCGTAATGACAGAGATCAAAACAGAGCTCGCTGAAGTGTTCTTTGTGTCCGTCTTGCACCACAGGACAATCAAGCAGGGAGCAAAAGTTTGAGAGGAAAATGGAGTTCACCAAGCTGTGGGTTTTGTATCGTAAGCATGGATTTCATCAATCTTCGGAGGTTTTGAGAGTAATTTACGAAGTCACAACGATTTTCAGACCTCAAAGACCTAACAACAGATGTGGTTCGGTGACCAAAAGCCCCAGGGTAGCGCCATATGCTGTAGGAACAACTCGCTACTGAGCCTCCTATGGCACCTCCAGTCCACGAACCAGTGGGTTCTGGCTCATCCTACCTTGGTATCCACGAGCGGGCCCCTTGTCATGAAGCTAGTGCATTTCATAGGGCCTCCGTGGGTGTGTACTCTCTTCCAATGCCTGGCTCTACCATGCCAGAGACTAGGTTTACTTCCGTGAGCGGCCTGCGAGGCCCTGAGTTCTGTGGAGGACGAAGCAGAGGGTCTGGAAGATCCTCTAACGAGTCCCTGACGCATTCAGAGATAAATGAAGCTCTCTGTGGTGCTACGGCTGGTCTAGTTGGTGACCTCAGTCAATAAATCCGGGCCCCATTTCAGCCCGTGATACCACCTGATGGATCCCCTGTGACCGGCCGAGCTTCCCAACACCGTGTACAGGCCAACCACCTGGTTTGCGCCTTACCTCATACCCTGGGTGGTGTGGGAAACCGACCTATGCGTACCCCTCCAGCTGTTCCAAGAAGCCCCTTCGTGCCGAGAACGGCACAACCGCCATACAGCCACGTGAGGAATTCCACACCTCGGGGGCTGGACCGGCAATGGTTGATATGAGCTGAGGGCTATGGTAGATCTCAAGCCCTATGGCTCCAGTGACAGGGGTGGTGACCCTTCGGACAACGAACCACCATCCCTATCATCAGCTTCACCCCCTGAGTGGGATGACCCTGAGGACCCCGAGAACCCGAGTAAAAAAAAGAAGAAGAAGAAAAAGAAAGGCAGGCGCCTTGAGAGGCGCCGCTCCAAGGAGGCCAAGGCTATCGCGCCCTCAAAGATTGTGGTGAACCTGCCTGAGTTACCGGGGAAGGACCTCACCGAGTTCAGGGAGACGTTTGGTCGGGTCCCGAGGATGACCTGGCAGACCCACGCTAGTGGGAGGGTGAAGTGCGACCTACTGATGCAATGTTGCAAGACGAAGTACCTGCCGAAACAAGTAAGGCAGATCGTGACAACGTCCGCCACTTTTGCTTACGTGTTGGTTGCCCTTGAGTGGCAGTACCCCTCCTATCAGACTGACCTATCCATCCGGACCGAGATCGAGAACCTGGCCATGTTGCGCAACAACTCCACGGCTGCGTGTATCTCTGAACTACTGGCCGACTTCGACCGTTGGGTGGGGCAACTGATGCCCGGATCGGACAGCAGCGAGGAGCTGCTTTTCTGGGTGGCGACTAACATCCCTCGGGACAGCTGCGATGAGTGTCAGGCTACAGCAGAGCGCAAGGCAATAACCCTCACCTATGAGGACTTGTCTGTACTTGTCTTGGAGCTGGCGCTGGAGAAGGAGAGTGACCAGCACCCAAACGCCTAACTCCCTTGGGGAGGCAACTCTGGGAACCATGGCCTCAACCTGGAAAAGGAACTACACCCAAGAACGCTCGCGGCATGAGCAATGTCCAGGACCTAATCTGGTGTGACGCCGGAGATGAGAAAGGCAGCACGGTGCGTGCCCGTGACTGCGACCAGCACGAGTGCTTAGTGGGCCAGGGCAAGAAGCAGATGACCAACAGCGGCGGGAACGCCAAGATGCCCGACCACTACAGGTGTACAATCACCTGTGCCATCTGTGGGGTACTCATAGACTGAACCGAGATGGTCCCCTAAAGCACAGCTAGCCTGAGGAGAAGCGGGCCCTGGTTCCCCTGGGCCTTTGGATCTGGAAATGGAACCAGGCCAGGGGCAACTACTCTACATATGAGCAGGAACTGCTTGCGGGTATGCTGGTGCTATCCTCTCAATTCCGACTGTTGGGGAGCAACCCTGTGGTGTGGCTATGTGACCAAAAACCGGTCCGCACCTTCGAGAAGAAGAGAAGAAACCCCCCCATGAGAAGGTTGAGCTCAGAAGTTGGCGGACCTACCTGAGCCAGCCACGGATCTCGGTGCACCATATCAAGGGCGCAGAGAACGAGTGTGCGGACTACATCAGCCGCAACAACTTCGACAACATGATTGGTGCCAGGTCTGAGGAGCTAGCCAAGAAGGGTTTTCAGCTGTATGGATGGACACCTTGACCTGAACATGAACATGATCAGACCTCTAGATGGACTCCAACAAGTAGAGTACCTGAAGGACTTTGGCGACATCTACAAAGGCCTGAAGAAGTGTTTGGAAAACTGTCCTCGTCAGCCAGAAGAAGTGGAAGGGTCACAAGACCTATCTCTGGCATGAGGACCGGATAGTTTTGCCCAGCCACCGTATTCCGGCTCTCCTCAAGTGGACCCATGAGTCTAGTGGTCATGTCGGGGTTGACCGTACCTTGAAGCTGTTCAAGAAGTGGTTCCACTGTAAGTGGAGCCCTCCAGCCTTTCATCGACAACTGCCCGTGCAGGTCCTGTAAACCTGGCGATATCAGGGACAGAGGTCTCCATTCGACCCTTCCGATCCCACATTGTGCCAACAGTGTTCTCCATCTTGACTACACACCGATGCAGAGGTTTGAGGGCTATGACCTCGCCCTAGTAGTAACCTGTTGGTTGATCAGGTTCACCACAGTCTCCCCATGCACCAAACACATTACTGGGGAGGGGACCATCAAGATACTCCTCGAAGAGTGGTTCTTTGTCTCCTGGGCACCCAAAGAGATCAATTCTGACAGGGACGTGGGAGTACGCTCAGACACTGGCTGGTACAAGAGAGTCCTGAGGTCCCTCAATGTCGAAGTGTCTACAGGGATTCCCTACACTCATACAAGGAACCCCCTATGTGAGCGACAGATCCGAGCTCTCAAGGAGAACACCAGGATATGGTGCACCACCAAACGCACCAAAGATTGCGTGAGACTACTCCCCGTCATTTCCCTGATGATGAACTCCCAAGAGAGTTCACCAACTGGCTATTCACCCCATGAACTATTCATGGGGCGCCCGGCATGGTTCCTACACGCTCCCTATCCTGATGAATCCTGCTCTACGGTTGGAAAACGGGTGAAGGAGGAACATAACAAGGTGGACAAGGCCAACGCGATGCTGGAGCGAGTGTGGGAGCGAAAGTAGACGGAGTAAACCAAGCACCTGGTGCCTGCATCTTATCAAGAGGGTGACTGGGTGTTGGTGCACTACAGCTGGCTACCCGCCTGGCCCCGTTCCAGCACTGATGACCCCTACTTTGGGTCTTACAAGATCCTGTCCGTGGACGGTCATCGCATCACTGAGCGATATTCCCCCCGGCTAGGGGGGACCCTGGTGTTCGCAGCCCAGCAGCTGCAGCACTACTACAAGGCTGAGGACCTCTGTGGGGAGGATTGGGAACTGAATCACGAGGGGATTGCCGTATTGGACCTGCAGGGCGCTGCTAGCCCAATGGAAGTTGAAGGTGAACTCCCAGACATGAACGCCGATGAGATGTCCAAGGAATGCTTCTACATGGTGAAGTCTATCCTCAGACATGGTTACTGCCAAGGGTGGTGATTCCTCACCCTCTCGGAATGGTTTGGAGTGGAGACAGCTACCTCAGAACCTTTTTCTGCCCTTGTGCCCCCTGAAGGACGTCTGACCTCCGTTCTGGTTGGCTACTTGTCCGGGAACAAGGGAGGAGAGGTGCTGAGGCTCCTTGCGACGCTTGCTTCGCAGAAGAAGCCAAATGACTGAACCCTTCCTATACCTGCCTACGTATGTGTGAGTGTGTTGAACATAAGGACCTAGCAGCAAGCTGCAAACCTGGTGTCCTAATTATACCCAATTCTGCACGGTTGCTGAACCCGGCGGATGTCTTTCAACGGTGCGATGGGGTATTACCCACGTCCCTCCGCCCCTTGGTGCTCGGTTTCTGTGTTGGCGCCAGACAGCCTTTGCAAGAATACCCAGCGCTGACGCCAAGGTATTGGTTTTGTCTATCTACCTGCCTACTACAGGTAAGGGGTCGCCAAAAGCTACGAGGCATGAAAACGCCTGTTTGCTAAGCGGCCAAAACCTGGACTACCATGTACATACCACTGACACTACCCAGCCAAATGCCTGATTAAATTTCAGGAAACAGGCGGGACAGTGACAAACTCACTACAGGGGCTACACACTCTATTGTGGCACCAGCCCTTGAATGATGAGCGAACAAGGCTGTGCTGTAGCCCTCATCCACGTCTGTCACACCTGCACTCACACGCTAGTTGGTCGCGTACATGAAGAAGCCTCAGGGCGCAGTGGCCCACCTGTGAGAATTGCAAGAGGAGGCAGCGCTACTAAGCAGCTGTGGCCTAACAGGGACGTCACTACACATTTCCCTGCTAGGGCTTTGAGGGAAGGAGTGCTCTGTTGGCGTGCACAGCGTGAGTACGTGTTGTCCATGAAGAAGACGCTGTTTTGCCCACAGATGATTGTTTGATCAGCGCCCCTGTTTAGCAACGCTTTGCAGTGACATCAATTCACCCTAAACATTGCCAACATGAGAGGTACATGCAGGACAGTTTCGGTCTGCAACCTAACCAGCCTCCCTGTATTATACAGGTTTCCCACTGGAAAATGATACGCTAGTCCGGAACTGCCCTATCAAGCAAGCAATTTTACGGAACTCCGCCCGTTCTGTTAAGGAACCTACGGCAGAGCCGAAAGGTAAGCTAAGCAAGGGTTACACGGAGAGCACAACGCGTAGTCTGCTATTTAATGTGTCATACGCATGCACAGGGTCCAGTCCCTGGTGCATTGCCGTGCACTTTTCCTTTGTTATACCTTCTCTGTGCACAGCCGTGGGCTGCTCTTAATCACCTACCTTAGACACTCCCAATCTGATCCTTGTTCACGATCTCAGACAAAACCAGGGGGTGGCCCCTCCTGGACTTACTCACCTTACCAACCGCTGAAGAGCGAGAGGAAGTGAGGAAAAAACTAACACACGCAAAAAGAAGCGAGTAACCACTCGTGTGTATGCTGGAATCAGAGCTACAGAAAAAGGGAGGTTGTGGTGTAAGAGCAGTTGTCACAGTTGGCCCGCCTTGCACCGCAGGGCAGGACCGGTAGCCACCCGTGAGAACCACTGCCTGGCGGAATGCCATATTATTTGCCCTGATCTAACCTCTAATCCCCTGTGATCTTCTAATCAATCCCTCTATGTTAGCTTTTTGCTACTGCAGGCGAGTGTGTATGCCTAATCTGCAAAAACACGAGGCAGGCACTGTGCAAGCAATACCCGAGACCACGAAACACATGTTGTTTTATTCTTCTTCATGAATTTTTGAAACTTTCGGTGTTCAATTGTCCTATAAGCAAGGGTGGAATCTCTACCTTTATAATTTCTTCTGTGTCTCGTCTACGTGACATACTGTTAAAGTCTTATTTTCTTTGGTCTTTCCGGCGGTGAATTAGGATGCCGCCCTGCACGCCGCTTTTCTCTGCGATTGGTGCCATGAATTTGAAAGTTCCTCTGATGACAAAAAAAGACATAAAAATTTGCATTTAATGTACATTGAGATTCTGGAAAGGCATGTGTCCTCAGAAAAATTCTAGCCCGTCATCTGACGGATTTTGGTGTATCGTCACTTTTTGATCCACAATCAGGTCCTCATCCTTTGCATCTCCTCTGTTCAGGTGTCCCTGAGTGGCTGAAGCGAAGTAGGTCGCGTTGTAGCATAACCGCAGCCTCAAGGAAGACTGTGCAGGTTCCAAAGACCCCATTAATAAGGCCAGAAAGTTTTACGGCAACCCCCGCTTTAAGGAGAGCACACGTACAGCCCGCAGGTACGAGTACGACCCAGAGCAAAAGCCCTGACTGTGTCCTGCGTTTGGTTTTGTGTTTTGCCATTTGGAGGGACGGATGCATCAGTACATGACTTTGCATGCCCATTCAAACCCCGAACAAAGCCACAGCCGCCCAAGGGACGCTACTAACCGCAGTGCGGGCTGTAGGTGAGTGTTCCGACAAGGCAACGACTGGCGACTGCCCTGGTGTAGCGCTCCTTCTCAGTGTGTGCGAGGTTATAGGTATTTCTAACACGATGCTCAAACCATGGGGAGGCCAAGAAGAATACCCTTTTTTCCTTCAATTGCGACAGTGGTGGGCACCACAATACAACGAGGGGGTAAGAAAAGTGTATTTCCATGCCTAACAGTGAGCTTTAGGTGTGATGGATAATCCTAGAGGCATACTACATTTTCATTTTAGTATTGGCCTCACCAAAAAGGGGTGATAAAGCAATGTAACCTATAAAACCAAGATTTAAATCTAACGCAGCGCTAGAACTGGCACAAAAAACTCAAGAGAACTCCCATCTTATACGGCTGTTGGCATCCCTATACATACCTTGTGACAAATGTGTGGCGGCGCTTTTGTTCTCTGTTTGTGTACTTCCGTTTTGGCCGCTTAGGAGTGGGGGAAACAGTAGGGTCGTACCCGAAGAAGAGAGTCATGGAGAGAACTATTGATGGCATCCTGAAGTGTGTGCCGCATTTCTTGCGGCAGTTGCGGCGGAAGTGGAACAGGTTACAGGCTGTTGCCGATCACCGTGGGACGGTGATGGATCGACTGAACAGTGTGGTATGTAAAGCAATGATGAATGAATCACGCGCGGAGCCTCTTCCTGTTCGTCACAGGGGCGACGCCAGGGGGAACCAAGGGGCGCCTCTCCACGACCGAGTGCACCTACCTACCTACATACCTAAAGCAATGATGAACCTTCTGCAAAACTGGTGTCCGCTTGTCCTCTACTGTGGGTTTCTTGTGAAGCAATGCAACTGGTCCGGAGGACACCTAGTATCCGCCATCGACGCCCATCATGTTCTATGACTGGTGTTCCTGCTTTTGACAGAGCTTGGCAGGGCTGCAGCTGAACTACTTGTGTATGTGAGGACCATCCGTGTCGCCTTAATGCATTGGCAGGCGTTCAACAGCGCCCTGCCCGGATTGTGCTGTGGTGAAGAGTTTGGCGATGTTATGCTCGGTAAAATGGGGTCCATGAAAGACAGACACACCTGTCACACGG
Source organism: Eutreptiella sp. 'Long Island Sound 2002' (assembly GCA_964036045.1). Classification (NCBI taxonomy): domain Eukaryota; phylum Euglenozoa; class Euglenophyceae; order Eutreptiales; family Eutreptiaceae; genus Eutreptiella; species Eutreptiella sp. 'Long Island Sound 2002'. The sequence continues at coordinate 116,165,207 of OZ038381.1, forward strand.
AGCGACGTGGAAGATTTGTTCGTCCAAATCTGTCCTGCCAGAGTTAACACACGGCTCCTGGTCAGTGGTTTGTCGTCCGACATTAAAACAGAGATCCAACAGCGCTTGCATTCGTATGTTACTGGGGACCCCCTGAGAGTTCGGTACTGTCCCTGGCAATCAGGTAGCTCGACTATGGAGAGGCACTGGGAGGCTGTTCCGGATTTTCTGTCGGACCCTTGAGGCGAGCTGGACGTGGACACATACAAGAATCTGTTGACCGATGTTTTGCGTCCTTGCAGCAGGTCGGAATGGCATGGGCAGCACCATTTCTTGGCATAGAAGACATAACGATTGTGAAAGCTGTATAGTATCCTGCAAACAGATATGATACACATAGCGAATAAAATACCTGATATGCACATATGTGAAATTCACCCTACCATCCACTAATTCAGAGAATTAGAAAAGATCCAAGATTGCCTTATCTATCTCACATCCTATGTTCCTAACAAGGAATTGGAATATAATATACAATAGTCCCATATATAGGGTCATATAATGATCCCTTAGGGGCAATATGCTGGGGTAGGGTTGTGACCTGCTTCACCCCCCCAGTTACAATGACTGCTGCGGGCAGGAAGTACATGCCAAGGAAGAACATGGCAGTCACAAAGCTACAAAGCACAGCAAATGTCGGGTTGGCACGTAATCCCTCGTATAGGGATCCGTGCTTTTGACAGAGCTTGGCAGGGCTGCAGCTGACCCACTTGTGTATGTGAGGACCATCCGTGTCGCCTTAATGCATTGGCAGGCGTTCAACAGCGCCCTGCCTGGATGGTGCTGTGGTGAAGAGTTTGGCGATGTTATGCTCGGTAAAATGGGGTCCATGAAAGACAGACAAACCTGTCACACCGAGCGACGTAGAAGAATCGTTCGTCCAAATCTGTCCTGCCAGAGTTAACAAACGGCTCCTGGTCAGTGGTTTGTTGTCCGACATTAAAGCAGAGATGCAACAGCGCTTGCATTCGTATGTTACTGAGGACCGCCTGAGAGTTCGGTACTGTCCCTGGCAATCAGGTAGCTGGACTATGGAGAGGCACTGGGAGGCTGCTCCGCATTTTCTGTCGGACCCTTACGGCGAGCTGGACGTGGACACATACAAGAATCTGTTGACCGATGTTTTGCGTCCTTGCAGCAGGTCGCAATGGCATGGGCAGCAACATTTCTTGGCATAGAAGACATAACGATTGTGAAAGCTGTATGGTATCCTGCAAACAGATATGATACACATAGCGAGGGAAATACCTGATATGCACATATGTGAAATTCACCCTATCATCTACTAATTCATAGAATTAGAAAGGATCCAAGATTGCCTTATCTATCTCACATCCTATGTTCCTAACAAGGAATTGGAATATAATATACAATAGTCCCATATATAGGGTCATATAATGATCCCTTAGGGGCAATATGCTAGGGTAGGGTTGTGACCTGCTTTACCCCCGCAGTTAAAATGACTGCCGCGAACAGGAAGTACTTCCCCAAGAGGAACATGGCAGTCACAAAGCTACAAAGAACAGCAAATGTTGGGTTGGCACGTAATCCCTCGTATAGGAAGCCGTGCTTTTGACAGAGCCTGGCAGGGCTGCACCTGACCCACTTGTGTATGTGAGGACCATCGGTGTCGCCTTAATGCATTGGCAGGCGTTCAACAGCGCCCTGCCTGGATTGTGCTGTGGTGAAGAGTTTGGCGATGTTATGCTTGGTAAAATGGGGTCCATGAAGGACAGACACACCTGTCACACCGAGCGACGTAGAAGATTGGTTCGTCCCAATCTGTCCTGCCAGAGTTGACAAACGGCTCCTGGTCAGTGGTTTGTCGTCCGACATTAAAACAGTGATCCAACAGCGCTTGCATTCGTATGTTACTGAGGACCGCCTGAGAGCTCGGTACTGTCCCTGCCAATCAGGTAGCTCGACTATGGAGAGGCACTGGGAGGCTGTTCCGGATTTTCTGTCGGACCCTTACGGCCAGCCAGACGTGGACACATACAAGAATCTGTTGACCGATGTTTTGCGTCCTTGCAGCAGGTGGCAATGGCATGGGCAGCACCATTTCTTGGCATAGAAGACATAACGATTGTGAAAGCTGTATGGTATCCTGCAAACAGATATGATACACATAGCGAGGAAAATACCTGATATGCACATATGTGAAATTGACCCTATCATCTACTAATTCATAGAATTAGAAAGGATCCAAGATTGCCTTATCTATCTCACATCCTATGTTCCTAACAAGGAATTGGAATATAATATACAATAGTCCCATATATAGGGTCATATAATGATCCCTTAGGGGCAATATGCTAGGGTAGGGTTGTGACCTGCTTTACCCCCGCAGTTAAAATGACTGCCGCGAACAGGAAGTACTTCCCCAAGAGGAACATGGCAGTCACAAAGCTACAAAGAACAGCAAATGTTGGGTTGGCATGTAATCCCTCGTATAGGAATCCGTGCTTTTGACAGAGCTTGGCAGGGCTGCAGCTGACCCACTTGTGTATGTGAGGACCATCGGTGTCGCCTTAATGCATTGGCAGGCGTTCAACAGCGCCCTGCCTGGATTGTGCTGTGGTGAAGAGTTTGGCGATGTTATGCTTGGTAAAATGGGGTCCATGAAGGACAGACACACCTGTCACACCGAGCGACGTAGAAGATTGGTTCGTCCAAATCTGTCCTGCCAGAGTTGACAAACGGCTCCTGGTCAGTGGTTTGTCGTCCGACATTAAAACAGTGATCCAACAGCGCTTGCATTCGTATGTTACTGAGGACCGCCTGAGAGTTCGGTACTGTCCCTGCCAATCAGGTAGCTCGACTATGGAGAGGCACTGGGAGGCTGTTCCGGATTTTCTGTCGGACCCTAAGGGCGAGCCGGACGTGGACACATACAAGAATCTGTTGACCGATGTTTTGCGTCCTTGCAGCAGGTCGCATTGGCATTGGCAGCACCATTTCTTGGCATAGAAGACATAACGATTGTGAAAGCTGTATGGTATCCTGCAAACAGATATGATACACATAGCGAATAAAATACCTGATATGCACATATGTGAAATTCACCCTATCATCCACTAATTCATGGAATTAGACAGGATCCAAGATTCCCTTATTTATCTCACATCCTATGTTCCTAACAAGGAATTGGAATGTAATTTACAATAGTCCCATATATAGGGTCATATAATGATCCCTTAGGGGCAATATGCTAGGGTAGGGTTGTGACCTGCTTCACCCCCCCAGTTACAATGACTGCTGCGGGCAGGAAGTACATGCCAAGGAAGAACATGGCAGTCACAAAGCTACAAAGCACAGCAAATGTTGGGTTGGCACGTAATCCCTCGTATAGGGATCCGTGCTTTTGACAGAGCTTGGCAGGGCTGCACCTGACCCAACTTGTGTATGTGAGGACCACCGGTGTCGCCTTAATGCATTGGCAGGCTTTCAACAGCGCCCTGCCTGGATTGTGCTGTGGTGAAGACTTCGGCGATGTTATGCTCGGTAAAATGGGGTCCATGAAGGACAGACACACCTGTCACACCGAGCGACGTAGAAGATTTGTTCGTCCAAATCTGTCCTGCCAGAGTTAACAAGCAGCTCCTGGTCAGTGGTTTGTTGTCCGACATTAAAACAGAGATCCAACAGTGCTTGCATTCGTATGTTACTGAGGAACGCCTGAGAGTTAGGTACTGTCCCTGGCAATCAAGTAGCTCGACTATGGAGAGGCACTGGGAGGCTGCTCCGGATTTTCTGTCGGACCCTTACGGCGAGCTGAGCGTGGACACATACAGGAATCTGTTGACCGATGGTTTGTGTCCTTGCAGCAGGTCGCAATGGCATGGGCAGCACCATTTCTTGGCATAGAAGACATAACGATTGTGAAAGCTGTATGGTATCTTGGAAACAGAAATGATACACATAGCGAAAAAAATACCTGATATGCACATATGTGAAATTCACTCTATCATCCACTAATTCATAGAATTAGAAAGGATCCAGGATTGCCTTATCTATCTAACATCCTATGTTCCTAACAAGGAATTGGAATATACTATACAATAGTCCCATATATAGGGTCATATAATGATCCCTTAGGGGCAATATGCTAGGGTGGGGTTGTGACCTGCTTCACCCCCGCCGTTAAAATGACTGCTGCGGGCAGGTAGTACATGCCCAAGAGGAACATGGCAGTCACAAAGCTACAAAGAACAGCAAATGTCGGGTTGGCACGTAATCCCTCGTATAGGGATCCGAACCTACCCTGACAACATGGAAGCCGGCCGCACGGCCGCTGAATTAGCTCCGACAACCACCAAAATCCAAAAATTCGGTAGCGAGATCCCGCAGATCCCGCAGTAGGTAGTAGGCGGAATCGCGAGCTGTCGCGTGCAGAGACTGGTCCCCGCGTGTCGCAAGAGGCATTGTGGGGTCCAGCAGGTGAAATTGGTAGTTTTCTTCAGAATCAAAATTAAAGGCAAAGTGAAATCACACTTTGAAACAATTCCGAAGGTAACGGTATCTGCAAGACGGCGCAGCGCGATAGTGCCAAAATTTTTCGTTTGGCAAAAACTGCCAGAGCCAGAGACGGGAGAGCGTGCCGGTAGCTTAGGAATGTGCCTGCAACAGGGAACACGTAGGAAAGTAGAGATAGAGGTCAGGGAAGCCAAGATGAATGAAACCTGATATCTTGATGGCCTTCGGCCAGGAGACTGTTGCCCCGGGGGGCTAATGGTCCTGTCATGCAATGCAACGCGGGGCAACCGTGGCAACGGTCCTTAGAGCAACCACAGTATTTTTTTTCACAACCTTGAACACTGACAGACTGTGATTGATGTCTTGTGCCGTGCTATTGCCTTGCGATGCGTCACTGTGTTGTGCCCGCCTTTGCCTTGTGCCATGCTTAGGCTACTAAAAACACGGCCACGATTGCCCTACCGTGCGCGTGGTAGCTCACTGAATAAAGGAAAGAGGTCACGATGGCCTCAGGGTAAAGGATCGAACACACTAGGCACAAATGAAAACATCGGTACAATGCCCACACCTGTCACCTTCATGCTTCAGACAGTTTATGAGAGCTTGAATGTTCTTGATGTGCTTGATGTGCTTGACCTAACGCTTGTAGTAACGAGTGAGCTCTTGCTTGTAAGAAGTAAGCTTGCTTGATTACTTGCTTGAAAAGACAGAAACAAGGCCTAGCCAAAGGCCCACTCGAAAACAGGCCTGCCATAAAATGAAATGTGATCGCCAAGCGGCCAAAGCGCCGCCAGTGTACTGCTGGAAAGCAACGGCCATGGCTATGATGCTCTTACCGCCGGGGGCACGGGTCAGTTAAGGGCCGCGTTCCTGTTGTTCTGCTTAACATAGCATGTGTGCGACACGTGATGCACCACTTAGAGGGTAAAGGAGGAGGTACGGAGATGGGATGAGGGTGTGAGTAGACACACTTAAAATGACACACCTCTTAACCATATAATAATAACCTGACCTCACCTGCTAACCCACCAAGTAGGAGCTATTTTAGGTATACATATCATATATATACACAAAAGAGCGATGCACGCCAACAAACACAAGACATACCAATGCGCGCACGACCAATGGCGGAGTGAAGAGGTACACAGTCCCCTGGAGGGCGTCACAGAATGTGGGCCTCGGGCCAGCGGCCTCGGAGCACGTGGTGGTACACGCCCATAGACACAAGAGCTCCCAAAAACCACTCACGTACATACAACAAATGGTAAACACATTCTCAATAGAACACGTGTATATATATGCCACCTTGTTGCTTGGTGTTCGTGTCTGTCTTGGGGGCGTGTGTATAGTCACTTAGGTTAGCTTGCATGTTACCTTTGTCAGTGGTTGTGTCACCGGCGGGCGCTAAAGCAGGGCGTAACCTCCATGTGCAACCTTGAAGAGGTAGCCCATACTGTCCCGCTGGTGTATCAGCCCGCCAAGCTTCTCAGAGCCCTATGACACGCCCCGAAGGAGCATTACCCCCCCTACCCCTTTACACCGTGTATGACGGTGCATGTTTGCACCTCCGTGTGTAAACTTGCTATGCTGTACACGGTTACAAAACCCAAAGGAAACCCTAGGTCTTGCTTGACCGGGGGGGGGGGGTGTGATAACCTACGTAATAGCTAACCATATACTCCCGTAATGGAATTAACGGCATGCACACACACGCACGCAATCAATTGATTCGGGCCCTGCGACGTAGAGACGTCAGGATAGCGTCAGGATGGCGTCACGATAGCGTCAGGATGACGTCAGGATGGCGTCAGGAGGGGGTAAGGATGGCGTCAGGATGGCGTCAGGATGGCGTCAGGATGCGTCAGGATCGCCGTCAGGATGCCGTCAGGATGATGGGTAGTTTGGCGTCAGGATGGCGTCAGGTTGCGTCAGGATGCGTCAGGATGGCGTCAGAAAAACGGTAGAATAGCATCAGGATGGCGTCAGGGAGTAAAGAAGGTCCCTACCAGGACCGGCCCCCGCTGTGCCCCTTCCGCCTGTTACCCCTGCTGATTTACTCCGGATCAACGATTGCATTTCTCAAAATCCTCAAAGTCCAGGGTCCAAAATCCAAAAATATAGAAAATGTAATCCTCCTTCAACCCTGAACAGCAACCAGATCCCACAAATACAGCAATAGCCCAATTCACAATCGAAATCAGGCTGCGGGCTTCCGTTCAGCACACCGGTCGTCTCACGGTGGCGGGCATGTACAAGAATTGCACCAAAGAGGAAAGCCCTGAAATTGGCATATGAACACAAATAATGCAAAGTTGGGGAAGGAGGTAAACATACACATTCACAGCCATAAACCCCTCATTCCCTGGACTCAAGACCTTCCCTTGACTCACCAACATATTGCCCTGAACCAGGTCAAATGAGATGGTTGAATGCCATGTGTCACAAGTCATTAAATAAACCCCAAAAATGTGTTCACTCCCAAGCCTATATATCCTAGCCCAATACAGGAGGTGGCGTGTCATGGCCTAGAGTGGCACTCAGGACCATGCCCTACCCTGACATAACCTTGGTTGGACTTGGAGTCGAATGGGCTTGGAGATATGCCCCATGAGTTTGAACTCATAACATCCCAAAAAACTGCCAATTCACACCGTATTGGCGATATATCAAATATATGCTCAAAATTGAGGTTACCACTTATCCGATGGCTCAAAGCATGCATGGAATCGAAGTCTAGCATTCATGGAGGATAGTGACCAAACGCCAATGCCCATGTACATCCCCACTTTACCCGCGAAACCCCTTCAGATATGGGCGCCACCCACTGCCCAAGTCAGCCCATGATCTTGAGACCAATTCTTGTGATCCTTCGTGCGCCAAGCCAAATGGAGTACGTGATCCGGCATATGGTGGTGTTCAACTCCAAAGCATATGCCAACATATGAACAACATACCATGGTTGGACTCTCCATAGGCTTCTTGCTGTTTGCCGACCAGGTAAGTACACAAAATACAAAAATGAGCAAAAATTGAGGCCAAAACCATGAAAATATGTCCAAATACAAAGTTGTCATGATAGTATATCTCTATGCTCACCCATGATCTCTGCTCATGGTTCGATACACAAATGATTGGCACCATTTGCAAACAATTCTTCCAGTTGGATCTCCAATCGGGCGCATGTAGGTACCTTCGCCACTCATATCAACATGCCCCATGAAAATGGGAGTGCACCCATGGATCTCTTTGTCAAACATACCATGAGCAATACATACGCGGTAGACTTAGTCTAGCGCTTTGAATTCCACAATTGGGACATGAGCAAAGCCCTTGTCACGTGTGGCTCCCCATCTCTTCGGCCACACGAAGATATATGACATGGGCGTGAGCATATCAAGACATATATCATGCATATAACACATACCCTCAAAATGTGGCTCCCACCACGATATGCCATGTCCCTCCATGGTCATAACTTCACGTTAAAAATACGTGGGAGCCCAAGAAAAGTATCTATGCAACCCCAACACTCATGCGGTACACTCGAAAGTCACATTAAAATATTCGGTTGCACGGTCCAAGAGTTATATATCACTTTATACCCTCTTGACCATTATCCCTTGCTACACCGGGCATGTGTACACACCAAAGGCGTTTGATGCTTCCTAAATTAAGTTGAGACCAAGGCGCTTGCAACGCAACCTTCATTATTCTCTTTCCTCACACTCGCTCGTAGATATGGCCCTTCAAAGTGGTCCCACGATTCACTTTTGTTTCCCTTATATCTCCAAGTCAAATGGCTGGCAAGTATAAGGGAAACCTGATTCGGGCATAGGGAAAAGAGTATGACCACTCGAAGAAGACCAAATCAAGTGCGGCGATGTCGAAGGCGAAAATCCGATTTCGACATCGCGAAAAATTCCGATTAAAATTTCGAGTGCTTATTTAGAAAATTGCGGAAGCAACGAACCCTTTACATATGAAATCTGACCCTTCATCGGAGTTTCCGCCAAAATATCTGGAAATAACAGTTAACCAATCGGTTAACGCAAAATCGCGAGCCAACTGACAGTCGCCGATACATTGACCATCAGAACGAAAGGCTGAAAAATTACGGAAACATTATGATAATAAAACCCTGTTGATTCCTGATATTCCGATGTATAAATCTCCGCTGGCGGCGCCTCGGTTCTGAATATGGCCGCTCGTAGCCGGAATGGCCAAACCTATCACACTATCACATCCGCTTAGTTCAGGTGGACGGGAGGGTATGATATCAGCCAATGGCGGCTTGCCGCCACATAGATACACACCCCAAGTGACCTAAAGATGGCCACGGGGGTCCGAACCGGCTTCACCCCCCTTCTCAGAGCGTTGTTACCGCTCGGAAGTCATTGAAGAGAGGACGGGAGGACCCCAATGGGCTCCAACCCCCCCCTCCATGTCCCAAGGACACATGGAGGCCCCACACACGTCGTCGGCGTCCCCCAAGCCCCAAGGGAGGGGTGAGGACACTGATACTCAGCGCCCTACGCCATATCCGGTCTCCTCTTGATCTACAACATGGACCAAGGGGATCAAAGATAGAAAAACGTCGTCGGTCCACCTAAATAAGTATACCACAATGAAATATATATGTGGAGATCGAGTGAAGGGGGTATATGGCCAATCAAGGCCGAAAAATCCCCGGATGAGGGCCCTGACTTGTCTCCCCAAGCACAGAAACAGACAAAACGCCAAGGGGGGGATCCATTACGGTGCGACAGCAGCAACCAAATGGACCAACACGTCCTTGACATCCAAAGAAATATTCTTGTTCTTTAGGTAGTCCATCCAGACCGTGGTATACCTCGGCACGAAACTGCTCGGAGGCTCCCACGAATCCCTGGATGCGGCAAATCCCTTCCAACGGACTTTATAAAGCCTACCCCCAGGCGTCCCCGGGTCCGGCTTGTCCGCCAGGATGTTCTCAGCGGTGAAGTCGTCGTCCTCACCCTCGTCGTCCGAGTCCACATCGCCGGCCGTGAACTCGAAGGTGACGGGACGTCCGCTGGGGTCGGGGGCTCGGGGACGAAGCTGGGTATGGTCGCGGTCCAGGTTCTTGTTATCCCCCACACGAACCGCATACACATCCTGCCCGACCTTCCGCACGATTACCCCCGGCACAACCAAGATGCCTGCCGATGTCTGGACAGGACATCCTTGTGGTGCCGCTCCACCCACACGGTGTCTTGGAGAGCATACTTCTGGACCTTTCCCTGCTTGAAGTACTTGGCCCTCTTGTGGTGCTCGTCCTGAAGTGCCTTGCACACCTTGGCCGCCGTGTCATCCGCCTCAGCCATCATAGCGTTCGCATCCCGGGCCACTTTGCCATGGTTCAACCACGGGAGAGTGCGTGACACTCGATCCCGTAGGAACAGGATGCGATGGGGCGACAGTCCAGTGGGTCCCGGAAGGTCGTGATACGCCTGGAGCACTCTCCACAGCGAGTTATACCAGTTCCGGCCCGGTTCGTCAATGTGCAGCTGGCGGAACTTCTCGAACATCTGCCGCCCGGCCACCTCAGCCCGGCCATTCGACCGGCTGTGGTATGCCACGGTCTTGGCGTGCCGAATACCCATGTGCTTGCACATCGTCTTGAACCACGTCCCCACGAATTGACTGCCCCGATCGCTGCAGATGACAGCTGGGACATCGAAAATCGTCAGCCAATGCCTGATCATGGCATTAGCGACGGTCTTGGCCTGCAGCCCCACTCCATGCTTGTCCTTCTTGTCCTTCTTCTTGGACTTCTTGCCAGGGACCGCCACGATATACCCACTGTGCCTGTCCACCGCCAGGATGACACAATCGTAGGTCTCTCCTTCCACGGTGACCTCAGGCATGGCGAATACATCCATGGCCACGGACCGCATAGGGGCCTCCGGTATAGCCGTATACACCGGGTTGCCCGCTGTGGAGTGGTAGGGGCTCTTCGTGGCCCGACAGACGGCACAGTCGCTGCAGTACCTATCCAGGATGGCATATTACCCTGGAGGGAACTTGAAGCGCCACTCCAGGTCCTGCTGCATCTTGTCTCGGCCAGGGTGCATGAGCTGGGCGTTGTGCCAATGGTCAATGAGCTCCTCCACTCGGTTCTCGGGCACCAGCAGCTTGTCCTTGAAGAACAACTTGTCGCCATCCTCGGTCAAGCCCTCGGGCCATTCGTCGTCTGACGGGGCGCTCACGGCATTCCAGTACTTGCTCCAGTGCTCGCATGCCGCATAGTCATCCGACCAATCCTCTGTGAGCACCGACCTGACTAGCTCTACAGGGGCCACCATCCATTGCTCGAGGGTTTCCTCTCCAATGGCTTGGACGCGGGCGCCCCGGAACTTGGCCAGGTCCGTGGGGTTTGCCATCACCACAAAGCACTTGACCCCCTCTTGCTCCATGGCCTTCTCCATCTCGATGATGCGCTTGGCCTCCTCGGTCTCCTCGGCGTCGCCATGGCTGGATATGTCCATCCAAGCCTTGCCCGCGGGGTAGGCCCATCGACTGAGGCAATCTGCCACAGTGTTGTCCTTCCCCGGGACGTATACGACGCTGAGGTCGAACTTGGCGAACGTCTCGTGCCACCGGGCCCTCCTTGCCGCCGGTCCCGAGGGGGTGTCGATGTGCTCCTTGTGCCAGTTCTGCAAGGACTGATGGTCTGTACATACCACCACCGGTTGCAATCCGCTGTGGTCAGACCACTTCCTGAGCGCACAAACAATGGCGTACGTCTCCTTCTCCCTCGCGGTCCAGGTGCGGCGTTGGCCCTCAGCCAGGATCCGACTCCAAAACGCCACGGGTACGTGCGACCCGTCGTCCCGGATCTGCTCGAGGACTGCCCCTACGGCATAGTCCGAGGCGTCCGTCCGTAGCACGAATCCCTTGTCCGGGTCCACCAAGAATAGTCCCAGCTGCCCCAGGAGTCGCTCCTTCAGGCGGCTGAACGCATCTTGGGCCTCAGGGGTGCAGGCAAGCTTCTTCTTGCTCCCCTTCCGGCCATCGAACTTGCCCACTTGCAGCATCTTGTGCAGCGGCCCCGACAGTTCTGCATACATTCGGACATAGCCCGAATAATAGTTGCAGAACCCCATGAAGGATCGGAGTTCGCTGATGGTCTGGGGCTTTTCCCAGTGGTGCAGGGATGCCAGCTTCCCAGGCATGGGACGGCGTTGCCCGTGACCAACCACGTGACCCGCGAACTCCACTTCCTTCACGAAGAGTGAGGCTTTGGTGGGCTTGCACACCATTTTGTGCTTGTCCAACTCGCTGAGCACTCGGCGCAGATCCTTCTCAAGCGCGTCCATGAGCTCGTCCTCAGTCATGTTCTCCGTGCCGGACCCGATGATGATGTCATCCACGAAGGGATCGGCACAGTCCCGGACAGGACCGAGTAGGTCCTCCATCATGCGCTGGAAAGCGGCGTTGCCATTCTTGGCGCCCATAGGCACCACTTTCCACTGCATGGGCCCCAGCGGCGTCGACATCGCTGTGCAGGGCCTGGAGTCCGGGTGTAGCGGCATCTGGTGATAACCGTGTTTCAGGTCTAACACCGTGAAAATCCGCTTTTTCTGTTGTTTTCGGAGGATGGAGTCGATCAGGGGAAGCGAGTACGAGTCGTGCTCGGTCTGCTCGTTCAAACCTCTGTAATCAACCACCAACCTCCACTCGCCCTTCTCCTTCTTGGGCACGATGAAGGCTGGGCTGGCCCACTCACTGTTGGAGGGTTCGATCCATCCCCGCTCAATGAACTCGGCCAACAGCTTCTTCATGGCCTCGGCCCGATCGCCCTGAAGTTGGTACTCCCGATGACGATAGATCTTCGGGTTCGGCTTCAGCTTGATCTTTGCTGTACCAAACCTCCCGCGATCTGGAGGGTTCTTGTTGGCGACGCCACTGAATAGCCGCGGATAGGCCTTGATCAGCCTCTCCTTCAGCTCGGCGACCTTCGGGTTCTCCTGGGCCTCTTCAGCCGCTTGCTTCGGTATAGACACAACCGACCGCACTGCGGTATAGGCCTCTTCCAGGTCCGATTCCGACTTCTCCTCGTCCGATATGCCGTCTTCATCGTCGTGGGGCATGCTTCCCACCGATAATCTTCGAAAATTTGCTGCCTCGGGCTGGGGACTGTCGCTATCGACACCCATTCTTGGAAAATCCCATGTTGGTGGGTCCGACCCAACCGGACCATCGTATTGGTCCGCGATGTGATCCATGACCCTCGCCACGAACTCATCCTTCTCGTACTTGCCGGTGACCAACATCTTGTCATCCCACCAATGCGGAGATGTGACCATGGCCCGCCTCTTCTTGGCTGCCACACGATCGTGCATCCCCATTCGCATGTAGTTGACGACATCATCGATATCGGAATGGGACAGGATGTCAATGCCATCCACTGGCTGATCCGTCCCCTCCTTGGGCTCAAACATGACCTTCATGGGCACCGCCTCCACCCTACGGATGAGTGCTTCATCACCCGTGGGCTGGGCTTGCGCCCCATCCACCAGGAAAGCCTTGGTACCCCACGCTTGACCCGGGGAGGGCATTGATACACCCTTGGCGTCGATGAACAACTCCTCCTCTGGCCCGAATGACATCTCGTTCAGGGTGATGGAGTCCAGCGTTGACTTGAGACCCTCCAGCGGACATGGGGTGGATCCTATGCCGGTTATGACCAGGATCCCCTTCGCCCTATCCGCGATGATCTTCTCCACCGTACGTCTGGTATTGTCCAGGGAGCCATGCCAATACATGGGTCCCCACTCCTTCAAACCCCAATGCCTGTGCCAGGCTGAGTCTCCTCGATGCCAATGCCTCCTACACTTCCGCAGAAGTGGGGCATCCCGGGAAGCGAAGACGTCCGTCTCGGGCGCTTCGGCTCCCAGCGTCTGGATCATCCTGTCGTACACCTGCGGCGCCATTCCATACTCCGTGAGCTGAACTCCGCGGTCTCCTCTGGACTTGGCACCCACAGCTTGCACCGCTCGGACGATCCGATCCTCTTCCTCAGCATTCCATTGGGATGATCCGCATGCATAGTCCGTGGACAGCCATGAGAGGCATTCATCATCCTCCCGGACCAGCGTTGCACGATGGGGAAGGGCTCCAATGTCGTTTGCCACCATGAAGTTATACCCCATGATCATATCCCAATCGGTAATGTCGGCCACATAGAAGTTCCCGGATAGAGTGCTTCTCTTCGCCTGATCAGGGCGGTTCAAGCACTCATGCTCCCAGAATTCCATACTGATGGTGGCCTCATGGGTGCCCCCAGCCATGATCTCTCCGTTGGCGACCTTCAGGCGTACCGGTCTCCGGCTGGGCTGCAGGAGTTCCTCCTTGAGCAACCCTCTCCGGACCAGGCTCACCTGGGCACCCGTATCCACCAACACATCCACCACCTTCTCCTCTCGTCCGCACCGTACTCGCACTTTCAAGTGCAACTGCCGCTCGTCGCCATGAGGTGTATGGACGACTCTCACGGCATGCAACTCTAGCACGTCCGGGTGCATCAGGACTTCAAGGGTATGGTCACGGATGGTGTAGATCTTGGGTTGGTCCTGCCCGTCCACGGGGCTCTCCGTGGTCGCTCCTTCCTTCTTGCCATGTCCCGTACCCACATGTACTTCCCTTGGCAGGGCGCTCCTGGGGTTGGGAGTGGCGAAACTCAGTGGTTTTGGCTCTTCTGGAGCCTTCTTCGGCACCCGATGTGCCTTCGCTTTCTCTGGGATTCCACTGATTTTCGGAGGAGAGACCTCCGAGGTCCCACTCCCGTGGGGACTCCTCTACACTTGGCTTCCCGCAGCCCCTTCCGGCTGCGATCCGCCAAAACTTTGTCCACCACGTTGCTGGGCTTTGAGTTCCTCCAATGTCCTCAACATGTCCTCAGCAACCTCCTCGATCGACCTCACTCGTCGGTCTTGGCCAGGTCCACCACCATAGCCTCTTCCTCCGCCTTTTCCTTGGCCTTTGCCTTGGCCTTTTCCCCCGTCTCCGCCCTTCGCCTTCCAATCGGAAATCCGCTGCTCCTTGGGCTTCTTCTCGGGGTGGGCGGCGAAGTAGGCCTTCTTGTCTGCCTCATACACCTTGCACTGACGATGGTCGTGTGCATGGTTGTTTCCCTTGCCATAACAGACCCAGCAACCGTCGTGCTGAGACCTGTACTCCCGGAACGAGAGCGGTGGGTTCCCGATCCTCCTTGGCGCTCTGCTCTTATTGGGTCCCACCTGGCTCCATCTGGACCGATCCTGCCCATCATTCCTCACGTTGTGCGCCACAAACGCGAAGAAATGGGCCCCCTCGTGATCCTCCCGTGACCCAGTCCAGTGGTCTTGGCCGCTTCCACTACCATCCTCCGCGGAGTTGGCCGTGTCCTCCTGGATCTCCCGATGATGGCGGTCTTCTCGGTGGCCTCGTTGTCCATGACCATGTCGATCCTGCACGTGGGCCTCGTTCTTCGCATTGAGCTTCAACTCCACCGTGATGTACTTCACGATCTCGTCAAGGCTCATGCGGGCGAAGATGACTTGCATCCTCAGCGGCTCCCCGCGCCTCCACTCCACGTTGTTGAGGCGCAGCAACCTTTGCCCCATGGAGTCTCCAAACACCTCCACGTACACGGCGTTCTTCAGTCCCAACATCCGGTCGGGTTCGCCCAGGTTCCTCCTGAAGAACTCCATGATACCCGCATGGGTATCCTCCGCCGCCATAATCCTCACCGCCACCCGCTTCTTGGCGCGCTTCTTCTCCTAGTCCTCCACTCGTCTCTTCCAGTTGCCGGGGAGGACGTCCTTCAGCAAGTGGCGGATCTCACTGGCCTCGTTCCAGTCTTCCACCAGCTTGAGGCATCTGCGGTACTTCCGCAGATACCGGTTCCACTCCCAAACCCGCAACTCACCGCGGTCCAGCGGCAGCGGGATGGACCACAAGTCCTCCAGCTTCTGGTTCGGAGCGTCCACCCGGTCCTCATCCTCCAACCACTGGAGGCAGGCCTGCTCCGTACGGATCAATCCTTCCCGGATCTGATCCCGCAGCTCCTCCTTCAGGTCCTGCGCCAGCCGTTGTGGGAATGTCCGACATACCCACTTGTCCCGCGGCGCTCCCCGCATCTCGCCGACGACCTCCTCGGCGAAGTCCTCCCAATCCAGGATGAAGTCATCCAAGTTGGAGGGGTTGCCATCGTAGTAGGGGATTTTGATTCTTCTGAGGTCGTCAATCCTGATGGCGTCTCCGACGTCTCCAGCCACCACTCCACCGAGACGGATACCACCTGTGGCCGGGGGGTGTGAGTACACTCCCCGTACATCCCTCTCCTCCATGGAGTGCGGTCCAGTTGGGCCTGAACCCATGTGGTTTGGAATGCGGGAAGGACTTGCTCCATCGGCCGTCCATATCCCCGTATTGGGGTCCTTCGCCCACAGGTTTCCGCCCGGGTGACCTCGACCATGTCCGTCGGCGCTTCCCATGGTTCGCCCCTGCATGGTCTGGTTCTCGATCTTCTCTTCCGCATAAACTACCATGTTCGTCGTGATCGGTACATCCTGGGCGGCATGGGACATCTGTACCGTCAGGCTCCTCGGGTCCGTGGTTACGTGCCCTTCCCGCATGGACCCAGCCGGTGCCGTGTGTTCCCCGAGCATTGTGGATTCGCTGAACATTGGAACAAACGGCAGAGCACCCGGGTCAACACGCGGAGGCGCGTATGGTGCCTCTGCAGGGCCGCCCATGGGTTTCTCCATGGCGCTCCTGAGGGTCTTAACCCGCTCCACCAGCTCTACCGCGGCCGGCTTTGCCGGGAGCTCCGGACCCGAGGCGAGGGGCTGTAGCTCCTCCAGCCTTTTCAGGCGTCCCGACATGTCCTCCACCAGGTGGAGGAGGCTGTCCACCACTCGCTGCTGCTTCTCCAGGGCCAGCTCCAGATTCTCCCGGTACCGGTCCCGTTCCGCTCGCAGCTCCTCCATGTCTTTCTCCGCGGCAGACTGGTCATCCAGGATCCCCGCGACGTCCTCCTCTAGACCGTCCTTGGCGTTGTCCAGGCGGTCAAGGCGATGCACGATGGCGTCCATCCCCATCTTCGGGTACTTGCCCATGAGGAAAGACACGTGCTCGCAGTGGCACGCAGCGTGCTTTCCGCCAGATTCAGCGCATCCCGCGGTTCCCGGCACCTCAGACTCATCACCCATAGGCGTATCGCCTATGGCGTCCGTCTCTGGTCCCGTGTGCCGGGGCACAGGTGCCGTCCGGGCCCTGGCTGGCCTCTCCAATCCCTCGGCATCGTGCTTCAGGGCGGGCTCGGGGGCCGTATGCGCCCTGGCGATCGGCGCGGACATCTCCGACTCCGAAGGTGGCTCGTAGGCTGTCCGATAGCCCTCGGAGTGCCCCTCGGATTCCCACAGCCTGACTGGGCTGGGGTCCGTGTCCATAGCCCCGGCGTCCCTTGCCGCGGACTTTGGTGACCCGCGCTTCCGGTAGCGCCTGGCCCATCCTCCACTGCTGCCTGAATGGCAGGCCTCATCAGAGTCCTCCGCGGCGGAGCGGAGGTTGCATGCCTTTCGGCAGCGACGCTCACACATGGAGACCAGGTCCTCCATGTCACGTCCTCCTCTTCCCGAATGTCGTTCTTCTCTTCGGGCTTCAACTTCCGGAGTTCGCCATGCTCTTGAACGTCTCGGTCCTTCTATGGCTCCAATCTCCGGCGTGGTCTCCACCGAGAGAAAGATGTCCTTGAATTATGCCCTAGGTCTTTTGATGTATTCCTGCAGGTTTTGTAGTTGAAAACCCCAAACCAAAGCAGCAAGTAGAGCAAGGACTGAATGTGGATCGAATCAATGATTGGTTTTGGAATCCAGTGTAACACAGAAGGGCTGCAGATAGACAAAGCAGGTTTATACACATAGATTCAATCACAAATGGATAATACAAAAGATTTTAAATGAAAATTGGTCAGACTCTAGCCTCAGAGGTTGCATTGGGCACTTCATGTGCACTCTTTTGGGTGAAATGGTGCTGGTTAGGACTGAGGGGCATAGATGTCAGGACCACACAGAAAATGACTTGGCCAAGCAACTGAATTCAGAAACAGTTACAAAGTAGGACCACAATAAGTGGTAGAAACAATTGAGTATAGGTGTCTTGGGGTGGGAGACCACTTAGGCTTAACCTCCAAGGCCAACAAGCATGAAATGCCTGAATTTTTTTGGTATGTCCTCCATGAAGGAAGGTACCTCCGCTCAGTTGAGTGGTAGGGGTGAACTTCATGGGGGGGCTAGGGTGGCAACCCTAGTTACTTTGAGAAAGTGTACTTTAGGCAACAAAAGAGAGATAAAAACACTTAAGTTTGTCTTAGCATCAACAAAGGGTTTTAAGGGGGGCTTAGCCTGGATCAAGCCCTCCAAGAAAGACATGGCAGTGACTCTTTCTTACTCCCCCCTGGAGTACTAGGTCATGAAGCTAGTAGGACCAAGGAAAAGGGCTGAAATATTCCCAACATTACCTCAAAAAAATGCATTAAACTTACCAAAAACATCCTCATCACTTCATAGAAGCCTATCACACTGTAGGTACCCTTGAAAAACAGTGTAATGTACCGTGAATGATGTCTCTTCGATGGGGCATTCCTCAAAAGTCGCCGGCGTGCGACGAAAACGTTTGGAAAAAGTTTGGGGGTAGTGGGAATTGAACCCAGGACTCCCTCCCTAGAGCCAATGTGCTTGCCCACTAGGGTACAGTCGAACGCTCTAATGCGGACGGCTATCGCTGTATAAACAGCGTTTTAGTATACGTCCTGACCAAGGGCCAGGGCGGAGCAATACTCCCAATGGAGGACACAAACCTCCAGGAGCTGAAAAAAATAGAAAATGGAACCAGCAGGGAGTGATTCCTGCGGTTTAGCGGAAGGGGTTGCGATTTAGCAAGTGAAATCGTTAAAAATCGACGAAACCACGCGGGAAATCGTCATTTTTACACATAACTCAAAGTCGCAGACAAGCGCAAAGGAAGCGGACTCCAAGAAAAGGGTTGCGCAAGCGTAAACGGCTTTTGGAAAAGAAGGTATGAGCCGTAGTTTTTATAGTTTTAAAGGAAATTTTTGCACAGTTGCATCAAAAGTTTTATAAACTTCAGAGAAAAGCATTCAAAT
Source organism: Eutreptiella sp. 'Long Island Sound 2002' (assembly GCA_964036045.1). NCBI lineage: Eukaryota > Euglenozoa > Euglenophyceae > Eutreptiales > Eutreptiaceae > Eutreptiella > Eutreptiella sp. 'Long Island Sound 2002'. Next base: position 116,183,892 of record OZ038381.1, read on the forward strand.
TCAGCCCACACCACAGAGCAGTTCAACAACCCGTCTCTCAGGTATGTCTGTGTCACCTCACACTCACGCATTGCGTTCGTGTTGGTTGTTCCGTCAAAACGTTAGGGTTGTCAACGCTGTGCTCGTTGGGGGGTCGGGTGTTCTTCTCTCGTCCTCTGCACAGGTAAAAGCAGGAATGAAAGGTATGTGATGCGAATGGAGCGCGCAGCGCGCACGTAGGGTTAGAATATGCGCTGTGCTCGCGATGCATGTGCCTAATCGAGGCATCCACACGCTGTGACGCTTTACCTGTATCCGAAATTCACCGTTGTTTTCTTCTTCACAGGTAAGTACAGAAAGCGTTTGTTCGTGTGCGGCCGTGGCGTTAAAGTTGAGTTGCTTAAAACGCTTAGGTTTGTTTTGTGTTCGTTTCAATTCGGCATTCACACGATGCATGGTGAGTAAGGTAGGTCAGCCCAGGAGGAGCTCACCTCCTGGTTGAGTCAGTGGTTCAGCCACCCTTCCCTGCGTGCACATGATGCATTAAAGGGTAGGCCACGCGAATTGCGCACGGTAAACCTTGTTTAGGTTACCCAGAGGCTCCTCGGTACGTTCTTTAAGAGAACCCGAGGAGTTTCTTAAAGCTTGCTTGCTTGACAGGGGTAGCTGAATCTTCAGCGTGTTTGCGAACAGTGTATTATAGGTCACACTGAGAAGGGTATAATACCTGGAGTGTGGCTTGGTTCCTCCGTCGCAAACGCCCCTTCATTTGCCTCTTTTGTACAGGTAGGAGAGGTTAAGGGTGATTGGTGCACGCAGCAGCTGCCTTCGGCGGCTACCATTTTTCTGCCCCAGCAAAACAGGGGCGCTGATCACAAATCAAATCACTGTGCCTCAGCCAGTACTGGCGAGGGCAGTTCGACCTCAACGACATCTGCGCTGTGCACGCAACGAGAGCACCCCTTCCCTCCAAGCCCTAGCAGGGGAAACGCGTTGTGGCGTCCCCTGTTAGGCCACAGCTGCTTAGGAGCGCTGTGTTCTCTTGTCCTTTTCACAGGAGGGCCACTAGGGCCTGAGTCTTCCTGGACTGCAGCCCCAAGTAGCGTGTGTAGGGGTTAGGGTCAGCAGGACTGGCAGGAGTGGAGTGCAAGTGATGAGTGCTCACCCTGCCTTCGAAGGCCGGTGCTGGCGTTAGTGAGTGTAGTGTAGTGGTGTCTCCTGTCCCGCGTGCTTTTCCTCGTCGGCAGGGGAGTGCGTTAGCTTTTGGCCTGTAGCAAAAATGGGCGTTTTGTATGCCCTTAGCACACTTGGCCACCCCTCCCCTCTTAGTAGGTAGGGCTTTTGCCGTCTTACCCCAAGGATAGGCGCCAGCACAGAAATTGGGCGCCATAGGAGTGGTAATAGTACCTGATTAGGACCTTCGGTCCGACGTCAGCGAAGCCCGGTCTCCGGGAGCCACGCTGGGGAGAGAAGTGAGACACATACAGACATACGTAGCACACTTAGGGGTATGGTAAACCCTGTAAGGAAGGGTAGAACCCCATGGGTCTGGACCAGTCAGGGGTCCTAACCGTGGGCTCGCTTGTCCCCAAGGAGGGAAGACACACCTTGCCTCATAACACCTTGCTTGTCATTCCCCCCTGGTGTAGGAAGCCACCGTTCTTCGTTGGCTCACCAAGGTCATTACATTAGGGCAGTACCCATGCAACACATGGTCAACAAGGCACACACTCGCTGGGTGGTTGCAATCATGATAAGCGGCCACCTGGCTCACGCTGGAAACCATAGGCATGGGTCTGCAGGGCACAGACAGGGTCAGTGCAGTGCTCAGTATGCAGTAGTCTGTGAAAAACCAATGGCCTTCGGCCAGGGAGTGGTTGTCACGGGGGGCTAACGGTCCTGTCCTGCGATGCAATGCGGGGCAACTGTGACAACTGCTCTTACACCCATACACAGGCACGTCTGCAGAAGAGTGCTCACTGCACCTGTCAGTAGACTGACACAGGGATATTAGTTTCGCTTCTTACGCTGGGACATAGTCTCAGCACGGGTTAGGAGCTGCCCCTCGTTGTTCTCAAGGAGGTAAGTGCGGAAGATGGGGTTGATACTCCCATCTGGTTGTATGAAGGCTGACATAGGTACCCAGGTCGCCTCAGACAACCCATAGCCATCCCACAGGGTAAGGAATTTCGAGCCCTGTTTATACTCGTGGCGAGCAATACCTGCAACCACGTAGTAACCATCGACTGCCATCTCATCGGCAGTCATCTCTTCAAGTTCGTCTGCCTCCTCTGGACTGGCAGCGTTCTCTAGGTCTATCCGTTCAATCTCACTGTCGCTGAGGCGCCACTCATCCCAAGACAAGTCGTCAGGGGAGTGATAGTGCCTCAATTGCTTAGGTGCACACAGCAGTTCACCACCTAGACGTGGACTGCACCTAACATGGATCCTCGATCCATCTATCCTGATGATACGATAGGGTCCAAAGTAAGGGTCCTGTAGGCAGTTACGTGGCCAGGAGGGTAGGCGTGAATGGTGTACCAAAACAAGGTCACCAACCTTGAAGCTGGCAGGTCGCCGTAGGCGGTTCCGTCGGCTCTGTTCACGGTCACGAATGTGCCTCAGGTTAGTACCAGCCTGGTTAGCCAGAGACTGCTTGTGTTCCAGCGAATCTCCCACAGGGCTCTTGAAGTCCTCAGGAAAGGGGGTTTTGAAGAACCAAGCAGGTCGTCCTCCATGGAACAGTTCGTGGGGGGTGAAACCCGTAGAAGAGCTCCGCTGTGAGTTCATGGACAGCACTGCCCAGGGCACTAGGCGTACCCAGTCCTTGGTGCGCTCCTGTTTCATCAGGATCCTTAAGTTTTGCTCCACCACACGGTTCTGTCTCTCACAGAGAGGGTTAGACGTGTGGGTATAGGGCACACCTGTGGTTACCTCCACGTTGAGGGCATTTAGCACTCGATTGTACCACCCAGTGTCACTGCGGATGCGTACGTCCTCATCAGAGTGCACCTGCTTAGGTGCTCCATAGGGTTCGAACCATTGTTCGACCAACATCTTCACAGTCTGCTCACCTGTGATTTTCTTATTGCAAGGGAACACACGGGTGAAGCGAGATAGACCACAGGTGACCACGAGGCAACTATCATAGCCGCCAAAGCGTGGTAGGCCGTGGATGTAATCCACGTAGAGAAGAGAGTTAGCACAATAGGGTATGGGTAAGCTGGAGATCAGGCCCCTATCCCTACTGTCGCTCTGCTTGCTGGCATGACAGCCACAAGCATCCACAATGGTCTGCATACGCGACCTCAGTTCATTCAGGGTTAGACTAGAGTAGAAACACTCACGGAAGAAGTCCACTGAGCGTTTAGCGCCAGTGTGACCAGAACTGAGATGGGACCACTGTAGGCACCCATCCAGTCGTGCCTCAGGCACCACAATTCGGTCCTCGTAGAAGAGGTACTGATTGTTTTTATACCACTGGTGCCCGTCAATGACACGGGGTTCGAGACCAGTGCTGAGGGTTTGGAGAATTTCTTCATACTCTGACTGATAGTCGGTTAGACTCCAACCCTCCAGGATTCCGGCAGTGCGCATGGATAGGTCAAGCTGGACATCCATACGCTGGAAAGCCTCTTTGGCGAGCGCCTCAGAGCTCTCACCAATAAGCGCATCGAAGTTGTTGCCCGATATATAGTCAGACAGTTCATTCTTAATCCCGGGGATATGATGCACTGTCAGCCTGAACTGGCTCAGGTAAGTCCACCACCTTTTTAGCTTTGCTTTTTCAGGTGGTGGGCCCTTCTGAAAAGACTTCACAGGCTCCTGGTCACACGGCCAGACAATAGGGTTAGATCCGGAGAGTCAGGATTGTGACGATAGCACCAACATACCGGCCAGGAGTTCCTGGTCATAGGTGCTGTAGTTGGAACGCGCTTGGTTCCATTTCCAATTCCAGTGTCCCAGTGGCACCAGTCGCCACTCACTGGTAGGATAGTCATGTTTCAACGAACCATCACGGTTCAGTCCAGTAGTACGATGTTGGCAGTGGGTTAGTTCAGCGGGGTTAAGCTCCTGCCATTGGTAGATCGTACCTCCCCCCCCTACATCACTGGCATCAGTGATCAGGACTATCTCGCCTTCAGGGCGGGGCACTCCCAGGCAGTTGGTGGAGGCAATCTTCTTCTTCAACTCCTGGAAACACTCTTCCTCTCTGGAGGTCCATCTCCAGGGAGTAGTTTTCTTGATCAGGTCAGTGAGGGGCGCAGAGGAGTAAGTAAAATTGTAGATGTGACGCCGATAGAAATTACAGGCGCCCACAAAACTCCTCACATCGTGTAGACCCTTCTTAGGGTCATCGCGAATCTGCATGACCTGTAGGGGCTGCATCTTAGACACGGCTGGTTTCCACCAGCCATACCCCACGTCGAAACCCAAATACTCCATCTCCTCTTTCATAAACTCACATTTTTCGAGTTTGATTCGGAGATGGTTTTCTTGACAGACAGTGAAAAATTCACGGAGGAGAAGGACATGGTCCTCTTTGGTATGAGTACCCAAACTCACGTCGTCGATGTGAGCCTCCATTTCTGCGCCCCGAGAAATCAACTCTTGTACTAGAGGCCTGCGCCTCAGTATGTACAAAATTTTGTTCATAAGCTCCTGGAAGAGCGCTGGGGCATTAGCCACCCCGAAAGGCATAACCTTCCACTTGAAGACACGACCCTTAGGGGTTATAAAGGCAAGCAGCTCCTGAGCTGCGGCGGTTAGGTCAACCTGCCAGAAACCAGAGCGTTTGTCCATTTTGGTCTTATACCTGCATTTGGCAATACGCTCTAGGGTGTTTTCCATGTTAGGAATACTCCCTGAGTGGTTCTGGGTTTTCTTGTTGACCTCACCATAGTCTACAACAAGACGTAGGGCAGTCGACCCTGGTTTAGCAACAAGGAAACAGGGACTGCAGTGATGGGGATAGTCCCCGTGTTTATACTCTTCAACGAGGCCAGCATCAATGCATTCTTGGATCTCGCGCTCGATTTCTTCAACCTGTTCCTGTGGAGCGGGATAGGGACGACGCCTCACTCGCGTCTTTTCGAATTCTGGTTTCAATTTCAAGTCCATCTGGACCAGTTTTTTACAAGAAAGGGGAGGCGGCAAGGCGCCGAACACCTCCTCATAGGTCATCAGCAGTTTCTTCAGGCAGGGGTCAAGGTTAAGACTCTCGAGTTTCTGAAGGAAATCCTCCTCAGCATGGAGGTTGCTTTTTCCATGTTCTTTCTTTTTATGCCGATCAGCAGTTTCGGCAGGTACAGTACCATCGTCCCACTCAGGGGGACATTGCTGCCCATAGTGTAGAGAATACGCTAGAGGTATCTCAGGATCAGGCAGCGTATAGGACTCATCGTCCTCCTCAGACCAGATGGAGTATTTCCAGGTCTGTCTGAGGTATTGCAGCCGCTCTTGGCGCTCAATACCTTCGGCCTTCAGGTACAACAGCCGTCGGAGTTCTTGAGTGTCATGCTCAGACAATGGCATGTTATTAGCAGCAGGCCGTGCCAGAGCATCAGTATTCCGGGCCACGGGTTCACCTGTGTGCACAGGCTGCATGTGTAGCACTGGTTTCCCAACAGAGGAAGCGGGTTCAGAGGTTGACTCTAGATCTACCTCCTCTAGCAACAGCTGGGCCAGGAAAGCACTATGTTTTAGGTCAACACAGCTGGGATCAACAGAGGGAATAGTCGTCAGCATCCTCTTTTACAGCTGCAGGTTCCAGCTAGTCATCAGGTGACTCACACCCTGTAAGTGTGGCAGATAGGTGCTCAGGAGATCGATTTTTGAGATCATAAAGGGTCAGGCCACGATTTTCGGCCATGACCTCTTTTAGTAACACCTGGTCCAGGTCACACAGGGGTACAGGATTGAGAGATCCATCGATGATGGACAGGAAACTGGCCCACTCAGGGGCCTGCATAGCTGTGTCTGAGTCCTCAGGCACATAGATGGGGCCGTCGGGGAGTCGCACTCTTCCCACGGTCATTCGGTCAAGCATACGGCGCCAGTAAGCATGTTCACCACAGCAACCCCAGTCAGGGGTACACATAACAACCCTTCCTCCCTCAAAAGCGATCTTGGTTAGAACCTTCGCGAGCAGGGAGAAGGGAGGGTTAGCATACGCTAGGCCCATTGCTTTCCAGAAGAAACGGAAAGCATTGTTCATTTGTTTCGAGCAGTACAACTGCATGATGTGCTGTTGTTGGCTCGCAAACAATTCCACCTGGATCTCATCCAGGTTTACCTGGAGGGCCGCCAGTCCATTTTCGAGAACATGACGGGCCAGTTGGTAGTTTTCAGTACAATAGTTCGTCTTGGCTGCGTAGCGCAGCCCAGACTCTTTTCGTCCTGACAGCTCCAAAGGAACGGAGAATAGCCCACTGCCAAAGTCGCAGTGCAAAGAGTAAGGACGCTGTAGGGACAGCATTTTTACCTGGGGGTTTCTTCTTAGAAAGTCGGTGCCAATGACGATGTCAAAGGCGTCAGTGTCCAACACTCTGCAGTGTTGGGTCACGGTTTCGTCGCCCAGAAATATGGTCACATCGACCCCCCCCAAGGAATGGATGGTGCGCCCATCCCCCACTCTTATGGCCACGGTCTTAGTTTTCCTGAAAGTTTTAAGCAGGCGCCGGGCCACTATGGAAAGTGTTGCACCGGTATCAAGCACTGCTCGAAAAACCTGATCCCCGATTTTCACGAGGATCCAGAAAACCAAGTCCTCCTCTTTGGAGCCGTCCCCCTATTCCTCATCAGGGAATTACACATCCACCCCTGCAGCCATGAGGGACTTGGCCATCCAGGCCAAGCGCCTCTTCTTAGAATTATTCCCCTCAGGGGTAGCGTTATCCCCTTGGGGGCGCTTCTGGGGGACACCTGCGGCAGGAGGGGGTGTAGCAGCAGGAGTAGGTGTAGCAACGGGCGCTGATGAGCGCCTCTGGGGGTTAGGGGGTCCAGTTTTGCCACCCCCCTTGCCACCTCCTTTACCTTTATCCCCGTTAGGGGGATTTCTGGCGGGCGTCCGGGTCTTCTGGCGCTCAGCCTCCTGACGCTTGAGTTTGTCACTCTCGCGTTTCTTGATGTGGCATTCGTCCTCATAGTGACGACGTTTGCCACAGTAACCACAGGTGATGGTACACCTGAAGTGGTCCTGATGGGTCACAGTTTTCCCATCTTTAGTATGCTGCTGACGTTTCATCTGCAGCATACAGCCACTGCGGAGATCGCAGTCAGAGGCATGACAAGGTCCCCCCTTGTCATTGAGAGGTCGGCAGTAAAACAGGGGGGGTGTGCCTGCATCAGTTGGAACCTCGTTCATGGCACGTAGGTTGCCCCTCCCTTTACCACCTCCCTGGTTGGTGTTAGTGGGATTTTTATGCCCCTTCCCTTCGCCACGTTCGGGGGTAGGGGTACCACTTCGTCCCAAATGCTTCTTGAGGAATTTCTCCATGTGGGAGTCATTCTCTCTCTCAAGAGCTAGCTCAATCAAGAGATCCACCAGTGTATCGTACGAGTGGGTCCTGCTCTTCCTCTCAGAGGTGGAGCGGCAATCATCCCACGTACGCTGGGGGATCTTACTCATGAGCCACAGGTGGGGCTCAGTGGCTCCGTAGGAGCCCACGTTCATCCTCGAAAATAAGTACTCCAAGTCGCACACATACTCAGAAATTCGCGCAGCGGATGGAAACTCCGGGAGCATAGGTAGCTCCTCGATCTGTGTGCGTACGCTGAGGTGAGTCTCATAGACTGGGAATGTTTTCTCTAACCTCAGGAGTACCTCTGCCCAAGTAGAACAGGTTTTCACAATCTGTTTGACCTGTTTTTGCAAAAATTTCTTTTTGCATGAAGGTTTTAGCAGTGAACATTTGGTGGCCACATCCACATGGGATTGGCCAGTCAACAAAAGGAACTCTGCAAATTCTTCTGCCCATTCAGGCAGATTTTTGGGGTCGAACTCCGGCAGTTCCAGCTGGATGTTCGCCTGGGCAATTGGTCTGCCCGTCTTCCCACCCCCCGGAGTTAGGCCTGAAGGCGACACGCCGGCAAGAGGGGCCAGGGCTGACAGCCCTCTTCTCTCACTCTCTGTGACAGGCACGTCCTGTAGATCCGCCATAGGCACAGTCCTGGAACGGGGGTGAAAGGGGCTGGGGCAGGTGACCTTAGGTAACAGCCTTGAGACCCTCGATCTCTTGAGATCTTCGGCCAGGGTACTCAGCCCTGGAGAGAGAGAGAGCAACTCAGGCTTGGGTAAGGGTTCTGCAATACCCAGTTTAGCCTTAATGGCCTCCGATAAGGCCGTCACATCTGGATCTTCTGATCCAGACAGGAAATTGGCCAGCAGCTCGGCCGTTTGATCCAGGGCACCGTAGGTTGGCCTTGGATGATGTTGTTCTTCGACTCGTGTTGGGCCCACTTCGGGAGCCCTTGGGGTTGGATAACATGGTCTTGGATACTCAGGTCTTGTTCGTCTTGGCAGGGATGCAGTGGACGGAGGACCCGAGTGCGCGTAGGACCCTAGGTCTGTACGTGGTATGGATCCATGTACAGCCAGTGGCTCCTCTCCATCTTCCCCACGGATGGATTTGTAGTACTCCTGATGTAGGATGTACTCATCCATCTTCTGCTTCAGCTCTTCATACTCCTCAGGTCCTTCAATGGCAGTTGAGGATGAAGCTGGACAATTTGATCTTGATACTGAAGCAGCCACACGTCTGTGGAGGTGACTGAAGCTGTCTCCACCGTGTGCTGCTAAGGCCTCGGTTGTAAGGCCTTTATTCTCTTCCGCCCTTCTGCGTTCTGGATCTACTCGGGACCCAGATGCGCCACTGAGATGATGTGGAGCTCGGTGTGGTGGTTCACTCATTGGGTGGGCCATGCTGCCCATTTGTACTTGGACAGTTCGGATAGGGCAGGTCCTGACGCTTGGCCTGGACATGATGAACTTGTTGTTGAGCTTTTGTTCTGCACTTCTTCTCAGGGTCGGTTCAAAAGGTCACAAGGGACTGTCTCTGCTACCGGAAAGATGTCCTTGAATTATGCCCTAGGTCTTTTGATGTATTCCTGCAGGTTTTGTAGTTGAAAACCCCAAACCAAAGCAGCAAGTAGAGCAAGGACTGAATGTGGATCGAATCAATGATTGGTTTTGGAATCCAGTGTAACACACAAGGGCTGCAGATAGACAAAGCAGGTTTATACACATAGATTCAATCACAAATGGATAATACAAAAGATTTTAAATGAAAATTGGTCAGACTCTAGCCTCAGAGGTTGCATTGGGCACTTCATGTGTACTCTTTTGGGTGAAATGGTGCTGGTTAGGACTGAGGGGCATAGATGTCAGGACCACACAGAAAATGACTTGCCCAAGCAACTGAATTCAGAAACAGTTACAAAGTAGGACCACAATAAGTGGTAGAAACAATTGAGTATAGGGGTCTTGGGGTGGGAGACCACTTAGGCTTAACCTCCAAGGCCAACAAGCATGAAATGCCTGATTTATTTTGGTATGTCCTCCATGAAGGAAGGTACCTCCGCTCAGTTGAGTGGTAGGGGTGAACTTCATGGGGGGGCTAGGGTCACAACCCTAGTTACTTTGAGAAAGTGTACTTTAGGCAACAAAAGAGAGATAAAAACACTTAAGTTTGTCTTAGCATCAACAAAGGGTTTTGAGGGGGGCTTAGCCTTGATCAAGCCCTCCAAGAAAGACATGGCAGTGACTTTTTCTTACTCCGAGTCCACAATACGCACCCGGGGCGTACTTGGGCAGGGCTCATAAGGGCCCAAGTCCCCGGGTCGGCGGTTGGTAGGGGCAGCAGGTAAGCCTCTGCTACCATAAAGAAGGTCCCTACCAGGACCGGCCCCCGCTGTGCCCCTTCCGCCTGTTACCCCTGCTGATTTACTCCGGATCAACGATTGCATTTCTCAAAATCCTCAAAGTCCAGGGTCCAAAATCCAAAAATATAGAAAATGTAATCCTCCTTCAACCCTGAACAGCAACCAGATCCCAAAAATACAGCAATAGCCCAATTCACAATCCAAATCAGGCTGCGGGCTTCCGTTCAGCACACCGGTCGTCTCACGGTGGCGGGCATGTACAAGAATTGCACCAAAGAGGAAAGCCCTGAAATTGGCATATGAACACAAATAATGCAAAGTTGGGGAAAGAGGTAAACATACACATTCACAGCCATAAACTCCTCATTCCCTGGACTCAAGACCTTCCCTTGACTCACCAACATATTGCCCTGAACCAGGTCAAATGAGATGGTTGAATGCCATGTGTCACAAGTCATTACATAAACCCCAAAAATGTGTTCACTCCCAAGCCTATATATCCTAGCCCAATAGGGGAGGTGGCGTGTCATGGCCTAGAGTGGCACTCAGGACCATGCCCTACCCTGACATAACCTTGGTTGGACTTGGAGTCAAATGGGCTTGGAGATATGCCCCATGAGTTTGAACTCATAACATCCCAAAAAACTGCCAATTCACACCGTATTGGCCATATATCAAATATATGCTCAAAATTGAGGTTACCACTTATCCGATGGCTCAAAGCATGCATGGAATCGAAGTCTAGCATTCATGGAGGATGGAGACAAAAGGCCAATGCCCATGTACATCCCCACTTTACCCTCGAAACCCCTTCGGATATGGGCGCCACGCACTGCCCAAGTCAGCCCATGATCTTGAGACCAATTCTTGTGATCCTTCGTGCGCCAAGCCAAATGGAGTACGTGATCCGGCATATGGTGGTGTTCAACTCCAAAGCATATGCCAACATATGAACAACATACCATGGTTCGACTCTCCATAGGCTTCTTGCTGTTTGCCGACCAGGTAAGTACACAAAATACAAAAATGAGCAAAAAGTGAGGCCAAAACCATGAAAATATGTCCAAATACAAAGTTGTCATGATAGTATATCTCTATGCTCACCCATGATCTCCGCTCATGGTTCAATACACAAATGATTGGAACCATTTGCGAACAATTCCCCCAATTGGATCCCCAATCGGGCGCATGTAGGTACCTTCGCCACTCATATCAACATGCCCCATGAAAATGGGAGTGCACCCATGGATCTCTTTGTCAAACATACCATGAGCAATACATACGCGGTAGACTTAGTCTAGCGCTTTGAATTCCACAATTGGGACATGGGCAAAGCCCTTGTCACGTGTGGCTCCCCATCTCTTCGGCCACACGAAGATATATAACATGGGCGTGAGCATATCAAGACATATATCATGCATATAACACATACCCTCAAAATGTGGCTCCCACCACGATATGCCATGTCCCTCCATGGTCATAACTTCACGTTAAAAATACGTGGGAACCCAAGGAAAGTATCTATGCAACCCCAACACTCATGCGGTACACTCGAAAGTCACATTAAAATATTCGGTTGCACGGTCCAAGAGTTATATATCACTTTATACCCTCTTGACCATTATCCCTTGCTACACCGGGCATGTGTACACACCAAAGGCGTTTGATGCTTCCTAAATTAAGTTGAGACCAAGGCGCTTGCAACGCAACCTTCTTTATTCTCTTTCCTCACACTCGCTCGTAGATATGGCCCTTCAAAGTGGTCCCACGATTCACTTTTGTTTCCCTTATATCTCCAAGTCAAATGGGTGGCAAGTATAAGGGAAACCTGATTCGGGCATAGGGAAAAGAGTATGACCACTCGAAGAAGACCAAATCAAGTGCGGCGATGTCGAAGTCGAAAATCCGATTTCGACATCGCGAAAAATTCCGATTAAAAATTCGAGTGCTTATTTAGAAAATTGCGGAAGCAACGAACCCTTTACAGATGAGATCTGACCCTTCATCGGAGTTTCCGCCAAAATATCTGGAAATAACAGTTAACCAATCGGTTAACGCAAAATCGCGAGCCAACTGACAGTCGCCGATACATTGACCATCAGAACGAAAGGCTGAAAAATTACGGAAACATTATGATAATAAAACCCTGTTGATTCCTGATATTCCGAAGTATAAATCTCCGCTGGCGGCGCCTCGGTTCTGAATATGGCCGCTCGTAGCCGGAATGGCCAAACCTTTCACACTATCACATCGGCTTAGTTCAGGTGGACGGGAGAGTATGATATCAGCCAATGGCGGCTTGCCGGCACATAGATACACACCCCAAGTGACCTAAAGATGGCCACGGGGGTCCGAACCGGCTTCAGGAGCGTCAGGGTAGCGTCAGGATGGCATCAAGATGGCGTCAGGACATCATGGTGGCATCAGGATGGCGTCAGGAAAGCGTCAGGATAGCGTCAGGATGGCGTCAGGATGAGGCCACCAGGACCTGAGGGCATCTCAGGGGTCCAAGGAGGCCTTTCTGGGTTGATACTTACCAGAAATTGGTCACACATAAAAGATAAAACGCTGTATCAGGTGCAAACCTAATGAGATGTTTTGAACATCTTTGAGAAGGTTTCAACAGAAAAATATCTTTGCTTTCTAGCATAATGATGGTTTAAGTGAAAACCTAGCACTGAGGAGCAGCGAGGAAGGCTCACCCCATTTTCAGCAATCCTTGACAGTTTTCCTGCAGTAGGTTTCTTGCATATGTTGTATTTTTTTTGTTTGATGCCAGTGCTCAGAGTGTATTGCAAGACTGTAAGCATGGCATGCACGTTCGAAACATTTTCTGGTTGATAAAGCTGGGGCGCACAAAAAACCTCAATTGATGAGGCATGGATTGCAAGTAGAAAGCTTTGTACATTGGCAAAAGCATGGGATGCAAGAACGACATGTTTGAAAGGGGTATAATCAGGATGGGCATGGCCAATGAATGGTTTTCCTGATTATTCAGTAAGAAATGGTTCCAAACTTAAGTAGAAGGCAAAAAAACCATAAGTAGACGCGGCATGGAATGTAAGGTGAAAGCGGCTGTGCTTTGTCAAAAAGCATGGGCTGTAAAAAACAACATGTTTGAAAGGGTTCAGAAAAAGAAATGGCATGGAATGATTGATTGGATAATTTTCCCATTCGCGAAGTAGGGTCAGCATGGTTTTGAACCATTCAAATTGCGGAGTGGCAAAAACAAACATACAAAAAAAAGACTAGGCATGGAATGGGAATTGAAACCTATTTTGCACTGGCAAAAGTGTGGGCTGCAAAAACAACATGTTTGAAAGCTTCCGAATAGCTTGGGTATTCAACGTATGATTGGACATTTTTTGCCCGGGCAGTGGCAGAGGTAGATTGTATGTTCAAACTGTTTTTGCATGGGTAAGATCGGGGGCGCCCAAAAAAAAAGGATAAAATGACGACGTATGGAATGTAGATTGAAACCTATTTTGCATTGGCAAAAGCATGGGCTGAAAAAAGCAACATGATTGATAAGCTTCAGAAATAGAATAGGTTCTTTGGTTGGCAAAAAGATGATTTTTTCACCGAAATCAATGATTTTTGCAACAATTTAACTAGGGTTAGGGTTAGGGTTACACCCAAGTGTTAGGTTTGGGCCCTGAGCTAGATGAGCGGCAGGGTGCGTCAGGATGTCGTCATCATGCGTCAGGATGGCGTCAGGAAGGCGTCAGGATGGCGTCAAGATGGCGTCAGGATGGCGCCAGGGAACTTCAAGATAGTCCAATCGCGTCAGGAATGTGTCACGATGCGTCAGGATGGCGTCAGGATGGCGTCAGGATGGCGTCAGGATGCGCCGGGATGAAGCCAGGCAGGCGTCCGAGGTGTGTCAGGGTAGTGGTGTAGGCGTCAGGAGCACGTCACGATGCGTCAGGATGCGTCAGAAAGGCGTCAGGGTGGCGTCAGGAAGGCGTCGGGATAATTTAGCGTCAGGATGGCGTCAGGATGACGTCAAACGACGCGGGGCCCAAATCAAATGGACACAGGGCACAACCGGTTTTGGTGTGTCACGGAGAGAGAGGTCCGTGTGTGTTGTGGAACTCCAAGTCCACGTACGGGCCTCTACCAAAATATGCCACGCCCATATACCAACCCGTTTGGTTAGTTGTTGGAATAGAGGACCCCTCGGGTGTTGCGGAAAACCAAGTCCAGTCGTGGGGAGCTCTAGAGAAAACATCAACATGTATATCCTCTCATCAATATATGCTGGTGCACACTCGCCCTTTACGTCATATTGTTTGTCATCCTCACGTTGCAGGCCGAGATATCACCGATTCAATTCAACAAGAACATGAATAAGACACCCAGCCAGCATGTGGCCCCATGCAATGGCAATGAAGGGTACTCACTCCAAACCTGGGCACGCATGGCGACCAGGGATACATACCCAGGCGGCGAAGACGGCCCAAATCTGCAACGCCATAGCCTTTGAAGACCCAACCCACTCACGGAGGGACGGGGCAAAGGCATTCATTGCATTTCATATTAGACTACTGGTAGGTGGAGGACGACTCCTCCCCCTAGACTTAAGTCCTTACCGTATGTAGTGGCAATTTTGCACGCCACGAAATCGTTCATGCAATGTGAGCCCCACGAGTACTACGTACTCTGTATACCTTACCCTCGTGTGGACAAGGGCAAATCAGTCGAAACCCACCACGCCCAATGCAAAACGGAAAATGGGTTGTACCGGCCAACCCACTCAAGTTTCTAAGCCTTCGCCATCTTTTCAGCAAATATTTTAGCTCGCTGGCTTGGGTCACAGGTCCGAGACGGTCGTCGAATCGTGGTTTCGGTACAGGGCGGCACTGCAAAACCTTGCAAAAACCACCATGCTCATAACCCGGCAGAGTCTTCGCGAAGTGCTTGCCACGTTTTTACCACCCTTCACGGGAGGCGTCACCGTGGGGACGACTTAGTCCTGGTGGTTGTTTGAGCGCTCCAGTAAGACCAAAGGGTAGGGGTTTGGATGGCATTAAGACCCCCGAAAGAACACGTCCCACTTCTGCCCGAGGCTATATGCCATCCGACCCCACCCCAACGACTCTGCAGCCTTTAGCGGTGATAGAGGTGGACGGTTGGGTAAACGGTGGCCAGCGCCCTGCTCCGATGTAACCCAGGGGCGCGCCGTGTATGCACGTTTCTTGTCCTGTCTCCCACAGCTTCTGGCTCTCTCCTCCCTTCCCCAAACAATAATATATCCCCATATTGGTCAAGATTTTTCCGAGGCACACCCACCTTATTGTAGGACAGTGTTTCAACAGGCTCCTGGGTATCCCGATCCTTCGTGTAACCCTCCCAACGTACCTTGAAGAGCTGTCTCTTGCGGTGAGTACGGTGCCCCAATATATTTTTCACAATATAAGTGTCCTCAGCAAATTGGGAGGGTACTGTAGCAACCTCCTCCGTGTAATTTAGAGGCACAGGGGAGCGGCACGAGTTGACCGCTTTCATTGAACAATCAACCCGGAGGCTCTGGTCTCCGTTGGTCTACTTGAATAACATAGAGGTCGTGAGCCTTCTTGGGCACAACGTCATAGGGTGCATCCCAATAGGGGCACGTCTTATCGCCAAGATTTTTACGTTGGCGACGCACCAATACGCGGTCCCCTTTTGAGAAATTGGGGGACATTCTCCTGCACTTATTATATTTATGAGCCATTATCTGTTGAAAGTGAATCATAGCTCTACGTGCAAGGGCCATAAGCTCCTCACGCCGCTGGAAGTAGTGAGGGGCGTCTTGGGCAACCCCCTTAGGCTCTCCAAGAGCGGGCCCCTTAGTGGGGTTGTGTTTACCAAACACAATCTCATTGGGTGTATTATCCGAAGGACCCATAGTCTCACGCCATGCCCGTACAATGGCGGGCAAAAAACCTCTACCCAATTAGTGCCCTTGTTCAAGGTAAGGGCGTTAGCAACGGCACGCCCCAGCTGCTTGCCAGTATTTTCGGCTTTCCCATTACCTTGGTGTTCCCCCGCGAGACACATAGTTGAGCGGGCACCAATCTTAGAACAAAGGGTTTTGAAATATTGGCTGACAAATTGTGGCCCACGGTCGGAGCATATCTCGGGAGGGGCTCCGTACCTATCCATGCAGCGTTCCATTACCAAATGGGCCGCTCTTTTCCCCGTTAGCCCTTCATCCTTGTTTTCATGACGAGGTTTGGGAATAGGGATCGCGATGAGGTGGCCAGAAAGCTTGCAAACACATAGGATCATCCGGTCATACTCTTCTCCATCGTGAGAGGTGGAGGGGTAGTGAAATACATCAAGCGATATGGAGTCCATGGGCTCCATAGGTATAGGCATAGGGGTCATGTACCCCTGCTTGCGCTTGGTGTCATGCGTGTGAATGGCACATGAGGGACACGTTTGAAATTGCAGTTCCACTGCTTTGTACAATCCCTCACCTTCCACGCCATGGTTGATTTCTTTCCAGTGTTCTTCCACACTGGAGGTAGTTAAGTGAAGTGCATCGTGGTATTTGGCCATCAAACGATGCACTAGCGGTGTAGGAACACACCACCGTCCATTACGGTTGAGCTTAATGTCCACCAAGCGATGGGAGTGGGCAACAAAGAAAGCGTTCACCGCAAAGGGTTGGTAGTAGGCTTCATTGTGGCTATGCCGCATGGCGTCATTGTGCATAGCTTTACTTTCGGTGCTTTCCACATAGTTGCCACAAGACACAACGTTTGAAGAACCATCCGAACGCCAAGATGTTTTGGCAGCAACTGCACCGGCCAAATCACGGCCATCAAGTGGAGGAAACCGTTCTACTATGGGTGAAGGCATCACGGCAGACTCCGCTGTCCTACCCCCCGACATGCTATAGGAACCACCTGTTGAAGGGGAAATGGTCATTTGTACGGGCTAGATGCCACGATACCTTCAGTGTGCCACCTTTTGGGAGTTGTATCCATTTGCTCACCCCTTATCTTACCACCTTGGTGGTCCATCAACACACCAAAGGTCACTTGGCTTTTTTGATGTGAAACCGCATACAACATGCATTGTGATTGATTTGTTCGCATTTGGGATGCCTCATATACTTCATTTGCTACCTTGCAGTATGACAAGGGCAGTAAAGATATTATGCAACTTGCCATGAACAACCATTGGAAATCTTGCATTTCGTGCGCTAGGTGGTGTAGACGATTTGAGCATTGCGTTGCCTGAGATTAACAAGCTGGCTCTTATATAGAATATGAAGGAAGTGATGGATGCGCGATGGTTTTTGTAGTTGGCAAGTGCTACAACAATGTCTTGTGATTGCACGGAGTCTAAAACTAGTAAAAGGGACACATACATGTGCTTGCCGGGGACATACGCACAACCACGCTCTAGTCGGCTCAAGCTATGGGCGAATTCCTCGTGTCTCTCATTGACAACGGTATTGATGACCTACCGATGTGCATCCACCCATATAGGTGGATGCACATTCGGTAGGTATCTAAAACAAAAAATGAACATTGCAGCCAGAGCATCGCTTCAATAAGCCCAGGATTCCTGTTGCATGGGGCCAAACAACCCATCCAACGTCTCGGATGAACCGAGGTTGGGTGTGTCATCTTGCTTGTTATTTTCATCACGCCGATCATCAAGAAGGTTGGTAGGTTGTACCTCCTAAATGTTGGTGGTAGCCTTGTAGGGTGGTAGGGCAAAAATAGGGAAAAGCAATTCAGATCAAGCTGGTATCTAAGTCCGTACTGCGGGACACCCCACAGACCACCACCAGCCCGGATTAGGATGGTGTCTGCCTTGAAAGCGTGCGGGCCATTTGCTCGCCGAACACAACCAATGTATGAGTCAGGTGGTTGAGTGTCATAGAGACATGCATAGTGTTCTATTTCAGGGAATTGCTTTTGTTGCTTATACGCGTCACTCAATTGTCCCTCACGGTCATGTTGGCGGTAACAACAAAGTGCACAGTGATTTAACGTGGGTCAAAATGCGTTCCTCACACCCCAATTGAGGGGGTATAGGGAGTGAGACACCATCTCCCACGAAAGGTACTTCATAGCAAGTGGGGCACACATAAGGGTACTTTACTATGCACCCCCTTACTGTTGGGCACCCCATGCACATGGCCTGTGTCTACGCCAAGCACCCGGAGTAGAAGGCCAAAATTTATAACAGTGGCGCTCGGGAGACAAAATCAACCGGGCCACCACAAGTGAGTGCAGCGTAAACAATTTGGATCTACGAACCTGTGCGGAAACCGGGGCGCATCGGGCAGTTTAAGCGTTGCTACACACACCCCAATACGCAAGCCTTTGGTGGTTTCAACACAGAAAAGGGCCATCAAGATGTGTGGTGCCTACCACAATGGCTTGGCGCCCAAATTCAACACAACGTTGTGATAGTATTGCAGGATGCATCTGAGCAAAATACTCCCTATGGTGGTGCTTTGGGCAAGCACGTAAAGTGTTGGTTCAACGTCGCTCTTCCACAAAACCAAACTAGCAATACATCGTACTTAGGCATACATTTCCAAAACAGTTGGCACGTTTTATTTGTGTTTCCGACTAAAAAGACGCTTGGGAACTCCGACGTTGGTTCTGCGGGCTCACCGTTGCAAACATGCTATGAGATTAGACTATGTTTGACCAGAAAGTCAGTCCGGTGTCCGCTTATCAACATGCCTATGTCATTCGTACTCAACGGGGGGGCACGATCACAGACTCCAATAAAGTGTGATGTCTCGCCTTCCTTACCACACACAATAAGCAACCATGGAGGCATAACGCCTTCATCGGCCAAAAGCTACATGGGTACCCGTATAGGTGTGTGCACAAAGGGAAAGTATGGTGCAAGGACAAAACTATGTACCCCTTTTTTGCAAGTTGAATTGCCTTGATCTGTGGTCCTAATTATGCGAGAATGTGCAATGAAGTAAAACTCCTGCAAGGTTGAACGCATGTACAATGCGCCCGTTTAAGGATTTCGCAAAAGGATCCGGCCCGTGGAGCACTTGCCCGAAAGAAACGCGCCAAATTGACCCGACCCCAAGCGTTGGAAAGTCCACATCACTCACTCCATGGGCCACACCGAAGCGTGGAAGTCCATATCCCCAACTCCAGCGGCCACGCCAAAGCGTGGGAGTCCATATCCCCAAGTCAAGGGGGGATAACAAAGCATGGGGATCAGCATACGCAACAAAAGGGGCTATGGCAAAGTGTGCGAGTCCGTATCCCCAATGGTCACTGAAAGGGGAAAGAAGAATGGTCCCTCTTCGGTTCCTCAGCAGGGAAGTACTAGTTCAGGGAGATCATATTCATGTGCGGGGAGCAATAGGCAAGGTTAGTGGTGGTTTAGATTTGCAAACCCGCGATTTCAACTTGCCCAACCCGTGCGTGGAAATGACCCGCAAGAGCTTAGGAGGCCTTCATTGCCCGGTTGATGGGGGGGGGGGTCTGCGGAATGAAGGCCGTTCATGTGGTGAAAAAAATGGTGAATTACTACCCCCCCATTGCACACCGCGCACAGCAAGTGAAGTCTCTGACTGAAATCATGCCCCATATTCTCCACTTTGCCGTTTTTGCCAGCAATTGAGGACACTTGTAAACCATCCAAAAGAGGCATCCATAGTCAAAGAAATAGCACTGAAGGACAAATTACATTGTCCACTGAAGGGTTTCTGTTGTGTACAGGTGACACTCTGTTAAACAGTACAATGATGCATGATGAAACAGACCGCCATTTTCAAGGAATTTCAATGAGACGCGAAATTTCGCCAAATTTGGCGAGATGCAAGATAATGAGGTATAAAATACTGTCAGTCCATTGCCTGCTTGCCGCAGTACAAGATTGATACAGAATAGCAGAGTCATACGATTCGAACCATAAGGAATTTTTTATAATCAATCAATAAAGAAACATACATCACAGAAACTACCAAATGTTGCCTGCAAAAGGCAATTCCATGTGCCAACACACACAAGGGGTGAGTCAAAATAACAAATCAAATAAGGTTGGACACAAATTAAAATTCAAGTCAACTACTCAGAGGATGGTGGTTCTACAGTCACCCATGTCTCATCATAGCAGTCAACACTAAATCACCGTCGTCACTTGTTCCCCAAACGCGTTCCTTTCTGAGGTTGCTCATGTGGCTAGCTTGCTGGTGCAGTCCCACCACTCACCAAATTCGCAAAGTTCTCCAATCCCTCTGGTGACGGTGACTGTCCTTTCGGCTCGAACAGTGGATGCGTATTTCCTTCGCTTGGCGTGACCAAGTGATGACTCTGCTGCTGTGTCTGCTCCTCATCATCTTGCGCCGCCAGAGCCTCAGCAGAGGGTGATCGAGCCCTTTTTCTAGGCGTTGCTTGGGGTTCGGTACTGCCACCTGCATCGACACCGAGGGGATTGCTGGCAGTCCCCTTCTTGGGCTTTGGCTTAGATGCCTTCGGCTTTGGGGATCCCTTGGGCTTGGCATTCACGTCCGGCATACTATCCATGCAGTCCTATTCATCAGGGTCATCAGGTACATAAGCCATTCAAATCCTTTCGACAAGCACACCCTCGTCCAGTTGCGGCAACACAAGCTCCCAGTAGATTGGGGCCAGAGAGTCAGCCTCTCTTAAAGTAACAGTTGTGAGCTCAATACTTTCCTTCGGTAGTTCATCAACCGCAGCTTTGAGGCAGCTTTGAGAAAACCAAATACAAGTGAAAATTCTGACTTGAGACGAATGTGCAGCTTAACAGCCAAATTTGCAGAGTGGAACCCCACCAGCTCCCAGTGTATAAGATTCATAGCCTTTCCGTTGCTTGGGTGCCAGGACGTTCCTCAACATTGCCGTTGGCAACGATCGTTTGCGACGAAGGGTGACCACTCCTGGCCCTGCATCCGTGGCACTCTCCAAAGGGCAATGCTCGTCATTTAGTCCATTTTGTACCATCCCTTTAGCTGCTGATGTACGTTACGTTCAGTGAAGGCCCATTACGTAGTATCCTCCGTGTGCAAAGGGCTATTCATACACCCACGAAATACGATTCCGCTAATTTTGGAGTGAGATGTTCACCGCGCATGATACTTGGCATGATACTTGAATCCGGTACGTATTGGTTCTAACTCTTTTGGTGGCACATACGGTAGTATTAGTTTGCTGCACACGATGGCGTAGGGAGGGAATCTTGGCCGGCCATAGCCACAAGGGCCTCCCAAGTCCGGTCAACCGACTAGTAGAGGCTCAAAAGGTCGCCACACCGACCACTACGTGCAAGAGGCAAAACATTACGAATGATTGCTTCACAGGACCCGGCACCCCATGATCAAGATGGTGATACGAAACGTTAAATGCCGGAAGGACCCTCACAGGCGTGGGCGCCGTGTGGGGCACCCTCTTTGGTGTTGGACCGTGCTCAAGAGGTCTCTCCATTTTGAACGTCCCCCCTCTGCAGCCCACCCGCTTGGTAGGAGGTGTGGGTGGCTACAACCACCGTGACATTGGCTAGGAGTGTGAACTGTCCTTCTGACTCCACGTCATAGTTGACCTATTTTTGACACATGCACTTTTTACATTTTGCCTTGCTAACATGCCCGCTTGCCATACTTTCTTCTCCTGAAATTCAAACAAAACTAAGGACTTCGAAAATGCACCTTCGCACCGTGTTGAAATTCACCCACCGATTCACAAAGAATTACATTCATACTCACATCTACACGCACATTAACCAGTCATTCACATAGCCTAGACAAATGCAAGTTTAGCATGAACTTCGTATGAGTTTTGCACCAATTTCACACCAATTTAGCATCAATCTCACGTTCATGTGACATGTGTTTCCCATATGCCACACATGGTTTCCTTTGTGCAACGCAGCTTTCTTTTTCACATCTTGCAACACTTCTCTCGGCTAGGGTCCCTTCCAGATCACGCGCCAACACTCACTCCCACTACCACTCCCGCCCCATACTCATCTCAGAGTTGGTGGAGGCGACCCACGACTCCGATGACCTCTAGGTGGGGTTAATTGTGGAATGGGCGAGCAAACAACAACCCCTCCCCCCCTGATAGTGCACATCGGTATGCGATCTCCTAATCGCATTCAAGTGCATTGTGACAAGGGGTGGAGTACAATCCCGTGGGTAGGGTTGAAGGGGTCTTCTTGCGATCATGGGGGGGGCAACAGGATTGTGTATAGCAACCTAGTCGGCTATCAGACATCAGACATCAGACTTTTATGGACCATCACCCCCAACCCCCCCCCTCCCCCCCCCGCACCCCAACACCCTTTCTACCTCCCCCCCCCCCCCCCCCCGTGTCAGACTTCGCCCCCCCCCCCCCCCGTGTCCCCTTCAATATCAGACTTGTCCCATTGTCACCTCACCCTTGAGGTGTAGAAGTGGGTTGTGGTCTCGACCCTAGCGTCTGAAACCCAACCAGTGCTTGCAACCCCTTCAATGATGGTACGTGCCCCCCCCCCCCCACCCCACCCCACCCCACCCCATCTCTCTGACTCAAACCGATCGGGGGGCTCATATGTGACTGAAGACAAGTGGGAACAGAATCCTGATGTCTGGCCCAAGCAACCTCACCTGAGCTAATCGGGTCAGTTTTGCTGGTGGGGTGGGTGGGTGGGGGTTCATCGGGTTGGGCCGGAACTGTGGAGAGGGGGGGTAGTGGGTTTCGAGCACGGCACAGCACAGCACGGCACAGCACAGCACATCACAGCACACCACAGCACACCACAGCACAGCACAACATACAGCATAGCACAGCATATTACAGCACAACACAGCACAACACAGCCCCTACGGCCGCCCAAGAGAACCTCCCTCCCTCCCTCCCTCCCTCCCTCCCCTCCCTCCCTCCCTCCCTCCCCTCCCTCCCTCCCTCCCCCCCTGTCGTTTCCCTGCTTGCGTGGTTGAGGTTAGGGAGGGTATGCCTGTTTTTCTTTTTCAGGTTTTTTTTTTCTAGTAGAGTGCTTTCCCGCCAGCTTACCAAGGTCCGAACCCCAAAAAAATTCCAGTACATGCGAGAGGCCCAACACATCGGCAAAGTGGTGGTGACGCAACCGATGCTGTTGTGCCGTGAGGCCACCTATCTGATTACTGGTGGCCTTGGGTATGTTGGGCAGTTGGTTGCCAAGGGTCTGATTGAACACGGGGCGCGGAGTGTAGTGCTGCTGTCGTCCAGTAGGTGTGAGCTGCCCAGTGATTGGGAGGGTGCAGTGCGGCCAGCGGTGGTGAAGTGTGACGTGGGCGACTTGAGTCAAATGCAGGCAGTACCGCAGACATATGCAAATACGAGAGGCATAGTGCATGCTGCTGGTGTGCTTGCAGACCAAACGCTCAGTGAATTGAGCGTGGAGGCCTTTGAGCCTGTGTACCGACCCAAGGTGCACGGGGCGCGCAACCTCCATGAGTGCACTGCCGGCATGGAGCTGGATTTCTTCGTATTGTGTTCATCTATCGCCAGTGGGTTTGGGAGTGCAGGGCAGGCGAACTATGCGGCAGCAAACGGATGTCTGGGTGCACTGGCTCTTGAGAGACAGCAGCAGGGCCTACCTGCGGTGTCTGTACGATAACATTTTGGGGGTGTAGACCCCCCAAATATTTGACGGACATTACATCCGTCAAATATTTGGGGGGTCTACACCCCCGAGGTAACTGACGCATGGACATGCGTCAAATATTTGACGAACATGCATCCGTCAAATATTTTGGGGGTGTAGACCCCCCAAATATTTGACGGACGTGTGTCCGTCAAATAATTTGGGGGTGTAGACCCCCCAAATATTTGACGGACATACATCCGTCAAATATTTTCCGGGTGTAGACCCCCCAAATATTTGACGGACACACATCCGTCAAATATTTTGGGGGTGTAGACCCCCCAAATATTTGACGGACATACATCCGTCAAATATTTTGGGGGTGTACACCCCCCAGGTAACCGACGCATGGACATGCGTCAAATATTTGGTGGAAGGGGTTCCGTCAAATATATGGTGGGTCTACAGCCCCCAAATATTTGACGGAAGGGGTTCCGTCAAATATTTGGTGGGTCTACAGCCCCCAAATATTTGACGGAAGGGGTTCCGTCAAATATTTGGTGGGTCTACAGCCCCCAAATATTTGACGGAAGGGGTTCCGTCAAATATTTGGTGGGTCTACAGCCCCCGAATATTTCACGGATGGCGTTCCGTCAAATATTTGGTGGGTCTACAGCCCCCAAATATTTGACGGAAGGGGTTCCGTCAAATATTTGGTGGGTCTACAGCCCCCAAATATTTGACGGATGGCGTTCCGTCAAATATTTGGGGGATGTACAGCCCCCAAATATTTGACGGATGGCGTTCCGTCAAATATTTGGTGGGTCTACACCCCCAAAATATTTCTCGGAAGAGGTTCCGTCAAATATTTGGGGGGTGTACAGCCCCCAAATATTTGACGGATGGCGTTCCGTCAAATATTTGGGGGGTCTACAGCCCCCAAAATATTTGACGGAAGGGGTTCCGTCAAATATTTGGGGGGTGTACAGCCCCCAAATATTTGACGAAGGGGTTCCGTCAAATATTTGGGGGGTGTACAGCCCCCAAATATTTGACGGAAGGGGTTCCGTCAAATATTTGGTGGGTCTACAGCCCCCAAATATTTGACGGACGGGGTTCTGTCAAATATTTCGGGGGTGCACAGCCCCCAAATATATCTGACGGATGGCGTTCCGTCAAATATTCGGTGGGTGTACAGCCCCCAAATATTTGACGGAAGGGGTTACGTCAAATATTTGGTGGGTCTACAGCCCCCAAATATTTGACGGAAGCGGTTCCGTCAAATATTTGGGGGGTGTACAGCCCCCAAATATTTCACGGAAGGGGTTCCGTCAAATATTTGGTGGGTCTACAGCCCCCAAATATTTGACGGATGGCGTTCCGTCAAATATTTGGGGGGTGTACAGCCCCCAAACATTTGACGGAAGGGGTTCCGTCAAATATTTGGTGGGTCTACAGCCCCCAAATATTTGACGGAAGGGGTTCCGTCAAATATTTGGTGGGTCTACAGCCCCCAAATATTTGACGGAAGGGGTTCCGTCAAATATTTGGGGGGTCTACAGCCCCCAAATATTTGCAGAAGGGGTTCCGTCAAATATTTGGTGGGTCTACAGCCCCGAAATATTTGACGGAAGGGGTTCCGTCAAATATTTGGGGGCTGTACAGCCCCCAAATATTTGACGGAAGGGGTTCCGTCAAATATTTGGTGGGTCTACAGCCCCCAAATATTTAACGGAAGGGTTCCGTCAAATATTTGGTGGGTCTACAGCTGCCAAATATTTGACGGAAGGGGTTCCGTCAAATATTTGGTGGGTCTACAGCCTCCAAATATTTGACGGATGGCGTTCCGTCAAATTTTTGGGGGGTGTATAGCCCCCAAATATTTGACGGAAGGGGTTCCGTCAAATATTTGGTGGGTCTACACCCCCAAAATATTTCACGGAAGGGGTTCCGTCAAATATTTGGGGGGTGTACAGCCCCCAAATATTTGACGGATGGCGTTCCGTCAAATATTTGTGGGGTGTACAGCCCCCAAATATTTGACGGAAGGGGTTCCGTCAAATATTTGGTGGGTCTACAGCCCCCAAATATCTGACGGATGGCGTTCCGTCAAATATTTGGGGGGTGTACAGCCCCCAAATATTTGACGGAAGGGGTTCCGTCAAATATTTGGGGGGTGTACAGCCCCCAAATATTTGACGGCAGGGGTTCCGTCAAATATTTGGTGGGTCTACAGCCCCCAAATATTTGACGGAAGGGGTTCCGTCAAATATTTGGTGGGTCTACAGCCCCCAAATTTTTGACGGAAGGGGTTCCGTCAAATATTTGGGGGATGTACAGCCCCCAAATATTTGACGGAAGGGGTTCCGTCAAATATTTGGTGGGTCTACACCCCCAAAATATTTCACGGAAGGGGTTCCGTCAAATATTTGGGGGGTGTACAGCCCCCAAATATTTGACGGATGGCGTTCCGTCAAATGTTTGGGGGGTGTACAGCCCCCAAATATTTGACGGAAGGGGTTCCGTCAAATATTTGGGGGGCGTACAGCCCCCAAATATTTGACGGAAGGGGTTCCGTCAAATATTTGGTGGGTCTACAGCCCCCAAATATTTGACGGAAGGGGTTCCGTCAAATATTTGGTGGGTCTACAGCCCCCAAATATTTGACGGAAGGGGTTCCGTCAAACATTTGGTGGGTCTACAGCCCCCAAATATTTGACGGAAGGGGTTCCGTCAAATATTTGGGGGATGTACAGCCCCCAAATATTTGACGGAAGGGGTTCCGTCAAATATTTGGTGGGTCTACACCCCCAAAATATTTCACGGAAGGGGTTCCGTCAAATATTTGGGGGGTGTACAGCCCCCAAATATTTGACGGATGGCGTTCCGTCAAATGTTTGGGGGGTGTACAGCCCCCAAATATTTGACGGAAGGGGTTCCGTCAAAAATTTGGGGGGCGTACAGCCCCCAAATATTTGACGGAAGGGGTTCCGTCAAATATTTGGTGGGTCTACAGCCCTCAAATATTTGACGGAAGGGGTTCCGTCAAATATTTGGTGGGTCTACAGCCCCCAAATTTTTGACGGAAGGGGTTCCGTCAAATATTTGGTGGGTCTACAGCCCCCAAATATTTGACGGAAGGGGTTCCGTCAAACATTTGGTGGGTCTACAGCCCCCAAATATTTGACGGATGGCGTTCCGTCAAATATTTGGGGGGTGTACAGCCCCCAAATATTTGACGGAAGGGGTGACGTCAAATATTTGGTGGGTCTACAGCCCCCAAATATTTGACGGATGGCGTTCCGTCAAATATTTGGGGGGTGTACAGCCCCCAAATATTTGACGGAAGGGGTTCCGTCAAATATTTGGTGGGTCTACAGCCCCCATATATTTCACGGAAGGGGTTCCGTCAAATATTTGGTGGGTCTACAGCCCCCAAATATTTGACGGAAGGGGTTCCGTCAAACATTTGGTGGGTCTACAGCCCCCAAATATTTGACGGATGGCGTTCCGTCAAATATTTGGGGGGTGTACAGCCCCCAAATATTTGACGGAAGGGGTGACGTCAAATATTTGGTGGGTCTACAGCCCCCAAATATTTCACGGAAGGGGTTCCGTCAAATATTTGGTGGGTCTACAGCCCCCAAATATTTGACGGAAGGGGTTCCGTCAAATATTTGGGGGGTGTACAGCCCCCAAATATTTAATGGAAGGGGCTTATGGGGACCTTTGGGGGCCTATGGGGGCCTATGGGGACCTTTGGGGGTCTATTGGGGCCTATGGGGGCCTATGGGGACCTATGGGGGCCTATGGGGGCCTATGGGGACCTATGGGGGCCTATGGGGACCTTTGGGGGCCTATGGGGGCCTATGGGGGCCTATGGGGGCCTATGGGGACCTTTGGGGGCCTATGGGGGCCTATGGGGGCCTATGGGGACCTTTGGGGGCCTATGGGGTCCTTTGGGGGCCTATGGGGGCCTATGGGGACCTTTGGGGGCCTATGGGGGCCTATGGGGGCCTATGGGGACCTTTGGGGGCCTATGGGGTCCTTTGGGGGCCTATGGGGGCCTATGGGGGCCTATGGGGACCTTTGGGGGCCTATGGGGGCCTATGGGGGCCTATGGGGGCCTATGGGGGTCTATGGGGACCTATGGGGGCCTATGGGGACCTACGGGGGCCTATGGGGGTCTATGGGGACCTATGGGGACCTATGGGGGCCTATGGGGGCCTATGGGGACCTATAGGGACCTATGGTGGCCTATGGGGACCTTTGGGGGCCTATGGGGGCCTATGGGGACCTATGGGGGCCTATGGGGGTCTATGGGGACCTATGGGGACCTATGGGGGCCTATGGGGGCCTATGGGGACCTATGAGGGTCTATGGGGGCCTATGGGGGTCTATGGGGACCTATGGGGACCTATGGGGGCCTATGGGGACCTTTGGGGGCCTATGGGGGCTTATTGGTACCTTTGAGGGCCTATGGGGACCTATGGGGACCTATGGCGGCCTATGGGGACCACACATTTTCCCCATTTTCCCATTTTGGTGTACAAAGTATTTTGTACTTTTGTACTGCCATGTTTCCGATGGTCCAAGGTGGTTCCCCAATGATTTTTCAATTGTGTCCTCCCTTTTTGTTTTTTTCATTTCGGGGGGGGGGGTTGATTTAGATTTAGGCATAGTTTCTCCCAATTTCCTCTGGGCATTAGACCCCTAGACCCACCTCCAGTAGATAAGAATATCAGACACCTTCTTGGACAGACCGCACGCACAACATCCCTTATCAGACTTCAGACATCAGACTTTATACACAATCCTGGGGGGCAAGGGCAAGCTAAGCCCAGGCATGGGGTGTGCAAGGTGTACCTTGTAGACAACCTTGGCACCCTCCCCCTAGGATTTGGCATGGTCGCCCTTCAAGAATTGGACGTTCTAGAAAGGGGGGACCACTCCAGTGCCCCCCTCCGATGCTAGATTTCTCAGTCCAACTAGTGGGATGATTGTGCCATCACCCCCACTCACCCTTCGTTTGCCTCCTAGCACCGCCGTCGTGGCCTCACCACCCCCTCCCTTTACACCATAAAATCTCAGCCCTGTTCTCGAGGTTTGGCCCTTCGTCACCCCTTCATTACTACAACCCCCCCCCCCCTTCCACACCAGCCCCTTGCCCGACCCCCCCCTTTAAGCCACCCCGTCCGCCCTGTGAGGAGAATAGCCCGCCCCCCCCTGCGAACAATTTTGTGGAGGGCCTTTGGTGTACCGTTGTGAAGGATTTGCTATCCTACGGGGGTTGCGGCCAGACATGGGCCAAACTAGAAAATTTTTAGAGGGGGGGGTTACAAAGTTGTCTCGTCTTTGGACCACATTTTCAACGATGACGGCGCCGAGGGGCAGTTCCTCACGCCACAACTGCCCCAGTGATGGTAATTGAAGGTCAATAATTCCACTTGCTTCACTCCGGCACTTCTACACGAGGTGGTAGGGGGGCTGCCCGCGCAGATTGCGGGGTTCACAAATATCCACCACATGACCTCGGCCCCAATGATTGTGTCGTAGGATACCGCCCACCGGCTTGACAGTAGTGCTACCTGCCGGGACCCCTATGTGTCGCCCCCTATTGTTGGGCAGGTCTCTCGCTACCCTCTTTTCACTTTCCTCATGTTGTCATCCAAATACCGGATGGCAGTCCAAGCTAGCTCGGCGTGCAGGGAGGTGAGCAAGTTGCTTTGATAAGCTACACCTGGCACGGGGTAATGTGCTTCCGGTTACATTGACATGCCGGCACAATGGTGAGCCCCCCCCCCCCAAACCACAATGCGTTGCCACGCCAAGGAGTAAGTTTTACTCAGTGGACACTGGACATGCAGCACCGCGACATAGTGAAGAATGCAATGCATCTTGACCTTGTGTTGGTGGCGGCAGCCAAGGGATTCCCGGGGATTCTAGATCAGGACTGTGTGCCAACCTGGCACCAAGTGTTATGGCTGGGGAGGGAGGTAGATTGCATGCCCGGGCTTGCTAACAAGGATATGATGGATACCATCTTTAACCGCATGGAGCTGGGTGTCGCTCCCACTTCCGAGTTCCACCCCAAGTTCCTCTGTTGGAGCAGCCCCCACATCGCCCACCTCCCCGTTGGGAAGGCCAAGTCTTTTTCGGGCGGGGACCCTACCAGCTTGAGTTCCGCAGGACCGGGTGCACCGACGCGGATGCCATTGTCCGCTTTGCCCTCGGCGGTATCATCCCACCAATCCCCCTAGCAACCTCATGGCAGATAATCAACGCTGTCCCTGCTTGGAGGCCCCAGAAGCAACCCTAATTGGGGCTCCTGTCTAACACATGCCCGTGTGATGTGCAGGTATCCCTTTGGGCTACATACTTGGTTGGGTAAACACAATGCATGCCATTTTTGCGCGACTTTGCCATCAATTTCACACCACGGGTGTCCGGAGTTCGCATAATCCGTGTATCAATTCGAGTGACGTGTACCACTAATTTCTCAATAATTTGGCACCAATGTTGCCCAAATTTTGCATGCATTTCATACGAATGTCACAAAGCTACCGCACCACTCTCATAGCAAAAATTTATTCACTAGTGCCCCCACCCCAGTTTCTTCTATGCCGACAGGCTCTGCAAGCCCGATACCTAGCAGCACCTTGACAACAGGCATGCGCAGCAGGGTGACAACTCCAGTTAGTCCAACCCTGGGTCGCAATCCGGCATTGAGCCCCGGGCGCACTCCGTACACTAGCCCACGTTGGATCCCCGAAACCATGTCATCCCCATGCCCAATCGTGGCACCGAGAATATACGGCGCAGCGGGCCGAAGTTCGACAAGCTGGCTGCTTGCCCACACCAGGGCATGCCGTTTGCTTCGAAGGCACCTTTGCCCCCGGGGACGGGTGGTTGTAGTGACTTTTGGGTGGCTGCTTGGGGTTTGAATGTCACCACCTCAAAATTTGTGACACGGCGATGCCCTCTACACCATCAGCTTCGCCTATCTGGTGACAACGAAGGAGGGTTTTGCCGCGGAGTGGGTGCGGCAAATTGAGGTTTTGGTGGCTCGTTTCGGCTGCCGCCTCAACTGCGGCCACTGGAAAGGGGATGCCGACATTCACCGTCCGGGCCGGGGTTATGCAGTGAGGTGGTGGGTTGCCCGTGAATGCCATTACGCATCGGGGACCACGATATGATGATTTGGGGGACAATGCATGGCTTTGCGTGCGCAAACATGTTGGTCAGGGCACTCGCACGGGGGCTAAGGGGTGGGACGAAGCGGAGGTGGGGATGACGACGAGAACAATCCTTAGTAACCGGGAGACCCGAGGAGTCGCAGGCAAGGCAGACCCACTCTCGGCACACCCAGCCGGCCAAGGAAAGTCCCATGAGCGGCCACCTCCCCAAGTCCAGAGGAACCTGCCTTGCACCCCGACATCAGCAGCATGAGGTGTTGTGAAGTGAGACACAAGTGGCTGCTTTAGCTCGGAAGGTAGCAGAACGGGAAAGGGGCGTGTTGTGGAGCCAAGTAGACATCTTGAACAAGCAGCCTTCACCCATTTTGGGCAGAAGCAAGAGCAGAGGCAGCAGCGGCGGCAGCAGCAGCACCAGCAGCCCGAGCACCAGAGGCAACATGTGGGGCACCCCCGCCCCCTACCCCACCAACCCCAAGGGACTGTGATTTTTTCTTGCAAGTATGTAAGCACGGATGGGGGCAGCACAGACCATAAGCGGGCAATTTGCTGCGGCGGAGGGGCTTGTTCATTTTCAATTGCAAGCGAATAGCCCCAACACGCCATTCTCAACCGTTTTGCTGCACGTGGGCTCCGCTTTTGCGTTGCGCGCTTATCAGTGTCCACTGCATGCATCCCGGTCCGTGTAGTAGTAGCAGCCACAGACCGAGCATTAGGATGCCAGGGGAGGGGCTAGGAAGCCCACTAGCGGGTAGCCAGGGCGCCGACAGTAGCGAGGCGGTAGGCAACCAGGGCACGGGCAACCAAGACGAAGGAGGCCCCGCTGCAACACGAGGCAGCATGCCATTCACCTCGGGCTGACACAGGCCAGATAGAAGGATTGACTGCTCGGGGTCTAGTGCACACACCGTTTGAGATGAGGGTTCTCCAGCAACCGGTGTGTCCGAGTCAGCCAATGCCAAGGCCCACAGGGACAACTGTGGCGGCTCGGGGGCACACATTGTGTGAGCTTCGCTTTGTCCTGTACTTGGTGTAACGCGTATTCGACTGGATTCATGTGGGTCACAAAAGGTTTCATCAACACCCATAGAGGCCTGCGCTGGGGCTGACTTTGGGGAGGCCTTCGGGTGCGGTGTGTCGTGGTTTACGGACGCCATTCGCTGGATAGGTATTCAGTGCTGCAGCTCCATGGCTCGCTGTGGTTGAGACAAGGTTCGGTCGCCAGGTGCAAGGGCGTGAGCTGCATTAGAGTGCTGCCGTCCGGGGGAACACAGTGGCTCAAGGAGATTCCGTCGATGAGGACAAGGTCTTGGACCAAAACCGACTGCTTCGGCTCAGTGGCAAAAGGTGCGGAAGGTGAATTTGTAGTGAAGTAATGGTGGGGGTGAGGGTTGGCATTGTCTAAGGTCTGCAACGCTAAGAATGACACCCGCAAAGCAGACGAAAAATCAAGGGCTTTGTTTAGGCACAAAAGCTACAATTGGGAACAAAAAAGGCGCAAATTTTAGCTTGCACGACCACCCTTGCAAAGAGGAAGGGCACGGGGGCACGGAAATGCACATGAGTGGACGTATAATTGTATGGTCCACTACTCTTAGCTGAGTTGCTTTTCCTATGCCCCTTGACTATTGAGGGCCCTTCGGAAAACACACACATGCATGCGAATGTTTTACCACATGTTGCACAAGTTTTCCTTGGTGTTCAAGAAGCGCCACCAAACATAGTACATTGCAAAAGGTGGGCAAGGTTTTCCGAATCCTTTTGTGCTCTACACAAGGGGAAATATGCAAAGCAAAGCAAAGCAAAGCACCAAACATGACGCACGCCTGCTTTTGGGGTTGTGTGAAAGTGATGGCGCATTTTCCACATGCGCATAGCGGGGTAGGGGGTATTTTCCCATTCCTGTTCCGCTTGACACAAAGACAAACATGCGAAGCAAAGTGAAGGAAAGCGTGCAAATGACAAGAGGTGTTTTTTCATTTTTTTGTTTTGAAGAGAAGGAGTGCTTTTCCGAACACATTTTCATTCTACATGCAAACAAACACGCAACACAAAAGGAAGCGAAGCAGGCAATGCATACACTGCAAGGACGTCTGACTAAAACAAGGATTGACACACACATTCAGTTGCAACGCCAAGGCTTCAACTTGCAAGGTGCCATTGCTGCGTCGAGGGTCACCAGATTGAAATTGGTTTCAACTAAATTTAGTTTCCAGTAAAATATAACATACGGCGAGCAAAGCCCGTTTTGTTGTTGGCAATCAAGGTGAGATTCGCATGGTTAGGACAAATCCAATTTCGCGTTACGTGCCAGCCAGTGGCATGGGCTACACTTGTGGAGGCGAACAGACTTATCCCACCGCTCATGTTATCGTATCCTTCGTGCTCATGGCCAAGGGCGTCTCTTTATGTGGACACAGGTCGGCATTTCTCCTGTATACGTGTTTCTCGTACAACACGCAAAACGGTGTGTCCTTCAAAAGCTTTGTGGGCATGAAATAGACCCTAACAAAAAAAGGGGTTACAAGCGGTTGTGCGAGGGCACGAAGCCAAAGGAGATAGAATAGCGCCACAAGGTGCACCCATCAATTGGTTCTTCACTGAAGGGGTTGCAAAGAAGGCAAAAAGGGAACAAACATATACACATAGGGCAAGGAGGTCATTGGAGGCAATGTGGTTTCTTTGTTTTTCAAACTGGCGGGGTTGTTTTCCAACGGATTTTTCATCCTCCGCACCCTCCAACACTCACACCAAGAAAACTAGGTTGTCGTATTTCAACATTCTCCACGTTGCAGCCACCGTGTCACCATAGAGACTGCAACCCGACAATGGTGTATGAAGGGTTGGCATAATGACTAGTCAAAATAATATGAATGCCACGTGGATTCACAAAACAGGTCATGGCGACCACGTCAACCACACCAATAAAAAAGAATCTATCAATCCAATGAGGATTCAGACGTACATTCACACAAAAGTTCAACCAATGCAAAGCCCCTTGTCATATATCAAGTTGTACTTCAATAAAGGAGGGCCCTTTGAGGCTTTTGCAACACCAATGCCATGAGCACTAGCGCCCGATGTCAAGAGCCCATCCTTTGTGCTTGCAGACGATATAGAGCACCTCCCTAAAGACTGGCAACGCTGGACATGGACGTTGTCTTTAATTCATACTAGGGTTTCAAACGGGTTGTTGGTACCAAACAGTATAGGGGTCTATGCCTATGCACGAACCCAACCCCAACAACTCGTCCCCACACGGTGCCTGCACACCTGTGATAAGAATCATTGAAAGGGATGCAAAGAAAATTGCAAAGGCAAGGGCGGTGGGTGGTCACCAAGGGGGGGGGGTTGTGCAATGGTAAGAGTGGTCCATAAAGGTCTGATGTCCCATGTCTAATGGGCGGCTTAATACCTGTACACAAAGCTATGCGCGAGTGAGCGCAAAAATTGCGCAAAGATCGCAGTGTTGTGCAAGGACGTTTGCACAATGTGTGCACAAAGACCCGTGAAAGTTGGCGCCTATGCTAAGGCATGTCGTGCGCCATTGCATGATGTATGGGGTTGAGGTGCCTCAAGTTCCTCGACAATCGTAAAACCACGGGTAATGGTGGCCTAGACCATGGTCTCCGTGGAGAGGTGGGTGGCTATGTTCGCGTGGCTGTCCATGCTGTGGTGGTAGGCCGGGAGCACGGGCTCTAACATTGCACCCCCCCCTTTCGCTCATCCTCTAGCGACAACATGAGTGGCACCAAGCCGCCAACTGTAGATTGCCCTCTTGCACTGTTTTCCTGCTCCCACCACGCTTGTGCAGTCCCAAGGAGGTACTGCATCTCCGGACCCCCCCCTTGCTCCGTCATTGTCTACACCTCCAGCTGTTGCTCCTACTACTCTTCACTTGCCCTATTGGCCTGCGTGCAGCGAGCTCCTTGACCTGTCCGTGGAGCCGATCCCTCTCTCTCGCCCCCCTCCACACAGCTTGATCGGCTTCCTACTCGTGCAACCACCCGGCCACTTGAGCAGTGGCGGAGATGGTGGGGAGCGTGGAAAGGGTGGGGGAGGAAGGGGTGGCGTTCCTTTGGACCTTGCGCGGCCAAACGGGTCCCCTCAAGCCAGCCCTGAAGCCATCCGAGCTCGTGCGGGAGGCTGCCGAACGGGCATGCTCATCATGAACCGCCTCCATTGTCTCCACCCCTAGCTCACCGTAGGTCAACTATGTCTCCGATGGCGCGTGGTTGGTCATCAGGTAGGACACGTCGTCCATGTTTGTATCCACGCAACCCCCCTTGCGCATGACCCCGGTGACTCGAAGCACCCCCTGGTGCATGAGCAGCCCTTGCACAATCCTGGGCCACCCTTGCACCGCGCACTCCAAGTTCTATTGCCCCACGCGGAACGCATACGCGAAAAGCGCTATGAGCTTTCCCCCCTCCCTCATTCGGGAACCTGATAAGGTGGCATCGCAGACAAAAGGCGGAAGCGACACGATGAGGGGGGTGGGGGGTCTGTGCCCCTGCGTCGATCTCCACATTCGCCTCCCACGTGGCGGGCACAAACTACACGCTCACCCTTCTCCGCCCCGGCGGGTTGAGCTTCCAGGCGAAGGGCTGCTGCAGCATCGACAGAGCGGTTATCGACCGGGTACCCAGTGAAGCCCATCCCGGCGAGGGTCTCTGGGCATCTGGGATAAGCAATGTCCTGTGTTCCATAACCAGCGTGGGTTTGCGTGCCGACCTGCAATTTGGCGTACGAATTGAAATGCCCCTCGGCAAGGGGAAATCCCTTTGACGTAGGGGACCATGCGCGGGGGTCAAGCTCCCTTCAAAGCTGCGTCACTTATACAAACCTCAAAAAGAGCGAACATCGTGCTAGATGCAAGCTTGCCAACGAATGACATCAATTCGCGCGAAAATCGTGTGAAAATCTGGTGAAGCAAAATAAAAACAAATCTTAGGGGAGCCAAGGGTGCTATGCGCACGTGTGCGAAATCGCATGCTTTTGGCGCCAGTGAATTTTCCGTCATGCAAAGGATACATCGCAATCACAAGGACAGTGAATGGTCTAGCTGCTTCACTTCCCCTCCTTGGCATGATTTATAGGGGGGTGGGGGCGTTGATCACCTACCAGTGGATGTCCGGTCGCTTTGGCGGGAGGGTGCCGCCCGTGGCCTACATGACACGGGCATCCCCATGGCAACAAGCTTCCCTAACAACCTCTCATTGGTAGTAGCCGTTCCGCACGACGATGTCGCAAGCCTGGACGATAGGGAACAGTAGCCCCACGGGCCACGACGCTAGGATGGTGGACACACACTTGGGGAGCTGCTAGCAGCCCGAGGTTCGACCACATTAAGACCACCAACCTCAAATCCACCACTGCCAAACCCAATATATCCAGACCCCCCCCCCCAAACCCATGAACTTTCTGAGTGTCTATTTTTTCTCGTGTCTATTTTTTTTTCGATGCTCTTCACGCATGGACGCCTCGGGGACCTGCCCCTTGCAAATTGAAGCCTCGACCTGCCGACAGGGACTGAGAGTGCGCCGGGTGCCACTTCCCCTCGTCTGGTATCGCCTAAGGGTACCGACCCTGATATACGAGTTTGTGGGTCCTGCAGAGCAGCAGGACCTCCTCTTCGCTTTGCTTCAGGACATCTTCACCGAGAGTGTAGAGTACCTGCACATCGGCGTCGACTTGGACTAAGTCACAACCCGCGTTGGTGCACTAAAACCCAGTCTTGGGCCACACCACCGGGGTTTCACGGGTCCTCCCCACTCCAGATTGCTTGCATTGCTGATAGCCATAGGTGAACAGCTGAGATGCCAGAGGCAGCAAGTGCCGCGGATCTCATTGCAGAGTTCAAAAAAGCCCACGAATGGGCGGAAGAGGGAGCCCTGATGGCATAGGAGTCCACGCAAGTGGCCATCGCCAGTCTTGTAGCGTCGGAACACACGACAGCAATTTTCTCAGACCACAAATATTTAGAAAAAACAAGGACTTCTCAGCAGCCCAATACAAGCTCGACACGGTCCTCAAACTCAAAGATCCCATCCTCCCCAAAATCATATGGTGCAAAGACACCACCTTCAACCTGGTGGTTGTAGTGCGCAGCTCAGCCCTGTTAGAGGGCATTGCTCTGTTCAAACAAGTGGTGGCTCAATACACGGATGTCTCTCTCAAGATGATAGTCTTCACAGGCAGGGAGTTACGCCCGGCTGAAGGTACGGATCTGCTTCGGGAAAAGCTCCCGTTCAACCCGGAATCAATCTCGTTGCTAAACAGACCAATCAGTGAAAAACGTGGCTCACATCTCCACACATGGATAGTCGAAGCGCCGCAGGGAGTACGTAACAACCCCTTCGCCACCGCCCCCGCACGACGCATCGTCCCGCTTCTCCCTCCGGGTCAAGACCCACTGAAACTGTTTGCCCCCATTGCGAAGCAGGTGGATAAGTTGGCTATCTGTATCAACAACAAATTCCTGAATGAGATGGTGGCTGAATTGGGTCTGGACACAGGCCTGACCGCAATCTCACTGGGACCACGTCCAACCCAGACCAGCTGGGTCATCTTCCAACAAGCTCTGGTGCCACAGGACAAAATCGACCAAACAGAGTCAAAGTACTACAGCAAGGAAAACTACGCCCGCGTCCCCTTCAAGACATACTCTGGTGACCTGAATGATTGCGAATGTATTGCGGAAGTCTGGATTGTCAAGAAGGCACAGACACACGAAGCCCTCACAAAATTTTGGGCAGTGCTCAATTTCCATTTGTGCAAGATCACGGACCAGCTTCAGCACAGGCCGCAGCCACAGTACACAAACACCAACAAAATACGCCTCGGGTTCAAGACCAAGGCGGATGCGCAGGTATTTGTGGAAAAGAGCCTACCGCAGCTCAAGGAGCTTGGATACGCGTTCAAAACCGAAGGAACCAAAGACGGGTATTGGGACCAGAGAGGATCGTCATCGTCGGCTGCTAGCATCGGCACGTCTACAGCCTGGTCCACCAAAGGTTCCAAAGCACCCACGGAGAAAGAAGATCACGTGGTTCTAGTGGATATACCAGAGTATCTGGCCCCCAACGAAATTCTGGCGGTAGTAAAACACGCGCTGGCCAGCCGCTCCATCCCAGTTGAAGACACGCAGGTGTCCATTGAAAGATTGAGGTGGTCGATGGGCAACATCCGGCAGCCGAATTGGAGTGTGCGGGCACCGGGAGTCAAAGGGTTGGCGGGGGCAGTGCTGACCCTGACCGACCACGGGGGTTCCCAACGTGTGGCCACGATCCGTTCTTATTCTGACAGGGAAACCAGCTGGCAGTCATGGCGTGAAAGGGATAAGAACAAACCACAGCAGGCCCAGCAGGCAGGGCCAATGACTCCGGCACAGATTCTCCGTCGGAATCCAAACTCCCTCCTCCCCTCCCCTCAAGTGCAAATACAACCGAACCCCATGCAGGCAGTACAGGTGCTGCCGAATATCCTCCCCCCGCAAGTACAACCCCCCCACCCCCTCTACCAAGGACAGGTTCCGCTCACACAACAAAACCTCAACTACGTACAGGCCCTGGTGTCGCAGAACCCCCCCTCCCAGTCTTCAGGATCACGCATGATGGCTTTGGACATTGACAGTGTCAGAGGTAAACGGCCACGCAATGGTAACGATGACAACTTCTAATGTCACAACACAACCACAAACGTTCCCGTTGGGCAGCGACCTCACAGTTGCCACCATCAACGTCAACGGAGCGCATGCGGATCAGCAGGACGGCTCACGCATCGTACCCAGGGTTAAAGTGGTGCTGCGTCA
Source organism: Eutreptiella sp. 'Long Island Sound 2002' (assembly GCA_964036045.1). Lineage (NCBI taxonomy): Eukaryota > Euglenozoa > Euglenophyceae > Eutreptiales > Eutreptiaceae > Eutreptiella > Eutreptiella sp. 'Long Island Sound 2002'. The sequence goes on from OZ038381.1 coordinate 116,222,313, forward strand.
CATGAAGGGTTTGCAGGTGCAGGTCTTTGCGATGCAAGAACCGCACCTACAAATGGGATCAGCGCAATTGGAGGCCCGCTCCACCAGCCTCACAGACCTTGCTAGACAGCATGGCTATGGCTGTAGGGCCCAGCTATCCCGCCCCCACACCAGGGGGGGGGGGGTGGCACTATTTTGGCAAAAACATTGGACGGAGGTCGCATCGGCCTCCATCTCCCCACGCCTGCTCCTAACTAACTTGCTGAGCCCAGAAGGCCTCGTGTATATGGTGGTCTCGGCCCATTTCAGTGATAAGCCAGACAAAAGAAAATCACAATGGTTACGGTTGAAAGAAGCAATGACAGTCTTCCCCTTCTCACAACACATACTCCTCCTCGCAGACCACAACTCGGTCATCACCCCGGGTGATGACTCCGAATATATTTCTGAGCACGACAACCTCCCCCCCGCAGCCAGAGCACGAGCAGAGGAACTCAGCACCATCTCAGCACTGAGTCTGTGTGACACGTGGCAGGAAGTATATGGCCCGGCTATGGACCACAACCACCCGCGAAGACCTAAAGGGTGGACGTGGGGATTCCACACTGAGCAGGACGACACCCCCCATCGCAGAAGGATTGACAAAATCCATGTGTCCAGGCACATGTCAGCCTCGATCGTACGATGCTACGCGAGAAAAATTCGCAGTGGAGATCACCGAGCGGTGGTTTCGACCCTGGCCCCCCCCACCCCCACGACGGTCCAGCCCAGGCAAAGAATCCCCACGTCCTTCCTACAGTGCGAGGATTCCACAGCGGGCCTCGCCCAGCGGCTCAGGGGTCTCACGGCTCAAGGGGATGAGTGGTGGGCACAGGCACTCCGCACTATCAGAACCACAGCGTATACTTTCGAAAAACAGGTGAACCCCAAGGGATTGAGTGAGGTCATTGCAATGCTGCAGGCAAGCACTGTCGATTACACCCCCCCCGAGGCGGCACACTTTTTGCAGCACCAAAGACTGACGCCAGCCACGCCACGGCAGGCATATGCGATGCTAGCAGCACAGGCAGAACAGGCCACCCAGCACAAGACGGAAGGGATTGTGCTCTCCAAACTACGGTCAGCGCTTAACACACAGCCGGAGGAACCACAGAGCAAACAGCAACGGCGGATAGAAATTTCACGTCTCACCAGGGAACTGCAAAGCAAGCGGAAGCTTACCGCACTCCGCAACAAGGCGGGGCGCACGTTCACTGAACCCACACAGATTGCGGAGGAAGTGAAACAGTTCTGGTCTGGGGTAATTGCCAAAGGGGAACACACCGTCGAGGAGTGCGCCCAGTTTCTGCGCTCGCTACCCCTTCGCCCACAGCTAAAAGGGGCGGCAACTCTGCTCCTTAAGCCACTCACACAGGAACTGGTGCTCACAGCACTGGAAAAAATGAAACCAGGGTCGGCCCCCGGCCTGGACGGAGTCACGGCAGAAATCCTGATTGCCCTCCCCGGGGCACTGGTGCCCAAAATGACGGAACAAATTGCACTTTTCCTTACCATAGGGAAAATCACAGAGGAGTGGGCACTCGCTATCCTGAACCCAACCCCTAAGCAAAAGGGCTCCATTTCGGTCACACAACTCCGCCCATTGTGCTTGCAAAGTGTGCTGTTTAAGTGAGTATCGATGACCCTATACCTCATGCCGCAGGAGCTGCTTTTGTATGCCACCCCCCCTGAGCAAAAAGGCTTCATGAAAGGGCGATTCATTTTTGAGCACATCTGGGAGGCGCGGGCGGCCTGGACCGCAACGCATTATGGTCTTTTTATCTCCATCGATTTCTCCAAAGCGTTTGACTCTGTCCATCACAATTATTTTATTGCCTTCTTCACCCACCTGGGCCTCCCCCCAGAGATGATCTCGCTCATCATGAACATGCTGACTTCCCCCTTTGTCTTTGGAGTGGGCACAGGCGTAGTGCGCGAAGTGCAAGTCACACCAGAATCAGGGGTCCGACAGGGAGACCCACTCACGCATTGTTCGCCATGGTCTGCTCGGTGCTGGTCCCCATCCTCCAGGCAGTGTCCCCTAGCATAAGAGTCCTGTTCTACGCTGATGATATCCTGCTGTACATCCCCGTCTCCCCTGCTCTGGTTTGCCCCCTCATACCAGACATCATGTACACGCAACGCGGTACGCTAAGTTTGTAGGATGGCGGATCAACTTGGATAAATCGGCCTTCTTGTTGCGTGGCTTTTGGACGGACAGGCAGAAAACCAAACTCGAAAACACAGGCATTCCGGTGCAAAGCAAGGTGAAGTACCTGGGGAATCTTTTTGGGGACGTCACCCCTGATGAAGCGTTTGCGCCCCATTTATCCCGTGCATTGGCGCGTGCGCAGTTCGCAGCGACCCTACCCCTGACGATGCCATAACGAGTATACCTGCTCCAGGAGTGGATACTCCCATTGATGATCTACCCGGCGAGGGCCTACTTCCCCACGGAGGATGTATGCACCAAGCTGGCGAATGTGTACCGGGTGGCCCTAAGACTCAGCAGCTGGGGCCTCACCCTACCCATACTGCAGCTACCCCCGAAGCCTGGGGGGAGCACTCCTCCCGAAACCCAGCCTCTTCTTGCTGTGGCAACACGCCACACGCTTCGTGATGTCCCGGCACGACACTAGTAAGCTCTCCCCCATTTCTGCACAGCATTTCAATGGTTGGGCCAAACGCTTCGCTGTACAGGCGGAGCTGGGTGACCTCCCATGGCTACAGCTGGGTCCCATCCCTCGGAACACCTACCCCTTTTTGGGCACCTCAGCAAAAGCCTTCTCCCTGCTACGGAAATTGGCCCCCATCCTCCCCCCCAACACACACCAGGCACCACGGCTGAGCTGCTGGCATTCGGTACTTTTCAGGGACACAAATAACAACACATATTTTTCACCAAAACTCATCAGGGCAGGGATCACACGCATCGGACAGTGCACACCGGACCCGCAGGAGAGATTGCCGCCCACATGGGCCCGGAGGTACAAGGCCCAGCTGGGACAGGCCTAGCCCCGACCACAGATGACACCACCACAAGAAACATCGGCCATTTTCTGGGGGGGTTGGAATACAAAGGCCATGCTCAGGTACCTGATGCGTCAGGAACCCCCGGACCCCCGTCAAACACCGGAAACCTGGCAGGCCTGGACCAAGCTATCCATACCGCCCAAACACCACTCTTTCATACAGACCGCACTGTGGAAAAAACTCCCAGTGGGGACCAGACTCGCCAACTGGCTCCCTCAGCACACACACTGCCTGGTGGATGGCAAACCGGAAGACATGCGACATGCGCTTCTGGAGTGCCGGTTCCTCCCCCCTGCGTATCACATTGCGGAACAATGCATGGGGCCAGCGATATTCGAGGATACCACGGAAACAGACCCAGAGGTCCTCCTGTGGGACATGCCAGTTCTATCCCTCTAGAGCCCGCTAGGGCTGATCATGTGGACCGCGGTTATGGCGTCCTGGAACCTGCGCAACGCGGTCAAATTCCGAGACACCCCCCCAACATGGGACATATTCCTCACACAAGGGCTGTGCATTCTTGCGCGATGGTACGAGCACCCAGCTCCAACCCTCCCCACGCCCGAAGTGCGGGACATGCACCGAGCAATCGCATCCCTCAAGGAAACAGGAAACCTGCAGCACCCCAGGCTCAGCCAGCCCCAGCCATCCCCCCCCAGGCTCCGCAACCCGCGGCCCAGGAAACGCAAAAAAGACATGTATGGTCCAGCGATGGCGCAGGCGCATCAGAAAGTCATTGATGAGTATGTAGCGGAGGGATGGGAAGCCATCTACCCCGACGGCTCGTCGGAGGTCCATCCGGAGGCGGGAATGGTGGGAGGGTTTGGGGTATATTTCGGGGATCACCGGGACACGGCACAGTGCATCCCCATCACTCAGAAACAAACAAATAACAGGGGAGAGCTCCTCGCGGCCATACATGCCATTCGCCATAGGACACAGCACAAGCGCACACTGATCTGCTCTGATTTAAAACTAGTGGTCATGGGGGCCACAGGCAAAGCCAGCAAATGGCGGCGCCATGACTGGCAAGGTTCGCGGGGGCCGGTGGGCCACGTGGACTTGCGGGAGCAACTCCTTGGGGAAATTGAGCAGGCAGGGGCAGCGGTACGCTGGCTGCATGTCCCCTCACACGTTGGCATTGTAGGGAACACACACGCGGACACACTGGCTGACATGGGCCGCCGCAAATCCCCCCTCCTCCGAGGGTATGTCACCTCGGCCGGCGCCCACAGCAGGAAGGGCAGACAGAGGATCAGGAAGACGAGTCCGACCTGGATGAGCAACCCATGTTTTCTCTGGAGGAGCGGGCGGCCAGCCCGCCTCCTCGTGGCACACCCCCCCCTCCGACCCCCCGCAGACAGGGAGTTACTCCACTGCTGGAAGTCGAGGACTGCACCCCAGCCCCCAAGAGACCACGCTACTCACCAGGCTGTACTGACCCGGCCTCTGGATGGAGGTCGCGGGCGGTCTCCCGCTCACCACGGCAAACACCAATGCGTGAAATCAGGCAGGAACTCTTCCCCTCGTCAGCCCCCCCCTCCCCCCCAAGCAGCTGTGATGAGGCCTGGCTGGCACCCAGATCACCAGCAACGGCCTCCACGATCACGTGCAGCACGGAGGGCGCACGGTGTGGAACACCGGACCCCGGCCGCCCTTTGTTTGGCACGCCATAATGCACGCAAGCCCACATCCCCATAGCTTCAGACTCCAAGAGCGTCACAAACCCCAAACAGGGCAAGAGACCGGCACGGCCCAGTAGTGAGAGCGGTAGTCATCAATCGTCCAGTGCGGGGGTTCGAACCCGGGAGCTGGTGCTCTTGGGTTCCCTGCACGTAGAGCTCTCTAGTCGGCGTCGTGGGAACCACCCCCCCCTACAGCAACCCGCGCCACCACCGGTACCGGTGGATCGGGTGGAGGTCTCGTCCGTTTTGCCCCAACCCCCAAAAAGTGACACGCAGGAACCACACACACCTGCAGCAGTGCGCGCCGCCCCCTGTACTCGAACATGTCGACAGGAGGTGCCGTCCGGTATTCGAAGGGATCGGTGGGAGACCACCGATCCCGGGACTTGAACCACCTCCCTCACGGCAAGCGCCGGGTGCGCTGCCACTTGAGCGGCCGCCTTCTGAGAAGTGCTGGAACTTGGCACAGGGAACAACCGCACACGCAAACACACACACCACACATGCAGGAGCCTCGGCGCCGCCCAGCCTTCCCACCCTCTGTATGGCGGTATGTTGACCTCCACAAAGCCAGTACCCACTGGGGTTTTGAAATCCTAAGGACCGAAATAGCCCAGGGCCGGTGGCAGTGGCTCACAAGGGTGACCTCTGACCGCCCCACCCCCCACGACCAGGTGACCCGGAAACACAGGTGTGTGGCCGAGAGGGGCCAGCGCAAGCGAGCATGCTAGTGCGACGGTGGGAGCCAAAGTGGGACACAACAAACGCTACGCCCCAAACTCAGTCCGAAGGGGACAATGCCCTGAACCCTGTAGAAGCAGCCCGACTCTTACCCCATCCAGGGACGAGGGACGGGACGAACTGCAAAGCACTGTCTGCGTGACACGGACAATCATGGCACTGAGATGGCGATGAAGGTCGTGAGGCAGGCGCGGCTGGAGCTAAGTGGCGGGTCCACACCTGACCAATTGAGGCCAAACCCATGAAAACGGTTTGGCCAAGCGTGGAGACATGGCGCTCGTCCAATGCGCCCAAAAATCGCTTGAGCTTAGTCTCATTTTGTAGCTCAAGATAGGCGGCGTTCACCGCACACTTGGGTGCTTTGTGTCGGGGGTGCATTGCGTGAACAGGGCCCCCTGCATTTGTTGGCCCGGGGGGGGGGGGGGGGGGGCATGGAGGCGAGTGGTGCTCACCATGTTTAGGACCTCCCCCTGGTTGACTAGGACTTCGTCCCAGCTGTGCACTTGGGCCTCCCCAAAAGGCCTTTCCCTGAGCATTGAGGCCGTACCGTGCGGGCAGAGCAACAAAGGTGCAGAGCCGGGGATCCGCTACTACACGGTCGGAGGGTGGAAGGACGTGGGGGGCAGTCCGTGGAGGTTGAGGCCAGCAGATGGCCAGATTCCTCAGCGGACGAAATGAGGGGACGGGGGGCGCATCGGGTAAACGGATGGGAAGTGGCCAAGCATGCTGTCAAAACCTTTGTAAAAGCAGTACCAGCCCGGGTGTCGGTCTCTGAGGTTCACCTGGACTTGTACCATTGGGGCAAGGAAGGGTCCGGCCTTTGCTGTTGCACGGCGTTTTGGTGAAAAGGCACATCCAAGAGGTGGGGGGGGCGTCGGCCAATCCCCGCTACCATCTGAACCCACGCATGTGGTGGTGGTTGCGAAGAGTGATATTCGGGTTATGATAGGGGAAGGGCCCTTTGAGGTGGGAGGGGATAATGCCCAAGTCGTCCAACCATTTAGAGGTAGTGGTCTGCCACTCAAGGAAGAACGTAGGGTGATCCCCCAATGGATCACTGGCAGGGAAGAACTCATTGAGGGCAATCCTGTCTCTCGGGGGCGGGGGTGTAGTGTGCGAGGTCAGTGGTGGGGTACGACATGCACAGGCCAAGCCTCATTTTTCTCTGCCCAGGTGTTCACAAGAGGGCAAAAAGGGAGTCGATTGTCTTCGGGGAGGGGATGCGGCAAAGGAACCGCAAATTCGGGAGGGCCACGTGCAGCTCTCGCCACATCTATGGGGAGGACCCCTTGTCGCGGAAACGCACCTCCCCCCCGCTAGGTGTCCTTCATATTGATGCGAATGTGGGTAGGCTGGGGGAGTTCAACTTCTTTTTCCCTTAGATCACTGGCCCCACATGCAAGCCCCCTATGTAGCTTGCCCCGTCGACGGTGTGCCAGTGGAGCGGGATGCCTTGGTCATTGGCCAGGGTGTCTGTGGACGGGGCTACCAATTCGGGACAAGGCCATTTGGGACATTGTGTAAAACAAAAACACAACTACACAAATGGACAAACAAAAGCATACATACGTGCGGGTTCGGAAAATGGGAGCATGTGTGGGTGCCAAAATTGCGCTGTCTTCGCGAGAATACAAATGTGAATGTGAGTCACGAACGACAGTGAAAAGAAAAATGTGAATCTGAGCGCGATCTTAGTGATTTGGGCTAATTTACCTTTTGGTGTAGGTGATTTAAACTACATCTTGCAAGGTTCCTTTTTTGTTTATTATTGGGTGCGCTAGTCATGGCAAAAGGGCACGAAGGCAAGGACCAACATGCAAAATGGGCAAAGCATCGTCCAGGCCAACAATTTCATTCAAAGTTCCGGATCGCAAAGGGTACATAGCGCACAATCCATATTGACTTGGCCACCGACATCCACCGCTTGTCGACCCACCCCAACTGCCACGCCGAACACGTGGCCTAGTTCGTTGTCGTCGTGTGCATCAACGTTGCCGTTCCAGAGAGCACCCTCACCACACTTCGCACCATCATCAGTGGTTGCGCACTCGCCTCTGCGCTCAAAACAATGTGGCATGTCTCTATGCCGTAACCAGCCACCCCACCTTGCTCGCAAGCAATCAAAAGTTAATCTCAACCGCTCAGCACTCGCACCCGTCCACTAACATTGAAGCCCAAAGGTTGTGCACCTTGCAGTTCCTCAATCCTTCGGTGGGCGCGACCACCTTCCGCCCAGGCCTGCTATGGTCCTCTCCTGCGCTCACCATCGTAGCGACACGTCCCCCGGTGGTGCCCCCCCCCCCCCGCCACTGACCACTTGCTGGCTACCATCCACCTCGCTGCTCTCTCAGTCGCTGTCTCCGTAGCCAGGCAAGGTACACTTTGCCCCCACGACCTCCACCTCATGGTCACCAAAGTGCGCGTAGCCCTCCACACCAGTGTTGGTGCAAGTGCCGGGCACTGTTAGTTCGAACGCGGTAGCCCCTACCCCCCACAACCAAGCCCTCTGGTGGTGCCCATGCCGGCCGTCACCCCATCTCCTCCCCACTACACCCCTCTTTCGCGTAAGAATTGAGCCCCCACCACTTACCCCTTGGGTTCCCAAACGTATGGGACGCTACGTGACGCCCAAGAGATCTCACACCACGTCATGTTGTACCACGGCTCCAGTCTAAACTAACTCACCTTGCCTCCATTCCTCTCTGCGGGCGCATTCCCATCCACCCCTCACCCAGCTCGCCTTGGCCTTTGCCATTGCTTCTGCCTACCTTCAGACTCTACACGACCCTACCACCACCGCCCCCTCACTTCTTGACTCCTTGCAGTCCGCCCGCCCATAGGCCATTGACGTGCACCAGCTTGTGCCATGCTGTGCCGCGCCTCGGCGTTACGGCCATTTAGCCCTGCAGACATTCCCGTCCAAGGACTCTCCCCTTTGCGGGGGGGGGGGGGGGCACTTTTACTTGCTGCCACTTTACCTTGCCTTACCACCACCGGTGTGCGCCTTTGTGACTAAATTCTTTGCGGCGCTTCCCCCATCAATTGCGCCCGCGCTCCCCCCCTGACCATCAATTCTGTCCTTCCGTGTCCTCCACACCTTCGCTCTCTGCCAAGGACTCCAACTGCTCTAGGCCGATAATCCCGATCCCACTTGACCCCTAGGCCCTACCCCAAAGCCAAGTATGCCACCTCCCGACACGGCGTTCCGGGCCACCAGCACTGGCTTTGTCGTCTATTGGTGGCCTTCAGCCCTCCACTGCAAAATGACAATGCCCCACATCGAGCATAATGCCCTCGTTCTTCTCGTGACCGCGATGTGCCACCACCCCTTGGGGTTTGTGTTGGTGGCCTCTGTACGTTGGCTCCGTGTTGCAGAATAAAAGGCGTGATGCGTTGCCCTAGTAAACCTCACCACCCGGGATTCATACCTCCATGCCGCCTTTTAGCCCAGGCTGTACTTCAACATGCCCCGTCTGTGCACCTCCAACCATGTGGCTGCCGCTTGCCGAGGCGAGGGGTTCATGTTTTGCTATCAACGAGCCTTCGCGGCTGACATCGCCACTCACTTCACCACCCCGGCCTGTAAGCCCGAATCAACGAGTACTCACCACCCATTTGTGAAGGGAGGAGGGTCCATTCTTGATGCAGACATCCTCCTCTCCACCACACCGCGCAAGCCCCTCCTACTGACCGCGAAACTGTTCGAGGGCCTAGCGGATATTCCCCGCTGGTGCATGATCCATTGATGCCGCGTACACCCCGCTAGCCTTGCCGTTGTGTCGAGTACCTCGCGTTGGTCACCGCCCTTCACATTGTGGAATGCTCAACCCGCGTTCTTCCCTTCTCATCCCTGACCAGCTCCAACAATGTCAACCTCTAGCGCCTCTCCCAACCGCTGCGCTCATATAGTCGCATCGAGCCTCACTTGGCCGCAGCAACTCCCACGCCCATCATTCACCTCTGCGCGGCGAACAAGCGCGTACCAAGTTCTTGAGCTCGTGATCGGCATTTGCCCGCCCCCTTGTGGGGAGGTGCGGGTGCACCCCGGCCGCAACAGAATCCCCATACGCAACCTAACTTACTCCAACGATCGCTGACTGGTGGAGCCAACTGTGCCCTCCCTTGTGGGGCTCACCCGGCTCCGCACCCGCTCCAACATACCCCTAGCCTGGACTCCCCTCCTCCTTGCTTTGATTGCACGAAGTAGCATCCGTGCTTTGAAACCCATTACCCACCTCCCATGAGCCCTCTTAGTCGATTTTATGGCTACAGGCACCGATCCCAAGACCACCGTCGCCGTGGCCTCCTCAGCTAGCCAATGGCTGATGGTCTGGTACTCTGCCACGAACTTGTACGAGCCTTAATGATGACCCTTGGTACACGGTAGAAGACCCAATTCCGTTGGAGCCGGGATGGCGCCAGAAGGCTAGAACGGAACAAAGGGGGTGTACCTGTTGGGTACTTTGAGGGTTGCAATCTGGAGCCCCCCTATCCATACTTGGGTGCCCATGGTTTGTTTTTCACAATTCCACTGCTTTCACCCGAATGGGGAGTGGAGAAGTTGTTCGTTCTAGCGGCGTTCTAGCCACGGTCTAGCGAGTGCCGCAGAACTCGCTAGAATGTCGCCACAAAGACATGCTAGAACGACGCTAGAACCATATGTATTAATGCTCCACCACTCCTCAAAGAAAAGCTTCCCCGGCTACCATGTCCTGCCGTCGCCAAAGCTAGCGGCGCGATGCTCGACCGCACTCACGGAGTGCCGGTTTCCCCCGCCCAACAGTTAGCGCGGTTAGCCCCCAACCCCACCCCATAGGTCAATTGGAAGGGCACTTGGCGGGCCAGCGCCAGTTTATTTGGTGGTTGGTTAGTCCGATTAGCCGCGTTACCACAATTAGATCCCAAGCCCCCCATCCCCCTTTTCGCGAGTCGCGACACGCTGGCTGTGCCCCCTGCATGTTGGGGGGTTGCCGGGGCGCATCCGTGCTCCCCCCCCCCCCTTCTAGCCCCCTGTGTCCCCTTCCTTCTCGCCCCCCTTGTCATCCCCCTCCTCACCCCCCATCACTGCTCCTCCCCCTTGTCGTCACCCCCGTCCCCCTCGTTGTGCCCACCTTCCCTCCCGTCCACACAGCCGGGGTATGTGTATCCCGTGCCCACCTTCCCTCCCGTCCCAGCTACAGCTATGACCTCCGTGTCCTCATACCACCTGCCCTCCCGGGGGGCGGAGCATCGCAATGGAATGATGCATTTCAATGTTGACCTCCGACTGGTCTCGGCGCCGGGCAGTACGGTGGCTGTTCTCAGGAACCTGGTCAGCCCCGTCGGCCTCAGGACTGAACGTTTTGCAGTCCTGCGGCGTTTGGGAGAGTCTCACACACTTAGCGCGGGGGCATGCCTCGACCCGGCTAACACAAAAGGGCTACAGCCGGGGTGTGCGCGTCCCCTTCCCACACTCCCTCCCCTCCCGCCTAACGCAGATTGGCTACCGCCGGGGCGTGCGCGTCCTTTGCCCACCCTCTCTGTTGTCTAAGCTCACGCAGAACGGCTATAGCAGGGGCGTGCCAGCTCCGTGCTCACCTTCCCTCCCGTCCTGGATACCGCAGAACAATTACAGGCGGGGCGTGCACGTCCCCAAACCACCTTCCATCCAATCGCGGGTAACACAGAACGGCTACAGCCGGGACATGCGCATCCCTTGCCCGCCTTCCCTCTCGTCCCGACTATTGCAGAACATCTATAGCCGGGGCGTGCGCGTTGGTTGCCCACCTTTCCTCTTGTCCTAGTTCACGCGGACCGGCTATAGCCGGGGCGTGCGTGTCACCTGCCCACCTACCCTCCCGTCCCGGCTAACGCACAACGGCTACAGCCGGGGCATGCACGTCCCCTTCCCACCTTCACTCCCCTCCCGGTAATGCAGAACGGCTACAACCGGGCGTGCCTCTCCCCCGGCCACCTTCCCTCCTGCCCCGGCTAACCCAGAACGGCTACATCCGGGGCTTGCACGTCCCCTTTCCACCTTGCCTCCCGTCACGGCTAGCGCAGAACGACTACAGCTGGGGCGTGCGTGTCCCGTTCCCACCTTCCCTCCCGTCCTGGCTAACGCAGAAGGGCTGCAGCCGGGGCGCGCGCAACCCCTACCCACCTTCCCTCTTCTCTCGGCTAACGCAAAACGGCTGCGTCCGGGGCTTGCGTATTCCCTTCCCACATTCCCTCCCGTCCCGGCTAACGAAGAATAGCTACAGCCCTGGTGTGCACGTCCCCAGACCACCTTCCCTCCCGTACCCGGTAACCAAGCACGGCTACAGCCGGGGCATGCGCGTCCCTTGCCCACCTTCCCTCTCATCCCGGCTAGCGCAGAACGGCTACAGCCGCAGTGTGCGCGTCCCCTTCACACCTTCCCTCCCGTCCCGGCAACCAAGAACGGCTACACTCCGGGGCGTGCGTGTCCCCAAACCACTTGCCCTCCCGTCACGGCTGACGCAGAACAGCTAAAGCTGGGGCGTGCGCGTCCCCTTCCCATCTTCCCTCCCGTCCCGGCTAACACAGAACATCTACAGCTAGGGCATGCAGGTCCCCTGACCACCTTCCCTCCGGTCCCGGGTAACACAAAACGGCTTCAGTTGGGGCCTGCGCGCTCCCTTCCCATCTTTCCTCCCTTCCCGGCTAACGCGGAAGGGCTACAGCCGGGGCGTGCGCGTCCGCTTCCCACCTTCCCTCCCGTACGGATAAGGCCGAACGGCCATAGGCGGGGTGTGCGGTCCCCTGCCCACCTTCCCTCCCGTCCCGGCTAACGCGGAACGGCTACAGCCGGGGCCTGCGCGTCCCAAGACCACCTTCCCTCCGGTCCAGGCTAACAGAGAACAGCTACATCTGGGATGTGTGCGTTCCCAGACCACCTCCCCTCCCGTCCCGGGTAACGCAAAACAGCAATAGCGGGGAGGGTGCGTGTCCCCGACCAACCGTCCCTCCCGTCCCGGCTAGAGCAAAATGGCTAAAGCCGTGGCGTCCGTGTCCCCATACCACCTTCCCTCCAGCCCCGGTTGATGCAGAACCGCCAGAACCTGGATGTGTGCGTCCCCTGCCCACCTGCCATCCCGTCAGGGCTAACGCAGAACGGCTACAGCCGGGGCATGCGGGTCCCGCTCCCACCTTCCCTCGTGTCCCGGCTAACGCAGAGGGGCTATAGCCTGGGTGTGCGCATCCCTTGCCCACCTTCCCTCTTGCCGTTAGACGCAAAACGGCTACAGCCGGGGCCGGCCCCTTTCCTGCCCACCTTGGTCCTTGTAGGCCCGGATAGGCCCCCGCAGGTCCTCAAAGGCGCCCAAAGGTCCACATAGGCCCCCATAGGTCTCAAATTCATAGGTACCCAAAGTTCCCCGCAGGTCACCAAAGATCCCCACGGGCCCCCAAAGGACCCCACACGCCCCGAAAGGTGTCCATAGGCCCCCATAGGTGCCCAAAGGTCCCCATAGGTTCCCAAAGGCTACAAAAGGTGCCAATAGGTCCCCATAGGCCCCCATAGGTGCCAATAGGTCGCCAAAGGTACCCATAGGTCCCCGCAAGTGCCAAAGGCTTCCGATAGGTTTTCATAGGGCCCCGTAGGTCCCCATAGGCCCTTATAGGTCCCCATGGCTCCCCATAGGTGCCAATAGATCCCCATAGGTCCCCGTAGGTCTCAACAGGCCCCCATAGGTCCCCATAGGTCCCCATAGACTTTGTAGGTCTACAAAGTATCTCATAGGCTGCAATGGTCCCTTTACTCCCTAGCTTTCCAAAGCCCCCCATAGGTCCCCATGAGTTCCCAAAGGCGCCATAGGTCCCCAAAGCTCCCCATAGGCCCCCATGGGTCCCCATAGGTCCGCATAGGTCCCTGTAGGCACCAACGGGTTGCCAAAGGTCCCCATAGGTGCCAATGGGTCCCCATAGGTTCCCATTGGTCCCTATTTGTCCCCATAGGCTCCCATAGGTCCCCATGAGCCCTGATAGGCCCCCATGGTTCCCCACAATCCCCCGTAGGTCCTCGTAGGTGTCCCGTGGCCCCATAGGTCCCCATAGGCCCTCATAGGCCCCCTTAGGTCCCCATAGGTGCCCAAAAGTCCCCATACGTGCCACTAATTCCCCATATATCCTCATAGGTCCCCATAAGCCGCTATAGGTCTCCAAAGGTCCCGATAGCCCCCCCCCCCCCAAGTCCTTATAGGTCTCCTTAGGTGCCAACGGGTTTCCAAAGGTCCCTGGAGGTGCCACTGGGTCCCCATAGGTTCCCAAAGGTTCCCATAGGTCCCGCTAGGCCCTGATAGGCCCCCATAGGTGCCCAAAGACTTTATGGGTCAGCAAAAGATCCCATAGGCCCCCATAGCTCCTTTTCGGTACCCATAGGTCACCGAGGGGCAGCTGACTAGGCATTGAGTAAGAAACAGTGTCTTTTCATGCCTAGGGGTAAGCTTTAGTTGTTTTAGTGATGCCTAGAGGCATACAACATTTTTATCTTAGTATTGGCCTAACCAAAGAGGGGTGACAAAGCATTTTGACCTATAAAACCAAGCACTAAACTTAGGATGTTCTGTGGACCCATGACCCCCCAACTGTTTGGACATAAACACCATTTCCTGGAGTGACTGAGGCGCTGACATTGGTTCAAAGCCTATACATTTTTCTATATTTTCTCATGAATGCTTAGCTATCCTACTGGTTTGCACTAGGGGGCTGGGGCACCTCTTTTTGAGAGGTCATGGGTTCAATACCCAAACAGCCTAGCTAAGTGGGAAGTTCCCATGTGACATGGCAGTGACTTCAGCGCCACAAGCCATGCCACCTCAGCACCTATGGGACCCAAAACAAAGAGGGAGATCTCAAGATGGCACTATAAAAGAGACAACGCCCATGTGGGCAGTTTTCTAACTATCTTTTCTAAATCTGTAGTTATTGTGAGTTCCTTTGTGTAGATACATTGTCCACCTTTTCTCCATTGGCTGCAGCCCTTCATGTTGTGGATTTGATCCTAAATTTCCTCTTATTGCACTGTGAGTACTTGGGAGCTTTGGTCCATCATTTCATTTTACCAAAACATTGACATTTGGAAAACCTGAGCTACATCAAGAAGCAGCAGGAGCAAGCAAGAGCACAAAACAAAACAACATCATCAAGAGCATCAATATTGAAAGCCTGTTCAAACTTTCTGGTAGCAGAGATTTGCAGTCTCCGCGTACCTGCAACCCCGTGCAGTACAACCAGTACGGCGAGACTAACTACACTCTCGAAGGGCGGAAGAATTCAACATGGACACCAAGGACACTGGCGCGAAGACAGCACCCTCAGCGGCACCAGCCAAGCCGGCACCGAAGCCCAGACCTGGTGAACCTGAACCTGGGGAGCCTGTACCTTCAGTGCCCTTAAGTGGGCTTGGGGATGATTCTCTTGAGGGTCTGGGAGCTGCCTTTAGCGGACTATCCTTTGGAACATCTAAAGGCAAGGCGAAGGAGAAGGAAGCAGTGGATAAGGGAGCCGAAGAGGAAGACCGTGGAGGTGAACACGATCCATCCGACGAGGTACCCTTCGATGACAAACCTTATGAGAGTGCACCAAGCGCCTCTGAACACCCTGCCGCATCCTCTCCAACAGCCACGACACTCCCAGCCTCACATCCAGCAACATCCTCACCCACGACCGCTCCACCTATGGCTGAGGGTCTAGGCTTTACTGGTATGCCTTACCCCACCTATCGTGTGGACCCAGTTGCGCTTGCGCCACCTATCGCGACTGCAGTCGGCGAACCATTGGCAACCAGCTCCATCTACACCGGTATCCATGAGCCTATGCCGCACCGCTACGCTGAGGACTATCACTGGCCCCCTACTGGTGTGGGCCCAACCTTTATTCTTGGCTATGCAGCGCCAGAGCCTTGCTATGCCATGCCAGCGCCTGGCTTCACCTCCGTGAGTGGCCTTCGGGGCCCTGAGTCCTATGGAGGACGGAGCAGGGGATCGGGAAAATTCTCTAACAGATCCCTGACGCGCTCAGAGATCAAGGAAGCTCTCTTAGGCGCTGCTGGTGCGCTAGTCGCCGACCTGACGCAGGAAATTAGGGAGAAACCGAAGCCCCTGAAACCACCTGATGGGTCACGTGCTATAATCGGAGCTTCCCCACACCGAGTACAGGCCAACCACCTGGTCGCCGGCCTAACCGATACCTTGGGTGGTGTGAGAAGCCGACCTATGCCGAGCCGTGCAGCTGTACCAAGAAGCCCCTTTGTGCCTAGAACGGCACAACCGCCCTACAGCCATGTGAGAATTCCACACGGGCTGAGCTTGACCGGCTTTGGCTGACAACCTTGAGGCCTATGGTTGATGTCGAGCCCTATGGCTCCAGTGACCTGGGCGGTGACCCTTCGGACGACGAACCGCCTTCCCTAACGTCAGCTTCACCCTCTGAGGCCGATGATCCTGAGGACCCCGAGAACCTGATTGACAAAAAGAAGAAGAAGAAGTGGAAGGGCAGGCGCCACCGGAGGCGCCGCTCCAAGGAGGCTAAGGCTATCGCCACCTCTAAGATTGTGGTGAACCTGCCTGAGTTCCCTGGGAAGGACCTCAGCGAGTTCGCGGAGAGTTTTGGTAGGTTCCTGAGGATGACCGGCCAGACCCACGCTAGTGGGCGGGTGAAGTGTGACCTACCCTTGCAATGTTGCAAGACCAAGTACCCGGAGAAACAAGTTAAGCAGATCGTGACTAAGTCCGCCACGTTCGCTGATGTGTTGGTTGCCCTTGAGAGGCAGTACCCCTCCTACGAGACCAAACTAACCATCCAGACCGAGATCCAGAACCTGGCCATGTTGCCCAACAACCCCAAGGCTACGCGTATCTCTGAACTACTGGCCGACTTGGACCATTGGGTTGGGCGACTGACGCCCGGATCTTACGGGAGCCACGGGGTGGTTTTCCAGGTCGGTGGCCAAGATCCAACGAGACGTGTGGGATGAGTGTCGGGCTACGGCACAGCGCAAGGCAAGAACCCTCACCTACGAGGAATTGTCTGTACTTCTATTGGAGCTGGCGCTGGAGAAGGAGAGTGAGCAGCACCTCAACGCCTACCGCCCCGGAGGAGGCAACTCTGGGAACCCTGGCCGTGGGCATCAAGCACCTCGACCTGGACAAGGGACTACCCCTAATGCTCGCTACACAAGCAATGTGCAAGACCTCTTCTGGTGTGACGCCAGAGACGAGCAGGGCGGCCTCGTGCATGCCCCAAACTGCGATCAGCATGAGTGCTTCGTGGTCCAAGGCAAGAAGCAGGAGACCAACACCGGTGGGAAGGCCAAGATGCTTGACCACTACAGGTGCACTATCACCTGTGCCTTCTGTGGCAAGCGCAAGCACTACGAGGATGAGTGCTACCACAAGCAGCGCCTATCCGCCAAGCTGAAGAGCGAGGCCCAGAATGGCGGTGGAAGCGCCGGAGGCAAGAGCAATGGCGAGAAGGGCAAGGGTAAGTCTCAATGACGAGGCAAAGGCCAAGGTCAAGCGCAAGGCAAAGGTGGAGGACGCGGAGGCCTTAACAGGTAGAACCAGGACAAGAACAAGGACAAGAACCAGGACAGGTCCGGGGGAAACCCCAACCCTACGCAAGGGGGGACCGATCTTGAGCCCTCTGGAGGGCAGCAAAACCCGGGGCCCACGACCCGTTCCAAGACGCAAGCTCAACAAGAACAAGGAGCCAAGCGTGGCAATGAAGATGGGGACGAGTCGAACCCTGTACACGTTCCGGATGGCGCGAAAACTGCGCAAGAAGGGATTTGATGTGACCTATCCCGCGGAGTTCTGATAGGGACGCTCTGGGGGATCTACAGACCTGGTGTTCTGGGTACGTATCCGTGTTGGGGGACGAGAAGACCAGGGGGTACTGGATACTGGGGCCACTATATCAATTGTGGCCAAGAAAATTTTACCTCGTGGGGACCTGAAGAACATCATGCCTACCGCAGCCATCCGCATGGGGGATGGCCACGTGGTGCATAGTTGTGGGGACTGCGAGGTCGTCGTGCCTATGGGATCTAGGAGCATTGCCCACCGGTTCTATGTGATGGATACCGAAACCTTCGACTTCGTTCTGGGTACTGACTTCTTCGCCGAGCACTCCCAGATTCTATCCCTCACGCTGCAAGCACCCCGTGTCCTTCATGTAGACCATGGTGACTGACGGGAATCTGTACCACTGGAGCAGTCGGAGCACACGCCAAGCTACCTTAGGGTATGCAAGAAGGAGCTCTCTGCCATGATGGTCGCCTCCAAAACGGAGGACTGTCAGCTCCTTGGGGGTGTCCTTGACCAAGGTGTAAAAGAGTTGGGATACTCCAGGGAAGACTTGAATGTGGAGTTGTTTGCCAGTGACAAGCAGCACGTCCTGGACCTCTATTGCAGCAAAGGGCTAAATTGCTGCTACAAATTTTACTGGCCCTCTTTCGGGATGACCTACAGGAACCTCAGGTTCAGTGAACTAGGGACGGTTTTGAGCAAGGTGGCCTTGGAATGTTCCCGTATGGTCCTGTGTTCCACCGATTGGGGAGCCCATGGGGGAAATGAGTACTGGCGTACTCTATTGGAGAAGCTTACGCTCACTTGCATCCAGCTGCCCGACGACGCCATCTAGGTGCCTTTGGGTTG
Organism: Eutreptiella sp. 'Long Island Sound 2002'; assembly: GCA_964036045.1. Classification (NCBI taxonomy): domain Eukaryota; phylum Euglenozoa; class Euglenophyceae; order Eutreptiales; family Eutreptiaceae; genus Eutreptiella; species Eutreptiella sp. 'Long Island Sound 2002'. Next base: position 116,240,446 of record OZ038381.1, read on the forward strand.
TAAGACGCCTATTGGGAAACTAGGATGGGGGAGCATGCTAAGCGTTGTGGACGGGGGCCTAGCCCAGGTACCCTTGGAGGATCTGGACCCTGCTATGGTCCAGGAAATTCAACGTGAGAGCAGCGGCTACACCCTAGACGTCCTGAAAGACCGACTCCGGCCTCGAGACGCTGTGGAAACTACTCCTGGGGGAGACGAGTACGTCGTGTCTAACGCTGCTGCCCCCAACTCCCCCTGCCATTTACCTAATCCTGATGTAGTCTCAGAGTGTGGGCTATCCTAGCTACCCAGCTCAATACACTCGAATGACGAAACCGAGCATGACGCCTTCTTCGTGCAGACGTGCGTGGAGGAAGTGGAGAACGCCGAGTACGCTACCCCACAAAAACCCCTTCGCTCGATGAGGGGAGAGGAGCCCGTGGACAAAGAGTTGGACCCCTGATCCAGGCTGAGAGAGTACGTGGACTCCAAGAGGAGATTGGTGGCGAAAAAGCTATGCTACGCTAAGCCAACCCACTGCTCATGGCCGTTGAAGCAACGGTCTATGGGAGATATCTCCCAACTGAAGGAGGACCTTGAAAAGAAGATCACCACTTGGCAACGGGAGGTGGACCTAAAGCTCCTGAAGAGCGTATGGGGTGCCCATGTGAAGACCCCTGAGGAGGATGAACTCTCAGAGGAATGTGTATGCGAACCCCCTCGAGCGTTCCAATGCTGTCACCGGCCACCTGAGACTGTGGAACGGGACCTTCTATACGCCTATCAAGGGTTGAAGGACACAACCAAGGACGCTGAGCCGGTTGAGGACCACCTCCGTGCTTCTATTCACCAAGGGGCAAGCAATGTGCACTGTGACGAGGACCCGGAGGACAAGATCAAGCTCCTGGATCCTAGAGTATAGAAGCTGATCAGGACCTACCTGGAGGTGTTTGGTGAACTACCCCCTCTAGCCTCCTGTGACAAGCTAGTACAGAGGGACCTCAAGCTGAAGCCTGAGTTCGTAGGTCACAAGATACGTCGGAGGCCCTACCCGGCTCCTAAAGAGCAGGCCGATGAGATTGAGCGACAGATACAAGAGTGTATCGACGCTGGCCTGGTTCTCGAGTACAAGGATGGGGGCTACCCCCAACACTTCAGCCCCTATTTCATGTTGGCTAAACCTGGGTCTACAGCCAAACGGGTGGCGGTGGACTATGGACAGCTGAACAAGAAAACGCTGAACCACTCGTGGTCTATTCCTAACATGGAGTCAACCCTAGAGAAGATAGCCTGCTGCCGCTACAACACGAAGATGGACAAGCGGAGTGGTTTTTGGCAAATGGACTTGACGCCCAATGCCCAAGAGCTCCTAGCGTTCATCACCCCTCAGGGGAGGGTGTTCAAGTGGAAGGTCTTGCCCTTTGGCGTGGCCAACGCACCCGCTCTTTTTCAAGAGCCGATGAACAAGATCCTGTCCATCCTACGTTGGAGACCTGTGGTGCAAGAACTCATATCCCGAGGCACCTAGAAGGAAGCACACATCGATGATGTATGCCTAGGAACGAATACTCAAGAGGGCCACCTAATCCTCTTGGGTGAGTTCTTAGCGGTCTGCAAGGTGAACCACACCAGACTCAAGCTGTAGAAGTGTGAGTTCATGCAGGAGACTATGCGGTACCTCGGCTTCGACATTGGCTATGGGTGGTGGACCCCTGCGGCCTCTAAGGCCAAACCCCTGATGGATGCCAAGGTACGACATGAAGACCCCAAGAGAGGACTCCATGATGTACGCAGCTTTATTGGGGCTTGCAATTTCTACCGCCGCCACATCCAAAATTTCACCTACACCAGCGCCATCCTGACGGACCTCATCAAGAAGAATACTACCTGGTGCCGGGGCCCTCAAGAGCCAGCAGCGTTTGACGAGCTCAAGGACAAAGTGGCTAACGCTAAGTGCTAGGACGTGCCTAGGGCACAAGGAGAAATTATCCTTGTGACTGACACCAGCAATGTGGGCGGAGGTGGAACGTTGTTCCAGTGGCAAGCACTAGAGAAGGACGAGTTCGACTCGGCCATTTCCCAATGGGGGACTGATGGACTGAACCGAGACGGTACTCTCAAGCACAGCTACCCTGACGACAAATGGGTCCTGGTTCCCCTGGGCCACTGCAGCTGGAAATGGAACCAGGTCAGGGGTAACTACTCTACCTATGATTAAGAACTGCTCGCGGGTATGCTGGTGCTATCCTCCCAGTCCCAACTGTTGGGGAGCAACCCTGTGGTTTGGCTGTGTAACCAACAACCGGTCCGCACCTTCCAGAAGGAACCCCCACCTGAGAAGGCTAAGATCAGACGCTCGTGGACCTACTTGAGCCAGCTACGGCTCACAGTGCACCATATCCATTGCGTCAAGAACGAGTGTGCGGATTATATCAGCCGCAACAACTTTGACGACATGATTGGTGCCGAGTCTAAGGAGCTAGCCAAGGAGGCGTTCAGCCGTATGGATGTACACCTGGACCTGAACATGACGATGATCAGACCTCTAGATGGACTGCAAGAAGTGGAGTACCCGAAAGAGTTTGGGGATATCTACGCACGCCGGGAGAAGCGTCTGGAACCCGTTCTGGTCAACCAGGAGCAATGGAAGCGGGACAAGCCTACCTCTGGCATGGGATAGTGGTGCCTAGCGATCGTATCCCGGCACTCCTCAAGTGGACCCATGAGTCCAGTGGTGATGTTGGGGCTGACCGTACCTTGCAGCTATTCAAGAAGTGGTTCCACTCTACGTGGAGTGATGATGAACCACGGAAAACCCTCCAGCCTATCGTGGACAAGTGCCCGTGTCGGTCCTTCAAGCCTGGGGATATCAGGGACAGGGGTGTCTATTCGACCCTTCCTATCCCACACCGTGCCAACAGTGTTCTCTATGTGGACTACACGGAGATGCCGAAGTTTGGGGGCTATGACTTTGCCCCAGTGGTAACATGTGGGTTGACCAGGTTTACCAGATTGTTCCCATGCACCAAACACATCACCGGTGAGGAGACCATCAAGATACTCCTGGAAGAGTGGTTCTGTGTCTATGGGGCACCCAAAGAAATCATCTCCGACGAGGACGTCCGAGTACGCTCCGACACTGGCTCTCACAAGAGAATCCTGAAGTCCCTCAATGTCTAGGTGTCAACGGGGATTCCTTATGCTCATACGAGTAACCCCCTATGTGAGCGACAGATTCGAGTTCTCAAAGAGAACGTCAGGATATGGTGCAAGACTGACCGCACCAAAGACAGGGTGACACTACTCCTCGTCATATCCCTGATGATGAACTCCCAGGAGAGTTCGGCAACTGGCTACTCGCCCCATGAGCTATTCATGGGACATCCGGCGTGGCTCCTACACGCTCCCTATCCTGAGGATTCCTACTCTTCGGTGGGAAAATGGGTGAAGGAGCAACAAGACAAGGTGGACAAGGCCAAGGCTACGCTCCAGAGAGTGAGGGAGCGACAGTGGAACAAGAAGAACAAGCACCGAGTGCCTGCCTCCTATCAAGAGGGAGACTTGGTGCTGGTGTAGTCGGCTACCCGCCTGGCCACGCTCCACCAGCGATGACCCCTACTTTGGGCCCTACAAAATCCTGTCTGTGGATGGTCACCGCAATACTGTGCGGTGTTCTCCCCGACTAGGGGGGACCCTGGTGTGCACAGCTTAATAGCTGAAGCGCTACTACGACCCAAAGGACGTCTCTGGGGAAGCATGGGAACTTAAGGACGAGGAGATCGCCGCTGTGGACCTACAGGGCGCTGCCAGCCCTATGGAAGTTGAAGGAGAACTCCGTGACATGAATGCCGAAGAGATGGCCAAGGAAGGCTTCTACCTGGGTAAGTCGGTTATCCGACACCGCTACCGCCAAGGCTGGCGTTTCCTCGCCCTTTGGGAAGGGTTTGGAGTGGAGGAAGCTACCTGGGAGCCCTTTTCTGCCTTCGTGCTTCCTGAGGGACACCTAAATTCTCTTCTGGTGGACTACTTGTCCCAGAAAAACCTAGGAGAGTTGCTCAGGCTCGCCGAAACCCTAGCCTCGCAGAAGAAGCCTGACGACTGAACCCTTCCTATACCTGCCTCAGTATGTGTGAGTGTGCTGAGCCTGAGGACGTATGAGCAAGCTGCGGAAGTGGTGTCCTAATTATACCCAAGTCTGCACCCTTGCTGAACCCGGCGTATGTCTTTACACGTTGCGATGGGGTACGCTCCACGTCTCTCCGCCACTACGTGCCCAGTTTCTGTGAAGGCACCAAACATCCTTTGGGCAATACCCAGCGCTAACGCCAAGGTATTGGTTTTGTCTATCTACCTGCCTACTACAGGGGAGGGGTGGCCAGAAGCTATGAGGCATGAAAACGCTTGTTTGCTGAAAGGCCAAAACCTGGACAACCACGGCCACTGCCCACCAAAAAGCCTGACAAAATTTCAGGAAATTGGCGGGACAGTGACACACTCACTACAAGTCCTACACACCCTACTGTGGCACAAGCCTTCGAAGGATGAGCGAACACAGCCGTGCTCAAGCCCTCACCCAGGCCTACCACACCTACACACACGCTCTACTTGGTGGCGTTCATGAAGAGGACACAGGCCCTAGTGGCCCAGCTGTCAAAAGGCAAGAGAACACAGCGCTACTAAGGTGCTGTGGCCTAACAGGGACGACACGGCACGTTTCTCTGCTAGGGCTTGGAGGGAAGGAGTGCTCTTTTTCCTGCACAGCGTGAGTACATGTCGTTCCTTAAGAGGACTTTCGCCATTCCGGGCTGAGGCCCATGTCTCTCCTCGCCATTCCTGGCTGAGGCCAGTTGGTGTTTGTGTGATCTGCGCCCTGATTAGCTCGGTGAAAAAAACTTCTGCTGCACCAATCACCCTGTACCTTGCCCACGTGAGAACAGAGGTAAATGCAAGACACCTTTTAGTGGAGGAACGTAACCTGCCTTGCCGTATTATACAGGTCTCCGACAAGAAAATCATACACTGTCTAAAAGCTGCCCTATCAAGCAAGCAAGCTTAAGGAACTCCGCCCGTTCACTTATAGAACGTAGGCCGGAGCCCCAGGGTAACCTAAACAAGGGTCATACCGAGAGCACTTCGTGTGGCCTACCCTTTAATGCGTCATATGCATGCACGAGTATGCACGAGTTCGTAACCAGCCCATTTTTTATCAATCTTCTCACAATCAATCCATACCAATCTTTGTTCACAATCACTGACTCAACCAGGGGGTGGCCCCTCTTGGGCTTACTCACCTTACCTACCGCTGGAGAGCGAGAGTAGGTGAGAGAAGAAAACGAAATACAAGCGAAACGAAGCAAGTATGCACTTGTGTGTATGTTCTAATCATAGCAACAGAAAAAGGCAGGTTGTGTTGAAAGAGCAGTGGTCACAGTTGCCCCGCATTGCACCGCAGGGCAGGACCGGTAGCCCCCTGTGACAACCACTCCCTGGCCAAAGGCCATCTGTTTTGCCCTAATCTCACCTCTAATCCCTTTGCAATCTTCTAATCAATCACTCTACACTATGTTTACGCTGCTACACGGCTTGACGACGGAAGCACGAGGCAAACAATGTGTATGCAGCATGCGAAGCAATAACAACCTATATGTTTATACCTTTCTCTTTGAACTCTTATTGAATATTTGAATTCTTGATTTTTTGCGTCTTGAATATTGCTATAAGCATAGGTGGAATTTCTACCTTTATTATTTTGTGTGTGTTTCGTCATTTCTTGATAAGTACGTGACATACTGTTATAATCTTATTTTTTCTGGCTTTTCCGGCCGTGAATTAGGACGCGCCACTGCGCGCCGCTTTTCTCTGCGTATGAATCAAGGAATTTAAAAATTCCTGAGATGAACAAAAAAAACGCAAAAAGGTGCATTTAATGCACAGGAGGATTCTGGACAGGTGTGTATCCTCCGAAAAATTCTAGGCCGTTATTTGACGGATTTTGGTGTACCTTCCATCGTTGATGAGCAATCAGGCCCTCATCCTTTGCATCTCTTCTGTTCAGATGTCCCTGAGAGGCGAAGCGAAGTAAGCCCCGTTCTGGCCGAACCGCATCACCAAGGAAGACTGCCCAAAATCCAAAAGCCCCAATAAGGGGCAATGAACTTTTTACACCGCCCCCTCGCTTTATGGACAGCTCCGGTGCAGCCTGCAGGTACGAGACCAACCCACAGCACGAGCCCTGATTGTATCCTGTGTTGGGTTTCGCGTTTTGCCACTTGGAGGGAGGGATGCATGAGCACATGAATTTGCCTGCCCATTCTAACCCCGTACCAAGCCACAGTCGCCCTAGTCAGGCTACTAAGCGCAGTGGGGAATGTAGGAGATGGTTTTGATCAGGCAACAACTGGCGATTGCCCTGATGCAGCGCCCAATTACAGTGTGAGGGAGGTTATAGGTAATTTTAAAAGAATGCTGAAACCATGGGGAGGCCAAGAAAAATACTCCTTTTGCTTAAAATGCGACAATGGTGGCCACCACGGCACAAGGGGGGAGTAAGAAAAAGTGTCTTTCCATGCCTACGGGTAAGCTTTAGTTGTTTTAGAGATGCCTAGAGGCATACAACATTTTTATCTTAGTATTGGCTTAACCAAAGAGGGGTGATAAAGCATTTTGACCTATAAAACCAAGGACTAAACTTAGGATGTTGTGTGGACCCGTGACGCCCAACTGTTTGGACATAAACACCATTTCCTTGAGTGACTGAGGCGCTGACATTGGTTCGGAGCCTATACATTTTTCTATATTTTCTCATGAACCCTTAGCTATCCTAGTGGTTTGCACCCTAGGGGGCCGGGGCACCTCTTTTTGAGAGGTCATGGGTTCAATACCCAGTCAGCCTAGCTAAGTAGGAAGTTCCCATGTGACATGGCAGTGACTTCAGCGCCACAAGCCATGCCACCTCAACACCTATGGGACCCAAAACAAAGAGTGCACATCTCAAGATGACACTATAAAAGAGAGAGTGCCCATGTGGGCAGTTTTCTAACTATCTTTTCTAAATCTGTAGTTATTGTGAGTTCCTTTGTGTAGATACATTGTCTAGCTTTTCCCCATTGACTGCAGCCCTTCATGTTGTGGATTTGATCCCAAATTTCCTCTTATTGCACTGTGAGTACTTGGGAGCTTTGGTCCATCATGTCATTTTACCAAAACATTGACATTTGGAAAACTTGAGCTACATCAAGAAGCAGCAGGAGCAAGCAGGAGCACAAAACAAAATAATATCATCAAGAGCATCAACAGTGAAAGCTTGTTCAAACTTTCTCATCGATTGGGCTGGCGCCACCCAGGTGGTCGCCTGTGAAGGGGGCCTTACACCCGGAGCAGCCTATGGCGGACAAGGAACACCCCACCGACGAGTGGCCGCCAAACCGGGTGACAACAGGAGGCTACATCCCCATGCCCGACAAGAAGTCAAACCAAGCCTATGGGTACCTTTGGGGAACTATGGGGACCTGCGGGGACCTGTTGGGGCCTATGAAGACCCATGGGGACCTGCGGGGACGTATGGGGACCTGAGGAGACCTATGGGGGCCTATGAAGACCTATGGGGGCCCGTGGGGACCTATGGGCGCCTATGAACACCTATGGGGGCCTGTGGGGACCTTGGGGGACTTTTGGGGCCCTACTGGCACCAATGGAGCCCTCTAGGGCCCTATGGGACCTATGGGGCTCCGTGGGAACCTTTGGGGGCCACTAGTGACCCATAGATCCCCGTAGACTTGATATGTCACCAGACTGTCCCACATGCCATCATAGGTCCCTTTGGGTCCTCATAGGCCGCTATAGGTCCCCATAGGTGCCTAAAGGTCCCCACGGGCCCCCAAAGGTCCCCATAGGCCCTCATAGGCCCCCATAGGGCCCCATAGGCGCCCATCAGTCCCCATAGGTGCCCATAGGTGCCAACGGGTTACCAAAGGTTTCCGTAGGTGGCAACGGGTCCCCATAGGTCCCCGTAGGCTTGCATAGGTTCCCATAGGTCCCCACATGCCCCCATAGATACCCATAGTCCCCCATAGGTCTCTAGTGGCCCCCATAGGTCCCCATACGTTCCCATAGGTCCCCATTGACTTCATAGGTCAGCAAAGGAGGCCATGAAAGGTCCCCATAGCTCCCCACAGGCCCCTATAGGCCCCCATACGCCCCCATAGGTCCCCATAGGCCCCCATAGGTCCCCATAGACGTTATAGCTCACCAAAGGATCCCACAGCCCCCCTAGGTCCCTTTAGGGCCCCATAGGTCACCATAGGCACCCATAGGTCCCCATAGGTCACCATAGGGTCCGATAGCTCCCCATAGCCCCCGGTTTTTATAGGTCCCTATTGGTAACAATAGGCTCACCTAGGTCTTCATAGGTCCCCATAGGTCCCCTTAGCTCCCTATGGGCCCCCATACGTACCCATTGGTCCCTGTAGACGTATAGGTCACCAAAGTATCCCATAGGCCCTCATAGGGCAATTTAGGTCCTCGGTTCCCCAAAGGCCCCCGTAGGTCCCCATAGGTCCCCAACGGCCCCCATCGGCCCCCATAGGTCACTTTAGGTTCCCATAGGTCTTCAAAGGCCCCCATAGGTCCCAAAAGCTCCCCATAGGCCCCCATAGGTCCCCATAGGTCCCCATAGGCCCCAATAGGTCTCCAAAGGTCCCCATAGTTGCCAATGCGTCCCCATAGGTTCCCATAGGTCCCCATAGATTCCCATAGGTCCCCATGGGCCCTCATAGGCCCCCATAGGTCACTTTAGGTCCCCATAGGTCTTCAATGGCACCCATAGGTCCCAAAAGCTCCCCATAGGCCCCCATAGGTCCCCATAGGTCCCCATAGGCCCCATTAGGTCTCCAAAGGTCCCCATAGCCGCCATAGGTCCCTATCAGTCCCCATAGTTGCCAATGCGTCCCCATAGGTTCCCATAGGTCCCCATAGATTCCCATAGGTCCCCATGGGCCCTGATAGGCCCTCATAGGTTGGCCACAATCCCCCAATGGTCCCCGTAGGCACCCAAAGGTCTCTAGTGGCCCCATAGGTCCCCATAGGACCCCGTAGGCCCCCATGGGCGCCCATTGGTGTCAAAAGGTCTGCAAGAGTCTCCATAGGGCCCCATAGGCCCCCATAGGCCCTCATAGACTCTCATAGGTCCTCATAGGTGCCACTAATTCCCCATAGATCCCCATAGGTCCCCGTAGGGCGCCATAGGTCTCCAAAGGTCCCCATTGGCCTCCCACATGCCCCCATAGGTTTCCATAGGTGCCAATGGGTTTCCCAAGGTCCCCATATGTGCCAATGGGTCCCCATAGGTTCCCATAGGACCCCATAGCCACCCATGGGTTCCCATTGGTCCCCTTGGGCCCTAATAGGCCCTCATAGGTCCCCATAGGCCCCCACAGGCTTCCAGTGGCCTCCATATGTCCCCAAAGTTTGCCATAGGTCTACATGGGTCCCCAAAGGTGCCTACAAGCCCCCAATGGACCCCATATGTCGCCACAAGTCCCCATAGGCCTCCATAGGTGCCCAAAGGTCCCCATAGGTTCCCATAGGGCCCAAGAGGTCCCCATAGGCTACCACAGGTGCCAATAGGTCCCCATTGGTGCCGATAGGTCCCCAAAGGTCCCCATAGGTGCTGGGGGCTGCCCATAGGTTTTGATAGGTCCCCATAGGTCCCGTAGGCCCTCATACATCCCCACAGGTGTCTACAGGTGCCAATAGGTCCCTATAGGTCCCCATAGATCCCCATAGGTCCCCATAGGCCTGCATAAGTCCCCATAGGTCCCATAGACCTTCTAGGTCACCAAAGTATCTCATACGCCCCCATAGGTTTGTTTAGGTCCCCATAGGTCCCGAACGACCCCCATAGGTCCCCATGGGTCCCCAAAGGCCCCCATAGGTCCCCAAAGCTCCCCATTTGCGCTCATAGGTCCCCATAGGTCCCCGTAGGTCCCTGTAGGTGCCAACAGATCCCCAAAGGTCCCCATAGGTGCCAATGGGTCCCCATAGGTTCCCATAGGTCCCGATACGTTCCCATAGGTTCCCATAGAACCCCATAGGCCTTGGTAGACTCACATAGGTCCCCAAAGGCCCCCATAGGTTCCAATAGGCCCCAATAGGTCTCCAGTGGCCCCATAGGTCCCCATATGTCCCCATAGGCCCCCATAGCTCCCCATAGGCCTTCATAGCCCCCCGTAGGTGGCTAAAGGTGCCCAAAAGTCCCCATATGGGCCACCATTTCCCCATGTAGGTCCCCATAGGTCCCCATAGGCCCCCATATGTCTCCAAAGGTCTCAATAGGCCACCCATAGGTCCGCACATGTCCATGTAGGTGCCAAGGGATGCCCAAATGTCCCCATAGGTGCCAATGGGTCCCCATAGGTTCCCGTAGGCCCCCATAGGTCCCCACAGGCCCCCATAGGTCTGTAGTGGCCCCATAGCCCCCCATAGGTCCCCATTGGTCCTCAATGGCGCCCCACATACCCCATTGGCCCCCATAGGTCCCCATAGGTCCCCATTGGTCCCCGTACGTGCCAACGGGTTTCTAAAGGTCTCCATAGGTGCCACTGGGTCCCCATAGGTTCCCATAGGTCACCATAGGCCCCGACACGCCCCCATAGGTCCCCAGAGGCTCCCAAAGGTACCCATAGGCCTCCATAGGTCCCAAATTTCTCTTAAGGTCCCCACATGCCGCCAAAGGACCCCACATGTCCCCCTAGGTGTGCATAGGCCACCAAAGGTGCGCATAGGTTTCCATAGGTCCTCAGAACTTCCCATAGGTCCCCATAGGTCCCCGCAGGTCCCCGTAGGTGCCAAAGGCTCCCCATAGGTTTCCCTAGTTTCCCATAGGTCCCGTTAGGCCCTCGTAGCTCTCCATAGGTGCCAATAGGTTTCCGTAGGTCCCCATAGGTTGCCATAGGTCCACATAGGCCCCAATCAGTTGCCATTGGTCCCCATAGACTTGATAGGTTACCAACGTATCCCATAGGCCTCCCTAGGTCCCCATAGGTCCCTAAAGGCCCCCATAGGTCCCCAAAGCTGCCCATGGGCCCCCATAGGTCCCCATAGGTGCCCATATGTGCCAATAGGTCCCGGTATGTGCCAGTGGGTTCCCATAGGTCCCCATAGGTTCCCATAGGTCCCCATAGGCCCTCATAGGCCCTCGAGAGGTCCCCACGGACCCCCATAAGTCCCCATAGGCCCCCATAGGTCTCCAGGGCATGTCGGGTTTTCACTTCCGGGGGGGGGAGGTCAATAGACCCCCCAAAACCGGGGGGGGCGGGTTGGGAAAAGGCCTCCATTGACACGGACCATTAATCCATCATTATGATGTCTGGCCCCCAAGGCGCTGCAAATTTTTTGGAGCTTTGAAATTGCTCGATTTTTTTTCACCAAATATATGCTAAATGATGAGTTTTCTCTCCCCCCTCGACGCGATGATTTCAAGAATGCCACTTTCTTCTTTTTCTTCTCGCTTTTTGGTTTGGGTTACCTCCGTCGCCCAGGGCTTAGTATCAGTAGGATTTCGGGGGTCCTTTCAATTGAGCCCTTTTATGGGGAGGGGGGGGTCTGGCCGGAGGGCTCTATCGACCCCCCCCCCACGGAAACGTAAAACCCGGCCACTCCAATCTCCTAATCGGTCCCCATAGGTCTCCTTTGGTCCTAATAGGCCCCCATTGGTACCAAAATATCTGCAAAGGTCCCCATAGGTCCCCATAGGTCCCCATAGGCCCTCATAGGCCCCCATAAATCCCCATAGGTGTCCAAAAGTCCCCACTGATGCCACTAGATCCCCATAGATCCCCATGGGTCCCCATAGGCCCCCATAGGTCTCCAAAGGTCCCCATAGACCCCCACAGGTACCCATAGCTCCCCATAAGTGGCAATGGGTTTCCAAAGGTCCCCATAGGTGCCAAGGGGTCCCCATAGGATCCCATAGGACCCCATAGGCCCCGATAGGCCCCCATAGGTCCCCATAGGCCTCCAAAGGTCCCTGTAGGCCTCCATATGTCTCCATTGGTCCCCATAGGTCCCCAAAGTTCCCCGTAGGTCCCCATAGGTCCCCAGAGGTCCACAAAGGCCCCCAAAGGACCCCATAGGCTGCCATAGGTCCCCGTAGCTCCCCATAGGTCGCCACAGGTCCCTATAGGTCTTCACAGGCGCCCAAGGTTCCCCATTGGTTCCCAGAGGGCTCCATAAATCCTCATAGGCCACCAAAGGTGCCAATAGGTCCCCATAGGACCCTATAGGTCCCCAAAGCTCCGGATAGGTTTCCATATGTCCCCATAGGTCCCCATAGGCCCTCATAGGTGCCTATAGGTCCCCATAGACGTTATAGGTCACCAAAGTATCCCATAGGCCCCCATACGTCCCTTTAGGTCCTCATAGGTGCCAATGCGTCCCCGTAGGTCCCTATAGCTCCCATAGGTCACCATAGTCCCCCATAAGGCCACATACGTCTCCATAGACGTTATAGGTCACCAAAGTATCCCATAGGCCCCCATACGTCCCTTTAGGTCCTCATAGGTCCCCAAAGGACCTCATAGGTCCCCATAGGTCCCCAAAGGCCCCCATAGGTCCCCAAAGCTCCCCACGGGCCCCCATGGGTCCCCATAGGTGCCCATAGGTCTCCATAGTCCCCAATAGGTCTCCAAAGGTCCCCAAAGGCCCCCATAGGTCCCATAGGTCCCCGTAGGTTCCAACCGGTACCCAAAGGTCCCGGTGCGTGCCAACAGGTCCCCATAGGTTTTCATAGGGTCACATAGGTCCCCATAGGTTGATATACGTCTCCGTCCCCCCTGATAGGCTCCCATGGGTGCCCATAGACCCGCACAGGTTCCCGTGGGCCCCCATAGGTCTCCAGTGGCCCCATAGGACAGAGTCTGATAATAAGTGTACTTGACATTTTACTGCTAGCTGTGACGCGTCTGATTCCTTAGACGATAAATTGTAACCCTAGGTACATGCTAGAAGACCCAATTTCGTTCTAGCCAAGATGGCGCTCGAAAGCTAGGGCGAAAAAAGCGCGGATTACCCCAACCTGCGGGTGTGGGTGTTTGGTGATATGAATGGTGGACTTTGGTCCCCCGGGACCATTCTAGGGGGTCCAAATCTTATGTTTCAGAAAAACACATTTCTGACCCCGACCGGAAGACAAAAAAACTGGGTTCTAGCGACGTCCTAGCGGCAATCTAGCGTGTTCGCTAGAACGTCGCCCGAACGGTCTAGCCTAGAACAAACCCGGAACAAAAACCTTGATACAGGTTTCACATCTAAGGGACACCAAAGTGGGGCCGGGTGGGGGGATGATACACATACACGCATGAAAATCAACACATTTGATGCATGCATAAGCATATGTGGTCCCAAGCACACACACACACAGACACACAGTTTGGCATAGACGCATGCAGAACACAAAGGGTAACATAATATGTCAAGGGGGGCAAGGGGGGTCCGAGGCGGAACACAAACACCGCACAAACACCCCAATAGTGTCGGGCTATCCCCCCCCCCCTTGCATTTTGGGGTGTGGCTGCTCGGGCTAACTTGCTTGTTGGGTCTGAGGTGCGGGAGGGTATTTGTTTGCTATTCTTTTTCTTTTCTTTTCTCATTTTGGCTTCTTTTTTTACTATGCATTTTGAAAAGGGTGCTTCCATAACCTAGAAGGAGGGGGGGACAAAGCACACCACAGCCTAACACCCCACAACTCCATGCAGCACAACTCCGGACCGGGCTGTTGTAGAACAAACACCACAGGCACACAGACGAGGAAGGAGGGAAGGAGTAACACACCTACCTTTCGATGTGTGTCCGCAACGCAGTGTGCAGCAGGACTTGGCCTGCTGGTTGGTTGACTGCTGGTTTGTTAGGTTGCTTGGTTGTTTTGTTGGTTGTTTTGGTTCTTGGGCTGCTGAGTTCGGCTGGCTGGCTGGATGATTGGGTGGTTTGTTGGGTTGTTGGTTTGTTGGCTCGTTGATGTTCGGGTAGCATTTTCTTGATAGTTGGGTGTGTGCACATGTGTTGTAGCATGCTCTGTGTCGGATGGGCATTGTACCAAATGGTGTGTGGTGTTGCTGCATCGTGTGTGGGTACGGCAGTATGTATGCGCAGCCATTGCAAGGGTCCTAGGAGGTGCTTCAAACATTTCATTTTGCGGTTGTAGCGCCGTTCTATTGAGGAGTTCTAGAGGCATTCTAGCGGCGCCCATTCGCTCGCTAGAACGCCGATCGAACGCCTCAGTGGACCGCCGCTAGAACGGCAAAATGAAATGTTTGCAGCACCCCCAAGGACCTTGGCAGTGGCTGCACATACATGCTCAAAGACACACACACACACGTTGCTGCAATACCATACAGCATGCGGTGCAGTGCCCGGCCACGCGGAGGATGCTACATGACATGTGCACACACCCAACTACCCAACAAGCCCTACCCACACATCAATTAGCCAACCAACCAGCTGCTAGCCAAATTTAGTAGCCCACGAACAAGCCTACCAACAACCAACGCACCAACCCAAGAATGAACCGCCAAAAAGCCAACAAGCCAAGTTGCAACGCACACACAGTCCGGGGGGGGGGGGGGGGGCGGGGAGCAAGGGAGGAGGGATGGTGGGAGACGGCTCACGTGTAGAACACCACAGGCACACATCGTAGGGAGGGGGCAGGGAGTGACACACCTACCTATCATTGCGTGTCCACGGCGCAGCCACTTTCAAAATGTACTATCAAAAAAACGGCACGGCTGCGAAAAGGAAACAGATAACCTCCCTCACCTTAGGCCCAACTAGCATGATAGCCCTAGCACCCACACCGCACAATGTGAAGGGGGGGGTGATAGCCCCACACTTATAGGAACCAGCAGCCTTGATGCATGCACACGCATATGTGCCCCCCCCCCCCCAACACACAGTTTTGCATGCGCATATGCACACCAAAACACACGACATACGATGTTGAGGCTGGGGAGGGAGGTAAGAGGGCATGCACCTCCCAACCCATTGTGATACTTTATTTTTCGTGTTCTAGCTATTCTCTCTGTCAGAGCTAGATCGATTTGTGTTCTAGCTTAGATCTTCTAGGCTGGAACGCTCTAGTCTAGCGTTCTAGCATAGAACGAAAATGCGTTTTCTGGCGTGTACTTAGGGAAGCGCCAACAAGAGGCCAAGGTGGTGAACCGCCCGATAAAAAATTTGTGGGATGAGATGCAGCCGGAATTGTCAGGACATAAAATGAACAATACCACCAATGTTGCTAGTAAGGGGCGAGGGATAAGGGGGTGATTTTCAGCATTTTGTCACGTGAGCCCCCCCTCCGGGGGGGGGGGGGGGGGGGTTATTTGGAGGTCCCCATCATGGAACCCCTCTTACTGGGGGTGGGGCGGGGGGGCATGGTTTGTTGTTAGCGGCTTGTCACGGGAGCCAACCCGGGCGGCGGAGTCTAGAAAAGGGGCTCGAACGCCCCCCGCTCCCCGCAAACCTTTTCCTCCGCACACTTGCGAGTCCAAGAATGGTAGAAGGAAGTTGACAAGCTCGATAGCAGCCGTGAGGCACCTCCGGCAGCGGGCCTCACAATTGGGAGTGTGTGGTAACTATGAGGAGGGTGATGGTAACAAGGTTCATGGATTGCACGACATTTTACCAGAGTGGGGGAAACTAGACTTCAACGCAAACTCGCATGGTGGGGGCATCTCTGATGCCCATGTTTCGATCTTTGCTGCATGCAAGACCACAGGCCGTGTGGAGGGCATGTACTAGTACATGGTTGTCCTTGAGTGCCATCCTTATCGCAATTTGCGGAACCAAATCCGAAAAGGCCAAGCATGGTCCACATTGCTGGCAAACATTCGGCCGCCACCTATTGACCAGCCTTCATTGTCAAATTGCGACCAGGAGTTCCTTCAGCAGCTAGTACAACGTTGCAGCCTAAAACCTTTCAAGCTTTTTGATGTCCGAAGTGCTGGACGAATCCTGTATCACACCGCTTACGGGAGGTGCTAGGACAGGGAATTGAGAGACATTGGTGGCATGTATCAAAGGTGTGTTGTGGCAACAAGGCTACATGCCCCCCTAGTACCCGTTTCTTGTGAATGTTCGCACTGTCAATGTGGGCAAGACACTAGGAGGCCCAAGTTGTGATAGCGAACCCTGTTCCTGCCTCCTACACAATGCTACTTATTACCGTTGGCCATCTGGACCTGGGTTTAGGGGATGCGTTGATGCTGCACATGTCCTACACCATGTTACATATCGGCCTTGGTCATATAGTTTTGAATTCATTGGTAGCAGTGATATCCCATACCTTGTAAACCATGTGAAATATCACCACTAGCCATGTGCACATGGTATTAGGAGATGGGGTGGTATCCCACACGTCCTTCGCCATATTACGTATTACTGCTGGTCCCGGAGACATGGTTTTAGATGGGTCAGTGATAATACACGTCGTAAGCCATGTTACATATCATCGCTGCCCGTGGAGAGTGGATTTGAGGAACTACGGTGATCTCCCATACCTCTTACACCATGTAATATATCACCATTGCGCATGTAGATTAGACTTCCGGGGCAGCGGTGGTATCCCACACTTTGTACAACATGTTACATATCATCACCGCATATGTAGAATTGATTTCAGGGCCTCAAAATGATATGGTCAGGGTGAATATGCCAATTGATATGCCACACCTCGCAGCATGTTGCACATCACTGCTCGCCATATACACAATGGTTTGAGGAGCTGCAGTGATATTCGACACCTCCTACACCATTTTCAATGCCACCGCCGCTCATGTAGAGTTGATTTCAAGGGCTCTGGTCATATCACACACTTCTTACACCATGTCACAAATCGCCAGTGGTCATGTAGAGTTCGTTTCATCGGCTGCGATGACATGCCGCATCTCTTGCGCCATGTTAAACATCACCGTTGGTCATGTGCACTTGATTTGACCGGCCGCGGAGATATTCCACACTTCCTACACAATGTTATATATGATTGTTGCCCATGTCTACTTCATTTAAGAGGTTGCCATGATACCCCATACCTCTCACACCATGTTACAAATCACCACTAGCCATGTACGTAAGGTTATAAGGGAAGGTGATGATGTCCAACACCGCGTACAACATGGTACATATCATCGCTTGTATGCCTCCCTCCAAAGAGTGAGATCCATGGTTTTGCACATGCCTCGATGCATATACTCCTTCTTCTTTAGTGCACAAGGTGGTTCAGCAGTGTGCTTTGCAAATGAGGAACGTCACTTTTGTGGCCCACGCTAACCGACCCACCCTAGTTCCCAAGATTCATGTCATTTCTATGATCCTCCAAGATCACATAGGGCAATGCCCGTTGTGTGAAATCTTACAAGGTAACCCCCAAGTGCTCAGGGGCAAAAAGGTTGGCTCCTAAGATCTGTCATGAGCATTTACAACCTCTTGGACCCACTGTCTGCCATGATCCATTCCCAGTGCAATACCTTGACACTCACGGCACGAGCATGGCCCTGTGCTTTCTCGGAATTCTTCTGAGGCTTCCACAACTAGGATCCCACAACCGCCCCCTAGAACCGGTAGATTGTGCCTTCTACCACATAAGGGATGATTCTAGCTTGCCGCAAGACCCAAGCCAACTCGAGTGTTTGCATGATCGTGGGTTGGCTAGCTTCCCACTGGATAGCAGTGAGTGTGTTGACCCATTCCTCAGAGGTGGGGTGGGCACGCCATTGGTTGAAGCGGCCCAACAAGTGTAGCTCAAATGCTGCTTGCTACTAGGTGTGTTCTCCCCGTAGAAATGAGTCATCATCCTCGGAACCTGAAACACCAATGACAGCAAGATGATTTGGGGTTGTAGCCCTTGGACCCGCTCAAGGGTAGCAACTACGTGGAAGATACGATAACAAATACATTGCACCTAGTTGCCTACAAGCACAAACAATGCCGGAGCGAGACCTTCTGGCCATAATGTCTGGTCACCACAACTGCCGACCTCTTTGCATATGTCCCTTTTGAGGTTGCCACCTCTAGATAGTGGCGCACAGGCAACACATCCTAGTGAGTCGTGTTGTGACCTGAGGATAGTACCTCATCAACCTGGAGGCTGTCCCATGCCTCTATTAGCAGTTGGCGAAGGTCAACAAGGGATGCTTTCCCCAAAGCCTCCACAAGTTGCAGTTGCCATTGGGGCATGTCTGGATCTGCGATGCGGATGAGATTATCCAGCACCGGCTTAGCGAGGGGGTGGGTGGTTGAGTGGTAATGATGTAATGCCCCCTCCCCCTTCCTATGAACAAGGCATGCACAATTGTAGCTTGCGGCAATTTCATGCGGTATTGCTGTGCCAGGACAGTAGCACAGCATCGGGTGTTGTAGAGGAATCAATGCAGTGTGTTAGTTGTGTAGAGGTGTTGGGAATCAAGAAATGCGATTTGGCGGGAGTTTTGAAATAATCAGTTGAAGTATGCAGCTAATGACCATGCACGATCCTTTGGCAGTAGATCCTCGGTAACCTTCCCAACAGGCAAAATATGTATGTGGCTACGTAGTTGCATTTGACCACCATCACCACACAAGAGGCATTGGCTCCCCGTGGCAGCCAAGTCCCATCCCACAGCAATGCTGCACCTCGACGCCTCATCTAAAAAGCTGAAGGAAAATTCCGTTTGTGCCTTTTGCGTGGAGGCCCTAAGAAGCACTCTCTAATGGCTAGCAGTCATCAGCTTTTGCAGACAACATACGGGAGCTATTGAGAGCCCAAGCCACGGTACGCTTACAATCACGACTGTTCCCCAAGGTCTCATGCACCTTGTCATGGTCGAATGACCTCGCTGTTAGTGGGGCAATAGCCCGTTGGTCACGTAGGCGCAATTGGCGTGCCAAATGTTGTACAAGCACCTCCTCATGCAACACCTGGTTGATCATACACTCTTCAAGCACCAGTTGCAACAAGTCATCCACTTGATCATGGGTAGGTGCAATCACCAACAGATGTGGGATATCACTGCAGCCCCGGAGGCAATGTCTACATGACCAGTGGGGATATGTAACATGGTGTAGAATGTTTGGGACATCACCACAGCCCTTGATACCATGTCAACAATAGTATGGTTGCTATGTAAAATGGTGTAAAAGGTGCGGGACATCACCGCAGACCGGGAAGCCATCTTTCCGTGGACGGCGGTGATATGTAACATATCGTATCACGTGTGGTGCAGCACCTCATCCTCTTAAACCGTGTCTCCAGGCCCAACAGTGATATGCAACACACCGTGTAGGACATGTGAGATGACTTTGCACCCCGCAATGAAGTGCACATTGCTAGCGGTGGTATGTAACATGGTGCACAAGGTGTGGGATATCACTGCCGCCTCTCAAACCGTGTCTTTGATTGCAGCGGTGTTATGAAACATGGTGTACAAGGTGTGGGGAATCACTGCAGCCCCTACAACAAAGTGCACATGACAAACGGTGGTGACATGCAAGATGCCGCAGGAGGTGTGGGATATCATCCTAGTCCCTCAAAGCATGTCTACATGATTAGCAGTGATGTGTGATATGGTGTAGGAGGTGTAGCATATCACCGCCACCTGTCTAACTATCGGCAAGCACCAGCGGTGATATGTAACATGGTGCACGTCGTGTGGTACATCACCGCAGCATCTTCAGCCATGTCTCCAGGCCTAGCGGTGATATGTGACATAGTGTAGGGTGTGTAGGACATCACCGCGGCCGCTCAAACCAAGTGTACATGAGCAGCCTTCAAATGTAACATTGTATACACCCCGTGGGATATTATTGCAGCCCCGGAAACCATGCTTACATTACCAATGATGGTGAGCAACATCCTGTACAAGGTGTGCGATACCACTGCAACCCCTCATACCATGTGTGCATGGAAAGCGTTGATATGTAATATAGTGTAAGGGCTATGGGAAAATACCGTGCCCCCTCAAAAAAAGTCTGCTTGACCAGGGGGCATATGTGACACTTTGTAGGAGAAGTAGGATATCACCGCATCAAAAGTACATGACCAACAATGATATGCAACATGGTGCCCAAGGTGTCGGGTATCACCGCAGCCCCCAAAACCATGCCTACATGGCTACGAATGATATGCAACATGGCGTACAAGGTGTGGGAGGTCAACGCAGCCCCAAAAATCAAGCCTACCTGACCAGGGAGGATATGTAGCATGGTGTCAGAGGTATGGGAGATCACCACAGCTGCTGCGACCAAGTCTACATGACGAGTGCATGGTGGTATGCAACATGCTGCAAGACGTTTGCGATATCATCGGAGTCCGTGAAATCCAGTCTATATGACCACCGGTGATATGTAACGTTGTATACCAGGGGTGGGATATCCACGTACCCTCTTCAACAATGTCCCCACACCTAGCGGTGAGATGTGACACACTGCAAGAGGTTTGCTGCATCACCGCAGCCGCTCCATCCATCTGTACATGACCGGCAGTGACATGTAACATTGTATGCAAGCTGTAGGAGATCGCCGCGGCCCCCGAAAGCATGTCTACATGGCCAGCGGGGATATGCAACATGGGGTACAAGGTGTGGGACATCACCGCAGCCCCTGATAGCATGTGTAAATGGATAACGGCGATATCTAGCATGCTGTAGGAGGTGTGGACGATGGCGGCATCTAGTGAAATCAAGTGTACATGACCAACAGCAATATGCAACATGGTGAAGGAGGTGTGGGATATCACCGCAGCCACTGAAACCATGCCTACATGGCCCACCGTAGTATGCAACATGGGGCACAAGGTATGGGAGGTCAATGCGGCCCCTCAACCCAAGTGTACATGACCACAGAGGATACGTAACATGGTGTCAGAGGTGTGGTATCACCACATCCCGTAAATTCAGATGCACACGACCAATAGCAATATGCAACTTGGTGCGGGAGGTGTGGTATATCACCGCAGCCACTGAACTTGTTCCTTCATGGCAAGCGGTAATATGCGACATGGGGTATATGGTATGGGCGGTCACCGCGGCCCGTGAAATCCAGTCTACATGACCGATGGTGATATGTACCAAGGTGTAGGAGGTGTGGAATACCATTGCATTGCGTGAAACCATGTTTACATGGCCAAAGGCAATTTGCAACATGGTGTACAAGCTGTGGGACATCACCGTAGGCCATAATACCACGTGCACATGGACCGCAGCAATATGTAATATGGTGTAGTACGTTTGGCAGATCGGCGTAGCCCCTGAAATCAACTCTACATGACCAGCGGGGACACACAAAATGGTGTAGGATGTGTGGGATATCACTACGTCCCGTGACTTCCAATGTACATGAGCAACAGGGATATGCAACATGGTGCAGGAGGTGTGGGATACCACCGCGGCCCCTAAAATTCAGTCTATATGACTGGCGGTGGTATGTAACGGCCTTTAGGAGGTGTGGAGTACCACTGCACCACAGCAAGCCATGTCTACTTTGCCATCGGCGACATGTAACACGGTGTGCAGAGTCTTGGAGATCCACAAACCCCCAAAATCATGTCTACATGGCCAACGGTGATATTGACTTGGTGTAGGAGGTTTGGAAGCTTATGGCAGGACCTCAAATCAACTTTACATGGGGAACGGATGTATGCAACATGGCGTACAAGGTGTAGGAGATCATCGCATGCCATATCTACATGGCTAGTGGTGATATGCAACATCGTGTACAAGGTGTGCCAGGTCACCACAACCCTTGACACCACGTGTACATGGCTAGCGGTGATTTGTAGCGTGGTGTACAACGTGTGGCATATCACCGGAGCCTCTCAAACCAAGTCTTCATCTTCAACGGTGACATGTAACATGGTGTACAACATGTGGGATATCACCGCACTGTCTCAAACCCAATCTCCAAGGCCGGCGATGATATGTAAGATGGCATACAAGGTATATGGGATCACGGTGGCTCCTAAAACCGTGTTGAAATCACCTTTCGTGATATGCAACATGGTCCAAGAGGTGGGGGATATCACCGCAGCCTCTCAAACTATGTCTCCAGGGCTAGCGGTGATATGTCAGATGGTGTACAAGGTGTGGGAGACACTGGCAGCCCCTAAACTAATGTCTACCCGGCCAGCGTTGATATGTAACATGCTGTACAAGGGGTGGGATATCATCATAGCCTCTGAAA
Source organism: Eutreptiella sp. 'Long Island Sound 2002' (assembly GCA_964036045.1). NCBI lineage: Eukaryota > Euglenozoa > Euglenophyceae > Eutreptiales > Eutreptiaceae > Eutreptiella > Eutreptiella sp. 'Long Island Sound 2002'. The sequence continues at coordinate 116,262,625 of OZ038381.1, forward strand.
TGACGTCTCGAAGACTAGCGCGAAAATGTAACATGGTGTAGGAGGTGTAGGAGATCACCACAACCCCGCAAGCCATGTTTTCATGACTAAGGGTGATATGTAACATGGTGTGCAAGATGTGGGAGGTCACCGCAACGTCTCCAACAATGTCTCCATGACTAGCGCTAATATGTAACATGGTGCAAAAGGTGGGGGAGATCACCGTAGGCCCCAAAACCATGTCTACATGGCTAGCGGTGATATGTAACATGATGTACAAGGTGTGGGGTATCACTGGGGCCTCTCAAACCATGTCTCGAAGACTAGCACTGATGGTGACACAATTTAGGAGGTGCGGGATATCCCATACACCCCGAAATCAAGTGTACATTGCCACCAATAATATGCAACATTGTGCGGGAGGTGTGGGATATCACCCCGGCCTCTCAAACCATGTCTCCAGGGCGAGCTCCAATGTGTAACATGCTTTGCAATTTGTGGGAGAGACTCTAGGCCGTGAAACCATGTTTACCTGACTAGCAGGGATATGATACGATGTTCAGTAGGTTTTGGAGATCATCACAGCCTCTCAAACCATGTCCCAACAGCCAGCGGTTATATGTAACACAATGCAGAGGTCTACAAGATCACCGCAGCCCCTGAAACCATGTCTACATGACTAGCGGTGATATGTATCATACTTTACAACATGTGGGATATCACTGCAGCCCCTGAAACTATGTCTACATGACAGGCCGTGATATGTATCATGGTGTAGGAGGTGTGGGGTATCACCGCAGCCCTTGAATTCAATTGTACACACGCTCGGTGATATGTACCATGGTGTATAACATGTGGGACATCACTGCAGTGCTTACCTCTCCAATGTCGCGGGTCAAACGTGCCTCACGATTGTTGTGCATGTGAGGCACAAGAGTTGCTTTGCAATTGGCTCCCTAGTGCAACCAACTCGGAAGGCCCCCTCCTCTTTTTTCACCTTGACGTACAACACTTGGTTTGTGGTCGGTGTCTCCGCGCTTGTGTCCCTAACGGCATTTGACATTTTTGTGTGCCCTTGAGCCACACGTGCGCTTGTGATCCAGACCGCACTCTGCCTTTTTGTGTGGGGGGGAGTCCTTGCCGGAGGAGGACGAGAAGGAGGAAGCGGGGTGGTCGCAGTTGTTGGCCGACCCCAACTCCCACTTCTTCCTCTTCCAGGTGGCTTTCTTGGGGGGGGGGGTTCTTGGGCACGGAGGGGGGGGGGTTGGGGATGGTGGTGGTGCATCCCGCCTCTCTTTTGTTCTTCACCACTTTTGCCTCCCCAGCTCCCATCTCCCTCCTAATCCTTCCATCCTCACACCCAAACCACCCCACCTCCGCAATGTGTCCCCATTGGGTGCGAATACATTGCCTTGATGGGCCCCACAACTCGGAGCACATGCGGCCGTGCTCCCACTCCCTCAGAGCGCACAGGACGATCAACCCAAGCAGGCAGTCTCAAGCGATGAGCTTGCATAGGCCCCATGATCCCACCCTCTTCTCCCCATCCTTGTCGCTCCACGCGACACGCATGGGACGGACATCCTCCTCGCACACCACGACGTCTTTCACCAACAAAATTTGCAACAAAATAGGTTTACGGCATGGTGCGGGGAAAAGGTAAATTTTTTGGCGACCTTTTTCAATTTTTTCGTTTATTGTTAAGCTTTAACCGTGGATTTTTTGCATCGCGGCTCGAAATCTCCAAAATTGACTCTGGAGACAGATCAGTTTGTTGGTTGTCATCGTGCCAGCACCTGTGACACAAACCCCACTTCAGATATGTGTGTGCCCTTGAGCCGCAACAATCTTTTTGTGGTCTGAGCCATAGCGGTTCGGACCCAAACTTTCCGGCAACGGCTCTAGTGCGGGGTGTGCCCCTGGAAGCGCTCCGCTGCAACCCCCCCCCCCCTTTCTTGGAAACTCGGTGCGTGATGGCCACCACGTCACGCCCCCACAGTGAAAAAGTATTTTGTTCCTAGTGTTTGTTGGTGCAAGAAACAAGGTGTACCATTGCCCGCTTACTTGATGCAAGATGGGTACAAAAGTCTTGGAACCCCTGCTGGAACCCCTTTCAGCACTTCGCTGGAAGGGGGTTTCGGCGCTAGAAGGGGGGGGTTTCAGCACTTGAAGGGGGATCTAGCGAGGGTTCCAGCAGGGTTTCCAGCGCTGGAAGCGGGTTCTAGCAGGGTTCCAGCTGGGGTTCGAGGGCTTGTTCTACCTCCACGTTCGCTGCCCTCTGCACACCTTGCTCGCAGTATTGTGCCACCTTGTCACCTTGATCATGAACCCCTCGAATTTTCCCGTTCTTGCATCATGGCTTGACAAGGCCAATGCCCTTGTGGGGAGTCGTGGATATTGAGCCCCTCTGGGTTGTGAACTTGAAGCCCTCACAGCTCAAACCACCGGTGCTGCAGTTTTTTTCAAGCGCACCAACACTTATGGTCGTGTGTCCAAGTGAGGAGGTGCATCATGCGTGATCGTGCCCCCCGTGTGGTGAGCGATTAATCACGGACGTTATGGACCAAAACCCCCACATACCCATTTTTTAATACCATTGTAAACTTTGGGCTTTGCCGCTACCGTGGTATCTTTGCCGACTCCCCGGTCCACAACGCCACCAAGGACAAGTGCATCACCAGTCTGGGTCACAAGTGGGGGTCCTTCTTCGACAATGTGCCGGCTCTAGGTCATCAAGGAGACAACCGTGGCCGAAGTGCCTGCTATAGCTGCTTCGGATTGCCACTACCTGATCAAGAGGGGATGGAGCTGCCGGCCTGGGACGCCCTTGCGAACGAGGTTCAGTGGGAGCTACCAAAAGTGAAGGACTTTGAGGATGTTGTGGTTGTCCGGGCCGGCTATATCCGTGCAACCAAAGATAGGAGGCAACATTGGCACCGGGATCGCCCTTTGACACACAAGACTCAAGGCAAAGCCCTCCGCGTATTTGTGCCGTGGCACGTGGATATTCCCGCTGATGGCTCTCATGGTTCATATTTGCCCTTGTCCCGTGAGGGGTTGCCAATGCCTTGGTACGAGTACCCGCTTGACATGTATGTTGGAGATTTGGTCGTCTTCACATCGGAGTTGATCCACTGTGGCGCAGCCGTTCCGGTTGGACTAGCTGCAGGCACTCCTCGAGTCGTTGCCTTCATCTCTCTCGCCAATTACAATTTGCACTACAACAACACCGTGCCGATTCCCCCCCCAGCGTGCACGTATGCCAAAGCGCAAATACCAACATCGACGGAGAAATGTGGGCGCAAGGGATGCCGCAAGAAGGTCGCACAGCCCCCGCCCATATGCTTCATGCGCCAGAAGGTCCCACTGTGCCAAATCCATGTGCCAAACCTAGGAGACACTGGAGGGCACCAAAAGGCAGAAGCTAGAGGTACAGGGCGAATTGAAGCACACGCGAGAGAAATGGGAGGAAGAGAAGGACCGGTCCAACAAGTACCTCTCTATTTTGGAGAAGCCCAAGTGAAGAATGTTTGCCTCCTCTGAGTGAGCGCGCGGATATGTATCGTACGTTATGCATTGTGCGACATGTGGGGCATTTCAGATGCGGACTGATTGATGCCAAAAAAGACACCCAAAAAACTTCTTCGTGCAAAGCGTGCAAGGGGACACGGACCATTGTAATTGCTTGTAAATGATGCATGAGGTGGTAGTACTTGTCACCGTTGGAAAGGTGGTTGGAAGGGGGTTCCACCGTTGGAGGGGGGGGGGGGGATTCTAGCGCTAGAAGGAGGGGGGGTTCCATCGCTAGAAGGGGTTGTTCCAGCGCTGGAAGGGGGTTCCAACAGGGGTTCCGGCGATGGTTCTAGCGGCTATTCTTGGTCTCTAAGTGTGTCATATGGACAAGGCTGTGGCAGCATTTAGGAAAGCACTGCCCCCCCAAGCGGCCTATTGCAACTCAAGGACCGTGCACGACATGAGAGGGGGGTGCACATCGCCACAGTCCTAGTGGCTCTTCTCGTGGAGGGCACGCCCCTAGTTGAAGGAACTCCGGATGGGCTTTTCATCTGTAGCAGCATGGACGTTGAGGGGGAGAATAGCTCGGCCCCTCGGGCTGCATTTCTTTCATGGAAGTACGTTGTGGAGGCCAACCTCTCAATCCGGGAAACGTTGAGGTTGCCGCACAATTTCACGCAACGCGACCTTCTCGACACGCGGACCCGCTTGACACCGTACGCGGCGGGAACACTGACCGTCAGTGGGGGGTTCATGCACCAGAGGAGTGCACCTGTGACGCAGTTGAAGACGTTCTGGTAAACCAAGTTCAACTGGCAATGGCCGAGGGGAATGATAAACATAATGGGACTGAAAAATGCATGTGAGTGGTTGTGGTGCCCTATGCAACTCCGTTGTGGAAAACTAGTGTGTCAAAAGCGGATGTGTTTGTCCATGTTTGGCGGGAGGGCGTGGAAGCTGTTGAACACATTGCCGGTTGGGCAATGTGGTGGTGCATGGACCGGCTAGATGATGCTGGGTGTCTCCTAGTTGTGGACGACATAGGCCAACTCAATGAACAAGTGGTTATGTTGCAGAGGGACACCACGGTTTTCAGTGATGGCGAGTCTTGGTGTTTCGTGGTGTTGCTCTGTGCGGATGGCAAGTTGTTGGCCGTAACGAACGGATGTGGAAATGTTGGTGTTGTGACGATGTTTCTCTTTTAGGTGCATTGAACCATGTCCTTGAACATGTTCGACGGGGCTCCTTCTTGCGGAGTATCAAGGCGGACCGTCGGGCAGGGGACGTGGTCCATGGTGCTTGCCGTGTGACAAACACGTTCAAGAAGCGATTGTCTGATGATATTGCCCGGCGGTTGGTTGGGGTAGTTGGCCAACCCCTTGGTACACGCCAGAACACCCAATCTCGTTCCAGCCTAGAACGCGCTAGAGCTGGTAGAGCGAAAAAAAGAGGGGGGTACACCGACCCATGGGCATAGGGGGGCGGGCGTATGAATGGTGCAAATCTGACCCCCATTACCATACTTGGGGGTCCATACGTTGATTTGCAGAAAAACATATTTTTGACATCAAATTCAACAAATACAAAAAACCGTTCTAGGAACCTTCTAGCGGCGCTCTAGCCCCGTCCCGCTGAAACGGCGCTAGAACGTCGCTAGAACGGTTCGCTGGAACGCCGCTAGAACAAAAACATACACACACATTTGGCAATAAAAATTCACCAATGTGGGCAGGGGGGGGTTCCATGACACATAGACACATAGAGACCATGACATTTGGTACATGTCTAGTCATATGTGCGCACACACACACACACACACACACACATGCACACACACATTATGACATAGGCACAAGCACTGTGGGGTTGCCCTCCCTTCAAGCCCTTGGTTGGGGGGGTGGGCGCTTTGCTTTTGTCAAATATTTTTACGGGGGGGGGGCTTGAGAACTACCTTGGGGGGGGGGGTTGAACTTAGGGTTCAGGGAGGGTGTTCTTTTCTTTATTTCATAGGTGCATTTTTATTCGATTTTTCTGCTATTGGACTGACGAAATGCCTTTTTGAAGTTGCAGGTATGCCATGCAATGCTGTGCAGTGTTGTGGTGTATTGTGGTGGTGTAACGTGGTGTCATGTAGTGTGGTGTGCTGTGGTGTGCTGCGGTCTGCTGTAGTGTGTGATCTGCTGTGGTGTGCTGTACTGTGCGGGGGGGGGGGGGTAGTGTGTTGTGGTCACATGACGTGCCCTGTGGTGTGCTGTGTTGTCATGTGGTGTGGTCGGCTTTCATGTGGTGTGGTCTGGTGTCATGTGGTGTTGTGTCGTTTGGTGGGGTATCGTGCGATACGGTTGCCTGTCTGGTTGGTTGAGGGGTGTGTTGGTTGCCGGGCAGGTTGGGTTGTTTGGCAGCTTGGGTTGTTTGTTGGTTGTTTGGCTGCTTGGGGCACGATGTGTGGTGTCTGCACCCTGTGGTGTTAGGTGCCGTATGCTGTTGTGTGCTCTGTGATGTCCTGTCTGTTGGTACCATGTAACTACTGCCATTCCAAGGGAGGGTGGGGGGGCTGATAAGCTGTTACTATTTTTGTTCTAGCGGCGTTCTACCGAGGCGTTCTAGCGGTGATCTAGCGGCGTTCTAGCGGCCGCCAGAACCCCGCTAGATCACCTCTAGAACAGTCCCGCCGAACGCCGCTAGAACAACAATAGTAACTCCTTATCAGCCCCCCCCCCCCCTCCCTTAGAATGGCAATAGTTACGTTGTACCCACAGACACGACATCGCAAAGCACACAACAGCATACGGCACCTAACACCACAGGGTGCACACACCACACAACGTGCCCCAACCAGCCAAACACCCAACAAACAACCCAAGCTGCCAAACAACCCAACGTGCCAAGCAACCAACACACCCTTCAACCAACCAGAGAGGCAACCCTATTGCACGATACCACACCACACCACACCACACCACATGACACTCGACCACACCACATGACACCCGACCACACCATATGACAATACTGTGGTCTTGTAAGGTGTAAAGCGGTGTGGTGTGGTGTGTTGTAGTCTCTTGTGGTGTGTGATGTGCTATGGTGTTTTGTACTATGTGGGGGGGTAGTGTGTTGTGGTCACATGACGTGCCCTGTGGTGTGCTGTGTTTTCATGTGGTGTGGTTGCTGGGGTTGGTTGAATGGTGTGTTGGTTGCTTGGTAGGTTGGGTTGTTTGGCAGCTTCGGTTATTTGTTGGGTTTTTAGCCGGTTGTGGCATGCTGTGTGGTGTCTCCGCCCTGTGGTGTGTGGTGTTGTATGCGGTTGTGTGCTCTGTGATGTCGGGTCTGTGAGTACACATGTATTTGCTGCCATTCCAAGGGAAGGGGGGGGGACTGGCAAGCAGTTAATGTTTTTGTTCTAGCGCCGTTCGCGGGAACCATTCTAGCCGTGATCTAGCGGCGGTCTAGCGGGCCGCTAGAGCGTCGCTAGATCACCGCTAGAACAAAAATATCAAACGCTTACCAGCCCCCCCCCCCTCCCCTTGGAATGGCAGCAAATACATGTGTACTCAGAGACATGACATTACAGAGCACACAACAGCATACAACACCACACACCACAGGGTGCAGACACCACACAGCATGCCGCCAGAGGCTAAACTCCACAGAAATAACCGAAGCTGCCAAACAACCCAACCTGCCAAGCAACCAACACACCTTTCAACCAACCCCACCAACCACACCACATGAAAACACAGCACACCACAGGGCACGTCATGTGACCACAACACACTACCCCCCCACACAGTACAACACACCACAGCCAATCACACACTACAGCACACCGCTGCGCAGCACACCACACCACACCACACCACACCACATGACACGAGGCCACATCACATGACACCAGAGCACACCACATGACATCGCAATTCACCATAGCGCACCTCATCAGACCACAACACAACACACTACGTCGCTACACAGCACAACACACCATAGCAGATCACACACCACAACAGACTACAACATAGCACACCACACCACTTTACACCTTACGAGACCACAACACACCACAACACTGCACAGCATTGCATGGCATACGTGCAACTACAAAAGTGCATTTCGTCAGTCCAATAGCAGAAAATCGAATGAAAATGCACCTGTGAAACAAAGAAAAGAAAACCCTCCCAGACCCCTGAGTCCAACCCCCCCCCCCCCCCAAGGTAGTTCTCCAGACCCCCCTGCAAAATGTTTGACAAAAGCAAAGCGCCCACCCCCCCAACCAAGGGCTTAAAGGGAGGGCAGCCCCACAGTGCCCGTGCCTGCGTCAAAATGTGTGCGTGCCTATGTGTGTGTGTGTGTGTGTGTGTTTGTGATAATTTGTTTTTTGTGTTCTACCCAGGCTATTATATCGTTCTAGTTTTGATCTATCTAACATAGGCTAGAACATCTGGGCTAGAGTGTTCTAGCCTAGAACGAGATTGGGTGCTCTAGCGTGTACCTAGGGACGTGCCATGGGCCGTGAATTTCATGAAATTTGGGCTGACTTTTTGCATCAGGCTCTCTTTGTTCTAGTCGCAGAGTCAAAGGACCTTCTCCCTCGAAAGGCAAAGGAGGGAACATTTGACATCAGCACGGCCCACCTTTTTTGGGACTGACCCCCATTACAACAACGGCTCACGTCAGCCCTCATGACGCAGTTTCCAACTACTATTTGCAATGGTGTATGTATGTATGTTCTCGTTGCTGTTTTTTTTGCCCGATTTTGGTGCACTTCAAAGACTATGCTGTAAAAAAAAACCTCTTACCTACGTCGAGGTGGCCTCTACCAAAGCTTTGTGTGCAAGCATTGGCACATGTTGGGTGAAATAGGGATGGAAGGCCACCCCATGGGTCCATTGGATTGTCGCCCACTCCCAATGCTTCCCTCCCAAACATCGCACTTTACATCTATTCTCCAGTGTACCCGCCGAACACCGGCACCGCCGATTTAAGATGCAGGTGAAAACTCCACGCGTGGATTGTCGCTCCAAAAGCCACGCGTGTCAAAACGTGGCTTGCGCCATGTGCTTAAAATGGAGACAATGCAAATTGGCTTGCGGCACTACATTGCGCACAAGGGCCGTGCACTATTTAAAAGACAACGGCGTTGAAGTACAAGGACATTGTGGTGCACAAATGAGTTGAGATGGAATGTGTTTTTGCCAGTGGTGCGCCATTTGGTTAAGTTGGCATGTGTGCCGGAAGGGGGGGTTCCGGCGCCGGAACCCCCGTTCGAACCCCCTTCTAGCGCTGGAAGAGTTCGTTGGAACGGGGTTCCAGCGGGGGTTCTAGCGTTGGAAGGGGGCCTAAAAAGTTGCAAGAAGCCCGCAAGAAGGGGGATCTAGCACTACTTCTAGCACCTTTTGCGTTCCCAAGTGCTCCGCAAGGACGCGGTGACCACGAACACCCAAGATTTGTACCAGCAAGAGGGTCATAGTGCAAGCCATTGGGGGGTCCATTGGGTGAAGGCAGCGACTTTTGCATGGGAAAGCAGGATGTGTTACACAATTGTGCTGGAAGGGGGGGGGGTTCCAGCAGAGTGCTTCCGGCGGCGCCCCCCATGAGCCGGCTGCTGAGCCTCAAGACAAGCCCATGTTCAACTTCGAGCACTGGGATCCAGCAATGGACTCTTACCCTGAGCTCTCGGAGCGTCGTAGTGCACACACTCCTGGACCGTGCAAACCTCGGCAAGCTTTGAAACCGTGAACGTTGTCCAACACCCTCGCAATGGACCCGGTTCCTGATTGGCACCCGGAAAATGTGTTGGAGAAAGCCATACTGAAATATGGCGTGATTTTCCTGGCTATTGGATAGTTGGGATGGACAACCATCCCTCAAGTGGAGGCAACAATGTGGCACAAGTTGACAGAACTCATGGCAACCTACGATTTGGATGTGGTTCATGAGGATGGTGTCCCAGCATTGTGACGACTGATGTACACTACGTGTGATGTCCCTCTACCCACACGTGAGGATGGGGGCCCTGGTGTAAACTATCATGAGACCACTTGTGCATTGTGGCATCGGATGAAGGTGCGCCAAGTAGGTGTTGATGGTGGCCGCATAGCGGCACTAGGGGGGCGGCCAACTACTGTGAAGGCCACTGAGATGCGGCAGATCACCTGCTCATTGGTGTGTGCATTGCCAACAATGGGTAAGTGGCCTTTTTGTAAAGGTGGTACTGAATTTCCCACTGCTTAAGTGGAGCACTTCTACACTTTGCGCATCAAAACAAAATTGTGGTGGCCTTGTGGCCATATGTGTTGCCTCAAGCAACAATTGGGCCCAAACCACTTGTCAGCGAATGGTTGCCCCCTGCCAAGGTACCCATTGAGGCGCATCTAGCAGTGTAGCCTCAAGTACAGGTGCAACTACGTTGCGGCGCAACTAGTTGTTGCTTGAGGCAGCTCTCCCAAAAGGGGCAACCCGACCTGCGCCACATGACCACTTGCAACTGACAAGGCAAGAGCGGTTGAACCAACCTTTGATGCAACCCGCCCATTGTGCTGCATGTCGTTTCATCATTGCATGCCAAGGTTTGCAAGAGCAACACAATGAGCCTTTGAGTGAGGAGACCCTTGTGGCTCCCTACACATTGGGACGGCATTTTGCCAATTTTATGTGGGTGCCCTTGTAGCATTGCACTAACTGGTTGATGCGTTGCACCCCGGTTAGCCCAGAGGTACCGGACAACCACCCATGACACCTCCATGCAGTTGTGTCCCACCGTGTAAGGAGCGCCTAGCTCCAGTCATGTGATCTCTTGTTTGAGGCGGCACGCCTTTTGTCTTTTGGATTTGATATGGGTGAAGGTGTTTCTCCCCTTTTTTCCGGTACCACGGGGCATGACAATAGAACAACAATGGCATAAAGCAAGAGCAAAAGTGCATATTTTGCAGTGCGATGCCGTTCACATCGCATTCCAAGCGCTTCCCCCACCCAAAAGTATAAGAAAGCAACAAGTACATGCAAGCAAGTTTGTGCACAAGGTTTGATGTCTGATGTCTCATGTTGCGTGTTTTGTTTGTTGTGTATCCAAGAAGATCTTTGATGTGAGGTATGGGCCTCATGCTTGCAGGAAGAGGGGGCGTGGGCCCAATTTTGATGCCCCCCCCCTTGATAAAAAGAATACAATGAAGGTGCCATGGATCTGGGCGATGAGAAATTCAAGGAGGAAAAAAATCTGAGCAACTGGAATAGAAAAAATGGTACATAAAAAAAACAGGTATGTAAAAATGAGCTATGCCGCAAAAGATGAAAATGGCTAAAATGGGAGAGCTTGGAACATGGGGAAATTGAGAAGCCGCCAAAAGTCAATGGGGATCAATGGGGAAACACCTTGGAAAACACGAAAGATGGTAATTACACAAATCTAGAAATCATGCGCAATGTCAAAACACAAGCAAGCATGTACACACACACATGAGAACGCCGGCATCCCGTTCATCAATAAGTCCATCCATGTCATGCATAGCTTGGGAGCAGCAAGATTGCGAGCTGCGAGGCGGTGCTATAGAACAGGTCACACAGTTTGGTTTGGGCACAAAGGCATCCCACTGTGCCGACAAGGGAAAGGCATGCTGCATAGCAATGTCCCTTGCTTGTCTACGGTTGCGACCAGTTGGTATTCTCACGCGAAGCACATTCAGGCAATGGGACAGTGTGGCCCTTGTCCAATCATGTAGCTTGACACTTTGTGCTGCCGTTACCAACTTTGCCTGCATCATGGCAACACCCCGCCTCTCTGGCTTACGTGGTGTAGCCAATTCATCGGCGCTATTGTAATCAACATTCTCACGCACATCATGTGCAACAATCACCGACACCTATGTGCAAGGGTGTGCAGGTCTAGAAAAGCATGCATCACAAACCAAACATGTGTGGCACTAGGTGCCATCTGACTATTTGCATGTGGCACACTCCATACCTTTGTGCAAGAGGAATAGGGCATGGTTCCCAACATGTGTGTCATGGGTGCCATATGGTGCAAGAACTGTGACCACCTCTACCTTGTGTCGTTCAACACCCTTTCTAAATGGTGCCTTGTGGCCAGTGGTGTCCCCGGCCCTCCAAAAAAGGGCGGAATGTCACTATCATCAGCCATTGCCTCATTGTCTTGCAGGCATTGAAGCATCGTAGCTTCCATGGGTTCTCGTGCATTCAATTGCCATGAAACCCTTTGCTGTAGTCGCACATCCAACCATGCACGAGCAACTAAGTGCCGGGCCACTGGCACTCCTTGTCCCTTTGGCCATCGCTGTAAAGGGGGAAGGTTGGAATGCAATGCCATGCACATGCTAAGGACATGTGCCTCCACAAGGTCGTGCACACTATCGGTGAACCTCCCACGCAATGATATGGCCCGCTCTAAAGTGGCTTCAACACGACAATATGTTCGCAATAGCGCAAGGACACACCACACATGAACCCATTGTGCATGCGCCCTTTCGGGGGCCCAAGGCCTTCCACAACTTGGACATTTGCACATTGGGAAAGCACTTCACCATATGTTCTTTAAGGTCCGCCCACTCTACCAAGGCACGGTCGCAGTGCACATGTGCTGCATCCAACTCATTTGGACTGGTGCGGTCCGCCAAGGGGGGGGGGGGTTGGAGCAAGGGATGATCCTGGTGGGGCCCCACAGGAGGGTGGTGGCGGTGCAGGCTGCGGAGCTCCATGCCCATGCGCTATGACAAAGGCTGTGAAGTCACGTAGGTCACCTCTACGGTGGCCTTCTACAGAGGTCGGATCCACCAGGGGGGATGGGATGGGATGGGAGTGTGTCCAACACCTGCTAGGCACATAGCCAGGCCAACAATTTGCGTCGGCTGGTCGTGTCGCAGGCTGCCCTACGCTGGACGCGGAGCCACACAAACCACCACAAACCCAGCCCGAGACTGGCGCAGTGAAGTTTCCACACACGTTTCCTAGGGGCAGTCTCACTTGCGTCTTGGGATGTCGAGCTGAACAGCAGGCAAGGGGCACAACATTCGGAGACATGAACCCGCCCACATGCACCACTTCAGTAGGGAACAAGCACCGGGAGATCTGACATCACCACGAAAGTTGCAAGTCCAAATTGTTTGGGCCCAGAGGGAGCGAGTGTACTACTGCCGGGGTCGTAAAGACCAGCACGGAGCCCACCGAATTCAGACGCAGCCATGTCAACGCACCCACAATGGTGGCACGGACTGGACGTTCATGCACCACCACCATATGTGCAGACAAGGCCCTAGAACCTGCCATAAAGGCCGCGGCCTCATCTGCGTCTGCACCTGTAGCTGCGAATACAAGGACCTGGGGGGGGGGGCGTTTGGGGCCCTGGCCAGCCCCGGCCCACTGCCCCCCCCCCCCCATCAGAAGAATTTTCATCCAGCAAAAAATGAAATCTATCAAAGGGGCCGGAATTTTGAGGGTGATTTTAGGTACACAAACTTTTTTTTGGCCTCTGACCCACCCACCCACACCCCCCGGGTTTGGGGGGGGGGGTTCTCCTAACGCAATAGCCTGGTAGGTGGGCTAACCAAAAAGGTGTAGGGGAGCAAGCTGCCGTGGAGCACCTGCGTGGGCGAGAGTGGAACGTGCCCCACACTGCACGATTGCCGCTTGTTTTTTTTAGTCTCCTGTTGCCAAGGCCAGCTTGGAGCTTGAACCCTTCCCCCCATTGACCGCGTGCGCATGAGTCCTCTGCCAGCACCGCTGGTCGCTGCGCATGCGTGCATGTGTATGTACTCGTATCCACCAGGGGGCGGGGGGGGGCAAGGGATGGTCCTGTTGGGGCCCCACAGGAGGGAGGTGGCGGTGCAAATTTTGAAGCTCCATGTCCATGCACTATGCGCTATGACAGGGGCTATGGAGTCACTCAAGTCGCCTCTAGGGTGGCCTTGTGAGCTAGGTTCCCCCCTGGGGTTCAACACAGTAGGGCTAGTTGTGCTTTGTGTGTGTGCTAGACTGATACCAGCATCCTCCATAGCAACCACCAATGCATTCAACACCTCTACCCCCCCCCCCCCCCATCCTTCCGCAACTATTTGTGGTATATCAGGCATGCAAGACCCGGTGTTGGCTGCCACTGGCAAGTCTGCGGCTGTTGTTGTCTGAAAATTTTTTCAATGCATTCTAGACGTTGTCCGCATGGAAGCAAAGACGGTAACAAAGGGTAGGTTGAATAATGACAAGGCAAATGGGAAGGGAAAGGTTACGTTGGAGTGCGCCGCGGCTTTGCAATTCATGCGCGGATGGAGGTGGGAGGGGAGTATGAACTGCAAGCGGGTGGGAGGAAGACTATGGGGGCATGTTTGTAGGGAGTGGTGGGAAAGTTTTGCCCACATGTGTGTATATGCATGGCAAAGAAGATGGCTCTCCGGGGGGAATGTACGAAGGTTACGTGAATGCAGCATGCTAATGTGCAAAGCCCACTTGTTCTTACAATGGCCTAAGCTGTTTTTTTTTGTTTCAGTTGAGCTGGCAAAAATTTCGTCCAGGTTTGTTGTTTTTGAAGAATACATAATGCATTGTAAAGGTTTTGTAAGGTCTAGCACAACTTTCGTCTAGGGGTCTCTACATTGGCAAACAGAGACCTCATTGATGGTGGATTTGGTTGTCTGTCGGTTGACAGTTGTTGTGCACTCACACACTGCGTGACTGAATGTCAGGGGTGTGCCATCGTGTTGCTTCTCATGCAGTGCAGTGGTGCATAATCCGTATGTGTGGTACACTTGAAATGGTTGAGGTATTACAAAAATTGAGTTCGAGTGCAGTCCCTCTCAATATGCATGTATGGTTATTGTGTGGCACACCCTTGGATCTGGTTGCATGAGAATACCACTTTTGAAACATAAAACACTCCATTTCCCCTCACCAGGTGCAAGGGGTCCCCTATGTGAAAACTTCATACCCCATTTTTGGGTGTAGCCCCCCTTGGGCCAGCATGGCCCCTGGTAGCCTAGGGGGGGGGGGGGGAGGGGTAGTTTGTGTGGCCTAAGAATCCTCTCCAAATTTTCATGCTTTGCCATGGAAGGTAGCTATTGTAGGCTAAAGCGCATGCTGCGCAATAGTGGGGACACAAGCCTCCTGTGCGGCCGCCTAGAGGTGCAAGTTGTGGCTGACAACCACACCATAGATGACAGCCTTCGCCGAGAGGGGTGGGATGTCACCAAGAGGTCCATGCCTGGACAGGGGCCCATGAATGTGTGGCGATTGGCTAGCCGGGCCGGCAAGAGGGCATTTAGTGACATCAACCGTGTACATATCTTCAAACAACGTCCCAGAATCTGCAAGCAGCGGACGTAGGACATGTGGATACAACCATGGGTTTTGATTGCACTTGTGACTTGATGTGGCACACGGCATGGTGAACATGTGCGCGCACATGATAAATGTTAGCGTCGAACTCAGCCGATTTTTGCGAATATGCGCATTCGCACCGTCGCCGCAGACAGAGGCGAGTTGTACGGTGTGAATAGCGGAATTTGGGGGGCACCGTGGCACCTTAGCACGTAAGAAAAGGGCCATTTCTTTTCGCAAGCACCCGGATTTCATGTTTTTTTAGAATTTTTAAGACTATGGCTATCAACCTAACCCTATGAAAGAAGCCTGTTGCGGCCAAAACGGTAGGTTTGTGCACCCATATTGGCCATATTCACTCCCCATTCAAAAGTTTTCTTACTGGCTGCTCGCAAGGGGTACATAAGCTAGGTCAACATGTGTTTCCAGAGTGGCTCCGCGGAGCTGTGGGCACCAAATTGCTCCACATGTCGGATAGCGAGGAGGGAGAGAACGCTAGGGAATTGGACGTTGGTCTTGTGTCGGGTTCCATGGCTGAAGGGTGAGGGGGCATGGTGCTGGGAGGCGGGAGTTGAGAGGCTAGGGGAGTCTTACGCTAAGCCCCCGAGGGAGTAGCTGGTCTGAACACGCTGCCTCCTCGTCTATTGACATGCTGTCTGGGCCCCTTCAACTGCCGCTGGCATGGGGGAGGCCTGCCCCGCACTCGACTGGGGTGGTTCGCGCTCCTTAACTGCATTGGCACAGGTGGCGCTGCCTGTGGCTGGACTGCTTCCCCACGGCGCTAGGACTTGGCAGGTGGAGGGGCCCAGGGAGCCCAAGCGCTGCCCTGCCCTGGGGCCTTCCCGGGCCACGTGGCTGGGTGGCAGTGCAACTGTCCGCGTAAGCGGGGGGGGCCAAAGGGCACACCACCCGAGTGACTGCTCCAAGGAGCAAGGGTGGGGGGACGGCAACCTACCCATGGGCCTCCCCCTCTCTGCTGGACTTTGCTGGATGCTTGCGCTACCATGCAGCACCCCACACAGCTCCCCTTGTGAAGTTCTGAAATTGGAGTGGACTTTGCTGCGAGGCGAACCCTCCAAACCCCTCATCCATCAAGCCCTTACCCCGAGGGACTAAGATTTCTTAAGGTCACTACAAGTCCAGCGTCGAATGGAATTCTGATCAGTCCCAGATCGTGCAAATTGTGCTCAACAAAACCAGGCAGCACCAATCAAGGCCCTCCACAACGCTCTCCTGTTTGCTTCAGCCCAGGCCCTTATCCTTCAAGCCCCCCCGTTCCTTGCCAGGTATTTGTTTTGGAGCTTTCCAGAAATTTGACTCTATTGTGGAGCTCCTCAACCTTTTGTATTGCATGGCAGCACTGCTCGAGTTTGCGGCCTTCTTGTACCTGCGCTGGAGGCACCCGTGCTGGCCACGGCCCTACCGCGTTCCACTGCCACTTTGGGTGTGTGGCAGTTTCTTGACTGGCACTCCAGCGGGTGGAAACGGGGCTTTCAGAGGGCTTCTGAAGGAAAGGGGGGAAGAGAGGGACACTGCGGTCATGGGTGGATGCGGCCCCATTTGTTGGGGGGCGCAATCTGAGGCAGTAGCAGGGGTAAGGAGGTGCCAGGGCAGTGGTAAGGTGAATTGAAAGAATATGGCTGACAGTTGGGGAGGGCTTTGCAGAAGTGCCCATGAAATAATGTTGTGACGATCCATTGCTCGCTTCGTTTGCAATTTAGGCACCTTGCACAAGGTACGGGCATGGGCTGGCGTGGGATGTTTGCAAAGCACGTGGTTGCGGGTGGGAGGGACGGAATCTCTGTGTTGATCCTGACATGCGTTATCCCTTTGAACAAAAAAGGCTCACGGGACAGTCACGCCTGTGAGCACAGTGAAAAAGTGATTGGTGCTGCATGTGCCTCCATCGAGGGTGATATGGATTGTAAGTGCTGCAGTTGGCTATTGTAATATCCGAATTGGACGTTATCTGACTCTTCGAAGCTCCGGCATGCAGCCAGTTTTCTTCGCTGCAGCTCTGCTCATGCGGTGTATCAAGACCATCGCTGAGCGTCTCACATCCCCAGATGTTGTGACATTGACCCAGCCATCAGCAGGGCCTGGGGACATTTTGGGGATACTGCACATGCCACTGTCTTTTTGAATCTGCAATGCGTCTCAGTGGTTACAATGTGAATGAGAAAAATCTATTTTTGAGTGTTCGGTTTTTCAGCTTCCAGCTCTAATGAAGCGTCTCCTCTGCAATGACTCCACCAGCAACCGAAAAAGATCAAACAAGGTTAGAATAACAAAGTAGAGCCAAATAGTCTTTTCCAAAGGACTTTTCCAAATGTTCTGGATGATCATAGTGTCAAAAGAAGTCTGTGGTAGCCCCCAAGACTGTAAATAGCTCAGTTGTTTGTGGACCATTGTTACCGAAGGGAACCAAGGCCACCCCAAGGGTCAACACAGAAAGAGGGTCCAAATGAAAGGCTTCACAAGCGATTAATGATCACATTGGGTGGTCACAGTATGACAAATGTATTTTGCAGGATTTATGGTTTTAAACCACTGACGCTGAAAATGGTCAAGTCCTGCCAAGGACTCACCTGCACAAGGCCTTCAAAGAGCAAAGCAGGTGAAACAAACAGCTTGAGAGTTGGAAGCACGCCCTACGAACAGTGTCAAAATATTGCCCCAAGATTGACGCGCTCCATAGCAGTTTGGGCCCTGATTTCTTCAGGAAACAGTGCAAATTGTGCACACCTGGGTTCCCAAACACACAACAACTTTATGACTCCAACTCTAAGCTAGTCATCACACATAAATGTCGTTAGTAAGCAATGATTCACTCCACATTTAGGTGCCTCGCAGTTTGATCCTGGCACGACACATGATGGTGCACACACCAACTTATGTGACCCCAAAGTTCTTTACACCCACAACCCTTATTTTGGCTGTCATTGTGGAGTGACCCAGAGGTTACCTCTGCACATGCAGCCCAGCTACATCCAAGCAGTCATTACTCTATGATGATGAGCATTCTACATGTTTATAAGGCATTTGTGGTTGTGTATCAAAAGAAACCATTGCGGGTAGACACACGAGTGCAATCGCACCGTATTTGCTATTTTGATCTTTGCAATTTTCATGTTCTTTGTGTCTCTCGAAACCAAGAGCGGTGACAAAGCCATTGTATACGTGATAAATGTCATGATTTTCATGCATTATTTATCACATGGGGTTTAGTGGCACCATCATAGGTGTCACAACACAACCATGTGACTCGCCTCTCCATGGGGGAGCACCTGACGCATTGCGCGCGCAATGCGGCCATTTGGTGATATCTATGGGAAAGCTGTTGTGTTGTCAGTTGGATTTTTCTTCTCACACCGGCCACCTCTGCGGGTGTACTGTTTTGGGACCATGAAGGGCCACAACCGCCACGGACCATTCCAAAAATTATGAAGTGGGTGCCACTGGTATTGTGCTCTTAATTGTGCCATGTTTGTGGGAAGGAGGGGTTTATACAGTTTTTGTGGCCAAAGGATTTGCTCTCCTTAGGGGCCTTTTTGGAAGGGGATACAAATCAGGATCTTGCCACAAAAGTAGTGTGCAGTGTGAGTGTGCATATGCTGCAAGTACTCCCCCCATTTTCGCCAAATAGGAACCATTAAATCTCCTTTCCTATTCAAAATTAGTTATCCGTGGGCTGCAACAAAAAATTCTGCGTTTTTTTTAACCAAAGTGGTAGGCGGTTGTGGGATGCTTTCTGCCACTCGCTATATTGGGCATTGTGGATGAACTGGCCAAGCAAGCATTCTTCACGATGAAAATCACCTCGGAGAGAGGTTGTTAGGTGAAGTGCAGGCGCCCAGGCCCATTTGCAACACCTTGTTTCCTGGATACACTTCCGCCTTTCCCCAAATTCCACCCAGTTGACCCCATTTTTTCATATTTCCCCACATTCCCCTCCCCCCCCCCCTCCCCCCAACCCAACCTTTTTCTCCATTTATCCTTGGGAGTGTTGTCAGCAAGCAATTGCCAGCCAAGTCAGGAATTTCTGGTCCTTGACTTAGGTTGCAAAATGCTTGCTCTTGATGAACAGTGTCGTTGTACGAGTGTGTGCTTAACAGCAAAAGCAGACTGTAGATGGATCTGTCCTCAGCACAGACTCCACTTACGTATTCTCCAGGGCTGCTGCCTGCTGCTACTGCCAACTGTCTTGATGACAATCGTTATCATTGTGTTGGCTGGGTGGAGGCAAAAGGTGACACTACTGGCGGTAGTGCTCGGCAGCTGTATATTGTGGCCTCTCTTGAGGCTAATGAAGCACAATGAGTGGATGGAGTTCAATGAGGACCGGTTTTACAGCCTCCCTCAAGACCCCGAGGAGACGATGTTGCTCGTTCCTGGCACTGTGTGGCGAGAGGATTGATGCATGTGGTTTGCTGGAGGGTGGAGGGTGGGGGTTGGGGGGCAGGAGGAGGCTATGGACAGGGGCGGGGGCATAGGCAAAAGATGGAATGGGTCCGGGATCAATTGTCATTTGGCCGAAAGTTGTTGTATTTTTGCCAGTCTCACAAGCCCTCAAAGGATTCAGGGCGAAGAGGTGTCAGACCGGGGGCGGAAGTGCAGACCAATGACTCACGTCTGATTTGGGCTTCTTTGCGTCCTGCATTGGCAGTGGGGGGATGCATCAGGGTGTGGTAGAAGATGGGTCTGTCTGTATAAAGGCCAGTGAGAGAGAGTTTGTGCGTGTGTATCTCTGTGCACAGCCTGTGAATGGGGAACAATTGTTTCACAGAGAAAGTTTGTTGAGCATGTGGTTCATTGTGCTCTGTGCAATTGCTCCCGCAAGGCGCTGACACAGTCACCCTCATTTGGATTCCTGCTTCCGTCCCGCTTGGATCAGTATCGTGGGCCAGTGTAGTGTGTGAGTTGCTTTGTAAAAAATGCGATGCAATTTGCGTCAGCACCGGATCCGGAGCAGAGCAGTATGACACAGATTCATGGAGATGAGCAAGCTGCGTCTATAATGTGGTATCTGAGTGCCTCTTCAGGATGTGACAACTGCGTAATTTTACTGGCCTCCGCTGCACAGATGGACAGACAGATGTGGATGTAAAATGCATTCGTATCTGCCAGTATGGCTGCTGTAAACCTTAGATGTAATTCTCTTACCCCACACGAGCCCACAGTAAAGATTGAAGTCATGTCCAAAATCAAAAACAGTCTTGTAGAATTTCCAGAGAATGGAGACACTCCGTACCCCGCTCACACCAAGTACTTTGGGCTGAAGTTGGCGCACTGGCGCCGCTTTTGAATCAAGCAGAGCGGATACACCCAAGCTACCCTTCCATGCAGCGCTGAAAGAGATCTGCTCTCCAGAAAGGCATTCACCCCAAATAGCGTGCCATGGTTGATTGCCGCAGTGTTGAATCCTTTCTTTGTTGGCTTAGTCTTCGTTGTCGTTTGAGGATTCTCTACACCAGACCTGCACTTTCGACAGTGAGCATCCATGCACCAACATGGATAAGCAAAGAGGAGGGAACCCTTTCCCTCCGTCTTGTGTTGGTGCATACAGGGGCGGGAGCCCTGTTCCCCCGCCCTATGCTGGAGTGCGCAGGGGCAGGGAGCCTGTTCTTCCGCCTTGTGCAGGAGTGAGTGGGGGCGGCACCTTGTCCCTCCGCCCTGCGCTGGTGTGCACAGGGGTAGGGAACCTGTCCTTCCGCCCTGTGGTGGTATGCACAGGGGTGGGGGACCTGTCCCTCCGCCCTGTGCTGCAGTGCGCAGGGGCAGGGAACTTGTTTCTCCGCCCTGTGCTGGTGTGCACGAGGGCGGGAAACTTGTCCCTCCGCCCTGTGTTGGTGAGCACAGGGATGGGGAGCCTAATCCTCCGGTATCCACCCCCTCCCCCCCCCCTTCCCCTCCCACAGTGGCTGGGGATGGGTCCGGCTGTGGGTCGTGAAGCAAGCCCCCCCCTCCCCCGAGAGTCGCTGGGACCCTGTACAGGATGGCTGCCTGCGGCTGAAGGCTCACCCTGGCCACACCACAAGCGACCCCCCCCCCCTGTGCGTGCATGGGGGCGGGAACGAGTCCCTCCGCCCTGACCAGGTGTGCACAGGGGCGGTGACCCTGTCCCTCCACCCTGTGCTGGTGTGTGCATGGGCGGGGAACCTGTCCTACCGCCCTGTGCTGGAGTGCACAGGGGCGGCCACCATGTCCCTCCACCCTGTCCTGTACTGATGTGCCTAGGGGCGGATTCTCTTTCCATCCGGCCAGTGTTGGAGTGCACAAGGGCGTAGAACCTTTCCCTATGCCTTGTGCTGATGTACATGGGGGCGGGGAATCTGTCCCTCTGCCCTGTGCTGATGTGCATAGGAGTGGGCACCTTGTCCATCCGCCATATGTTGATGCACACAGGGGCGAGGACCTTGTAGAGATGCGGAGATTTTCTCCCTCCGCTTGGGTGGCGGGGAGACCGGGGAGAGTTGGGGGCGGCGGTGCCGGTCTTCTGCACCTTGCGGGGCCGACCTGGGCCCTTCGTCCTGGAGCCCTTGGACGCACCGCTCGCACAGGAGACAACCGAGCGAGCGGGCATTATCGTCATCATCCCCCTCCACCACCTCCACCCCCAGCTCCCCGGAGTGCCGGAGTGCATCCGTGCTCTGCACTAGTGTGCACGGGGGGGGGAATTTGCACCTCCGCCCTGTGTGCTTTGCACAGGGGAGGGGAACCTGTCCCTGTTAGCAAGATGCCTAAGCAGCCTTTTTTTAAATAGCATTGTGTTAATAGAACTGGAACTGGACTTAGCAGTGCCATATTCTCCAAAAAAAAGGGGGGGGGAACCTGTCCCTCCGCCTTGTCCTGCTGTGCGCAGGGGCAAGGAGCCTATCCCTCCACCCTCTCTTGCAGCGCACAATGGCGGGGAACCTGCCCCTCCACTCTGTTTGGTGTGGATAGAGGAGGGCAGCTTATGCTGGTCACAGTCGCAGAGAAGGTAACAGACGGTAACAGTTCAAGTCACAGAGATGGTCACAGAGGCGGTCACAGTGACAGTGCATAGAGACGGTCACGGTGGCAGTGCGTGTCGCTGCAAGTTTGGGGGCTCACGGCGACAACGGCTGGGCCACCCGTTGTCATAGTGTCCATTACGTGATGACCGCTGATGTGCTGGCCGGCGTTGCAGTACGCCCGCATCGCTGGCTATCAGGGCCTTCCCTCCTAAGGCAAAGACTACAGTGATAGTCGCAGTGTCAGTGCCAGTCACACTCTCCTGGGCAGTAACAGTTGCAGTCACAAGTCACAGAGACGGTTACTTTGGTGGTCAGAGTGTCAGTGACTAGCGCAGCTGGTGTAGAGAGGTCACGGTGACAACGACTCGGGCATTTGCACTGACGGAAACCATACCCTAACGACCGCCGATGTGCTGGCCAGTTCTGCTTTATGCCCGCATCGTTTGGCGTCTGCCGTCAGGGACTCTCTACCTCACCTTATTCCCCTCCATCGGCGAGGAAGGCTCTTACCTTAGTCCCCTCCCGCGGCGAGGAAGGCTCTAATGCTATACCCCTTTGTTGACGAGGAAGGCTCTTGCAATGTCCCCCTCCATGGGCGATGAAGGCTCTTACCTTATTCCCCTCTGACAGCGAGGAAGACACTAGTTCCCTTTGCCTTGTGCAAATGCGCAATGAGAGGGGGATTCGCCCCCTCTGTCCAGAGCGGGTGTGCATAGGGGTGGGGAGTATGTTTCCCCGCCCCTGCTGAAATGCACAAGGCCCGGGAACTTGTCCCTCCCCCTTGTGCTAGTGTATGTGCAGGGGTGGTGTGTGCAGCCCCCCCCCCCCCCTCCTGTGTCGTGGGTGGTGTTCAGGCAGGGGCACAGGTAGGGTGCCGGATGGGCAAGGGGTCGCATTAAGAGAGGCGGCAAGGTCCGGGTGGCCCAGCTCCCCTAGAGCAGGGCCTGGGCTGGGTCCTCGGTGTTGTGGTGAGAGTGCTCTGTATGCAAAGTGGACTATGCCGTAGGCACTGCCCCGGGACCCAAGCTGCTGCAAGGGGTCCATCGAGGGCCCAGGGTGCCAATCAGCGTGACATTGTTCTAGTTGCACAGTGTCACGGAGTGCGTGCTGCATATGTTGCAATGTGTGATGCTCTGCCTATGGCACACCGTGGTAGTGTACCTGCTAGATAGCGTCACAATTCAGCAATCGGAGCACTCGGCAACGAGGTAGCGGCACAATGTGTAAGGGTGCTAGTTGCATAGTGTCACAACGTGCCTGCTGCACAATGTCGACTCCTAGCTCAACAACGTGACAGTGAATGTGCTGCACATTGTTGCACCTTGCTGCAGCATAGCGTGACCGTGTGCTTGTTGCACACGTTGACACATTGCTTGTAGCACTGCGTGAGAATTGGACTGCAGCACAGCTAGGCAGTTTGCTAACTGCACACCCCGGAAAAGTGCCTGTTGCAGTGACACCGAGTGTGTGCCGCTCAGCGTCAGACAGTAGAGGTGTGCTGTGACGGAGTGCTAGTTGCATGACAGTGTGCTTGCTGCACGGTGTGGCAATTGACGTGCTGCATAGAGTCACAACGTGCCGGTAGCACTCCGTGAGAGTGAGTCATGTGCGATGGAGTGCATGCTACATAGCATCACAGAGTGGTAGTAGCATTGCATGGTAGTTGACTTGCTTCAAGGCAGGATAGAGTTGTAGCCGCACAACGCCACACTGTGCCTATAGCGCGGCGTTGCAGCGAGCCATCGGTGCAGCGTGACAACGCGCTTCTTGCACTGTGTAACAATCCGCCCACTGCATAGGGTGGCAGTGTTCCGCTTTGCAGCATCACGCTATGCAAGGGGTATAGCATGACCGTGAGTCAGCGGTGCAATGTGACAGAATGTGTGTAGCACATCGAAAAATAGTGCCAGTGGTAGGTTTCAGTGGGCATTGGGCAGTGGACAATTTCTTTGTGGGAGGTGGGAGATAAAAAAAATCAATAGGCCCCATGTATGGGGAGTATCTTTTTTTGGACCCCACGCAACCACGCAACGCGCGCACAACCACGCCGATTCGCTTCTTATGTATATAGGTCGTCCTACGGACAGTGTATCCGTGCCTGAGGAACCCATGGCTGATGAGGACGAAGGTGAAGATGAAGATATTGTTTGTGTTCATTGCCTTAGTGGTGATGCATCCGAGGGCAATGATATCCTCATTTGTTAAGGCACCCCCCCCCCTTGCAAACTCCCACCCCTTGCAATCTCCCACCCCCCCCAGGAGCCCGTCACTTCCATGTTTTCTAGTTACCATGTATTGTGCTGGTTTGTGTTGCCCATCTGCTTTACGCATGGCCTTGCGTTGCTTTCCCATTACTTCAAATCAAGCACTTGTGTGTGTTCTGTGATATTCTCTCACCAAAGGCGTTGTATGGGTGTGTTGTGTTGCAACTTCAGACCCAAGATGTTTTCTCCCGGTGACCATGCACGGTACCACTCACGCACACTTGGTGCACATGTGTTGGCCACTGTTGTGGGCCCTTCACCAAATGGGCCACAATTTTACCACATTCGGTGCCTCCAAAGAAGTTGGTGGCTGCCCCCAAGGCAAGAGCAAAGGCTGCCCCCCAGCCAAGAGCAAAGCCAGCCGCCAAACGGACTGGTCTGGCTGTGCAAGCGGGTGCTAAAGCGGCTACCAAACCAGCCCCGCGCGCCATTGCCTCCTCCTCATCAGCCAATGCAACACACCCCGTGCCCTTCATGCAAATTGAGCATGTGCAACAATTCAAAGTGTGTTATTCTCGTACCCAGAGGTTCTTTACCGTCCCTTTGGATCCTCAATAATTGTGTTGGATGAAACACATTGGCACTGCATCAACCCAAAAGTCGCTTCACACATGTTCTCTTTGCTTGCATAAGTGGAGGGTACCACATTTTGCCTTGAAATACCCTTGCAATCCCCCCGGAGACCGTCACTTGGCGACCCCCCCCCCCACCCGGGAGACCACCGCGCGCGCTAACCAGGGTGTTTGCAAGGGGGGGGGGGGTACACATTCTACCACATTTGGATGGCACCAGTTGTGCTTGACTCCACCCTTGCACGGGGTTCTTGATTGTTGCTCGTTGTGCCAAGAGTGTGTCTCTACACGGAGTGGTCCAGGCAGCCGCTTAGCTAACCCTGACTATACTCCTTCAAGGGCTTCAACGGAGGCATCTGCTACCTCTATTTCTACCTTCAACTCCAACTCCACCTCAAGCTCCAACTTTGACTTTGGCTCTTCCTCTGACTTTGATTCTGTCTCTGAATGTGACTTTGACTCTGTCTTTGACCCTGACTCTAACTCCGACTCCGACTCTGACTGTAAGTATGACTCTGACTAGGTCATGTGGTTCTCGCGGAAGGCCTTGGTGGGGTGCTACACATGTGTAGACGGATTGGACCGGGGACCAAGTGTCCTTAAACACAAATACCACCGCCATTTCAACCACGAAGGTCCCGAGGGTGGTTTTGGGGGGTCCGGTCAATTGAGCCTTTTGGGGGGGGGTCTAGCAAGGGGGCTCTATGGACCCCCTCCCTGTGATTGCAAGCCTGGTTACCCCCGGGTGGCACAACGCCCCGGCAACGGTTGCTAGGGTAGGGCTTCAGGGTGGATCCAAGAGCGCTCCGTGTGCTAAGCAGAGAGTTGCCTTGGCACCCCCCCACGGTCAAGGGCGCTTGAAGGGTCCGTCAAGGGTCCGGGGTGTGCATCTCACATGGCATGACTGGCCAATACGGAGACTCGTCAGGCAAGCCATCGTGCTCCTCCCCAGGTGGCTCGTGAGCCTTAAGGTCGGCCCCCCAAATCAAAATGCAAGGCATGGAATTCCGCACCCCTATACAAGGGGTACGGCCACGCGATGACCCTTTGGAGGGTCCAAACCCTCTCAAGAAGCAACGCCTGGGAAGTTCTCCCCTCTACAAGGGGTATAAGGCCACGTGTTTACTCTTTGGAGGGCTAAGAGCCTCCAAGGAGTCAACGTATGGGGTCTACTTCTTCTACAAGGGGTATGTTGCTGTGCAATGACCCTTTGGAGGGTCTAGAACCTCCAAAGTTTGGAGGGTCTACAATCTCCGACGGGTCAACGCATTGGGTCTTCCTTCACACCAGGTATGCGGCCACCAAACGACCCTCTCCTGTGTCCAAACCGTCCAAAGGGTCAAGGCATGGGGCTTACTACCCTTCAAATGGGCCGCGAGGCCGCACAATCACCCTTGGGAGGGTCTGCACCCTCCAAAGGTTCAACTTGTGGGGTCCACTCCCCTGTACAAGGGGGTATAAACCCAAGCGTTGACCATGAGGAGGGTGTATATTGTTTCAAAGGGTCACTGTGCGGGGTCTATTGCCCTTCACGGGGCCCGCAAGGCCACGCAATGCCCCTTTGGAGGGTCTAGGCCTTCCAAAGAGTAAGTGTGTGGGGTCTACTCCCCTCTACAAGGGCTCTTACACCACGTGATGCCCCTCTCAAGTGTCAAGACCCTCCAAAGGGTCAACACGTGAGGTCTGATCCCATTCAATTGGCCTCCAAAGGGTGAGAGTATGGGTTTTACTCTTTTGTGGAAGGGGTAGAGGGTCACACAATTACCCTTAGCGTCGAGAAACTCCAAGTGGTTCAATGTGTGGGCTACACCCCCCTCTACAAGGTGGAGTGGACCCCATGCATTGACCCTTTGCAGGGTCTAGACTCTCCAAAGGGTCATCACGTGGCTTTATACCTTCTATAGGAGAGTAGACCCGATACATTGAGCCTTTGGAGGGTCCAGACCTTCGAAATATTCATTCCCTCGCTTTATACTCCTCCTAGAGGGGAATAGTCCCCACGTGTTGACCCTTTGGAGGGTCAAGACCGTCCAAAGGCCCTCTACTCGGGGTACAAGGTTGCACAATTACCCTTTTGGAGGGTCCTACAATTTCCAAAGGGCCACCGTGTGGGCTCTACTCCCCTCTACAAGGGGTATAGCACCACATAATGGCCCTTTGAACGGTCTAACTC
Organism: Eutreptiella sp. 'Long Island Sound 2002'; assembly: GCA_964036045.1. Lineage (NCBI taxonomy): Eukaryota > Euglenozoa > Euglenophyceae > Eutreptiales > Eutreptiaceae > Eutreptiella > Eutreptiella sp. 'Long Island Sound 2002'. The sequence goes on from OZ038381.1 coordinate 116,289,440, forward strand.
TCCAAAGCGTCAACATGTGGGGTCTATTGCCCTTCAAAGGGGCGGCTAGGCGTTGCAATGACCTTTTGGCTGGTCTACACATGGGGTCTACCCCCCTCTACAAGGGGTAAAAGGCCACACGATACGCGGAGGGTCTTGACCCTCCAAAGGGTCAACACGTGGGGACTACTCCCCTCTATGAGGGGGAAACAACAAGGCAATGAATCCTTGGAAGGTCTAGACCCTCCAAAGGGTCAATGCATCGCGTCTACTCCCCTTTACAAGGAGTATAAGGCCGCGTGATGACGCTCCGAAGGGTCTAGACCCTCCAAAGGGTCAATGCATCGGGTCTTTTCCCCTCTATGAGGGGTTCAAGCCGCACAATTACCCTTTTGGAGGGTCTCCAAAGGGCCACCGCGTGGGATCTACTCCCCTCTACAAGGAGTATCATGCCACATAATGGCCCTTTGAAGGGCGTAACCCTCCAAAGGGTCAACACTTGTGGTCTAATGCCTTTCAAAGGGGCCGCAAGGCCTTGCAATGCCCCCTTAGAGGGTTTAGACCCTCTAGAGGGGCAACACATGGGGTCTACCCCCCTCTACAAGGGGTGTAAGGCTGGGCGATGACCCTTTGGAGGTTCAATGCCCTCCAAACAACACGTTGGATCTAGTCTCGTCTAAAAGTGGTATCAGGCCACTTGTTGACCCTCAGGCAGGTGTAGACACTCCGAAAGGTCAACCCATGGGGTCTATTACACTCGGTAGGGGGCATAAGACGACACAATGACCCTCTGCAAGGTTTTGCATCATTACACTTACCGCAAAAAATAATACATGACTTTACGGCAAAAAAGGTTACATGACTTGACATTTTTTTGTACATGAGTTACGTTTTTCACAATACTTACCACAATGCAACTGATTCACGCATGTGGATGCTTCAAGGACACATTGTTTAGGTGGGTATAAGAACTTTTTTTGCAGACTTTTTTTTTTTGCAATTAGGTGGGCAGTCACCTTTCGGGCTATCATAGGCCCAAGGAGAGATGGAGGATTACACATGTTCATTTGTGTGGACCCCGGTTGGCACGTTAAACTCACCTCGAAGGTGGCTAACTTTCTGGACCATTGCATGTGGCGGTGAGCTATGTGTCACACATTTGGGACTGGTGGGGTGCACACTAGACACTGGCTTGATGTTGGTATGTATGGTTAGTTCCTTGGACACACACCTGTGCTACTTGGCTGTTGTAGCCCAATGGAAATTCAGAATGGTCTGTAACCTAAACCCCCCCCAAAGTCAGAATGATCGGTTGCTAGATGCAGGGCCCCTACAAATGTTGAGATCCTAGGTTATTGTGTTGCTGGAAAATTCTTGGGGCACCAAGCAAGAGCATTGCTCCACAAATTGCATCTGCCTTGCGGGTCAACCCAAGCAACGTTTACCCCTACCACACCCTAGTCCACATACAACAGGAGTACCACGTGCAGCGAAAAATGACATCATGCCCCATTGAGCCATCCTAGGGATTACCCCAACAAATCTAACCAGCACAACGCCTAGAGCCGCCCTGCCTCGCACACATACACGCACACGCACAAACCCACTGCACACATACTTGGCGCTCGCATGCGCAGACACACACATGGAGACAGAGAGAGAGAAAGAGAGAGAGAGAGAGATGCACCCACTGTGGTGGCGCCTTTGGCATTTAGGACAAATGGCAACACACACAAACACTGCACGGCTCAGCCGCCGGCGAAAGTATGACTAGCTCAAGGATTCCAAGGAACAACGCAGTGGTACCACTATGTGTTATTAAGATACCGACTAGCTCCATAAAATCTCGCAGGGCATCCTCATGGACTGCTCTCCAGCACAGTCCTTGTGCTAGGGCCCAACTCTTGCTGCAATAAGTGGCAGCCATCATACACTCTATCAATGAAAATCAGAAACTTCACATGCAGCAGCCTCCGAAGTGGTCGTCCCCGGATCCCAATTACAAGGATTAACTAACCACGGCAACCCGATCATGTGAAGATGCTGTTCGAGCTTAGTTGCAAAATTGCACAGAGCGGCCGTGGAACGATTGGGGGCTCCAGCAATATCCTGAACGAGGAGAAAATACGGCTAAAGGGGGAGCCCTCACCACAGCCGAACACTGACCACTTGGTGCATGAACTCAAACACTTCGCTGGTGACCCCCATGAGATGAGAAAGAGGTGCTAAGGCTCATCCTGCCAAGTCTCCCCAAGGATGCGTAATTACTTTCTTCCCTCCCACGGCCTTTTTGCATTGCCTTGGGTGTGACAGGAAATAGGCCGCCGGTTTCGATGATATCCCACGCTCCCTTTCCTCTAATCTCATAATCTGTTAAGATTTGTGCAGATTTTCAGCCTGCTTACTCGCCTAGACACTCATTCTCAGGTTGATTTGATTCCCACCTCATTGACTCTGTTTACCATGCGCATTGTGCCCAGGTTGGACATGGGGCCGGGCATATCTGGCTTTGTAGAAAGTCCATCCAACAGGCACTGGGGATTGCATGAGGACAAGTGAAGTGTCATGGAGGCTGAGAGCGGTGGCGGCATCTGGGGGAACGAGCAGTAAGCTGCCAGTTGGCATCTTTTGCCATGACCTAGCGGGGAGGGTGTGTGTGCGAGATGCGACCTTCCTCATTGACGTCCCCAAACAAAATGCCAGCTTGTGTACATGTGATAAGCCATATATGACATGTGTAGGACGCGAAGAACTTGCTTCACACATGTTTTTTAGTTTTGGGCACTGAACCTGTCATTGAGTGTACCCAAAAGAACCCAGGAAATGTTCATGGGACCAAAATGTAAAGCCCAACTAAGAACTTGGCATGCCCAGTGACCCTCACCGAACGCTGTCACATTGTTCCTATGCTGCAGTAGTGTAGTTGGTACTGCCACACCAGGGAGTTAGGACAGGGGGTGAATTGCGCAGGGCTGAGCGACTCCCTGACCCTTGCGCAAGGACATCTTGGCCCTTCATAGGCAGCTGCCCTGCACGATTTGATACTTAATAGGCAGATGCCCTCCACAATATGATACCCCTGGCCCCTTATTGTATACTTCCTTGCCATCAGGGATCCCCAGAGAAGCTTTCTGCAAAGAATTTGTTTGTTTGATTGCTTGGAAACAGAGGTAGTAAAGTGGTGGATTTTCATATTTGCGGTTTTTTCGGGGGCAACGGCATGCACTGCCATTGTCAGAACGGTGACATGGAACCTGATACAAGTGCAAGACTGCCCTGAGAAAGCAAAGACATGCGCACACTGTGCATGCACCGCGCAGCTTTTTCCATCCGTTGGCTAACAGAGCCCTTGAATTGTTTCATGCCACCAGAGTCGTTGGTTCACAATTGTTTATGAATGATGCGACAGACAATGCCCACAGTTTGTGCATTGGATGAGATGGTTTTGATCCACTGTATTTCCCATCCCTGGCAGCGGCTGACCACCGTGTCCACGGAGTTGTAAGCTCTTTTGTGAGTCGGCAGCATGGGAACCCGTACTGGTCAGCCCACTCAACAAACAAGCTTGCAGCGTCGTATTTTTGCATTGTGATTTAAGCAGTCCACCTTGTCACTTCACGGGGCAGGCAGACAGACACATTTCATCTGCTGCACGATTTGAGCTGTCCCTACCTGTTTAAAGCACCAAACAAAAGTATGGAGTGACCACTGAGCTGCCATTGTATTGTCCGGGGTTTACAGGGTGAAATTCAGGTAACTGCAGTGAGATCTCATAGAAACTGTGTAAAAGCTTTTCAGGCTTTTATCTGTCCATCAGATTTTTGTCTTGTAATTCCAAACTTAACATGATTGGTGATGATGCCTCTCTCCCAAAAACTTTGTCCCTTGACATGTGCCATTGGCTTTGTCGTTGTGGCGTGCCTTGGACATTGGGGATCAAGGGAGTTGTCCCATGAGGCTGCAATCAAGCCTTATCCGCGTTGTGAGTTTTCTGATCCAGCGGGATTCGAGGAGGGCAAGTGCGGTGTGGAAAAGCTACACGGAGCTCCCGGACACAGTGCTGAAGATGTGGTGAGTAAGGAGCACAATGATGCGGGCAATTTTACAAACGGTACTCAAAACATGGGTTTGCATTCCGTGAGTGACTCTTCTTCCGTGGTTGGAAGAATTCCTCATAGGCAATCCCAAAGTCCGGTGCCACTTACAGACCCCTCCGCAATTTCTGCTGGCCTTGGGATGCTGCCTCAAAGTCCTCCATCGATCCCTGCCACCGGTGTTTCCTTGTGCAATTGCACGAAGCCGCGTGCGCAACAGTTCTTTGATTGCAGTCTGCTCTCCAATGTCACCGTTGTCAAGCACTTGAGGCCAGGAGCTTTCAAGCAGGTGAGTGTGGTGGAGCTTCTTGGCACGAGGTATGGGCACCTTTTTCCCCTTTGCAGGCCAGTTCTTCTGCCAATAGATGAATTTGGGGTTGGATACTACGCACACACACCCTTGTGGGGGAAAATCTGCAACACGACCTGCGCACATGAGCCATGCGTGGATGCCCCACAATTGCAGCCTGCAGAGCCACACATTCCCTTGTGGGTGTGGAAGTCACCTCGAAGAGAGGTTGTTAGATCAAGCGCAAGCGCGCGAATGACCCCCCCTTTTGGGGTCATTCGGGTAGCATACCCCAATGCATGATATCAGATGTCTGAACCCCCTGTACCCTTGTCACTTTTTTGGGGGGGGGGCTTCGGGGGAGTTCATGCCATGCCCCTGGAATGTTTCCATACAGAGGTACTCTGCTGGAGGTTGTACCCTGAGCATGTGGGGGGACCTCTAGGGTGTGCCAAGCGCTGCCCTGCCCCACTTGGTGCACCTGCCAAAAGCAGATGCGTCTATAGCTGCCATACATTAAGTAGCACAGCACATGAATGGCCCCTCCCTGAGGATGGACTGTGGTAGCGAATTATTAGAAAGGCAAACTGCTGATGGAATAACCCATCCCCACCACCCCCTTGACCAACCGGCCCCCAGCCCCAAAAATATTGTGGGGCAAATGAAATTTTCCAAAGGAATATTTGTTCTGGGCCATTTTCAGGTCACAAAGTTTGTTGTCCCAGACCTCCTCCACACCTTTCCCCCACCGTCTTCGAATGATTCCATGAGGAGGGGGTCTGGACTACGATACCTCCGTGGTCTGTTTGCTGTCAAAAGCAGTCGATCGCAGTCGCAGTCAGTCTGTCCTTTATGCGAAGTTCAAGACACAAGCAGTACAATGTAAGATAGCCAGCACTTATCGATTGGACGCTCGGTGATGTGGTGCTCAAATGCTTCAAGGCCCCACAGACAACAGGACACAGGGTCAAAACTGCATGTGAAGCTCCTGCCCAGTGCAGATGGTTTCTATGCACTCACAGACCACATGGTCATAGCAATACTTCCGGTACCCTGAAAGGTGCCTCAAGTGTACCCAAACATCCCCGGAGAAATGCTAGCTCAGTGGCTTGGCTGCTTTGTTTGGGATTTGCTATTCTAATTGTGTGTGGGTGCATGCTCATGCACGGCCCCGCGGGCATGCATGCATTTGTTTGCGTTCAGTAGGCAGATATGGCATATCCATATGCACGTGCACGTGTGTGTGAATGTGTTAGTATGGAAGGAAACACCAGCAGCACTTGAGGCGCTACTGGTTGATGGAGGCACAGTGGTGAAAGGTTGGCTCACCACGAACCTCAGGCTTGCCACAAGCCTCGGGTGGGGTTTGTTCAGCACAAGTAGCATTCTGTTTGTTGTGCAGCATTCCACACACGGGTGTGCACACTTTGACCAGGTACGTCATGAAAGCCCCCAAGGCCATGGTGGGAGCCCCTAGCAGCCTGCGCAAGCAGCTGGCACATAGCGCAGTGGTCAACAACCCGACGAACCGCAAGAACCAAATCGAGCGGGAATATTACAAGTTCCAAGAGTTCGGTGGCAGGACTGGCTTCACCGAAGCCTATGGCCTGTGCGCCCGCAGCTCTGCGAGTTGGGCCCTGTATTTCTTAGGAGAGCAGGGTCACTTTGGCGAAGTGGCCGCCCTCAGTACCTTGACCAGTTCGCAAGCCTTGCGCCTTGCGCACTCCATCAGTAAGCTGCACACGTGCCTTGAAGATTTCCAAGAGCCCAAAAAGATCAACAAGGTCCCTTTCCTTCCAATGTACACACGTTGAGGGCGATGGAGGGCCCTTCGAGGCCCGTTTCCCAGCCCCTGGTCCCGCTTGACAGTCCACGCCATTGTTGAGGCTTGTACCCCCCCCCCCCCCCGACGGACCTCTTTGGCTCAATCTAGGGATATTCGGTTTGTTGCCTGTGTCATGTTCCGTGGCTTGTTCAGAGGCTGGTCGGCTTCAAGGACCGGCTTGGGGAATGTTCTGAATCCCCGGAGGTTTTTTGTCATAAACCCACCCAGCCGGTGGGCATCAGCACAGGGCAAACCAAACCCAACAAGTACAGCAAACCTTGTGCTACAAGGTGTTGCACGCAGAAGATATGGTGCATGAACCCTGTGCCCCCCCCCCCCCCCAAAGAAGTTGCCATCCACTGCTATTCATCAACACAGCACCAGAAATGGAGTTTTGGGCATAACTGTACGGAGGTTGAGCAGTCCTCGGTACAAAAGGGCGCCTTGGTATCACAGCTGGAGTCGCAATAGGTTGACTCCTCACACCTCCCAGGGTGTGTGTTAGTCCTGCCACCAAATGGTTGGCCTGAATCCTGTGGGGCGAAGCCCCCATTCCCAGAGGGCATGAGTGTGGGGGGATCAGTGGGTCCAATCTAGAGAGCACTTGTATTCTACTGTCGCTTTGGGCAAGCTTGACGCCCTGGACATTCATAGACCTCAAGGGTACTGTATTTGCAGACCGTTTCACTGACATACTGATTCTTCTTGTGCCTCTTGAGGTTTCTGGATAGGGTGCTCGTTGGTCTAAAGATTCTCCAAGGATTTGTCTCTGCTACCAAAAAGAATTTGTTGTATTCCCCAATGCTTGATGGTTTTAGGAAAACCTCTTGCTAGCAAGTTGGACACAACGTGCAAGAAGACCACAAAATCAGATCGAACGAATTAGTTGTTGAATCTAGAGTAACACAAGAGGAGTGCAGTGCAACAAAGAATATACAAATGCTTCAATGGTTTATGAACAAAAGCAGATGGTTTTAATATGAAAACTTACAACAATAGGCTAAGTAGCTTGAGATCAGCACAAGTGGTGCACTGTTTTGTGTGTAATGGGGTTGGTTAGGAATCTGGGGCAAGTAGGTTGCAAATGAAAGGGGCATGGATGAAAAGCAAAGGGGGAACATTACCTTCTTGGAGAGAACTCGTCGTGCATGTGTACCATGAGTTCGTCCAGTCGACATGTCCGCATCGATTTTCTCTGGAACGCGCCGATGAAAAATTCTGGAAATCGAATAGGATGAAAGTGCATGAAAATTCTTTCAAATCCAGCCCTAGGAAAAAAAGTCACCAACCACGTCTTTTATAGGGTACTTGTTACAGGCCAAGCCCCCTCTTATTCTTTGGGAACTATCTTAAACTCATGTTTTAACTCTTTTGCCTCCGTTTTGAAGCATTAAGCACATATTTCAAAGTTACTAGGGTAATAACTCTGGCCCTCCATGAAGTTCACCCCGACCACTCAATGGAGCAGAGGGAGCTTCCTACATGGAGATATATGCCAAAATAAAGTAGGCACTTCTTGCCTTTTTTCCTTAAAGCTTAAGCCTAGTAGTCTCCCACCGCAGGACCCTGATACTAAAAAGTTTCATCTACTTATTGTTGTTCTAGTTTGTAACTGTTTCTGAATTCAGTTGCTTGGCCAAGGTGGCCAAGCCATATCCTGTGTCTGGGGCATGTCAAAAGTTTCGAGGCTCTGTTCCTTTGAAGACATTTTGGCTATATGGTGGACTCTGTTTCTCCCATTTTTTTCGGAGACCTATGCTAACATTTTGGCCTTGTGAGCATGATCAAAAAGCGCACGTATGCGGGCTCACGAGACCAAAAGCCCGAGCCGTTTTCCCGATTTTGGGGCTAAGTCGTCATTTGGGTTTGGACATTTTCTAAATGTGACTGTATCCCCCCCACCTCTTATATGTTAACAGCCGTTGCACAGTAACTGGGCGGGCAAAGGAATTGTCACTTTCTGTTTTGCAAATTTACTCTGAAGGTCGGGTTCCTAGCTAGCAGGCAGAAACATGCACACAAAAGTGACAGGCATTCCAAAAAAGTTGCTTGCAGTGGCCATTTAAATAGGCAACAATTACAGAGACAACAATATTATCTTGTGGGCCAATCCATGGATGGACCGAGCAGAGGCTCCATACAGGGGGGGAGGTGTACCCACTGCGAACGGAACTTTTAAATGAGTACACTCACTTTGTTGATTTCTTGCCCGTTTTGCCCGGGGTGCCTTGTCTTTGTGCCGGTTTGCTGTGCTTACTTCGCCAAAATTTCATAAAAATTCAACCGACGTGAATTGTAGCTTGAATCGGTCATAATCTAGCTTAAATTCACAAAAAAAACTGATTTCGCGTTCGCATTCGCAACCTCGTGCGCAATCGTATTCGCATCTGTATCCGCATTCACATTTGCGCGAACTTCACGCGAATATCCTTTGATTTTTGCATGAGCATGCTGTTCTTGTCGCATGTCATTTGTTCAGACCTCACCTTCGCTTTCTTTGTGAAAATGTCCACTCAACAGTCGCATCCCCTTTCCCAGATTGGGTCACTCTCACTCCCCGACCCGTCCGATGGCACTGTGGGCCACTACCAGGGCATCCCCCTTCGCTCCGGCACATTGGAGGAGGCCACGTACACAGGCGGCCTGGCAATGGAGGAGATGATGGGGTGGGCGAAGGGGTTGGCCACTCCCCCCAAGTTGATTCATGTTGACATGCGAACACCCGAAGGGGCGGGATGGTTTGGGAAAAAAGGTTGGGCCACTCACCTTTTTCGGGAGTTGCAGGTGACCCTCCCGGGGTTGCGGGCCGTCCGGCTCATTCCCGCCGGTTCAACCGTGGACGGCCTCCTGGGAATCATGGCCACGCACCCCGTGGGCAAACCCAAGCCCGGCCTCTGTGCCATCTACCCCACCGCTGGCCTCTTTCACTGCCCCATGCGGATGGACATGATTGCCATCAATAACTACTTTCGAGCCGGTGAGCCGCAGGATGACCACTCTAACCTTCCTTTTGAATGGCAGGCAGTGCAGGCCCAGTGGTGGGACGATCTCGGCATCTTGCCCAGCCACCCGTCAGTGCCCCCTCTCCACCACATCCCCGATATCACTCTGCCCACTCTTCATAGGATGAAGGGGTTCAGTTGGTATCGGGGAATCACGGACCCCCCCCCTTCATTAGGCCCGAGCCCCCTTTGGGCAGGGCACCCCTGCAGGGCCCCCCCTCGTATGCCACCGCCCACCCCTCCGGTTTGGCTGACCGCCCAGCCCCCCCGATGGCTCGTAACTTCGTGGACGGCCTCGGCTACATAGTTCACCGCGATATTCTTGTCGCGGAGGACTGCAAGACCACCTGGGGGAGGGTGGAAGAAATTTGGGCGGTGGGGAACCAAGTTCCTCAACATTTTAAACCGGTGTTCAATGTGAAACCGGTGGAGGAGCAGAGGAAGGACCTCACCCTCCCTCAGCGGTACCAGTCCAAGCCCACCAAAACCAGGGGAATGGCAAGTGCCCTTATTATAGAATTTGTTAATAGGGTCAACGACGGTGTCCCTGATCCGTTTGAAGACTTGTTTGACATGCCTTGTTCCATCATGGTGTCGGGTGCTGAGTCGGGGGACCAGCTCCCCCACACGGACGTTTCGACTGCCCCATACATGCTGCCCCCCCCCCCCCCTGACTGCAACCCCTCGAGCTGCCACATCTCGACCTTCGTTGCCCTCTCCCCCCATTACCGCATCAACGTCCAGGCGGTAACGGCGCTGGGGGAGGCCACGGAGGAGAGGTGGGATGAGGTCCTCCTCCAACGGGGGGGGCTCCTCGTCCTCGTCAGCACTGCCCGGCACCACGGGCTCCCCTCCCGCCCCGAGCAAGAGATGCAGGGGGCACTGTTCACGCAGTGGACCCCCGATCGGCGTCATTCATGGGTTAAGCCGAATACGACGCATCTCAACCCCCCCCCCCCTAGAGCTTAAGGACTGCCTCTGCCTGCTGGACGGCGAGGGCGGGGAGGACGTGCCCACTTTTGGGCAGCTGTTGCTGTTGGGGGTTGGATTGGAGGCTCGGGTCGTGTCGGCCACCAAGGACATGGTGGACGACATCTTCAGCCCCCCCGAGGTGGAGACAGGCCCCCCCATGTGCACACACCACCCCTTGTTCCTCTCCCGCTCCGCCCACGACATCTCCCCGGTCATCGTGCACGCGGGGGGCATCTTGATGTGGAATGGGGCGTACGATATGGAGGTCGTGAAGGGGGATTCAACGGACAGGGACGTGGAGGTGACGTGGGCACTTGGGGATATACTGCCCCCCTCGCGCGCTGCCCCCGCCCGGCAGCTGCTCCACGCTGAGCCGGCATGGAAGCGGGCAACAGAGTCCAAGAAAGGGACGTGGACAGTGACCTGCGCGTTTGAATGTGAGGTATGCATTGTCTTCTACCCCGTATTCGCGCGAAGTTCGCGACATTGTGCTGCGCATTCGCAAATGCTTCACATTCGGTCAGGCATGCAGATTCACAAATTTTGCGCGAATTTCGCGCGCAGTTCGCGCGAATTTGGCATGAATAGTTACACCTTTCCCTTTCATTTCATTCTCAAGAGCAATGGCACTGCTGGCTGCCCGGTCCCCGTGAGGTCATGCACGCCCACGAGCAAACTTCGCGCGATTTTGTGCAAATGCGCGAACAACTCAGCCGACTACTGTCTTGAGATTTATGCGAACTTCGCGCGAATTTATTCAATATTTGTGTTTAATGCTGGTTCCCAACGCATGGGGTGCTTGTTCAAATTTTTTGTTGTGCGGTGTTTGCCAATGTCGCTGACTTTGTCTCACTTTCTGGACATTGCAAATTGACACGCATTGTCTATTGCCCATTGTCAGTGTTTTTTGTCATGGGACGTCGGAGTGGCGGCAAGGGGAAGAAGGCCTTTGCCCATATCAAATCCAGGCAGCACCGGGCCCGCCGCTTGAGGACATTGCAGGACGTTGTCTGTGGGGAACTAGGAGCCAAGTATCTGGTGAAGCACCTCCCGGACACGGGCCAGATCGTCCTCACGCCCGTAGACGGTGGCCGTGGTGGTGGTGGGTCTGCAGGAGTCGCACCTGCTATGGTATGGATTGGAGCTTGGCTCGGACCCGCCCTCCCCACTCGGGTACCACCGTTTGGTTGTGGGGGTAAAAAAGGGACACAAGTTTTTCGCCGAGGAAAACCTGTGGTTTTCGGCTGCCGGGTGAGTCGGGTGACGGACGTCCTTCCTGGTAGTGTACATGCTTGGGAGGTCTAAACTCCTTCTGCCGTTGCACTGTGCCGCAGTGTCTCGCCCTCTTACGGGTGTCCGTAGCCCCTCTGTGTACCTTCTGTGCCCGCTGGGTGAATTCTCTAGCCGTGTTTGAGGGTCCCTTGTGCTGCCGTCCCCTAAGGAGTCTTGATGTATCCAGCTGGTAAGTGAGGGCAAGGCACAAACACGCAGCCAGTACAGGGCGCATTGCCGACTTTCATCAACCTGAAGTCATTCGCAATCGTAAGTCCGTGTAGTGCGAATGCACCGCATGTCCACCAGCTGCTCCACCACTGCCGGACACGTGCCGGCATAGGCGCACAGTCTCTATGAGTATCATCGGCAAGGAAGCGGTGTGGCCCTGTGCCATACTGCAGAACAAACCAGCGTTGGCAATGTCTGAGTTCCCTAGCCGCCTCCGCTTCAAGAAGGTCTACCACATAGCAAACCACAGCCCGTTGCTGGACGAAACGCGACTACTGAGTGTATTACGCCAGCCGTGGTCTAGAGTGATACCAATATAGGTCCTCTCCACTCCAAGTGTGTGCCATGCGTCCGTCCAAGACGTAGATGGCCACACCGGAGATGTGATGCCAAAGATGCAGATGCAATGCTGGGGGGACATGGGAGGATTCCGGTGGCTGTAGATGCCCATGTACCGCCGCCGGGAAGTTCCGGCCGGGATATAAGTAGTCAAACGCCTGTCGGGCGCCCGATTCTAGTCGCCCTCACTTCGCAGCTGAGGGGGGTGAGCAGTGCTGGACATCCGGAGCACTGCCTTCCAAAAAGCCACTAGAAACCTTCTCACTTGTTGAGGCATGGCCCCATGCCGGACCATCGCCTTTTCTGACGCAGGAAGCACGCGACCGGTGACGGACAGGGTTATCCAACACACGTGTGGTACCGGGCAAACGGCAACGCTACCTGTGGTTATGCCTAGATACATCCCTCCCCACTGAACGAATATTCCAGGTGGGCAAAGAGACGAATCGTTCCGGTATTATGCGACGTATGTCAGAAGCCATCTGTGTGTACAGCATACCACACTCGGTTGTAGCGGCAGTCTTCCTGGAAGTGAGTCGCGGTGAGCACCGCGTCACAAAACGGACGTCGGGTGATTATGGCAGCACCTAGGGCATGGCGAAAGGTGACCATGCGCAAGTGGTCTCCCCACGAGAGCGAGCCGGGCGCAACACAAGTCGCATAGTATGCAAAGGACACCACCTTAGGGGCGTACACTACATCTTGTTGCCGTGTGTAGAGCTGGCGCAACTGGCGATATTGCACCGTGCTAGCATTGTGCCACTGCACGCCATCTCTGCTAAAGGCGGGCTGTGGATCTTGCAGGCTCGTGATATACCCGTCTTGGACAGGGTGAGGTTGGGGCAGTGCCTGCGCTTTGGCCGCCTTATCTACATCATTCAAAACCGAGTCTAGAAAATAGCCCTGCTGGTAAGAGTAAAGATGTTGGGGTGGAGGAAACTGACTGGCTAGCTAGATGCAGTCGGATAGCAAGAGGTCAAACGGCCCTTCGCCCAGCTCGGCAGGGCGGCGGCTGCCGAGCGCTTGTATGTAGGACCGGGAGTCGGTGAAGCCTTCGCCTTCTCGCAAGCTGCGTGCCGTGGCGCAAGCAGCTGCTCCCGAGGTAAGCAGAGTGTGTCGGACGCGGCAGAGCACCTAGGAAGTATATACTTTCACTGCGTAAGAGTGGTCCAGGTGACAGGGGACAGAAACCGGGTAGACCACCACGTGAGGGTGTCCAAACAAACGACCACGAAGGCCTCTCCACAGCACTGGGAGGGGAACCACAAACCATGTGTGACAAAGGCACAATTGGAAGCCACAGATAGCACAACAGGCAGTTCCAGTTGCAAAGGCACCGACACCCCGTGCTGTGGGGGGAGGTCCTCCAGGCCCCGTTGCCACGGCGCTAGTGGCCCACCGGCTGAATGGGCATCGCGTAGGCTGAAGTAGCCTGCGTCCATCCATTCGTGGATGGCAGGGGCTTGCTAGGGGTGTTCCGCCCGACACATGACATGACTCGCTCCCATTGCAGGGCGGACCGGGCGCAGGCTGATGCAAAAGCAGAGCAATTGCATGTAGTGTACAAACCTGTCGTGGTCCGTGTTGTGGACCCTGCAATAAATGGAAAGGCCGCGGCGAACACAAGGCATATCTGGGTGGAATCGTTGCATTGCCTCGTACAGACCGTGTTGGTTGCTGTGCCTAACCATGTCATTCGCGTGGCGCAACTGCTTCTGATGGGTCTGCAAAAACTGACTAATGATGGTAACTACAGCCGGTTCGATCCCCACCTAGCCCGAGGCCAGGGGCTGGAAAAATTGGGCTAACGGGAGGGCATGCCACCCCGTACCCCGCACGTAGCACCGACGCCGCAGCCCGGTCCGCCACCCGCATGGAGTTGTACGTCGGGGCGTGGACCCCCACCTGCCAGCGTTGCTGGCCGCCGGCGCCGGCACTGTACATCTGGCGCGGTAGTTGGAAGGTAACCGGACCACGGCAAGGGCCCGTGCGGCACGACGACTAGCACTAAAAAGCTTAACTTTGTCTACTTGGTGGTAGACGTGAGGGAACAAATGCCGGCCAACAATACTCACGTACCCAGGTCCGTGTCTGACATGCGCGACCCACCCATGTACACAGACACCGGATGAAAAGTGACCTGAAAGCCTTCACGACAGGCAACTACCAAAAGTCGCTTGGGGCCAGCAGAGAAAAGATTCGTCTTGAGTACTGCACGCTGCCCCTTTTCTGCAAATAGAGGAAGGTCAGACTCTAAATCGAGGCGCCATGTGGTGTCATCCATGTATCCGAGCCGGTTGAACTGTCCACCAGCGCGCGCAAGAAAGGCGCGCACCTCCGCCACTACGCAAAAAACCATGGCTGACGCCGGGCAACCCTGCGCAACACCCGCCACTAACCGAGGAAGTGCTTTAGTGACGCCACTGGACCCACCCATCTGTACGGTGGCCTCAGTGGTGGCAAGAAGAAGTAACTCGACAACCACATCCGCGAAACCGGCGAGTTTCAAGAGCCACCGCAAAGTGTCGTGCACAACGGACCCATATGCGTGCCGCACATCGTCCACTACCAAACACACACGACGCCGCAGGAAGAAACGGAACCAGATATAGTCATGCAGCACGCGAAGTAAATCTGCCACACTAGAAGAGGCATGCAATGTGAACTGAGCGCATGGCAGCACCCCGGCCCATGCCAAGAGGGGTACGTACTGGTGGGCTATGTGCGCCCCGACCAGCTTCCACATGGTGGTAAAATTCCTAAGACGGGGCGCATTGACAATGGGCCCGTGTGGCGCTTTGGCCGGGAGAGCATAAAAGTCACCATCAACTAGAGCCCGTAAGGGGACTCCAGCGGACACACCCTGCAAAAACTCAAACACCCACTACAACTCTGTGTCATGCAACCACTCAATCATGCAGTATTGGATCAAATCGCCGAAAGGCGTGGACTTCCGCGCCTTACGCAACACCCATTTGACAGAGTCAATGGTAACCACTAGAGGAGGCATGACGGCCGTTCTCCAGGGTACCACGGCACATAGCTCCTCTTGAGTATAGCGGAGAATGGGGCGTGAATGACGGGCGCGGAACTGATCGACACCCACCGCAGCTTGTACTTCCGGGGGGACCAGCCGGCAGCTAACGTAGGTGGGCTCGATGCGTGCTGTGTAGGGCTTCCGCAAGAGCGGACGGTAGTCCGACTTGGCGGGGCCTTTAACCTCCCCAGGTCGGGCCAAGGGGACAACTTCTAGGGACCGTTCTAGCCCCACCACTTCCCACACTTGTCTGATTGCTTTTCGGGCGGCAACCACCTTTCGGACTAGATGCGCGGTGAGCCACCAGCGGCGGTGCGCTTTGAGTAGCGCGTGCAGGACCCGCGCTGCCGCAGACACCAAGCCAGGGATGGTGTCCAGGGTACCAGGTTGTTCGAAGACCGACTCTGCAGCGGTGGTGAGGACACTGACAAAATGCTGATATGAATATCACGTGGCAGCCGGAGGGAGGGAACGGAGGCCTGCACAACTGTCCGCAAAAGTCTCCTGTTGCCATTTACAGACTTAGGTGCCCAGGCGAAACCGCGCCCTGGAGGCGGGATTCCCGGGTGGCAGCAGCGCCGGAAGGGTGTGCAACCTCAGTCGTACCGGATAAAGGTCCGACGGAAAGACAGACTCATTCTCCACACAAACAATGCCAACTTCCACAGAGACAGGACGGCTAAGGAAAAAGTCCAAAGCACCCACGAAACCCTGCGCACTAATCCATGTGGGACTAGACATGCCATGGGTGAACGGAAGCAGAGTCATATCAGCAACAAACTCAGACAGAACTGGAATGATTTCGGTGTTGACGGACAGACAATCCGCCGACTACGCCGGGTTGCATTGGAAATCCCCCCCCCACGAGGACGAACCCTGAGTCTGGAGCGACATGAGCACGCAGCCAGTGCAGCAACGGACGATACTCCTTGGCCGTGCCCTTGGCAGACATATACACATTGACAACTTGTATCGGCATGCCGTTGTAGACAAGTTCTAATACGATGGCTCTGCCCTCCGGATGGTGCATGAAATCACCAAGGTGGAGGTGAGAACCACGACGCACCACGATGGCCACCCCAGCAGAAGAGGAGGCAACTTTTGTAAAAGTGTGCCAAGCCAGATAGTGAAAAACAAAGCGAGGGGGCAGTGCCCCCGTTTCTTGCAAAAGATCCACTACCGGGTATTTAGCCCACTGAAGTAACTGCATTAAAGCTACCACCTTGGTCTTGACGGTGTGTTCCACATTCAGCGTTAGCAAGTCAAACCCAGCCGGCATGGCCGCGGGGACTGCACCCTCCCGGTGAGAATCATTCTCCAACGTCTGCAACGAAGACAAGGCCCCTTGTAACTCGCGGAAGGACCCATGCACTGGGCCCCCCAATTTCTGCAAGAGGCGTCTAAGGGTAACGGGGTTGGGCACCGTCACAGAAGGGTGAGAGACATTGTGGTAACTGGTGCCAGGCTGAGTTTGGCCCTGGAAAAAAATTCAGAGGGGAGGTAGTGCACCCTCCCTTCTTCCAATGGAAACGTCCGCTCTCGTGCAAAACGGTCTTGTAGACGCGATAACGCCTCACCAAACGGCTGATACACCACACAATGCGAGCTCCATTGCGTGCGCAACCAAAGTAATCAAAGCCTTGCGCGAATAAGTGTGACATTAGTCAGAGCCCCTGGTGCAGGCACCAGGGAGGCCAAAGGGATGGGGAGCGCCACGTGTCCCATCAGCTGGTGTTGATCGACCACATACCCCCACTGTTGGTTGCGCGCCTCATGGGGTAACTGCAGCACACACTCCGCCGCAGGTGGCGGATCCTGAGGACGGAAAAAGTGGTCAACCGTGTACGAGGTCACGATTGTGGGGTGCCGGCCGACCTTGGGTACGTGGTCGGCCCGTTTCCCAGCGAGGGGAGCAGGCTATGTCCCAACGCGGGGGGGAGTGTCTAGTATGTGGGGGCGGGCGCGGGGGTGGTCGCGCCACTGTGTGCCGGCAGGTATCGGTAGGCTGGCCCGTACTGAAAGGGCGGTCCTGTGGAGGAAGTTAAAGTGTTGCGCAGGTACTGATCCCCATAGTAGGAATCCACGTGCCGTGGCCACCGCGATTGCGGGGACCGGGACCTAGACCGGCGCGGCCTGCCATGCCGGCGAGGCTTGTGCTCCCTGGAAGGAGAGCGAGAACCTTCTCCCGTCTCTGAGCGGGACCATTTGTGTCGGCGCCGGTCTCCGTCATCGGAGCCACTCGTGGGCCCACGGGCGAGGGCGGGGGGCGCCGCCACTGCCCCACTCCTGCAGGGTGTGGGCACGGCGGACGTGCTCGGGGCGGATCGTTATGCAGAGCCGACCTTCCCTCTGGTGAAGAGGGTCCATGGCTGACTTCTGCCACTCTACTCTCCAGCCTCCCCTTGTGACTGTATTCCCTTGCTCTACCGGCGCCCGAGCCTCTTCGCGACCCCTAGGTTAGAAAAGGAAACTTCCGCCCGGACATACTCATCCAGCACGGTGCAAAGATTATCGTGAAAATGGGAACGCAGAAAGCCAGCTAGCACTCTCGCACACATGGGTTGGGAAGGGGGGTCTGAGACAGCAGTCCATTGGACATTGCAGCCCACCGGAAATCTGCCAGATCAGAATGAGCCCACCCCCCAGAACGCCGACTACCCGTGGACTGATTGGATTTGTGCGCTTGCACTGCTGGATGTTGGCCGGCTGCCGGGACCGAGGGGTCATCCTGTGGATGGGCCTTGACGAAATACGCGACTGCTTGGGTGACGGTTGGCCTCAACGGCAAGGAGGCCCAAAGGTGCTCCCACTGTCGCCGCAGTGAATCATGTGGGAAGTTGGGCACGCCACACCCCGCCAGCTGCACGGCTAAGTGGAAGGCACGGGCAAGGCCGCCAACTTTTTTTTTGTCTGCCGTGTTGAGCAAGGTGAGAAACCTGTTTAACACTAGAGGCAAGGCATCAGGAGTGCGACCGGTTTCGCGATTTACCGGGGCCGTCACGTCCAGGGACAGCGACTCTCTTGCTGGCATCGGCGAGGCTGAGGGTACTGGGTCGTCGGTGCCCGTCAGATCTACGATGGGGGACTCCCAGGGAGACTTCGATACCGGGGTTGCCGCCGGCAGAGGCATGTCGAGCGTGGAATCAAACTCTGCAAAGAAAAGCTTCCAATCTCGAAAGGCCAGAGATCCCCCCGCCAACCAGGCTATCAAAAGAACCGGCAGGAACGGATGCCATGCTGCATGATGCTTGTGAATCTGCGGACAATTGGCAGGTCGGAGCTCCTCCAAAGCCGACGGCAAGGCATCAGGAACTTGCGTGCCCGGGGGAGGAAGTTTGTGAGCGAGAGAGAGCACTGTTTTCCCAGCTGGCTGTATGCGCGTGTCTACGCTGCCCGCTCCTTCCGTGGCAGTGCGGTTGCGATTCAGGGTCTACTTCAACTTGGTGACTTGGACTTGCAGGTCGTCAATGCGGGATTGTAGGCGCTCCGTGGCAGCATTGTGCATCTTCCGTTGATGGACCAGGTCTTGGCGTGCCGAACGTAGAGCGTCCTCCGTGGCTTGCAGGGTGTTGTCCGTCGTCGGGCGCAGCTGGCTTCGGCCGGACCGCCGCCTCCAGCTGCAACAGCAGGTAGATGGGTACGGAGTCACCGTCCAACAACTTATCCATAAACTCTTTTGTTGTGCCAGCCGTCAAGCCGGCTGGCGGAGGGGAGAGGGCGTCATCCACCAGGGACCCGCCGAGATCTGTGGGGGTAGCGGCTTCTCCGGCCGCAGTCCACACCGCCGAAGACAGCTCCGGCAAACGGGGGGGTACGGAGGAACTCCTGGGGGGAGGACACCCACATCGCGTCTCGCAACCCTGAGGCCAGGTGCAACGCTAGAACCGAAGCCCGTGCCCATCGGGGCGACGCCAGATCCATCACTTGGCCTGCCATTTACTCATCGGAGAAGCAGCGTGGAGGCTTGCTCAGCTGGGACCTTGCGGACTTGGACGTTAGCGGTAGAGCCCACCAGGAACGTCTGCTCCGGAGTCGGCTGCCCACCACAGAATGTACGGGTGGTTTGGGTGCAGGACGTCCGGTGCCACATGCGGGGTGTTGAGTGGCTTAGCAGCCATGTCCATCATGACCGTCCATTGCCCTGGTGCATTCTTTTTGTGCCACTCTGCCCATGGCGAACGCAGCTCAGGCGGCAATCGTTGGGAAATGGGGTCTGCCACCAACTTCGAATACAGTGTGCCCCTGAACTCAGGCGACTGCTCCGCTTCCGTGAGCTCAAGCAATTGCCGCATGATAGTCCGGAGCGAGTTGCCATGAATGCGCCGGAAGTAGGGGTTCCACCTCAAGAGCAGCTCCCAGGAGGTAGCATCCGCGGTTTGTGCAAATGCCAAGAGCGGGAGAGATTGAGCCATTGCCACCGGGCAGTGGGTAATGATCTTTACCCCCGTGGAAGTCTTCACATGGGCAGTGACCGACAACAGAACGCCATTGGTAGTCAGCATGACGAGCAGGTCAGTCACAGCAGAGAGCTCCCCTTCCAGTGTGAGCCAACGCCAAGTGTCACAGAGGTTGCCGGGTGCGGTTCCCGTTGTATCACCAAGTGCCCTGATTGCCTCGTGCAGTGCAGGCAGCGGGACATCTGTCGTGTAGTCACACAGCAGGGACTGCAGGCGTGGCTCAGTGCTGCGCTCCACTAGGCGTAAGAACCGCCTAGGGAGGTCAGTCAGAGATGCAGGCAAAGGAGGCATGTCAGGCTCAGAACACAGGCAACATGGCGGGCGGGTAGGAAGGCACAACAGATGCAGCAAAACACACCTCCGGCGGCCCCCCCTCCCCGTCACCGCTGGGACCGGTGATGGCAGTCTGGACACCGCGCACGGCGGGGATGCAGAGAGGGAGGTTCAACCTTCAGCGGCGCCTCATGTATGCACTCATCGGCGAGCAGCAAGGGTGTGCCACCAAGCCAGATACACATCACATCACGGAACACATGAAGAGACGTGGAGGGTTAGAGGCCGGTTGAAGCGTTCGACATCATTGTTGAGCAGAGTGTGAGTCCGCAGACCTGGCTGACGACGTTGACGCCGTTGCTGTTGGGAACGGCCGAGCGCCAACTTCCCGAATGACGCGGGCTTTTGCTCGCAAGACGAACCGTTGCTAAGTGGTGGCGAAGATGGTGAAGGTGACACTCAAGAAAGGGTCCGGGGCCCTGGTACCGCCGAGTTGCATCCTCCACACATCAAATGTGCAGTGGTGTCTTGCCGGCTTATCCCGGTCCATCGGGACGACTACCGCCGCAGGCCACTTCAGGCGCAGACGTCTCACCAACCACCCTCTGAACCGTTCAAACGCCGTCGCCGCATGCTTGTCCTGCACGGGCGCCAAGTGGACTTGTAGTTGGAGATCATCAAGCACCCCCAGCGTGTAGGGGCAACACTGTGATAAGGGCGCTCCGTTTCACCCGCCATCCAGGCCCCCAGGAGGGAGGGTCGCCGCATGGCGGGCGTGAAGCCCCCAAGGGTCGAAGTGCACCTCTGACGCGAAGAATTGGAGGGAGGAGGTGCCTGGTATGGGCGCGTCAGAAGCAAACAAGGATGTGGAGAAGATTGGCGAGATGTATTGCGGCTGGCTATAAGTGCGTGTCTCTCATATGTACAAAACAATCATTTGTGCAGGCGCGACTCACGCTGCTAGTCACCGTGTGCATAGCGTTCGTGTCTCTCGCCCCCTCTCCACGCCGGTCGTCGCCGGCGCATCCACCGCTCAAGACGGGGGAGGAGAGGGAGTGTTTGGCTGGATGTGTTTCGTCTCCCGGTATCTGTCGCTCTGTGTGTCCGGCTGGTGCTCAGTATGTTGCCTGCTGATCATGCTGTGGGGCCCTCGGGTAGGCGGGGCCTCGGCGTATCCTATGGTTCGATGGTTGTGTGTCTCGTTGCCCATGGCGTTGTGCGGTGGGCCACACCCCACAGTTGGCGGAGAAGAAGAAGAAGGAGGATGCAGCGGGGGGGAGGGGGGTGAAGGAGGAGGAGGCCGCGGAGGAGATCGAGGAGGTGAAGGCCGAGGTCGAGGACGTGGCAGTGGAGGGGGAGGGGGCAGGGGGGGAGGGGGTTTTGGTTGCGACCCCCTGGTTGAGGGGGGAGGCAGGCCATGCCTCGGGCCTCAGCCAGGCCAACCAGCGCCTGGCGCTGACCCTCCCCTGTGCGCAAGGGGCGCTGGACAGCGGGTACTCCCCCGATGCCCCCCTTTTTTCGAGCCTTGAGGCGACTTACGTCACCCTGCGCTGGGCATTCCGGCACATGTTGCGGCACCGCATCCGCAACAAGGGGGGGGGGGGGGCCTGGCGGTACGGGGGGCAGGGGGGGCATGGGCATGGAAGCCCCTGGCAGAAAAGCCCCTATACCCCGTCCCCGAACCACTTGGGGCTGGGGATTTGTCGCGGGCCAAAGTTTTTTTGGGCCGGGGGGGCGCTTGATGCGGAGCTCCCATTGGGAGATGTTGCCCCTCCGCTGGGAGGAACAGGGGTGGGTGAAGCTGTAGCGCTCCGGGCGCAAGTTGGAGTGCATCCCCCAGTGCAAATCTATTTTGGGGGGGGTGTATGACCCGGGGCAGGAGGCCTCGTACGAGGGGGCCGTGGAGGGCCTCACCATCACCCGCCCCATCAAGCCCCTTGCCCGGGCAGACCCGGGCACCAGCAGCACCACAGGCCTCACCGGCGCCCCCCCGGGCGCCCCTCCCAGCGTAGCGGCGAACGTGCGGACCGCCGTGGGCGCCATGGGGACCATCGGACGAGAGCCGGATTTCGAGGTATGTGCGTTCATATTTCGTTCATAATTCGTTCATAATTCGGCGTTCATAATTCAGCGACCCTGCACTGCCCGTTTATGAATCATGAACGCGATTTATGAAGGCGTTTAATGAACGCATTTATGAATGGCACTGTCGCAAGTCGTGGACGTGGAAGTGAACCCGGCGGACGTCGCGGGGGTCCGCATCCGGTACAAGTTGGGCACCGCGGAGTTCAGCATCGCCCTGTCCGCCCTGTACAGCCTGCTGCTGCTCAACCCCCTGCGGGGGTGTCCCTTCCTGTCCGGGCTGCGGGAGTGGGAGCGCTCCCGCCGCCTGATGGACACGTGGGCGGCCAACACCCCCTGCTAGGCGGCCTGGGGGAGTTGTGGTGGGAGGGGTGTTCTTACGAGGACATCCTGATGTCCAATTGTGGGATGAACCCCCCCACCCCGGTCAGCCCCCGCAACGCCTCCCAGCAAAACCCGTCCCCGCCGAGGAACCCAAAACCCTTGCCGTGCCCCCCCCCCAAACACTCGCAAAGCAAGAAGACCCCCCCACCGAAGAGCAAGTCCTTCAAATCGGGCAGCAGCTCGTCGTCGGACCAGGCACTCCCCCGTCCCCATGGGAAGGGGATGGGGAAGCAACCGCAGCAGCAAAAGCGGCGCGAGGAGCCCCCCTCTTTGGAGGGGGATGAGTTACCTGACCCCCTACTTGGTGAGCAGGTGTATGTGCCCTACAATGATGGTGTCTACCCGGGGGTTGTAACGTCGGTTGCGGCCGGGCAGGGGGGGAGAGTGTGGGTTGGACACCAAGGGGAAAAGGAGATGTTTAGGGTTGAGAGGCATCTGTTGTATGCCTCTCATGCTGCAACTGTGACCCATTGGGAGCAGCAGAAGGCTGCAGCTGCAGGTAAGAAGGCCGCCAAGAGCAAAAAGAAGCCTAACACCAAACCGGACATGGACCCGCCGGCTGAGCCGGCCCCCAAGCCAGCCAAACCTGAACCCCAGCCTGAGGCTAAGCAGGCCCCTCAGCCCGAGCCCAAATCTGCCCCTGAGGACGCCCCCATGGAGGTGGATGGCCCAGCGCACCCCTCGGCCAAACCCGTAGCCCAACCACGTGCCCAAACCCATGCCCAGGCCCCGGATGGGGGCGAAACCCAGGCCACAGCCCCCCTTTGGGAGGACCCAACAGACCACAGCCCTGAGGTGTAGGGCGGCATGAGCCAGCAAGGACAAACAAGGACAAGCAAGTACAAGAAAGTTGAAGCCTGAGCGATTTTTTTGTGCCTGTGCAGTTGTTCACAAAAGCCTTTCATAAAACGCGTTCATAAAACGCTCGACGCGTTCATAAAACGAAAACTGAATTATGAACTGAACTATGAACAGGGGAGGAGGTTTTCATAATTTTCAAAAAATGGCAAAAATGGCAATTTTTCCAAAAAAAACCCCCGGCGGACAAAAGAAAACTCACCCCAAGGGTGTTGACCCGACCCCCCCAATTTTGAACGAACATGGCCCATGGGCACCCTAGCAAGAGCAAAATCTGTTCATATTTCATAAAACGATTTGTGATGAACAAAACTACCTTTCATACAGGCGCCAAGGGCAGCGCCTACAAACATCCCCCCATGGTCCCCCCCGCCACCCGCTTCTTGTTCATACCCCCCTCTTCAAGGCACACAGCAATGAGTGCCTGACACCTCCGGGTTCGCATGAATTGCATAGCCGCGGCACACTCCAACCTAACGTTGCCCTTCGCGTTGGCGCTGTCATTGCCCTTTGCCATCATATCCTTTGTTACCGTCTTGGCTGCCATGCAGGCAACATCTAGGATCGGTTGGAAAAAATTGCGGACAACGATCGCCGCGGGCTTGCCAGTGGCAGCCGACACCGCATCCCGCATGCCGGAAATACCACAAATAGTTACTCGCAGCACCCCGTGCAACCCGTAGCCGGCAATGCGACGTTTGGCTGGGATGTGTCTATATATGGCTCCCACGGGGAACAGGACCTCCCACCACCCGTCAATGGTGACTTGCAAGCTGAGGTTGGCAAGGCACCCTGCCCTATTGCGGCCGAAAACCGAACACACCATGGCTTGTGTAGCCTCGGCTTTAAAATTTTTACAAGGCGCGATAAATTAAAACTTGTGCCTTGCCATCGGCACAAAGGAAAAAGAGTGTTTCCCGGTCAGCACCGGAAGTATCTTGGAAGACAACCTTACTAGCATCCCACAACTGTATGGTCGAAGTCAACCTCTTGAGCACCCGCGTACAAGATCGCCCACTCCTCACTACCCCCCAATAGCCACCAGCTTCCTAGTTGATCGGGGCTACTAGTTCCCCCGAGGGTGCAATGCACGTACCAAGCCTCATGCTGCGACGTGCCGTCCACTGCTAGTGGCATCCAATGCAGCCTTGGATTGCCCGGTTGTTGAACGTGGACCGGTTTAAACGGTCGGCAACGGTACAGATGTTGCAACCGCGCCGGTAACAGGCAGAAGGCTCCATACAGCTCGGTGTCCTCCCCCGTCTTGGCTACAAACCCCTCCGATGCGGGCTGTGCAAGCTGCTGCATGGTGACCCACACGTCATCCCATGGTAACCCCTCGACTAGATGGGGAGTGAGGTACTGCGCCTCTGTCCTAGACGGGTGCAGCGACCGGATGCGCCGCACCGCAGTGACGGTCTTCTCCCACACAGATGGTGCGGTGGGCAGAGCACCACTCCTCCCCCGTCTACCCTCCCCAAGCACGTGCCGAGCGCACGCCCCACCAAAGGGAGTGTGGACGTGGACCGAGGCCCACGTCGGAGACCCCTGCCTGCGAGCTCAGGGCATGGGAGGGTACAAACACACGCCTCTTCTTCTCCTTCTTCCTCTTCTTCTCCTCCTTCTTCTCCTCCTTCTTCCTCCTCTTCCTCTCCTGCTCCAAGGAGTCTGTTGACTCCTCACTCGAGGAGTCGGCGGCGGCTCGGGAGGCGGAGGCGGGGTGAGCGCCGTGGGGTTGGGGGTGGCCTTGAGGAGGCGGAGGAGCTTGAGGTGCTGGTGGAGGTGGTGGTGGAGCTGGAGGATGCGGAGGAGGCGGAGGAGCTATAGCATGGGCTGCCAGTCGCTGCTCCTGTGGACATGGGGGACACTCCTCATCATTCCTTCATAAAAGCGGTTCATAATTCATCAGTTCATAAATTGGTTCCTATTTCATTTATGACGGCAGTTTCGGTTTTATGAACGCCGAATTATGAACGCAATATGAACGCGACAGACAGCATACCACCAAAGCCAGCGTCGCCCACTGGCTCTCCTCCAGCAGCTTCCTCATCTCGGCGGCGTCCATGGATGGGCGAAGAATAAGAAAGCTCGGTCGCAGAGGGCGCGTGGGCGGTGGGTGCTTGGCGGTTAGTGCTCAAAAGTGAAGCGGTGCTGCACGCCGCGTCGTCGTGGGGTGTTGTAGTGCAGCAACGGCAGGTCAAAGATTAGAAACCATTATTCCCAAACCTGCTAGACGACCATTGCCTCCCGTTCCACTGCACTCTTACCCGCACACCCACCCCTAGCACTATGCCCATTGTACCCCTTCTCCAAAATGTAATTTACGCTCTCCACCATGTCCCCTGACACAGCAACCAATCCCACCCCACATGCATCCGCACTCTCGAGCATGGCATCACAGTTCTCTTCGAAGAACGACAAATAGTTCCACCCCGACTCCCCGCAGAAATGTCCCCGAAACGCAGCAACAACAAGTCGGCACCAAGGGCGCGGCACAACTGGAATCGGCGAGTACAAAGTGCGCAGCAATGTTCGCAGCCCCACAACCGCTTGCCACGTGGGGTCCTCCTCGACATATGAAAGCAGCGGCGCAATCTGCTCCAAGGCCCAGAACAGGTTGTGGGCCTCCTCACCGTCCGGTGCGTTATGCGCCCCCAAACGCACGCTACACCGGTTGCCGTACAAATTTTCTGGACCTCTCCTGTAACCTAAGGGGGATGATTTTTCACCTGTGCCTCCAGGAAGGCCACGAAGAGCCTCCCGAAGGCCAGGCAACAATGCAAAATGCACAAAAATACCCGGTTTCTGGCTATGACCAGCAGCAGCTCGCTGGTGCATCTTGCCGCATCCAAACTTGTGCGGGTCATCACATAGCGACGATGATTGTTCGCATCTGACCGCGTTGTCCTCCAAGCAGCGATGCCCTTCCACTGCTTGGCCGTGTTGTCACGCACGGCTGCGTTGAACATGCTCCCCACTTGGGGAGCCACAGTGATGCCCAGCAGCCGCCGGAGCCACGGCTGGTCCCCACCAAGGAGGACCACTGCCGGCACCCAGCTGTCGCACCAGTAAACATTTTTGTAGTCAATGATGGGCTGCAGAACCTGTGTTCATGAAAGGTGTTAATAATTCGTGTTCATAAAACGCGTTCATCATTCATAAATGGGCCGCACAGCGTTTTATGACGGCATTTCTCGAATTATGCACGCGCGAATTATGAACAACTTATGAATACGAAAATGCAGACTACAAACCTGTAGCACGTGATCCCAAATTTGGCCCACGGGGACCATTTCTTTTTCCCCGTGACGGCCATGCCGATGACCCATAGGAAGGCGGGTGTGCGCGCCTTTAGCCCATGGTTCAATAGCCCCACCGATAGCTGCGACCAACTGCCGGCGCAAGGATACCCGTCACCCCGCACCACAAAGGTGAGGGGGCGGGTCCAGTCAATAGACTGGCACAGTGCCGGCCGGGATTGCACGAATCGTGCCCACGACCGCAGGGGCCGGCAGCGACCCGAAGATGGGGGGTCGGCACATTCCACCGGGGGGGACAACGCAAGCAGAGCGGTCAATGACTTCCACGTTGCGTCAAATTGGTCCCGTGTGGGGATGGGCCGTGGGAAGGGCAGTTGCGTGCGGGCGGTGTAGGCGTCGCCCCGGCGGGTGATGTACTCAATCAACACTTGGAAGCCGGACCGGGGTGCACCCAACTCCAAAAGGAGCCCTATCAGATAGGGTGCGGGAAAGAGGGCCTCCGCATACGTACGGATGGCCTGCACCTTGGTTTTGTGGACCGCCGGGAGGGGAGCGTGGTCCATTGCCTCCGTAAAACGGGCCCGGATGAGGGGGGACGATGACATCCACTGGCCCAACAGGTCGGAACACTTGCTGTCCCGAAGACTGGTGGCACCACTGAGCCGAACAAGCATCATGTTCAGCTCCGTGAAGACGGAGGGAGGGTAAGACATAACCAAATCTGTGGACAAAGAAGCGTTCATAAAAGCTGTTCATACTTCATGGTTCATATATGGACTGTTCATATATGAAATATGAATTATGAACAATACTACTTTTCATACAGGTACCAAGGGTGGTGGGACAATTTTGCCAAAATGTGTCTATACGCATGGCGGACATCTTGGCTGTTCGGGGCAGATCTAGAAAGGTTACATGAGTGTAGTATAGCGATGTGCAAAGCCCACTTACTCTTGGAATGGCCTAAGCTGTTGTGGTCACATTTGTGCATCGACCACATGTACTTTTTTGCCCGCCAATGGAAAACCCTCTCCCAATTTTCATGCTTCGCCATGGAAGGTGGCCGCCGTAGGCTCAAGCGCATGTTGCGCAACAGCGGGGTCCTAAGCCTTCTGCGTGGGCGCCTAGGTGTGCAGGTTGTCGTGGACACCCACACCATAGACGACAGCCTCCGTGCGGAGGGTTGGGACGTCGCAAAGAGGTCCATGCGTGGGCAAGGCCCGTTGACCGTACAACAATTCGCTAGGCGGGCCCGCACGAGGGTCCTTAGTGACCTCAACCATGTACATACCCTTTGCCAACGTTTCAGACGCCGCAAACAGCGGCGAACATAGCACGTTTGGACGGTTGGCCGGTTAATGGCAAAGAGGACTTGCTTTGTTATGGTGAAGATGTGCATGCCCGTACGCAAAAATGGCGCCAAATTCGTTCGAAGTTCACGCGAAATTGGCCCAAATCGGCATTCGCAAGGCTCGCAGCAGACACATGCGAACGGCACAATACGAATAGCACATTAAACTGCCACTACGGCCACCTAGTGTGTGGAAAAGGGGTGGTTTTTTCTCACAGGGTATTGTATTTCATTTTTTTAGAATTTTTGAAGCCATATCCTCCGTTCAAACCCATTGAAAAGGGCCTTTTTCGGACCAAATAGTTGTTTTGGACACCCATATTCGCATTCTCATTCCCAAGTTCCCTTAACGGCCTTTCGCAAAGGATATAGGGGGGCTTGGCCAGGGGAAGTCTTCACCTTTGAGATTAGTGACGAATTTTCTCCGCGGAAACTTTTTTGCGCATTTTGACAATCGATTGATAGTGATAGTGACGGGTTGTGTTGCGTGTTCCCATCTCGGGCTCTCTCTGATGCTCCAAATGGTTTGCTTCCCTGACTTTCTGAAGTGTTACCTGCCTATGGTTTCTGTGTTTTAGGTACAGAGGTATCGCACTACGTTATTTAATTCTTGTTCCAACCATTGCATTTTGGGCAGCTATACGTTATGACATGTGCACCAGTGATGAAATGACAAGAATGGGGGGCCAACGCAAAGAATACTCAATTGCAAGATGAAGAGCAAGGCCCAGATTGTCCACTCCAGCAGAAGACGTCCACATTGTCCACTAGGAACCAAGGGTTGGGGGTGTGACAAAATTTTCCTCTAGCGAAATTTTCCACTCTCGTGTCTGATGGCCCTGCATCAAGTTTGGAAGTGTGACAAAGTTTTCCCCCGACAAAGTCCTCCCCGTCGAAGTAGTCCCCAGGCGAAGTCCCCCCCCCCTTGTAACCCACAAACCTAGAGATCTCATTTCAGTATGAAAATTCACAGCTTTTTCTACGATGCTCTGACAACTAGCAGTGGTAGCAAATCCGACATGTTGTATGATCTATGGTAGAGCACAGTTTGCAGGCACTGCTGCGCGCCACGTGCGATAATGGTTGAACAATGGTGTCTTCCAAAGACATGCCACGGCTGCAGCAACTTAGCAAAACCGGGATGCTGCAACTGCAGACCATCCCTGTCTTCAAGACCCATCAACGTGCTGAAGCGCCTCCATTATTCTCAGATCTCTAGATGACAACACATTTTCATGAAACCATGTTCAGACTTCATGCATAAGGCATAATGGGATGCTACTCATTGCAAAAATCAACACGTTTGAGGTAACACGGGTCGATGATGTATCACACGCAGAGGCACATAGTCTGAGTTAGCCCCTCTTGGGCGCCTTAGCCATAGGAATGATGGTGCTCACCGGCCTCTCAAATTGTTTGGCACCACTTCACAGTGCGCCCAACAAGCATTGTCAACATCACATAGGTTGGGCAAGACAAAGCACGAAAGCCAAATTTTGAAATCGTATTGCACGATCAACATATCAACACGTACCCAACCATTGACTGCCTTCGGAAACAACGAAAGGCAGCCCAAACTTGCAAAGAGGGTGCCAAGAGTGAGCGGGCAGGGGTGCGCGGGCCGACACACACGCGGAGAGAAAGAAAGGGGAAGAGGACAGAAACAGAGAGAATCAGAAGTGGTGAGGTGGTGAAGGTTGAGCTGGTTTTGTGAATTTGCTGGCCGGACAAGATGGCATATTTGGTGCATTGTTGTGTGGTCCATTGTCGCCTGGGTCATGCAAAACACTTCAGATTTTCGCAATTTCAGCCATGGATGTTGATCATGTTCACACATACTCACCTGGTGTTGTTGTCAATTTCAATGTTCCGGGGGCAATATTGTGCCCACCAAGATTCAGGGCCCCTCTAAGCACGGTGCCGATTACCAGACTATCACATATGAGCGCTCTGGCACTGTGGTGACCCCAGACTGTGTCCATAAAGCACGCATGTCTGTCCTCCGTGTGTGAACACCCCCACGACCCACCCTAGCTCCCTCAACCGCCAACCGGTCAGAGAGAAGGCAACTTGGGAAGAAGGTGCAGTTGAGGGTGGCTGCTTTTCTCGTGCCCCCCAACACCCCCTCCCGCGGATGATGCAGATGTTGTGCAGTTGTGCAGCTCAATGGTGAAACAGCCCCAACGGCCGCGCGCGCCCACTATGGCGGACGAGGCACTTGTCGCGCAATGCTAGACCGAGCGTGCCAAGTGGCATTATAAAGCATTGAGGTTGGCCATACCACTCAAGCAGATGCATACATATAGCGGCTAAAAACTGGGCGTGCCTTGACTACGTTGACAAACAAGTTAGTCAACGCCAGGTAGCTAGGGACCTTGTGTGCCCCCCCGAGTCTTTGGGGGACCGGAGGAAGATCCGTCCACAATTTGAGGACTCGGTCGAGAAGGGATCTGGCAAAAAAAATGTTGCGCCCCGCCATGCATCATTTGCATGTTGGTGCATCGTTCGTACGACGAGCTCCTTCAACCCCCTACTTTGCACACGTGTTATTACATTTACTCAAAAAGACAGCCTCCTACGAGTTGGAACAAAAGCTCACAATAATGCACACAGTGCCTCGTGTGCTGAATACGGTGGCTAGGGAAGGGAAGAGCATGGAGGCCACAATGGTGTACATTGTGAGAGTGGGGTTGTAAAGCCGGAAAGTCGGATCGCACTTCTATACTATGGATGGTACGGACTATCGCGTGCACCCATCGGTGTGCAAAAGCTTAGAGCACACTAAGTTTTCCGTCGGCCGGCCCAACGGCACGTTGTTTGCACAAGGGTGTGATAATGCAGAAATATCAAGCGCTTTGGGCAGCATGTGGAGAATTGGTTTTCGGACCGGATTTCCCCATGTGCTCAGAGTTGAGTGACAAGGAAAGGGTTACTAGCCCTCATTGCCATTCGATGGCAAAGTGGATCACGGGCGCATGGGAACTGATCAAGGCAGCCACTCAGGCTACGTATTTCCGTGGCGGCTTGGCATTTGCATTTGCCTCTTGCGGGTATTCTTCTCATTTTGATTGAGAACCATGTATCCCTCCTTCCCATCCTTTGCCACCATCTGAAGCAGGTTCTGCGGGTTAATTGGAACGTGGTAGTGATTAGATAGGTACTTCGCAGTCAAGGTCACGGTCATCATCTAATGCCTCGCAGGATGCCACAGATTCTGATATTTCTTCCGTTGAAAGTGGTCTCCCAAGTGGTGTTGATCTAGACAATGCCCTTGCATTGGACACCGACATTTTCTGGGCAAAGGTTGCGTGTGGTGTATGAGGACTAGCAAATGTTTTTGCCAACGGAAGATTGCACTTCTTCCGCAATGTTCTTGAGGCAAACTGCTTGCCCCGGGGGCTGGAGCCCCCTGCCAAACTTGGTGCCAAGCTTGCTCCCAAAGCAGCCAAACCTCGTGGCAAACCCTCAGCCAAACCTGCTGCCGAGGTTGCAGTCAAGCCTGCAACCAAGCTTGCAGCTAGAGAGTCCATTCTTGTGGCCTATGTTGAGCATGTGCAGCTCTTCAATATCAAGTACTCCCGCCAGAGAAGCCGGCACATAGACCTCGTCCCTCCCTCAGTAGAGCTAGACATGCATCCCAACAGGCAGTTTTTGCCTCGTTTGTGGTTCATATGGTTGCATAGTAATCCGGGGTGGGGGAGTGAGGGGACCGTCACTTGGGACTTGTTCCCTCAGGGGTGTGAGGATGCTGTCACGCGCAGGTGGTTAGTATACCAGGGGGGGCGGGTACACAAGGGGGGGGGGGGGGGGGGCACCAAAAAATTTGCGGTATCACCGTTTTTTTCGAATGACCCCCCTATAAGGGGGGTACAGTACGAAAAAAATATCCCACCCCTATGTGTAAAAAAGTTCCGCAACCCCAATTTTTTCTAAAGAACACCACCATTTGCTTTTTCATATTGTGTAAGCGTAGCTTACATAATGCTTCGAGGACCCCAAACATTCCCTATTTTGCCGGTACAAATTTGGTACCCCTACATATCCCTGTTGACCCAAAGTTCAGCCACCACAAAGCGAGGGTGCTGGCCGTGCGGCCTCAAGAGTTTTGGCTTGGGGTAAAATTGGTCACAATGACCTTCCGGTTTTTCTAGGAATAGTAGCAATAGCACAGGTAGGAAACTAGGTGTGGCATAGGTGAGGGTTCGGCAATGGCACATGTAGCAAACTAGGTATGGCATGGGTGAGGGTTCGGGATCCCTCCTTTGCATGCCATACTGCTTTAGACCGATCCCTTGTTGCAGACTTTTTTACGACTTGAGTTGAATTGGCAGCAATTCAACTAGTTTTGTGCACAAGCAATGTTGAACCCCAATGTGGGCTTGTTGGACCTTGGTGGGGTCCAATGTAGTGGCCAGGTGTCATCAACTTTGGGAATGTTGGACATCATGATGGTTTGGGCAAACCCCCCCGGTTTTTTCCAAGCCCCCGAAACTAGTGAATCTGACATTATGCGCATCAACGAAACCCCCCCTTTTTTTCGAAGCCAAGAGCTAGGTGGCGGTGTTGACAATGGTAAACCCTTAATAGGCGACCCTGTTTGTACTCTTGCTATCTTCCTTTGCGTCATGTTGCATATGCATTTCAGTTTTGCAATTCAACTTAGTTCAATGAACCATAATGAATTGCACTCTTTTCTTGTTGGGGACATACGTTGCCGCACTGTTGCATGCAAGTACCATGTGGACTCCCTCGATTGTTTTGGTGCTCGCATGGGTCTGGCCGCATCATCCCTCTTGTTGGTCGCTGGTGCTGCGTCAAGCACCCTCCCCCTTACGCAATTTGGTCTCATCCATGGGCTTTGTATTGGTAGTGCAGCTGCAGGCCTTTGGGGTGCTGCACAAATCCACAACTATCATTTCATTCAAAGACGTTCCGAGGGTATTGAAGTGGAACGACCTCAAAGCGACACAACGACAAGTACAATGGTGTGATATGATGCAAACCATCACATCGGAATTAAGGGCTACCCATGATGAGGGCATTTATGTGATGCATGTGCTGCAGTACGGCGATCAGTGTGTTGCATTTGGTCGTCACCATGGGAATACGTTCTACATTGACGTGCACGGGTCCAAGCGTCTTCCCCGGCCCGGGGTCGTCTTGGTGCACTTCAAGTGTATTGAGGACCTTTTGAACCATGGCATCAAGGCTAACGCAAAGGAACGTGCCGCCTATTGTCGTTGTGGGCAGGATGGTTGTACGGGGTCTGCCTTCATGCTTCACACATGCAAGTTCTGCATGCCCGTCAGTGTGTTGCACTTTGCTCGCACCACTCTGCAAGATGTCACTGCCCAGCAAATTGGGGCTGCAGTCAAAGAGATATATCCATTGCAGCCCCCCAAACACGTCGTTACGATTGTTGATGATGTGGACGCCTTGTTGGCGACTCCACATGTCGGTGCGATTGACTCATATTGGGTTGACGTCATGAATGAGCGCAATGCCACTGCAGCCCAGGATGCCAACCGGACCAAGTACAATTGTGTATGTGGACGTCCATTGCGTGTGTAGGCTGTGCCCGGCAATGGTTGGTACGCGGCCGAGTGTGAGCAGAGTACTGCCCACAAGGCACACATCTCCACCGCCCATAAACGGGTGGACAACCCGTGGGCGGACGAAGACAACTACACCTATGAAGACGGGGCAGCTCCAAGGCCACATCCATCAAGGTGTTCTGCAGCCCCCCCAAGACGGCCGCCACCAATATTCCTTTGTCTACGACGTAGATGACGAATTGGGTGCTTCTAAGGGACGGGAGAAACACCCTTGCTTTTACAACGCTTCCGTGGTATTTTGAGGTGGCCCGGCGCACTCGCGCACGAGTTTTAATGCGGTTCATCCATTTTCAAGCGGAGAAGCACTTTGGATGTTGCCTCTGCCTCGGCTTCCATCGTTCTCAGCGTTGTATAGGTGCCACTTGTCGACCGCGTTTTCCGCGTTCCGCTCCGGTGCTTCCGCATGTGCTTCTGGAGGTACGTTTGCTTCGTTTGCCGCGTTCTATTCGTCCTCCCCGTTGCCCTTGAGGCCCTCTTCTCACAAAATGTACTATGTCTCTCATCATTGTTACCAACATCAGTTTAGTGCACTTTGAAATGCCCCTTAGTCTCTCGGCTAGTCGCCTCCGCAAGGAGGATTGTGCCACTTCAGTTGAGTACGGTTTACGACCCGGAGAGTCCAAATTCGATGAGCTAGACACGGATGGTATATGGGACTACATGATGAAGCCCATTGTTTATGCCCAAGAGGCCGTCCTCCGAGCTCAGGAAGGGGACGACCTCATCCCCCTGGTACCACGGGACAACACCTTCTTGCTATTGCTGGGCATGGTGCGGCCCATGCAGGTGGATGGTGTCTGGACCCTGATGGATTGGTGTACAATGCCTATCGAGCACGGTTGCCATCCCGGGGGCAATACTATGATCTACACAAACATTGTCGCCCGGATGTGGCGGACCTTATTGAGGCGGTTAGTGCACCATTGGGCTGCAACACGGACCATGGGTGGCGCGGCCACGGGGGACGAAACCCTAGTGCCGCATACGGGCCTTAGGGCAGGCCCCCTCAAGATGTACATTGTGCGGAAACCGCACTGCCGCACAACACCGGCCTCAAGCTCTATTGCTTGGCTGATGCCGGTACCGGGTGCATCGTGGACGTGTACCTTTACACTGGCCGCCGCGGTGTCCTCCGCCGACACGGTTGTGGTGCCGGCAACCTCAACGCCCGACAGCCGATGGCCATGTCGTTCAAACAGCTGCCGGCTTGCACAGCCCTTGTAGGGGACTCGTTCTTCGGGTCACACGCCAGCGCACAACGGCTTGCGCGTGAGGGCCGGCCCTTCATCACCATGGTTGGAAAGGACACGGCCGGTGTCCAGCAAGCCGGAGACACCATCTAGGCCGCGCAGACGGCTGTGGCCACGGTTGACGGCCAGAAGTACGCCCTGCAGGTGTACAAGCAGCCGAAAACCGGAGGTAAGCCCCCCAAATTGGTGCCCATCCTGTCCAACGTGTGGTACGCTGCGCGGGGGCCCCTTCACCACACGGGCCGGGAAATCCACCCCCTCGTTGCTGCGTACCGCCAAGTGGCACGGGTGGTGGACTCTGCCAACTAAATGGCGTTGCAGATGCGCCTCTTGGGAAGGCAGATGTCCTGGTCGCAAGCCGTGCGAGGCTTCTTGCTACGATACGCCGCGGCCAACGCCTTTGCAACCTGCCGCGCCCTAGAAAGGTGCCGTGGCACGGATAGCATGTGGGAGTGGCAGTGGGCCCTCCTTCGCCGCCGGTACTGTACCGATGCGCAGCCGCGACGCAACATCCGTGTACCTGTTTGCGGCGCCCAATGGCGCGCTTGTGCACATCGCGGCAAAGGCCGCACACAATACGTGTATAGCGGATGCCCGGACACCCAGTTGCATGTGCAATGCTTTGCACCCGCGCACGGGATCACTACAACGGGCACGGAGGACGCCGAGGAAAGCGAGCCGCCCCTTAGCCAGGAGACTCATGAGGGCGACGCCGGGGAGGACGACCCGGAAGCGGACGGCGAGGACGAGGAGGAGCCGGATAGCGAGGAGGAGGAAGAAGAGGAGGAAGCGGAGGACGCTAGAGGGAGCGTAGAGGACGACACGTCGGAGAACTTCTCCTTCAGCGTGCGGTAGACGGGGTGGCGGAGGCGGCCGTGGTGGGATGGAGAAGGTCTTCGCCGCCAAGCTCCTGCCATCCCCACCCATGGGGACCAGTGCGAAACCTGGGGGGGACCAACCGCGTAGGCTGGATACCCAACTGTGAGGACGCGCCCCCCCCCAACATAGGTGTGCTGCGTTTTACGCGTTTTCGGCGTTTTGCGCGTTCCGGTTTAGTGCTTTCGCCAGTGCTTCTGGAAGCGTTGTCCTCGTTTTCCGCGTTCTCCGCGTTCCGGAGCGTTATCCTCGTTCTGCGCGTTCTTCTAGCTTACGGGTATAACGTACTAGTAGGCATGGTGAGTGGAGGCCCAAAAATGGCGCTTTTGTAGACAAAGGAATATTGAATCTGGACTACAAGCGCCATCAGACATCCTACCGGAATCATCTGTCAAAAACACAGCTGCCATCTGTTGTATCCACACTGTGCATGTATTCCTTGTAGTTTTGTTTTGTCCGGTGCACCGTGTGCCTTTACACATGTTACTTGGTCCATGTGTTCATGCTTAGTAATTGTGAGGCATAAATCTTTCATGTACGAGGTGAACATTGTCTTGGCCTCTCCGTTTGTGTCCCATTTGTAGGCGAGAGCATTATCCATGAACCCAATTTGGTGAGATGGAGATGGAGATGGAGCAAGAGCCTGCAGAACATTTTGAGGAGCGCCCTACACGTTACGTTGACGATGACGAGAACACGGATCTAGAAAACATGTTGGCTGTGGACACTCAAGGCAACAAGAAGGGGCGGTATTTGGATTTGAAGTCTAGGAAACACATTCACGTGGCAAGTTGTGAATGACTTGTACACCAGCAGTTCCGCAGATCGTTTGAGGCACACACGTGGTGATTGTGCCGCGCCAATGCCCTTGCAGGAGGATGCAGCCGATGGGGTCCTGCCAGGCACCCCATATTGTAGTATGTTGACATTCAAGCCTGCAGCGGGTGATGCATTCACGAGTGCTGCTATCTTTAGTTATGTTGAAACGTGCGTAGATAGCAAGAAGGTACGGGCTCCGAGTCCTATAGATCTTGTGGCTTGTCCCACAACAATGGTTTTCGGGGAGTACATGCCCTTCCAAGATGCTGGAGAGGGGAAATTGCTGTGGACAGGGCGTTATGGGGTAGAGGTCACATTACTAGCCACTGCAGTTTTGGTTGTGGAGCTGCAGCTGGGACCCAGCACACGGTGGTTGGTGGAAAGTGACACGTTGAATGCCTTTGTGGATACCCGCAAGAATATCACCACAGGTCCAGCAATACAACCACAACTATACACTCTTGGGCATACCACGTCTGTGCGTGACAAGGTGAAGAAGAAGCCCCGCTTGTTTTGTGGTGTCGACATTGCGCTCAACAACATGATGGGACATATCACCAATCATTTTCTTGATGGGAATAGCCTGCAAGAAAGGGCGCATGCAGGGGAGCACCCAATGTGTGGCTTTTGTGGTGCCACTGCCGGCAAGTGCAGCACACAACTTGTGGGCAAGAAGATGTCATCGAGCTGTCCGTATTTCGATGCATTCCGCTGTGGGTCTGTGGTGAAGAGGCACGCCAATGTGCCACGCAAGTGTCCTGTTGCCCTTTGTGATGCCACTCATTTCACATTGGGTGTGGCACAACATCTTAAATGTGCGAACCCTAATACAGATGTGGTGGTGCCAGATGGGAAGGTCGAGCGTGCCACTATACGCAAGGGCAAAAAGGTGCCGAAAGGCATGTCCAAGCCCATGGTTCAGGTGCAGGTTGAGTCCGTTGAAGTCCTTGGGGGAGCATCAGAAGTTACTACTACGTACGATGGCGGCGGTGATTTGTATGGCCGAAGGCGGGCTACGCGCAGCGACAGCGACGGGTCACCGCCTGCCACGGACAACATTGATGCGGATGGTGACGGAAGCGTTGAAAAGGAGGACAACGAGAGTAGCAGTGATTCTGAGTCTAGTTCCTCCGCCGACACGTCTTCTTCGTCATCGACATCTTGTACTTCGTCCTCAACCCCTGATGGTATGCCTGTTGTGGGAACAGGACGCACGAAGAAGTACACCAAGACCTCTACTCGCATCTAAAGTACCTAGCAACCCCCGGCCAAACCTGCCGCAAAGAAGCGCACCGGATCGCAGCCTATGGCCCACAATGCGAAACGGGCAAGGCAGTAGCTTCGACGGGTGCTATTGGGTCGTGAGGGCCGTGACCCTGCATTTCCTGTGAATACGGCCTCCCCTGCCAGTTGAAAGTGATTGTGTGCAGGACTTCTTCACTCTCATTTTGCTTGCAGATACGGTCGGTTTGGGGGTACGGGGCCATGCCTAGCCCTTGGAGGATCAGCTGCTGATGGAATCTGGTAATGTTCAAACGAAGTACACCGGAAATGGTCGTTGTGGGGGTATGGGGCCATGCCTAGCCCCAGAAGGATCTGCCATTGCACTTCTTGATGAACTACAAGATGTGTGGCCAATGCATGCAGTATGTTTGGGGCCGTGGGCTGCATGGCCGATGCCATTGAGGAAACGGCCCCCCTCCTGGCAGGGGGTGTGGACGGCGTTAGGCACCAGCTGTGCAGCCTGGTGAGCGCTTAGAGTGGAGGAGCCCGCTTCCTTAATGCTTACCCCTTGGGCCACCACGTCCTTGCCTTGAGTATGTTGCATAGAACATTGGGTGCAAACCACTTTTTGTCTAATTTTTCGTCCAAATTTGCCGGTTGACATCCAACTTTTCGTACAATAGAGATAACCCCCCCCCCTTTTTTCCAAGGGTCAAATTTTAGGTGTCATTTTTTAAATACCCCCCCCCCTTTTTAGGACCCCCCAAAAGTGGGCGAATCATCCCTATGTCCGAAGTTAACGATTTCGATGACCCCTTGTAGTGGCGTTGTGAGCCCATTTAGCGTGCCGGACCTTCCTGTTTTGGGCGCCACTACCTCATACAGGACTTCTACAACGTTGTTGACAACGGCATTGTCCTCAACATCTATGCTGGGGTACACCATGGTAGAGGCCATTTGTGTTGCTATTGGGGCGGAAACCACTTGGATCACACGAGGTGACGTGTTGCGTGGTAGTGGCACCGGTACATCATTCCAAGTCCTGAAGCTGTTGGATTTCACCTCCTTTGAAGACACGGAATTGATTGCTTGGGATAAAGCCAAGGAAACTTTGCTGCGCCTTGCAACCACCCCTCCTCCAACAACCGCGCGCATTTGCTTTTTGATGGAATCCCAGGGTTTCTTGATTGGTGTTGGGAGCAGGAATGACTGATTGTTTTATGTTGATGTACAAGGATCTCCCCGCGCTCCAAGTGGTGGTGCACTCTATACCGAGTTTTCCACTCTTGCGGACCTTGTCGACGTTGTGCTACTTCCCAATGGTTTGGCACGGACGGCCACCTCACCCAATGAAGCCCAAGCGTGCTGAATTTGGACAATTACGGTTAGGGCCAAAAATTTGCCAGGCACAGTTGCCAAGGGCACACTTGGCCGTTGTACTGTTCGAGACATTTGTCGGAAACTTACTCAGGATTGTGCAGTTGTTACACCAATGCTACAACGTGCACATATCATCGCCACTCCTGCCAATGTGCATGAAGTGTTGCGCACCCTCGGCGTACTGCAAATGCAACCAGTTGCGCCACCTACATTGCAAGCACCCATGCCCCCAAGTATTTCTTCAGATTCTTGTGCGCAAATAGTGCGGCCTGGCAACAATGTGCAAGAATACCAAAAGGCTTACAATGCTTCTACTGGTGACCATTGGTTTTGCTTGTGCCGGAAAAAGTTATCCACATCAGTGCGGCCCAGCAGTAGCATGTTTGAGCAACACTGCAAGACCAGCCAGCAACACTTGCGCTTCATGCAAGAGAATCGCCCCCTTCAACCACGGGAACGCACATTGTTCACTTTTATCCCAGCAAAATGGTCCAGTGGGAATCCCAGCCCACCATCGACTCCTACCATGCCTACAGCGACAAGCACCCCAATTACCGCACAATCCGTTGTGCCTGCAGAATTGCCACTCCCACCCCCACCTTGTCCGAAAGTGCTGCCATTTGGAATCAAAGGTGCAGACCATTTACGCCATGCATATCCACTACTACGCCACGGACATGAGAAGGCCTCACGGCGTCTAGTTGATGGCTTGGGCTTGGAATCGGTTGACCCGGCGTGTACAGGCGAAGGATCCTATGATTCCACGGGGTGCATTGCACCATGTTCCCCATGTGCTGGTGTGAGGGGAAGTGTTGTGCTGCATCGGTGGATGGTTGAGGCTAGAGAACCAAACAAGGGTGTACAACATTGGAGGTTAGGCTTGGAGGCTTTGTATATCTGGGCCAATGGTCACCGCTGTGAAAGGAGTCCCGTCAGTGAAAAAAGGGCTCGTAGCATTCATCAATGCCAACACTTGATGAACACATGTGCAGAATTGAAAGCATTGATCCTTGCGGTTGCAGATGATGATCGGCCGTTACGCGTGGCTCGGCTCATTGGTGCTGGACCTTCCCCTTCGGCTGTTATGGCAGACATGTCCAAGGCATTGAAAATCAGAACGTATACCGAGAAAGAGAAGGCTATTGCCGGATTAGCCGCTCTTGGTGTGGGTGGGTGTGAATTTTTGAAAGCTGCCAACCGCGGCGGCATCTTGCCATCATATGACACGGTTGTGGTGGACATGAAGTTCGAAGAGCCGTTGCGTCCGGGGATCGCCCCCACACAGACGTTCATTCTAAAGTGTCTCCCCAATCATTCGTTCCACTCTTATGGGATCTTCTTGTGGACGAGATGTCTTTGCAACCTCAGATTGGGGTGGTGAAATCGGGCCATGCGACCGGTACATGTAGAACGTGCACCTCAAGGGAGCATCGCTTGGTTGACCAAGAAACGGTGGACGAATTGGCTAACTTGCTTAACTCTAACTCTAATGTCCATTTCGCCGAGTATGCAACAGTGTGGTCGGTTGTTGCCTACCATGGTTCCCTTTACCGACCCATCCCGCTTTGGGTAGTTCCCACTTGCAACCGGAGGGCCAACGTGCCTGCGCGGTGTGTGACATGGACGTACAAGTGAGGAAAATGTTTCAACACATGGCATATCACATTGGTCGAGGGGAGATCAGAATTGCCGCGGCACCACCATGTAGTTTCTGTGGGAACACCGATGGGCGTTGCCACCTTGTACTGAACAAGGTGAAGACCGCCAAAGCGCATTTTCAGCCAACTGCTGCATCTTGTGCCCAAGGATGCTTTGTGAAGCATAATATGGCATCATTGTGTAAACTAGTTGTACACAACGAGCCA
Source organism: Eutreptiella sp. 'Long Island Sound 2002' (assembly GCA_964036045.1). NCBI lineage: Eukaryota > Euglenozoa > Euglenophyceae > Eutreptiales > Eutreptiaceae > Eutreptiella > Eutreptiella sp. 'Long Island Sound 2002'. The sequence goes on from OZ038381.1 coordinate 116,330,174, forward strand.
ATCAAGTGCCCCGCACCAAAATGTCCTAATTGGGTGTTCCGATACAACATGGAGCAGCACATGAAGGTGGATGAAGACCACTCTAACTTTGAAGCCTCTCCCTCGGAGCAAGAAGTGTTGCGGCTCTCCCCGGTTGAGCAACGCGCTTTGGAGGTAGGGGAAACCGCCAACAATGCAACCCAAAAGGTAGCACGTGCTGCCAAAAGGCAGAAGGGGGCAAAAACTAGCAACAAACTCCGCGGTGAGTCGAAATTGCAACGGGAGGCAGTGGCCAAAGCGGACCAGGCCAAAGAGGATGTATGCCGGCAACAGGCGTTGCGCCTAGCCGACCAAGACGCCGAGCAAGCTATGGCAACCCAAGACATGGCTCATCTTGATTATGATCCACACAGTGGATCCGAGGCCTCAAATTTTGATGAGGAGAAAGTGGGCAGTAGTCCGGGTGCCTCTGATGCCTCAAACTCGGACTCCTCCAACTCAAGCTCCAGCACTTCCTCATCATCTAGCTCCTCATCCAGCTCTAGTGCTGCAGCGGTAAATGCTGGCACTCCAAAGAAAAAGCGCACCACAAAGAAGGCCTACCCGGCTAAATGTAAGCCTTCCGTTGAAGATAAAGCTCGAAAGAAGACAAAGGCCATATAATTTGGAAGGGATTCCCACTGAAGTCTTGTGAGCTAATTTGGATCTCCATTGTGTGAACCGGCTTGGATCTCCATTGTGTGAACCGGCTTGGATCTCCATTGTGTGAACCGGCTTTGGATCTCCATTGTGTGGACCGCCTTGAACCGCCATCGTGTGAACCGGCTGGAACCTCCATTGTGTGAACCGGCTTTGGATCTCCATGGCTTGGATCTCCATTGTGTGAACCGGCTTGGACCTCCATTGTGTGAACCGGGTTGGATCTCCATTGTGTGAACCAGCTTGGATCTGCATTGTGTGAACCGTCTTTGGATCTCCATTGTGTGAACCGGCTTGGATCTCCATTGTGTGAACCGGCTTGGATCTCCATTGTGTGGCCCGGCTTGGATCTCCAAGGCAAGTCATTGTGGGGCAGGTGCCATACCTTGGCACCACGGCTGTGAAGTGTCCATGGTTTGATGATGTGAAGTGAAACGGCCGGGTGGAAAGATGGGCGTCGTGGGGTCCACAATGGATATGGGGCACCCGTTGAACGGCCAGGACGAGCCATCGGAACCACGCGGGGTCCATCACCTAGCACTGTAAGGCAATGGACATGTACACAGTGGCAAGGAAACTGGAACGGCCGGGTGGGAAGATTGACGTCGTAGGGTCCACAGTAGACTTGGAGCACCTACTGAACGGCCATGACGGGCGATTGTACCCACGCGGGGTCCACCGGTTGCTTGCCCGGGTTCTCGCCCCATGCAATGTGCATGGGGACTCTTACCGCCGACAAGAGGCCAGGGTGGGGCACTGCGACACGATGCGTAGCCGGGAGTACTCGGGGGTCTTTGTGCCCTTAAACATAAATACCACCTGTGTCGGTAATGCATGTTGTTTGCTGGTTCGTGCCATTGTGCTGCGAAGATGCCATGGAGAAGGGGCCACCGACGGCTTCATGTTGCAAATGGCATGCTGGACATGGGCTAGTACCCCAAATAGCCAAATAGAGGAATGCCGACGACTAGCAAAGGCATATTATGTGGTGGGAACACCTTGATTATGTGTGGTACGTGCGACATGGGAAGAAAAAGTTTTTTCTGTAGGACCCACTTTTTTCCGTACCCCCTAGGGGGGGGTCACCCCCCGAAAAAAAATATCCCACCCGGTATCAAAAATTTTCTTCTTCCCCCCCCCCAGGGGTACACAAATTCCAAAGAAAAAACAGCAAACCTTTGGGCATCTGAGCCCCCTTTCTAGGTCTCCCGGCTCCAAGCTCCTCTTAGGATGCAATGTTCGCCAACATTGCACGACACACAGGGCCAACAACATCAGGACACTGCGCTTTATTTTTAATTTGAGCTCATGGAACTTGTTCGCCTATAGAAAACCTGCGACAGTTGCACATCCGACCCGGAAGCGGCCTTTTCACTGTGTGTTGTTGTAGACCTCTCTCCACCTCAGGAATGTTGTGCCGTAAGGCTACTGATGTTCATTTGTCCCAATCCATGTCAGATATCTGACAAGGCCCCTCAGAGCTATGGGCACATCCGAAGCATACGTCTCTGCACAGCCTCAGGCAGGGGGCCACAAGTACCAACGCAGCCATCTTCACGCCGGGCACAGGGCCATGCGCAGGGGGACACTTGCATGAGCACATGATACTTGCCATGTGCATCATGGCTGAACAGCTTCACTTCCAGTGCCCCGGTGCACTCTGATCTCCCAATCAAAATCCTTTGGCTGGTCCCTGCGCCTATGTCACTCCCGTCGCCCGCGTCGCATGTCGTCCCCACAGGCCTTTCTCACACGGCGCGGCCTAAGCCAAGACAAATGGTGGGTGTATCTTGCAGACAATTTCCCAAAGCAGTTCGTCGTGGATGGGGCGTGGAATGTGTACCTCGCTGATGTGGATGGGGTCACAATCCTGCAGGACCGCATGCTCATGCGGGGGGGCAAGAAGTGCCCCCACCCCCGCGCGTGCTTCGACGATGTAGGGCAGACTGCTCCTGCCGTCCCAGAGGCGGTGTGCCTGCATGGCCGCTGCACGGGGGAGTCTCGCAAGGCCATGGTGTACATGATGGGGGACCGCCTGTTGCGGCTGCTGGTGCCTGCGGCCCCGCAGCTGGCGCCAGTGCTGGCGGCCACCCTTAAGCCCGATCCAACGCAGCGGCCCTCCTCCATGGAAGTGGAGCAGTGGGTGCGGCGGCTTGCGAATGCCACAGTGTGCTGAGCGGACGGGCAAAGAGGACAGCGGATCAGGTCTGAACCGGCTACCGCCCATTGGCAGTGAGTGAGAGCCACTGCCGACCTTGTCCCGTTTGTGGGTAGTGTAGCGACCGCCGAGGGCTCCCAGTCCTTTCGGATGGCACATGGGGATCCCGTTGTGGCTCAGGGATTGGCGCACAACCTACTGCTGGCGCCCGCCCTCCACTGTCGGACAAGGGTTCATGGGTTTGGACTTCCAGCTCTCGTCACCATTTTTGACGGCCCCACGGTCTGATCCCCCTCGGCATACACCCAATCCTCTGCCAAAAACTGCCCCCCGCTTCTGCCGTTGGATCCCGCCCCCCTCCTTCCCCCCCACCACCATCAACGGGCGAAATGGGCATGTGGTCACGAGGACGAGTGAAGGCGACGCCCCCCCCTACCCCCCGCTGCGGAGCATAGGGTCCAGGACAACCCAAGTGCACCGTACCTTTTGCAGTACGTCTTGGAGCTTAGATCACACTGAAGGCCATGTGAAGGCAGGCGCGGCTGGAGCAAAGCGGCGGGTCCACACTTGCTCTTCCGAGGCCCCCCGTGCAGTCCCGTGGTGCTAATGAATGGCACGACATCCTCAAGGAGTCCGGAGGCTTCGGGTTGGGCTATGCGATGGCGCCTCCAGAATGTCGCCTGTGGCAATGGGCCTGGTCTGCTCGCGCAAATGTATGTGGGGCTGCAGTACCGGGCGTTTGCCCCCTCTCGTCCATCCTCCACCAGTCGACAGGAGGCCGGCCAAAAGGCGCCGGTTGGGCTGGGCCGTGCAGAATCATTTCGCCCGTCTTTTGCATGTGCAGATGTTCATGCCCATGGCCTCCCATGAGGGCCCACTCAAAGAACTGGGGGCGGGAGGGGGTCCGAGACAGCCCGAAGACAATGGCCTGGGGCTGAAGAGACCGGCCGATCAGAGGGGCTGAGACATTATGAACCGAACGGCAATGGGGGGTCGCCATGATCCATCCACAATGGACGTCACGTGGTGTGCAGCTGTGCAGCACCGAAGGGGACCCCTTCCGAGGGAATGAAAGGGCGGATGGATTGGCCATCAAAGTTCCCCCCTCCTACAGCGTCAGATCCGAGTGCAGCCTGTGGTTGAGGCACAGGACGGCCCAAAGGACGAAAGTTGAGATGTTCCAAAGAGAACTCACGCCATCGGAGACTGGTTCGGAAGAGATGTTGGCCCTAAGATACCTTGTTACCGCGCTACAGAGGGAGCCTAGGGACTGCGACGTGTTCCAGCAATGCTACCTTGCACAGCAGATGGGGAATGCTGAGCGTGTGCATTTTGAGCTGCGAACAAGCACAGCGACCTGACCTGATGACACTTACCTTCCTGGTCAAACAATGGACTTGCATACACCCCATGAGTCCGACCCCATGAGTCCCACCGATCACTCAGGGAAGGATGGAAACAACCATTCACCCAGGCCACACGCTCGGATTGAATACACCGGGGGGGGCAATTTTTTGCATGAATTTTTTTCGTACCTCCCCCTCCCTCCGGGGTTGGCCCCCCCATAAAATTTACCAACCCTTGTAGGAATTTTTTTCGCAAGGAGGATTTTTTTTATCATGAGCTACATGAACGTACATATAACAATCACTTGCTACATTGTACGCAATTGGCACCTCAACTACTGCTTAGGTAACAGTAATTGGTTGCGAAGTTGATTTCTTTTGCATGCTTGGATGGTTGCAGCGAGCTGCAAACGATAGGCGGGGATAAGACAAATGAGGGAAAGAAAGAGCGAATTAGGCTAGTGCACGGTGAGGGAGGGAGAAGAAAGGGTGAGAGGGAGAAGGTCGAGTTAATAATAATACACGAAAAGGTTTGGGTTCCGTTGTATCTTTACTTGCTATTGCTTCTTGCAAACCCTTTAGATGTCCTCGGCGACCAACATCGCATGGGGCCAACATGATGCCCACAAGGTGTTGATGTGGTGAGCACTTATCAATTTTGGCCGCACTTGACACACAACCCTATTAGTTGCATTGGGGCAAGGAGCATCGCACACACATTTTCCCCATTGCCGGCCAACACAGCTTGTTGCTGGTTTATCCCCAGCGGCCGCTAATCGCTTCTCTAGCTTCCCACCCAGGGGACCGACCAGGGGATAATTAGCAACAAGCTGCTTTGGCCGGCAATGGGGGACTGCCTAATGCCACTCGAAACGCAAAACGACTCGAAATGGCCGTACAGGACCGGGCACCCCGTCTGGCAAGCAAAACGTTGGCAAGCCACACAAGGTTGGTAGGATGTGGGGCTACAGCACGGTTAAACGATGTGCGTGCGGTGCAACGATAAACATGCAGCTCACAATACGCGTTTTGTAATAAGGTAAAACCGCAAGAGAAATTTTTTTTTGCGTTCTGCGCGTAAGAACGGCGTACCCCCCGACTGCACATAACAGCTACCATATCCTTAGATGCCGCCTCACTGGCGGGGCTACGGGATGTCATCAAACTCGAGTTGCCATCAGCTTTATCGCCGACAGCAGCAAAGGCGCCCCAGCAGGCCCGTGCATTGGAGCGGGAAGGAGAGCTAAAAGAGATTATCAAGCAGCTCAAGGACACCATCAAGGACCTATGAGCGGAGCTAGTTGCAGTCAGATCTAGCAAGCAGGATGGAGAGCTGGCGTCCAAGCCTTTGCTCTCCTCTCGGTCCACGCACTCGGTTGCTTAGAAAGCATCGTATGCCGCCGTGCTAAAATCTCTTACCAAACCAGGGAAGAGTCATATCCTCGTTTAGAGCGTACCACAACAAGAGGAACCAATGCAGCCGGTGGCAGTGGAAGTGGCCAAGCTGCTACAGGTCTATGCTTGTACAGTGGTGGACGCGTCGACTTCAAGGACGATGGCAAGAAAGCCTTGGGCTCGAAACAAATAGCAGCGGGCCAAAAAGTGGCCGACTGGCCTGTGACAGATAATGGGGACATTTTCAAAAGTGTTCCCCTGCTCGGCCAGTCCATACACGATGCCCACTCGACAACCATGCAAGCCATGGACAATCATACATCTGTGGAAGGTATCACAGCATTAGTCTTGGCAAACTCGGGTACCAAGAAGGATGTGTCTATCTCCGGGATTCTGGGGTCGCTGGGCCGCAGCCGGGATAGCTTGCGAGCAGGCACGTGCCACACGACCATCTGTCTAATCACATAGCGCTTTCAACGGATGACCAACGAAGCTAGCACCACGGTCAGTCCCTGGGGCACATGCTCCTCGTGCATGTGTGCACAAAGAGCCAGAAGGCGCGGACGGCAATGACCCCTTCCGCACGACAAGCTGGCAGTGCATGTTGTGTGCATGCTAGATGTCTCACTACTACGCGACGGTGGAGAGGCGACAACGAAGTTTGCCACTTGGGCGAAGACCACGTGCTGGCAAGCCACGAGGTCCCTGCTCCAACCGAAGCCCCCCCCCCCCCTATGGTGGTCGAGAAGCGGGGAACAAAATTCTAGGCCACAATGACTTTCCCCTACCCCTTTGTCCAGGAAATACGGAAACAAAGTAAATGCAGAGGGGGGATGGAATACGGATTATTTTTTAGCAAGGACGTCGACCTAGCAGGTCTCAAGGCGCACATGTGCTGGCTGAAGCTCCTAGAGGGCGCAGTGAGGCCCATCTCCAAGAAACATCAAAAGTTGAAGGACACGCCACACAACCCTTAACCGGGGAATTTAGGGAATCCTCGATCTGCTTTTCCTCGTCACCGGGTAGTGCAGGCCACATGATTCTAACTGATGCGAACTTTGACCTTGACAAACTCCACGCCATTCTCCCAGCCCCTCCTACGGACATTGGCCTAGCTAACAGCCGGCTGCGCAATACGCCCATGCTCAGCTCCTATACCCATGCCAATGGAGGCACTTCCCGCATCGATGCGCTAGTGACGGACCAAGCACACGCAGGCACCATCACCTCGGTAAAGGAGGTCCCACATCACGGCCTATTGGGACACAATACCGTCCATTACAGTTCAACATGGATGGCTTTTTGCAAAAGGTGGTCAAACACCGCAAACAGTCCCCCTTTTGCCTCACTCTGCGAGAGCACAGTGATGTCATAGACATCTACAACATCCTAGAGTAGAACCTGCTGATTCCATTGCCGGTGAAACAGTGACTTCCTTAGTGCCCGGATTTTGCCCTCAAGACCCAGATGAGCTAGAGGAAGCATAGAATGACCCTACAAAAAGCAAGCGCCGAGAAGGTGATGCGAATGAGGGTGAAGATGCAGTAGAGGAAGTTCTTCCCGGTGAGAATGCAGAGATGGTCACCCCATCGCCAAACTAAGCCTTGGAAACCGTGGATCCGAACGATGCTCTTGTGTCAACCTCATGTGAGGCACCGATTGGGTCACAGAATATGCCAGTACTAGATGATGATGACGACGACGATGATAGAATCGGAGAAGGCATTGCAAATGAGATGGTTGGCAAGATGCTTAAAGGCACTCCAATCAAACCGACAATAGACATGATATCTCTGGACATGTTTGATTGGGATATGCATGCACAATATGGGCAATGTGGCAAGATTGATCCGGAACACGTCAGCGACCTCACCCTTGCCATGTATAATGGACAAGACCCTTGGACCAGTGGACTGTTTGCTGAAGGACCATGGAAGTATGTCTGGCACTTTCTTTTTGTGTGAGACGTCTGGGATGGAGGTTTCATCGTTACTTTGTGTCAAACACCTGACATGACAGTCACTGTCGCTGCCTTTTCTTCCAGCTGGACGGTACTGGGAGGCCAGCATTCTTCCGCTAGCAGTCTACGAATGCAGAAACACCCGATCAATGAGCCGCATTAGAATCCCGATGAGCTTCAACATCGCTATAAACACGTCCTTGGGCGTATCTTGCCAATGGACAGTAGCTTGGAGGACTGTCAAGCTGGAGCAGGGGCCCATCAACATTCCCAACACAACACAAAGGAGCAGACTGTTGTGGATCTGGTGGGGCATTTGAATGGTGTGTGTCGAAAACGAAAGCAAGAGCATGGGTCTGCTTTTTTGTCAACGAACGAGCTGTTTGTAGCGATGCTCCGCAGCGGTTGGTCAATTGCGATGCCACGTACACCACTTGGGGCAAGGAAGAAAAGAGTGCGCGGCACTGCACATGTTGACAAATGGGACGCCGCAGATATCAAAATCTTGGTGTGTGTGCCACTGACCTAGTGTTTGCTGATGTTAGACGTCGGACAGAATATGTGTGTCACCATTTGATGTCAGACATATGGCATGATCCATTCTTCACAGAACCGAGAGGCTAACAGGACATTTCGACCACCTGCCCATTTTGTTACCTGCACTTGTGCGTCCGAGACCTTCCTCATGAATTTCAAGACCTTCAACAAATCCACCGACGCTGTATGAATTGCTGGATTCAGAGACCATGCCAGCATTTTTCCGCCGAATTGCTGCATGGAGTTTGTCAGCTGGATGGATGTAGTGGGAGCTGCAAGCAACAATGAAGTGAATGCAAAGATGAAGTGAATCAAGACACTCAGATTTGCAAAATACCATGTGCTGCACCCCAAAAACAAAGTCCTTGCTTACAAAAGTATGCATGTACAAGTTGTGTATATGTTGTTTGATCTCATGTCATACGTCTGACATAAACATGTGCTTCTATGAGGTGTGTGACATTTGATTCTTTTGTGTGAGAGACACTCGATACCCGTGTCGCCTTGGCCCAAAAGCATGACATGAAGACTTTGGCAATCGGGTGTACTGGCGCCCAAGCTTATAATCAAATGAGGCGCAATAGTGTCTTCCCACCCCTGACTAAGGTGCTGCTGTTAGTCATCCGGCTTCAAAGCTGCTCGCCAAGAACTCATGGGAAGCAGTACAAGGAAGCTTGCAGTTGCCGCATTTAGCAACAAGACAAACAACGATTGGGACTCGATATTCATCCTCGATTATGTTGGCGGACACAACAAGCAGCTTCTTGTTCACACACACCTCAAGAGCCTGGTTGACGAGCGGGACAAATTGCATGCCCTCGTGATAGAGATGGATGCCCCTGAGCTTTTATATTGGCTGGTGGCCTTTATCTGTGAGAGGAACGCTCCTGTGGTGATGTTCGTTTTCCAATAATATGTAAGGAAAGCTGCTCAACAACTGCAGGACTATGCCAATGATGTGGTGGTTGCCTATGGTATGTTTTTGCCTCCGAAGGCAGAGAGGAAAATCTTGCAATCCGCACTCAACGCGGATGACAAACCCTTTAGCGGCCCATTTGCGTATGGTGTTACGTCTCGCATATTGAACACTGTTCAGGTCCCCTACTAGATTTCACAAAGGGCTGCCGGCTTCCGCACCCAACGTCCGTGACACAACGACTGCCATGCGGAATGTAGAGGGCTGTCTTTAGCCCACCATCAGGAGTCACTTCACCCAGTGGTTCAATACCCATCTTGTCCAAGAGAAACGTTACCATAGAGTTACCGTGTGGCTTTAGTGCTCCATTACATGCCACGTTTCCAAGTGGCTGTGTGTGCTTCTGGGGCTCTTGTGCAATGTGATGCGCAGCACCTAGTGAATGAGGTGGATCATGACATTGACCACCTGTGTACAAGCGATCCACCTCATTTTGGTCAGGAACATCGTCTCCTGCAGTAGTGTATGACACTCACATCCGCGCCTGTGGTGGCCCCACCAACTGCTGAGTAATAGGCCGAGGAGAAGCGGAGGATCAATGAAATGAAGGAGCAAGCCAAGAAGGGGAAGGCACCTAATACTGAAGATCCCGACTGGGAACCGGAGGTCAAGAGCCAAAAGGTTGCAGGCAGCCGTGTCTCTGCAAGGACCATGGATGAGAGGGCAAAGGATCGGGCAGCAAAAGAGGCAACGCACGCTGCAGAGACCAGTGCCGTAGCAAGGGCAGCTGCACAAACTGCTACTAACGCCAAAAAGCAAGCCGCAGCACTCCAGCAGCAAGATGCAGCAAGTGCCCTTGCTGGGCCTGTGAGCCCATCATCTGGTGCAAATTCCACACCCCCCACCAAGGGCAAGAGCAAGGGAACACCTGCGAAGGCTGTACCTCCGTCACCTAGTTCAGGTGAAACTGCTTCTCGAAGCCGGGCAGGCCGAAGTAGTGCACGGGCTTCGGACATCCCCAAGGCAAAGCCCAAGAAGAGTCCCGTACCCAGCAAAGGGATGGCAGCATTGAGCAGGAGCACCTTGGACGACTTGCCTTGACTGCGTTTGTCTTCCGTTGCCTACCATGTTAGCAGTGTGACATAACTGTGGGGTGTCTATGTTAGCTGTATGACACAAAGATGGGTGAGTGCCTATCAGGTGTCTACCATCGGATGTCTTGCATGTGTTTGCTACATGTGCCTGTATGCATGTGTGTGATGTGCGTGCCCGTGCTTGCATGTGCAAGTTGCACGTGCATCGTGCACATGCTCCATCCTGCACCACCCAATGTTCTTGCCATGGCCTCTCTTCTTCTGCGTCCTTTGTCATCCCGATTGTGTCACCCAGCGCACAGACTCACGGACAGACCCTTCAGCCCTTCCCGCCTGTTGTTTGCCAACACCAGGCCAAGAGCGGCAGCCATGGGCCTCAACAACAACAGCAACCGCGCAAGCGGAAGAGGACCCACACCCGATTGGCGGAGTGGCAGGCGAAGCTCAATGTGAAGCGGATCAAGCGTCAACAAGAGTATTTCGAGAAGTGACCCAGGGGGCGTCTAGGTCATCAAGATGTCAAGAAGCGGCTGTGCGGACGGGCATTCAGGCTGAGAATGAAGATCAAGATGGAGGGGGCAGAGGCGGATGCGTTTCTGGCAGCAACTGCAGACGACCTGTGCAACAGGCTCAAGACGACGTGGGACTAGCACCGCGATCCCAAGGGGGAGATTTGAAAAAAGACTAGCCAAAACCATGCCTGTCACCTGCAAGCGGACATCACTGCCCGGTACCACAACAGCCGACAAAATAAGATCTTCATGTCCTTGAGCAAAGAACAAGGAAACCCCAAGTTCCTTGTGTACCTGTGGATCCATGGCCCGGCCGATCTGGTTGATTATGTTGCTCAGATGTTCGATACTTGACAAGCTTTGTGACCTAATGTGATCTGCTGACCATTTTCATTGTTGTATTGTGTTGTCTTGTGTCAGGTGTCTGACGTGAAAAAAGTATTCCGAATGCATGTCCGCATTGGACGTGCATGGCTGCATGCTTGTGTCTGGTGTGCATTGCTTTTTTTTTGTTTTAGCTTTTTTGCTTGTTTGACAATTGGACCTCCTGTAGTGCTTTGGGAAGACGGTTACAAGAATATGATCATAGTGAATCCTTCCCATTGTTGCACTAGTAAATTGGACAAAGTTGCTCGTGCCTTCAAGGTGGCCTAGAATAGAAAATACTCAAACATACAACTAATCCTTAGCAAGGTGAACCCTACCTTGGTTTCTAACATGCGTTCAAGGTGGGCTAGAACAGCCAATACTCAAACATACTAATACTCCATAGAACCTTGGTTTCTAATTGGCCAAAATTTATTCCAATCATTGTGGCATGCTTTGCACAAATTGTATTGTAGCCCCAGCACAGTGTGTTGCCTTTATTCCATTGTGGTCGCTCACTCAATTTCTCGATATCAACTGGTTGTGGCATTCATCCACAGGTACAAAGTGTGGGCGAACTGTATAACCTTCCTCCAAGTCATGCGCATATCAGGTTGTTGGGCACAACACAATGCCGTTGTCCCTTATCCATGCACTCGACTTCCGAGTATTTGGTGGTTGGGCTGTATAATTCCTATTCTAGTACATTGTCTCTCCTCCTTATACAAACTAGGAACATACTCCCCTTGCTCAAGTGCAAGGGTGGTGGTGCTAGCAGGATGACATGCTGCGACTAAGCAGTGTTGCGCACAAGCGCCTCTCAAACTCTTGTCTATGATTGTAAGTGAGGCAATGTTCACAGAATCCGTGCGTGTTCAGGTTATGCCTCAGCCCGCACAGTGGATGGAACCTGTCCATTCTTGGTGTGTTGGATGCCCCTTACCTAGGCGCATGTAGGAGTACAGGTCACATGGGGCCTAGCGAATCATAGTGGAGGTTGAGACATGGGGCTAGTGAAGCGTCGGAGTCAGCATCGTGGTGTTTGCTATTGCAAGGATTCAATGACTTATTGTTTGCATACGTGCTTGTGAAACCCGGACGGGCGCAAGACTCAATACTGAAGTGCAATCTATTTGCATGAGGTTTAGTATCCAAACTAAGGATGGCACTCCCTCGGATGAGGTGTGCCAGGGCCCATGGGCAAAATGAGTGACATTGTTGGTGTCTCCAGTGCATGAGGGTCACTTGTTGTTGCGTCTAAGGGGCAGATGATTTACGAGAGGGGCAGAAGCAAATGCTGAACCCTGAAGATGTTGACATTCAGGTCACGCAATTGGGATGTTTCTTTAGCTGTCAAGATGGAGCAACTTCCATGATGGTTGCCTTCTGATGCCAATGTCTACACTTGCAGGGAGCCACATTCTATTTGTTGAATCAGCAGGGTTGATCTGGTCAAAATTGGATTTTGGCCAAACCAGTTGCCACCTTCTATGGACCTTGGTGCCCCGCTCCTCCCTAGTGCTGAAATGCAAAAAAACTCAAGTGGCAGGTCCGAACTGGGCCGGCTCTACCAGAGGTTCCATAGGGAGGTCTCTGATTATTCAACCAGTTTGCCAGATGAGCTGCTGGAGGTAGCTGGTAAATAGGCACAAAGAGGCTGGCGATCATACTCACAAGATCCTGATATGAGGCCAAACAGTATGTCGTTCGTGTTGACTTTTCCTCACTTCACTTCATCGAACATGCCTGGGGAGTGCGGGCTGCACTGGGGTGCCAGTGCATCAAGTAGTGCGATGTAACATCAAGTGATATAATGACATCACGTGTGTTGGTGTTTTGTAGAGGGGGGACCTGAGGCCCGTTCAAAGCCCAGCTCTTCGCAGCACAACCGCAGATTGGAAAGGTGTGGAACCACAACCTTGCTCCGGCCATTCCTGCCTCATAACGCCCTAGGTTTCAGAGTATTATGTCCCACATTCACAAGCAGCAGTGCAACCATTGCTCAAGCATTCTTGTTCGAATCATTCTCTGCGCACTCTGGAGGTTGCCTTGCTGCCTCTTGTGTTTTGATTGTGCACTGCAGGGTCAAGGCACATATCCAGGTTAAATGTTGGCTGCAGCCACCGTGACGTCACTCATTTTGGCAGCTCCAGCTTCTGCCCGATTCCGTACACTTGTCAGGCCTGTTTTTGTGTGCCACGACGCGGCAGTAATGGCCGCCAACGCCGTTGAGCTCCCGCAACTCAAACCTGGACTTGAGCTGCCGGATGTTCCGTTACACTGACAAGAAAGACCTCAGCTGCACATCAATGCCCGGGAAGCAGGGCCCGTGTGCCCAGCCACTTTTCATAATGCATTGCAGTGGCGTCCCACAGTGGCCAGCAACGTCGCTGGACATGGCAGGGACCCCAGGGATCCTGATTCGGATGCCTACCAACACAACAACCTCAATAGCAGCCTGAATCGGCGCAGGCAACATCACCAACACCTCCACCACCACCATCGAACCCTGCAGCAGCAGAGGGCTCAGCAATATCAAGGATACCGAGGCCCAACATCGCACTTAAATGTGCAAATTACCAACCTGAACCACCAGCAGCACCATCACCATTACCACCACCTCGGCCGTCATCAGCGCCAGCACCAGCACCAGCACCAACATCATCAGCACTGCATCACGCCCACCCCTGTACCATCATGTAACCCCCTATCGGGTACCATGTCCGACACAGCAGTGCCCAAACCCGCTGCCAATGCGTCGAGGGAGATATCTGCGTCGGACATGTTCATCCCGTTCCAGACACAACGCAGCCGGCACCCTAAGAAAAAACCACTCTTCCCCTTCTACTGCGGAACCTGTGGGAGGCACTTCCGGTCGCAGCAGAGCCTGGAGGAGCATTTGCGGCAGCACCGACCGTGCACGTGGCCCGGCTGTAACCACTTATGCATCGGCGACGAGAAGCTGCAGCGACATTTGGAGCTTCATGTCATGTGCGACGGCTTCACGAGCATCGACGCCAAGAAATACGTGGCGCGGCGCCGCCAGTGCTTCCCGCGCGCATCCGCTGCGCCAGCAGTCGTGAAGAAGGATGAGGAGGACGTCCTTTCGAGGGCGCAAGAGGTCATGCGGTCGCTTGGGGCTACGATTGACACTGGCATCCCCCAAGGCCTTTCCACTGGTGTGGACGGCGCAGGACACACAGCTGCTCCTGTCGGTCACTTGTGCCCTTGGGTGGCGGGTTGTGGTCTAGTTTTGGTTGCGCGTCTTGTTACGTCTTCCGGGGGGGGGGGGGGGCTGGGCGCTCCGTCAACGACAGTTCCTTTCCTCTCTTCCTTTTCAAGGGGCCATGCCTGAGGCGCTGTGCACTGCTCGTCCCGGAAGTGTGAGTGGCATACCTTGTTCCTCTGACCAGTGTTCGTGTTCTTCTGTGCGTCCCTGCATGTGAAGTGTCGCGGGTTCCTCTTGCCACCCGTACCCTTGTCCAGCTCTTGCCTTGAGCAGCCTGTCAAAGGTCGCCCACATTTTTCCAATTTCTGGCGAAGGTTTTGTGAGTTTTTGTGCCAAAAATCCAGCCCCCAAAGTCCCCCCCCCCCTGTGGTGGTCCTGGTATCATGTTGTGGGACATGGGGTGTATTGGTCGACGCGTGCAGCAGTGCCCCATTCCCCACTGTACGCCTGCGTACTGTGTGGCACAATACACAGGGCATGCGGTGCAGCATGGTACACCTGCGTTTTCTGCGGCAGGCATGCCTGTGGGATGGACATCCCCTCATCGCTTCTGTCATGTGTGCCATCACAAGAGTCCGCAGAACAACTTGCTAACGATTGAGAACATTGCCTCTGTTCCACCAACTGACCTCTTCTGCCCAGACAGCCTTGTCCCTTTCCCCATAGATTTGCACGGCATCAACATATTGAAGACGAAGAGGGGGTGGGGCATTCTGTTCAGTATCAACTTTGTACAATGATGCCCCAAAAGTTTGGTCGCAAGCATTTATGGCTTTTTGTCTTTGAGATTTTTACCGATCTTTTCAACGTCCCCCGGTTTTTTACAGCGCTTTTCAGAAACTGCTCTTCTTCATTCGAACATTTTGAGGATCGAGACGAGTTTTCGTTGCTCAAGTTATGTGCACAACAACTTGCACAGACACCTATCATGAAGCGGAGGAATACCTCCATGAAAAAACGGCGCAAATCAACCAATTCAAAGGTTTTTGCTGGCACTTCTTCAATTTTTTTTTCTGGTCCGCCCTACGGTAAAGGGAGTGTATTGCACGCTGTGTGCGCGCTGTGCACAAAGTTTGTACATGACCATACGCAAACTGCATAGTAGTGCCTAGTATCAATAACAATGAGCCTTGTTTTGCATTTGTATGACTTGCCTGCATGCCCTCATTTCTAGTGCATATGTGTGTTGTTGTGCATGTCACTCAAAAAGGGTACCTGATTTGGTGCTGTGGTGATACATTCGGGTACCCTGTTCGGGGGCCTCCACTATTCTGCCGTCTCTCAGAACTTCATGTCCACATCAATGGAAAGAGAGTACCGGGTGCGGTCTCCTTCACCGCCACCCTCTCCCAGCCGGCCGGACCGTAGTCTCCTCGCATCGCCAGAGGCTAAGCGGCGTGATCCCCCGCCATTGCGGCGGTCGAATACACCGTCTATGTTGGCGTCACAACCACGCACGGCAAGGTGGCCGGCATGGTCCCCCTCTGCTTTGACCGCCGGTAGTCCATCTCTACCGCGCAGCGCACGTCACGCTCGCGGTCGGCATCGGGGTCGGGACGTTCATGCTCACGGGCAAATCGCCTTCACGCTCAACATTAAAGCCGAGGCCCAAAAGAGCGCACGCTCTGAAGACTAAGATGAGCGCAACACTATCGCTCAACCAATTTGCCCTTCTATGGTATTGGAAGGTCATTTGAGACATTTGGATAGGTTCCGCCCGTGCCCGTGGGTTATGCTGAAACATCAAGTTGTGCAACATTGTGGGGGTGTAGTTTGGTCCACAGAGGCAAGAATATTGTCAATGGTAGCAAAAATCCCCAACTTCCCTGCAAATGCACAAACACCCCCCATGTTTGTTACACTGGGCGCGTTACCCGGTTTAGCTTTTCTGGTTCACACCCCCCCCCCCACTAGACACCAGGTGCACTACACAGTAACTGGCCTTTCATTGCATTCTCCAACGGTAGCATTTTTGAAGCCCCATTCCCAGGACCAAGGTGGTTTTACGAGTACACCGTGACTGGTCTAGTCATGGGATTCAGGCGTCCGGACTCTTGAAAGGACATCCCGGATTGTTGTCCAAAACTGGGGACCATCAATAGTCAGTAGGTCCTCAATGAGATCAACTACCCCCAACCGAGGGACACATACCCGGGGGCAGGACGTGGTACATTATGTCGCAGGATCGGCTCGTTTGCTCGTGTGCCTTTGTGGGACCCCGAAAGGCACCGCAATTGACACCACATCACTTGTCACCGGGTGACAACACAACCCGCCTCCCATTTTATGGTGGGCATCACGGGCGAAAATGGAGAGAGATGCTCACAAAGTGGGGACTAGGATGGAATACCCGCCATGAATCCCATGTCGGGACAACTACCTTTGCGAAATTGTGTGCGCAGCACATGCGAACAAAGGTAATCATGTTTTCAATGCCGTGAAGCCCGCTGCGTCCAGTGCCTTCGATCTCTCTGGTGGTGCCTTGATTTACCCCCCCCCCCCCTCGCCAAACAATCTGCTCCGAAGAAGGCAGGGTGATGTACCCACTTGTGATGGACCATGGGACCGTGTTCGCCTCATGCTTGGATGGACCAGAGCAGCTTGGCCGCCACGCAAGATGAGGGAGAGGATGAAGGTAGAAGGGTGTGCGTTGTTTTGTCACAAGTGCTCCACTGGCACAGTTTGTGGGGAGTGTAAGGGGCACTATTGTTATTGAAAGTATTGACACCCACACTTGTGGGAATAATATTATTTGTCAAGCACATGCTGAGTGACATTTTGTGCAGTTGAATTCTCATATTTCGGCTTATGCAACATGCTTTGCAGGGGGAAGGTTTGTGTTCCATTGCGGTCTACTTGGGGGACTTCCCTAGGTGAGGATAAACTTGGGGCTAGAGCCAGGAGACTTAATACAAAGGTAGCGTGCCAGGCACGCGCTGGGCAAACAGTCCCCCAATTGTCCCAAGAAGAGAGTCAGGATGTGAGCAGCCCCTGAGCCCGACATTGATTATCCTCCTACACCACAATCCGTTGAAGTGCGGCACGTCGACATTTCCAGTGCACATCCTTTTCGATATGATTTGGCAGTGACTGTTGGTAGTGGCATTGGGCGACCCGTGGCTGGGGGTGACCTCTGGGAAGGACCCTTAGCGCAGTAGCCGAAGTGGGCGGGGTTGAGTGTGCCGACTGGCCCCAGCAATTGTACCCGGTGGGGCCGCTGGAACTGAGATGGGGCACCGACACCGATGCCATGCTGTCAGAGGGCGAACCTTCGAATTGATGCGTTCGCAGTAGGCGACCCGGGGCAGTGACCCGCCAGTCAGTTCGCGCGAGGCGCCCCTGGCCCTGCACCATTTGGTCATCCCCTGGCACTTCAGGTAAACACGCACGATTTCATTTGCGGTTTGATGACAATGAAGACGAAAGCGATGGGTCTGCAGAATCTGATGAAAGCTCCCCAGGTGTCCGTCCACCGCCACATTTGTGCTTCTTGGCTGACAGGGAAAAGGCTCTGATCTCACATCGCATGCTGGACATGGGACGTCCCACTGCATTCTATGGTCCTGGTCTTACGACTATCATTCAATGCCTCTGGGACATTCTCTTTGCCAATCCCATTCCTGTTACAGAGTGTGATGCTGCTGTCGATAGCGTTGCTGCACTTATGTCTGCTGCCAAAACGGGCCTCGGCACAGTTGGGAGCAGTATCAACAAGGCCAGGAACTGAACCAGGATGACCGTGGGAAGTAGCAGTAGAGCCACTATCTGGCGCAGCATTGAGGTTCACCAAAGCAGCATTGGGGGCAGCATCTTCTACTGCCTGTGACACACCGCGCTCTAGGGTGCCCCCCCCCACCCCTGCGCTTGCTTGTCCAAGCGCGGGACCCAGTCTGACCGTCGTTTTCCTGGCCTTTTCTGACCGTGGTCAGAAATGTAACTTGACGCAGTTGTGCTCCGGTTGTACAGAGAAAAGGGGGCTGAATCACGCTTGTGGTAGTTCCTCCTGCTCATACCAATATTCTGCTGGCAACTGCAACCCAATGCTGTTTTTTCTGCAGCCCTGGTTAATGTTGCTATCGCTGGCATGGCTGTTACGTACATCCGCTCCACCAGTGAACATGTGCCCCCACAATTATTGGTCTTTCTATTCCACAGCTCCTGATGCCCCTGATGGGCAGTGAGGATGTCCAGAACATGCTGAAATTTGCTTGCACATTGTGTCCTGGTGGTTAGGGAAAATATTTCGCCACATGCATTTTTTTTTGGTACCGCACATTGCGCGCAAACATTGGCTTGTCTAAGCACAGAACCCGTCTGACCGTCGTTTTCCTAACTTTCAGTGTGCTTGCGCAACGGGTGGTGGTGGTGGTGGTGGTTAGTCTGCAGGACTTGCTCCTGCACTGGTATGGGCTGGTATGGGCTGGGCTCGGCTCAGGCCCGCCCACTCCACAGTCGACCACCTCGCGTTGTGGGGGGTTTGGACGGTCCGTGGTAAAACTTAGTAAAAATTTTTTTGTTTTCTGAGTTTTTCCTCTGCGGGTGGGTTTTTTACTAAGTATTTTCCTCAGTAATTTTTTTTCTACTAAGTAATTTACTGAGTAGGATTTTATTTATTTATCTTATTAAATCATTTACTTAGTAAAAAAATGAATTTTTTTTACTAGGTAAAAAATTTACCAAAAAACTAAGTTTTTCCACTTCTGCTTGCCACTGCAGATTTTGTCCCCCGCTTTGAAGTGTTGGGGACCCCCAAGGCGGCAGGCGTTATGTAGCCACTCCGCCCATTTGGGCAATTCCCATGAGGCTCTCCGGTTGTTGTTTATTGCCCCAACTTGCGAATACCTCTGCTTTAAGTTTGACCCCCCTGTGTGACCGGCCACACATTTTTGGGGCAAACTAGGGGGAGTTGAATATTGTGGATTTGATTGCCGAGCGAGAAGGCATTCAGCCACAACAGCGGAAGTAGTGGGCAAATGTTTTGGATGCTTTTGGTGCCCTTGCATTTGCACTTACACCCCTGCATTCCGCCTTCATCGGGCAGATTGAGGGTGTCAGTTGCCATCCGGCATGTCTCTTGACATTGCATTGTGCCCTGTCTCGACGTGTTGTCAAGGGCATATTGCAAGTGCCACAAGATAGATTTTGGTTGCGTGAAATGGCTAAAGCTACTCTGTAATGCAGTCGTTCCAAGTTGGCCTCCACCCCGAGGACCCTAGCACTGCATTGGGAGGTGCCTCGGATGTACACCGAACGCAAATCTGTGGACCGTGTTGATACATTATTTTTGGTGATGGCACACCGCACATAGCCTACCATGAATGTAAGGTTCTTCGCACGGGGGGCGCTCCTGGTCAGGACCCGACCCCAAAGGGGGGGGGGGACCCCCCCCCCCCTCTACGGACCCCAAAATTGTCGCACGGAACAAGGTGCTTTGTCGGCGCCGGAGGCGCCGGAGATTTTGTTTTAGGCATACGGCGGGGGGAATTTTTCTTGTTCCACCCTATGTGTCTATACTCAAAATACTCAGAATTTTGTGGAGAATTCAAAAATGGCTGAAAAGCACAAAAAAGGTTATGTAGCCACCTTGCCTGTGCATTTTGTCCCCTTTGCTGGGGACCCCGGGAATGTAGGGTTGAGGTAGGACTCCGACGCTTCTTGACTCAATCCATTTCAGCAAACCAACACGGGGCACCTGGACCCCTAACCAGGGACCAGCGCCGGATAGGGCAAGACGGGGCGCTACATAAATGCCGTTTGTTGCCCACCTAAACACCATGCTGCTGCGACCTCTAAAATTGCCTACGCTGTGATGCTTGACCTTGCGAAGTGAGATGTGTGATGTGTAGCGCGTTTCTTTCGTGTCCGTTTTTCCTTCATGGTGCTTCAGACATCTTAGACAATGCCCTACCACACGCAATATGATTTGCCCTTTTCCGAATGTGACCGATTTTTCATGCACGCTTCAATGCGGTCGCATATTGCTGGGCATTTTCTGCGAGGCCATAGGTGGGCCGGCCAAGAGGGTGCGGATAAAGGCGCATTTTGCTTGTGGTGTGGCAACACAGATGGCAAGTGCAGCACAAGTGTGCACGGCAAGAAAATTGACAGCAATTGCAGTCTTGCGTACCATCGGCTACGGCTACACAGCGCGGCAACCCCAACAGCGATGAACCCTAGCACCAACTTGCCAGTTCGCTGCAAGGTGCTTGATTGCCGAAAATGGCACTGCACCTACGCCATGCCACACCACATGGCACAAGCGCACCCTGGTGTGTCCCATGACTATGCCGGGTGCAGCGAAGAGGAGAAAACAAAGGTGTTGCAAGCCTTTGACAATTTCCGGGCCCCATTGCCACCGAAGGCGAAGCCTGCTGCGCCGCCGGCTCTGCCCACTGTTCCCCCTGCTCTTCTCTCTGGGCCAAACCAAGGTAGTAGTAGCAGTAGCAGTAGTAGTAGCAGCAGCTCGTCCACCAATGCCTCCTCCGGTACGAGTGCATCCTCCAGCAGTAGTGCCCCGTCAGGCACTCCTGACTATGTGCCATCGGAATCCATGTCTGATGGGCCGGCAGCCTGCCGGGTCACAAGAGCACAAGCAGCCCGGCCAAAGAAGCGTGCTCGCCCCAAGAGTACCGGCAAGAGGGCACGCGACGAGTGGGAGGATGATTCCGAAGCTTGAGGCCCCTCCCCTCCCTTCGCTTCTCTCTCTCTCTCTCTCTCTCTATATGTCTGTGGCTCCCTTCGCTTCTCTACATATATGTATGTGGTTTGTGACAAGGGGAAGGAAAGGCCTTTGGGCGAACTCAAGGCAACATTCAATACTACTCTGAAAGTGCTGCAGTGCAGCAAAACAATGACCATTCACAGTGCATCTTGTTAGCTTTGTGTGTTTGCGCGCTTGGACGGGGCCTGCCGGAAAAGGTGCTGGGTTTGGGTCAACCAAGGGGGGGGGGAGGGGTCCCCCCCCCCCTTCGGAGGGGGGTGGGGTCCCCCCCCCCCCTACAGCCCCCCAAACTGTCGAACACCCCTCGGGGTCACACATTGGCTGGCGGCGGCCCCCGTGGTTCTTCGTTGTACTTTGCATGCGTCTATGTTGTGTCAATCACATATGTGTGTTGGAATGCGCCAACTCTAGGCCGCTAACCTTGCTACTACTGTTGTTGCCTGTGTTGCTGTTGCTGCTTCTGTTGTTCACCTTAGCTGCTACTCCCAGTGCTGCCCCACCCCCCCCCCCCGGCGCTCCTCGAAGCATTGCCCCCCCCCCCCGCGGAGGACACGGGTCCACCGGGGGCACCAGGGGGCCGCGTGGTGCAGGGTGTAGAAGTCGTGTGCATTACGAGGGTAAGGCCACTGCGAGAGCAAATGGGGGCGAGGTGTGAGGACAGAAGCAGACAACCACCACCTTGTAATGCCATAGGAGAAGACAACCCCCGTTTTTCTAAGTATTGTACTCCCGCGATCCGAGGGGCGAATGTCCCTTGAGAGTTGGTAAGCTCGCCATGTGGTGTCGCTACCTCGAGGTGCACTCGACCCTTGAGAGCCAGTTGCAGTGGTAAAGAGTGACCTAGCATGGAAAGCAGTCCAAACGGCCACAAAATAGGGCCGATGCAGTTCAATGGTCAAAGTGTAAGTTGTAGATATGAGGGGTCAGTGGATTGATCCCTGCTGGTGGTGTCGTCACGAACTACACGCCAACCCTTCGGAGTCGCTGGGCTCACCATGTAGAGGCTCCCCCTCACAATGCTAGTGTGGTTTTTGTACTACAGTAGATGGTGACTAAGCGAGTAAACCAGACAAAACAACCATTACACGGAGCCGATCCAGTTCAATGGTCAAAGCGGAAGTTCTACAAAACGAGGGTTTGGTGGATCGATCCCTGCTGGTAGCATCGTCTCGAGGTGCACCACGATCCTCACAATGCCAGCTAGGTTTTTTGTACTGCAGTGGGCTTACAGGGGATAACTCAATTCGGACAAATCAGTTTGTTGTGTATCCCATCAGAGGGTAACCATAAAAGGAGTTAAGACCTCCAGAATATGTACCTTAAGTGGAAGAAGACGGCTCTGAGCCCCTATCACTAGGACCCATGCAACCTTTCGGCACCTGTCTTGGCATGCAGCATAAAATTTGTTTGCCCGTTTCCAACCCGTGTATTTGGTAAAACTTAGCACTAGATGAGGTAAAACTTGGTAAAACTTGGTAAAACTTAGTAGAAACGAGGTAAAACTTAGGAAAATTTTGAGACAAAGATTGAAAAATTTTGTTTACTAAGTTTTTCCTCATTTCTACTCAGTTTTACCACCCACCCACCGCTGTTTTAAACAAGGTAGTCAACACTTCGGTGGTAGGTGGTACTTTGTTTAAGGGAACGCCCCCGGGTCGATCACCGGCCACTTGAGTTAGTGGCACCCCACCCAAGCCAAACCATCATGCACACCAATTAGTTGGTACTCGGCCAACATAACAAAATATAATTGGCATCGGGCACTAGAAACAAAATCAGGCTCAAGAAAAGAGTCCCGACAGGGCCATGGCCAACATTTATGTCAACTACTTACAAGAAAGACACGCTTGAAAATCAAGTCGGGATTGGTTTTTGCACGGCGCGATTTGCCTCACACTCTGGGATTATTGGTGCACACCCAAACGGGGCCGTTTTCAACTTCCCTTGCACCTCGGTGCAAAATGCTTGGTCATTTCTCAGTCGAGCATCTTTTGGGGGTATTGAGGAGGCACCGCATACCACTTGCGACGGATCCACGCAACGGGACGGGCAAGTGGCATGTGTGTCTTCTCCGTCATTGCTACACCCCTCCCCCCGTTAATATCTCCCAAATCCCTTGGGGGGGGTGAAGGTTTTTTGGTTTCGGGTCCAAACATGTGTGGGATGGGCCAGATTTGGTGCACATGAGCTCGCAGTAGTGCAGATTGGTGGAGCCCCCAGCCCTCCCCCCCTGCTCTGCCCTTGCAGCAGAAGAAAAGTAAAGGCACTTAAAACGACGCAAACAACACTTCGTGTTCTTCCGATAAGGGCATTTGTTGTGTAGACCTTGAGAAGACAACATCATCATCCTCACCGAACCGCATGTAGATGCCAAATGAGTGGTACAATGTGATATCATCACAACACCTGCAAGAACGAGGGCATTGGGTGGACCAATTTCGTCCTCAAGGCCTCCGGTCAAATTTTGTCACCCTTAGAGCTGCCGTTCAAAATTGGACCACCACTGTTCCTGTTGATCACCCCATAGATTCTTGAGCTCGGCACACCAGCCCAAACCCTTCCCCATCAACATGTTTTCGGTCATGACAAGTCTGATGGACCGTCCATGACATCAACCAGGACTGGCCGTGGACTTTGGCTGGCCATCAACGATCAATACAGCGACAAAGGATTGGCTTTGGCTAGCCCGTTGAAGAACCAACATAACCATTGTACATACTCCGAAAGTTCAACAAGGAGCGGACTAGGGCAAGATATGTGGCGGGACAACAATCAATATCCCCAAAATACCGTTTGTAGCCCGAAACTTCAAACAAAAAACTAGATCTTTGTGACAACAAGAAACCAGAACCAATGAATTTCATGCATCCAAAAGTTGCGGAAACGGGTCTGCCTATTTAGGTCTTGCATGTTGTGTGTACAAGGGTCCGCGCAGAAGCACAACGTGGCAGAGCCACCGTGCCGCCCCCCAAGCCTCACCCTTAGTTTACACGACGCGAGAGAAGGCCGTGCGCCAAGGGCTCTGGTGTCTTTGTTGTGGGCCCTCTTGTGCCCCTTACCTGGGGTTTCCGATCCTCTCGGGGGCGCCGACACTCACCCCCGCCCCTCATCACTTGGCGACGGCAGGGTGGCCGCCCTGGCGAAGCCTAGAGCGAAGAGGCCGCGTGCTGCTGCAGGGCGGTGACGTCCTTGGGCTGGCGCCCTGCTTGCCGTGTTGGCCCTTGCGACCCGCGACTCCGCTTGGGCCTGTTGGAGGTGGAGAGCCTTGGCAACCCGGCTTGCACCGGTCGGTTGCCCGCGGCCGTGGGACGGCGGTTCGCTGAGGGCCAGCTAGGGTCCCGCTGCCCTCACCCCGCCTTCGACGGGCTGCCCGCTGGCTGCCCCCCTATGCCCCGCCCCCCCCCCCCCCCCCGCCCCCATGAGGTGGGGGTTCCGTTTTTGGCGCCGGCGGTGACGCCGTCGTGGGCGGGGGTGTGGGGTGTGTGGGTTGCTGCCATGCCCTCTTGGGCTGAAGGGAGAAAAGCGGAAGGGGGAGCGGAGGTGCTGCTCCTCGACTCCCGCTCGGGGAGTGGGGTGTGTGGTTGGGGGGGGGGATCCTTTGGCCGTGGACCCCCCTCCGCGTCCTTGAATGCCTTGTTACGCTTGTGCTGGTGCTTGGCTCCGTCCGCGGCGCCCTGTCACCCTACCCGGGCCTGATCGGTTGTCGCGCTTTTGGGTCAATGGCGATGGAGCCAACGGTGCGTCTCGGTCCCCCGGCTCACGCAGTGGCTGCAGCCAGCCACACATGCCTCTGGCCGCGGAGGCCCGCTGCGCCTCAGACAGCCTCCGCATGCTTGGTCGCGTGACGTACGATCCCCGGCCCGTTGGTGCTCATGCTGCCCCGGGGGGGCCTGTGTGCTGGTACGGGCAGCAGCTGGCCGTTGCCCGGAAGCGCTCGCATGACGGCGCCCCATGTGTGGGGTAGAGCCCTCCCGTGGACCCATGTCCCTTGCCTAGCCCGCGCCGAGAAGAGGGAACCCGTGTGTGGCCACTAGCTGTGCTGCACTCGAGTTGGTGGACTGCTCTGCCAGTCGCCCCGGCGGGCTGCTCGGCCGTCGACGTGCCCGCTGGTACAGCCACAGAGCCGCCTTGCTTGCTAGTGCCGGGGGGGGGGGGGGGGGGGGATCCCCCGAGGAAATCAGCCATGGGGGCCGCATGTAGAGGTCTGTTGAGCCGTCGCCGCCACTGCGTGACACAATGCGTTGTCAATCCCTCAAGCATCCTCACCATGTCGTCGCGGGCGGCAAAGTGTGGCCGTCCCTTTAGCCCAAGGCACGTGCGCCCACCTAGTGCTCTGAAAGTTGCGGAAACCAAAAGATGCGGAAACAAAGCAGCCTATTTAGGTCCTGCATGCTGTGCGTAAAGGGGCCGAAACAGGCTGTGGCGCGGCCTCATGTTGTCTCCTTTAGGCTCCTCCCCCTTAGTGTACCCAGCGCGAGAGAAGGACCCGCGCCAAAGGCTGGGGCTGCCTCTGAGCCGGCCTTGCCATGCCCCTTGGGGCCTCGGCTCCTCTGGAGGCCGTGGACGCTCCCTTGTGCTCATCCTCTCGTTGTGGTGGCGCCCACGTCGCCGGTGCCTTGGTGATGCCCAACGCGAACATGCCTTGGGCGACCGACATACGTCCCTTGCTTGCAGCCGGAGCCACTCCGTTGTTGCTGGCCCTGCCCCGGCCCAGCTTAACCCTATGGGGGGTGGACATCCCTTGTGACCCCGTTGTCATTGGTCGCTTGCCTGCGACCGCGGTGCGCCCCCCTTGGGGCATGGGGTCAAGGGGGGTGAGGGCATCCCCCCCCCCACTGGTGTTGCCTCCGTGCTGCCTCTCAGCTTGCCCCCCCCCCCCCTCCCCTCATATGTCGTCCAGCACTACTCCATTGTGCCGGTGGTTGACAATTGATTTTTGCGTTTTGTTGACAGTCTGTAGCGTCGTGCACGGCGTCACGGTGCCATGGTCCAGGGGTTTTCGCCCAGTCTCGCCTAGCTCGTACAACCCCGAGCACCCCCTGCCTATCTACCTACCCTCATATGTCGTCCCCTTCGAGGGGTAGGGTGTGTGTGTGCTCTGGACGTGTCACAGGTCGCGACGGTTGGGGTATCCCCCCTCAACAGCTCTGTTCTCGCCACTTTCTGTGGCGGTACCAGTAAGTCCTAGCACAGAGATGCCTCTGCGACCTCGTGTGGCCTAGGCCGCCTCAACTAGCCCTCCATGCCCCTGGCTGCAGCTACCGATTCGGCTGGCACAAGCCGGCGCAGCCCAGGCCCGGAAACGTAGTGTCCCCGGTCCCCTGCCTGGGGTGCCCCGCGTGGGCATATCTGCAGTAGTTTGCGACGCCCTAGCCGGTCGAATGGCACCGGCTACAGGGCGGTGCTCCGTGCAGGGGGCAGAGCCCGCCCGTCGACCCCCTGCCCTTGCCAAGGCCCTGTCTCATAGGCTGCGCGCTGTCCGCTGGCACCGACGGTGTTGCCGGCTGGTTTGACGAGGAGGAGACCGACAACGGTGCTCACGTCTCCACCATAGGAGGCGCCGCATCCAGCACCTGCGCTCGGCGCGGCGCGCGGCGCAGCCGCTGATAAGGCAACTACGGCTTGCCTCCCCCCCGCTGCCGACGGGAGGTAGTATCCACCCACGAAGTCTGCCACAAGGGTAGCATGCAGTGGGCACTGTAGTCGCCGCTGCCAGACCGATGTGCAGTGAGCCGCCAATGACTCCAATTGCTGCTGGATCATGGCCACTGTTGAGACATTGTGGCCGTCTCTTGACCCCCACACATGCCCTACCGCACAGTGGCAGCAGTGACTTGCTCCAAAAGTTGCGGAAACAATCCCCCGTGGCATTTTGACAAGGGTGTTGTTCTTGCAAGGGGGCTAAGGCGCAAGGATGGTAAAGGTCAACTGTAATTCTCTGAGGCGGCCGCCCCCATCTGCTCCCCATTTGGGGTAGCTGCTGGCCGGTTGCTTGTGTGGCACTTCTCAATGTTGTGCTTTGTTTGCCGGCTGACTTTTAGTACGAAGGAAACAGAGGGCTCCCGTGGAGAAAGAAACGTGTTTGTGGTAGCAGGGTGGGCCCCGGATGCTCGAGAGGGTGAAAGTGGCTGCAATGCAACCCTATGGGGGTTGCAAGGGAAACCACGTTCAGTGGGCTGCCTTTCAGCTGGTGGGCATCCATTTCGTTGAGAGCTCAGGGGAGTGGTGGGTTATTCCATTCTGAGCATTTTCAATATGCACAAGAAGGTGTGCATGGGAAAACATTGTTGACTGGGCCGGGGGGCAGGAAGGGCCATACAGATTGTGCCTCCATATCTCTTGCCATATCAAGCCCTTGGTTGGCTGATAACCGCGCCTCCAACACAGACCGATTTAAGGGATGTGCACTGGACTGAGGTGGTTTATCGGACGCACCAAAGTCTTTGGTTGAGCCCAAATCCGGTGTTGGTGGTTGTGAGTCGGTTGTGGTGCAGATGGAGACCAAGTTAGGCATCGCATGCCCCTGTACAGCCCCCTCCCACAGCCTCAGGCTCATGCTTGCGTTGCAAAAGGTGTGAGCAGGCCGACTGCCAAACGGAGGAAAGTGACCCAAGAGGACGCTCTGCTTTGCGCTGCACTGCGCTGCATTGTGGCCTCGGACTTCCTGCGCCTGCCCCTGTCGCCGAAGGTTGTCGCCGACTGTCACATGCAGACCACCGCCTCACTGCCGTGCGAGAACCTCTGCTCAGAAGACGCCGGGGCATTGGTGCAGCTGCTGAAGCCGCCGCCTCAACGGCATCCAGAAGGCTGTGGGGGTTCGCTGCGCATGCTACGGTCACACATTGACAGCCTGTTTGCGGCAACAGAGGCTGCGCTGAAGGACAAGCCTGCGGCACCTGCGGCAGAGGCTGCACCTTCAGCGGAAGCATTGCCAGTCGGCGTATGATGGCTTGGGCTGGGCCAGGGGTATGGACCCAGCAGAAGGCAGGTGCTTTTAACTTGCCCTGAGCAAAGGCCGTGTGCTTGCATTCCGGCGCGGCGTTGTATTGCAGTGAAAGTATAAGCCCATGAAGAAACAACAGTGGAACGATATGGGCCCCAGGCGACCAGCTGACAGGCCCATGCGTGCGTATGTATTGGAGTGCGTGTTGTTGGATGTGGATTCTGACGGGGTCTGTCATTCTGGGAATGGGGTTGCTCATGAATTTCTTGTGGGTCTTTCCATCAAGGCCTAAAGTGCCTTTAGGCGCATTAGGCTAGACCCCGTCTGGCCCAGGCGCAGACCTCAACACATGTGCCTGCACATGAGTTCACTCAATGTGAGGGTACAGGGACAGAATCCAAAGAAACCACACTGTGAGATGGACAATCCATCGACCTGATGGCAATGGGAACCCGGAATGCAACAGAAGGAAGGAGGGGGGAACAGCCAACAGGGCTGGAGCCCAATGCAGGGCCGTGTACGCATCCATTTGTGGGCACCAATGGAGAAATGTGTGGCAGTGCAATGTGCAGTGCGCCACGCCATGTATTTTTGTGAAGGAGGCTTGTGCATTAACGCTAATGTCATCCTCGAATATGCCTCATTTTGCTGGAAGTACTGCTGCCCATCAACAAAACTGCAGCTGTGATTTCCAATCGCCCCCTTGCCAAGGGTGTGTATTTTGGCACCCTGGTCCAACCACCAGCCTGCAAAACATGCGACAATGTGATCGACACTTAAAGAGAGACTCACCAGGGAGAAGAAACAAGAAGCATACAATGACAGCCGAAAAGCATGTTCCACACTTTTTGAGCATACCAATTGCAACACTGTGCAACTTTGTAACAGTAGGAGATAGCATCACAAGAACACGAGGTGCATTGCTTGCAGGGGGTGGGTACCAAATGAGACGCATGTCTGCTGATTACTATGAGGGAGCTGTGCAAAAACATGTAACATCTCCGTTTTGCAGTGCTTGTGACACTGCATTTTCACGCACCTGCGCCCTTGTTTTTTTTTTTTTGCATTCACTGTTCACTGTTATGTCTGTGTTGGACCCTGCCCCCGTCTTTTTGGTAAGAGGGAGCGTCTGCGCGCCGGGCATCTTTTTAGGCCAATTTTGATACGGAGCCCTAATCCACACTTTTTGCCTGGGTTATGTAGCCATGTTAATTTGTCCCCACCATGGGGATCCCGAGAAGGCAGGGGTATGTAGCCATTTTGATTTCTCCGCAACATGGGAACCCCGAGAAGGCAGGGGTGATGTGGCCATATTGATTTCTCCTCAGTATGGAGACCTCGAGAAGGTAGCGGTGATGTAGCTGTATTGTATTCTTTCAACCATTGTCCCCATTTTTGCATTTTTTATGAGACATTTCACGGACTCCATGCCCATCAGCTTCATTGGTGGCGTATGGAGTGCTCATTTGTGGAATCTTAAGAACAATTTTTTCCCCACAAGTGTGGGCATTAATACATTCATCGCAATAATGCCTTCGGCCCTCCCCACAACCTGTGGTGGTGGAACGCTTCTGCTTGACAACACATGTTCGTAACCAAACCTCAATGCCACAACTGTCTGAACAAATGCTCAATGAGTGCCCTATACCACCCATGCACCATGGGGGGCGCTTACCACTGGGGGTTGACACCCCCCCCCACCTTTTCTGGACCCCCACCTCACCCATACCAGTAGGTACCTGGTTAGAAAGGACAATCTGGAACTTTGCATCGGCCCCGCGCAAGCTATTGTTGCACCCCTCTATTGGGGACCCCTGAGCAGTTGAATAGCAATACCACCCAGTTCTGCATTTCGGGCCGCGTTTTCAAAGGCATCGGCCTCAGCAGCCAGTGTTCACAAGGACAACCACTACCTTTGGCTAATGAGCATGGGTGATGGAAATGCAACAACCCTGTTAAATTGTCCCAACGATGTGGTGATGCGCAAGAAGGCAGTGGTTGCATTGCTACAAGAGGAGGTAAGGATTCCGTTTTGGTTCTGTTTCATGGAACCATGCATGTTTTGAGCGGCGGATTAGCAAGACGAGTCATTAAACAAATGCGAGTCGCGTTGATAGCCTTTGTTGATTGAGAGCGTAAACCTGGATCACGGTACGCTTTCTTCATTTGTCCTAAATGGTAACACCAAAGTTCTATTGCTTTTGGCAAGCCCGCTTTGCAGAGCATTTACCCCGGGCAACACACACACACAAAAGGGGGTAAAAAGTACAAAAATACCGGTTGAAATGCGTTTCACATACTTTGGATGGTCATTTCTGGTCATTACAATATCAAATTTTTTTCGAGTCTTATGGGCTGAAAATCTTGAAAGCAGGTGGTGTACCAATATTGTTTGACAACCGCCCCCCCGGGGCACATCTAATACCCAAATAGGGTAGAAAACACATAAATGCAGCCTACCGCATTCTTTACCTACGTTGGATGGTCTTTTAGGTGATCACGGTATCAAGAAAAGTAAGTTGCGAAAAGTTCAATTTTTGAGCTGTCCAAGGTGAAAAACCGCATAAGCATGTTGCGCACTGGCCCATTCACCCATGCAAAGCCATGATTGGTAGAAGTAGGAAGTTCTGTTTTTTGGCAAGGGCTCTAAATGGCCCTTAGGAAGGCTACAGATTGCAAAAAGAAGTTTCTTGGTATTCTTGTAGGCATTAGCTGTCACAACATCCCCACTGCTACGTTTTACAAGGGGCAGCATGGCATTGGTGAGGTCGCGAAAACCGCCGGCATATGAATCTTTCATTTTTTTTCCATTTTGAGAACAAAAAATGTTTGCGGGTCTAACTCTTTGAGGTTTGTATAAGAAGGAGGGGGACCAGTTCTTGGCCAATTCGTGCCATATTTGGCCACTTTTGCCATGCTTTTCGACGCAAAAAGAGGACACGGTCATTTGTTTTCGACGTTTTGGACCCCCCCTCCCTGCCCGCCAACCTCCCGGCCCGCACCCTTTTCAAAGCATCTACAAGGGGTGGTAATAGTTCATAAATGCAACGGTTGGTAAAAGGTGATTTTAGACGTGTTTTTCATGCAGCGGTCGGTAACACACTGGTGTTTTTCCATATAAAAGTTGGTACCAACAACCCCCTCTTTTCTTTACTTTAATGTTTTTTTGTCGTTTCGATTTCAAATCCATTATTATGTCCCGTTTGAAAAACTGGAAATTTTTCTTTTGGTTGAATTTTTCTTCTTCTTCTGTATACATTATTCTTCTATTGTAGAACCATGATTTCTTGTTTGAAAACTTCTAGTGTTTTAATTTGTATAACACTTGTACCATTTTTCTGTTTCTGTTTTTTCAAAACACTACACTCTTTTTTTCCTAAACCTTGCACTCCTGCTATTTGTGTAAAATGTTTGTCTTGCTTTTCCTTTACAAGACCTGCACGCCTTTTTGTGTTGAAAATCCTACACTATTTTTTTTGTCACTGACTACACTTTTTTATCTACTGAAACATCTGCCACTCACTTCTATGTTGAAAAATCTGTTTTTTTTTATATCTACTGAAATATTGTTTTTTGTCTCCCAATTTGGTAGATTTCTTGTTTTGTGAATGGAACTTGGATTGCACCTGAGCCTTTAATGCTCCTCCATTACCGTGCGCAACTCGCATGAATTGGGAAAAATGCAAAAAAAAAGCTGTTCTCGTGTGCAAACTGTTCGACACTACAGACTTCATTGCCCTTTAGAGTACTTGTCGCGGTTGTCAGGGATGAACCAAATATTCCTTTTCATCGACTTGTTGTTATTCGAGAGGAAACAGGAGGTAGTACTCTCTCTCAGTCATGGTGAGCAACACTGCACAGCTCAGAGCGCCTTCATCATCCGATGTTTGCACTGCCTTCCGGGCCTCCCTTGCCCTTTGATTTTTCTTCTTGGCTACAGGCTGAGCATGTACATCACGTCGTGTAGGAGGAAACCTTTCGGCAAGTCTGTCCTCGCCGCCACTCTTTGTACTGGTGGTGTGCCTGGGACTCATGAAACATCACTATTGTCGTCCATCTCTGCCTCTGAGGCTTCATATGCCTCTACTTGTGAGGCTTTGTCTGCATCTGAAACATGACTAGGAACCACAGACAGCAAAGGTGTAGGCACGGGGAAGGGGAAGGGGAGCTTCATATTATCCACAGGTTCCATCCCTGGCATCTCTGCAAACACCATGTTCCAGTTGCTGAGGACGTGTGTGGTTATCAAAGGGGATGCAGCCCATTTAGCAAGCCAAGCTACAAGGAGCGCCTGCATCGTACGCTCCTTGCTA
The DNA here is from genome assembly GCA_964036045.1 of Eutreptiella sp. 'Long Island Sound 2002'. NCBI lineage: Eukaryota > Euglenozoa > Euglenophyceae > Eutreptiales > Eutreptiaceae > Eutreptiella > Eutreptiella sp. 'Long Island Sound 2002'. Next base: position 116,362,342 of record OZ038381.1, read on the forward strand.
TTCAATTTGGAATGCTTCGGCAGCAATCCATCTTCGATCTTCAGGCACTGGTCCATGTGGCTTTGCTTCAGTTTGTCGTGCAACCAAGCTCTAATGCCTAGATTGATGACCTCATCGCCAATGTTGCTAACATGGCTGCCACGAGCGCCGCCAAAGAAAACATAAGGTAAACGGACCAGTTAGTCCCCCCTGCCCTAATAGTCCCCACTAGACGAATAGGTGCTTTTTTGCGAACCACTAGAAAAAGGTACGAGACATTTTGGTAGAAGATATAATAAGTTGTATGATACCATTGTGTTTAAAAGAAATTGTTGACCATGTCGTAGATTTTTTTGAGGTGGGGCTGATCGGGTCAAGAGGGATTAACTGGTCCGTTTACCTTATGCGTATGGTTGCGCCACAAATTAGTATAAGGTAGTCAACTTTTTTTCAGTGTCGTACAAGCGCTTCAACTCGTCGTCGTTGAGATGGCTTCAAACCCAGACTGCAATGACCACACAGGCGTAATTCTGCGCTACAGGGGAGGCAACAATTTCCAACCACTTAAATTCCACACACCCAAATTTCGGACCCATTTTCGGGCCTGAATTATGGGTGCAAAAGCAGTCTCCCTCTGCTTACATTATAGGGGGCCACAATAAAGAGGATGCTAAAATTAGCGCGGAAATTGACCTGGGGTGACTTTACAAAAAAAAATAAATGGTGTTGCATTGTAATGGCAAAGGTGGTGTAGTTCCCAACATTTTGCCAAAGAAGAAGGAAAGAGTGCAAATAGGTGTGAGAAGTAGCGAACATTTTCTAAAAGAGAAGAAAAGTTTTGAAGAGTTTTGGTAATTTTCCAATTAATTGGTAATATTTTTTGTTCAAAACTGAGGTAAGGGGATTCTGATATCCGCCCCAAAAACAAGCCTCATATGAAGTTTTGGTGACAAAACTAGCAGTTTGAGGGCTAGCTGGTATGAAACTTTGGTGCTGAAACGGGGGAAACTTGCAACGTGCCTAAATTTTATGCGTATGAAATTGTTGCACCCCTTGTATGCAATGGTCCCGTCTATCGTTCGCCACTTCAGTGTCGGCCTTGATCATCATGCGTTTGAACGGTGTCGCCAATCCGCGAGTTCTTCTCCGCGTGCTCTTCATGCATGTAGGATCGCAGGCCGTGAGGCAAATCGAGACTCGCAGGGCGGCGACTTGTTTTCCTTTGTGCAACACTTGTACTACGATTACAGTGCCTTCACAGTTGACCACAGACGTGACCCTGGCATGTCGCTCCTCATCGCTGCTGTAGCGTCTGACCTGCCTTTGTCCGGCAGCATACCCTCCGCGCACCTCCAGGCCCAACTGCGCCCACGGCGGCAACGGCTGGGGGACACCTCCAGGGATACGCACACCATACTGTTGAGGCTCAACGAGGTCCAAGAATTCCCGTCTCCATTTGTTGTCGAGCGCCAAGTCAGACACTGCTAAAGGCGGTTTCTCCGTCTTGATCTTCTTGAGACATTTCATCTTGTGCCTGCGACTGAACTTTGTAGCCCATTGGCGGTCCAAAACAGGAGGAAGACCTGGCCCCAGAGACCTCTGAGCGACCAATCTTCCAAGCGCCGCAATGGTGTCCAGGTCAATCACGGTAGCCTCATACTTCAACTCTTTGATGAAATTCAGAATGGTCTCCTCCTTTGTGCGGTTGAGAACTGATTTTGTGGCGTCTCCTTCTAGTGGCTCACCCTCGTGTACCTTGCCAGCCCAGGTGCGAAGCGTGGTAAGAGGCGGCACTTGACACCCGTAAGGCGGCACAATGTGGTTTGCAATTTCCTATTAGAAACAATTGCACGCAAAGCGACTTTTGCGCCGGCGTCCACTCTAGCGAAGTCCTCGGCGCCGAACTCTTGTACTGACGGGCCTTAGAACTGCAGGACCCCTTCTTGCTTTGCGCCTCTCCGACTGCAGCCAGGCCGTTATTCGTGGACTAGCCTCCCTTTGTGAGGAAGCGCTGCATGACTGAAGACAAAGAAAGGAGAACTGAAAAATTATCAATGTTATTCATACTTATTGTTACTTTTATTATTTCTATTATCCAGCAGAAAAGCTCAACAACCGCGATACAAAATCCTCTGTTCTACTTTCTCAAATTGGAACACATCTGCGCAGTTTTAATTCGTTGCAGCAGCGGTTCGTAACGATTGGCGGTTTCTACATGCAGCAGTTCGGAAAGCCACCCAAACGAACTGCTACAAAACGAACCTGTACCTTGACGAACTATTACCACCCCCTGTACCAGGTAGTTTTCCAGTGCGGGGGGTGTAGGGAGTTTCGAACCAGAGACTCAATGCAGGACGGGTTCATTGGGCAAAATACGAAGCAATCAACCAACGAATACTTTTCGAGGTAGGGAATAGCCCCCAGAACCCCCAACATGGGTAGGGAATGTGGCACCTCTGTTTATATACGGGCCTGTGTGGCTCTAAGCTAACAAGCTCTGCGAGGTGATTCACCCCACCCAGGCATATTCAAAATAAGGTTCAGAACCAAATTTGCCAACTTATCCATTAATTCATTGATGGATGTTAATTGGCTTCAAAAAGTAAACAACCGCATCGAGTCCGTTGCATTTCAAAGAAAATTCAAATGACCGATTGCTTCTGGCCATTGCGGGCTCTTGCGGAGAGTTTTCAAGGTTTTTGTTTCGACAATTTCTTGAATTTCTGGAAGAATTGAAGGCTCAAATTTTGGAAATCATTCACCAAGGATAAAATCTACTTATCTGTCACTTAGACACCTATTGGAGTTGGATTCCTTTGTTGAGACACGGCACTGCAAAATCAAGCCGCAACAGGAAGTGAGTGCACGCATGGGTTGTTTGTATCAAAAGGAGCAATTGCCGGAATAGGTGTTTCCAACTCTCAGAAAAATTTGACAAATCTTCCAAAACCAAAGTCTGAACGTCGCTGATGCGGCAAAGCCGGCACCGGGACGAGTGTCACCGGGCGCAGGCGAATTGAATCAGTTATTTTGGAAATGAATAATGGGTATCATCAATTATTTTCAAAAAAGTACGACGGAAATCTGATTTTATTTAGAACTTCGATTCCATAGCTTTATTCCAAAGAATGAGATTTCAATAGTGCATAAAAGACTCGCAAAATGGAAATTTCTTCTGCACTCCCGGCCCCCTCCGGAGCCGCATTGGTGTCATGTATGGACCTGCAATACGTGCTGTTCCATGTACATCATTGTAGGATTCTTGTACAGTTCAAAACCCCACTTTTTGCCCCAGAGTCAATGGCCATGAATTCCGCCTTTATGACTGCTATCATGGTCCAAACGTGAAAAGCAAAGGACTTAGTGCGGGTACGCGACGGCCCATACCCAGCCCTAATCAAAACACACTAGGTCAATGATGACACTATCATGGGGTTGTTGGAAGGTCGGTACAGTTGTACCGTCAGAAAAGCACCATGGCGCTGCCTATAGCGCCACAATTGTCGGAAGCAGTGGAGCTTGAAAAAACCAATTTTGGCACCGTGGAGGAGGGTAGGATAAATGGAAATTCTGTCGGTCTGGACCATATGAAACGAATTTTGGGATGTTCTAGTGCTTGATTGATGAGGATTAGCCGCATAATTTAATTCAGCAAAGTGGGTGGCGGGGATAAACGGAAATTCTGTTGGTCTGGACCCTGAAACACGCATTTCGGGATATCCCAGCGCTTAGTTCATTTTAACTAGTCTCAGAATGGATTTCAGCACCCCCAAATTAGGGGGGCTGGGCACCTGAATTGCCCTGCCAAGCTCACCTGGTGAGAAAAACCCATTTTGGGCACCGTGCGGGGGGGGGGGGTGGACAAACGGAATTCCTTCTGTGAAAAACGCATTTTGGGATGTCGCAGCGCTTCGTTGGTGGGAATTCGCCTCATTATCGAACTCGGGACCCCCAAAAAAGGGGGGCAGGGTACCTGAATTGCCCTGCCGGGCTCACGAGGTGAAACATCCCATTTTCCGCACCGTGGATGGGGGTGAATAAACGGAAATTCTGTCCGCCCGCACCCTGAAAAGCGCACTTGGGGATGTCCCAGCGCTTGGATGATGCGAATCAGCCTCATAATTGAATTTGGCACCCACCAAATACGGGAGGTGCGTACTTTAAGTGCCCTGCAGGGCTCACGGGGTGAAAAAACGGAAATTCTGTCGGTCTGGACCCTCAAAAACGCATTTTGGGATGTCCCAGCGCTTGGTTGATGAAAAACAGCCTCATTGTTGCATTCAGCACCCCCAAAATAGGGCGGGTGGGTATCTGATTTGCCCTGCCGGGCCCACGAGGTCAAAAAACGCATTTTGGGCGGCCTGTGATGGGGGGGGGGGTGGATGAACAAAAATTGTGTCGGTCTGGACCCTGGCAGGCGCATTTTGGGATGTCCCAGCGCTTGGCTGATAACAGAGACCCACATAATTGAATTTAGCAGCCCCAAGATAGTCGGGGTGGGTATCTGAAGTGTGCTGCTGGGCTGACCGGGTGAAAAAACCAATTTTTGGCACTGTGGGGCGGGGGGGGTGGATAAACGGAAATTCTGTCGGTCTGTATCCTGAAAAATGCATTTTGGCATGTCTGAGCGCTTGGTTGAAAGGAGCAGCCTCATAATTGAATTCACCAGACCCAAAAAGGGGGGGTTGAGTACTTGAATTGCCCTGCCGGGCTCACGAGGTGAAAACCCCCATTTCCGCTACCTTAGGGGGGGGCAGAAACGGAAACTCTGTCCGTCTGGAACCTAAAAAAACGCATTTTCGGAAGTCTCGGTCCTTGGTTGATGAGAATTAGCCTCATAACTGAATTCCACACGCCAAAAATAGGGGGGTCCGGTACCTGCATTGCCGTGCCGGAGTCACCAGGTGAAAAACCCCGTTGTCGGCACCATGGGGGGGGGGGGGTTGGATTAGCTGAAAATTCTTTCGGTCTGGACCCTGCAGACCGCATTTGGGGATATCTCAGCGCTTTGTTGATTAGACGTTTGTTGACAACGTCCATGGATGCACATTGCGTCTCGCGCGCGCCAGTGAAATAAAAAGGAAAAAAAAGAAAACGATGCAGAAAACTAACAAAACAATGGAAAAATCGATTTTTCTGACCTGAAAAACCCCCCCACGATTTTGCGCCACTGTTTGGCGAGGTCAGCGAAAAACCCGCCACACACAGCAGCACAGCACGAACAACGAGAGAAATCAAGGAAGCAGGCTTGTGCACACTCCAAAACAATAGCAAAGTGCCCGCAAGTAGGGGAATAGTGCTTGAGTGCCTGCTCCAACAACACACAAAGTGAACACAAGGGAAAGGGAAAACAACACACGCAACCACGCTTACTGTTTGGCGTCGCCAAATACAAGGAGTACACAAACCAACACATAAATAACAAGTGACATGGGTGCATTAAGTCAACACGCTTACTCTTGGGCGTCGCCAAGTACAAAGAGTCCAAAAAACCACGATGTCATGAATGGGAACATGAATAAGGAGAGCCATAAGACAACAGGCCTACTCTTGGGCGTCGCCAAATACAAGGAGTACACAAACCAACACATAAATAGCATGTGTCATGAATGCATTAAGACCACACGCTTACTCTTGGGCGTCGCCAAGAACAAGGAGTCCTAAAGCTCAACAATAAAAAGAGCATGACATGAAAGCATTAAGACAACACGCCTACTCTTGGGCATCGCCAAGTGCAAGGAGTACAAAACCCAACAAATAAATAGCATGTAAATAGCATTGACATGGATGGATGCATTAAGAACGCACGCCTACTCTTGGGCGTCGCCAAGTACAAGGAGTACAACGCAAACCAACACATAAATAGCATGTGTCATGACTGCATTAAGACCACACGCTTACTCTTGAGCGTCGCCAAATACAAGGAGTCCTAAAGCACAACAATAAATAGAGTATGGCAAGGTAGCATTAAGACGACACGCCTATTCTTGGGCGTCGCCAAGTGCAAGGAGTACATACCCCAACAAATAATTAGCATGTAAGTAGTATGACATGGAAGCATTAAGAGCACACGCCTACTCTTGGGCGTCGCCAAGTACAAGGAGTACAATGCATAAATAGCGTGCGTCATGAGTGCATAACGTCACCGAGCCGGGTACAAGAAGACCAAGGCCCAACGAGAAAATAGGTAAAAAACATGGGACACGTAGGCTGAAGGCAAGGGAGCGAGGAATGCGTAAAAGAGGGTGGCAAAGTGCATGCGTAGGAGGAGGAGCTTGCGTGCGTGCCCCAAATAAACAAAAGAGGAGAGGTCACAAGGAGCGCCCCAAAGCAACACAAAGTGCATGCGGCAAGGGAAGGGACAAGTGAAGAAGAAGAGTGCAAAGGACGAGAACAATGAGAAGGCAGGAAAGAAAGAAGATGAATGAACGGAACTGGTGTGCCCGCCCGAAAACATAGCAACATGCACGCGTAGACCCTAGGAGCTTGAGTGCATGCCCAAGCAAAGCCACCACAAAGGGAGGGAAAGGGATCAGGGGAAGGGAGGAACGGGACCGAGGGAGACAGGGGCGGAGGTGAGGGAAGAGAGAAAGGGGGGAGGGGGAGAGGGGAGGACGGGAGGGAACGCAAAGCGGAGCGGGGAGGAGCGGGGGAAGAGGAGCGACGAAGGGCGCGCGAAAAAAAAACCATGGAAACACAAACGCTAACGCCGAAGACAACAAAGAGAGTATGATAATATGGCGCCCCGGACTGGAGCATCCGGGGCGGACTGGAGCACGGCCCTAGCCTCCGGACTGGATCGTCCGGGGGTGAACCCGGTGCCACGGATTGGAGCATCCGAGGCAACGGGACCCCCAGGACTGGAGCATCCGGGGGGAAGCGGCAAGCGGACAAGTGCATGGAACCCGGACTGGAACATTCGGGGAAGCAACGCACCCGGACTGGAACATCCGGGGGGCAGAGGCCCTGGACTGGACGTCTGGGGACGAAGCGGCCCCGGATTGGAACGTCCGGGGCTACAGAAGGAGGAGGATACAGCGACGGAGAGAAGCGGCGAGGAGAACATGAACAAGAGCAAGGAACAGATGAGGAAGGACACGAAGAACAGGAGTCGGGAAGCGGGAGGAGAAGGAGAAGAAGGAGAAGCAGCCAAAGACATGGAACCCGGACAGGAACAACCGGCAAAGCAACGCACCCGGACTGGAACATCGGGGGGCGAGGCGGCCCTGGATTGGAGCGTCCGGGACTCCATGAGGATGAGGAAGCGGCGGCGGCAGAAAACGGCAAGGAGAGCATGAACAAGAGCCGGTGGAGCGAGAGGACACGAAGAACAAGAGACGGGAAGAGGGAGGAGAAGGTGAAGAAGGAGAGGCGGACAAGAACATGGAACCCGGACTGCAACATCCGGGGAAGAGATGCACTCGGACTGGAACATCGGAGTGGTGGAGGCCCTCGACTGGAACGTCCCGGGTAGAAGCGGCCCTGGATTGGAGCGTCCGGGGCTGCATAAGGAGGAGGAAGCGGCGGCGGCAAGAGATGGCAAGGAGAACATGAACGAGAGCAAGGAACGGTGGAGAGGGAGGACACGAAAGACAAGAGCCGGGAAGAGGGAGGAGAAGGAGAGTAAGAAAAAGCGGACAAACGCATGGAACTCGGACGAGAACACCCGGGGAAGCAGCGCAGCCGGACTGGAACATCCGGGGAAGAGGCGGCCATGGACTGGAGCGTCCGGGGCTGCATAAGGAGGAGGACGCGGCGGCGGCAAGAAACGGCAAGGAGAACAAGCACAAGAGCAAGGAAGGTGGAGAGAGAGGACAAGAAGAAAAAGAGTCGGGAGGAGGGAGGAGAGGGAGAAGAAGGAGAAGCGGGCAAGCGCATGAAACCTGGACTGGAACATCCGGGGAAGACATGAGCAGGGACTGGAACCACAGGGTGATGGAGGCCCTGGACTGGAACGTCCGGGGTAGGAGCGGCCCTGGATTGGAGCGTCCGGGGCTGCATAAGGAGAAAGAAGCAGCAGCGGCAAGGAGAACATGCACAAGAGCAAGGGACGGTGGAGAGGGAGAACAGGAAGAACAAGAGTCGGGAAGCAGGAGGAGAAGGAGAGGAAGGAGACGCGGACAAACACATTGAAATCGGACTGGAACATCCGGGGAAGCAACGCACCCAGACAGGGACATCCGGGGGGCGGTAGCCCTGGACTGGAACTCCGGGGAAGAGACAGCCCCGGACAGGAGCAGCCGGGGCTGCAGAAAGAGGAGGAAGCGGCGGCGGCAACAAGCGGCGAGGAGAACATGAACAGGAGCAAGGAACGGTGGAGGGAGAGGATACGAAGAACAAGAATCGGGAAGAGGGAGGAGAAGGAGAAGACGGAGAAGCGGAAAAGCACATTGAAACCGGACTGGAACATCCAGGGAAGAAGTGCACACGGACTGGAACATCCTGGTGGCGGAGGCCCTGGACTGGAACATCCGGGGAAGAAGCGGCCCAGGATCGGAGTGTCCTGGGCTGCAAAAGGAGGAGGAAGCAACGGCGGCAAGAAACGGCAAGGAGAACATGAACGATGAGAGCCAGGAACGATGGGGAGAGGACACGAGGAACAGGATCCGGAGGAGGCCACGCAGCACGGGGGCCACCCAAGACAGGAACAACCGGGTGTTCACAACAGGAGTGTCCAGGGAAGAAGCAGCACTGGAATGGAGCGTCGGGGACCGCAGAAGGAGGAGGAAGCGGTGGCGGCGAGAAACGGCAAAGACAACATGAACAAGAGCACGGACGCCAAGGAATGGAGCAACCGCGGCGGAAGGGAGCCGTGGGGGCGAACCCAGAGCCGCGAATTGGAGCGTCCGAGGCAACGGAGCATCCGGGGGGCCGAAGCGGCAAGCGGGGAAAAAGCATGGAAACCGGACAGGAACGTCCGGGGAAGAAGCGCACCTGGACAGGAATATCCGGGGGGCGGAGGTCCAGGACAGGCAGGAAAATCCGGGGAAGATACGGCCCAGGATTAGAACGTTCAGGGCGGCAAAAGGAGGAGGCAGCGGTGGCAAGAAACGGCAAGGAGAACATGAACAAGAGCGATGAATGGTGGAGATTGGACATGAGGAGCAAGAGTCGTCAGGAGGGAGGAGAAGGAACAGACAGGCAAGGCGAGAAGGAGAATGAAGGAGGGAGTGGTGCCAAGGACTGGAAAACAGGGGCCCAGCTCAGCCTCCGGGACAGGAACGCCAGGAGGCATGCAGCGGAAAGCGGACAAGCACAAGGAGCCTGGGCTGGAGCATCCGGGGCACGGGAGAGAAGTGAGGTAGGAGACAAGTGGACGCAAATGGGAGCAAAGAGGACGTGATGGCAGCGCCAAGAAAAAGCAGGGGGACAGACAAGGAGCACATGAACAAGAACAAGCAAGGATTGGGGAGGAGAAGAGGACGCACGCACAGATCCGGGACTGGAGCATTCGGGAAGCAACGCACCCAGAGTGGAACGTCCGGGACGGAAGCCCGGGACTGGAACATCCGGGGAAGGTACGGATTGGAGTGTTCGGGGCAGCATCAAGGGGAGGAGGCGGCGGCGGCACGAAGAAAAGGCGAGGAGAGCACGAACAAGAGCAAGATGCGGAGGAGAGCGACCGCAGAGGCCGGGACAGGGTTGCGGCAGAGGGAAGGGATGAAGGAAGGGGGGGAGGGGGGAGGGGCAGCGCCGAGACGCAGAGAGGGAGACTCAGGGGACAGAACAAGAAGGCGGCGAAAAGAAGAAAGGCGAAGCAGTGGGGAAAGGAGTCAGCTGAGAAGTACCCCAGCGGCTAGACGCCCTGTTACGCGACCCGTAGTCGTGGGTTGGATTCCCACTAGCAGCGCTCGAGGGGCACACTTGAAGACAAGCATCGTACCTGGGTTGGGGCGACGGAACTCTTGCAACAGGTCCTAGAAGGGCCATTGAAGAACACAAGCACCCCCGGCCGCCGGGGATGTTTTTATGCTTGTCCAAAGGGGGCAGCAAGGTGTGCAAGGGTGGACGATGGCTGGAGGCAGAAGAGGAAGGGAGCCAAAAGGGGCAGTGGAGGAGAAGCATACACATGTGTACGCAGGAGACACACAATGAGCGTGACCGAAGAGAAGGCCAGCGTGAGAAGCAGGGAGTCAGTGGAAGGCCTGCCGACGATGAGGGACGCAAAGAGCGCTGGGAGTGAGACACAAAGGAGACGAACAGCGTGCGCATGGACCAGGAGTGAACGGGCGTTAGAAGGAGAACGAGAACGAATCCATGCGGGAGTGGTGACACAGAGTATGGAGGGCGACGGAATGGACTCCTAGTGGAGAGCGATGAACCTTATCGAAGGAGGCCAAGGCACAAGTGCAGAGGCGAAGGAAGTGCGAGAAAAGGTAGTCACTGCAGTCGAAGAGAGGTGGCAAGCAGTAGAGATGCAGGAGCCCCTGCCGCGGGGGGAAACGTGATGGCAGGAGTACGTACGGAATCTGTTACAAGGGAGAAGGATGGGGGAACCGCCGGAGGTAGAGGCATGGGCGGTGAAGAGTGCATACAGAGTGAAGTGTACAGAGAGACGAAGGATGGAGCGGGCTACAGGAAGATACAGGACTATGGAGGGGAGAAGGGAGTGCATGTAGAAATCCTGTGGAGGAAGACGAGGATGTACGGGGTGGTGAGGGAGCACGAAGAGGCGGAGAACGGAAGTACAGCAAGAGAGGCGGAAGGAGAAGGCTCGTGCGGGGGGGCACAGGTCAGGGTGAGCGTGGGAAGCGAAAGAGGACACAGTGTGGCGTCGGGCGAGAGTCGGCCGTCGTCGTGTGGAGTGGGGAGTGTGGTGAGTACAGAGGGGAACGAAGTGGAACAGCAACGCAAGGCAGCATGGGCATGGAAGAGGCGGGAGGAGGCATTGGAGGGGTGAGAGAAAAGACAGGGGACGGGGTGCGTATAGAGCACATGTACGGGAAGGATGTCAACACATTGTGGGAAGTATTGTGCTCGCGAGAGGGCAGGCCGAACAGTGAGGAAGAGGTGCAGCGGATAAGGCGAGGAGTGGCTACCAGGGTGGAGAGTAGGCACAATATGGGAGAATTAGAGGAGTGCCTGCCAAGGGAAGAAGTATCGTGGCAGAGGTACATACAGCGGACAAGGCAGGGGAGAAGGATGGGAGGGCCACCGGAGGTGGAAGCATGGGCAGCGGAGGGGGGATAAAAAGTGGCGGTTTACAGGGAGACAAAAAGCGGAGACGGGTACAGAAAATTGGTGGAGTATGAGGGCGGAACCCCGCTGGATGCGAAAATCCTGTGGACCAAGCGAAGAGCCTATGCGGTGCTGTGGGGTGTCAGGGGTCGCAGGAGTTACACAGCGGAAGTAGCGGTAGCGGTGCAAAGAGTGCTGGACAATGCACAAGACGGGCAGGAATGGCCTGAAGAAGTGCCAGAAAGGGCGAGGCGACAGGTCATACCAGGGGATGGCAAGTGCCTATATTGGGCACTCAGCGCGGTGGACGGAGCGGGCGGGCAAGCAGCGGCGGAAGAGGTGCACAGAGCACTCACGGAAGGGGATATGGCGATCCCCCAGAGTCGGGCTGGGCGCGGAGGGTCATTAGAGATGCAGGAGCGCGGACGTGGGATCAGTACCAGGACAAGGTGCGCAAGGGGGATATATGGGGAGGAGCATGTGAAGTTGGGAGATGGGCACAGAGCAAGGGATGCAGAATAGCAATGTACCAGGAGTGGGGACCCCGGGGGATATATCGAAAGATGGCAGAGGTGGGTGAAGGAAAGCGAACGGCGGCGGCGCTGCTGTGGAGCAGAAGGGGAGCGGGGCACTATGAGCTGCTGTGGCCCCCGGAAGAAGAGGAAGCAGAGGCAGTGGCGGAGGCGGAAGAAGAGGACGGTGCAGAGTCGAAAGATGAGGAGGAAAAGGCAATGGAGGTGGAGTTGGGAGAAGAAGGTCCGGAGAAGGGGGGGGGAGCAAGGAGGGTGGACGGAGGAGCAAGTGTGGCAGGATGTGCATCAAATACAGATCCAGGGGAGGGGTGAGAGGTGGTGGTACCAGGGACAAGAGGGTCCCGGGAGGGAGAGGAGGGAAGTGGGGGGGGTACAGCACGGGACAGGAAACTACGGGCAGGATGGGAAGGTGTGCTAGGAGTGCAGGTGCAGGAGATGGAGTATGTGAAGGTGCCAGAGGGTAGGGGGAAAGGTGAGTGGCAAAGGAGGAAGGCAGGGGGGGTGGACGTGTGGGTCACCGGGGGGGGGAGAGGCGGTGTTACAGCTGCAGCACAGGGATGATGTGGGGACCGGGTGGGGGGCAGAGAGAGCGGTCCAGAAGCGAACGGACCGAGCGGTGTGGCTGGAGGCGGGATGGAGGAAAAGGTACAGGGTGGCGGCGGGGGGACAACGGTGCTGGGATTGGCATATGACGTGGCAGGCGGACAAGGGGGAGGGGTCCGGGTCAGGAAAGGGTGGGGAGGGGAGCTGCCAGGAGGACGACAGGATGCGAGTGGGGTCCGAGCACAATTCACTAGGGCAGCATTGTCTCCAGCACCCACGACGCAGGGACACCGAGGGCAGGAGTTGGTGTATACGTTCAGTGAGGAGATGTCACTGAAGGCGGCGGAGGCCATCAAAATGGTACTGGACGAAGGGGCGGAATGCATGGCCAACTGCACGTATCATGTGCACCCCCACACAGGGGACACGTGGCACTACGCGTCCCCGGGGGAAGACCGCTTGGAGACTATAGTGGCACTGCCGGAGTGTGAGAGGCAAGGCGCCGAGATATCGGCCCTCGCCAGAGTGGCAGAAAAATGGGTGCGGGAGACGGGAGGAGAAGAGCACGGGAAGTGGGCAGTGGGGGCCATTCGACCTGCGAGGTATCGCAGGGGAGAATGGATGACGCGGGAGGACACAAAGGCGATATTCCCCGTGGCGACAAAGGGGCCAGCGGCGGCACAGTGCAGGGGACAGGCAGTCCACATCATCCTCCCGGATGACAGGGTGGGAGGCAGGGGGATGGTGGAAGTCGAGGTACGCCACGGGCAAGGGGCAAGATACCAGTACGATGTGCTGGTGCCCAACGTGGTCATCACCGCAGCAGCGGCCGCAGGTATGGAGGTCCGGATTGGACTCAGCCGGGAGGGACAGGCGGTACAGGTGTACACCATGGGACACTGGAAGGGATAGCCGGAAATCCAGTAGACGGCAGAGCCCACGTGGAGGGAGCTGCTGCATTCTGAGGGGAAGGTGGATGGGGAAGGGCGGATGGGAAAGATTATGCGGAGCTGGACAGAGCAGAGAAAGAAAAGGAGAAGCGCCAGAAGGAAGCAGCGGCGGAGGGGCCGGACATGCTGGGGGACGGAAGGGACGGAAAGGACATGCTACAGAAATGGGCACAGAGGCTGAGGCGGAAGGCGACAGCATGGCAGAATGTCTTGATAGAAAATGGAGAGGCGCAGCCAGCGCTGGAAGAACGCATCCAGGGATGTAGGGGTGAAGAGGTACGGCAGGCGGTGAGCAAGGCCAGGTACCACCTGAGGGCCAGAGCGGAGGCGGTGGAAGACAAGTGCAGGCCGGAATGCACGCTGGCCAGGTGCCTGCGCAGGCTGGATGGGCCGCAGGAGCCGAAAGGAGGATACCATGGGATCAGGGTGCGGCAGCCCAGGAGACAAGGGCCCATGTGGCTACAGATGGGGGAAGATGATGGGGCGCCGCTGGTGTACTTCCAGCAAGTCAAGCACATGTGGGTGGGATATGGGGGCGGTCGGAGCGGAACGGTGGGGGAGGAAGAGGAGGCGGGTGAGAGACAAGCGAAGGCGCAGGTGCTCACGGCAAGGAAGGTCGAGGCAAAGCAGGCGGTGCTGTGGATGCAGATGCAGCTGGATGCGCAGGTAGCGGCGTGTGTGGACAGCACGAGCAGAACTGTGGAGGTGTGGGGGCCCACGAGGCAGGTCTTGGCCCTGGTGCTGTACGTTGGGGAGACAGTGCGTCGCAGCAGGGGCATGACCGGAGAATGGGACCCAGACACGGAAATGCATCGGATGCGAAAGGTAATGGCCATGGTTGACTATGACGGGGCGGCGGTGAGCAGGGCCAAGGGACACACAATACAAGTAGTGTCCCCACAGGCGAGTGCCACAGGAGCTGCAAACCAAGGGGTCACTGACCTGGTGCAGGACGGGCACACGTGGTGGGTTGTGGAACCCAGAGGGTGTAGGCGCCAAGCGGTGGTGTACACGGTGGCACCGTTGAAACGGGTGGAGCACCCACTCATGCGGTGGGTCGGGGAGGTGGAAGAGTTGCGGGTTGAAAGAACCGAGGAGGTACGGGAGAAAGCCGTCCTACGGGCGTTGGAGTCGCAAATGGATAGGTGTGCGGAGGCAGAGGAAGTGGAAGACGTCAGGGAACAGATCTGGTTGGCATTGGAGTGGGTGCCCAACAGCAAGGGAGGGGAGCAGCTGAGGTGGATAGTGCCACCCGGCACAGAGGAAGAGCACAGGAAGGAGGCATTGGAGAGAGCGAGAAGGCTCTTGGAGGGGGCCAGGAAGCAGTGCCCGGAGGTGGAGGAAGACCCAGAGGGGGTGAGGCCAAGTAAGTGGAGGGGAATGCGGAGGGGGAGAGGGGGACAAATGAGGTTCAAAGTGGGGGACAGGGATGATGTGGGGGAGCGGGACGAAGGAGAGCAAGGCAAGGCGCGGGAAGAGGAAGGCCGGGAGCCGGGGCAGGCAGCAAGCGGGCGGAAAGAACGAGAGGTGGGAGAAGAAGGGGTGGAAGAGGGAGAGGCGGAAGAAGGAGGGCAGGAGAATGCTGCTGGGGACAGGGTGGAGCAGCGGAACAGTGGGGAGGGGCCAGGAGAGGGTAGAGAGAGGGAAGACAGCAAGCAGAGGAGAGAAGCGGACGAGCAGGAGCCGCAAGCGAGGCGGCAACAGGAGGAAGACGAGGAAGGGAGGCCAAGTAGGAAGCGGGCGAGGAGAGTCAGGTACGGGGAGGAACAAAGGGGCCGTGAGGAGCAGGGGGCGGTGCGGGAGGGGGTGACAGTGGATGGTCCGCACAATGTGCGTGGGAAGTGGAGGAGGTATGTGGGAACGGTGGAAGAGATGATCGAACAACAAGATCGCACGGGACACGTGACGAGGGCAGCCATCGTGCAGTGGGAGGATCAGGGGGAGGGGGATGAGGAGAGACTGCCGTACCCGGTGGAGAGATTGCAGGTATGCCCGTAAGGTAGAGAGATGGAAATACACGGGCAACTGGTTCCGGAGCAGGAGGCGAGAGAATTGGAAGGTGAAGAGGTGTCAACGGGGAGGGAGAACAAGAAGCAAAAGTGACAATTAATGAAGCGGAGGGCGGCCGGGAAGACGAAGAAAAGCACCGGACGAAGGCAGGGAGGAAGGAGCAAAGGGAAAGGAAAAGGCCCGGCTGACAGCGGGGAGGTGCGAGTGGATGGGGAGGGCAGGTGGCAACGCATGAAGTTGTACACCCATAATGACCCCGCGGCACTGTATCGGGCGGACAAAGCAGCGTAGCAGCAGATAAGGCTGCATGAGGTGGACCCTGAACTGGTGGCGTACCAGGAGATACGGTTGAAGGGGAAGGACAACGTCGTGTGCGCGCAGATGTACGACAACGAGGAGAGAGAGTACCAGCGGGAGTTGGCACAAGGGGTGCCGCTGCTGGTGCGCAGAGGACTCAGCGTCGTGCAGGACAGGAAGGTGGGAGCGAGGGGACGAAGGGCGGTGTATGATGTGGCGACGAGGCATGGACAAGTTGTCATCATCAACTGCCATGTCCCACATGGGAAGAGGTTCAAGGAGTATGTAGCGCAGCGGAGAATGGAGTACATCAGGGCACTGGAGAGGGGGCCCGTCATCGTGGTTGGGGACTTCAACTACGATCCCCGGAGGAGAGGCGCAGAGACGGAGGTTGACCGCGAAGTGCGGATGTTCGTTGAGGAAATGAGGCTACAGAATGTGTCATACAGTGGGGCGCCAGGCCCCTCGCACTACCTGGCACCGGAAGGCAGCACACCGTTGCGGATAGACGCAGTGTACGCGGACCCCAGGTGGGTCAAGGGGGTGGCGGCGGGGTATATCGTGGGGCCGGATGAAATGCAGGACAGGAGGGGGCATTGCCCCATGATGGTGACAGTGGACGTGGAGGTGGGGGAGCCAGGGGACGACGAGGAGGATGAGCAAGGGTCGGACGAAGAAGGCGTCAGCCTGCCGCCAATAGTAAAGTGGCCGGAGGAGGGCGACGAGAAGTGGCAGCAGTGGGGGCAGCAGGTGCACGTCGGAATGAGGAAGAGGAGCCATGTGCATCAGGCCATGAGGAGCGCAGCGAGGGTATACGGGTTTAACAAGCAGGAGGGGGAATCGCAGGCACAGCCCAAGCTGCAACAGCTGGTAGCCACCCTGAGGAAGCGGCAGTACGAGAAGGTCAAAGCAAGGGCACAGGCAGAGGGAGCTGAGTGGCAAACGGAGGTGACACAGGCAAAGAAGAGGGTGCGGGCAGCGAGGAGGGCAGTGGAGGAGGAACACCAGAGGATATACCAGAAGGTGGTGGCGGAGCATGAGCGGTACATGGAAAGAGCGATGCCGTACAAGTCGCTGCGGTACATCAGGGAGCTCGCGGAGGCTGGAAAGCCAGAGGAAATCCGGGCGGTGAGACTGCAGGATGGCAGGGTCACGGGCAACAAATGAAAAGTGCTGGAGGAAGTGGCACAGAGCTTCAGGAGGCAGCACAACCAGGGGCAGCAGGAGCTCAGTGGGATCACGCGGAGAATGGTAAGGGCGTTGCCGAGAGTGTTCACAGCGGAGCAGAGCGAGGACATACACCGCAGCAGGGTGACGCTGGGGGAAAAAAAGGAGGCAGTGCAGGCTCTCAAGAGGAAAAAGAGCCCAGGAGTGGACCAGCTGGTGGCGGAGGCATACCAGCCCCTGGAGGCGCCGGAGCTGGATGGTCTAGCGGGGAGGGTCACGGAGGTGTCCACAGGCGAGCCCCCAGCGGAATGGGGGGGCAAGGTGCGGCCCCTGTACAAGAAAGGGGATCACTTGAGGCCGAGGAACTGGAGACCCATATGCTGTGCCGTCACGGAGGCCAAGCTGGTTTGGTTGGTGATCTTCGGGAGGATACAGCGGCAGCTGTATGCGGCGGGGGTCAACCAGACAACATGTGGGGGTCCGTGCTCGGTAGGTCCACACAGGAGGCAAGCTTCCTGTACGACATGTACCTCGATGATGAGGACCTAGAGGCATTTATGGCGTCTGTGGACGTGAAGGGGGCGTTCCTGAACACGCCACATAGGCTCGTAGAGGAGGTGTGGCGGCAGGTAGGGCTCCCGTACGGTGACTTCGTAGAGAAGTACCTGCGCTCAAGGAGGTACACGGTCGCCACAGGGAAGGGGTGTACCGAGTGGGTAACCCCAGGTAGCGGTGTGCCACAAGGCGGGTTGGAGGGCCCATTCCTGTACATGCTGGCCATGCTCCCCCTGATGAGTTGGATAGCGCGGAAGTATCCGCAACGGGCGAGCGCACCACACACGTCGCCAGCGCAGGCGTATGTGGATGATGCGGTACCCATGGCGCGGGATGAAAAGGCCCAACAGGTGGTGCAGGACCTGATGCAGAGGTACGGGAGGGATAACCACCTTGTCTGGAGCACGGAGAAGTCGGCGGTTCTGAGGAGGGGTGGCGAGGATGGTATGGCACTGGATGTGGGGGACGGAGTGGCATGGCTAGAGAGGGCAGAGGAAGCGGTGGTGCTGGGACATGTGCAGGCCATGGAGGCCGGGGGCGTCAGGCTGCCCGACAAATTACTCAGCGGTTTCAGGGCGATGCTGGTAGTCCTCCGGCATCACCTTCCGTCAGTACAGACGACCCTGTACTATCTACGGGCGTTGCTCAATGCGGCGATAGGATACCAAGGGATGCACCTCCCATACTGGAGGGAGCAGCTGGAGGAGGTAGAGGGAGAAGTGCAGAGGCTCATCAGAGGGTATGAGGGGATAACCACGGAGGTACCGTGGTGTGTGATGCGGTCGCCGACGGCCTACTATGGAGAAGGGATGCCCACGGCGGGGGAGGCGTACAGGGCACACACGGCGAGGACGCTGAGCAGGATGTGCCACAATCAGGAAGAGGTGGTGAGACGGGTGTGCTATCACGCAGTCGCACAGGTGCAGAATGAGGAGGACATGTGCCCGCGCTATGTGTGGCACCGACTAAGGCGGTTGGCGGCAGGGAAGAAGGAACGCATGTGGCGCGTCCTACAGGCGTTGTTGCCGGGGGAAGAGCACATGTTAGCGACCAACAGGACGTGCGGCAGGCAGGGACCGATCCTGGTTCTGGACAAGGACTTCGGAGGGGCGGCGCATGGGACCGTACGGTGGGTCAAGATGGAAGGAGTGAGTATGGAAGTGCTGCCTGTGCGCAGGAAAGATATGAAGGAATACAAGAAGGCGGGCCTGCACCACGCGGAGTTCTATCGCGACGCCAGGATGGTGGAATGGGGTGTATACAAGTGGATGATGAGGAGAGCGCGAGGACAAGAAGACAACGTTAGGTGGGGCAGGAGGATGCGAAAGATGTGGAACGAGTGGGGGGCGCTGTGGGGGAACCAGAGGAGGAAACCAAGACGCGGGAGGGGAGCGGAGGCACAGCAAGAGGGGGTGGTGCTGGACAGAGAAGAGAGCGACAAGGCCAGACCAGGCATACTGTTGTGTGCGCCACTGGGAGTAAAAGGGCCGAGGGGGAAGGTGCAGAGTGCGACCCAGCAGTGGTACGATGTCCATGCGGATATGTTCCGGAGAGACAACATCCCGGAAGGGCAGGACAGGGGGACCAGTGCTGGAGGTGCACCAAGGAGGCGGGGCAGGTCCCGTGGCCGGTCCTGCCAATGACGGCATGGGCGTTCCCGAACGCGACCATGCGCACTACGGACGCCAGGGGGCAGTGGTGGGGGCCGGTACTGCGGCTGCCCAATTAGGTGCAGGAGGATGAGGAGGATCAGGGGGGGGTGAAGGTCTGGTGGAGAGAGGAAAAGGAGGGGAAGAGAACAGGGGTCCAGTTGCAATGGGACACAGTGCAGCGACTACAGGAAGAGGATGATGGAGTGACGGTGAGTTTCCGGATGACAGACGCGGCCAGGCCAGACGAGGAGGCGCCCATAGTGCCTGTGGGCCACAAGTGTGGAGAGAGTGCGAAGAGGATCAGACTGACGGTCCACGGGTTGCCAGCGGACAGGGTATGGTACTTGGTTCTGGTACAGGGATACCTGGAGCAGGGCAGGGGGAAGGGGGACAGGGCATGGTGTCACGGGGTGGTGGTGACCAAGGGCTGGAGGGCCCGGACGGACAATAAATGGGCAGTGTACAGAGGGGTGAGAGAGCTGAGCTTCGAGGATGGGGTACGAGAGTATGGCATCGGGAGGCACAGAGTGTACTGCCAATACCGGAGGGAGATGGTGCGCATACCGGAGCCCACGGAGGAGAGGGTGGTGCTATTTCTGGACGGGTCCGGGGTGGAAGGACAGCCGCCCATGGCGGGGGCAGCGGCAGTAAGGGTCAAGGGGGTGGGACGGGTGACGGAGAGCGTGGTGGAAAAGATGGTGTACCGAGCAGCGTCCCATGGAGAGGTACAGGCGGTGGCGGACGTGGTTGGGAAGATAGCGGGAGAAATTCGGGAAGTGTGGATTGTGTGTCGACGCGGAGGCGGACATGGCGTCCCTCAGGAGACTGGCCAGCAGGCCACTGCATGAGGCCCTGGGCACGGGGCTGGCGTCACAGGTTATACGCGATATGGCACGGGCTGGAGATGAAGGAAGTGCCCCTGGTCATACACCTGCTGAAACAGGAGTCACACAGAGCGGGAGTGGGGAACCATGAGGCGGATGGGGCGGCGCAAGCAGTGGACAAGGAGCAGGAACCAGAATGGAGGGTGCCAGAGAGGAAGGAGCACCTCCACTTGGTGCATATACCTCCAAGGGTTGGGGAAGAGGAGAAGGCTAGGTGGGTGGTGGAGGAGGACAGGGGCAAGCGGGAACTAAGCGTGTATCCACAGCCGGTGGACATGCTAGCTCAAGTACGAGGGGGGCCGGAGGTGGTAGAGCTGAACGAGTACTTGGAGGGCAAGGTGGGACAGCGGGTCCACTACCCCAATGTGCTGAGGCCGGAAAGGCTGCCGAAAAGGCTGCAAACCAGACGGCTGCAGGCAATCACAGGGCAGCGGCCGGTGCGGGAAAAAATCATGAGGTGGTGTGGACATAAGGGGATGGACCTCTGGAGGAGTACATGAGATGCCACTGCGGCCGAGGGCAAGAAACATACGAGCACTTCATGCGCTCTGAACAGTAAAAGGGGATCGAGGAGCCGCTGGTTCGGGATCAGGACGTTCCGCAGCTCAAGAAGGGTGCGAGAGGCAGAAGCGCGATGGAGAGGGAGCTGGGGAAAGAAGGGCATCGAAAAGGGCTGTCGCACATGATGATTGTGAAGTCGCTATGGCGGGCACTCCAGGAGCATACGCTGGCGCCGGAGGCCATGGCCCACAGGCTGTTGCGGCGTATGGTGGAGCATCTCCAGGACCGCATGGCCCGCAGAGAGACGCAGTTGGAGGCGCGGGCGGAAGGTATGCGTGATCCGGTCACCAAACAGGCGGAGATGGCGCTGATCAGGTAAAACCCACAGATCACGGAGATTGAAGTGCGGAAGCAGCCCGATTGGCGGCCAAGGCGGTCGGAGGGCGAGACGGAAGTGGAGGGAAGAGAGGGAGAAGAGCAGAGGGAGCGCCTGATGGCACGCAGATGAAAGAGAATCCGTCAGATATGAGGGCAGGACGGGTGAATGGTCTCACCTCAAAGGTTGACAGCTGGGGTCGCCGGGAACGGGGCAGCAGTGTCCCCCGTCACAAGGACTGGAGCATCCGGGACTGGGCGCACTGAGTCACAGAGCGGACCAAGGCGCAGGCCCAGGGGACGCGGACCGGGGCGAAGTGACGGGTTGAAGGCGCAGCGAGCACAATCACGGAGAACGCCAGGCTGGAAGCAGGAGCTGGTACCAAGAGACACATGCAGACAAGAGGAGCGTGGCAAGGGGTGCGGGGAAGAGGACGTGAAGGTCCAGTACGAGGCCAACGACCGCCTGGAAAAGTCCACACTACGCGGAGGCGTGAACGGGGGAGAGAAACCGCGGTGCACCAAGAACACAACACACGTAGGGCGCGCGAACAGTGGGAGTGGAGGGCGCGGGTTGCAGGGGAAACGGCGGCAACACTCAGGGCTCAGGCGCGATGCCATGTGTGCAGAAAGATGTCCCACAAGCCTGAGCCGAAGCCCAGCCAGCCGCCGGCAGCGGAGGTTGCGCCGCCGCCGTGGGCAGTGAGGGGGTACGGGGGGCCGGGGCTGGTGGGCGTCAGGGTCAAGGTGGCCCGCATGCAGGCGGACGCAGCTCCGCAGCCGCCCTCGCCGGCGTCCTCGGCGACATCCGCGGAGGTGTCGTCGCCCTCGTCTCCGGAGAGTCCGGAGACGGTCTGGCGGGAAGGGCCTCGCGCGGCAGGGCGGCAGAGGGGAGAAGGAGCCACGGCAGGGACAGGGGAGGGAGGAGACAAGGGAGGACAGGCAGAGGCGAGTGGAGGCAGGACGGAGTTGCTGGCCGCGGAGGCTGAGGGGAAGGGGGAGGGGCAGGGGCAGCGAGCGGTGGTGAGGCAGCGGGTGGACCCGTTCAACATCGCGGATGTGATGGCGGGATTGGATAATGGGAGGGGGGAGTCGGTAGTCGACGACATCCTCGTGGTGTCGGAGGATGAGGGGGAGGGGGCGAGGAGGATGGCAGTGGAGGGGAGCCCGGGGCAGCCGACGGCGCCCAATGTGCCAGCGGCTGCCATGAAGTCCATCCTCCCGGAAGTGCGGAGGCAGGAGGAGGGCAAGGGTGGACGAGGACAACGGGCAGAGAGAGCGGCAGGGAGCGGGGACAGCAGTGTATGCACCGGAGGGAGGGGACAGACAGGCAAGGGAGGGAAAGGGCAGGCGGGGACGTCGGGGGCTACGCGTGCGAAGGGACACCAGGGAGAAAAGGGGGAGAAGGGGGTGGACAGGGGCGACAGTGGCCGCAGCCCCAACACTCATTCAGGCAGCCGCCGCCGGTGTCGCCCCCACAGGTCAGTGCGGCGGTGCGGGCGGAGGAGGAGAGGGAGGCGGGACACCAGCAGGCGGCGCGGTACGAGGCGCTGGCACACGTGGAGCGCCAGCGCCGTCGCCACCAGCCCCCTGAGCCGGGACCGGACACCATCTACCGGTTGGAGATTGCGTCAGGGAGCACAGGGTCAGGGCGCCAGGGGGGGCTGGAGGGGTCGGGAGGGGAGCACAGCGGGCAGCCCAGTGGCGGGGTGCGGAGAGAGGGAGGGCAGGCGGAACAGAGCAACGCAGCGGCGGAGGGGCACCGCGGCCAGCGGAAGGGAGAGCAAGAGAGTGGGAGCCAGCGAAGTGGACACACAGGCAGCGCGGTGCAGGGCAGGGGTGTGAGACAAGTAGAAGGCGGTAAGGGCGAGCATAGTGGGCACGGTACGCAAGGGAAAGGAGCGGGACAAGAAGGGCTCCAGGGGAAGTGACACGGGCAGGCGGGACTCCAAGGAGTGGGCAGCAAGGGGCACGGGGCAGCGGGACAAAAAGACAAAGGGCAAAAGAAGGAGGGTGGCCATGGGTACATGGGCTCACCAGTGTTCCCGGGGAAGGGATCGGGATGATGGGGAGGTGAAGTCCCGCCAGCCATCCCACCAGTCATCCCATCATTCCCACCGCCACCTTACCCAGCGATGGGAATGATGTACCTACCCCCGCCAGCGTACCTGGGCATGCAGGCACATGCACACGTGCAGCAGCGCCCGCAGGCCGGTGGGACAGCGTGGGGGGCGCATTGAGGGAAGGAAGAAGAGCACAGGAGGGCATCGGAGAGGATAGGGGAAGCAGAGAGGAGCCTGAGGGAGAGAGAGGCCAGGGTCATGGCAGGGGTGGGCAGGGTGGCGGAGGGGAGGACGGAGGGGACAGGCAGGCCGCAGGGAGGGGAGGCGCAGGCAGTGGAGGAGCTGCAGTGGGCGTGGGCGGACCTTCGGAGAAGGCAGGAGAGGGTGGAGAGGGCGGAACGGGAAGGCGGACAACATGAGGAGGGAGGGGGCCGGAGGGTCGCCCCCCACTGATGCCATTCAGGCAGCCGGCTGTCCCGCCGGAGCAGGAGAGTGAGATGCAAGAGAGGGCATGGAGGCGGATCAGGGGGGAGGCAGCGAGGCTGGCGGAGAGGGACAGGGAGGTGGCGGCGCGGGAGCGCAGGATGCGAGAGGAGGAGGAGGCGGTGGCCCAGGGGGCACACTGGGCCCTCCCGGATCCGGAAGGGGACACCCCCCCCACGGATGTGGAGGGGCGGTCGCCGTCCGGAAAAGGGGCCAGGGAAGAGGAAGAGGAGGCGGGGCAGGAGAGGGGGAAGAGGCGCCGGGTGGAGGAGCGGGCAGCAGGGAGAGCAGAGGGGGCGCAGTGGCCAGCCAGCCCCAGCCCGGAGCCGACGCCGACGAACTGGGACTCGGAGTCGCCACGGCCGCGGCGGTATGCGCCGCCGCCGGTACGGAGGGGGCCCCGGACGGTCGCGGGTTTGACGGCGGGGGACGTGGCGGAGCTGGTCCGCTACGTGAAGTGGGCGGGGTCCACGAGGGAAAGGCGGGAGAGGAGGGGGACCCACCCCTTCAGCGACCTGGTCGGCAGGGCAGGGAGGCCCGGGGAAAGGGGGCCTCAGATGGAGGAGGGCTGGTGGAGGAGGATGCTCAGAGAGGCGCTCCCGGGGCTGAACCTGGGCTGTCCCCAGGAGAAGGGGACGAAGCCCAGGGTTCGGATGCTGCGGGAGCTGTTGCAGCGGGAGGGGTGGTATGGAGGTCAGGCGTAGGACGGGGCAGCAGCAGGACGGAAGCGCCGGGGGCCAGGGGCCAGGGGAGTGCAGGAGGGACGGGCAGACGAGAAGCGAGGAGGGCTGCAGGAGAGGAGGACACGGGGTGTCAGCAAAGGTGGGGGAGGGTAAGGGGAGGGTGTGAAGGACACAAGGAGATGAGGAAGGGCGCGGAGGGGCGCAGGTGCGCAGGGAAGGGCAGGGACAGGGCAGGCGGTAGAGGGAGATGTGGTGATGGCGGACACGGGCGAGAACCCCCAGCGGAGGGAACAGGGCCCGCGGCGGGAGCGGATGGAGCGGCGGAGCATCGGAGCGCAGATGGGTGTGGACAGAGCGGCCGGGCAGCGGGACGCGGGATGTGACGTGGGTACCGCAAACAGTGTGGGGCAGAACGAGGAGCCTGACATGATGCTGAAGTACAGCTGGAATGGGGTACTGTACTGGAGTGCCGGTGGAGTACGAAGAGCGGCGGCACGGAGCCGGGCTGCATTGCCAGGAGCGCCGGCGGGGATCCTGAGCATGGGGTCCCGACCATTGCGGACGGCCGGAGGTGACGTGGAGCACCATCATGGCCGCTCGGGGAGACGGGCCTACGAGGGCCGCAGCGGCTAATGTGGGCTACTTTTCACTCGTGAGGGCAGCGTGAGGGACATCGCGGTTGTCGAATCCCAACGGCCAGTGTCTAACCCGTCCACGAGCAGGGCCACAATCCAGTCCGCAAGTAAACCCTTCCCCCCCACACTGTGAACCATGGCATCCCGGAAGAAGAGAGAGACAGGGACCATAGGAAAAACACAAAGGTGGGTGAGCCACCAGGGAACAGGGTAGGGATGACGGAGGGGCGCAGGGGTAGAGCACGCGGGTGGCACACACGAGTGACAGCACGGCAAAGGCAGTGAGGGCGGTCAGAAATTACAGGCAGGACCCCCAGAGAGACGGCAGAAGGGAGGGGAGACAGGCCCGGGAGGGGGCACGGGGCGGCGAGACAGGGGTAGCACGGAGAAGAGCAGGGGGCACACGCAGGGCGCGCGTGAGCAGCAAAGAGTGCGACCAGGGGGCACCAAAAAAAACAAAAAAAAAGAGGCTGACAAGACACCAAAGAAGGACAAACAGCGGGGGCAGGGCCGCGCGGGAGGAGGGGGAGGCAGGGAGCCAACAATAGCGCAAAGGTACACATCGTCTTGCACAGAGAAACGCCATGCCGATGACCCGCATTGAGCCGTACCGGCCGCCCCGCCCCACCATCAGGGAACTGATGGAGGGGAGGCCGGCGGGGGAGGACGATGGGGAAGTCCCCCGAAGGGGTATCTGGGGAGGCCGCCCAAGTCGGCCTACAGGTCGGAGGACAGGGCGGAGGCCCTGAGGCGTGTCAGAGCGCGCGACATACAGCCATGGCGTGGGGACAACCAGCAGAGAGCACACAGAGCAGGAAAACAACAGTAAGAGGGCGGGCAGGAGACAGAAGAGAGGCGAGGGTGGAGAGCAGAGAAATGAGTGAGACGGGAGGGAGGGGCGCCCACCTGGCATGGCCGGGGACCGCCAAGGGCCACGCCCCAGGAGGGCGATGGGACAGGAAAGGAGCACCGAGGGGAGCCGTGACTGATGGCCTGTGCAGAGTTGATGTGCGTGCATGCAGGGAGGAGGGAACCACAAGGCAGGATGCACGGCGGGGAAGGGGGGGGCAAAAAAAAAACACGAACAAAACCCCGCAGCGCCTCAGGAGGGCGTGAAGCACAGAGCGAGCGGGCGGCGGGGGAACGGGACGGAGCAAACGGGCAGACGAGAGACCGAGGGTGGCGCGCGAAAAAATAAAAAAAAAACAACAACGACGGGTGACCAGGTGGGGGAAAGGCACGGGTAACGGGGGGTGCGGGGGCAAGGAAGAAGGACCCACCACAGGTCATGAAGGGAGCACACCACCCAAGCGGAAGGGGGCGGGAAGGGAGCAAACAGTGCTAGGCACACGAACCGGTCTCAGGAAGGATGCGGATCCAGTGGGCCCGCGCCAAAGGGTTGCTGGCAGCCCAGTGGGGTAAAAACACGGGATACTGTCAAAAGGGGACGGGGCAGAACAGGGCGGGTCGCTAGGGCCACACGACGGCCGCAGGAGACTGGGAAGACGCGAGACGCTGGGAGAAGGCCGAGGTGGGTGACGGGGCGCGGCACAGGGGAAAAGGGCGGGGGCGGGAAGGGAGCGACCAGTGCTAGGCGCACAAAACCATCCCCGGATGGATGAGGATCCAGAGGGCCCGCGCCACAGGGTTGCTGGCGGCCCGGTGGGATATAAACACGGGATGAGGGATGGAATGGGGCCGCACAATAACCCCGGGGGATAGGGAAACCACGGGACGCTGGCATCGGGCCGGTGACGGGATGTGGCAAAGGGGAACAAGGGATGGGATGGGAGACCGAAAGCGCCAAGCAACAGCCCCGTGAGATTGGGAAACCTGTCGCCATGGAGTGGTGAACATGGGCCAACAAATGGGGAGCCTGGCCACGGGAAGTCGGGAAAATGCCCTGAACTCCGGGACGGCCGTGAAGTGTGCGCAGGGGTGAGGGTTGACCCTGAGGTCCCCGGGTCAATGGCCTAAGTACACGTAGGTTCACGCGTGAGCGGGACCTGGGGGAACGTGGAAAGGGTCGCCCCCTGGCCTCCAGCCGCGGATGGACGACACGCAAATGCATCTGGGAGCCAAGTGGGTACTCCAACCCGTGAGGGGTGGGGAGTGGTGGAACCTGGTTGACAGACAGAAATGCTCCGCCGTCGGCGAGGGCTATCCACAGGAAACCCGCCTGCAGGCGCCCAAAAGGCTGTGCTAGGGGGGGAAGGCAGGAGGATCCTTCGATGGGCGACCGGAAGGAGCTGAGACCGTGAGGGCAGCGACTGAAGGACACCTATCGCCGGTCATGCCCGAAGGGAACTTGGTTGAAGTTCTCGGCCGAGAGGTGAGAAAGGGGTCGCTAGGGGACCTGATGGTGGAGAGCTCTCCGTCCCGCCAGAGGCGGCCACCATGTAAAACAAGCAAGGAGAAGTCAGATGAGGCTGCGGACGCGGCCGCCCTTACTTACTTACTTACTTACTGATTAGACGTTGCCTCACAATTAGATTCTGCACCCCCAAACCTGAAACCTGAATTGCCCTGCCGGGCTTACGAGGTGAAAAAACGCATTTTCGGTACTTCTCGGGGCGGGGTAGATAAACGGAAATTCCGAACGTCTGGACCCTGGGAGACACATTTAACGCTGTCCCCGCGCATGGTCAGACGGAATTAGGCACACTGTTGAACTCGGCGCCTGCAAAATAGGGCAGTTGAGTATCCGGACTGCCCTGCGAGGGCCACGAGGTTAAAAAACCCTTTTTTGGTACCGGGGGCAGGGAGGGTAAAGGCCACATCAGATTCCATTCTTCACGCTTCACAAACATACGTAGATGATTGGAAGGACGGGTGAAGGACTTGTGAGGCACATAGGTATGTGATCGAGTGACTGACTGGATGACCCAGTGACTGGGTAAGAAAGATGACTGGACCTTGTGTATAAGTGTGAATGGGTGGTGAGAAAGTGATGAACTGAGATATCCTACCAAATTATAGGCTACCCCTTTCCGGTGACAAAATCAGAGCAGGACTGCTGCAGCTTTAAGTTGATGCCCGTGGAGAGTGGCGGACAACTTGAGGCAATCGGTCGGGATACGGCCAAGATTGGGTGGACGTTGTAGCCCTGTTGCTTCGAAGTTGTGCCCAGCTGCATACAGCCTAGTGCTGCTCATGCCTGCGGGGGCGCTGGCGAAGAGGCCGGTGAAGTTTTGGGTCGGTCGGTGAGGCTGGTGAGCGCGAACGGTATCGTCCGGAAGGGCGGAGGACGGCGTAGGCGGCTGCGTAGCGTTCATCGGTGGGAGTTGAACGTCCCGGTAACAGCTAGCAAGTCGCAGAGTACTCAAGATGGTTGGTGGAATGCCTGGGATGAAGTG
Source organism: Eutreptiella sp. 'Long Island Sound 2002' (assembly GCA_964036045.1). Lineage (NCBI taxonomy): Eukaryota > Euglenozoa > Euglenophyceae > Eutreptiales > Eutreptiaceae > Eutreptiella > Eutreptiella sp. 'Long Island Sound 2002'. Next base: position 116,390,186 of record OZ038381.1, read on the forward strand.
CACGATGTTAATTCCGTTTGGTCGAAGCTGCGCTGAGTGCTGTAGTGCTGCGCGAAGTGAGCTGTAGGAGATTCTGAGGATTAGGGTAAGGCGTTGACGGGGAAGGGTCTGGGGCTGATGCTGATGCGCCCGAGGTAAGAAGCGCCCGATTGCCAGGCTGGCGCCTCCGCTCGTGTTTTTTGGCAGGCTTATGTGGGAGTGCTGTTTTGGCAGGGGCGGCTAAGCGCCAGGCTGTCGCCTCTGCCTGTCACTTCGAGCAGGCCAAAGTGGGCGGCTAGTAGCCAGAGAGTCTCCAGTGGACGTCTTCTCTGGGCCCACGTGTACGCGGATGAGGGCACCACTGTTGTTTGCTGGTGCCAGGCATGCTATCAACGTGCTGGGCACGGTTACCGTCTCGCGCAGGAGATGGTTGTGCATAGGTCTCTGGGGCGAAACGTCCTTTAGCGAGAGGAGGGTGGGCGGGGAAGGGTGGAAGGGGTTGGAACTGAGGGGCCTTAGGAGACGTAGGCGGCCGATAGACGCCATAGCCCTGGGGTTGCGGCGGCGACGGGAGAGGGGTGCCTTGCTCATTGAGGTACGGCGAGAATAGATCTACATTTAGGTCTTCATCCAGATGGACCATGAGGGACGCGAGTAGGACTTTGTAGGGGGCTTGTGGCGGCCGGGGGGCAGATGTCGCCAGCCACTTTGGATCACGCTGTAGGGTCTCTTCTTTCTATTCTGTGTGGTTTGCTCGGTGACCTTCCAGCCTATGTTGACTTTTGAACTCTTGGGCATCGGCATACCACCGTGGCTGCGTGCGCGCTTTAGTTCGTATTGGAACCTGCGTACCTTCTTCCGCAACCGCTGGTTGTTTTCAGCTGTCGTCCGATGAGATGGCCCTCTAGCTTGTGGCTGCGGTGTGAGTGGAGGCAGGTGCAGGACGGGCATAGGTATCATATGCATTGGACAAGGGCCTGGGCATTGGTGAGACCAATCGGGGGAAGGGCATGCCGTACTGCGGGCCCGATGGTTTGGACCAGGCGGCTCGCTATCCGAGCGTTCCTGGCGAGCCTACAGGTCATAGCCCTGCGATTCGTCTCCCGAGAATGACCTCACCGAATTTGGGTCAGTGCAGGAAGAGCAGGATGTGGATGACTCATCAGACGGAGATGGAGATCTACGTCCGATGATGACGTTATTTGGAGATTGATCAGGGAGGTTGCTGGGCCTCAGGAGGGGATCGGAACGGGAAAAAGCGCAGAATGGTATTTCAGGGTACCGCCACAGGGTTGGGCAGGATCACTGTATTTTGGGGGGGGGGGGGAGGAAGTGCTTTGACGTTTGTTTTTCCACGGTCTCTGCATCGTTCGGTGTAGCAGGGAGGCGGGACGAGTCAGGATGCGTGATAGGTGCAGGATAGTAAGACGTGCTGTAAACTCCGTGGTGTTGGAACCTTGCCCGACTATACGGTCTCGGCCGGGCTTGTCTTGGCGTGGCAGCTTTGAATAGCAGATGTAAAGCGGGTGTGTCTAGCAGGCATGATGGCCCATCTAAGAGCTCTTGCTTGTGATTCTTAATGGGGGGAGAGCGTGGGGATCATTTTGTTGAATAAGGACCTGGGGACGAAGGAGCGTACAGCACCCCTCGGAATCCATGCATCGCTCCTTGTGTCCGCACCTTAGGAGCTCCTATGTGCCTCCTCCAGTATGTCATATGTATTCTGTGCATGCAATGCAAGTTGCGGGGCTTGGAGGTTGTGCTGCGCTTCCGTTATTCCTTCGTACACCTGCTAGCGGGTGCCCAATGCCCATCTGTTACCGCCACCGCTCCGTCATGACACCGCTGGGCGCCCTTGGGGACGTTGTACATTAATTTCTGGCTTTGTATGAACGCATCACTGCGTCCCCACTGAGAAATTTGTGACGTCTTAAGAAACTTAACGTTTTTTGCAAATGCAAACAAGTCACGCACAAAGCCTCCTGAATTCCAAGTGGTGAAATCTACCAGCTTTGCCTTCTGGTTTCTAGTGGTGGAACCCTGGTGTGCTTAAGCAGTCGTCAAAAAATTGACTGACTGAAAACAAAAAGAGTTTGGATGTCACGAATTGGTCTCTTCAATATGTACAGGCGTAAGTGCGCCGCAAAACCCGACGTTCATGCGATATTCATACCCTTTTATGGGACGAATGGAATAAGCTCAGTTTCTTTTTTTCCAAGTAAAAGGAAAACCTCCCGCAGAACGGTTAACGTTTACGGCTGGTAGAAATGGGACGGCCCTTGTGAGTGGACCCGGTTCGGTTCCAACTCTACATTGGAAACAAACAGCCTTTCTACAGCAGACCCAAAATTTCGATTTCTTCTATCTACAACAAAACGTTTGCACGCCTTACAAAGGCTTGAAAAGTGAGCAATGCTTGTACGGATCCGGTCTGTTGTGGTTGCATTCCTTGTTCCACAAGGAAAGGTTGAGCCAACAATACTATTTCTGGTTATACAGCGGCATGGGAATGGATGAAAATAAAGCACCACAAAGAGGCTTGTTCGATCAAGCGCAGGTTAGTACACCATATACCCCCCTTTTTCCGGATCATACGCGAACGATATCTGATGGTATAGTACCAAAGTCCAACCCCTTGTAAATTCATCCTTTTAGGGGAGAAAACGATCCCCCAATGGACTTTTTGTTTTGGACTCCTTTTGCCCCCCGTACCCGGGTACCCCTTTTTCGGGGGTGGAGGTGTGTGGATGGGGGTGTCGGGGGGGAGGGGGGAGCAAAACGTCTTTGCGAATTCTTGGTGCTGTTGGTGGATTTCTTCTTATACATGGACCCCCGAACCCATCGCGGGGGTGCCGGGTCCGAACCTTGGGCTCCCTCAGCTGTCCCCCCCCCCCTTTGGGCCCTTGCCAGTGAGGACCTGGCGGTCTTTCTGTTGGGTAAGTTGTTTTAGTGACACGTGCAAGCTTTTCAAAATTCCACTTCTTCAGAAACCGATCTGTCGCCCCTGGGATTGGCTTGCGTGATGATTTAGTGACAATAATGGTTCTTGAGCACCTATGGGGACCCACGCAATGGCTGCCAAGCTCATACCACCCGTGGGATGGCCTCCTCAAAAGCCCCGAAATTTCTGTTGTGAAGGTTGTTTAGTGACTACCTAACAGAGTTCCAAAATTTCCCTTCTTCTGAAACCCTTCTGTCCCCCCTAGGATGGGTTTGGATGATGATTTAGTCATAATACGGGTACTAGAGCGCCAATGGCGACCCAAGTAGTGGCCAGTGGGGGTGATGTCTCAGAGCCTTGGACCCGTCGTAAGCTTCAACATTTGCTGTTTGTGGTCGGCCCAATGGCCCTAGGTGTGTGCACAAATTGCTTAAACAGTTTTCCACCCTCTAGAGGTCAAACAGGAAATATTTTGCGAAACGTCTTTTTTATATTGTGAAGTCTTACAATGATGAAATATGCCATGTAAATCACTTTCTAGCCCCCTTTTAAATGGCCTTCATAGGGTTGGTTGTCAATTGTTGCCTTTGCACCTTGAAAATGCGTTCCCAAAATCCAGTTGTTGTTCTCCTGCAGGTATTAAACCAGAATATCCAGAAAATCAAGAACTCAACCCAAGTGCAGCAAGAGAAATATGAATCATGTTGACATAAGACCGATTGGGCTGCAGTAACAAAAACAGAGCGTTATCAGTCTATTTACATGCACAGCGCTTATGGACAGTTCATGCTGGTCTGGGTCACCTTTGCATTTGTTTACCTTTGTATTACTTTGCCTGTGTCTCAGTGTATTGCTCTGCAGGGCTTCAGCTGCTCTGTACAAAATAGGAGTAATGCAGATCTTTGAAATAGTGCAACATGGAAGAAAGCAAATATCACAGATGGATTCCCCATAAAAAAAAAGGGAGAAAAACATCAAGAATCACTTTCTGTCATTGACATCTGCTGACTCAGCACTCGGTAAGCACTGCCCATACCCAGGTCAGGGCTGGTCACGCGCGCACTCAGGCTGGTCACGCGCTCACACACGCAAAAACACCATTTTAGGGTAAAAATTGGCCAAATATAATATGATAGTCAAAATGACCGGCATTTCATGCTGAATTCAAATATGGGATGAAAAACTGGTCAAATGCAGCCATTTTGGAGAAAACAAAAAAATAGTGTCTGCTGTGGATCTTTTTTCAGACTTCATGTAGTCTCAATATATAACAACTCAATAGTTGTTCCACCAACCAATATAGCTTACAATAAAGAAAGAGGGCCACTCCAACAACCCTTACTGCTTCATATAGTCGGTAGGGGTGCCTTTAAGCAAGACATCAGGCCCCTATAGTTAGAGCGTCGCGAATCCCCCAACTCTGTCCCTAATTGAAACATGCATGCATTGGCAAATCAAAATGGTAGTGCGAACACAACAAATGAAAGAACAAAGCCACATTGCTGACTTCCAACACCGCCCTTAGGCTGGAAACACTTAGTGTTGGTAGGCTCTCTTCGTCAGCGAGGCTGGGTTGGTTCTAATCCTTTGATGTCCAGGTGCCATGCACTCCAATGTCGCCTCAATCTTACTAAAAATTGGTATTCTTGTCCAAATCAGCTGCATAATTCAGGGAGGTAGGTAGGTAGGTATCTTCGGGAGCTCGGGATGCCTCCTTTGACGATGCAGGAAGAAGGTCTTACCAAGGGGACGTCCTCTCCCTCCCACTGCCCTATGTCAGGTGCCTCTTGAGCCGCTCCCGCATGTGCTTGGGAAGGCATTGTCGCGGCGACCCGGTCCATGTGTCCCAGGTGGGAGGGTGTCCCCACATGCGTCCATGGGTAGGGCCACATACCCCCTCCTTCGGGGGGCAGCTCTGGGGGCTGCCCAGCCGTGTGGAGTATCTCTCACCACAAGGGGTATTGCTCCCGCTAGTCTACGGTACGACCGCCTCACCCTTGTGGCTTGAGTTGCGGGGCGTCTCTGCTTGGCAGGCGACCCCCTCCTGGACTGTGTACCGGCTCGCCTGTCACCGGTTGCTTCCATGGCTCCAGGTGACGTTTGCCATGGTCCCCGATGCAGCCTGGTCGGGCTCGGACCAGTGGCCTTGAAGTACCGCTCCTGCCACTGGCCCGGTGGGTCGGCTGGGTTGCCCCGGTGTGTCCGACCCATGGGGTGTTGGTTCTTTCGTGTCCCTGGGCCGCCCTACGTGAGTGCAGTGTCCTGGGCCACTTGGCTCCTGTTCACCGGTGTGCACGCGTGGTTTGTGGTGTTGCGTCTGCGGTGTTTTGGGCCACTTGGCTCCTGTTCACCGGTGTGCCCGCTCGGTGTGTTGTGTTGCGTGTGCGGTGTCCTGGGCCTCTTGGCTCCTGTTCACCGGTGTGCTCGCTCGGTGTGTTGTGTTGCGTGTGCGGTGTCCTGGGCCCCTTGGCTCCTGTTCACCGGTGCGCCCGCTCGCTGTGTTGTGTTGCGTGTGCGGTGTCCTGGGCCTCGTGACTCCTGTTCACCGGTGTGCCCGCTCGGTGTGTTGTGTTGCGTGTGCGGTGTCCTGCGCCACTTGGCTCCTGTTCACCGGTGCGCTCGCTCGGTGTGTTGTGTTGCGTGTGCGGTGTCCTGGGCCACTTGGCTCCTGTTCACCGGTGCGCTTGCTGGGTTTGTTGTGTTGCGTGTGCGGTGTCCTGGGCCACTTGGCTCCTGTTCACCGGTGCGCTCGCTCGGTGTGTTGTGTTGCGTGTGCGGTGTCCTGGGCCACTTGGCTCCCGTTCACCGGTGCGCCCGCTGGGTGTGTTGTGTTGCGTGTGCGGTGTCCTGGGCGACTTGGCTCCTGTTCACCAATGCGCCCGCTCGGTGTGTTGCTTTGCGTGTGCGGTGTCCTGGGCCTCTTGGCTCCTGTTCACCGGTGTGCCTGCAGGGGGTGTTGTGTTGCGTGTGCGGTGTCCTGGGCCACTTGGCTCCTGTTCACCGGTGCGCCCGCCCGGTGTGTTGTGTTGCGTGTGCGGTGTCCTGGGCCACTCGGCTCCTGTTCACCGCCGCGCCCGCTCGGTGTGTTGTGTTGCGTGTGCGGTGTCCTGGGCCACTTGGCTCCTGTTCACCGGTGTGCCTGCTCGGTATGTTGTGTTGCGTGTGCGGTGTCCTGGGCCACTTGGCTCCTGTTCACCGGTGTGCCCGCTGGGTGTGTCGTGTTGCGTGTGCGGTGTCCTGGGCCACTTGACTCCTGTTCACCGGTGCGCCCGCTCGGTGTGTTGTGTTGCGTGTGCGGTGTCCTGGGCCACTCGGCTCCTGTTCACCAGTGTGCTCGCTCGGTGTGTTGCTTTGCGTGTACGGTGTCCTGGGCCTCTTGGCTCCTGTTCACCGGTGTGCTCGCTCGGTGTGTTGTGTTGCGTGTGCGGTGTCCTGGGCCCCTTGGCTCCTATTCACCGGTGCGCCCGCTGGGTGTGTTGCGTTCCGTGTGCGGTGTCCTGGGCCACTTGGCTCCTGTTCACCGGTGCGCTCGCTCGGTGTGTTGCTTTGCGTGTGCGGTGTCCTGGGCCTCTTGGCTCCTGTTCACCGGTGTGCTCGCTCGGTGTGTTGTGTTGCGTGTGCGGTGTCCTGGGCCCCTTGGCTCCTGTTCACCGGTGCGCCCGCAGAGTGTGTTGTGTTGCGTGTGCGGTGTCCTGGGCCACTTGGCTCCTGTTCACCGGTGCGCCCGCTGGGTGTGTTGTGTTGCGTGTGCGGTGTCCTGGGCCACTTGGCTCCTGTTCACCGGTGTGCCGGCTCAGTGTGTTGTGTTGCGTGTGCGGTGTCCTGGGCCACTTGGCTCCTGTTCACCGGTGTGCCCGCTGGGTGTGTTGTGTTGCGTTGGCGGTGTCCTGGGCCACTTGGCTCCTCTTCGGCGGTGTGCTCGCTCGGTGTGTTGCTTTGCGTGTGCGGTGTCCTGGGCCTCTTAACTCCTGTTCACCGGTGTGCACGCTCGGTGTGTTGTGTTGCGTGTGCGGTGTGCTGGGCCCCTTGGCTCCTGTTCACCGGTGCGCCTGCAGGGGGTGTTGTGTTGCGTGTGCGGTGTCCTGGGCCACTTGGCTCCTGTTCACCGGTGCGCCTGCTGGGTGTGTTGCTTTGCGTGTGCGGTGTCCTGGGCCTCTCGGCTCCTGTTCACCGGTGTGCTCGCTCGGTGTGTTGTGTTGCGTGTGCGGTGTCCTGGGCCACTTGGCTCCTGTTCACCGGTGCGCTCGCTGGGTGTGTTGTGTTGCTTGTGCGGTGTCCTGGGCCACTTGGCTCCTGTTCACCGCCGCGCCCGCTCGGTGTGTTGTGTTGCCTGTGCGGTGTCCTGGGCCACTTGGCTCCTGTTCACTGGTGCGCCCCCTGGGTGTGTTGTGTTGCGTGGGCGGTGTCCTGGGCCACTTGGCTCCTGTTCACCGGTGCGCCCGCTGGGTGTGTTGTGTTGTGTGCGCGGTGTCCTGGGCCTCTTGGCTCCTGTTCACCGGTGTGCTCGCTCGTTGTGTTGTGCTGTGGGTTGCGCGTGCGGTGTTGCTTGTGTGGGGCGTCGCTGCGGGGCGCTCATTCGTCCATGCAGACGGCGGCTGTTCGTAGCCGGTAGGGGCTGGGTACCCTCCGGGCGCGCACTCGTCCATCCGGACGGCGGCTGTTCGTAGCCGGTAGGGGTTGGGTACCCTCCAAGCGCGCACTCGTTCATCCGGACGGCGGCTGTTCGTAGCCGGTAGGGGCTGGGTACCCTCCGGGCGCGCACTCGTCCATCCGGATGGCGGCTGGTGTTGTCTGTTACCTGGCCGATTCGGGCGGGGCGGCCTCCCGGGCGCGGTCTGGTGCGCCTCACCTTTTCCTTTGGCCGCTTTGTCTTTCTGCTTTGCTTGGCCCCCTCTGGGCTGCGTTTGCATTGGTCTTGGTCCTTTCGCTCCTCGGTTCTTCCTGTGCATAATTCAGGGACCTTGACTTCTCAGGTTGTCTTGGCTGGGTCCTCGTCGCCGCAAGAGACTGCCTTCTTAGTCTCTTCCTTCGACAGTCACAATGTTTGATTGCTTAACTTGAGCTACTTCTCTGTTTCTTGATCAGTGATTATTTCTCAGCAAACCATTGCTGCACAACAACCCACTGCACATTGTGCCAAGTTTGCTGACACCAGAGGCATGGAGCGCACTGCATGTTTTTTTGTGTTCCTCCATCCATTAGCTGTTGCTGAAATGCAGCGAATTTGCAGCTGCAAGACTCATTTTGCATATTACGATTCGTTGATGGTAGTCAGAGTTACAGTTCAGCCAGTGGCCTCTTCTGAATTTGTAAGTTAATTGATTACAGCTGTTTTTGAACCATCTGCTGAAGGTACAACACACAGCGATGACAATTTTTCTGTTGCTTCACCAGTTAATATTTATCAGCAACCCGCTTGAAGTGCAACAACCCACTGTGTGCTTGGCAAGAATTGATGGCACCACAGGCATTTCCTGCATCCATTAGCTGTTGCTGTTATGCTGACATGCAGTGGTTTTGCATGTGCAAGACTCATTTTGCATATTACGATTCGTTGATGGTAGTTAGGCGGTACGGTGCAGCCAGTTGTCTGCTGTGCATATGTCAGTAAACTGATTGCTTCTTTTTTTGAACCCTCAACTGAAGGTACAGCACACAGCAATGATTTGAAGTTTGAATGTGCATCGTGCAGCTGTGCAGATTGCTGTGCAGCTCTGCAGCTGTGTAGGTGGTACGGTGCAGCCAGTTGTCTGCTCTGCATATGTCAGTAAACTGATTACAGCTGTTCTTGAACCCTGAACTGAAGGTACAGCACACAGCAATAATTTGAAGCTCCAATGTGCATCGTGCAGCTGTATGATTTTTTTAGTGAAATGTTTGTTATGAAAAGTTGGGGTATTGACGAGCATATCACATTATAACTGCATGGTGCAAGACAAAAAGCACAAGGACAATGTGAATCGTGTGTAGATCAGGGTAAATCTATGTTGTCTACATACATTGCAACGGTTTCCATTTTGTATTGTGTTGGACGAGTAAGTAATTCATTTCTCCACACAAATTGAGTTTTTGTTTTGCCTGAAATATTGGATGTGCATGACATCTTGGCACTCAAAATGAGCCATGCGTCAACTCTTATTATGAATGATAGGCAAAAACCACAAAACTTTCAAAACAAGCTTAATACACAACAAAGATGTGTCAATTTTGTCAACCATTTGGATAGAATCCGGGTTTTGGCCACTTTGTGCCCGGTAAAATCAAAGGTGCAAGCAGCTTGTTTTGTATCACAGATTGCAACCTAATCCACTTGTGCAAGTACTCACTCCTGCAGCATTCCCACCATTTGAAAGGAAGTTAGGGTGATATTGGACCTAAAAGATAGCCAAATGCTCGTCGAGGCTCGAGCCACGTTGCCCGGACGTGTACAGCTGGCACTTTTAAATGCTTGGCTTCTTAATATCTCTCTTGGTGAGCTCCAGCAGAGGGCTACCTTTGAACCAAGGCACCACACTTGTTGTTACTTGAACGTGGCAACCAGGTGTATACTTCTTTGTCACCCCAGTACTGCTTGTAGTCCTTGACATTGATACAACAGGACGACCTCAGGACATGCCAAGTCTTAGAGTATTTCCAGAACTCTTTCTCGTTGCTTGTGGTTACATTGCCCTCAGAAGTGAACTCCTCTCCTTAACTGCCAAACAGGAAACCAAGGGGGTTTTTGCGTGAGGAAATAATTCCTCTTTCAGCTCCCATGAAGTTTGTACCCTTCCTTCTTCGCTCTCTCGTAGTTCTTTCTTCATCCTCGGACTGCTGAGATGCTGGTGCTGCGGGCGCTGGCATTACCCGTAATGAAGAAGAACTCTCAGAAGAAGCTTTTTCCTCCTGTGGCCTTGCAGAGGTGTTTTCTTCAACTTCTTCCTGTTCTTTTATATGTTGACTCAGTCTTCTGACAGCTCGCATAGCAGTGTCATACTTCAGTGCTCCAGCCAAACAGAATTCCACCAAAAGCTCGTTCAGTTTTCTGTCAGCATGAACAAACGCCTTCATGGGCTACCAAGTAGCGACAGAGACAGGGTACCCTGCCCACTGTGTTAGGCACGTCCAGCCTTGACGATACTCCGCCTTGAAAAGCAGCTCCACGATGTAGTTGCCTTGTGACCCATCCTGGGCGTGCTGTAAAGCGGTATGTCAGCTTTTTCTGCACTAAGTCAGCCTCTTCTTTCAGCGCCGCTGCTTCATCTGTTTGTTCGCTCGTGTCCGTCTCAATGTCCTCCGCATCAGGATCTTGATCATCAACGAAATCAAATGGATAGCGGTTGAGATACTCATGCGCTACCGGTACTTCGCCGCCAAGTGTAGGACTGCAACGCGCCACAATGCCGCTGCCAGTTGTCAAAACGACCAAGTAGCGGCCATGCCAGAGTATATCCTTCGCGCCTCCTTTAAGAACTGGCCTGCTTGGGAATCTGTTGCGATGAATCAGAACGTAGTCACCACGAGAATATTGCGCAGGTTTGCGTTTCCAGTTGACACGCTTGACGCGCGCCTCTCTCCCACGCTGCAAATGCTCTTGAACCTTCTGCGCTGCCTTGTTCTGATGAGAGATCCAAGGCACCACCACAGCGCCCCGAGACCCGTCTCGCACCCAAGAAGCCGCCCGGCACCGCCCAGTCCGGCCGAACCCAGCCAGGGCCAACCATCCATCGACGTAGACGCGCAAGACCCCGGCAGCCCATCCAGCCCACCCCCCCCGGACCCGGGACACCCTTTCCTCACACCGGCCACCATCCGCGACCCCGACCTCCTCCGAGCGACCCTCCAAGACAGGGCCCCGACCACCCCCCTGGGCTGGTACCGCCTACAAGAGGACTGGACCAAGCTCACCGTCAAAGCCCTCCGGGACCTGACCACCCCAGGCAGCGGCCTCCACGAGACCATAGTAGACCTCGTGCTCTGGCGAGCCCGCAAACACACCCGGGGCCAGCCCATCTGGATCCCCCCCATCGAGTGGGGCCAGGCCCTGACGCACGACACCGGCAGCAACGTCACGCGTCGAGGGACCGTACGCCTACGGCGGGCCCAAGCGGAGACGGACCACCCAGCGGACCCGAACCACCCGGAGCAGTGGGAACAGGCCACCGCGCCCAACCCCGACACCGCCCTCCGCGCCGCCGGCCTCCGCACCCCGGACGACGACCTCCCCCCCCCACCTACAGACAGTGACCACCCCCCGCCGGAGGTCTGGGTTACAGTCCTCGAGCGCGGCCACTACTACGTGATAGCCGCTATGGCTACGTCCCACGGCCCGCAATGGATCATCCAGGGGACAGACACCATGTTCGCCCCGGAGACCGCCCCACCAGGGGCAGTGGGGGACCCCACCACCCAGCACAGGATCCTCAGGGGTCTCCTCCAGCCAGGGGACACGCCCCCAGCCCGCGCCCTGGCCCAAATCACCTCAGTGAAGGCGGGCTACCACCTGGGATTGTCCATGCTCTGCCTAACCCACTGGATCCAGCGCCACTGGCCACCCACGGGGACCGTGCCCTGGGTTTGGGCCATCCCCACCGCCCACACACAAGTCGAAGCAGGCCCGGACACACGACCAAACCCCCCCCCCAGGCCGCAGCAGTCCCTCACCTGCGGGTACCACGCCATCCACAGGGTCCTCAACCGCGCGGGTCTTAGCCCAAAGCTAGCATGCCCCCTTCCCACCACTGACCAAGAGGTCCACCAGATACGAACGCTCGTCTGCGAAATCCTTGCCGCGGCAGCAGAAGACGGCAAGCTTCTCCTCCAAACCGCCCGGCCTACAACTGCCCACGCAAGCGCGCAGCAAGCGGACACATACACCGGCGCAGCACAACCCCCCGCACAATCCCCGCCCATGCCCCCCCCCTCTCGCTGCTCAACCGGAGACCCACACACGCCCACTATCGCGCGCACCCCCGGGCCCCGCGACACGGGCCTCCCCCACCCGCCCGAACACCAGCACACGCCCGCCACACACCCACCCACCGGCCACCCTTCACCGCCCCCCACACTCGACAACCCACACACACCCGCCAAGGGGAGCCCCACGCCCCGCGGCACGCCCACCCCACCCAGTGGCCCGCCAACGCCCCCCACACACACCCCAGAGGACCCAGACCCACCCCCCCCGGCCCCTGAATGCAGCCCACGCGAACTGTTCCCCCCCGCTGAAACAAACCCACACGACCTCGCACATTGCAGGACCCGGGCCCAGCCGAGCCCAGAAAGAGAAGGCCGCAGCCCCGCGCCTCCCTCCCCCGCCGCAGCCGACCAGATCGGCCCGCCGGGCCGCCAGGTCACGACCGGGCCCCCCCAGCCGCCCGCCCCCAACCTACAACCCGGGGACATGCCCTCCATCCTCCCCGCCGTGGCCGCGGCAGAAGCCGCCGCCCGCAAGCCCGCCCGCATCACAGCCCAACCCGCGTCCACCACCTCCTCCTCGTCCTCAGCCTCGTCCACCTCCTCCACCTCATCCTCCGACCCCCCCCTCCCCGCCAAACTCATCCTCAAGGCCACGGCGAAAGCCAAAGCTGCGGCCGCACGCACCAACCCCCCAACCCCCACACAGGCGACTCAGGCACCCCGGCAACCCACCGGGACGACCCCCGACCCGGCATCGACGCCCTCACACCTCCGGACAGAGGTACTCCTCAACCTGGAACCGGACCCCAACCCCAAACCCGACCCCAAACCCAAACCGGACCCCAACCCCAAACCCAACCCCAAACCCAAGCCGGCGCCCACGCGACCACACACAACACCGCATACGCAACGACACAAAACCACCCGATACCACCCCCGCCCAGGCCCTCACCCAAGCCAGGACCCCCCACCCACCACGACCCGCGCCCCCCTCCCGCCGGCACCCACCACCACCGCGGAGACGGCCACCCAGCACGACCCCCTCCAAACCCTCGTCAAAATCCCCGTCATCAAGCGCCCCGTCATCCATCCCCCACAAACCACCACCACCGCCGGCCAAACCGACCCAGGGACGTGGGACCCCTCAACCATCGTCACCGTCAAGCCCGGCCCCCAACCCTTCCTCCATGCCCACCACATAGTGCAGCCCCGGGGACTGCCCACGATGCCCAACCCCCCACCCCCACAAGGGGGACCGGAAAACCCAAAAGGACTCCATGGGCCATACCCGCAACACCAACCCCACCACTACACACACCACCACCACCAGCGGCCCCACCACCACCACTACCAACACCACCCCCACCACTACCACTGCCCACCGCCCTACCCCACCGGGCCACAACCCCCCGTACACCAACAGCACCAGCGGACGGGATGGCAGCCGCCGAACGCCCCGCCCGCATACCCACCCCCCCCGTACCAGCCACCACCCCCGTACCAGCCGTACCCCCGCGGCCACCATCCGATGGCCGAGGGGGCCCCATTGACGACGGGGGATCTCCCCCCCCAACCAGCACCGCGTGACGCCCCGTACCCCCCCGGCCACCATCCGATGGCCGAAGGGGCCCCAAGGACGACGGGGGACCTCCCCCCCCAAGCGGCGCCGCGCGAGCCCCCCCAGAGGCCGCCGACGCTTCTGGACTGGCCCGACTCGAGCGACGAGGGCCGGTCCCGCAAGCGGCGGCGCTCCCGCTCCCCCCCCGCACGGCACACTCGCCCACGGCGCCCACACTCCCACCGCGCCTCAACCACCCACTCGCGCCGCTCCCGCTCCCCCAGGTACCACCACGACCCCCAGGGACCCCGCTCCCGTCGCTCCCGCTCCCCCGGGCACCACCACGAGCGCCACCGCCGCCCCATGTCCCCCTCCCCCTCCCCCCACCGGCCACCCAGCCCCCGCCACCACCACTCCCGCTCCCCCCGACGCAGCCAGGCACGCCGCCGCCGCCCCACGTCCACCTCCCCCTCCCCCCACACGCCCTGCCGGGCTCCCCGTTCCCCCCGCCACCCGTACCCATCCACCACCCCCAGCCCCCGCCACCACCACTCCCGCTCCCCCGGACGCCACCAAGCGCGCCACCGCCGCCCCATGTCCACCTCCCCCTCCCGCTCCCCCCTCCGCCCGTACCCGTCCTCCACCCCCAGCCCCCGCCGCCGCCGCTCCCGCTCCCCCAGGCACCGCCACCCCCGCCACCACCGCAGGTCCACATCTTCCCCCCGCCGCTCCAGGACCCCAGGCACGGACCCCTCCCCCCCCCGGGCCCCCGCCTACCTCGCCTGGTGGTCTCCCTCCGCTCTGCAGGAGCTCCGCCGCTGGGTGAAATGGGCCGGGGGAGCGGGAAGGCACAGAGGGGTGCACACGGTGCATACCTTCGAGGAGGTGCGCACCCGCACCCCCGCAAACCCCAATGAGGCCGCCCCGGAGGCCATCATGCCGCAAGCGGCATGGGAGGCCCTCCTCCGCGATGCGGTCCAGGGCCTCCGCCCCCCCTACACCCCCCAAGCCCTCCGCCGGTGGCTCCAGGCCACCCACCCCCAAGCCTTGGCCACCGGCGCCCCCTCCCAACCCCGCCCCTCCCACCACCACCACACCAGGAAGGGACAGGACAAGGGCAAGGGAAGGGCAAGGGACACCAAGGACCACACAGGCAAGAGGGCACGGAAGGGCCCCAAGTGAGGGCAGGCACACGCAGGGACAGGGCGCCGGGAGCGACACCACATGGGGTCAGGACACCACCCAAGAACCAGGAAGGAACGGGAACGGGGACCAAGACACGGAGGAAAAGGGCACCACGACAGCTGCCACGACCCACACCGACGGGGAGACCAGCGCCGCCCCACCCCCACCAAACACCCCAACACACACCACCGAAGCAAACATCGGACGCCATGCGGATCACACCAGCGCACGCCCACCGGCCACCGGAAACCACACGGAGAACGGAGGGCACACCTACACGGGGAGAACGGACCACACCCACAGAGGAGGCCGCAGGGAACACCGCCGCACGGCACACCACCATGCCCTCACCGCCAGCCTACGACCCCGACCACCACGAAGGCCAACTCACAGGCACCGGAAGAGGACGAAAGCACGGCCGCGGCACCCACGACTACGGACCGACACCCCCAGAGGACACGAGACCAAGGCACAGGCCCCCAGGGAGGGCAACCCCACGGACCGTCACGCGACCACACCATGGGCTATAAGGGCCGGGCTGCGCTACCGTCGCGGTTTGACGCAGAGTATTGCTACGGGGGCTTGATCTCGGCTGGTCTCACGTCACCAACCTGTTGCGTCCAGTGGAGGAATGGCACTGCGGCGGCGCACCGATCCCGTCCATGATGAATATCGAGCATCGCAAGGGGAAGCGAAACGCTGTGATCGATCGCGAAGGCTTTGGTGCTGCTGGACGGTGCCCCCCTTCAACGCCATCTCCGAGCGCCGTGAAGACTGGAAGTACCAAGAATACTACCGATGCCCCGGACCCCAGCAGTCCAGCACCGGAGATATGGACATCCCCCTGACCCTACAGTGTGAGCTCATCCCTGCCGGCGGCACCGACCCGGACCCTGCCAGCGCAGCCGAGCTGCAGTGAAAGCCATTCGCCACTCAAACAGCGTTCGGAAGCCACCTCCACCGTCCGACTCCTGATGTCTGTTTGTCTGCCTTGGAGAAGGAACGCTTTTCCTACACCCCGAATACACCTGCCTGTCTGCGAGGCCCGGTGAAGATTGAGTCCATGGGTGAGAGTCAGTGTGCACGCCCCAAGGACACCGTGATCATTCAGCAGAATTTCCCGAAGACCTAACCGACCCACACAGGCCAGGCTGACCTCCACTGACCCACCGCGGCACCACGCGAGACCACGGCACACCGCACCACAGCGCGCCACAGAGCAACGCACCACAGCACGACGCGACGCGACGCGGCACAGAGCGGCACAACACAACACAACTGACCCTAACCTGAGGGACTAACCGAAGCCAGCCACCGCACACCCGGGAAGGCGCCGCGCCACCACGCCACACACCGGCACCACAGGCCACACACGGGACCACAGCGCGCCAGGCGACAACGGTGACGGACCACCCAGAAGATTACGGCCGGCACCGCGGAGGGGTAAGGACACGAGCAACCCCAGCCCCCTAACCCAAAACCACAAGCAGCCGCCTGGCGCAGCCGCCCAGCCGGCAGAGCCAGGACCTAACCCAGCAAGAAGGGGCGCCGAGCCCACAGTGTACAGAGCCCACCCGACCCATGGGGCCGGAACATGGCCACACAGAACGCAACTGAAAACAGCAGCCCGGAAGACAACACTGAATACAGGCCAGTGCGTGCGCCAGCCCAGGGAAGGCAGAGGGAGGAACAGGCAAGCTTCCCCCCCCCAAAAAAAAAAAAAAGGAGGGGGGAAGGGGAAAAGGCACGAAAACAGCCCACAGCCGCCCAACCACCCGCCAACACCACCACAGGCGGCCAGGCCCCCCCCCCCAGGAAAAAAAAAAAAAAAAAAAAAAAGGGGGACCCCCGCAGAGGCACAGGCGAACCACCCACCCAAAACCGGCAACACCAAGCCAGTAACAGCGGACCACGGGGAAAAGGGACAGAAAAAAAAAACAAAAGAGAGCCACCAGCCCAGCCCGAAAGAAAGGGGATGGAGGGACAGGGACCACAAAGCCCAGAAAAAAAAAAAAAAGAAAAGAAAAAACCAAAGCAAAAAAAAAAAAAAACACACCCCGACAACCCAGCCAAGACGGACTGGGCACAGGCGAGACCCGGGCCCGGCACACACGCCCACACCGCGCGCCGGAACCGGAAACGGCGGGGGGCAAGCGGGGCGCCCACGAAACCACACACGTCCAAAAAGGAGACCGAAACCGAAGCCCAACCACGAACACCACAAATAGCCGACACTAGGGGGACAACACCACAAATCGAGCCCAAAAACACCCACCCTAAACCCCAGCCAGGACAGACGGGGTTAACAAAACCCGCACCCAACCGCCAACCGGACCCAAACACAAACACCACACAACAGTAGGAAACCCAGTGCCCACAGCCCGGGCACTGAGGCAGCCCGTGCCATGCAGGTGACCCGGCCAAACGAGATCCGGAGCCCGGGGGTAAGGCTGCATCCTAAGGCCTGCGCTGCTTTGGGACTCGAGGCGGAGCGTGCGACACCCAAGCGCCTCGGAACCCTAGTACCAGGAACGTGCATGCACGCCTTGGGAACGGGATACGCCAGGAAGTCCGGTGAACCCCTAGGGTTCCGCCCAAAGGAGGGGACGTGCGCAAGCACGGGGGCACACCCTCCCGGCGAGACAAGCATGTCACGCTGGCGGCGATCAGCCCTCCCGGCGTAGCCCGGGGCCGCTTTGTTGGGGGCCAACAGTCAGGCCTCCCCTCTTCACGCGCGAAGCCTCTTCCTGTTCGTCACAGGGGCGACGCCAGGGGGAACCATGGGGCGCCTCTCCACGACCGAGTGCACCTACCTACCTACCTTTGATGAGAGATCCAGTCCTGTACCGTGGTGTGTCCTTCGTGCGGTAGCGGCATCCCCAAATGGGAAGTAGGCCTCAGCAGAAACAGCTCAATTCGCGAGACACCCGACTTTTTGCGTCACTTGTTGTTGATAAGGACCATGGCGTAGTCATTCAACTGAACCCCATTTGATGTTTTGATTGATGTCCTCAGGATCCTCAACGCTTCCTGGTACTCCTCGTTCATATGCTCGCAGGATCCGTTGCTTTGAGGTTGGTACGGTTGGCCAAAGCTCACTTCCACACGCAATGCTCTGAATGCATTGAGGTACCAGCCTTGTTCCCCCGTGAACCTGATGTCTCGGTCCGAGTGGATCTTCACCATCGGTTGGAAAAAGTGTATCAACTGCCTCAGTATGGCCTTCAGCACGCCCTCTCCGTCCATGGTTTTCTGGAACGGCACTACCTGACAAAACAAATTCAGCGCGTCCACAATCATCAAGGCAGAGTCGTAGGTTTTGCAGCGGGGTGGGTCAACAAGGTCCAAATAGACCAACGTATTCACTATTTTTCGAATAGGGAGCGCTCCTATGAGTCCTCGGTCGCCAGGGTGGTTGCTTTTGCTCGTCAAACGATGCCGGTATGCGCTATAAAAGTCCTCATTTCTTTTCTTCAAACTCTTCTGAGGAAATTGTGTGTCAAATGTCTTCTCAAAAGTGTTCAATCATTGCTCCGGTGATGGGTGCCCCTTGACCTCATGTATCCATTCTAACGCACCAGGCACCGCACTCTTCGGCAGACTGGGAGGCACCTCCTTTCTCAATAACCCAAGGGTAGAGATAGACCACATAGTTCCTTCAACGATACCCCAGTCCCGGTCCGCCAGAGCCCTCATGCCAGTCGGGAACTCCTCCTCATAGTTCTTGCAACGTATTTAGTCCAACAAAGCCACCTTTGATATCCCCAAGTCGCAGTGTACTTCCATTGTGGCAAACACCTCTCGGGATAATTGCTCAAAACTAGCTGAAATCTTGTCATCGAAACTCACCCTTGAAAGCCAGCCCCAGAGCTCGTTCCTAACCCGAGGGACCCTGTAGATGTTCAAGCGCAACTGTGCCAAGTAAGTCCACCAACAACTCAAATTCAGGTTCTGAGGCAGATCCCCCTTCAGGAAACATTCGGTACACTCCTAATCACAAAACCAGACCAGCGGATTTGTTCCAAGCAGGCGCCCTTGCCGTGACAATAGGAGAATGCCCGAGAGCAGCTCTCTCTCCTACGTACTGTAATTAGCAAACGTTGACTTCCACTTCCAGTTCCAGTGTCCAATAGGGACCAGGTGCCAGCGACTTGGGTCATAGTTGTGCTTTAGTGTGCCGTCACGGTTGATTCCGAGCGTCTTCTGCAGTTCCTCAGCAACAGTAGAGGCCACCAACTCAGGGAGTTTCAGCCGGTGAAAAAGAGTACCACCACCACGAACCAGTTAGGGGTCCCAAGCATGCCAATATTTTCCAGCTTCTCCTTAACCTCCTGGAATTGCTTCGCCTCCACTTCTCCCCAGTGCCACTTCTTGTCCTTTTTCGTCAAGTCCCTGAGCAAGTGGCTGGAGTATGTAAAATTAGGTATGTGCCTCCTGTAAAAGTTGCACGCAACAGGGAAAGAGCAGATATCTTTGACTCCTCGTGCCTTGTCGTCCCGGATCGTGGCTTGTAGTATTGGCGCCACCCTGTCCTTCACGGGTCTCCACCATCGCCAACCGACTTCAAAGCCCAAATACTCCAGGGTCTCCTTCATGAACTCACACTTGCTGAGTTGGACCTTCGTATGACACTCATCGCAGGTGCGCAGGAATTCCTCGACGAGCTTCAACCGTGTCTGCACCGAGAAGAACATCGTCAATGTAAGCTTCAATGGCGGCTCCACATTTCAGCAGGTCTTGCACGGTTGCCTTTCTCTTCATGCGTTGCAGAGCCTGGTTCATGAGCTGCTGGAACGTGGCGGGGGCGTTCGCCAGGACAAGGGGCATAACCTTCCATTTGAAAACTTGGCCGTTCGGGGCGCCAAACGCCGACAAGTCCTAGGCCGTCTTTGTCAGCTCAACGTCACAGAACCCGCCTCGCTATCCAGTTTGCTCTTGTACCGACACGCTAAAGCTCCCTCCAGTGCCCTTTCAAGGCTGGGAAGAGTTTCCGAGTGCCTCTTGGTCAGCGTGTTAAGCATCCCATAATGAACCACTAACCGCTTCGCAGAACTTCTGGGTTTATCGATGAGGAAAGAGGGTGAGCACTGCTTCGGATAGTTCGTCTTGGTATACTCCTCTGCCACTCATAAATCTGCCTCATGATATGTTTCGTATCTTTAGCATTTGCAAGAAATGGTCGTGATCTCACAGAGGCGTTCTGGTGGTCATTGAGAAGCTCCAGGTCCATAGACACCGGCTTCAACACAGTTGCGGTCGGGTGCAACGGTCCAAAGACATCCTTCCAACATCTCAGCTCTTCTCTGACCCTCTTGTCGTGCAGTTCCAGTGATTTTTCGAAATTCTCCTCAGGCGTAAAGTTTCACTTCCCGTACTCGTCTCTCTGTGCATATTTGCAAGAAGAGATATGAGCGGTGACATCCCCGTAAACGTCTTCACCCTCAACGAAATAACTCTCGTCCTCCAACAGGTCCGACGCTGGGTCGTCCACAGCGTCGTCGCATGCCAGAGTCCCTTGAGAAGGGCTGTGATTGTAGTGGTTTCTCCAAGGACTCTTTGCAACCCTTCTTCTCTCTTGCTCAGTGACGTCGTGTATACGTTGCTGGACCAAAGCTCGTACTTCGTCAAGTGCTGATGTTGAGCATGGCCACCCGCAAGGAGTTGCTTTTCTCTTCGTTTCTGCGTCGGTAGAGACTTCCAATTGGTGTTTTGCAGTTGCCTCGAATGCCAAGCACTCGGCATGCGGTGCTGCAGCTTCAAAAAAAAAACTCGCGACGTCGTGCAAGCATTCGTTCAATATCTCCAGCTCCAACGCTTGGTCATACCTCACACAGGGTTGTGGCTCGAGGAAGGGTTGATGTGCCTCAACTTCATGGCGGTTGATGTCTGCTGCATATCCCGCTTCAGGGTCTGGCGCCTTTTCAGAAACTTGAGCTTCCATTGCCGCTTCAGTGTCTCCTTCACCGTCATCAACTTGTCTTCCATCGTCCCAGACGGCTGGACCTTCCACTCCAAAGGTTTCCGGTTTGTCTACTTGTTCATCTGGTTCTGAAGCTTCTGGAACTTCCTCCACCGTTAAGAGTCCGTCTTCGTCATTATTTGCAGGAGTTGGTGAGACGGCCATATGAGGTGCATTCACTCCTTGTCTTTTTTCCAAGTCAGTCAGACATTGTCCTCGATTCACTCTGTGTAACCACTTGCAAAGGTGTGAGCCCAAATGACTGAATGATATTGATCCATCAGAAGCATCTATGTAAGACGCAATAGAGTCCCAACGTTGAGTTGGTAAGGGGGTCTTGGCCCCATCAAGCACATACAAAGGCACATCCGGTAGAGGTACTAGGCTTTTGGTCTGTCTGTCCAGTAGAGGTCGTCACTTTGCTGCTTCTTCCGTCTGCCCCCAGTATGGTGGGAGAACAACCACCTTAGCACAATGCAGTAGGGCTTTCGTGAGCATCTTCAGGATAAGAAAGATATCCTTGATTTATGGCCGAATGGTTTTGTTGAAATCCTGCAAGTTCTGGTGTTGAAAAACAGGACAGAAGCAGCAAGTAGAGCAAGAACAGGATGTTGATCGAATCAATGAATAGTTTTGAAATCCAGTGTATCACGGAAGGGCTGCAGATAGACAAAGCAGCGTTAGGTACAAAGATTCGATCGCAAATGGTTAAAACAAATGATGTTTATATGGAAAACTGACATGTGTCTCGCCTCAGAAATAGTCTTAAGCACCTCATGTGCACCTTTTGGAATGTAATGGTGTTGGTTAGGAATCTGTGGCAAGTAGGTTAGGTCAGACACAGGGTATGGCTCGGCCAGCTTGGCCAAGCAACTGTATTCAGAATCAGTTACAAAGTAGAACCACAATAAAAGATAGAAACATTTGCTTATAGGGGTCCTGAGGTGGGAGACCACTAGGCCTAACCTCCAAGGCCCAAGGCAAGGAGTGCGTAATTTATTTCGGTATTGCCTCCATGAAGGTAGGTACCTCCGCTCGCTTGAGTGGTAGGGGTGAACTTCATGGGGGGGCTAGGGTTATAACCCTAGACACTTTGAGAAAATGTACTTCAAGCTTCAAAAGAGTGATAAAAATGATTAAGTATAAGTCACAACATCAACCCAAGGTTTAGGGGGGGGCTTGGCCTGGATAACGTCCCTGAAGAAAGACATGGTAGTGACGTTTTCTTACTCCCCCCTGAAGTACTAGTTGATCAAGCTAGTAGGACCAAGGAAAAAGGCTCAAATTCCCCCAAAATCACCTCGGAAATGCATTGAACCAGCCAATAACACTCCCATCAGCTCATAGAAGCTTATCACACTTTAGGTACCCTTGAAATACAGTGTAATGTACCATGAATGATGTCCCTTCGATGGGGCATTCCTCAATAGTCGCCAGCGTGCGGCGAAACCATTGTGCAAAAATTTGGGGGTATTAGGGTTTGAACCCAGGACTCCCTCCCTAGAGCACGCATGCTTGCCCACTAGGGTACAGTCCAACGCTCTAATGCGGACGGCGATCGCTGTATAGATAGCGCTTTACTCCCAACGGAGGGCACAAAAGTCCAGGAGCTGAAAAAAAAAGAAAATGGAACCAACAGGGAGTGAATCCTGTGGTTTAGCGAAAGGGGTAGCTATTCTACAAGTCAAATCGCTAAATTTTGACGAAAAGACGTTAAAAGCTGTCATCTACAGTCCAAAACTTAGAGTCGCAGACAAGCGCAACAGGAGTGCACTCCCAAAAAGAGTTGCGCACGCGTAAACGGCTCCTGGAGAAGAAGATATGAGCCGTGGGTTTAACAGCTTTTTAACGAAATTTTTGCACAGTTGCACAAAAAACTTAATAAACGTTAGGAAAAGGGATCGAACAGACACCCACACAACAGAGCAGGTGGACAACCCACCTCTCAGGTATGTTAGTGTCATGTCACACGCATGCATTGCTTTCGTGTTGTTAGTTTCGTCAAAACGCTAGGTTTGTCACCGTTGCGTTTGTTGGGGGTTTGGGCGTTCACTTCCCTTGCTCTGCACAGCTCAAAACAGAAATGAAAGGTATGTGGGACGGATGGAGCACGCAGCGCACATAGGGTTAGAGTATGCGCTGTGCTGGCGGTGCATGCGTCTAAACTAGGCATCCACACGGTGTGGCGCTTTCCCTGTGCACCCATCCACCCTTCTCTTCTCTTCACAGGTCAAAAAGGAAACTGCTTGCTCGTGCTTGTGTTCCCGAAGCGCTAAAATAGGGTTGTTTAAAATGCTTAGGCTCGTTTTGCGCTGTGCAGTTGCTCGCCAGCCCTCTCCTTCTCCAGCAGGAAACAAGGTAAGAACTAGAAGGAATTAGAAGGTAAGAGGAAGAAGGGCATGCATGGCATACGATGCATTAATCGTTTAGGGTGGTGCAGAGCTCGCTGTAGGGTTGCGTTCGTTTGCTTCGGCACTCACATGATGCGTAGTGAGTATGGTGAGTAAGCCAAGGAGGAGCTCACCTCCTGGTGGAGGTTTTAGTGATTGATTGAGTTGGGTAAAAGTTAGGTAAAACACTTGTTGCTGATCGCCTCCCTTTCCTGCATACACACGATGCATTAAAGGGCTGTAGGCCACACGCTGTGCACACAGTATAACCCTTGTTTAGGCTACCCAGGGCTCCGCCCTACATTCTATGAGAGAACGGGCGGAGTCCTTAAGCTTGCTTGCTTGCAGGGCTGTTCTGAGACAGCGTATTATTTTCCAGCCCAAGACCTGTATAATACAGCGAGGCTGGTTAGGTTCCTCCGCTCAGAACAGTCCTTCATCCGCCCTTGCTCTCAGGTGGGAAAAGGTCAAGGGTGACGTGGTGCAGCAGCAGTTGCCTTTGGCAACTTCCCATTTTTTTTGCCCACGCTAAAAAGGGCGCAGATCACACAAACAAAGTCCCTCAATGAACGACATCTTCATGGACAGCCCTTACTACATGCTGTGCAGGCAGCACTCCTTCCATCCAAGCCCTGTCAGAGATACGCGCGAGGGCGTCCCTGGCAGGCCACAGTTGCCTAGCGGCGCTTTGTTCCCTTGCAATCTCACAGGGGAGCCAATAGGGCTCGTGACTCGTTCGCCATGGCCATCCAGTAGCGTGTGTAGGAGTTAAGGTCAGCAAGCCTATCACAGACTGAGTCCGGTTGTGCTCACCCTGCCTTCGAAGGCTGGTGCTGGCATTAGTGAGTGTAGTGTAGTGGTGTCTCCTGCTCCGCGTGCTTTTCCTCCCGGGCAGGGGAGTGTGTTAGCTTTTGGCCTTGAGAAAAATGGGCGTTTTGTATGCCCTGAGCACACTTGACCACCCCTCCCCTCCAGTAGGTAGGGCTTTTGCTGTCTTCCCCGAAGGATAGGCGCCAGCACAGAAATTGGGCGCCATAGAAGTGGTAATAGTACCTGATTAGGACCTTCGGTCCGACAGCAGCGAAGCCCACTTCGCGGGAGCCACGCCGGGAAGTGAAGTGAGACACACACAGACATACGTAGCACACTTAGGGGTATGGTAACCCCGTCAGGAAGGGTAGAACCCCATGGGTCTGGACCAGTTAGGGGTCCTAACTGTGGGCACGCTTGTCCCCAAGGAGGGTGGACACACCTTCCTTCACAGCACCTTCCGTGTCATTCCGCCCCCTGGAGTCGGAAGCCACCGCTCTTCTTTGGCTCCCCAAGGTCATAACATTTAGGCAGATCTCATGCAACAGGTGGTCAACAAGGCACACACTCGCTGGGTGGTTGCAAACCTGATAAGCGGCCATCTGGTCCACACTGGTAACCACAGGCATGGGACTGCAGGGCACAGCCAGGGCAGGAGCAGAGCTCCGCAAGAAGCGGATGTGTAGGTGTCTGGAGTGCCGAGCCCAATTGAGGGTGGGAGTTACTACATTCACCGTAAATGGAGCTCTACAGGAGTCCTGAACCTGTCCTGGCGCACACGGGGTAGGCCTAGCTGTCAGCACAAGAGTGCTCACCGCCCATGGGAGGTTAGAAAATAGAGGGGGTTCCGAGTAAAGGGCCTCAACTGTGAGTCTCAATCTGAGGGGAGTCTGTTCACGTAGCCAAGCCCATTCAGGTGATCCGTAGTTGAGGTGGTCGTATGCAGGCGGGCACCCCGGACTCAACCGACCCCACGGGTACCTAGTCTAGCGGGTGCCCGCGTCCTTTGTACTACACTGCGCGGAGAATGTGTGGTCGCAGGCTGGGGCAATAGGACGCACCGAAGATTGGGCTGCAAACAAGATAAGCGACCTGTTGGTGTTCCGACGACCCTCAGTGTTGCTTCT
This sequence comes from Eutreptiella sp. 'Long Island Sound 2002', assembly GCA_964036045.1. NCBI lineage: Eukaryota > Euglenozoa > Euglenophyceae > Eutreptiales > Eutreptiaceae > Eutreptiella > Eutreptiella sp. 'Long Island Sound 2002'. Next base: position 116,415,033 of record OZ038381.1, read on the forward strand.
CCCTTGTCGCGGGGGAAGTGTACCTCCGGGGGGAGGCAATAGTTCTGCAGAAGTGGCCCAAAGGAGACTGCCAACGGGAGGAGGGGACATCTCGGGTATACCGCCGCGTCCTGAAGCTTGCAAGATCCTGAGTTCGGTTAGGCACAGTAAATAGATAGGCACAAGGAGATTAGTATTTGTTCTTCCGCTGGGACAGAGTCTCAGCACGGGTTAGTAGCTGTCCCTCGTTATTCTCAATGAGGTAGGAACGAAAGATGGGGTTGATACTCCCATCTGGCTGTATAAAGGGGGACATGGGATCCCAGGTTGCCTCAGATCGCCCATATCCGTCCCACAGGGTAAGGAATTTCCAGCCCTGTTTCTACTCGTCGCGTGCAATACCTGCAACCATGTAGTAGCCATGGACTGCCATCTCATCGGCAGTCATTTCTTCGAGTTTGTCTGCTCCCTCAGGGTTGGCAGCGTTCTCCAGGTCGATACGCTCGACCACACTGTCGCTCAGGCGCCACGGGTCCCAGGACAAGTCCTCCGCGGAATGGTAGTGCCTCAACTGTTTAGGAGCACAAAGCAGTTCACCACCTAGACGTGGACTGCACCTGACATGGATCCTAGATCCATCTATCCTGATGATACGATACTGTCCAAAATAAGGGACCTGTAGGCAGTTACGAGGCCATGAGGGTAGTCCTGAATGGTGAACCAAAACACGGTCACCAACCTTGAAACTGGCGGGTCGCCGTAGGCAATTTCCTCAGCTCAGTTCACGTTCACGGATGTGTCTCAGGGTAGTCCCAGCCTGGTTAGCCATTCACTGCTTGTGTTCTAGCCAATCCCCAACGGGGCTCTTGAAGTCCTCAGGAAAGGGAGTTTTGAAGTACGAAGCAGGTCGTCCTCGATGAAACAGCTCGTGTGGGGTGAAACCTGTACAAGAGCTCCTCTGAGATTTCATGGTCAGCACTGCCCAGGGCACTAGGCCTACCCAATCTATGGTACGCTCCTGTTTCATGAGGATTCGCAGGTTCTGTTCCATCACAAGTTTTTGTCTCTGGCAAAGAGGGTTAGACGCGTGGGCCCACCTGTGGTTATCTCAACATTCAGGGAGTTCAGTACTCGCTTGTACCATCCTTTGTCACTGCGCATGCGTACATCCTCATCAGAGTGCACACTTTTAGGTGCTCCGTATGGTTCGAACCTTTTTCCGATCAACATTCTCACAGTCTGCTCAGCTGTAATTTTCTTAGTGCAAGGAAACACACGGGTAAAGCGGGACAGGACACAGGTGACAACTAGGCAGCTATCATAGCCATTAAAGCGAGGTAGGCCGTGGATGAAATCCACGTAGAGAAGAGAGTTAGTACAATAGGGTATGGGTAGGCTGAAAATCAGTCCCCTATCCCTACTATCGCTCTGCTTGCTGGCATGACAGCCACAAGCATCAACAATGGTCTGCATACGAGACCTCAGTTCGGTCACAGTCCCACCAGAGTAGAAACACTCACGAAAGAAGTCCACTGCGCGATTAGCGCCGGTGTGACGTGAGCTGAGATGGGACCACTGTAGACACCCATCGAAGCGTGCCTCAGGCACCGCTATACGATCCTGGTAGAAGAGGTACTGGTTATTTCTCTACCACTGGTGCCCGTCAATGACACGGGGTTCGATACCAGTGCTGAGGGTCTGGAGAATAGTTCTATATTCTGACTGATAGTCGGTTAGACTCCATCCCTCGAGGATTTCAGCTATTCGCATAGACAGGTCCAGCTCGACGTCCATACGCTGGAAAGCCTCTTTGGCAAGAGCTTCAGAGGTCTCACCAATAAGCGCATCGAAGTTGTTGCGCGATATATAGTCAGACAGTTCATTTTTTATACCAGGGATAAGATGGACTGTCAGCCTGAACCTTAGGCGGCTCAAGTTGCATGGTCAAGAACGAAGGAGAAGGTAGGAAAATGACAGGTTCCCAAAGGCATCAAAAAATAGTTGTTTTGATGGATATTTGAAAACCGTGGCAAACAAGTATGGCGGAATAAATATTTCTATAAGAATTACGTGTCCCATGGGCGAGACAGGGATACGTATTGTTTGGTGACCATTCTTTGCGCGAGGCCTCGCCCAAAGACGTTCATTTGTGTCAGATTAATGTACTACAGCACGACGCATTAGGCATGTTGTCGAAAAATAGATTCCTGTCGGATTTATACACGTAACTTAGTACCATTATCAGGATTGCGTGATAGAGATGGTTCTATTAACGAATAAAGTGCAACAATGGTGTACCCAAGAATCTTGAAAAGTATAAATGTTCCGGAACAAACTGCAGTTTCAAGCGCGAGGCCTCGCGCATGGAACGGCGCATGAGAAACATGAAAGTTTCGGTGATCATTGCACGAGGCCTCGCGCAATAGATCTCATAAGCGCTCATAGAAACCGAAAATGGAACAGATCCACCAACTACACAGCATGTGCATTCCCTTGATGCGGTGCTGCTGCATGGGCAGCAACACAGGTCCCGCCGGCATCTCCAGTTTTCATACTCCGGTCACTGCTGGCTTCACTGCCCAACAGCGATGGTAGCGCGCCGCAACTGGCTACCGCAAACAGGATTAACTAGTAAAATCTGGGGTCACCAGACAGTTACAGTTAACCCAAAATGGTGCATGCGACAAGCGAATCACAGAATAATTGGTCGCGCGAAAACTGTGTGACAGGTTGATGTTTCAAATCAAGAAAGTTTTTCAAACAGCGATGTTTACGCAGATACAGGTACGCAATTATTCTTCACAGCAACAATGCCCCTGCGAAAGGAGGTGGACCTTGAGAAGACAGTGGCCGCAGCATCTGGAGTTTTCCGCGATGTCTGCTCAGAGGAACCGCCGTACCACACAGCAGAAGAACTGTGGGAAGGGCTAAAACAGGGGGACGAGGCCTCGCGATTGTTGTTTGTGTTTTTTCTGCGTCTGCGCAAAAATGAACGGACGCGTTGCAGCGTTGAAAAGGCAATTGCGGCAGAAGGCAAGAGATGGGTTGGCATTTTGATAGAGGAGGCCTGGCGCCTTCATTTGCTGATGCGCCACCGCGCAGTTCCATACCAGGGAAAACCAAAGTCAGTTGTTGCGGTAGAGGGAAGTAGGGCGCAGCGTCACAGTTTAGCAAGGTCAGGTCTGGCGCGATACAGCGCACCTTCGCTGAAGAAGAAGGCCGCAGTCAGGTTACAGACTACATGGAACAAAAGACACCAACAGTGGGTTGTGTTGTGGATGGACAACTGGTACAACAAACAGTTTACCACAAATCCTGACAAGAACGACAAGAGCCTGAACGCAACAGCGTTGGCTGTGTTGCTACTGAAGGATGCACCGTGCTACTGGCATGGTCATCCTAGCCCGGAAGAGCTTGAACGGCGTGTTCCTGTTGTTGCACGCATGCTGGGGAACACCGAGGGAACATTTGCACGTATCCTGCGTGATCTAGGATTTGCAAGCACGCGACCTGTTGTTCGAAACATTAGGGCGCCGCTTGACATTATTCGCCCTGTACCTGCCAAGAGACCACATTGGCGACCCCTTTGTCTAAGCCAAGAAAAGGTGAGCGGCAATGTCTCGCTGCTTAATCTTTTGCATTTCACTAGGGACTTGGCGCAGCACACTCGACCAGTCGTGCCTGTTTTATGTGATGAGAACATCCATTACCGCATTTGTAAGATGATGTACGGTGAAAAAACAACGGGTTGGAATGTCCAGCTTTTCTTGCGGTCACACCCTATATTGTATGGTTTCTGGCACGCGTACAAGTTTTGCGTTACACAAACATTTCGCTCATTTTGGCCGATCGTGACTTTCTTCCGTAAAGGTTTGCTGCGCAGCGGTGACACAGTCCCCTGTTTTCCCGAGCTGATCACAATGGAGATAACTGTTGGCGGACTGCTGTTGGGTATGGGCCTCCACATACGGCGCCTTAACAGAAAATGTCATTCCCTTGGGCTGGCACGTCCTGTAAATCGGCGAGGACACCTCCGTTACGCTGTGTGTAAGGCCATACAGGTTCTGTTTACACAATACTGTCCTATGTTACTATACCTAGGTCACCTGGTTAGACAGTGCAATTGGGCCGGGGAGACGGACAACACGGGTGTTTTTGCTTCTGAGGGATTGCAGATTGTTATCTGTACGTTAGACCGTTTGAACATGGGGGACACACTTTTAAAATACGAACGCACTGTTGCGGTCCATGGCCAGCATCGAAATCCATGATTCGCGCACTACTGTGGCAGGTGGCAGAGAAAGGCAAACCCGCCCCCCTGAAAATCCTCAACGTCCAAAAACTCCTGGGTCAAGAGCCCTCCAAGAGCCGTGTGGTCCCCCCAGCTGCTGGCGTTCCTGGTGACTTCAAGACAGTGGAACAGCAGGATCCGTTACTGTCAAGTCAAACTATCACAATTAAGGCGACCCGAGTTGCAGCGTTGGCCCACGATCCCCCGAGGCGGTTTATTGAGATTGACAAGAACCTGATTGTCATCAACGGCGACATGATTGAACATCTTGCTCCTGAGATGATGTCCCCAGCCTGGCTGTATGAAGAGATGGCGCGTGCCGATACATTTATTTGCGGCTCTCAAACTGTTGTTGACAACATGTTCGACGTGCTGGAGACGGAAACAGATAGGCGTCTCAACGATGATTTCAACGCGCCGCGCATGGCTAACATGGTGCGTGTTCACATCTTCAGTTGGCCAGTCAACCAAAAGCCTGCAGGGGATCCTACAACGTTTGACGTTCGCTGGTTGCTGATTTTGTCACCAGATAGCTGGTCGAGAAACGTATAATTCCCTCATTACGTCCGCTCTTTGCGCGAGGCCTCGTGCAATAACTTCTCCCTCATTGCAGATTCCGAATTATCTGACGTTTGGACCTACTCAAGTAGAGGAGATGGATCCTGTTGAATTTGGCGGTCACCTTCCGATAACTACGGTTATGTGGTATTTCGACACTCACCTCTTTTACCTGAAGCAGGATAAGAGCTTCAGGCCTGCGTTTGTGTTCATTGATCATCAGCCGGATCTGGTGTGCAAGATCGCGTCCATCGAGCTGGATTCTCGCATGTACCTTCTTGGTGTTAGCACCGACAATCTCTCCGATTTGGTCAACAGAGTGCAGACTCAGTTGAACCACGTCTTGACACAAGGGTCGAAACAGGAGGCGTCTGGTGATTGGGACCAGCAGGCCAACTGGTCAAACCGTTGTATTCCCCTTTGGGTTCGCCATGACAAGGTGGGTTCTGAGGCGTTGTCGCTGAAGGAGGAAGAGACTGTTGAGAAAGGTCAAGCTGCAGAAGCACTGGCCCCTGCAGAGCGGAAGTGTACTGGTGGGGAACCAGCCCCCAAGAAGGAGAAGACTGCCTCCAAGCCTCAGGCAGCGAAGTCGGTTACCGGTGCAGAATCCGATGAGAGCAATGGGGATGAAGAGGAGGAGGGCGAGGAAGAAGAGGAGGAGGAAGCGCAGGTCTCCCAGGGCAAGGCAGCGAAGAAAGTGGCAGCGAAGCCGAGGTCCGAGGAAACGGCGGCCTGAGCTCCGTTCAAGCAGCCAGCCCGTCCGTCCCAACCAAGAAGCGAGCCCGCAAAGCCACCGCCTAAGGGTAAGACGTCTGTTGCTACGGCATTGGGTTCTAAGATGCAAACTGTTCCGAAGAAAAAGTAATTTCTTCGCTTGTTCTGATATATTATGCGCAAGGGCTCGCGCTATGCATTCCTCTCCGACGACCTTTATGCTGCCACCTTGTGCGGCACATTTTCTCTGTGATACATTTTATTGCGCTGTTGTGTTGGTGTTTGCGCGAGGCCTCGCGCAAAGAAGGGGTGCCAAAGAATGCTTCTTGTCGTGCAGCGTGCAACATGGTTTTCGAAAACTGGTTTTCCAAAAGATTGAAAGCTCATGGGTGTTTTTCTTGCAAAGCATAAGTGGTATAGGAAACAAAAAGTCGTGGTTTTCCCAAAAAAGAACTTCATTTTGGTGGAAATAAATCTTTTTACCGGGAAGTCGGTTTTGTTGACAATAAAGGAAAATGGACCTGTTAATTGCTTTTCACAGCATTTTTGGTTCTTGTGTTTTAGGTCCCCCCGAAGAGGATGATTTTTTCGCAGTGCCGTGGAGAGGCAGTTTTGGGCGCATTATGATCATCCAACTTGAGCCGCCTAAGTGTGTAATGGGCAGCAGGGGCAACTAGGACAGGCCTTGCAGCGTGCGCGCCTTTGTCAGCGTGCGCGCCTTTGTCGTGTCGCAATGGCGATTTGCCAGCGTGGCCGAATAATTTTGGAGATCAGGATTTATGATGTTTTGGAGTGAAATGATTGTAGATTCATGAGTTTTAGATTATTATTGATCTATCGTGATTGTTGGTTTGGGTTACGGTTATGGTCGAACGTCCTGGTTTTTGCTGTGGGTTTGTGGCATCAAGTGTTCGCTCTGTTGTGCACAGTGTATATAGTATGTAGGGGACAAGCACCACTGTGTCCCCCTGACGAGCCCTGCAGTGGTGCGGGCGAAATATCATCATATCGGACTCCGGTGATGGACTCCCAGAAGACGGTGTATGTTTTGGGGTTTGGTGTTTGCGTTCTTGTACGTGCTTTACGTGTATGACAGAGCCATCGACATTTACGAGTTTTGGAAAGGGGTTACGACGGGATCAAAGGTTTTGACGATTTGAGAAATATTTTGAGATCAAGAATAGTTTGAGGTTTCAATGAAAACATGACTTGGATCAACACGGTGTTTGGGTCCGTGATCGGTTGTGTTACAAAATTGTCATGTAAGACATCCTGTAGACCTACTGAAATGGCGGTGAGGCCAACAGCAGCAGCAGCGCTCAGTGAAGGAGCGCAGCGGCAGTGCAGTTGCGTTCAGCGAAGGAGCGCAACGAAGGAGCGCTCAGCGCAGGAGCGAGGGAGCGCAACGAAGGAGCGCTCAGCGCAGGAGCGAAGGAGCGCGACGAAGGAGTGCTCAGCGCAGGAGCGAAGGAGCGCAACGAAAGGAGCGATCAGCCAAGGAGCGCCATGCAGGAGCGCTCAGCGATGCAGCGTCCTCTGAAGGAGTGTACTGCAGGCGCGCTGAACGAAGGAGCGCTCAACGCAGGAGCGCTCAGCGAAGCAGCGCCTAGCGAAGGAGTGCTCAGAGAAGCGGCCTCTAGCGAAGGAGCGCTCAGCGAGGCGTCCTTTAGCGAAGGAGCGCTCAGCGAAGGAGCATTTGGCGAAGAGCTGTGGGTCGCCAAGAAGGTGTGCAGTTCTTCGCGGGCAGCCGAGGATGGAGCCACGACCAAGGTTGAGTGGAGAAGTAAAGTTTGAAGGAACGAAGGAGCCTCATCCAGCAAGGGAGGAGGAGAAGTGAACTCTCGGGTCCTAAGAGCCCATTGGCGATCTGGAAGTCGGCAGTGACGAACGCTGACCAAGGCGATCTCAGTCGCCGAGTGAATTTTATGTTTCGGATCTTATTATTTTATATCTGTTTCTGTGAAAGTGCGTGGTGCGCGCCCCTCTGCCGCGTCGTACGGTGGGGGGGGTGGCAGTCGCGCTCCGGGTCGGGGGGCCAGGCCCTGCCGGGGGGGGGCGTCCAGCGGCACTGTCCCCTCCCCACCACCTCGCAGTCATCGCCTGTGCCGGCGGGGCGTGGCGGTCACCTGCGTCGTTGCTTACGCGGGGGCTGCAGCTGTGGCGGCGGCGGGTTCTGCCGGCGGTAGCGCCAGTGGGTGAGGGCGTTGCGCAAGGCCCGGGGGAGCCAGTTGGTGGCATCCGCATCCGTGATGCGGAGCACCGCCCCCCCCTCCAGGATAGCCGGCCACGTCGGCTCCCTGTCGGGCCACGCCGCCCGAATCACCGCCCAGAGGATCCTCTCGTGGTCCTCTAGGGCCGCCCACCCCCCCGGGGGCACCTCCCGGTTCCCTCCGTCCCTCCAGAGGAGCAGAGCATCGAAGGGGCGATTCTTCATCCCCCTGGTGGTCCCTGAGCAGGCCCAGCTCAGCCACCTGGACACCTCCACCACCAGGGGGAGGGCCTCGCCCCCAAGGGGGTCTGGGACCGCGTCCCAGTCCCGGTCCCAGGGCCGTGCCCCCTCTGCCCCCCGCGCTGGCTCCCCCTACGGCCCCTGTGCCTGCGGCGCCGGCGCCGCGCCCCGCCCCCCCGCCGCCGGGGCAGCGGCCATCCGCGCCGGTACCGCCCTCGGCGCGGGGGGCGCTGGCCGGTTCTGGGGTTTGGGGGGTATTGGGGGGGATGAGGTCTCTGGCGTCGGGCTGGATGTTGTAGAGTTGGGCGTGGTGGTGGTGTTGGTGGTCGGTGTGGTGCGCCGGCATTTGTTGGATGCCGGGGGGGATGCACCGCACCGGCTGTACGTCTGGCTGCGGGGGCGCCCCGCCCCTTGTCCCCCTCCCTTCGCCCCGCCCCCCCCCCGCGGCTCCCGTGCTCGGTCCCGTCGGTCACCGGGGGCCCACGTCGCCCTTGCCCTTGCCCTTTGGTCCCTTCCCGGCCCCCTTGCCTTTGTCTCCCTGTCCAAGCCGTTGGTCCCTGCCTATGTCACCTGCGCCGCGGCCCGCACCGCCAGCACCCATATCCTTCCTTTGCCCGTGACCGTGCCCTTGGCTGCGCCCTTGTTCGCCGACCGCGCTCCGCTCCACCCCACGCGCCCCGGGGCCGCCCGCCTTGGCGGCCTGCTCGCGCCCCTTCGTGTCCTTCCCGTGCCCTTGCCCTTTCCCTGCTCCGTATCCCGCATCGTGCCGTCCGCCGCCCGCACTCTGTTCCCCGCCGCTACCGCTGGCCTCGGCGCCTTGCCCATGCCTTCGCCCTCGCTCCTAGCTGCGTGCGCGCAGGCCTGTCCCCTGCGCTTGCCCTTGGGCACTCCCCCTGTCGCCTCCCGTCCTTTGTCGCCAGTGGGACCCACGTGGGCTGGCGTGGAGGCTGCCTAGCCGTGGGGCTGGTGCGTGGCGCGGTGCGGCAATACTGCCTTGGCGGGTGCAGTGCCCTGGTCGTGTGTGCGCGGCGCTCGCGGCCGGTTGAGGGGGGGTTTGTGCCGGTGCCGGGTGTCGTAACTTCCCCGTTTTCCCCTTCCCGCCCCGCGTTTCCTGCGCTGTGTGTGGTGGGCCGTCACGTCCGGGTGTCCCTTATCCTCGCTCGCTGGTACGCCATTCCATGCGGTCTGTGCGTTCCGCGGGCTCGGTCCGGTTGCCCTTCTGGGATTCCCCGCGTGTCCTCTGTGTGTGCGTGCGCCTGCGCTCTCGCGGCGTCTGCGCCCCCCCCCCCCCTCCCCGGGCTGGTGTGGCGGGCGCACCTCGCGCGGTCCCGGTGCTGGGCGCTGGTAGGGCCGTTCCGCGTGTCCTGCCCCGGTCCTGTGCTCCGTTTGGCTTGTTTGGGAGGGGGGCGGCCCGGTCCCGTTTCCCCCTTACCTGGCTTGGGGCTGTGCGACCCCCTTGGGTTGGGTCCGCGCGTCTGAGGCGTTCCAACGCTGGGAGGTGGGGTGGGGCGGGGGGCGTCCTGCGCGCCGTCCTCCCCGGTGGCGTGGCGGGTTGAGCCAGTGGGGCGGGGGGTTGTCTTACCTCGGTCCGTCCCTCTGCCTTTCCTGGGCAGGTAACAATGCGGGTCTCTTTGGCGTTGCTCTGGCCATGGAGGGCGTGGCCCCCATACCGCTCCGGTTCGTGCTTGCTTGCTGTCCCCGGGCACGGTCCTTGTGGCGTCCTTGTGCCCTGGCGCGGGTTCGCTTGTCAATCGCGGTTCCCGCGGGAGCAGACGGCTGGGGGCGTGGAGGCGGGTCCTGCTGCGCCCCCCCCCCCCCCCCGGGCGCCGCTGTCCTTCCGGGGGGAGGGGGAACCGTCCCCTCTGCCTCGGGGGGGGTGGGGGGCCGGCGCCTCCGTGGCCCGCGGGTCGGTGAGGGGGAGTGGGGGGGCAGGGGGGGGGGTCGCGCCGTGGTTCTCCATCTCCCTCCCCTGACTCCCCTTCGTCGCCGGTACGTGTTCGGCTGGGGTCGTGGGGTAGCCCCGGGCGCCGGGCGCGGTCTGCCGCTGGCGGGTCAGCCCCGCGGGGAGGGGGGGCTGGAGGGGCGGCCCGTGTGCCGCCCTCCCCGAGGAGTGGCCGGGGGGCCTAGCAGGGCGGGGGGTCGCTCTGCCTCGGTCCGTCCCTCTGCCTTCCCTGGGCGGGCTACAAAGCGGGTGTCATTGGCGATGCTCTGGCCTTGGAGGGCGTGTCCCCCATACTGCTCTGGTTCTCGTTTGCGTGCCGGCCCCGGGCGTGGTCCGTGTGTCATCCTTGTGCGCTGGTGCGGGTTCGCCAGCCTGTCGCGGCCCCCGCAGAAGCAGGCCGTGGGAGGCGTGCGGGAGCGCGGTGTGCGGGCTCGGCTGCTCCCTCCCCCGGGCGCTGCGGCCCCTTCGGGGAGGGGGGGGGGGGTCCCCTCTGCATCGGGGGGGCTGGAGGGCCGGCGCCCCCGTGGCCTGCAGGCCAGAGGGGGGAGTGGGGAGGAGAGGGGAGGGGGGGTCGCGCCGTGGTTCCCCGCCCCCCTGCCCTGGGGGCCGGCCCGTGGCCCCCGGCCCAGTCCCCCTTCTTCGCCGGCGCACCCCCCCTGGGTATATATGTTCAGCTGGGGTTGCCGGGCAGCCCCGGGCGCCGGGCGCGGCCTCGCCGGCCGTCGGTTGGTCAGCCTGGCGGGGGGGGGGGGGGGCTGCCAGTGCGCCGTACCTTTGGGGGCCCGTCCGGGGGGCCCCGCGGGGCGGAGGACGGGGAGGTCTCCTTTCCGCGGTCTGTTCCCTCACCTCCTCCGGGCGGGCACCAGGGCGGGTCGCTTCATCTGTGCCCCGTCCTCCATGCTGCATTCCTGGGTGTCGCTGTTCCGCTGCGGCCCACCGGGAGTCCTTGAGCGCCGGCGGAGAGCTGCCTGTCGGCAGCGGGCACTGCAGGAGTGAGTGGGCGGCCGACTGGCGGCTCCCTGGCCCGCCTGCGGCTGTCCGTGCGCCGGGGGGGGGGAGAGGGGGGGGGGGAGGGGGGGGGGAGGGGGGTTTCCCCGCAGTCCCCCCCTGGTCCCCTGGCGCCGCCCCCCGGCGGTCGCGGGGGGGCGGCATGGTGGTTCCGGTCCCGGGGGCCAGCCGCCGACGGGGGGGGCGCACTGTTCCGACGCCCCCCTCCATCCTTTGGGTGACAGACCCTCGAGGAGGCCCTCGCCCGGGTCCCCCGCTTTCCTCACTGCCGCCGCGTGGTGCCGGCTGGCCGGGGGGGGGGGGGGGGTGGAGGGCTGGCAAGTGCTGGGGGCCGCGGTTCGGGCCAGCGGTTAGCGGTTAGCGGGCTGTGGGGCAGTGGGCCTCCCGCGCTCGTTGCCCCCGCCCCCTCCCCTACTGGAGGTGGTGCGCGCCCCTCTGGCGCGTCGTACGGGGGGGGGATGGGGGTCGCGCTCCGGGGCGGGGGGCCTGGCCCTGCCGGGGGGGGGGTCGTCCCGCGGCACTGTTACCTCCCCAGCCCCTCGCGCTCATCGCCTGGGCCGGCAGGGTGCGGCCGTCACTCGCGTCGTTGCTTACGCGGGGGCTGGGGCTGCGGCGTCAGTGGGTGAGGGCGTTGCGCAAGGCCCGGGGGAGCCAGTTGTTGGCATCCGCATCCGTGATGCGGAGCACTACCCCCCTCCAGGATAGCCGGCCACCTCTGCTCCCTGTCGGGCCACGACGCCCAAATCACCGCCCAGAGGACCCTCTCGTGGTCCTCTGAGGCCGCCCACCCCCCCAGGGGCACCTCCCGGTTCCCAGCGTCCTTCCGGAGGAGCACGGCATCGAAGGGCCGGTTCCTCATCCCCCTGGTGGTCCCTGAGCAGGCCCAGCTCAGCCACCCGTACACCTCCACCACCAAAGGAAGGGCCTCGCCCCCCAGGGAATCTGGGACCGCGTCCCACTCCCGATCCCAGGGCCGGGCCCCCTCTGCCACCCGCGCCGGCTCCCCCTGCAGCCCCTGTGCCTGCGGCGCCGGCGCCGCGCCCCGCCCCCCTGCCGCCGGGGCAGCGGCCATCCGCGCCGGCTCCGCCCTCGGCGCAGGGGGGGCTGGCTGGTGCTGGGGTTGGGGGGGTCTGGGGGGGATGAGGTCTCCGGCGTCGGGCTGGATGTTGTAGAGTTGGGCGTGGTGGTGGTGGTGGTGGTGGGTGTGGTGCGCCGGCATTTGTTGGATGCCGGGGGTGATGCAGCGCACCGGCTGTACGTCCGGCTGTGGGGGCGCCCCGCCCCCCGTCCCCCTCCCTTCGCCCCGCCCCCCCCCTGCGGCTCCCGTGCTCGGTCTCGTCTGTCCCCGGGGGCCCACGGCGCTCTTGCCCTTGCCCTTGGGTCCCTTCCCGGCCCCCTTGCCTTTGTCCCCCTGGCCACGCCGTTGGTCCCTGCCACTGTCACCTGCGCTGTGGCCCGCACCGCCAGCGCCCATATCCTTCCCGTGCTCGTGCCCATGCCCTTGGCTGCGCCCACGTTCGCCAACCGCGCCCCGCTCCACCCCATGCGCCCTGTGGCTGCCCGCCTTGGCAGCCTGCTCGCGCCCCTGCGTGCCCTTCCCGTGCCCTTGCCCTTTCCCTGCTCCGTGTCCCGCATCGTGCCGTCCGCCGCCCGCGCTCTGTTCCCCGCCGCTGCCGCTGGCCTCGGCGCCTTGCCCACGCCTTCGCCCTCGCTCCTAGCCGGATGCGCGCAGGCCTGTCCCCTGCGCTTGCCCTTGGGCACTCCCCCTGTCGCCTCCCGTCCCCCGCTTTGCGTTCCCGTGGCCGGCACCCTGCCCCGCCTGCGCGCTGTCCACCCCCTCCTGGATCACGCGCCGGGCATCCTGTTGCCGCCGCAGCTGCAGCAGCGTGACCCCCTGGCGGCGTATGCTCGGGCGCCGGGGGGCAGACAGGCCGCGGCCGTCCCGTAGGGGAGGCGGCCTTTGGGGGGTACGGCTTGAGGGGGCTGGTGTGGGTGTGGCTGGGGTTGGTGTGGGCGCGGTACTTCGTGCCCTCCCTGCCTTCGGCTGCGGCTGCGGCAGCTCCCTGCGAGGCGCCCGGGGCCCGCGCCGGGCCACCCCCCGCGCTGGCGGCGTGCCAGGGGCCCCGGTCGGGGCCGCGGCGCGGCTTGCTGGGGCTGCGGTCTCAGCTCCCTGTGCGCCTGGGGCCCCCTCTGGGGGCGGGGCGGCAGGGCTCGCAGCCTGGGCGGCGGGGGCGGTCTCCTCGGCCGGCGCGGGTCCCCGGGTTGACGGCTCGGTGTCGGCGGAGCCGCCCGGGGCTGCCCAGCGGGCGGCCCAACCGGCGGGGCCGCCTCTGCCAGCTGCCGCTCCTCGTGCTCCGCGAGGGATTCCCCCGCGCATCCCGGGGAGACGGGGGAGCGGGAGCGGGACCGGCGGTGGTGGCGGTCGTTCTGCTGGGGGGAGCCGTCGGAGTCCGACATCACTGTTATCCTGTTAGGCATGCGTCGTCGCAGGCGTGCCCTCTCCACTACTTCCTAGTGCATCTGTGGTGTGCCGTGGGCAGTGCTGTGCAGTGCTTTGCAGGGGGGAGGGGGGGAGGGGAGGGGGGGCCGGCGGTGGCGTTTACCCCGTGCAGGCGGGGGCCGGTGGCCATCCATGGGCACTGGGGTAGGAGCTGGGTGAGCCAAGTGGCCCACACGTTGCGCCACAGCTCGCAGTCTGGGGCGGGGCTCAGGGCCCTTGGCCCCCGGGGGTCGTCGGGTGGTGCCGAGGGGAGCTGCACTAGGTGGACCCCCGTACCAGCGGTGATCTCCTGTGTTCGCACGAAGGTGTGTACCCCGTCCCGCGCCGCGGGCGCCGGGAGGGGGGGCGGGGCACGGGCGCTGCCCCATACAGGTGGGTGGGGGTGACCCCCAGGACCTGCTGAGGGTCCCTGCGGGTCGTGACCATGAGGAGGAGCAGGAGGTTTCCCGGGCGCTCTTGCCAGAGGACCTGCCCCCTGTGGTGGGCACCCCTGGTCCTCGAGAGGGGGGGGGACAGGTTCGGGCTGGCCCAGCCGCGGGGTGCGTGCGTCCCCGCTGGGAGGACGCGGCACCAGGTGGGCTCCCTGGGGAACGCCTTGCACATAATGGCGTACGGGGGGGTCGGCCTGGCGCCGTCGTACACCGGGTTGGTCGAGCGGGGGCGGGCAGGCGCCTTGTCCGCGCCTTCCACGAATACCATGATGTCGCCCGGCTCCAGATCCTCGTCTGGCGGATGTAGAATATGGAGTGCCGCATCCAATTGGGACACTCCTCCTGGGTACGTGGCCCGCGCCTGGTTCAGGTAGGGGGCTGTGTCCCCGGGGCAGCGCGTCCTGAGGGCGTGCAGCAGGGCTGGGATGCTGCTGTGGAGGGACATGGCGGACCCCCCGCCCGTCAGCTGCAGGGTGTCCCCCATGGACAGGGGCCGGCCTGACCGGTTTGACGGGCGCCACGCCATCCAGTGCCCGTAGAGGGTTGCCTCCGGGCTGATGAGCCCCGGCTGGACAGCGTTCACGATCCAGTGCATCGCCGGGAGCAGGGTAGGGGCCCCCCCTCTGTTCAGGGCGCGGATAGCCGGGAGGGCTCCCTCGCTGAGGAAGGCCCTCGAGCTGCCCGCGGGGTCGTGTTGGGCGGCGGCGTGCGCCTTGTGCGCCTCCGTTACCGCGTCCGCGACCAGGCCCCGACGGCCACCTCGTGCGCTCGGCGGCGGGCCCTGGCGTGCTCAGGCCTGTCACCCCCGTCGGCGACGCATGGTGCTGCGGGCTCTGCAAAGTGCGGCGGTAGGTGGGGGTCAGGGCGGGAACACGTGCGACAGGTGCGCGACGGACGTGGCGTCCCGCAGGTGCACGTGGATCCACAGGAGGGCAGCGCCCGCGGGGCCCGCGCGCTCGTGTGAGGGGGCGTGCGCGCCCTTGATGCGCCGGTGCAAAGCCTCCTCTTCCGTGCATCTGTGCGGGCCCGCGGGAGGTTCGGGCCAGGGGCACGCGACCAGCTGGGAGCACTGCGCGCACCTGTTGGCGCCCGTCGGCGTTGCGGAGGATACCATGTCGCATTCCCCGAAGAGGTGGCAGGTGTGTGGGAGGTGGGAGGCCGGCGACCAGGGGCCAAGACGGCGGAGCCAGAGGTCGTCCCACCGCTGGCGAAGGGCGTCCCGGAGCTCCAGCAGGCGGGCGCGGGCGCGGCGCCGGTAGTCCCTGCCGACTGTCTTCTGCCGGACCTCTTGCTACGTGTCGTCGGGGAGAATCCCGTGGTCATGGAGGGCGGCGATGAGGTCATCCCAGGGGGGGGCTGGGTTGGGTTGGGTTGGACGCTCCCGACTTGAAAAATGTCACAGCACACTCCTCCTCCGAGGACCACTGCACGGCACTTGGAACTGCTTCCCAGGTCCAGCGCCTCGGCGGTCACATGGGGTCCTGCCCCTCTCGGCTTCTGGGGCCCAGCCCCACGGCGTTCGCACGAGGCCCTGCCCCACTCGGCTTCTGGAACCCAGCCCGGCGGCGGTCCCACGGGGCCCTGCCCCACTCGGCTTCCTGGGTCCAGCCCCTCGGGGTTCCCACGGGGCCCTGCCCACTAGGCTTCTGGGGCCCAGCCCCACAGCGGTCGCACGGGGCCCTGCCCCACTCGGCTTCTGGGGCCCAGCGCCACGGCGGTCGCATGGGGCCCTGCCCCACTCAGCTTCCGGGGCCCAGCCCCTCCGCGTCCGCACATAGCCCTACCTCACTCGGCATTTGGGCCGAGCCCCTCGGCGGTCGCACGAGGCCCTGCCCCAATGGGCTTCTGGGGCCCAGCCCCTCGGCGGTCGCACGGGGCCCTGCCCCACTCGGCTTCTGGGGCCCAGCCCCTTGGCGCTCGCAGGGGGCCCTGCCCCACTCGGCTCCTGGGGCCCAGCCCCTCCGCGGTCTCACGGGGCCCTGCCCCACTCGGCTTCTGGGGCCTGGCCCCACAATGATCGCACGGGGCCCTGCCCGACTCGGCTTCTGGGGCCCAGCCCCACAGCGGTCGCACGGGGCCCTGCGCCACTCGGCTTCTGGGGCCTAGCCCCACGGTGATTGCACAGGGCACTGCCCCACTGGGCTTCTGGGACCAAGCCCCTCGGCGGTCGCACGGGGCCCTGCCCTACTCGGCTTCTGGGGCCCAGCCCAACGGCGGTCGCACGGGGCTCTGCCCCACTCGGCTTCTGGGGCCCAGCCCCAAGGCGGTCGCATGGGGCCCTGCTCCACTCAGCGTCTGGGGCCCAGCCCCTCAGTGATCACACGGGGCCCTGCCCCACTCGGCTTCTGGGGCCCAGCCCCCAGGCGGTCGCACGGAGCCCTGCCCCACTCGGCTTCTGGGGCCGGGCCCCTTGGCGGTCGCACGGGGCCCTGCCCCACTCGGCTTCTGGGGCTCAGCCCCACGGCGGTCGCACGGGGCCCTGCCCCCTCGGCTTCTGGGGCCGAGGGGGGCAGTCGCCATATACGTGTGGCGCCCGGCGACGTGGGGCACCAGGGCGCCCCACTGGCACTCGTCCGCGGCGTCACGGTGGAGGTGGGCCAGTAGGTTGCCGTCCGCGACCGCCTCCAACCCTACCCGCAGCCCTTCGCAGCTGTCTAGCTCCTGGCACAGCGCGGCTGCAAGGTCGGTGGGGAGCATGAGGGGCAGGGGCCCCAGAATGTTGCTCAGCCGGGACAGGGCGTCCTTCTACACAGGCCCCCCATTTTTGAAGTGCGCCACGGTGAGCCGGGTGGCTCAGCCCTCCGGAGGGAGCCACCGGAGGGTGGCCGGCTCGCTTCCCCATGTGTGTCTCTTCGTGGCTCGGAGCACGTTGGTGGTGTGGAGGACGATACGGGGGGGGAGGGGCGCTCGGATGAGCGAGGACACCTCCCCACTCCACCCCACTTGTGGCCCTGGGGCTGCCTGTAGCCATTCTTCTGCCGCCGCGTCCCGCGGGTAGTCGGGTCCCGCCCTGTGGATCATAGTTGGCCGTCGCCGGGTGTGCGGCCCCCACCCCTCGAGCGGGACGGCAGTGTATTGTTGTGCGGGGGCCTTCGGGGCGCGCATGGCGTTGCACCACCGGCCCCATTCGCGCGTCCACTCCTCGCGCGCTATACGGGCCTTCCATGCGGTCATGGAGCCGCGTTCGATGATCCACCGTGGGAAGAGGGCCTCTTGCAGGTGCTTTGAGAAACCCCCTGGCAGGTCCCGGTACGGGTGGGGGTCCTCTTGCGGCGGGCACTCCAGGGTGCCATTCACGACACGGAGGGAGGCTACGAAGTCCTTGCCAGGGCGCGGGGGAGGGGGGGGGCAGCTGCCCTCTGCCACGGTGAGCCATCCGTGCTCCCGGGCCGCCGCGCTTAGGGGCTCGCGGAGGAGTTGCTCCAGCCGGTGATTGCGAAGCTCCCACGCGAAATCCCCGAGCCGGAGCATGTGGTGGAGGAAATCGTCTACGGAGGTCCCTCTCGGCGGGTCGTAGCGAGTTATGGTGCGGAGCTGCGCCTCTGCCGCCTCGGGCACCAGCCCAGAGCAGAAAACGTCTGTCCATGCGGCGGACGCGGAGCGCCAAGAGGCCACCCATTGAGCCTTTTCCCCAGGCGGGAGGTGGCGGGCCGCCTCTTGCACCGTCTGGCGGTAGTGGGGCCAGAGGAGCTGCGATTGGGCGCATCCCACGTGCATGTGCACCGGGGCCTCCTCTGGGCCGCCGCAGAGGACCCACGGTTGCGGGAGGACGGCAACGCCGGAGAGCCGCTCCTTTCGGACCCGGAGCCTGCGTTGCACCGGCGTGTGGCCGTCCCTGGCCCGCAGCGCCCGGTGGTTGGTGGCCGTCGCGGTGAAGTCCCGGGCGTGGACATAGGCTGTGGCCTGGGCCGCGCCCAGGGGTGTGTGTCCTCGGTGCGTCAGCGCATGGTCCGTCTGTGCCCGCTGCGCGACCGCGCCGAGCGTCTGCATCGTGGGGGGCCGTAGGTCGAGGTGGCCGTCATGACCGGCGACTATGAGTTGGGCGTGGCTGGGGCCCGGGGGCCTGTTCTGTAGGAGGGTGTCCTGGGACGCTGCCCAGTCTGCCTTGTGTAGCAGGGCGTCGCTGTGGTGGGAGGTGGCTCGTGCATACCAAAAAGGGTGCTTCGTGTGTTGCCCTCGCGCGCGCAGGCCGTGCCGGAGCCATCACAGGGGCATCTGGTTGACGACCTTTGCCGCGCCCGCGGGGACCCCCGTGGCCGGCTCGCGATCCGCGTGTCGCAGGAGGTGGAGGATGACTTCGGGGTCCACGGTATGGACCCATGGCCGGTGGGCGCCGTATTGCAGGGGGAGGGAGGCGGCAACCCCCTCCCCGTCGGGCACCGTGCCCGAGATGGCCACTGCCCACGTGCAGTTGAGGTCGGCGGCGAGAGCGACGCTGGTGGCGTGCTTGCAGGGCCCGCCCCACGACGCATCGGAGGAGGTGTGGCCCCAAGCCTCCGGGATCCAGTAGTACCCGGTGGGGCTGAGCCACCCCGCGTTGAGGTCGGCGGAGTGCCATCGGACGTCGGAGTGGCTGGGGGTCAGTTGGTCCACGCTCAGCGCCCTAGTGTCGCAGGGGCGGACCGCTGGGTGGTCGTGTAGTCGGACCTCTGCTCCAGCGATCGTGCTTGCCCAGGACCGGAGCGCCGTCACATGTTCCCTGAGCCACGCCAGGCCCCCGCGCTGGTGTACCACCAGGTGTCCCGCGTCCTCAGGCTGGTCTTCCAGTGCGTGCACCGCCATGTGCGGGTCGTGCGGCACCTCTGTAACTACCAGCAGGGCGGTGCCGCGCGGGAGCCCACGGGGCCTGGGCTGGCCTGCCCCCACCTGCAGTATCACCCACTCGGCCTGGAGCTGCGCTTGTGCCGTCGCTCAGGTACACTGGTCGTCCGTAGTCACCAACCATACCGGCGTCGGCGCGTGGGGCCGTGGGCACAGAGGTTCGGGCCACGCCACATCCGCGTTAGGTTCTTGGTGCTCACCATAGCCTACGTCAAACCCCAGGTACTGCTTAGTCTCCTGCATGAACTCACAGTTCTCCAGCTTGACTCTTGTGTGGTTCTCCTGGCAGACGGCAAAGAACTCACCCAGGAGGATTAGGTGGTCCTCCTGAGTATTCGCTCCCAGGCATACGTCGTTGAAGTGTGCTTCCGTCTGAGCGCCTCGGGATGAGTTCTTGCACCACAGGTCTCGGACGTAGGATGGACAGGATCTTGTTCATCAGCTCCTGAAAAAGAGGGGGTGCGTTGGCCACGCCAAAGGGCATGACCTTCCACTTGAACACCCTCCCCTGAGGGGTGATGAAGGCTAGGAGCTCCTGAGCATTGGGCGTCAGGTCCACTTGCCAGAATCCACTCAGCTTGTCCATCTTCGTCTTGTAGTGGCAGGAGCCTATCTTCTCGAGGGTTGACTGCATGTGAGGAATGGACCCTGAGTGGTTCAGCGTCTTCTTGTTCAGCTCTCCATAATCGTCTGGCTGTAGACCCAGGCTTAGCCACCAGGAAACAGTGGCTGCAATGTTGGGGGTAGTCCCCATCCTTGCACTCCAGGACCAGGCCAGCGTCGATACAGTCTTGTATCTGTCGCTCAATCTCATCCGCCTGCTCTTTAGGAGCCGGGTAGGGTCTCCTACGTATCTTGTGACGCACGAACTCGGGCGTCAGCTTGAGGTCCATCTGTATCAGCTTGTCACAGGAAGCTGGAGGGGGTACTTCTCCAAATACCTCCAGGTAGGTCCTGATCAGCTTCTGTACTCTAGGGTCCAAGAGATTGATCTTGTCCTCCATGTCCTCGTCAGAGTGTAGATTGCTTGCCCCTTGGTGTATAGAAGCAGGGAGATGGTCCTCAACCGGCTCAGCGTCCTTGGTAGTATCCTTCAGGCGAGTACGTCGCGGAGGATGTACAGGGGGGCCGCCGGTGGGTGGTATGCCGCTCCCGGCGTGGGGGGGGGATAGGCTGCCAAGACGGCGGTAGCCTCTGACATGAAGGTGCAGACCGTCCGGGGTCAACCGTGGGCCAGTGTGGGCGTCCTGCTTAGCCCTCGTGGGGTGGACGAGCCTCAGGCGGGGGTCCCGCGTGCCGGTGGTGTGGAAAGGTCGACCCAAGCGTCGCGCCGCCCCGGATGGTCGGTGGGCCCCTGCTTGCGGCAGCAGTAGTGAAGGTGTTCATCGGCGCACAGGTTGAGGCATTCCGACACCACCGTCGGCCACGGGTCGTCGTTGTCAGGGAAGGGGTGGTGCGGCCCGTGGTGCCCATGCCACGGTGTCGTGTGTGGCACTGTCAGGCGGCACATGTCGCGGTGCCGCAGCTTGGCGGTGCGCAGCGTGACGATATGGCCCGGGGGGGACTGTAGTTGGACGTAGGCTGCCCTCGGGCACGCGATGGGGTTGTAGAGCCCCACTCCCAGGGCGGCCAGGGCCGGGGTATGCGGTGTACCCAGTCGCCTCCTGCCAGGGTGGCGAACTCCGGCACGGGGTAGTGCACCTCGGGGCATATGCTCTGCGCATCGGCGATTTCCCAGAACATCCTGGCAACCTCGGCGCGCACGGAGGCTGAGCGGTGGTGGACGAGTGTGCCCAAGAGGGCCACCGCTGCCTGCTGGCATCGCGTTGGCACCCGCGTAAGCCCTAGGGTCCCGTCATCCTGCAGGCTGTCCTGCGAGGCGTCGAAGGTGTACCGCGCCCTGTCTTTCGCGACCTGGACCGTGATGTGGTCCAGGTCGCGCGCGGTGTCGGAGTCGTCGGCGATGAAGGGCGTGACGTATTGTGTCACTCCCCATAGGATCGCCAGGATGACGTCCTGTACCACTGTCGGCGGCGCGAGGGTGTGAGGCACCAGTGGTGCACCGCCGCCAGGCGCAGGCGGTGTTTGCGCTGCAGGGAAAACTCCCCATCTGGCTGCAGCTGGAGTCCCAGGTAGGGAACGGAGTCTGCCGCCGGCACCCAGTGTTATGGGTTTTCGAGATGGGGACAGAGGCGCAGCTGCAGGCCCGGGACCCCCTCTGTGGTGGCCATGGCGCACTTGCAGGGGTTGAGCTCCATGCCAATCATCCCCAGGTACGCTGCCACTGCTTCCACGCCCTCGACGAAGTGCTGCAGCGTGTGGGCCACTACGGGCAGGTCGTCTATGTAGGCCTGGATGAGGCCCCTTTCGGCCTCTCCGGGCGGACGCAGGCGGTGCCCCTGGGCCCTGAGCAGGGGATCCAGGAGGAGCGCGTACAGCAGGGGGCTTTCGGGGTTGCCTTGCCGGACGCCGTGCAGCATGTGGACGGGCTGTGTCAGCCTGTGCGTGGTGACGATGCGCAGCCTGGCGCACGTGTGGAGGAAGAGTAGGAGGTCGATGACCTCTGGCGGCACGGGAAGGTGGCGTAGGATGAGGTGGAGGGTGCCGTGCGGGGCGGTGTCGAAGGCCTTGCGGGCGTCGAAGGAGAAGACGTAGTTGGGCCTTCCCTGTTGGAGCTGCCGTTGCGCCATGAACAGGGGAGGGCCGGTGTTGGAGCCGGGGAGGGCCCCTTGTTGCCGTGTGAGCACCTCCGTGATGCGCTGGGTGAGGGGGCCCGTGAGCAGCTTCAGGTCCAGCTGGTCCAGGGCTATGGGCCTGTAGTAGTCCAGTCTGGCAGAGCCTGGTACCTTGGGGCTGAGCCAGATGTGCGCGTCCCTCCAGTGCATCGGCCGTGGGGCGCCGTGGAGGATGGCCCGGTAGGAGTGGACCAGGAGCCACTGGACGGGTGCCGGGAGCGCCTTGATGAAATGGGCCTCCACGTGGTTGGGAGCTGGGGCCTTGCCATCGGCCTTGTCCAGGGCGGACTGCAGGTCCTGCATGGAATACTGCTGGACCTGGGCCCAGGCCCCTTCAGGGACCCGGGGCACGCGGCGGCCGAGGACCACCTGGAAGCCCGGGAGGTCCACCGGGCGTTTGTCATACAGTTCCCGCCAGAGGGCGCGAACCGCAAACATCATGTCGTGGGCCTCTGTTAGGGGCCTTTGGGTGTTGGGGACCCGCACGTTCCAGAAGCCCAATGGGCCCCGGGCCTCTACTCCTATGGCCCCCCGCACAGCTTTCCACCGCTGGACGATGTCCCGGGCGTGGCAGCGCCAGATCTCTTTGATGGCGCGCTTGCGGTCAGCCGCCAGGAGTGCGCGCAAGTGGCGTATGTCCTCTTCGAGGGCGGCTGCTTGCCTCTCCAGTTCCTCCTGTAGCTGGCCCTGCGTGGCGGGGCGGAATCCGGGCGACGCACCTCGCAGCTCCTCTGTGAGCCGGAGCGCCGCCTCGGATTGGATGCCCTGCCATGCGGCGTCCGCCTGGTATGCCGCCGGCGCGCACACTGCTAGGGTGTCATAGTGGAGGATCGCCGCCTGGAGCCGTTTCCCGCTCTCAGGGGGGTCCCCTCCAGTCGGGTCCGTCCCCGCCGGGGACGGCCGCCGGCGTCCCACCACGCGCGCCAGGGCGTCATGCGCCGCGTGGAGGTGTTCGAACACCTTGTCCACTGCGGCCGCGGGCATGGACCCGTAGGCTTGCTGCTCTGCGGGGCCCTGCAAGGGCACCAGGGAGGGCTCATCCTGCGCGGCGGTGACCGCTGCCCACAGGCAGCGTTGGACGGGCGCGGCCTCGGCGTCGTACGGGAGGAGGCGGCCCTCTGTGTGGTTGTAGGGGGTGGGCATCGCCGCGTGCCCTGCCGCGTTGAGGAGGCCTGGCAGGGCCAGGCGGACTGGGAGGTGGTCCGACCCGACCACTTGGGGGTGTGCCATGCCGCGGGCCCAGACGCTCTCCCGCAGGGACCACGGCAGGAGGGGCTCGTTGACCAGGAAGGTGTCCACCCTGTGCCGGGACGGGTGGAGCGTGGGAATCATGTCCTCCACGCCGCCTGCCGTGGCCCTCCAGAAACCCCGAGCCTCCCAGCCCGCTCGGAAGTGCTCCGTGGCCGGGTTGGTGGTGACATCCATGTAGATGTTGGTGTGGCCAGCAATGACCAACGGGTGTCTCCCCTGGAGGCTGCGCGCCGTGGCATACATTTGTATGTCGGCCCAGAACGCCGCCCTTCCCGCCCATGGGGAGCACCCTGCCTGCGGTCCGTGGACGTTAATGAGGGTGAGGCCTCCCCCGTCCGTGCGGATTCCGAGGGCCGCGGCCTTCCCGGGGACGATTTCCGTGAAACTGAGGAGCTCGTGCTCTGCGCACGTACTTGCTGCTGACCGCGTTGAGGAGGCATCCCCCTCTCTAGGTGGAGGTGGCCCCTGTCTCCGCCAGCCGGCTGCTGAAGAAGAAGGTGTACCTCTTGTCCCGGAGTGCTGCGGCCACGTGCATCTCCTGTGCCCGGCCGGCGATCCCTGTTTCCTGGAGCATGATGGCAAAGCCCCCCTCCCAGGGTAGCATGCCGGTTATGAGGTGCTCCTTTTTTGTACAGGCCGCCGGCCCCCGGCGCCGCCAGAGCGTGTCCCGGAGGGACCGGTCTGGTGGGACGAGGCCGTTGCGTAGGTTCCATGAGAGGAGCCATAGGGCGTCGTCCGCCGCATCCTCCTGGAGTCAGCTGTCCCGTATCGGTATTGCTGCTGGGTCCGCTGGAGCAGCCAGGTCTCCTGGGTGCGCTGGGGCCATGGGGTGTGGGGAGCCTGCTCCCAGCGGGGCCCACAGGGGGGCCAGGGGGGCCAGACCCGCGGGGATGGATCCTTGTTGGGCTGCACCGCCAGCCCCTGGGGCCGCTCCGGGCGCCTCCTCCTCGCCCTCCGCGTGGCCGGCCGCCTTGGGCGGGAGGCGCCAGGCGTACGGGGCATGCGACGGGGACCTCTGTGTCCTCCCCTGGAGAATATGGGAGGCCGCCTCCTTGTCGTCCACCAGGGCGGCGGCGTGCACCGCGTGCCACGCCAGGTGTTCCAGCATCGCCCCGCTTGTGTAGTACTTGTCTGCAGATAGGGGGCATTTCGTTAGCTCCGTGGCCCCCCGTGCCGGGGGAAGCGGCACCGATTTTCAGATGGCGCCCTCTGGCGCTGGATTGAGGGGCAGGCTGGCCAGCGGAACCGTGTGTGGCGCCAGCGCGCGGCCCGGGGCCGCCGCATCGAGGGCTCGTGTCGCGGGCGTGGGTCCCAGACTCTGGACGGTGCCACCTGGCGCGTCTGCTTGCAGCAACTCTTGCCAGCGCGTGGCGCCGTTTTGGCAGTTGGGCTCGCCCCTCCAGTGCAGGTCGTGGAAGGCCTGTAGCCAGTGGTACACTGTGGTTGGGACAGCCAGCAGGAGCTCTAGGCCGGCGGGGTGCGCTGCTGCCGGCCACACCCCCGGCTTCGCTGCCTTGGTGTTGTCCTTCAGGCGGACTTGGAGCAGGGGGGCGTGGTGTTCGCCCTCCCGTAGTGCCTTGACAATCATGCGAGCGCAGTCCGCCACGCGGATTACGGCCTCGGGCCCCGGCAGGCGCTCGGGGTGGCAGACGGCGATGTACGCGTCCGCCGGGCTGAACATGCAGACTACCCACTGTGGGTTCTGCTGTCCTCGCTGGGCCACCGCGAGGGTAGCCGCCGGGCGGGCGTGCGTGATCGGCCCCGCGTGGAGGTCCGGGACGTCCGTGGCCCTGATGGCGTCTCCCTGCCATGCGGCCCGTAGATGCTCCTCCTGGTTCGGGCTCCAGACCAGTGCGGGGGGGTTGGCCCACCCCGCTTCCTGCCTTTTGCTGGGGGCGCTGACGGTGTGTAGCAGGACTGCTAGCGGCCACGGGTCCGCCGTCATATAGGAGGCCTGGGTGGGCTCCTGCTGCCAGTCGACATGGGGCAGGAATGCCCCCTGCCTGGCGGTGCCTTGCCAGACAGTCCAGCGGCCCTCGGCCAGGATGTGCGACCGGTACCCTCCGGCGTGGCCGTGCAGGATGGCCTGGTAGCCCGCCGCCTGCAGCACCAGCGCTTCCCCCTGCTGAGGCCCGGGAGGGGATGCGCTGCCACCCGCGTCCCTGATGCGGGTGCGCTCGCGGAGTCTGGCGTGCCACGGGTGGGGCGCATCGCGCTGCGGCCCCTGTATGCTCCCTGCGATCTGCGCTGGGCCGTGGTGGTGGACGAAATTCTCTCCGCCGTCTGCCAGTAGCGCCGCCGTGACGACGTACAGCTGCTCCGCCGAAAACGAGTGGGGCACAGAGGAAGACCTTCTCTGGGAAGACACCTGGAAAGGCACCGCGGACGCCTTCCTGGAGGCAGCAGCCGAAACCTACCCCCGCCCGCCCAGGGACACTAGACACGGCCTCCACGCCCTCCTAGCGTTCCACAGCTGGAAACACCGCCACACCGTCACCCTCCACCCCCTCGACCACAATCCACACCGATGGACACCTGAAGACGACGCCACAGCCGCCATCACCGTACAGCAAAGCCCCGAGAACCCGGAGGAATACCACATCACCTGGAACGATCCGGCACCCCACCCCCCCGCCTCCCCCACCCTCCCAGATGTCTTCGCCACCATCAGTGCAGAACTCCAGGGGGCAAAAGCCCCACAGCAACCGGACGAAGAGATGCCCCAGGCACCATCACCACCAACCACACAAGACCAACCCCGCACAGAGCCCCTCACCCACCCCATCACCACAATGGAGCTCCCCCCACAACACCGCACCACCCCAGACCGAAACGGGTTTCGAGACCTGCCACGGGATTCAGGGTTCCACAACGGCACACTCCGATGGGACGAAATCACACCGGGCCTCGAAGCCATCCGCCTCCACTCGATCACCGAGCCCACCACCACCTGAACACTACCGACGGACCGCCACCACCTCCTCCTCACCGTCCAAGGTGATGCCACGATCACACCCACGGAGGGAGACCCCGTAACAGCAGCCCCCGCCCACGCCGTCCACATACCCCCGCAAGCATCGTCGGCACCTATGACGGTACATCCAGGCCCCACCCCATGGCAAGCCATCGTCATCACCTACCCCGCCCCCAGCGACCACACACACACCTGGCAGCAACGGTGGGAGGACATCTGGGGGGACCTCCTCCAAGAACACCTAGGGCTCACAAACACCCACCACACCCTACACCCGATACGAGGAGTAGGCCAAGCACCACATGGCATACACGCCCCGGGAGTATGGGCGTACGCCACACCCATAAACCCACAAGCAGCAAAGGACATCAAGACCGCCCTATCCATCCAGCAAGCCCAGACCCAAACCCCGCACCGCAACACCCAATGAGGCTACACCATTTGGTGGGCATACCAAGACCACAACACCCTGACCCCGCAACCGCGGGCCCCCCCTCTAGACATCAACACAACCACCCTCCTCCAAGCCGCAACAGCGGCAGCTACACAGGTAGGGGCCCCGGAAACCTGGGGCCCACAATACCCCACGCGAAGGGCCAAGACAAGCCCCCAACACCGAAGCCGCTCCACCCCCCACTCATGCTAGACCCGACGGAACACACCCCCCAGGACGAATGGGCGAACCACTACATCATCCCCCACACCACCACCCGCAAGAACGACGCCGCCAAGATCACCGTCACCCGCCACCTCCCCCACACCACACAGGTGTATGAGCTGACAGCCCCCAACGTCCTCGTCACCCGTCGCCGACACGACGAGCGATACACCATACAGGCGGAAAGGGCCGCCACGACCATCCTGTACACATGGGCAACACGGGGGGACCTCCCACACCCCACCCTCCACCACGCCCCCTCCTGGCCCACCCCCTTCCACACAGCAGACCGCCCCAACAAGAAGCCCAAACACACAGGTATGCACACCCCCGCGCAGGAGGCCCAGCACCGACACGATGCGAGGCGCAAGGCTCGCACCCTCCACGAAGACAACACCATCCCCCGCATCGGCGCCCCCCCCGCCAGGGTATCAGATACCACCTACAACCGCACGATCACAGGCATCACCACGGACTGCCTAAACCCAGCGGCGTCGCGGGCAGACGCCGTGTGGATCAGCGAAGGGCGCTCCCACACACGGGCGGTGGCGCGCCTCCACAACATCCAACCCCACAAACTCCAGCGCGCCGTAGGACCCTTCGCCGTACACGTCACCCCGTACGGCATCGACCACCCCCGGTGTGAGCACCATGACCCGCCCTGCTCCACCCCATGCACCTCGCCCCTGCGCCAACCGCTGCCGGCCCCCACCATCACGGGCAACATGTACCTGGGCACCGTACCGGGAGACCGGGGCATATACATCCTGCCCAACAGGTCCAGGGAGCACGCCATCCCCCTCCACGGTGTAGAATCCTTCGCCCAGGGACCACCCCCACCAAAACACCAACACCAGCACATCCCGGGGGACAAACGGACACAGGCCCCAGACGGGGGAAAAAAGGCCCACCAACGCGCCCTGGCCCACATCACCGTCCACCCCGCAGCCAACCTACCAAAGGACTTCGGCACAGAGGGCCACATCGTCCTGGAGGGGCAAGCCCACCACATCATCACCGCCGCCCTGTACACCCCCGCCGCCCACGAACGCCACTGGGACCCCACAACCATCCCAGCAATGCCCCCACCACCCCAGGGCCCCAAAGATCCCGTCACCCCCTTTCCACATCGATCAACTCCTAAGCCGCAAGCCCCCCCCAGACCTCCACCCCTCCAGGATACCACTAGCCATCGCATCGTGGGACACCCTGGACACGCTCCCCCAACAACCCGCCATCCACATCCTCAAAGCGGACGCCCAATGGTGGGTCCTCCACTGGGCACACAGAGTGCTCATGGCGGCCCAAGCCTATACCCCGGAAATAGACCCAGAAGACCCCCCACGGGGCCAGCAGCGCCTCTCCAGGCCACCACCCTCACAGGCCGTGAAGGCGCCCCCTGGGAAGCCCTCCACACAGCACCCTACTGGGCTCAAGGCTCCCCGAACGGCCCGGACACACCAGAACCCACAGAGGCCTGGGTCATGCAGGCCAAGGCCATGAGGAACTACCACCTACACCACCCCTTCGACGACAGCCCGGCCGCACTGCCATGGCCAACAGATCCCCCGGAGACCGTGCGCAAGCTCGCAGACATCATACGCAGCCACGCGAAAGCGAAAATGCAAACACAGGCAGAACCCACACTGAGGGATCCGGACCAGCAAGCAACGCACCCCTTCTTCAACCCCCATGCCCCCCCAGCCCCGCTACCTCCAGTCCCACCCAAGCGAACGAGACGACAAAGGGGCGCACCCGCCCCCAGCCAAGACGGAAAAGCAGCGACCTCCCGACCCCCCACATCCCACCCGACCCACCCGGCGAACCCAGACCAAGCATCCTCGTCATCCTCCCTCCCACCATTACCACCGCCCGACCCGGACCAAGCATCCTCGTCATCCTCCCTCCCATCACTACCACCGCCCCACCCGGACCAGGCATCCTCATCATCCTCCCTCCCGCCACCAGCACCGCCCCCGCCCAAAGCGTACCCAGGAATCGAAAAAGGCGCGAAGGTCCAACAGCCCTTCCGCAACGACCACACAGGCGACTGGATCTGGTGTGAGGGCATGATCCAGTACCGCCTCAAGGAACCGGGGGACAACAGGGGGGCCACAGATCCGGGTGATCTGGCACCGCCAAAAGGAGCTAGACCAAGGCAGCAGCGCCCCGGACAAGCCAGTCAGCTACACCCTGGAGCTCACCAGCGCCCACCCCATCCGGCTCCGCACCGACGAGAACAAGGCCCACACAGGCACCAAATACACTGGGGAGCTCCCCCCGGAGTGGAGCCAAGGCCTCCCCCCGCCGCGCCTACCCAAACACCCACAAACCGGCAAAACGTCCCCGAGCCCCAGTCCCCCTCCCTGACGGGGCAAGGGCCGAGGGACCAAGCCTCCACAGCCCCGGCCCGCCCCCACCGAGGCCACCGTCAGCCTCCTCGACCTCAACCACCCGGCCGTCACATACTCCAAGGACGCCACAACCGCCCTCCAAGAGCTCCCGATGGCACAGGGGCCGGGGTGGGTTCCCCACCTCCTCACCTTCCAGGAACAAGGCCTACAACGTGACGACCCCCCAGAAACCACCCCCATATATACCCCGGACCAGAAAGCGTACAAATGCTACTGGCACAAGGGGACCCCCCTATACGCCCAAACCGGCATCCACCTCCACCTCGTCCATCACCTCAGCGTCCCAGGGAGGCTAGGTGTCTATGAGGTCGTCGGGGACGGATGGCAACTCAACGTCATCAACGCCCACGTCCCCTTCAGCGAAGCCACGGAACCCTTCCTCCAAGCCCTGGCCGAGGCATACCGCCAGATGGCCATGCTCGCCCCCACAGTCATCATCGGCGACATGAACGCTGCCCCCACCCCAGCAGACCGAGGGGGACAGGCCACACCCCAGGAACAAGCAGTCCGCGACACCATCGAAATGCTGGGGCTCGTAAACCTGACAGCCAACCTCGAAGGCCAACCATCCCACTTCCCCCACCAAACAGATGCCGCCCCATCCCGCATCGACGTATGCTATGGCGACCCCACCACCATCATCCGAGCGGAGGCCTGATATGGACCCCTCAGGCTGGGACCCACAGGCCATAGCCCCCTGCACATCCGCCTCACCATCCCCAACCTTCCCCCCGGCCCCCCAGAGGATGCGGACCAAGGCCTACCACCCCCCCTGAAGATGCCCCCGCTGCATGACAAGCATGCCTGGTCCCAATATCACAGGGCCATAGACCGCGCCCGGCGCATCCAACCAGACCCCACCGACCTAGGTACAGCCATGCGCACGGCCGCCGTCGCCTGCGGCTTCCAACAACACCCCCACACAGACGACGACCAACCACCCACGGCCCTGGGGGACATGCTCCATGACCTCTGGCATGCGAAGCAACAACTGGCGACCCTCCTCCACACCGACACCCCCCAAACCCGCCGCCAGATACACCACTGCAGGACACGGATAGCCCACATCAGGGCAGACCTGCAGCGGTTGCACATCCACAGGCAACAGCGCATCGCCCAGGAACACGAACGGTATGCGCAACATGAACTCCCATACAAGGCCATCCGCCACCTCAACGACGCCATGACCGACACCGGCCACCGTACCATCACCACGGTCCGGCAGGAGGACGGCTCCCTCACCAACGACCCAGCCACAGTGCTCCGGGCCACCCAAAACAGCTTCCTCCGGCAACACACCCCCACTCAAGACACACTGGACCCAGACACCCAGGCCAAAATCGACCGCCTCCCTCGGGTCTTCAACCACGCCCAGAGGAGGTAACTGGAAAAACGCCCCTTCACCATCCACGAAGTCCGGAAGGCCATCCACAGTCTCCGGCAACACAAAACCCCAGGCTACGACGGCCTCCCTGCAGAGGCATACTACCACCTCCCCGCCCACCTCCTCCGCATCCTCGCCCACCGCCTCTGGGACATCGTCACGGGGCGGACCCCCCTGCTACCAGACTGGGCAAACCTTGTCCACCCCCTCTACAAAAAAGGGGACTGGGCAAACCCGGACAACTGGCGCCCCATAGTCTGTGCGGTCACGGAGGTCAAAATCGTCTGGACCATCCTCCTGCGCCGCATCCGCCCCCACCTGGACCCCCACATACCAGCAAGCCTCTCGGGGGCCATCCCAGGCCGGTCCCCACACGAGGCCATCTTCCTCCAGGACACCATCGCAGACATGGACCCGGTGGACCTCATCATCGCCTCCCTCGACGTCAAAGGAGCCTTCCCGAACACCCCCTGGCTCCTTCTAGAAGCAGTGTGGAAACGCCTAGGCCTCCCCCTCTACAACTTCACCTCCGGCTACATCCGCACCCGCAAATACACGGTCCGCACTGGAGCAGGCCTCACCCCCTTCCTGGAGCCAGGCAGCGGGGTCCCCCAAGGGGGAGCAGAGGGCCCCTTCCTGTACCTTCTAGTGACGCTCCCCCTGGCCCTCGCAATCGAGCAGGATTACCCGGCCTACGCACCCTACCCCCTCCTCTCCCCCCTGGTGGGTTTCGCGGACGACACCAACCTCACGGTCGCGCACTACCCACACGAACCCCATGCCCCGGACCCCGGGCCAACGGTCACCCAACAGGCCAATGACTTACTGGACGTGACCGTCTCCTACCTCTCCCACAACAACCTCATCGTCCACCCCACAAAGTCAGTGGCCATGATCAAGGGGTCTGCCACACCTCCCACCCTAGGGCCACAAGGGCCCCCCATGCAAGTCGTGACAACCACCACCCACCTGGGGGTAATCAAGGCCGCCAACCCTGAGGACGCCACCCTCCCTCTGAAGTTGCAATCACACCTCGCCCATCTCCCCAGATATGCGTCCCCGACCACCAAGGCCCTCTCCCTGTCCCACCAGAGCCTGGCGTACTACCTCACCGGGGTCTTGAACGCCTCCATAGGCTTCCAAGCACTCCACCTGACACACCCCACCACCGCCCTCCAGCCGGCCACACGCGCCGTGACCAAGGCATGGGCAGCACACGGGGGCTGGCCCACCTCCATACCCATCCGCGCCATCCGAGCGGCATGGCCCCACTATGGGGACGCCATAGGGGACGAGGTGAAAGCGGCCTAAACCAGACACACCGCCCTCCTCCTTCACCGAATGACCCACAACCACTCACCGGAGGTCCGCGAGGTCACCGCAATCCGCCTCCAAGCCGCACAACGGGCCCGCAACACATACCCGCGCTGGATACTCCACCAGACGGGCATGCCCACCAACATGAACATGCGCCTGTGGAACCACCTGCAGCTTCTCCTCCCATCCCCACACCACGCCATACTCACCAACCACATGTGCCCAGAGGAAGGGCCACTAGCGGTCCTCTGCGGGGACCTCCACCATCACCCCAAGGGCACCATCCACACCATAGACCTTGTCGGGGCCTCCATCACCGTAGTATACGTCACCCTCCCCCAAATGCGGGTCCTGCACCACAGCAGGGCACACCACACCCCCTTTCTACAGCTTCCCGAAAGGCCACAATACCGCCTCTTCCACCAGTACCTCACGCAGACGGCACGAGCAGCGGGACACACTCTACCGGGAATTCAAAAAACAACACCCCCGACCCATCCCAGCGACACCGCCCTACGCACCCACCGGATCGAAACACGAACCCGTCCCCCCGGTGACGGGCCCACTCCCACCACTAACCCTACTACTGGCCCCGAATGAAGCCCAACCCACGCAGACCACCGTCATTTACCACGGGGCAAAATGGCGCATACCGAAACACCACATGACCGCCCGAGACCTACCACGGGTCCCCCATGATTCCCAGAGCATGCCACGCACATGTTGGGCCTGTGACCCCGAGGCACCAATCACACCATGGCCCGTACTACACCTCATAGCACGCGACCACACCCAGCCCACAACCCACCTACCACCACAGGCCTACGCATGGATAGCCCCATGGTTCCACCGCACCGACACCAACCCCACGGTAGCATGGAACCCCGACCACGCGCCCAAATGGCTCTTCACCACTACACCCACATGCCCCCGCCCCGACCCGGCAGGAGTCGCCATCCGTTACAGCATGTACGAGCCAGGCAGAACGGGCAAGCACGAGCACCCCTACTATCCGCTCCACCACTCCTGCCACACACCGGAGCACCGAACACAAGCCCTCACATGCCACGACCTAAGCCCCGACACAGCCTACATCCTCCACTACATCTACGCCTACCTCACACAAGGACAGCCGGAGCAGGGACTCATAGCCCTGTCCCCCCAAGCGAAACACATCATCTCCAAAGGAATAAGAGTGTACGCCACCCCCATCCTGCAGCCCACCACCCCAGTAGCCCACCTCGCCACGGGCCTTGCCATATACGCCTACCTGCCCATGAACCCATGCCGCCTCCCACAACCATCACCGGCGGATCGGCTCTTCTTCACCGATGCCTCAGGCGAATCCGCCCTCACGCCCATCATCGGGGGGGCCACCCTGCAGCTAACCCACACCGGGGGACACTACCACATGTACCACCACACGGGCCACACCACCTATGGGGCCTCTTCCCACGGGGAGCTAGGGGCCATGGCCGACGCCATCACCGAGATCGCGGCCCACCTACCCGCCCACTCCCCGCACATCGTCCGGGTCTGGTTCGTGGTAGACGCCACTGTCGACACACACCTGCTCTTCCGCATAGCGAGGCAACCACTTCACAAAGGCACCGCGACGAGCCTCGGCACCCAGGCACTGCTGCTCTGGAAAGCCCTTCGCAGCCTTCCCCCCTACGTCCAACTCCACATCGTGAAACAAGAGTCCCACAGACACCAATACGGAAATGGTAAGGTCGACAACAAGGCAGTACACCAGCACACAACACACCTACCAGCCCTCCAGATCCCTGACCTCGGCCGCAACCACACACACCTCCAACACGTGCCCCCCGTACCCGAGCCCCATCAGACCCCGGACTGGGTACCAGAGGACGCCCCCTATTCCTCCCGGGACAGAGCATACCACTACCCCAACCCCATCCAACATCTCGCCCGCGTGCTCGGCGACGCAGACAGCCGGGCGCACATCCAGGAGCTCCAGGACAGACTGCAAGTCCCCCTCTACCACTCAGCGCTGCGCCCAGCAAACGTCCCAGCCCACCTCCAAAAGCGACGCATCCAGCTACTCAGGGAGCAACTGCCATTCCTCACTAGGGTCGCCAGATGGCTCGCCCGCAAACACATCCACGTCCCCGAAGAGCACACCCGTTGCCCGTGCGACCACACCACCCCGGAGGACTGGGAACACTTCAAGAAATGCCCCCTCCATACAGGCAGGGACACGCTAGTGGGCTGGTCCCCGGCGGGGACCCTGCGACAACACGAAGGATGACCAACCCACAGCCACGCACACCAGGCCACCGAACACCTCTTCCGGGACCCCCTGATCAAAGAAGCCACCATGAAGGGGCAGTGACACAGGCCCTGCACCGACACCTCACCAAACACACGGAAAGCCCCATGGAGGCAGCAGCACACCTCCAGCTAGAGGCAGTCCGCAGAGCAGCGGCCGAAATGGTACACCGCAAACACCTCCTGTTAACACACGCGGAGCAACTCGCCGACCTCACCGCCAGGGAACACATGCAGCGTCTCATCCATTACCATGCCCTGCATGACCCAGACGTCCACTAACCCACTCCGCGCCCCGCACGCGCCCGCCATCTCCATCCACTGGTCTCCAAGACACCACCACAGCGCCCCGAGACCCGTCTCACACCCAAGAAGCCACCCGGCACCGCCCAGTCCGGCCGAGCCCAACCAGGGCCAATGATGCATCGACATAGACGCGCAATACCCCGGCAGCCCATCCAGCCCACCCCCCCCGGACCCGGGGCACCCCCCCCTCACACCGGCCACCATCCGCGACCCAGTCCTCCTCCGAGCAACCCTCCAAGACAGGGCTCCGACCACCCCCCTGGGCTGGTACCGCCTACAAGAGGACTGGACCAAGCTCACCGTCAAAGCCCTCCGGGACCTGACCATCCCCGGCAGCGGCCTCCACGAGACCATCGTAGACCTCGTACTCTGGCGAGCCCGCAAACACACCCGGGGCCAGCACGTCTGGAACCCCCCCATCGAGTGGGGCCAGGCCCTGACGCACGACACCGGCATCAACGTCACGCGTCAAGGGACCGTACGCCTACGACGGGCCCCAGCGGAGACGGACCACCCAGCGGACCCGAACCGGCCGGAGCAGTGGGAACAGGCCACCGCACGAAACCGCGACACCGCCCTCTGCGCCGCCGGCCTCCGCACCCCAGACGACTACCTCCCCTGCCCACCTACAGACAGTGACCACCCCCCGCCGGAGGTCTGGGTTACAGTCCTTGGGCGCGGCCACTACTACGTGATAGCCGCTACGGCTACGTCCCCCGGCCCGCAATGGCTCATCCAAGGGACAGACACCATGTTCGCCCCGGAGACCGCCCCACCAGGGGCAGTGGGGGACCCCACCACCCAACACAGGGTCCTCAGGGGCGTCCTCCAGCCAGGGGACAAGCCCCCAGCCCGCGCCCTGGCCCAAATCACCTCAGGGAAGGCGGGCGACCACCTGGGATTGGCCATGCTCTGTTTAACCCACTGGATCCAGCGCCGCTGGCCACCCACGGGGACCGTGCCCTGGGTTTGGGCCATCCCCACCGCCCACACACAAGTCGAGGCGGGCCCGGACACACGACCAAACCCCGCCCCCAGACCGCAGCAGTCCCTCACCTGCGGATACCACGCC
Source organism: Eutreptiella sp. 'Long Island Sound 2002' (assembly GCA_964036045.1). Lineage (NCBI taxonomy): Eukaryota > Euglenozoa > Euglenophyceae > Eutreptiales > Eutreptiaceae > Eutreptiella > Eutreptiella sp. 'Long Island Sound 2002'. The sequence continues at coordinate 116,450,129 of OZ038381.1, forward strand.
ATCCACAGGGTCCTCAACCGCGCGGGTCTTAGCCCAAAGCTAGCATACCCCCTTCCCACCACTGACCAAGAGGTCCACCAGATACGCAAGCTCGTCTGCGAAATCCTTGCCGCGGCAGCAGAAGACGGCAAGCTTCTCCTCCAAACCGCCCGGCCTACAACTGCCCACGCAAGCGCGCCGCGGCAAGCGGACACATACACCGACACAGCACACCCCACCGCACAATCCCCGCCCATGCCCCTCCCCTCTCGCTGCTCAACCGGAGACCCACACACGCCCACCATCGCGCGCACCCCCGGGCCCCATGACACGGGCCTCCCCCACCCGCCCGAACACCAGCACACGCCCGCCACACACCCACCCGCCGGACACCCTCCAACGCCCCCAACACTCAACAACCCAGACACACCCGCCGAGGGGAGCCCCGCGCCCCGCGGCACGCCCACCCCACCCAGTGGCCCGCCCACGCCCCCCCGCACACACCCCAGAGGACCCAGGCCCACCCCCCCAGGCCCCTGAATGCAGCCCACGCGAACTGTTCCCCCCCACGGACGCCAACCCACACGACCTCGCACATTGCAGGACCCGGGCCCAGCCAAGCCCAGAAGGAGAAGGCCACAGCCTCGCGCCCCCCCCGCCGCTGCCGACCAGATCGGCCCACCGGGCAGCCAGGTCACGACCGGGCCCCCCCAGCCGCCCGCCCCCAACCTACAGCCGGAGGACATGCCCTCCATCCCCCCCTGCTGCGGCCGCAGCAGAAGCCGCCGCCCACAAGCCCGCCCGCATCACAGCCCAACCCGTGTCCACCACCTCCTCCTCATCCTCAGCCTCGTCCACCTCCTCCACCTCATCCTCCGACCCCCCCCTCCCCGCTGCCCTCATCCTCAAGGCCACGGCAAAAGCCAAGGCCGGGGCCGCACACACCGACTTCCCAACCCCCACACAGGCGACTCGGGCACCCCTGCAACGCACCGAGACGACCCCCGACCCGACATCGGCGCCCTCACACCTCCGGACAGAGGTACTCCTCAACCTGGAACCGGACCCCAACCCCAAACCCGACCCCAAACCGAAGCCGGCGCCCACGCGAGCACACACAACACCACAAACGCAACGACACAAACCCACCCGACACCACCCCCGCCCGGACCCTCGCCCAAGCCAGGACCCCCCACCCACCGCAACCCGCGCCCCCCTCCCGCCGGCACCCACCACCACCGCAGAGGCGGCCACCCAGCACGACCCCGTCCAAGCCCTCGTCCGCATCCCCGTCACCAAGCGCCCCATCATCCATCCCCCACAAACCGCCACCACCGCCGGCCAAACCGACCCAGGGACGTGGGACCCCTCGACCACCGTCACCGTCAAGCCCGGCCCCCAACCCGCCCCCCCTGCCCACCACATAGTGCAGCCCCGGGGACAAGGGGGACCGGAAAACGCACAAGGGGTCCATGGGCCATACCCGCAACACCAACCCCACCACTACCCACACCACCACCACCAGCGGCCCCACCACCACCACTACCAACACCACCCCCACCACTACCACTGCCCACCGCCCTACCCCATCGGGCCACAACCCCCCGTGCACGAGCAGCATCAGCGGATGGGATGGCAGCCACCGAGCGTTTCACCCGCATACCCCACCTACCGCCAGGGGCCACCCCCCCCGTACCAGCCACCCCCCCCGTACCAGGAACCGTATCCGTACCCCCCCGGCCAGCACGTTTACGCCGAAGGGGCCCCCCAGGCCCAACCCCGCCAAGGACAGCCACTCGACCTATACCACCAGCCGCTGCCGCCACCACACCCCTACGTGGCGGATGCATGGACGATGGGGGGCCTCCCCCCCCCCCAGTACCAGGCGGCACCGCGCGAGGCCCCCAAAGGACCGCCGACGCCTCTGGACTGGCCCGACTCGAGCAACGAGGCCCGGTCCCGCAAACGGCGGCGCTCCCGCCCCCCCCCCACCACCGCACACTCGCCCACGGCGCCCACACTCCAACCACGCCTCAACCACCCACTCGCGCCGCTCCCGCTCCCCCAGGTGCCACCACGACCCCCCGGGACCCCGCTCCCGTCGCTCCCGCTCCCCCGGGCACCACCACGAGCGCCACCGCCGCCCGATGTCCGCCTCCCCCTCCCCCCACCGGCCATACAAGGCCCCCACCCCCAGCCCCCGCCACCGCCACTCCCGCCGCCCCCGACGCACCCAGGCACGCCACCGCCGCCCCACGTCCACCTCCCCCTCCCCCCACATGCCCCACCAGGCTCCCCGTTCCCCCCTGCCGCCCGTACCCATCCACCACCCCCAGCCCCCGCCACCACCACTCCCGCTCCCCCGGACGCCACCGAGTGCGCCACCGCCGCCCCATGTCTACCTCCCCCTCCTGCTCCCCCCTCCGCCCGTACCCGTCCTCCACCCCCAGCCCCCGCCACCGCCGCACCCGCTCCCCCAGGCATGGCCACCCCCGCCACCAACGCAGGTCCAAGTTTTTCCCCCTGCCGCTCGGGGACCCCGGGCATGGACCCCTCCCCCCCCCAGGCCCCCACCCACCTCGCCTGGTGGTCTCCCCCCGCTCTGCAGGAGCTCCGCCGCTGGGTGAAGTGGGCCGGGGGAGCGGGAAGGCACGAAAGGGGTGCACATGGTGCATACCTTCGAGGAGGTGCGCACCCGCACCCCCGCGAACCCCAACGAGGCCGCCCCGGAGGCCATCATGCCGCAAGCGGCATGGGAGGCCCTCCTCCGCGATGCGGTCCAGGGCCTCCGCCCCCCCTACACCCCCCAAGCTCTCCGCCAGTGGCTCGGGGCCACCCATCCCCAGGCCTGGGCCGCCGGCGCCCCCTTGCCACCCCGCCCCTCCCGCCACCACCACACCAGGAAGGGGCAGGACAAGGGCAAGGGAAGGGCAAGGGGCACCAAGGAGCACTCAGGCAAGAGGGCACGGAGGGGCCCCAAGTGAGGGCAGGCACTCGCAGGGATAGGACGCCGGAAGCGACACCACAAGGGGGCAGGAAACCACCCAAGAACCAAAAAGGGGCGGGAGCGGGGACCAAGACACGGAGGAAAAGGGCACCAGGGCAGGCACCACGACCCACACCCAGGAAGGGCACACCACGACGGGGGGACCAGCACTGCCCCACCCCCACCAAACACCCCAACACACACCACCGAAGCAAACATCGAACGCCATGCAGATTACACCAGCGCACACCCACCGGCCACCGGAAACCACACGGAGAATGGAGGGCACACCTCCACGGGGAGAACGGGCCACACCCACAGAGGAAGCCGCATGGAACGCCGCCGCACGACGCACCACCACGCCCTCACCGCCAGGCGACGACCCCGGACACCACAAGGGCCACCTCACAGGCACCGGAAGAGGACAAAGGCACGGCCGCGGCACCCAGGACTAGGGACTGAAACCCCCAGAGGACACGGGACCAAAGCACAGGCCCCCAGGGAGGCCAACTCCACGGACTGTCACGCGATCGACCTACCTGACCCACCAGCCGGAGCGGCACGCCGAAGCCTTCACAGCACGGACCCAGCGAGACACCCACACCTAACGGCACCCCCCAGCCACAAGCCAGTCACACTCCGGCCCACACTCCGCACCAGGACACAGGCCAGGCTGACCTTCACTGACCCACCGCGGCACCACGCGAGACCACGGCACACCGCACCACAGCGCGCCACAGTGCAACGCGCCACAGCACGACGCGACGCGAAGCGGCACAGAGCGGCACAACACGACACAACTGACCCTAACCTGAAGGACTAACCGAAGCCAGCCACCACACACCCTGGAAGGCGCCGCGCCAGCACACCACACACTAGCACCGCAGGCCACACACGGGGCCACAGCGCGCCTGGTGACAACGGTGGCGGACCACCAAGAAGATTACAGCCGGCACCGCAGAGGGGAAAGGACACGAACAACCCCAGCCCCCTAACCCAAAACCACAAGTAGCCGCCTGGCGCAGCCCCCCAGCCGGCAGAGCCAGGACCTAACCCGGCAAGAAGGGACGCCGAGCCCACCGTGTACATAGCCCCCCCGACGCATGGGGCCGGAACGCGGCCAAGCAGAACGCAACTGAAAACAGCAGCCCGGAAGACAACACTGAATGCAGGCCAGTGCGTGCGCCAGCCCAGGAAAGGGAGAGGGAGGAACAGGCAAGCCCCCCCCCCCCCAAAAAAAAAACAAAAGGAGGGGGGAGGGAGAAAAGGCATGATAAACAGCCCACAGCCGTCAAACCGCCCGCCAACACCACCAGAGGCGGCCAACCCCCCCCCCCCAGAAGGCGTCGAAGACGGGACCCCCGAAGAGGCACAGGGGGACCACCCACCCAAAACCGGCAACACCAAGCCAGGAACAGCGGCCCACCGGGAAAAGGGACACCGAAAAGAGAAAAAAAAAAAAAAGAGAGCCACCAGCCCAGCCCGAAAAAAAGAAAAAAAGGTGGATGGAGGGACAGGGACCACGAAGCCCGGGAGAGGAAAAAAAAAAAAAAAAAAAGCGCAAAAAAAAAACACACCCCGACAATCCAGCCAAGAAGGGCCGGGCACAGCCGGGACCTGGGCCCAGCACACACGCCCACACCGCACTCCGGAACCAGAAACGGCGGGGGGCAAGCGGGGCGCCCACGAAACCACACACGTCGCATAAGCAGGCCGAAACCGAAGCCCAACCACAAACACCAAAAAGAGCCAACACTAGAGGGACAACACCACAAACCGTGCCCAACCACACCCACCCAAGACCCCAGCCAGGACTGGCGGGGTTAACAAAACGGACACCCAACCGCCAACCGGACCCAAACACAAACGCCGCACAACAGTGGGAAACCCAGTGCCCACAGCCCGGGCACTGAGGCAGCCCGTGCCATGCAGGTGACCCGGCCAAACGAGATCCGGAGACCGGGGGTAAGGCTGCATCCTAAGGCCTGCGCTGCTTTGGGACTCGAGGCGGAGCGTGCGACACCCAAGCGCCTCGGAACCCTAGTACCAAGAACGTGCATGCATGCTTTGGGAACGGGATACGCCAGGAAGTCCGGTGAACCTCTAGGGTTCCGCCCAAAGGAGGGGACGTGCGCAAGCACGGGGGCACACCCTCCCGGCGAGACAAGCACGTCACGCTGGCGGCGATCAGCCCTCCCGGTGTTGCCCGGGGCCGCTTTCTGGGGGCCAACAGTCAGGTCTAGCGGGAAGTAAGCCGCCTCACCTCTTCACGCGCGGAGCCTCTTCCTGTTCGTCACAGGGGCGACGCCAGGGGGAACCATGGGGCGCCTCTCCACGACCGAGTGCACCTACCTACCCTACCTACCCTGCTCGGCTGTGAGGGGTGCTGTCGGCGTGTGCGTTGCTGCTGGCTGGCGCGGCCGCGTGTCTCTGCAGGGGAAGTGGGGCAGCAGTTGCGCTGGCCACGCCGCCAGGGGTCCCATGGTGACGGCCGCGACCGTGGACGCCAGCGCCATGCGGTCGATTGGCCTGTATTGCCTAAGCCAAGCGGTGTCCCGGGTGAGGTGCCTGCGGGCCGCCGTCCAGGCCACCGCTCTGCAGTTCGTGCGGTTCGGCTCGGCCCCGTCTGCGTTGTTGCTTCCCCTTTGCTGTACGGTGGTGGCGGTGTCGAGCGGGTGGCTCTGTTGCAGCGCCTCCGGGCTCTGCCCCGGCAGGAGGGCGGGCGGCTCGGGCTGCCTGAAGCTCTGCGCGCCCAGGCGCTCCGGGTGCGTGTGGTACGGGTTCTGTCGGTTGTGCTCCGGGACCGTCCGGGTGAGGAAGAGGAGTTGGTGCAGGTACGAGTGGCCCTGCGCGGTGGACGGGTTGTGGAGTGTTAACAACTGTTCCACCAGGCCCCCTGGGTGCGCGGCCTCGACGCCGTGCTGCAACCCCAGGCAGCCCAGGCGGTTTGACGTGCCCGCAGGTGGGATATGGGCCTGCTGGTGGAGCACCCGCAGCGGCCCCAGCGCCAGGTCCAGCACCTTGTCGGTGAGCTGTTCCGTGAGGGCGGACGCCCTGTGCAGGGCTTGGCGGACCCCAGATGTGGGGGCAGTGAGCTGCACGAGCACCGGCCGCGGCGGGTACCGTGCGCCCGGGTTCATCATCCACTCCCTGGGGTGGCTCAGCATGGCCCTCCACACTTCCCTTGTGAGGGCGTTGCGGGGGGCCAAGGGGAGGACCGCCCGTAGGAGGCGGTGGCTCGCCGGTGGCGATCGCACGTGCTGCGGGGCGGCCACAGTGATCCACCTGCATGCCGTGTCGGGCACGATCGCCCCGCACTCCACGGCCTCCATGCCCTCGGCGTGGAGTAGCGCCTGGCCCTGCACCAGGGGGAAATACGGGCTCGGGCGCCCGACCTCCTCCCTCCACCGTATCCAGGCCGCTCCCGCCTGCAGGCTGCGGAGCAGGGCCACGCCAGGGAGTTGTGGCTGTGGAAAGGCCCCCTTTAGGGCTTGGGCGGCATGGGCCAGGGTGCCCGTGGGTGAGTACCACAGCAGAAGGATCCAGGGGTCCGGCAGCGGTTGCGCCCCCCCCGCGTCCCATCGCCACTCGGAGTCTGGCGGGGCAGCCAGGACCGTGCCCCTCTGCAGGAAGTGGCGCGCCCTCTTGTCGGGGTGCTGCTGGAGGGTTGCCGCAAGACTGAACCCCTCTGCCGCGGGCGCTACTGGGAGGCCGCCCAGGGGCCTGCGCCAGGAAAAATCCTGGTCGGCCGGCCAGGCGTGGAGGTCCCAGGCGATGTTTTCCGCGGTGCCTGTGGGGGCGTCCTCCGGTGCCAGCCGCCACATGACGGCGAGCATCGCCCATGTGGAGAAGGGCCACGCCCCTGGAGGGGTGTACACCTGGATGGTCCACTGTGGGCGCGCGCGCCGCACGCGGGATTCGTGGAGCACCCCTCGGACCATGTCCGCCGCTAGGATCAGCACCATTCCCGTAGGCTCCACGACGATCCCCTCTGCTGGTCTGCCGTGGCGGCCCCGGATGTGCAAGGCCACTTCTGTTTGGCCCGTGTGGGCGACCTGGTCGACGGCCTCCTGGATGTTCACGCTGCCGCGCGCGGTCTCATCCAGAATCCAGCCATGCGCCACCCCGTAGCACAGGGCAGCGCTTGCGGTCTTGTGCCCCACCGCGGGCAGCACTCCGTCATCAGGGCCGGGTCGGGGGTGTTGCTTCGGGCACCAGTTTTCCTCGGTGCAGTGGCCCCGTATCCACGCGGGGCAGAGGGCGGGCACGCTGCCCGCCGGCGACGTGGGTTCCGCGGGCGTGCTGCCCGCCGGGGGCTCTGGGATTATCTCCAGGTCAGAGTCCGCGCCCGCATCCTCCTGTGGGGGGTCCTCTTCGCCGCCTCTGAGTCCCAGCGCCCTGATGACCTCGTGTGCCTCGTCCAGCGTCGGAGACCGGGGGCGTGTTTTGCGTGGGGCCGCGGGTTCCGCCATTGTTGTGTCGCTGTGCCTAAGAGCAGGGGATGGGGTGCGGATCTCCCGTGGCTGGTGCACGTGTTGTGGATGCGGTGGGGCGTGGGTGGGGGATCTCGAACGCTGGCTCCGCGAGCCGGCGTGTGCGTGCTCGTGTGGGCATTAGGCACCCCCTCTGTCGCCTGTGTGGCATGGGTGGCCCCTTTGCGAGGGGGTCTGAGGTCAGGCGCTCTCCCTCCCCCGGCCCCCCTCCTCTGGGGGGCTGCCGGGGTCCGCCACCCGCGTGCTTTGGGCGCCGGTGCCCAGCACTGTCCCCTTGGTTTGCATGCTCTGTGGGGGGGTGCGTGCTGATGGGGTGGTGGGGGACAGTCCCGGGGGGGTGGCTTTCCTCTGCTCCGAGGAGCATCTGGTGTGAAGCGCTGTCCCTCCCCCTGTTGCCCGTCCTCTGGGAGGTTGGCGGCCAGGGTTCCGCGACCCGTGTGTCCCGGGTGCGGTGGGTGTGGGCGTGGGGACCCAGCTTCAGCCCCGCAGCGCGTGCCCTTGCGGGCCATTGTTGCACTCTGAGGGGGTGGTGAAAGGGCGTCCCCCGGGGGGGTGCCGTCCGCCGCTGCGAGGGGCGTCTGAGTTCAGGCGCTCCCCCTCCTCCGGTTTTTTGCCCTCTGGGTGGGCCGTCGGGGTCCGCAACCCACGTGCTGTGGGCTCCGCTGTGCGGATGTGGGGGCCCAGCACGCACTATCCCCTCGGCTTGCGTGCCCTGTCGGGATTTGCGTGCCGCGGGGGCGGTGTAGGGGGCCGTCCCCGCGGGGGGGCTGGCCTTCCCCCTTTGTGAGGGGCGCCTCGTGTTAGGCGCTGTCCCTCCCCTGGCCGCTCGTCCTCTGGGGCGGGCAGCCGAGGTTCCGCGACCCGTGTGTCCCGGGTGCGGTTGGTGTGGGCGTGGGGACCCAGCAACGGTCCCACAGCGCGCGCCCTTGCGAGCCGTCGTTGCGCGCTGTGGGGGTGGTGGAGGGGCGTCCCCTCGGGGGGTGCTGTTCACCGTTGTGAGGGGCGTCTGAGTTCGGCCGCTTCCTCTCCCCCGGCTGCCGGCCCTCTGGGCGTGCTGTCGGGGTCCGCTACCCATGTGCTGTGGGCGCGGGTGTGCGGGAGCGGGGGCCCGACACTGTCCCCTTGGCTTGCATGCCCTGTGGGGACTGCGTGCCGCGGGGGTGGAGGAGGGCCGTCCCCGGGGGGGGTGGCCTTCCACTGTTGTGAGGGGCATCTGGTGGGGGGCGCTGTCCCTCCCCCGGCCGCCCGCGCTCTGGGGCGGGGAGCCGGGGTTCCGCGACCTGTGTGTCCCGGGTGCGGTTGGTGTGGGCATGGGGACCCAGCACCTGCCCCACAGCGTGCGCCCATGCGAGCCGTTGTTGCGCGCCGTGGCAATGGCGGAGGGGTGTCCTCGGGGGGGGGGCCTTCCGCCGTTGTGAGGGGCGTCTGAGTTCACCCGCTCCCCCTCCCCCGGCTGCCCGCTCTCTGGGCGGGCTCTCGAGGTCCGCCGAGCACGTGCTGTGGCTGCGGGTGTGCGGGTGTGGGGGCCCAGCACTGTCCCCTTGGCTTGCACGCCCTTTGGGGGTTGCTTGCCGCAGGGGTGGTGGGGGGCCGTCCCCGGGGGGGTGGCCTTCCACCGTTGTGAGGGGCATCTGGTGTCAGGCGCTGTCCCTCGCCCGGCCGCCCGTCCACTGGGGCGGGCAGCCGGGGTTCCGCGACCCGTGTGTCCCGGGTGCCTTTAAAGTGGGCTTCGGGACCCAGCACCGGCCCCACATCGTGCGCCATTGCGAGCCGTCGTTGTGCGCTGTGGGGCTGGCGGAAGGTCGTCCTCGGGGGGGTGCCTTTCGCCGTTGTGAGGAGCGTCTGAGGTCAGGCGCCCCCCCTCTCCCGGCTGCCCGCCCTCTGGGCGGGCTGTCTGGGTCCGCTACCCACATGCTGTGGGCGCGGGTGTGCGGGTGTGGGGGCCCTGCACTGTCCCCTTGGCTTGCATGCCCTGTGGGGGCTGCGTGCCGCAGGGATGGTGGGGGGCCCTCCCTGGGGGGGGTGGCCTGCCACCGTTGTGAGGGGAGTCTGGTGTCAGGCGCTGTCCCTCCCCCGGCCGCCCATCCTCTGGGGCGGGCAGCCGGGGTTCCGCAACCCGTGTGTCCCGGGTGCGGTTGGTGTGGGCGTGGGGACCCAGCACCGGCCCCACAGCGTGTGCCCTTTGCGAGCCGTCGTTGCGCGCTGCGGGGGTGGCGGGAGGGCGTCCCCTGGGGGGTGTCTTTCGCCGTTGTGATGGGCGTCTGGGGTCAGGCGCTCCCCCTCCCCCGGCTGCCCGCCCTCTGGGCGGGATGTCTGGGTCCGCTACCCACGTGCTGTGTACGCGGGTGTGCGGGTGTGGGGGCCCAGCACTGGCCCCGTGGCTCGCATGCCCTGTGGCGGGCTGCGCGCCGCGGGGGTGGTGGGGGGGCGTCAGGGTTCAGGCGCCCTCCCTTTTCCGGCTGCCCGCCCTCTGGGCGGGCTGCCGGGGCCCGCTGGCCACGTGCTGTGGGCGGGGTTGTGGCTGTGTGCAGTGTGTGTGGTGTCTGTGCGGTGCGTGCGGTGGTGCGTGGTGCTGTTCTTTGTCTGTCTCCCTGGTGCCCCCCTCTCAGGTGCCTTGTTGCGGTGTTGTGCTCGTCGTGTGCTTGCCCTGCCCCCTTCCCCGCACGCGTCCCTCGCTTGTCTGCTGGCTACCTCCTGTCTCTTTCGTGGTTTCGTCGCTCTTTACCCTTTCCTCTACTCTCCGTTTGGCCGCCCTCCTCCCTGGCATGCACTTTTTCCCTGCCTCCGCCCTGGTGTTTGTCTCGGTCTATCTCCTTGCCTGCTTCCTTGGTCTCGGTTCCCGGGTCCTCTTCCTTCTGTCCTGCCCGGTCCTGTGAGACAGGGGATGGATTGGGGTGTGGGCTTTTGGGCAGCGGCACGGCACTGTCCGGGCGTGTGGGGGTGGGCTCGGCTCTACATACCTCGTTGGTTACCTTTGTTCGTTGTCTTTCCCGTTTGTGTGCCGCGGTGTGGCATGTAACATACTTGCACTTGTCCCTCCTTACCCATGTCTTATCTTGTTTTGCTTGCTGCGGCGGCGGCACACCTGTTGTTCCCTCATACCATGTTGCTTGTCCGTGGCGGTGGCGGTCGTGTCTTGCTTGTGGCGTCTTGCTTGTGCGGGCAGGCCCTTCATTCCCTGTGTGTGCGGCGTGCTGGGGTGGGTGCGGGTCACCCGTGTGTGTTTGGGCATACCTCTCTCTCCTTTTGCCGGCGTGTGGAGGTGGGCTTGGCTCTCGGCTGTTCACCTTCGTGCGTTGCATGTAACATACTTGGGCTCTTGGTGGCGGTGTGTGGCTCCCTCCTTGCCTACTAGTTGTTTGTGTGCGGCGGCATAACTGTTGTTCCCTATGCAAGCAGGTGAATGTGGGTATGTGTTCCCGGCTCGTGGCGCGGCACGTATGATTTTTATGTTTTTGTACTTGCGTGTTGTTCTTTCTCGTGGTTGTGTGTGGTTCCCTACGCGCGTCCTTCCCGTCATTCTTGGCGTCCTTCGTATTCCTCCATACCATTTTGCTTGTTCGCGGCGGTGGTGGTCTTGTTGCACTTGTCGCGGCGTGCACGGGCGGGCATACCTTTCGCCCCCTTTCGCTCCCTATGTAAGCGGGCATGCGGGTCGGGAAGGGCACGTAGGCACGTCTCGGGTTGGGCACGTCTCGGTTACACCTCGTGGTCACACATTTGTTGGCGTGGTTGTCTTTCTATTCTCGTGTTCGTTGCCCAGCGTAGCGCGGCATGTAACATACTTATACTTGTGTCTCGACGGCCGGTGCGGTGGTTGCCGCTTGTGCATGTTGTGTATGTTTGGTTTTCTTTTTTGTGATTGTGTGTGTTGTGCTTCCCCTCGGTTGTTTGTGGCTTCCTCCGTCCGTTCTTCTTTCCTTTGTTGGTTTTGTGTTTCCCCGTTTTGCCCCTTCATACCATTTTGCTCTTCCGTGGCAGTGGTGGCCTTGTTGTGCTTGCGGCGGTACGGGCATGCATGTACAAGCATACCTTTTGTTCCGTATGTGTGTGGGGCTTGGCATAGTCATGCATTCGGTGACCCCTCTTGCTGGCTTTCCTTGCCGGTGCGGTTATCTTTGTGCTCTTCGTACCGGCGTGATTTAGCGTTGCATGGCATGTAACATACTTGCGTCTTGGCGGCCATTGGTGACGTTGTTGTTTGTGTTTGTTTTGTTTTCGCTCGCTTCCTTTTGTTTTCCTTTGTGCGTGTGTTCCCTTCCTTTGTGGTTGGGGCGCGCACAAGTCCCTAGCGGCTAGGACACGCACTTTGCTGGGTGTTTTCAAGCAAGCAACGCTCAGCTTCGTCGCCGTCGCGACCCTGTTGTTCTTCTCTTTTTGTGAGCGTCCTAAATTTTGCGACCTCGCCAAACAGCGGCGAAAAATTTCTTTGTGGGTTTCTGAGGTCGGAAAAAACGATTTTCCCTTTATTTTTTCTGGCTGTGCGTCTTTTTCTTGGCTTTTTTTCTTCTTCTGCTGCGATCGCGCGCGACAAGCAATCGAGCTCCAGGATCCAAGCGCTAGCTGGGGTACGTGTAGTTGCGTCGCTGCCAGGTCACAGCCGCAGAACAAACGCTGTGTACTAGTGCCCGAACACAGCTAGATTACTAGGGCCGCCCACCATGCATCACCAAGGACACAGATCACTCACACAGCAATACGCCTGGGCCAGGTATGGCGGGGACAGAGGAATGAACGTCCCTGAGCCAGGAATGGCGAGGGACAAACAGCAGAAGGGCCTTTTGCCATGGATGCCGAGGTCGGAACAACGAGGTCAGGGACGGCTAGACCACATGCGGTGCACGCATAAAGAACACAGCTCCCCTCCAAGCCCTAGCACGGGTACGTGTAGTGGCGTCCCTGCTGGGACACATCCGCTTAGAGGCGCTGTGTTCTCATGCCATTACTGAGGTAGGCCAATAGGGCCTTGAAATGGCAAATGTGGCTGGATCATCCGGGGCTGGTCAAGAGAACGCAACATTTGTGCTGAAAACGGCGATGGGATACAAGCAAGCCATGCAAGGAGCACAAAACGGTCCACCGTTAGGAGGCCCGCGCCACTGGGTTGCTGGCAGCCCGGTGGGGTATAAACACGGGATGAGGGATGAAATGAGGGGACGGGGCCAAGAAAGTGGTGCGACAAGGGCCGCACAACAGCCCCTTGGGAACGGGGAACCACGGGATGCGGGGAGACGGCTGTTGATGGGATGTTGCAAAGGGGAGCGGGGCATCGCAGGGTTGCGAACAAATTAGGGCACGGAAAATTGGGCGACAGAAAGCAGCAAGCACCAGCCCCGTTGGCTGGGAAACCAGTCGAGATCGACTGGCGAACCAGGGGCCACGCATGGGGAGCCTGACCACGGGCATTCGCGAAAATGACCTGGACACCGGGACGACCATGAGGTGTCAGCAGGGTTGAGGGTTGACCCTGAGGCCCCAAGGCCAATGGCCTGAGTACACGTAGCTTCGGGAGTGAGCGGAACCGAGGGCAACCAGGGGTGCGCACGCTAGACGGAAAATTGCCAGATGAATTAAAATATTGCGAAAAACACGCTGCTGGATCGAAAGTTTAATACCGATGTTGGTGATTAGCAGTATTATGCATTAGGTCACCACTTTTAGTCTTGAATTGTAATGGCACAGTTTTGGGAACACGAGAAAGAATTCTGTTAATACTAGTATTGTTGTGACCGCGCTGCAAATGCGCATTCAGCGGTGTATCAGTTTCCAGCAGCGGTGCCGTATATGCTGAAAAACACTGATCGCAAGGTTTCAAATCCCTTCTTGCAGTTGGGCCATGCGGGGACGTGCTCGTGCAGGTCGCGTTCAAAGCCGTGCACAACGACTATCGGAGATGCACGAGCTGTGCAGGACGCGTGCAAAGGCTTGAACAACATACGAAGAAGTACGTTCCGTCCTCCACAGTAAAGTGGGTCGTCCTTTGCGTTCAAAGGATGAAAGCGTCTACGCAAGTGACGCGCGCTCAGACGAAGACATGTGCAGACGCGTCAACGCAACCCCCGTCCCAACAAATGGACGAAGACGCGTCGTTGAACGATTATTTGGCAGAGGGCCAGGTTGCAGTATCAATCCTTCCTGATGCGATGTGGGGAATTTTCTGAGCCAGCACTGTGGGAGGGGGGGGGTCTGACCGTGAGCCCCCTGATGTGGTGGCAGACCTTTTGTTATAGCAATGCAACATTGCTTGACTGTGCACTGCGAGTGTGTTCTGTAGTCAGTGTTGCGTCTTCAGCAGAGAGAAATTGGAGCATTTTTGGGTTCATACACTCCAAGGCCAGAAACAGACTGTATGCAGGTAAAGCTGAGAAACTGGTCTACATATACAACAATATGCGCTTGCTGGGCAAGGTGCGAAACCCTGATTTTCAGGAGCCTTGTGACCTGCCATACGACAGTGACTCTGACGAAGAAGACAGTGTGCACTAAAGTCGACGTGAAAGTATTCTTTGTGTCTGAGGTGCAGGGTAGAGCTGAAGAGTCATTTGTAGGTAATTTTAAGAAACATTGTCTTTTTGGCTGAGCTGCAGGCAGGGTAGTGCATAAAAGGGAACAAACAATATAAGGTGTGAATCATTTGCAGGGTGTTTTGAGAAACATTTAAAAGCAGGTGTGTGGTAGCAAATATTTGTTGAAATTTTCTGCTGTTTTTGGGAAAAAAATTTGGTTGTTGGAATCAGCTTAAATGGATCGTAAAACGAAGGAATCCGGACATTTAGTGGTGCCTACTGGGTCTGCATTGGCGTTAGGGGATACCATACAGGACACCGCGGTACTGTATGGTATCGATACCGAACTGTACACGTACTGTATGGTACCAACCCTGAGGGGAACGTGGAAGCGGTCGCCCCCTGGCCTCCAGCCGCGGATGGACAAAATCCAAGTGCATCGCGGAGCCGACTGGGTGCGTGAGGGATGGGGAGTAGTGGAATGTGGTTGACAGCAATGCTGCGCTGTCGGCGACGGCTATCCACAGGAAACCCGCCTGCAGGCACCCTGAAGGCTGTGCTGGGGGGCGAAGGCCGCAGCATCCGTGGACGGGGGACCGGATGGAGCTGAGACCGTGAGGGCAGCGACTGAAGGAAATCTACGGCCGCTAATGTCCTAAGGGAACCTGGTTGAAGTTCCCGGCGGTGGGGTGAGACGGGGGTCGTCAGGGGAACTGATGGTGAAGAGCTCCCCTTCCCGCCAGAGGAGGCCACCATGTAAAACAAGCAATGGGATTGTCAGATGAGGCTGCGGACGCGGCCGCCCTAACTTACTTAATTACTCCAGTACCACCTCCGGGGAACGGGCTCGAACGGTGGAGTGCAAATCCGGGTGACCTGGCACTGCCAACAAGAGCTTGACCAAGGCAGCGCCCCGGACAAGCCAGAGGGCAACAGCTTCGAGCTCAACAGTGCCCACCCCATGCGGCGCATCACTGCCGAGAAAAAGGCCCACAGGGGCACCAAGTACACGGGAGAAATTCCCCCGGAATGGAGCCAGGGCCTCCCCCTACCACGCACGGACAAGCGCCCACCAGCCGGCAGAAAGTCCCCGGGCCCCAAGCCTTCTCCGTGACGGGGCAAGGGCCAGGGACGAAGGCCCCAACAGCCCCGGCCCACGGCCACCCATGCCACCATCAACCTCCTCGACCTCAACCACCCAGCCATCTCATAGTCCAAGGACGCCAGCGCCGCCCTCCAGGAGCTCCCAATGGCACAGGGGATCGACTGGATCCTGCACCTTCTCACTTTTCATGAGCAAGGCCTTCAACGCGACGACCCTCCGGAACCCACCCCCATATATACCCCGGACCAGATAACCTTCAAATGGTACTGGCACAGGGGGGCCCCCTTTTAGGCCCGGGCGGGCTGCCAGGTCCAGCTCGTCCACCACCTCAGCATCCCAGGGAGACTGAGGGTCTATGAAGTTTATGGGGATGGATGGCAACTAAATGTCATCAACACCCACATCCCCATCTGCGACGCAATGAAACCCTTCCTCGGAGGTCTGGCGCTCTACCGCCAGATGGCCATGCTTGCCCCCAGCATCATCATCGCCGACATGAACGGTGCCCCCACCCCGGCCTACCGAGGGAGACAGGTCACACCCCAAGACCATGCAGTCCGCGATACCATTGACATGCTGGGGCTCGTGGCCCCAACAGCTGACCTAGAAGGCCAACCATCCCACTTCCTCGACTAAAACGGAGGCCCTACCCCCCCTGCAGCGACGTATGGTACGGCGACCCCACCACCATCATCCCGATAGAGGTCTGATACGTGCAGATCGGCATCGTGCTGTCAGTACCGTGGGCTCTAGGGTGTTGGAGGTGGTATATGGTGGTTGTAGGCGTGGAAATGTCCAGGGCTACCAGTGTTATGTCGCGTCGTTGGCGCTAGCCTTCAAAAGCCCATAGTGGTTGGTACAGGATGGCAATGGGCGATATGTTCAGGTTTGTACCGCCATGTTACCAAAGGTTGGATGGCGGCTATGTTGCGGGCTTAAGTGTTTGCTTTCTGGTGCAGGATATATCCTGCATGGGTCCCCAGAAAAGGCAGTAAGGGAAGTCTTTTTGAAAAAAGATCCGCACAATCCCTGCAAGCAAAAACGAAGTGCAAATATTTCAGATTGTCCTCAGTTCTGCAATCTGTGCCTTTCTGTGCACTAAAAGCAGACATTTGTAGCTCGAAGTAATAGTTGTTCGTGAAATGCAGTAGAATCTCTAATTTTCACAATTGTACACTAACCCTGATCACCTCCCCTTCGATGGAGAGCAACTGAATCAGGAGTGAAGGCCAAGTAATTGGCAGAGTTTTTTTTTGTAACAAATCGTTAAAAACCAGTTATTCCTATGTACCAGCAAGTTCAAACTACTAATCATTACCATCTTTTGGCATATTCATATTCTATTGCCTTCGGCAAGGCACCTCAATGAGTGAAGAGGGACAATCATTCTTGATCTGCTGAGGCGGCAAAACTGCATGAGCAGGTTGTGCCCCAGAGAGCTTGGGAGCCCCCCCGCTGCAACACCCAAATAGGGTGAAAACGGCATAACCAGGTGCTAAACCATGCTTTAGATAGGATATGTGACCCATTCAGATAATGAAAGTACCCACAAAAACCGCTTCTGAAAATTCCATTCTTCAGCTGCCGAGGCGGAAAAACTGCCTGAGCAGGTCATGCCCTAGAACTCTTCGGAACCACCACCCTGTCAACGCCGAAATAGGGTGAAAAGCACATAAAGAGTGGCTAAAGGGTGCTTTACATGGGGTATTCGATCACTTTTGATCGTCAAAGTATCCTAAAAGTCAGTTTTTGAAAGTACTATTTTTGAGCTGCTGAGGCGGGAAAACTGAATATATGCAGGTTGTGCCCTAGACCCCTTTCTAACCCCGCCCCAAAACCCAAGTAGGGGGGAAAATGTATAAAGAGGGTATTCCTCTATTACCATGTGCCCGCCTATGTACAGAGGCAGAGGGGCGGGGGTGTGCGCGGAGTCGAGTTCGGGCTTCTGTAACGTCCTCTACAAGCCCCCCCCCCCCTGTGCCCACACAACGGCGAGGGGTGATGAGCCGGAGGGCTCAGCCTTGGCCAGGCTTTGAATGTTGCTTTGTGTCAAAACGGGACAAGTCAGAGGGGGCGAGGTCTCTCCCATGCTGGCCCTGCTGTGTAGAACGGCATCGGTGGGACAGCACGTAATTTGTATATCAATGTGATCAGAATTTCGATGATTCTCAGATGTACATTAGTGCAGTAAACTGTCCGCTTGTTTTCAGGTTTTCCGTTCGCCGCCAGATGTAGCCCGTGAGCGCGCGTCGAGTCCCATTTGTCTTTCGTTATTTCCCAATCCAACCTATTCAAATTGTTTTGAATGATTTCGCAATGAGTCATGATGTTCGATGTATGCACAATGAAATTCTATGTCTGCTCCATTTTTGTAGACCGGGTTTTCTGACTATTCATATTCCACCACGGAGTTCAATGACCCTCAAAGTGCTTTGCATATGTCGCTCCTAGAGGCTGTATATGGGTCTGGAGATGGTCAGTCGAGTTCGGAGATATCAGGGGCAGTGTCGGGCGTTAAGACCCCTGGGGCATCAAGGCCACAGGCTTCGCAGTTACAAGAACGATCCGCCACTACACAGCGGTTACATGGTAGCAGACGAAATCATGACTCTGCCTCTGGAATCTCCACGGACACCCTTAGATCATCGGGCTCTAGCGGGGCCATCGCTCGTCTTCAGTCACTTCGTGTTCCCCCCGAGGTTACATTCGTGGCATCTCCTCCGCGGACCGAAGATCGTCCTTCTGAGTGTCCTTACTGTGGTCATAGACATTGGCCTGGAGTTGATACTTGTGCTAATTGTTGTATGAACACCCCACCGAACCTTAGGCCCGGTCGATAATTTTCCTCCTCAAGTGAATTTGGTTCCAACTCTCCCTCTGTGCCTGATCTTGAAGACAGCAGCAGCGAAGGAGAGCCGTTGAATACTGGAATTAGTGAGATTCCTGGTGAATATTTGGAAAATCACCTCCAGGAAATCTGGAAACAGGAGTTCCTGAACCGCCAGAATTGGCTACTGGCGGAGGCGAGCTACCGAGGCGGCCTGAGGGACTGGTTCAGGGCGTTGTGCCAGTTCATCAGGGAGAGCAGCCGCCTGGGATTCGACCCCACATTGCAGGAAGAAGAGGACTGGGAGGAGCTCATTTACCAGTTCGACCAGCAGGCTGCCATGATGGTGCAAATGGCCATCATTGCTGAGGAAAGACGCCAGAATGTCCAACAACATGCTGGCCCGTCAAGCGCCTGCGGTTCGAACGGCGAAGATGTCGATGAAATGAGGTGTGATTCGACGCATTCTCACCTCTCCAGAGAGCAATTGTCCAAACTCCCCAACTCTAACTCCACCGTTGACACTTGGGTTGATGAGGTAAAAAGTAAAGGAAAAAGCACTCGATGCCCATTATGCCGTGAGTGCGCCAAGGAGTGCTCCTGTCGGCGCCACATTTTTTCCTTGGAGGACAAGGCGAGAAAAGTTTATAGTGTTTTCAGCACTGTGTTTTGCCTCTCTTGCTGCTTGCTGTTGGTGTAGGGATTCCTGCTGCTTGTTTTTGGAGATGAAAAGCTTTTGTTTTGATGAAATACAGCCACTCCAAGTCACTCCAGGATAGCCCAAGCCAATAGTATGCAAAGAGAAGAGGATTCAGGATCAAGGCATGAAGGGCTGCAGTGTAGACAGTGAGAGATGATTGGATATTCACAGAAACTGCAACTCAGGTAACATATGAATGCATATTCACAAAGATAGCTGAAATTTTTTGGGAAAAGAGTTAGAAAACTGCCTGGGGATCACTCTCTCTCCATAGTGCCATCTTAGGAGATGTGCACTCTTTGTTTTGGGTCCCATATGTGCTGAGGTGGCATGGTATGTGGCGATGAGGTCACTGCCATGTCACATGGGATCTTCCTACTTAGCTAGGCTGACCAGGAATCGAACCCAGGACCTCTCAAAAAGAGGTGCCCAGCCCCCTAGGGTGCATACCACTAGGATAGCTAAGAATTCATGGAAAAACATGGATAAATCCATAGGCTCTACCTTAGGTATGTCAGTGCTCAGTCAACTCAGGAAAAGATGTTTTACTTCACATTGAAAGGGGATTAAGCGGTCCACTCCATATCCTGATTGGGTGTTTGGTTCCATAGGTCAAAATGTGTTATCACCAGTTTTGGTTGGACCAATACTAAGATTAAAATGCATGGATGCTCAGTGCATCTCTAATACAACTAGAGTATGCCTCAAAGCAAAGGAAAAGCACTTTTTCTTACTCCCCCCTTGTGCTGTGGTGGCCACCACTGTCGCATTTTAGGAAAAAGGGAATTTTTCTTGGCCTTTCCTTGGTTTCCACATCTACTTTAAAATACCTACAGTTTCCCTCACACTGAAAAATGGGCGCTCACCATGGCTGGCGCTCTTTTGCTGCTTTGTATGTAACATATCCTCCAGAAGACTCAGCGCTCATGGCGCTGCCGGGGCTCCTGTGGCTTGGTTGGGCTAGAATGGGAGCATGCCAAACATGCGCATATGCATCCCTCCCTCCAAGACGCAGCGTCGACACAACCCAAACGCAAGACACATTATACACACTCGCATGGGTTCTCGTAAACCTGCTGGCGACCTGTGACCTGTCTTAGGGCGAAGGGAGTCGAAAGAAAATTAAAACTGCCCCTTGGTGGGGTCTTGGTTCTGCTCAGTCTCTCCAGGCACCTGCGTTTCGGCCCGAACACGGCCTACTCAGCGAGGCTGCGCGTGGGTATCTGCAGAGGCAGGAATGGGAGAATTATGGACGAATCCACGCAACAACGAAGCGACGACACCAAAACCCGTCAAATGACGGCGTAGAATTTTTCTGAAACGACACACCTGAGCAGAATCCAATTGTGCATCAGAAGCACATTTTTATAGAAATTATAGTCATCTCTGGATTTTTTAAATCCAGAAATTCATACGCATAAAATGGCGGCGCGCAGGAGCGGCTCCTAGCGAAGCGCCGGAAAATGGAGAAATAATGGAATTATAAACGTATGTCTCACGTAGTCTTGAAAATGACGAGACACACATTAATAAATAAACATACAGATTCCACCCACACTAATAGAAGCTTCAAAAATTCAAGAATTCGAAAATGAACGAAAAGACTTCAATGAATCAGGTATAAACTACAGGTATGTTCGTCTTGCATGCCGCATACACATTGCTCGTCTCGTGTCTCCGTGAACGAGCCTTGTAGCAGCGCTAACAAAGATATAACGCGATAGAGGGATTGATTAGAAAGATTGCAGATGATTAGCGGTCAGATCAGGGTGATTGGACATACACACAAGTGCATAGCAACGTTCCTCGCGTGCGCCCCTTTTGTCCTCTCACCTTGCTTCACTTCCCAGCGGTAGGTAAGGTAGGTACGCCCAGGCGGGGCCACCCCCTGGTGGAGTCAAGATTGACGCGCAGATGGGCAGGTTTGCCCACGATCTTGTCGCATACTCGTGCATGCACACACGCATTAAAGGGTAGGCCACGCGAAGTGCGCACGGAAAACCTTGTTTAGGCTACCCAGGGGCTCCTCGGTAGGTTCTTTAAGAGAACCTGAGGAGTCCCTTAACGCTTGCTTGCTTGACAAGGGTAGCTGGACTTCCAGCGTGTTTGCGGACAGTGTATTATAGGTCACACTGAGAAGGGTATAATACCTGGAGTGTGGCTTGGTTCCTCCACCGCAAACGCCCTTTCATTTGCCTTTGTTTTACAGGTGGGCAGGTAGGGTGAGTGGTGCAGCAGCATTTTTTTTTTATGCCCTGCTAAACAGGGGCGCAGATCACACAAAAAAGTAACTCCGCTCCGCCTGTCGCAGAGCAGGGAGTCCGACTTCATCGACATCTGCGCCTTGCACACGAGAGCACTCCTTCCCTCCAAGCCCTAGCAGGGGAAACGCGTTGTGGCGTCCCCTGTTAGGCCACAGTTGCTTAGCAGCGCTGTGTTCTCTTGTCATTTCACAGGAGGGTCGCTAGGACCCACGACACCTTTGCCATCGCAACGCCCAGTGGAGTGTGTGTGTAGGAGTGGTAGTCCTGAGTGCGGGCTAGAGCCAGTTGCCCAATGCTCGCCCACCAGGATGGTGCCACTGTAGGGTGTGTAGGACCTGTAGGGGCTGTGTCACTGTCCAGCCCTTTTCCTGCAATTTTAGCAGGGCTGGTGGGCTGTGGCAGTGGTTAGGTCAGTGTGTTGGCCACATAGCAAACAGGCGTTTTCATGCCTTCATAGCTTTTGGCCACCCCTCCCTGTAGTAGACAGATAGGTAGGGAAAACAATACCTGGATTAGCACGCTGGGTATTCCCCCAAGGTTTTGCGCCAGCACAGAAATTGGGCGCATAGGGGAGGGGAGACCCGGGGCGTACCCCGTGGCATCAATAAGCCAACCCTCCAGGTTTAGCAAGGGCGCAGACTTGGGTATAATTAGGACACCACTTCTGCGGCTTGCTCTCAGGACCTTAGAAATAGCACACTCACACATACGCTTTGGCAGGTAAGGGTAAGGTTCAGTCCCTAGCTTTAGTCTTGGAGGCAAGCGTCTCGGCGAGCCTCAGCAACGCACCAAGGTTGTTCTGGGACAAGTAGTCGACCAGAACTGAGTTTAGGCGTCCCTCCGGTAGAACAAATGCAGAGAAGGGCTCCCAGGTGGCCTCTTCGACTCCAAACCCTTCCCAGAGGGTGAGGAAGCGCCAACCCTGGCGATAGCGGTGGCGTAGGACAGACTTCACCAGGTAGAAGCCCTCCTTAGCCATCTCCTCGGTGTTCATGTCGGGGAGTTCACCTTCAACTTCCATAGGGCTGGCAGCCCCTTGTAGGTCGAGAGCGGCGATTTCCTCGTTGTTCAGCTCCCACTCCTCCCCACAGAGGTCTTCAGGATCATGGTAGCGCTTCAGGTGTTGAGCGGCGCACACCAGGGTCCCCCCTAGACGGGGAGAACACCGCACCGTGATACGGTGACCATCCACAGATAGAATCTTGTACGGCCCGAAGTATGGGTCATCGCTGGTAGAGCGTGGCCAGGCGGGTAGTCGACTGTGGTGCACCAGCACCCAGTCCCCCTCTTGGTAGGTGGCCGGTACTCGGTGCTTGTTCTTCTTGTTCCACTGACGCTCCCTCACTCTCTGGAGCATAGCCTTGGCCTTGTCCACCTTCGCTTGCTGCTCTTGGACCCGCTCACCCACAGAAGAATGGGTGTCCTCTGGATAGGGGGCATGTAGGAACCACGCCGGGCGCCCCATGAATAGCTCATGTGGCAAGTAGCCAGTAGCTGAACTCTCTTGGGAGTTCATCATCAAAGATATGACGGGGAGTAGTCTCACCCAATCTCTGGTGCGTTCAGTTTTGCACCATATCCTGACGTTCTCCTTCAGGACACGAATCTGTCGCTCACATAGGGGGTTGCTCGTGTGAGAGTAGGGAATCCCCGTAGACACCTGGACGTTGAGGGATCTCAGGACCCTCTTGTACCAGCCAGTATCTGAGCGTACTCGTACGTCCTCATCGGAGTTGATCTCCTTGGGCGCCCCATAGACACAAAAACACTCCTCCAGGAGTATCTTGATAGTTTCCTCTCCGGTAATGTGCTTAGTACATGGGAACACCCTGGTAAACCTGGTCAACCCACAGGTTACCACGAGGGCGAAGTCATAGCCGCCGAACTTCGGCATCTCCGTGTAGTCCACGTATAGAACACTGTTGGCACAGTGTGGGATGGGCAGGGTCGAGTAGAGACCTCTGTCCCTTATATCCCCTGGTTTACAGGACCTGCACGGGCACTTGTCCACGATAGGCTGGAGCGTCTTCCGCAGTTGGTCGTCAGTCCACGTAGTGTGGAACCACTGCTTGAACAGCCTCAGGGTACGGTCAGCACCCACATGACCACTGGACTCATGGGTCCACTTCAGCAGCGCTGGGATTCGGTCACTAGGCACCACGATGCGGTCCTCGTGCCAGAGGTAGCTCTTGTCCCGCTTCCCCTGGTCTTGGTTGACCAGGAGGGGTTCAAGGCGTTTCTCCAGGCGCCGGTAGATATCCCCAAACTCCTGTAGGTACTCCGATTGTTGGAGTCCATCCAGGGGGCGTATCATGGTCATGTTCAGGTCCAGGTGTACGTCCATACGGCTGAACGCCTCCTTAGCCAGCGCTTCAGACCGGGCACCAATCAGGGCGTCGAAGTTGTTGCGGCTTATGTAGTCGGCACACTCGCTCTTCACTCCCTGGATATGGTGTACCGTCAGCCGTAGTTGACTGAGGTAGGTCCACCAGCGACGTAGCTTGGCCTTCTCAGGTGAAGGACCCTTCTGGAAACTGCGGACCGGTTCTTGGTCGCATAGCCAGACCACAGGGTTACTCCCCAACAGTCGTGCTTGTGAGGATAGCACCAGCATACCCGCGAGCAGTTCCTGCTCATAGGTGGAGTAGTTCCCCAAGGCCTGGTTCCACTTCCAGTTCCAGTGGCCCAGAGGTACTAGGACCCACTTGTCGTCAGGGTAGCTGTGCTTGAGGGTTCCATCTCGGTTGAGACCTTCCGTCCCCCATTGGGAAATGGCCGAGTCGAACTCCTCCCTCTCTAGTGCTTGCCATTGGAACAACGTTCCACCACCGCCCACATTGCTGGCGCCGGTCACCAGGATAATCTCCCCTTGTGCCCTAGGCACGCCCAAGCACTTAGCGTTGGCTACCTTGTCTTTGAGCTCGTCAAACGCTTGTTGCTCTTGTGGGCCCCAGCGCCAAGTAGTACTCTTCTTGATCAAGTCAGTCAGTACAGCGCTGGTGTAGGTGAAGTTTTTGATGTGGCGGCGATAGAAGTTGCACGCCCCAATGAAACTGCGTACATCATGAAGTCCTTTCTTGGGGTCTTCGTGTCGTACCTTGGCATCCATCAGGGGTTTGGCCTTAGAGGCCGCTGGGGTCCACCACGTATAGCAAACGTCAAACCCCAAGTACTGCATGGTCTCCTGCATGAACTCACACTTCTCCAGCTTGAGTCGTGTGTGGTTCTCCTGGCAGACCGCAAAGAACTCACCCAAAAGGATTGGGTGATCCTCCTGGGTATGGGTCCCGAGGCATACATCGTCGATGTGAGCCTCCATCTGGGCCCCACGGGATATGAGCTCCTGCACCTTAGGTCTCCTTCGTAGGATGGACAAGATCTTGTTCATCAGCTCTTGGAACAGAGCGGGTGCGTTAGCCACGCCAAATGGCATGACCTTCCACTTGAATACCCTCCCCTGAGGGGTGATGAAGGCCAGTAGTTCCTGCGCGTTGGGCGTCAGGTCCACTTGCCAGAATCCACTTCGCTTGTCCATCTTGGTCTTGTAGCGACAGGAGGCTATCTTCTCCAGGGTAGACTCCATATTGGGAATGGACCCTGAGTGGTTCAGCGTCTTCTTGTTCAGCTCTCCATAGTCCACTACCAGCCGTTTGGCTGTAGACCCAGGTTTAGCCACCAGGAAACAGGGGCTGCAGTGTAGGGGGTAGTCCCCGTCCTTGTACTCCAGGACTAGGCCAGCGTCGATACATTCTTGTATCTGTCGCTCGATCTCGTCGGCCTGCTCTTTAGGAGCTGGATAGGGTCTCCTCCGAATCTTATGAGCCACGACCTCGGGTTTCAGCTTGAGGTCTATCTGTACCAGCTTGTCGCATGAGGCTGGAGGGGGTAGTTCTCCGAACACCTCCAGATAGGTCCTTATCAGCTTCTGTACCCGCGGGTCCAATACCTTGATCTTGTCCTCCATGTCCTCGTCGGAGTGTAAGTTGCTTGCCCCTTGAATAGACGTCGGGAGGTGGTCCTCAACCGACTCTTCGCCCGCGGTAGCATCCTTCAGCCCTTGGTAGGCATATAGAAGGTCTTGCTCGACCATCTCCGGTGGACGATGGCAACATAGGCACGCTCGAGGGGGTTAACATACACATTCCTCCGAGAGGTCGTCCTCCTCTGGGGTCCTCACATGGGCGCCCCACACGCTCTTCATGAGCTTGAGATCTACCTCTCTTTGCCAGGTGGTGATCTTCTATTCGAGGTCCTCCTTCAATTGGGATAGGTCTCCCATACGTCCTTGCTTCAGTGGCCACGAGCTGCGGGTAGGCTTCGCGTAGCATAGCTTTTTCGCCACCAACTTCCTCTTGGAATCCACATACTCCCTGAGCCTGGGCCGAGGGTCCAGCTCTTCATCCACGGGGTCTTCCACCCTCATGGAGAGTAGGGGTTTTAGTGGGGCGACGTACTCGGCGTTCTCCACTTCCTCCACCGCGGTCTGCACGAAGAAGGCGTCGTGCTCAGTTTCGTCGTCTGAGTGGATAGAGCTAGGTAGCTCAGATAGTCCACACTCACAGACTCCATCAGGTACAGGTACATGACAAGGGGAGTTGGGGGCGTTGGTGTCAGTCACGATGTACTCATCTCCTCCGGGTGTAGTTTCAACAGCATCTTGAGGTCGTAGGCGATCCTTCAAGTCACCCAAGGCGAGTCCATCGCTTTCTCGTTGTATAGCCTGGACCAGAATCGGGTCCAGGTCCTCCCAGGGGATGGTGGTAAGGCTTCCGTCCACCACGCTGAGCATACTCCCCCATCCGGGCTTCCCAATGGGCGTCTTGCGTCCCAGAGGCACGTAGATGGCCTCATCAGGTAATCGCACCGAGCTGATAGTCAGCTTGTCAAGGAGGGTTCGCCAGTACTCGTTGCCCCCATGGGCTCCCCAATCGGGGGAACACAGGACCATACGGGAACGTTCCAAGGCCACCTTGGTCAGCACCTTCCCGAGTTCACTGAATCTGGGGTTCCCGTAGGCCATCCCGAAAGAGGGCCAGTAAAATTTGTAGCTGCAGTTCTTCCCCTTGCTGCAGTATAGGTCCAGTACATGCTGCTTGTCGCTGGCGAACAGCTCCACACTTAGGTCTTCTCGAGAGTAACCCAACTCCTTCAGACCTTGGTCTAAGACTTCCCCCAATAGTTGATAGTCCTCAGTTTTGGAGGCCACCATCATTTTCGAGGGCTCCTCCTTCGATAGTCTCAGGTAACTCGAGGTATGTTCCGACTGCTCCAGTGGCACAGACTCTCTGCCACTGCCGTGGTCCACGTACAGGAGGTAGGGCGCTTGCAGCGTCAGGGATTGTATCTGGGAGTGCTGCACGAAGAAGTCAGTACCCAGTACAAAGTCGAAGGCCTCAGTGTCCATCACATAGAACCGATGGGCGATAGTTCGAGAGCCCATAGGTACCTCCACTTCACAGTCCCCGCAGCTGTGCACCACATGTCCATCCCCGATGCGTATAGCGGCGGTGGTCATGGTGTTCTTCAGGCTCCCACAAGGTAAAATTTTCTTGGCCACTATAGATATTGTGGCGCCAGTATCCAGTACCCCCAGGTATTCACGTCCCCCTAGTCCGATACGTACCCAAAACACCAGGTCTTGGGTGCCACCAGAGCGTCCTCGTCAGAATTCCGCGGGACAGGTCGCCTCGAACCCCTTGTTCCGCAATTTGCGGGCCATCCTCATGAAACGGCTTCTCTTCTTGGCGTTGCCGTCTTCACCACCTTCATGCTCACGCTTGGCATCTTGTTCCTGCTGGGCCTGCGTCTGTGAGCGTGTGATAGGTCCAGACTGCCCTCCAGAGGGCTCGGAGTTCCCCCCTGGATTAGGGTTGGGGTTACCTCCGTTCTTGTCCTTGTTCTTGTTGTCGTTCTGGCGGTTAGCGCCTCCTCCTCGTCCACCTTGACCGTTGTCTTGTCCACCTTGACCACGTCCTTTCGACTTGCCCTTGCCGGAGTCGTTGCCTTTGGCCTTGCCTCCACCTTTGCCTGAGCCTTTGCCAGGATCTTCCCCCTTAAACTTCGCCGATAGGTGTTGCTTATGTTAGCACTCATCCTCGTAGTGCTTCCGCTTACCGCAGAATGCACACGTGATGGTGCAGCGGTAATGATCCGGCAGCTTCACTTTGGCGCCGGTGATCTTCTCCTGCTGCTTCCCCTGGACGACGAAGCAGTCTCGCTGCTCGCAGTCAGAGGCGTGCTGCAGGTGGCCCTGCTCATCTCTGGCATCACACCAGAATAGCTCCTTCACGTTCTCCATTAGACGGGCGTGGGCGTGTTTGGGGGTAGTCCCCTGCCCGGGTCGGGACCCTTGGTACCCTTTGCCTCCAGAACCTCCACCACCAGGACGGTAGTTGTTCAGGTGCTGGTCGCTCTCCTTCTCCAGCGCCATCTCCAGGAGCAGCACGCATAGATCCTCGTAGCGGAGGGATCTAGCCTTGCGCTCAGCTGTCAAACGGCACTCGTCCCATAGCTCTCGGGGGAGCTTGGCGCACAACCAGAACAGCAGGTCGTCGCTGCTGTAGGAACCGGGCGTCAGTCGTCCAGCCCAGTGATCCAGGTCAGCCAACAGCTCGGAGACCCTGCCAGGTTTTGGGTTGTTGGGCAGCACGGGCAGGTTCTGGATCTCGGCCCTGATGGAGAGGTCGGTCTCGTAGGTTGGGTACTGCCTCTCCAGGGCAACCAACACATCGGCAAAGGTGGCGGAGTTTGTTACGATCTGCCTGACCTGCTTCTCCAGGTACTTGGTCTTGCAGCACTGCAGGAGCAGATCGCACTTCACTCGCCCACTCGCGTCGGTTTGGCCGGTCAGTCGTAGGAACCGGCCAAAGTTCTCAGCGAACTCGCTGAGGTCCTTGCCTGTGAACTCAGGCAGGTTCACCACTATCTTGGAGGTGGCAATAGCCTTCGCCTCCTGAGCTCGGCGTCCTTCAGGGTGTCGGGTCTTCTTCTTCTTCTTCTTCTTCTTCTTACCCTTGGGGTCCTCGGGGTCCTCAGGGTCTTCGTCATCCGATGGCGAAGAAGAATCCATCGACGGCGGCTCGTCGTCGGAGGGGTCTCCGCCTAGATCACTGGAGCCATAAGGCTCCACGTCCACCATAGCCCTTAGGGCTGTCAGCCCCAGCTGGTCCAGCTCGGCCCTCGTCGAGTTCGTCACGTGGCTGTAGGGCGGCTGGGCCGTTCTCGGGACGAATGGACTTCTCGGTACTGCTGCAGGAGTCGGCATCGGTCGGCTCCTCAGGCTCCCCAGGGTATTTGTCAACCCTGCCGCCAGGTGGTTAGCCTGTACTCGGTGGGGTGATGTTCCCACCGTCGTAGGTGACGCATGGGACGGGATCATCAGGGGCTCCAGTTTCTCCCTGATCTCTTGCGTGAGGTCGCTCACGATTTGCGACGTGGCTCCTCGGAGCACCTCGTTGATCTCCGACCGCGTCAGGGACCTGTTGGAGGATCTTCCCGATCCTCTACTCCTGCCTCCCAGAGACTCTGGTCCTCTCCTCAACCCACTCAAGGGTGCATACCCAGGTGCATACCCAGGAGCATACCCAGGAACTTCCATGTAGGTTCCAGTGGCGTGGAGTCGATGGGGATGGTCAGCCGCATACCATCGCGGCGCAGAGCTGGAAGCCACCGGCTCACTGGCAGTAGTTGCCTCAAGGAGCGCAGTGGTAGGTGGGCCCATGCCAAAGGCGGGGTAGTGAGGCATGCCAGTAAAGCCTGTGCCCTCTGCCATAGGCGGGTTGGTTGTGGAAGTGGATGTTGCGGCGGCTGGGAGTGTGGTGGTTATGGGAGAGGGTGATGCATGGAGGCCAGAAGCGCTTGGTGCGCGTTCGAAGGTAGGGACATCCGTCGGGTCTTGCCCTTGCTCCTCTCCTTCGTCTGCTTCGTCTCCAGCATCCTTCTCGCTCTCTCTCTTCCTTTTTGCAGGCTGCGCCACCACCTCCTCGACTGACAGGGCCCCGAAGGCCGTCTGGAGGCCATCCAGGGAGTCCTCCGCCGTATCCACTGGCCCATGTAAGGGCTCCGCTGAAGGTACAGCGCCAGGCGCCGGCCTTGCCGGTGCCTCAGGCGCTGGCGCTGTCTTCACGTCGGCGTCCACTCTTCCTGGATCCATCTTAATCCGCCCTTCTGCTTATATTTGCCTGCTCGGAGCACTGGTTGTACGGCGCGGGGTCGCTGCCGGTGCACAGAGACAGGCTGCCTCTTGCTACCAGAAAAGTTTATAGTGTTTTCAGCACTGTGTTTTGCCTCTCCTGCTGCTTGCTGTTGGTGTAGGGATTCCTGCTGCTTGTTTTTGGAGATGAAAAGCTTTTGTTTTGATGAAATACAGCCACTCCAAATTACTCCAGGATAGCCCAAGCCAATAGTATGCAAAGAGAAGAGGATTCAGGATCAAGGCATGAAGGGCTGCAGTGTAGACAGTGAGAGATGATTGGATATTCACAGAAACTGCAACTCAGGTAACATATGAATGCATATTCACAAAGATAGCTGAAATTTTTTGGGAAAAGAGTTAGAAAACTGCCTCAGGATCACTCTCTCTACATAGTGCCATCTTAGGAGATGTGCACTCTTTGTTTTGGGTCCTATATGTGCTGAGGTGGCATGGTATGTGGCGATGAGGTCACTGCCATGTCACATGGGATCTTCCTACTTAGCTAGGCTGACCAGGAATTCAACCCAGGACCTCTCAAAAAGAGGTGCCCAGCCCCCCAGGGTGCATACCACTAGGATAGCTAAGAATTCATGGAAAAACATGGATAAATCCATAGGCTCTACCTTAGGTATGTCAGTGCTCAGTCAACTCAGGAAAAGATGTTTTACTTCACATTGAAAGGGGATTAAGGGGTCCACTTCATATCCTGATTGGGTGTTTGGTTCCATAGGTCAAAATGTGTTATCACCAGTTTCGGTTGGACCAATACTAAGATTAAAATGCATGGATGCTCAGTGCATCTCTAATACAACTAGAGTATGCCTCAAAGCAAAGCAAAAGCACTTTTTCTTACTAGGCGAAGGAGCTGAAGAAGGCCGCCAAGGCGAGAAAGTGGGATCATGATAGCAAGTGGAAGGAGATGGAGCAAAAGCTGGAAAAATTGACTACTTTGGTTCAAAATCTCAGCACTACTGGGCTCACTGGACCAGCACTGGCACCGTCAAGCCACCCAGCACCTACCTTTTCAGCTGCACCTACATCCACGCGCTATGGCGTTCCTCACACTCCGGCACACCCGGCTTTTACTGGTTCATTCCAAGCTTTTAGTGGAAATTCTGGCATTCCCCCTACTGGAAAAACAAGTCCTATTGGTTTCAATCTGGGTACTGAAGGAGGAGAATCTTCGTCAGAGAGGTCTATACTGTCTGTTGGTACCGTTGGCGATATTGATGGAGAAGCAAGAACCACCGTGAAGGAGAGATCAATAACCTTCAAGAAGAATAGCAAGGAAAAGAAGGAAAATGAGGCCAACATGAAGGAGAAACAGAAGAAATTGAAAGAGATGAGGTATCATCAAGTTCAATCAACACCGTTCGTGCAGCCTACTGTGGACCAGACGTTGTTGGCGGCGGCAATTGCTCAAGCACAAGCGATGGGAGGCGCCGCCGTCAACCCTGCTTTCGTCAATCCTGTTGGCACATCCGCAGGTTTGAACCTGAATCACCTGCTCAATCTGCTGCATATGAGGCTTAGAGGTTCAGTAATGAAGCAACCCAAGTTCTCAGGACACCGAAATTACTGGGCGTCCTTCGAAAGACAATTCATGGTTTGGCTGCAGACGGAGAAACTTGACAAGGAACTCTGGATTCTTGGTTTGATGGAGTGTTTGACTGGCAAAATCAGGGAAAGCACATATAATCTCTATGTGGAAAGGCAGAACCAAGGACATCCCCTGACCTACGATGAGCTATGGCGAACGCTCAAAGAAAAGGGCTCTCGACTCCCTGAGGATCATTACAGAGAATGCCTCGAGAATTTCAGGGCGATCAAGAAGCTGTTTCTGGAAAAAATCCAAATTGCAAGGCAAGATTGGGAGTTTTCGGTGCAGGAAGCGGAGAGCGCTGGGGAAGGTCTTTCTGAAGGCGAAATGAAGAAGATTTTGTTAAGCAAGCTGATGCCGGAGGCCAAGCAGAAGATCAGGGACTCCCAAGCGGTTGAAAAAGTCCTAGGCAACTGGGTCGAGGTCCGAGGATTGCCGGAGACGATGGGCAAAATGGAAGTCCGTGAGGTGCTGAACTCCGTCAGTGCTATTGGTATGACAGGCATCACCCTTCGTGAGGGCAGATGGAGAGTGGAATTCCACGATGCTGAACGGTCAGAATTTTTCTGCAACAAGGTGGACAGCTAAGTGAAGCTTAAGGGGACAGTGATGAAGGTGCGACCATGGATCTTCTCGTACGGGGTTGACCAGATCTGGGACCAACTCGAAAGGTACGCAAACTTAGAGCGCCAGAAGTCCCAGGATGCAAGAGGATTCGGCACCAAGATCAGTGCAGTCAGTGAGAAGGGATGCGCCGTGTGCTCTTCCCTCCGAAGAGAAGGTTGAGCGGCGACTCATTCAACCGCAGACCACGGATGGGCGCCCTCAGATCTCAAAACATTTCAGTCCAAAATGGACGGAAAGGCAAATCCCCCGAAGGACTCCCAGCAGGATGGATCAAGAGATGCTGACCAACGTCGAAGGGGAAAAGGTAAAGGGCAGTCCAAAGAAAAGAACAGAGATTGGACACCAAAAGATTACTCGCAGCAAGGCGGACATCCAAGCGGCTCAGGATGGACCGAAGCTGGTGGAATATTTGGCTGAAAATCTGGTGAAAAAGGTCGAAAAGGCCAAGGAAAGTCCGGAAGTCAAGATGATTCCAAGGTGAATGGCAACTCCCAGTATACGGAGACGCTGGCTAACAAGACCTTCGGCAAGGACAAGGACTCTGAAGGTCGTGGCAAGGGCAAATCCAACGAATTCAACCCCAGTTCCAACACCTCCAACAGCAAAGGCCAAGGTGGTAAGAAAGGTGGTGGTGGAAAGTCATTTGTTGCTCGTAGACGTGGAAAAGGAGTCAATGCCGTTGAGACAGGAGAAGAATGGGTTGACGAAGGACAGGTACAAGACGTGCAGCGGAACGGCGAGGAAGAATGGCAGTAGAGAGGCCAACTTGACTCAACCCCCAACATTGGTGTCGAGTGGCAAGAACCAAAACCCATCAGGGTAGTTGGGGCGGCGGATGGACGCTGCTGGGATCTTCTGGCGCGATCCTCCCGCCTCCTCTACCCTGCCTGCGTCCTCAGCGCTGTCTGTCGAGGCAAGCAGCAACATTTTGTCTGCTGGATCCAGGTCAGAACGGCTGATGGCAAGGTTCAACTTGCCAAATGTGTGATTGACAATGGATCAGAGGTCAATCTGGTGAGGAAAGGCTTACTGCAGGAGGATGAAGCGAAGATTTGCTCGACGCCTGTCCAGCCGGAAGGAGTGCGCGGACATCGCCTTGAAGGTGGTGCAAGGGAAGCAGATTTGGCGGTCGGACTTGTGAAACAGTCAGTTTGGGGTACGGAGAAGATGAAGGAGGAGTGGTTCTCTGGAAAGTTCTATGAGGCCACTATCAAGTATGATTTGTTCTTGGGTCAACCTTGGCTTCATGCTCATCGTGTGTTGCCCATGGGACACAGGACATGCTTCCTCCAAGATCCGTCAGCCAGCGACCCATCCGAACTGTATTATCTGCACCCATACACCAAGAGTGTCCAACACTTCAAATTCACGAAGATGGGCAGGAATGGACAAGGAATCAAGAGCAATTCGACGAAGGAAAGCCGGAATCATCGAACTGCAAGAGGTGGAAGTCAGTTTGCTATCGTGTCGTCGACAAATGGCGGGACATTCTGGTGGATTATTTCGAAAAGAACCACAATTTTCGTCCTCAAGTTGATGCTTTTGCAAACAAGAAGAATAAAAGATTTCCGAAGTTCTACGACGATGCCTGGAGTGAGGACTGATCTGAATCACTTTGAATCAATCCGCCCTTCGACGTTTTTTCTCGTGTGGTACAGAATCTGAAGCAATCCGGCGCAAAGGCGTTCTTAATTGTCCCTAATTGGCGGAAACAAACTTGGTTCAAGGACATTATGGACATTTCGATCGACATTTTCGAGTTACCTCACAAAGGACTGGAGGAGTATTGCGAAGACAATGGCAAAGCTTTACCCCAGCGTTCGTGGAGCACGTTGGCGTGCTTAGGTGACGGGAATCCGGGAGATTATTGGCAAGATGCAAGTGAGATGGGAACAGAAGAGGTTATTTCAAATTCCTCAAGAATCGATGAATTTGAGGTGGATCGAGACAATCGAGAGCAGAATCCCGAGATATCGTCGCAGAAGGAGGGAAGGTATACAAGCGTCCCTCAAGAGAATGCTTTCATCAATTCAGATTTGTCCCCATCAGACAAGAATCAAGTCAAAAATGTCAAGATTTCAAGCAAGAATGATGACAAATCTCCAAGAATCTCGCCTGAATTGACAGGAATGCAGCTGAATTCGTCCGATCATCCCTTCAAGACATTCGTGAACCCCCTTCATTGGTGGATTCCAACGGAGGAGCGAGCTCAGGTGAGCTTCATTCGCCAACAATGCGACGAGGAAGTTTGGAAAGAAGTGGCCAAGAACATGAGACCACGACCAAGAATTCGCAAATTGGTGGACATAATGTCAGTGATTAAATGTGGGAATCAGGTCGACGGAGACAAGATTTCTGCAAGAAGGGACGCAGTGTTCGAAGATTTTGAAGATGACGTGCTGAGTGGGAAGTTGTGGAAACACCCCCAAACTCGAGGTGAACATTGGGAAGCCAAGATTGAGATACCCCAAGGCTCAAAGGTGCATTCTATCTTCACGGCACCAAGGCAGATGCCCTGAGAAAGATTATTGAGCGCAATCTCCATGAGTTCGGTTGGTTGGCGGGCTGCATGAGTTCTGAGTGGTGTTCAGCACCATTTACTGTGCCAAAACCCCCACCTGCTGACCAATCCAGCATAGATGCTTGGCCTCTAGTGGTGGATTATAGAGCTCTGAATGCCGCCACAGTTCCTGACGCGTATCCCCTTCCCTACATCGAGGAGGAGATTGCCAAGAGGGCAAATGGCAAGCTCTTCACTGTGCTGGATCTACGCCATGGCTTTCATCAGATGCCCCTTCGAAAGGAGGATACGCATTTGACGGCAATGTGCACGCCCCGTGGCACTGTCCAGTGGACTGTAATGCCGATGGGGCTCAAGAATGCGCCGTCGATGTTCCGAAAGATGATGGAGAACGTGTTGTTTCATAAGCACGAGTCTCTGGGTTTACAAGAATTCTGCAGCATCTACATCGACGACCTTCTGATTGCCACGCCGTTGGGAAAAAACTTTGATGAGTGCCTGAAGTTGCACAAACAACAAGTTCGCAACGTTCTCCAAGTCCTTCGACAAGAGAAGCTTGTGTGTGCACCCAAGGAGGGCAAAATGTTCATCCAGAGTGTGGAATTCTGTGGCTTGATTTTGGGAGATGGGACAAGAAGACCTGCCCCAGGAAAGGTGGCTGCCCTGCAGGTCTGGGAAAAGGCCTAAAACCGTCACGCAGCTTCGTGCCTTTTTAGGCTGCTGCAATTACTACCTCGAGTTCCTGCCTCTCTACGCCAATTACTCTGGTCCCTTGAGAGAGTTACTCCAGGTTGGCAAAGTAGAAGGAAAGAAGGGATCTCAAGTCAAGCTCAAGTGGACGCTAGAATGTGAAGAGGCTTTCACTGGTCTCAAAGAAGCACTGGCAAATGTGGTTTCATTAAAGACTCCGCGGTTGGATGGACGACCTTTTTACATTCGTACAGACGCCTGTGGTTATGCCATTGGTGCTACGATCGAACAAGTCGACGACGAAGGTCACCATCACCCCCTGGCTTTCTGGTCACGCCAGCTCACTACAAGACAGCGAAGTTGGAAACCAAGGAAACAAGAACCCTATGCAATCCTCTGTGCCCTGCGGCGCTATGAGGGTTGGATCCTGGGTCATCGCGTGGAGGTACTGACTGACGACAAGTCTCTGGAAAGCTGGAGGAAAGATCATGTCGAATCCCCTTGGTGGACCGGCTGGGAGAAGAGGTCGTTGGCATGGATTTCTCAGCAAATTCGACCTCCATGTGATGTACATTCCGGGTCGCTACAATACCGTGGCGGACGCCCTGAGTCGCTGGGCCTACCCAGCCTCAGAGGCTTACTGCGAAGCCAGGTTTCATGGGACATAGAAGGATAAAGCCGAAGTGATCTCATTCGACAAGGAGGAACAAGCACTGATCAAGAAACATTGCCTCCAATGTTTGATAAAGAATCGGATGAAAGTGGAATTGATCAGATGCAAGGAGATTACCAAGGCAGATCAGACTGAAAGCGTTAATTCTGACTCTGAGTCGCCGCTGCCGCTCCTGAATGTATTTCCTCTGACGAGATCCAAGGCCAAATCCAAGCTCCCCCCACAAAAGAATGACAAGGAAACTTCCTTCCTCTATGTGGATTGGACGAAGATGTACAAGGATGACAGGTTCTTTGGGTCTGTATAACACAAGTTAAAAGGGGACAAGCCTTACGACTCCGAGGAGACAGCTGATTTCAAGATGCAAGGCGACAAGTTATTTTGGCAAGGACGGATTTGTGTTCCTGACTGTCTAATTGACAAATATGTCGAACACTGGCATCGGAATGACACAGCCTGCGCACATTCTCGTGTTGTGGAGCAGGAGCTTCGACAAAGAGTGTACACTCGGGACCTCAAGGGAGCCTGTGAGGGGTTGCAAAAGAATGCAAGCAATGTCAGTCGAACATCCCCAAGAATCAAAAGGCAGAAGGACTACTGAAAGGGTTACCAATTCCTGAGAGGTTGTTCGACAAGGTGACGGCAGATGTCTTCGAGTTGGGACAAATCCAGGAGGAATGTCTCCACACAAGGAAGCCAATCGATGGGAATTCGTTAATTCAAGACCGCCACAGTGGCTACATCCAGGTCCTCCCTTGCAACACGAAAAATCTTACCTCTGAAATAGCTGCCAAGTGGACTGCAAGTCAGTGGATGAGTAACTGGGATGTCCGCAGCGAAATTCTGACGGACAGTGGGAAGGAGTTCATTGGGACCTGGTGGGAGAACGTGTGTGCTCTATTGGGAGTTCATCATCTCCGTGCCCCAGTTTATGACCATCCAGCCCTCCCTGCTGAACGAGCTGGAAGAATTCTTATCAACATTCTGAGAAACTTCCTGGCGACTGAAAAAGACTAAAACTGGTTGGAGACAATTTACTGTGTCTTGAGGAGATACCATCGGACCAAGAATTATACTGGATTAAGCCCGAATGAGCTTGTTTTTGGTCATGAGAAGATGTGTCCTGGACCAGTGATGTATCATCCAAGGCAGTGCTACGACGCCTCACAATGGTTTGAGAAGATCAAGGAGTTAGATTCCAAGTGGATCCAAGCCAAAGTGGAGAGTCAAGCAGATTGGCTGAATTTCAAAAATCAGGCAAGAACGCAAGGAAAGCCCTTCGAAAGAGGCCAACAAGTTTGGCTTCGTAAGTCAGACGAGACCCTGAAGGGCGACAACAAGTTGTTGCCGCTTTGGAAAGGCCCATTCCAAGTCAAAAGTCAACTAAGTGACACTACATTCAACATTGAAATTGAGCCAGGCAGGCATCAAGAAGTACATCGTGACCGTTTGAGGGCCGAGGTACCCTGCCCCAAGGTCACCTACAAGCCACTCTATTGGACCTCGAAGTACCTGAGCGACAGGAAGATGGCCACAAGCAATTTCCAGTTGCAGAACTTCCTTGAGTATAAGGAAGATGCTCGAAATCAGTGGTACGTTCTGTGCACATGGAAAGGATTCGGTCCAGAAGAAGATAAAAGGGAGCCAGCTTCAAGCTTCATTCATGGGTACACGGACACTTTCATCAAGTTCCGGGAAAAACTTTCTGAAGTTGACCGTGAGCTTTCGGTGATCAACGATTGTGTCACCAAGGAAGACTTACAAGCACAAGAAGTAGCTCCAAGAATTCGAATCGCCGAAAATTCCCAAAACGTTTACGGCCTACATATACCCTTGGCTTTGAGACGAGACAGTCCTGGCGCAGTGTCTATGTGGTTTGATGAACAGATGATGGGACATTCTAAGGTCATCTTGGTCATCATGTCCATCATTCTCATCATGGTCATCATGTGAATCATGTCCATCATTGTAGATGTTTTTCATCGGAAACTCCGAGAGTCCTTTATTTTCAACGACGACGACATTCCCTTGTTTTGCTGCCGGCTGGACCCCTCTACTCGCCTTGGGAAGGACTCGCTCGAGTTCGTGTTCATTTCAGAGATTCTGGCACATGACCAGGTCTGATCCAGTTCATGTGTTTGACGGATGTGCTGAGAATGTTATTTCAGGTAGGTAGGTAGGTCGACTCGGGACTGGTGTTGCCCCGCAGGGGGGTCTTACCAAGGGGCTTTTGCTCACCCACCCACGGCCCTACTGCACGTGCCCCCGCTAAGCGGCTCCCCCACATGGGGGAAGGGCGCAGTTGCCGCGAGCAGTACCCTACAGCGGGTTTTGCCCGGAGAGGTAACCCATGTTCGACCGAAGTCTCACATTCCTCTCCTTCGGGCGGATGATACGTGGGGGAGGGTCCCATCGCACATCCTCATCAATCTCCGGATTCTGGGGCCCAGGGGCCGGGAGCCAGGCCAAAGGCCCTGTCCTGCAGGCACCCCCACCTGAGTTGGTTTTCAGTAGGCGTGAGGCGACTTGAAGAAGCACGTGCTACGGCACTCGCATGCCGTGGCGCACACTCACGCCTCCTGACTCGGTCGAGCTCGCGCTCTCCCAGGCTGCTCGGGGTTCGAAGTAGGTCGTCGTGGTTGGTTGGTCGGTCGTTTAACAGTTCGGCGTATTTGGTTAATGTTGGTTGGTCGGTTGCGTGATGGTAGAGTCACGATTTTGTTCGTGGGTATGGTCGTCGGCGGGCGTGGCGCACCACGGTGTTGCCAACCCGTTGGACGCCGTTGCCGTTTTCGACCCGTGCACGCCTGGCTAGTTTGATGTTGGCCGGCTTGCGTGTGGTCTGTTTACGGTCAAGTGGCGGCTGCAGCTGCGGTGTGGTTGGTGCGCGGTCTTCTTGGCCGCCTCATGGTCGGCTTGGTTTGTGTGGGTTCCCTCGCGCTGCTGCCGGTGGTCGTTTTGCCGAATGTTGTTTGTGCAGCCAGCACCTCCGTGTAGGTGCTGGTTAGTTGCGTCCTGGTTGGTCCAAGTGTAGTGTAGTGTAGTTTGTTAACGTTGCTTGGTCGCGTTCGTAGTGGTAGAATTGCGGTGTTCTGTTGTGT
Source organism: Eutreptiella sp. 'Long Island Sound 2002' (assembly GCA_964036045.1). Taxonomy (NCBI): domain Eukaryota; phylum Euglenozoa; class Euglenophyceae; order Eutreptiales; family Eutreptiaceae; genus Eutreptiella; species Eutreptiella sp. 'Long Island Sound 2002'. The sequence continues at coordinate 116,488,395 of OZ038381.1, forward strand.
TCCTGGGTATTTCCGTCGGCAAGTGTGGCGCACCAGGGTTTCGCCAGGCTGTTGGACGCCGTTCCCGTTTTGACCCGTGCACGCCTGGCTGGTTTGGTGTTGGCCGGCTTGCGTGTGGTCTGTTTACGGTCATGTGGCGGCTGCAGCTGCGGTGTGGTTGGTGCGCGGTTGTCTTGGCCGCCTCATGGTCGGCTAATTTTGCGTGGGTTCCGTCGCGCTGCTGCTGGTGGTCGTATCCCCAAATCCTGTCTGTGTAGCCGGCACATCCGTGTCGCTGCTGGTTGGTTGCTTCTTGGTTTGTCCAAGTGTGGTGTAGTGTAGGTTGTTAACGTTGGTTGGTCGCGTTCGTAGTGGTAGAGTTACGGTGTTCTGTTGTGTTCGTGGGCATGCCGGTCGGCGGGCGTGGCACACCACAGTGTCGTCAACCCGTTTGACACCGTTCCCGTATCCACCCATGCATGTCCGGCCAGTTTGGTGTTGGCCGCCTTGCGTGTGGTCTGTTTATGGTCACATCGTGGCCGCTGCAGTTGTTTTGTTGGTGCGCGGTCGTGTTGGACGCCTCTTGGTCGGCTTGTTCGGCGTTGGTTCCTTGGCGCTGCAGCGGGCGCTTGCGCAGTCGGATCTTGTGCGTGTAGGTGCCCTGCTTGTTTCGCCGTTGGTTGGTGCCAGTTGCGTCGGGCCGGCATGGTACGCTTTTACTGTGCGCCGTCCCCCCACCGTGGGGGAGAAAAGTAATGATAAGGGGTTTGACCGCTGCAAAAAGTTTTCAAATTCAGTGCCACTTTCCCTGTCCCGCCCTGGCAGCGTTACATGCACAACCCATCATCCGGTACTTCGCGGTGCCCTTTGGCCGTCCCTCCAGCCTCGCCTGTGCCATTCATATGTACAAACCCGTTGGTGGCAAGGCCCCGTCGGTCCCCCTTGGTGCGACCCCGTGCTCCCCATGGGAGCCCCAGGGTGCTGTTCCCTCGGTGGTGCGGTGCTCGTACTCGTGTCTGCTTGCCTGCCGTGCGCCGTATTGTGCCGTGTTTCGCGGGTTATGTGGCTGGTGTGTCTGTGTCGTAGTGCTGACTTTGGCAGTTAGGATAGTGAGGGCGGCTCGGCTCGTGACTTGGTGCCGGGACGTTCCGTCTGGCGTGGCGGGCTGGGCTTGGCGTAACACATCCGACCCTGCTGGCAGGGGTCGGCGTGGCCCCGTGTGGCGAGCCTGTGGTCGCTTGCGTGCCCCGGGTGGGGTTTCGGAGGACAGGAATACTGGGCAGTTTTGCAGCCCCCCTCTCGCTTCTTGACGCTGTTAGCTTTCTGCGGGGAGTGTGTCCCTCGTACCATTCTCGCAGGTTATATGTGCCGAATCCCCCCCAGACTCCAAGGCGTTTAACTTTCCCGGAGGAGGTGCGCGCCGGTCCCCGCGGTGCATGTATTCCTTGATTCTCGCCTTGGAAGGTAACATTCTGGACGATTGTTCGATAATATTCCCGTGGTCATCAGCCCGGCCGTGGGTCCCGCGTGTTTGCCTGGCCCCTTGGCCCGGCCCCTTGCGGGTCCGGTTCGCGGGAGAGGAGGGTCAGGTGGAAGGACGGGTCCGAGTTTGGCGCCGCCCCTTCCTCTGTTGCAGGCGGGTTGCGGGGGTCCGGGAAGCGTGGCCCCCGCCCGGGGGATGTTGGAGGAAGTCGTTGGAGTTTCGTTTGTGTTCGACACCATGGGCTGTCAAGGCTAGCCTCTACTCTTTGGGTGTCTGTTGCACGTGCCTGGCAGGTTGACGTCTTTCCTGCCGGTGTGCCCGACCGACAGGCGTTGCTGGAGTGTGTTGCGCGGCCGCGCGTTGTCGGATTGTACGAGGGGGTCCTCTTGGGCAAAGTTGGTTCACCCGGGGTCGTCGCAGTTGACGGGCGACTCCGCAGCCGTTGGTGTGACGTCCATCGTCGGGTCCTCTGGCGGGAGGAGATGATCTCGCGGCCGCTGTGTCGTCTCCTCCCTTGCGTATGGCCGGTCGTCGTCGCTGCAGGTCCTGTGGCCGGCTGCGGCTCAGGGCCCTGGGGGGTTTCCCACGCGTTGCACAAGGGCGCTGCAGAGGGCACTGAAGATTTCGTGCACAAGGGCCGCGTGTGCCGCCTGGGCCTCCGTCTCACTGCGAATCGTGGGCTGCAGTTGCTCGCCCAGCGCCAGCGCCCGGATCTGGCGGATCGCGAAGACGCTGCACAGGTTGGGCGCATTTGGGGTCTCGGCTGTCCTTTCCGGGATGGCTTCCAGCTGCTGCCGGCCGTCGAGGTAGAACCTCCATGTCGCTGACCATACCCTGGTGTGTGGCCAGCGGCGCCGCGCCCACCGTCAGAGGCAGTAGAGGGCATGGCCTGGGTGCCAGGTGCCGGCCGTCCCCAACAGGATGGCCGTCAGGGGGTCCGGGGGCTGGTCGTTGACCAGGGGGGTGGGGCTGTCTGGCAGGGCCGTGGTCGCTGGGAGCATGGAGTTGACGGCCTCCAAGCTCCAGTGGCTCTCATGCGGGTGCGGGATGATCCGCACTTGGTAGTAGTGGCCATTCTCTAACACCATCATGGCGATAGTGTCCGGGTCACATTTGCGTGGCAGTGGGGCTGCGCGCGCCGTCTCCGGGTACCGCGCCGCCAGACTTGTGAGGTTACGCTTCCTGTCGCGGGCGGTCCCGCTTTCCCATGCCGCCAGGCCTTCGTGCGTTGGAATGTGGAGGGTTTCGGGACTCGGCGGCGGGGCAGCCCGCTCCCGGCCCCCGGTGCTGGGCGCGGGCCTGGGGTTCGTCGGCGGTGCTATGAGCGTGTGTACTCAGCCCAGGTGTGGGACCCACACACCCCCCTGGGCTGGTTGGTGGGTGTTGAACCACAAGATCCACGCTTCAACAAGGTCGTCTGAGACCTGTGCCCTGGGGATGAGGAGCGCCTGGAGCTGCCGCACAAAGATTTCGGTTGTTGCGGTGTGTGGCAGGGGGACCACGGCGAAGAGCCTGTTCGGGTTGACGTCAGGGAGGTGTTTCGGAGGGCTGCCACCAGCTCGCTCGAGGGTGCGGAAGCGTGGATGCCGTAGAGCGCTCTCAGTTCCGCATCGTCGAAGGGACCCGTGCCCCTTTGCTGCGACGGCCGGGGGGGTGGGGGGGGCATTGTCACCCAGTTCTGGTCCAGCGTGGCGCTAGTTGGGGAGGGGTGCTGTGAGGTGGTGCCAGGGTGTCCCCCAGGCACGTACTCCGTGGAGGGCTCCCGTTGCTGGGGCACCGAGCAGGTCGTGGCGGCGGGCAGTGTGTCAGCGGATTCCTGAGGGCCGGAGGTCTCTGTCATTTCTGCGTCCGCCCTTGGGCCGCTCGCGTCGTGCCCCCGTTGTCGCGATGTGCCCTCCGTGCTTTGGCGGTTTGGGGACTGTGGGAGGGGCTGTTCCCCCGTCCCTTGCGCAGGCCTTGGGTTGGCCCCAGGCTCCCTTGGCCGCGTGCCCGTGGCGTGCGGTCCCCCCGACAGCGAGTCGGACGCTGACCCTGGGAGGACGCTCCGTCCGCCGCCCGGCGGGGGATCGCGTGAAGTGCTGCCTGTCGTTCGCGCTCGACTGGCGTGAGAATGGTTGGGATGTGCGCCCGTTGGATGCGGGGCCTCTTGGACCGGCGTCGGGGATCGGTGGTAGATGATGTCCGTTGGGCGTGGGGGTCGCAGGGGCCCCCGTGGTCCCTGTCCATACCCTCATGGAAGACGACTCGCCGTGCCGCAGGAGGCGGCGTGCGGCTGTGGCGACGGGATCGGCCAGGGTTCCTTGTCTCCTGGCGTTGATCCGGCTTGCCGACTTGCATCCCCGAGGTGTGAGGACTGCCCGGGCCAGGCAGGCAGGCATGAAGAAGTACATCGTGACCGTTTCAAGGCCGAATTACCCTGCCCCCAGGGCACCTACAAGCCACTCTATTGGACCTCAAAGTACCCGAGCAACAGGGAGATGGCCACAAGCAGTTTTGAGTTGGAGATGATCCTTGAGTATAAGGAGGATGCTCAAAATCAGTGGTACTTTCTGTGCACATGAAAAGGATTCGGTCCAGAAGAAGATAAAAGGGAGCCAGCTTCAAGCTTTATTTATGGGTACACGGACACGGTTATCAAGTTCCGGAAAAAACACCCTGAAGTTGACCGGGAGCTTTCGGTGATCAACGATTGTGTCACCAAGGAAGACTTACATGCACAAGAAGAAGCTCCAATTGTCGCACGACCAATTCGAGACAAGATCTGATCAGAATTCGAATCGCCGAAAATTCCCAAAACGTTGACGGCCTACGTATACCCTTGGCTTTGAGAGGAGACAGTCCTGGCGCAGTGTCTATGTGGTTCAATGAACAGATGATGGGACATTCTAAGGTCATCTTGGTCATCATGTCCATCATTCTTATCATGGTCATCATGTGAATCATGTCCATCATTGTTGATGATTCTCATCGGAATCTCCGAGAGGCCTTTATCTTCAACCACGACAACATTCCCTTGTTTTGCTGCCGGCTGGACCCCTCTACTCGCCTTGGGAAGGACTCGCTCGAGTTTGTGTTCATTTCAGAGATTCTGGCACATGACCAGGTCTGATTCAGTTCATGTGTTTGACGGATCTGCTGAGAATGTTATTTTGATCAGCTCTTACATTGAGATCGTTGGTTTGTCTTCCAATCGACCACTGTCAAAGGGCTTATAAGGACCAAGTGACGACGACTCTGTTCTTACTTGTGTCGACTCGCTGTTCATCTGTGGATTGTGTTGCAATCCCACTCAGAATCGGCTCAAATTTGGCAAATTTCTGGTACCAAGCATTGGATGCTTATACATTCAGGGACTACAATGAGTCAATTACCTTTTTTGGCTCGTACTGGATTCAACATGAGGCTCCGGAGACGATACTTACAGTGTGGTCATACCCACTGGCTTTTCTTGGCTATCATTACTTTTGCATGATTAGATTTCCCTCATTGGGATCATCATCATGATGAGGATTTGACCTGGATTGGCTGTGAATCAGAACTTGATTTCCGTTCAGCACGATACACATTATCTATCGACATTGAATTGGACCTATTATGGCTTGTTGCAGACTTTGCGGTCTTCAATCTGTGTGCAATTCACTGATTTAGGTCTCAATTCAGTCACATTTTGTACCATAATCTGGCAAATGGTCTCATGCCTGCAGATAACACCGACGAGTTTCATATATCTTGGACTCCATGGAGGGATACCCTATTCTTTGGACGCTCGACGACATGGGGACGCTTGTTTTGTGTTTTCTGACAGTGGGATGTCAGATCCTGATCTCATCATCAATCATGGATCTTGATCATGCATGTACATTCTTCACTCAGATCTTCAATTTTCGAGTTTTTTGAGCTTGAACGACGCTGTTTGTGTGTGTCGTAAGGTACCTATGCGTTTCATTCAAGCCGATGGCCATCAAAAAGCACAGATCTCGGCACAATTTTGCTCAACTCAGCTCCATTTCTCACATTTTGACATAGATGAGTCGGTTTTTGACCACTTTTGCCGTTTTTTTCACTACACTTGACACAGCCTGACATACCGACGTTTGTTTTCAGGAGGGGAGTGTAACGGCATCAGTGTGACAGCGCGTAATTTTTACATCAATGTGATCAGAAATTCGATGATTCTCAGATGTAGATTAGTGCAGTAAATTTACAGCTTGTTTTCAGGTTTTCTGCTTGCCGCCAGATGTCACCCCTGAGTGCGCGTCGAGTCGTATTTGTCTCTCGTGGTTTCCCAATCGGATTTATCTAAATTATTTCGCATGATTTCGCAATGAGTCATTATGTTCGATGAATGCACAATGAAATTCTATGTCTGCTCCATTTTTGTAGACCGGGTTTTCTGACTATTCATATTCCAACATGGACTTCAATGACCCTCAAAGTGCTTTGCATATGTCGCTCCTAGATGCTGGATATGGGTCTGGAGATGGTCAGTCGGGTTCGGAGATATCAGGGGCAGTGTCGGGCGTTCTGACCCCTGGGGCACCAAGGCTACAGGACTCGCAGCTACAAGAACGATCCGCCACTACACAGCGGTTACACTGTGCTGCCGCTGTGGCTGCAGTGAGAACTGGGATTTCAAGGGCGCTGAGGGCGCATCTGCCACTGGGTCAGACAAGCTCCCACCGGGCAGCGTGGGCCACTCTCTGAGGGGGGGGGGGGTACGCGGAGCATGTCCGCCACTGACCGGATGGCCTTCGGCTGAGGCCAAGTCCATCCCCTGGGTGGAGATCGACGCCGTGGTAGTGCTCGGCTACTCAATGCTGCCAGGATGGGGCTGAAAATGTCAGGGAGTGACGGCGGCGGCTCAGCCGCTGTCGGTTGGTGGGGCTGCACTTCCTGAGGGGGTGGATGGGGTGGGTCCTGCGATGCGGTTGGCGCCCCCGTGCAGTCAATGGAGACGGCGGCGCCCGTCCCACCCTGCCGTCCCATCCTGCCTTCCGTGGGATGCAGAAAGGATCAGCTTCCCCCAACAGCGCGATCGCATGGGCCTCTCATCTACAGAGCTCCTGTGGTCAGCGGGGAGGTCAGGCGCCTGCCGCTTTGTGGGCCTGGGGTTGTGTCGCCCCAATGCCGAGGAGGGGCCGACGCCCAGCATTCTGAAATCCTCCATGCACAGGCATGTCGTCAGGGGGCCTGGTTTTGGAAGGGCCTAGGAGGCTTGGTGGTCCTGTCAAAGGCAGGAGTACAGCGCGGCCGCTCCCACGTGCTGGTCCCCGAGGACGAGCACCTGGTATCCTGGAGCTATCCAGGGCGGGCCTCTCGGACAGCGCCGGCCTGTCGAGGAGTCCCTGTGTCATTCTCAGCCTGCCGGGGCCCATGCTTCTGCCCCTCGACCACAATACCGCCGCATGCTTTAAGGGGAGCGCGCCCTGAGTGCCACTGCCCGCTCCAATGGGCGGCTGCGCTGCGGGGCTGCGAGCGGTACGCCTCTGGGCGGCGCAGGTTGTGGGCCTCCTGGCATACGGCAGCACAGGGGGAAAGGCTCCAGGGGGCGTGAGAAGTAGTCCATGAGGAAACTGTCGCCCAGGCATCGCCACGCGCATAAGCTGCAACATCACCTCCTGGCATGCCGCGAAGTACGGGCGGCCTGAGGGTCGCGCACTAATGCGGCTGCAAAGGGAGATGAGTGAGCAGCAACGCCCCACTGGGACTCCTCTCAGCAGCGTTCCTGCCGCAAGGCGGCCCTCTGCTGGGCTCACTGCCTTGCGTAGGACTTGGTCTTGCTTCCCCAGCTGCAGGCGTGTACCCCGCAGCCGGTGGTCCACGGAGGCCGGGAGTGCCCGCCCCACAAGCACCTCGTAATCCATGGCAAGTTCAGTCCAGGAGACCCCGGCCCCGGCATCCAGGCCAGCACCCTAAGGCATGGCTTACGTAGGATACTTGATCATTTTGAAGCGTAAAAGTATCAATATAATCAGTTTGAGAAGTTCTATTGCCTTCAGTACGTTCACCTTGCAGAAATTCCACCCGAAGCAACAGACCCGCAAAATAGGGTATGCAAAAGATGACTACGGGCTAAAGCATGTTACATATCTTGGATGACCATTTTAGGTGATCACGGTATCATAAGCAAATAGTGTCCAAAACATCAATTTTGCAGCAACCCAGGGTGACAAACCCCACAGGCAGGTTGTGTACCAATCCCTTGGGAGACCCCCCTCCCCTGCCGGACCTAATACCCCGATAGGGTGAAAAACAGGTAACTCCGGCCTTAAACATGTATTAAATATCTTGGATGGTAATTTTAAGTGATCACAATGTCATAGAAACAGTTTGCAGAAATTTCAATTTTGGAGCTGTCCGAGGTGGAAGACTGCATGAGCAGGTTGGGTACTAATCCCTTGGGGGAACCCCCCCCCCCAAACGTAATACCCATGGGAGCAAAAGACGTAACTACGGCCTAAAATATGCTTTTACATACCATGGATGGTCACAATAGCAAAAAAACAAATCAGGAAACTTCGATTTTTGAACTGTCCACGTGAAACACTGCATAAGCAGATTGTGTACCAATTGCTTGGGAGACCCCCCCTCCGTGCGCTCAACAGATATGTAGGGTCAGAGACATGTAAGTGTAGCGTAAAGGATGCTTTACATACCTTCGATGGTCATTTCAGGTGATCACAATATCATGAAGAAAATTTTCAAAAACTGCCATTATTTATCTGCCAGGATGAAAAGCTGCATAAGGACCTCGTGGGCCGGCCCATTCACTACGCCGTTATTGCTGCAAATAGTCCTTTCCCGTCTTTGGCAGGGGGTATGACCGGCTCTCAGCAAAACTACAGACTGCAAAAAACCGTCCTTGCGCATCGTAGTAGGCATATAGTGTTGGATCATCCCAATTCACACCACTCAGAGTGGGTACAACAGGGTCATCCAGGTTGCCAAGACCGCCAACATAGCACAAATGGCTGGAAGATGCAGAATTTTCAGAAGTGCTTGCCCAACGCTGCCCCATACAAACCCCATGGAACCGGGACCTAGAAACAGTTCTTCTGCTCAAACGCACGAAAAGCCAACAGGTTCATCATTTTCGACCAAAAAGAGGGGGGGTCATTTTTTCTACATTTGTGACCCCCCCCCCTCCCCACCCGACCCCACCCCGTCCCTCAAAAGCTCCCAAAAGCAGGTTCCAAGTGGGGGCGTTTGGGGGAGTTCTTACCAAGCACTCATTGGGAGATTTGTTTATTGGACAGAAGAATGATTTTGCAAGGGGTTGAACGAATTATTCCACCTTCTTGGGGTAGGGTACTAGGCTCAAAAGGCCAAAATGGGGGGTATGTGATGTTTTCCCCTATATACGCGTGCCTGGCTTTCATTTAACACCCTCTGCGAGGTGATTTCTATTTTCCCGGTGCCGAGGCCGGAAAGCGGCCTGAGCAGGGTGCACCGTAGATTTGATGGGAGCCCCCCCCCCCTCCCCCAAACAACCACGTACGGTGAGAAACACATTAAGAGGGAGGAAAACATGGTTTACATACAATGTTTGATCCTTCTGTATGTTCACCCTACGTACTGAAAATCGCACACCACGCCTGGTTGAACCCTACTGGATCCCTCTCCTGAAGCGGTTGAACCGCCATCCCACCCTATTCTAACCATATGGTGGGTTTAAGATTTCATCAGGTTGTGACAAGGTAGCCACAACTGTGTTGCGCACCTACAACGTGTTTCTACCCTGGCAACCCATGGAATCCGGAATATTGTGCAACTCGTGTGAGTGTTTCAACCCCCTAGTTTATGCCTAGCTTAAGACCCCAGTTGAACCACACGCCGCACGAGCATTTTGTGGGACAATAAGAAACATGATATACCGTCTTGGTGCAAGCCCAAAAAAGAAAAAACAGGTAGTCATCCACTATATTGTTGACGTTTGAGTCATTGGGGGTCAAAAACCTTGGAGCGAGCATTTTTCTGTGGGCCAAAATGCATGATTTCTTTAGCGCACGCTACCATCGGTTCAACCTGGCTCAAGCGCCAAAAATCACCTGGTTGCACTGATTGAACCGCGGTTGAACCAGTAGAACCGCAGTTCAACCACCAGACAGTGTGGAGCGTAGCGTGCAGCAAGGGCAAAAAAAAAGAGAAAATGCGCAAGATGAAAATGTGTTGAAAACGGAAAGTTCAACACATGCATACGGCGTTGCAAGACGGCGGGCACTTTGTACCATGCCACACCCGTATGCGTCGCAATAGCATACCGCTTTCTGCGCCACAGAAATGGACGATGAGGACAGCGCGCTTTGAATATGACACCATCACTCAGATCCAGGATGTGACCCAGTACACGACCTCTTCCATCAGACACACTCCCTTCTCGTGTCGGCCTCCGAGTCCAAAATTTGCCCACATCAAAGTTCCCGACATCAAACTCCGCACTAAGTGCGGAGTCATCCCGGAGATGAAGGTGCAATCTAATGGCCCGTTGGCCATTTCCATGCACAGTTAGGATGGTGCTCCATGAGATGCCGAGAATATTCCCCTTAGATATATATTGAGGGACTTCAAATAACCGATATTGCACTCGGTGGCGGCGCAAAGGGTGACGGTGGTGGGAAACGTGGGATACCCCCGTACTGCCCCAAAACGTCGTCGGCGGCACATCAAATGCTTCTCCTTTGTCACCATCCCTTTGGTTTTCCTATCACGCCGGCGAGTCATTTGGGATCCCACAAGTGTCGGGTCCCTTGTGTCTGCACCAACACGGCGCCAGTTGGTGAGCTTGCAACGTCCCCACTCGTAATTGGCTTGGCGTCACCGTCCCCACTTGTTGTCTTGTCGCCACTGGTTGTATTGTCTCCACTTGTTGTATTGTGTCCACTTGAAGTGTTGTGTCCACTTTTGCAGTGCATCCGAACACCCCCCTTTACTTCTTCATCCAGCTTTGCTTGTTCAACGGCGTCAACCTTCATTTCCTCTTCATCCTTCACGCTTGGTGCCTCCTCCGCTCCCTCCTCCACAAGGTCACCCGTGCTCTCCTTTTTCACGCATGCGGTGTCCTCTACCATGTGTGCACCCTGCACAATGACATTATCCTTGCGTAGCTCCTTCATATGTGCCCCACCCTCCTTTGCGACATCTTTCTCCTCCACTTGCAGATCCCCCTCGCCCTTTCACCTCGGCCGCAAACGTGATTGTGGTTTGCACCCACGAGCGTGAACCACGTGCAAAGCCGTCACGCCAAAAAACAAGGACCTATATAGGTTCGGGAAAAATCATCTCGTCTACTCTGCCAGCTTCGGTAAAAATGTAGGAACAAAATCATCCACATCCCACCGCACGGCAATGGTGCCGTTTGCCTTAGTTGACATTACTCTTTGCTTGGTCGCAAATTGTTGCCATGCCCTCTCCATCACCTCGCTTCATGGAAAGCAATTATTCCAAGGCGGATTTATGACGCGACCCGCAAGCCTTCTTTTGGCATTTAACCACTCAATGAGCCTCAGGTACCTGTGTGCATGGCTGACGCGGCTGAGACGAGTGCAACAGGTACAACCGCGCGGTGTGCAACATTCACACGTTGGACATTCAAGTTTGAGAAATGTGGTTTGGAACCTTGCATTGCATGTAACCACCATACATGACCATCATATGACACCACCTTTGAAGACAAGTGCAATACTGAATGATAAAAAAGACCATAGCTTGAAGCGTTGGCATGGTTCTGAACAACATGTTCAATCGCTGAAGTGGAGGCGGTTGAATTCCAACTCAACGATCGCAAGAATGGCGACACCTTCTTTTTGGAATGTTGAGGTCAAGGATAAGCCTCACAGTTTCTTGCCCACTGAGCACCTTGGCTTGGCCATCACGACGTTCTTTGGCCATGCGCCAGAATGAGCATACTCGGGTGGTAATACAGTCCCACAGAGCTATTTCGTGTTGATTGGTCGTGAATAGGTCCAATACTTCGTCCTCGGCACGAGGTTGCGTTAACCAACCATATTTTCCAACCAGAAAATTTGCAACATCATTGGTACTAGACGTTCAAAACACTATTAACAACTGTTGTACTGCGAAAGTTGTACTAAGTAACAGCAATTTTAATTCACTGTTGCTGAAGCGCTGCTGCTGCGCTGGCCTGCCGTTCAACCCGGTCAACCGGTGGTTCAACTGGTCTAACCGCGCTTTGTTACTCAAAGGTCCCGTAAAACTGGTTCACCCGACCCTTGAACCACACAATGAGAGGTGTGGAGCTTCCAGTACGCTGGGCAGAGTATAAAAAGAAACAGTTTTGGAAAGTTCCATTTTTGAGCTGCTCAGGCTGGAAAAATGCATAAGCAGGTTGTGGCCTTGACGCCTGGGGAGCCTGCACCCTTATAATACGTAATGACTGTGAAAGCTGAAGGTTTGGAACCTGCTAGTCTTGAAAGTAACCGGTTTTAAAAGATTTTTTTTTACAAAAATAACCAGTTTGGCCGATTCATAGTTTTCAAAATCACCGGTTTTTCTGATGAATTGTCCTTAGCGAAACCGAAATCTTGCAATCGGCAAAAGAGAGCCCATACAGAGCGGAGCACAGTGATCAAAACTACGTCAGAAGTTTTAATTAACCATCGGCCATCACTTATTGCTACCCAAGCCTCCATTTAGGCCCAAAATTGGACAAAATGTACTGCCAAAAAGAATCAAAATGTTTTTGAACCATTGCAATTAATTGGTTTAAATCGGTTTCCAAAATAACTAGTTGTGCCAATTGTTTTGAAAATAATCTTTGATTATTGGCGATAACCGGTTTTTCTGATTGATTGGTAAACCGGGTTCCGAATGTTGGAAGTCAGCAATGTGGCTTTGGTCTTTCATTTGTTGTGTTTGCAATACCATTTTCATTTGCCAGTGCATGCATGTTTCAATTAGTTGGGACAGAGTTGGCGGATTTGCGACCCCCTAATTATAGGGGCCTGATTTCCGGCTTGAAGTTACCTCTAAGGACTTTATGAAGCAGCAAAACGTTTGTTGGAGTGGCTCATTTTCTTTATTCTTAGCTATATTGGTTGATGGAACAACTATTGAGTTGTTGTGACAAATTAAGACTACATGAAGTCTGAAAAACGATCCACAGCAGACGGTACATTTCAGTTTTCGCCGAAAAGATTGCATTTGACCAGTTTTTAACCACATATTTGAATTCAGCATGAAATTCGGGTCATTTTAACTCTAATATTGTATTTTACCAATTCTTGCCCTAAAATGGTGTTTTTCGGAGTGTGAGCGCGTGACCAGCCTGAGTGCGCAGGTGACCAGCCCTGACCTGGGTATGGGCAGTGCCTACCGAGTGCTGAGTCACCAGATGTCAATGACAGGCAATACAGAAAAATTGTTCCGAGTGATTCTTGATGTTTTTCTACCTATTTTTCTGATGGGGAATCAATCTGTGATATTTGTTTTCTTCCATGTTGCACTATTTCAAAGATCTGCATTTCTCCTATTTTGTACAGAGCAGCTGAAGCCCTGCAGAGCAATACACTGAGACGCAGGCAAAGTAATAGACAGAAAGAGAGGGCCACAGGTGACCCAGACCAGCATGAAGTGTGCATAAGCCCCGTGCATGTAAATAGGGTGATTAAGCTCTGTTTTTGTTACTGCAGCCCCATCAGTCTTAGGTCAACATGCTTCATATTCCTCTTGCTGCACTTGGGATCGCTCGTGGTTGAGTTCTGGATTTACTGGATATTCTGGTTTAAAGCCTGCAGGAGAACAAGTATTGGAGTAGGGGAAAGCATTTCAAGGAGGAAAGGCAAGAATTCACAGTGGTAGCAGACGCAGGAGTACATCGCGCTCAGTGGTATCTATCCATCAAGTATGAACGATCGACGAAAAAGCACGAGTAAAGCGACAAATGACGATGGGGCGGAGAAGGAGAAGACAACACACGGATTGCCGGTTGAAGATCTGGAAGAACCAGTGAAACCTGACGAAGAAGCTGCGTTGCCGTCCACAGCGAGGACCGATGAGGAACTATCAAAAGGATGGAAGTCAATGGGGCAAGCGCAAGCGAGCTTGAGGAACATATCACTGAACCACTTCCTCACGACGACGAAAGAGCACAAGCGGAGACCGTGTTGAAAGCCATGAGAGGATATATGCTTGGTCGGAAACGAGCACTGACAGCTGCTGAAAAAGCCTACTATGATCAATTAAGCACTCTCGTGCAGAACCTTTCGGCAAAGGAGATTTTTCAAGTGATTCTGACGCAGAGTTCAGATGATCACGCTACTGTTGACAAACGAAGTTGTGGTGGTGTTGACGATTGCGCTACCGTTGACGAATGAAGTCCTCGTGACGTTGACGATCCGCGAGAAAGGCATGACGCCACCGATTGTTATCCCAGGTTCCCTGAACGCGAAAAAAGCAGTGATTGTTGTGACGGGAGCGTCGGAGTAGAAGCTGGTTTTATTTCGATGGCAAGCCTTATGTACCGCAAGACGAAAGTACCAGCAAGGACAAATATCATACCGTGCGTGACGAGATGGAAGACTTGACTGAGGGTGAGATTGGAGAGATCAATCCGGGGATGACCGAATACATGGAAGGTGCGTTCGTGGAGCGCGTGAAGGGAAGGGTTGAGGAGATCAAGGGGAAGCGGTTGCGCAAAACCAAAAGTAACTCTAAAGTGTCCTTCTGTAAGACCGTTGTTGAAACTTAAACAGAAGCACCCTCGAGTGATTTGTGTACCTTTGAGTTCAAGCTGGTCCTTGACAAGATGGCTGAGCTGCAGGAGGGGCTGAAACACACCAAGATGGAGTTGAAGAAGCTTGACGTCAGGACGGTCGGTATGAAGCCTTTGGGGAGCCATTCCTGATCCGCGAGAACTCCGCCTTGGATCGGTTGATAGAGGTATGTGAGTGTTCGCCCACTCACACTTCGGCCGATGATTCTGAAGATGACGGCAGGAACGGGATCAAAATGAAAAATCCTTCCTTCGACGGCCGGAACGTGGAGGCCTTTGCAGAAACATTTGGTCGGTATTTGGTCCTGACGGGAAGGACGCAGGCTAAATCACGAGTGAAGGCGAATCTGATTGTGCAGGGTATCAAAGACAAGGATGTACAAGACCGAGTTTCTAAAGTCTTGAAATCCTCGAGGAGTCCGGAAGATTTTCTTGGGAGTCTGCAGAAGCTGTACCCTCACGTGGAGATGGAACTGAGGGTGATTGGAGAAATTCACAAGGTACTGCACCTGCCATATGATCCAAAGCCAGAAGTCGTTGCCAAGTCCCTTCACGATCTAGATTGGAACTTCAATAAGCTCAGTACTGGGGCCCTGAGTGAGCAACAAAAGTTGTTGCATCTGGCATCCAAGATCAATGACAAACAGCTCGCTGAGTGGACCAAGGACCAAGGTCTCCTCAGGCGGATGCATACGTATCAGGAGTTGGCTGATCTAATGGTCGAGCGTGCGGAGTTATCAGTGGGACTCAAGAACCTCGCTATGAACCGAGGCCTTGCTACGGGCAAAGCGAGTACAAACAGGCACCACGCCAAGAACAAGGATTCGGAAGGCACGTCATCCACAGAAGTCGCCTCCAACTCGTCCCAGTCCTCCAGCTCCAAAGGCTCCAAGGACCTGGAAACTTCTTTGGAGACACTGGAGAACATTGTCGGAGAGCTCCGAGTATCTAAAACAGGAGAAAAGGGCACAGGAAGAGGCAAAGACGGCAAACGCCGTGGCAAAGGCTCTGCTGGCGGCCGTGGTACTGGGAAGTCTGGATTACTGGATGCACAGACCTTGATTGCTGAGTTCAAGGCGGGGATTCGGTGTAAGCACTGCGGAAAAACGAGTCACCATTCTGACCACTGCTTGAAGTATGAGAAGCAGCAGCGCGTTGAGAGACTGAAGGCTTTTGTGAAGCAGCAAGGGTTCTCAAAAGCAGATGCAACGAAAGTCTTGTCGGAGATGAAGAACCGTCCTGAGTTTTGGAACGACAAGCCTGGCAAACCCGCAGCAAAGCCCAAGCCGGCAGCCAAGCCAGCCCCCACCAGCACGGAGGAAGGTGAGGACCCTGCAGCAAAGAAGAAGAAGCGAGAGCTGCAGTTTGCAGAGATGAACACGATTGTGGAACTGCTGAGGTTGGCAGCAAAGGAGGAGCTCACATGATGACAAATTACCGTGGGGTCCTCGGGAGCGACCGACTCTATCGCTCCTTCAACGATTGTGAGTGATCCGAGAAGGAAAAACTTTAATGCTTTTAAGATTGGTGATGGGAATATACTTACAGCGAAGAGGAGAAAGAAGTCGAGGTCATTCTGAAAGGTTTTCGGGTCGAAGCACACCTGCATTGTCATGGAGACAACTGCCTTTGATGTATGCATTGGGATGAATCTTACCCGAGAAAATCCTGAAGTTATTGTGGGAATTCGGTTTACACCCTCTCAACTGATTGTGAGGACCCCGAGACCCAGGATGTGGACCCCGTACCGCTTGAAGAGTCTGAGGGGCGAGCCTCCGCAGATCATGAGGAGCATGGATTGACCAGTGGAAGGCAGCGCTCACTTCGTTATGGGAAGAGGGAGTCCTACCGTTTGCTACCAGAATTTAAGGCACAAGTTCTTGTAGAGATGGGAGACCTGGTATGCACTGTGGATCTGTGTGCAAATCCGAGAAACAATAACGAAGCTTTGTATTGCACACCACTCAATTCCTGTTAGGGGTATGATTGCTCACGCCTGGGACTCTGCTGGCCAAATCCACCATGGCCTCATATCCAGTAAGAAACAGTCACTACCATGTCTTTCTTGGGGGACCTTATCCAGGCCCACCCCCCCCTAAACCTTGGGGTGATGTTGAGACTAACACCTATTCATTTTTATCACTCTTTTGAAGCTTGAAGTACACTTTCTCAAAGTAACTAGGGTTGTAACCCTAGCCCCCCCATGAAGTTCACCCCTACCACTCAAGGGTGCGGAGGTACCTTTTTTCATGGAGGCAATACCTAAATAACGTAGGCACTTCTTGCCATGGGCCTTGGAGGTTAAGCCTAGTGGTCTTGCACCTCATGACCCCTATACTCAAATGTTTCTATCTTTCATTGAGGTTCTACTTTGTAACCAATTCTGAATTCAGTTGCTTGGCCAAGCTGGCCAAGCCATACCCTGTGTCTGACCTAACCTGCTTGCCCCAGATTCCTAACCAACACCATTGCATTCCACAAGGTGCACATGAGGTGCTTAAGACTACTTCTGAGGCCAGACATATGTCAGTTTTGGATATAAAAATCATTTGTTTTAACCATTTGTGATTGAATCTTTTTACGTAAGCCTGCTTTGTCTATCTGCAGCCCTTCTGTGATACACTGGATTCCAACACTATTCATTGATTCAATTCACATCCTCTTCTTGCTCTACTTGCCTCTTTGGTCCTGTTTTTTAACACCAAAACTTGCAGGATTTCATAAAAACCATTAGGGTATAAATCGAGGATATCTTTCTGGTTGCAGAAGTATCCCTTGAGAACCTTTCGAACCGACTGTGAGAAGTACACAAGCCAAGCCGAGCAAACAAAATGTCCACTCCATCCGTGCAACTGTCTTTCAGAACTTGGCCAATTTGGAATGTACAAGTACCCCTGGGCAGTGGGCTCATCCCAATGAGTGAGCCCAAGGTCAGAGTTGCATCTGGGTGTCAAGAAGATCCAGGTCACAGAAGGGCGGAACAAGAAACGCCCAGAGTAACATCCTTAACCACTGAGGCCTTAGCGGCCGGTGGTGACAGCCTGCAGCACCTCCGCAGGCGAGTTGGAGCCTCCATCTCCCGCTCGCCCTGCCTTGCATCTTCGTCTACGGCAGCGGCTGGCTCTGAAGAACAAGACGAATTAAGAAGGAGAATGGACGAGTGAGTGCTCCACGAAGAGTACTACAAGTCTGTCCGAGTAGAAGATGGAGAAGAACCTCTCGAAGCCCTGGGGTCCCCACCACAAACGGACGTGGGGTCTTTTCATTTCTCCGGCCCGTCTACGGACTTGGCAGACACAGTATCTCTACCCAGACGCCCGAGAGGGTCTGCTTGGCATCCAGAGCTGCAAACAACCATCAGAAGCCCCGACGTGTGTCCAGCTTATGTGGAGGATCCTCATCTCCCAGGGCCAACCTATGGTGACCTGGACCGTACAGCCGAACTACTGGCCAGGCTGCTATCTGGATCCGAGGATCTGGATTTGAGAGCCCTGTCTGAGGCTGTCAGGGCAAAGTTGGGTATCATTGAACCCTTATCGAAGCCGGCGTTGGCCTCACCTTCCCCCGGATAGAGCACGCTCGCCGATGATCTCAAACAATCAAGGGTTTTCAGGTTACTACCCAAGGTCACATGCCCCAGCCCCTTTCATCCCCGTGCCAGAACAGTCCCCATCGCTGAGCTACAGGACGTGCCCGTGACTAAGACTGAGAAAAAGGGGCTAACACCTCTGGCACCTCTCGCTGACAGACCACCCCCCCCTTCAGACCCAACCTCAGGGGGTGAGAAGAGTGGCAAACCAATTGCCCAGGCGAAAGTCCAGTTGGAGCTGCCGGAGTTCGATCCTAAAAACCTGCCGGAAATGGACAGAGGAATTCGCCGAGTTCCTTTTACTCACCGGCCAATCTCATGTGGACATGGCCACTAAATGTTCACTTTTGAAGCGCTCATGCAAAAAGAAATTTTTGCAAAAACAGGTGAAGCATACTTTAAAAACCTGTTCGACTTCGTCTGAGGTTCTCCAAAAATTGGAGAAAACTTTCCCGGGCTACAAAACAGACCTCAGTGTGCGCACACAGATTGAGGAGCTCCCTATGCTTCCTGAATTTCCTTCCACTGCGCAAATCTCCGAGTATCTGTGCGACCTGGAGTATCTGTTCTCAAGAATGAACGTGGGTTCCTATGGACCCACGGAACCCCACCTGAGGCTTGTGGGTAAAATCCCCACGAGTACGTGGTAAGATTGCCGTCCACCTCAGAGAGGAAGAGACGGACCCATAAGTACGATGATCATCTGGACCTGCTCATCGGACTGGCCCTTGAGGGGGGGAATGACTCCCATATGGAAAAATTCCTCAACAGACACCTGGGTTAAGGTGCCAACGCTACCCCTGAACCTGGCAAGGGAAAAGGACCTGAAAATACCACTAACACCAACAAGGGTGGTGGCAAGGGCGGCGGTAGCCTGGGTGCCATGAGAGAAGGTGAACCTGAAGCAGGTGCACCCCCACTCTTCTACTGTAAACCTGTCGATGACGAGGGAGGACCCTGTCATGCCCATGACGGCGACCGTCGCAGTGGTTGTGTGCTGCAACTGAAAGGACAGCAGCACACTAGAGATGGGAACACAGCGACCAATCAGGATCATTTCAGGTGTACCATCACCTGTGGGTATTGTGGCAAACATCGTCACTACGAGGACGAATGTAACATCAAAAAACGTGAGAGGTAGGTAGGTAGGTATCTTCGGGAGCTCGGGATGCCTCCTTTGCCAATGCAGGAAGAAGGTCTTACCAAGGCGACGTACTGCCCCTTCCACTGCCCTAGCTCAGTTGTCTCTTAAGCCGCTCCCGCAGGTGCTTGGGAAGGCAGTGTCGCGTTCACCCGGTCCAGGTGTCCCAGGTGGGAGGATGTCCCCACATGTGTCCATGGGTAGGGCCACATGCCCCCTCCCTTGGGCGGCAGCTCTGGGGGCTGCCCAGCCGTATGGAGTATCTCTCACCACAAGGGGTATTGCTCCTGCTAATCTACGGTACGACCGCCTCACCCTTGTGGCTTGAGTTGCTGGGCGTCTCTGCTTGGCAGGCGACCCCCTCCTGGACTGTGTACCGGCTCGCCTGTCACCGGTTGCTTCCACGGCTCCGGGTGACGTTTGCCATGGTCTCCGATGCAGCCTGGCCGGGCTCGGACCAGTGGCCTTTCGGTACCGCCCCTGCTGCCCGCCCGGTGGGTCGGCTGGATCGCCCCAGTGCGCCCGACCCATGGGGTTTTGGTTCTTTCCCGCCCCTCCGCCGCCCTACGTGTGCACGTGTGTGCCGTGTCTCGGGCCACTTGGCTCGTGTTCTTCGGTGTGCCCGATCGGTGCATTGCGTTGCGTGTGCGATGTCCTGGGCCACTTGGCTCCTGTTCACCAGTGTGCCCGCGCGGTGTAATGTGTCGTGTGTGCGGTGTCCTGGGCCACTTGGCAGCTGTTCACCGGTGTGCCCGCTAGGTGCGTTGTGTTGCATGTGCGGTGTCCTGGGCCACTTGGCTCCTTTTCACCGTTGTGCCCACCCGGTGCGTTGCCATGCGTGTGTGGTGTCCTGGGCCACTTGGCTCCTGTTCACCGGTGTGCCCGCTCGGTGTGTTGTGTTGCGTGTGCGGTGTCCTGGGCCGCGTGGCTCCTGTTCAACGGTTTGCGCGCTCCGTGTCTTGTGGTGCGTGTGCGGTGTCCTGGACCACTTGGGTCCTGTTCACCGGTGTGTCCGCTCGATGCGTTGCGTTGCGTTTGCGGTGTCCTGGGCGACTTGGCTCCTGTTCACCGGTGTGTCCGCTTGGTTTGTTGTGTTGCGTCTGCGCTCTCCTGGGCCCCTTGGCACCTGTTCACCGGTGTGCCCGCTCTGTGTGTTGTGTTGCGCGTGCGGTGTGCGGCATCACTTGGCTCCTGTTCACCGGTGTGCTCTCTTGGTGTGTTGAGTTGCATGTGCGGTGTCCTGGGCGATTTGGCTCCTGTTCACCAGTGTGCGCGCTACCTCCGTTGCTTTGCTTGTGCCGTGACCTGGGCCACTTGGCTCCTGTTCACTGGTGTGCCCGCTCTGTGTGTTTTGTTGCGTCTGCCGTGTCCTGTGCCACTTGGCTCCTGTTCACCGGTGTGCCCGCGCGGTGTGTTGTGTTGCGGCTGCGGTGTCCTGGGCCACTTGGCTCCTGTTCACTGGTGTGCCAGCTTGGTTTGTTGCGTTGCGTCTGCGGTGTCCTGGGCCACTTGGCTCCTGTTCACCGGTGTGCCCGCTCGGACCGTTGTGTTGCGCGAGCGGTGTCCTGGGCTACTTGGCTCCTGTTCACTGGTGTCCCCGCCCGGTCTGTTGTGTTGCGTGTGCGGTGTCCTCGGCCACTTGGCTCCTGTTCACCGGTGTGCGCGCTCCGCCCGTTGCTTTCCTTGTTCCGTGTCCTGGGCTACTTGGCTCCTGCTCACCGGTGTGCCCGCCCCGTGTGTTCTGTTGCGTGTGCGGTGTCCTCGGCGACTTGGCTCCTGTTCACGGGTGTGCCCGCTCGGTGTGTTGTGTTGCGTCTACGGTGCCCTGGGCCACTTGGCTCCTGTTCACCGATGTGCTCGATCGGTGCATTGTGTTGGATGTGCGGTGTGGTCGGCCACATGCCTCCTGTTCACCGGCGTGCACGCTCCGTGTGTCGTCCCACGTGTGCGGTGTCCTGGGCCACTTGGCTCCTGTTCACCGGTGTGCTCGGTCGGTGTGTTGTCATGTGTGTTGCGTGTGCAGGTGCTGTGTGTTGCGTGTGCGGTGTTGCGTGTGCGGGGGTTCGCTGTGGGGCGCACACTCTTCCATCCCGACAGCGGCTGTTTGTAGCCGGCAGGGGCTGGGTACCCTCCGGGCGCACACTCGTCCATCTGGACAGCGGCTGTTTCGTAGCCGGCAGGGGCTGGCTAACCTCCAGGCACGCACTCGTCCATCCGGACAGCGGCGGTTCGTAGCCGGCAGGGGCTGGGTACCCTCAGGGCGCGCACTCGTCCATCCGGACAGCGGCTTTTCCGTAGCCGGCAGGGGCTGGGTTTGCTGCCGTGCGCGCACACGTCCATCCGGACAGCAGCTGGTGTTGCTTGGCACCTGTTCTCATGCTGTGGTTCGTTGCGTGTTGTGCGCTCTCTCCGGGTTTGCAGCACCTGGCGGCCGTTGTTGCTTGGCACCTGTCCGTGTGCCTTGGCTGTGGCTAGCGGCGTGCCTCTCTGGCATTCCTCGTGGCCCCGTGTTGGTGCGCGGCGCCTCATCCAGTCCGGTCACTCTCGGTGCTCCGGTCGGCTTTCCCGACGCCGTGGTGCCTTTTGCCGGCCCGGGGGTTTGGGCCCCTGGCTTTACTGGGCGGCTGCGCGGAGCACGCGGAGGCCGGCCGAGAACCGGGCTGATTGTGCCTGCTGCTGGCCCCCGCCGAGGCGGGGCGCTGGGCTGGCTCCGCGTCGTACCCGTTTGGGGCCCCGCGATGGGGTTGTCCCTGGCGGGTGCCTCCGGCGTCGGTCTTGGGCTGCATGCGCTGCGGTGGTTGGCGTGTGTGGACCCGGTCACTGACACATCCAGTTTCTCGTACCGTCCGTCGTTCGACTGGGGACTCGGCCGGTGCACAGGGTCTGTTTTGTGTGGACGCCGAAACCTTCCGTTGCAGGTCGGAGGACGCCACGCTGGGGTCCCGTGCGTGTGTGCGTGTGCTCGTCCTTCCTGGCCGGGTCGGGCGGGCCGGCCTCCCGGGCGCGTTTTGGTGCGCCTCACCTTTCCCCTCGCTGCTTTGTCCTTCTGCTTTGCTCGGCCCCCTCCAGGCCGGGGTTGCCCCTTTGTTGTTCTGTTGTTTGCCTCGTTTCTTTCCCCCTTTTTTCTTTCGTTGTTTCCTTTGCGCGCCCCCGTTGTTTCTTGCGTTCTCTGCTTTCCGGCCCCGGGTGCCTTTGGCCTTGGCTCTGTGTGTTCCCTTCCCCCCCCCCCCTTTCCTTTTTTTTCCCCTGTTTTGCGCCCCCGTTGTCTCTTGTTTTGTCTGGTTTCCAGCCCCGGGTGCCCTCAGCCTTGGCGCTGTCTCCTCCTGCCCTCCTTTTCCGCTTTCCACCCCACCCCCCTGCTTTATTTTCTCCCCCGGCCTTTTGTGCCCGCCCCCCCCTCTTGTTTGTTTGGTTGGTCTTCCCTGCTCGGTTCTGCGTGTGCTCTTGCTGCTTCTGTGTTTCCCGCTTGACCGTTGGCTGCTCCCTTGTGGTTGCTGCCCCCCCCCCTCCCTTTTGTGTCTCGCAGTTTTCGTCGCTGCCTCTCGGTGCTCGATTTTTTTCTCCTTCCCTGCTTGTCTCCTGCCTGCTTGTTTGGCGCTCGTTGGCGGTTCTCGCCGTCTGCTGCCCCCCCCCCCCCTCCTCTTGTTTGTTTTGTTGGTCTCCCGCTGCTCGTCTCTCTGTGTCCTCTCGCTGTTTTTGTGTTTCCTGCCTGGCCGTTGGCTGCTCCCTTGAGGTTGCTGCCCCCCCCCCCTTCTGTGTCTAGCGAATTTCGTCACTGCCGCTCGGTGCTCCGTTTTTTTTTTCCTCAGCTGCTCTGCTCCCGCCTTCTTGCTTGGCGCTCGTCGGCGGTTCTGGCCGTCTGCTGCCCCCCTCCTCTTGTTTGTTTCGTTGGTCTTCCGCTGCTCGGCTCTCCGTGTGCTCTTGCTGTTTTTGTGTTTCCAGCCTGGCCGTTGGATGCTCCCTTGTGGTTGCCTCCCCCCCCCCCCCTTTTGTGTCTCGCGGTTTTTGTCGCTGCTGCTCGGTGCTCCGTCTTTTTTCTCTGCTGCTTTGCTCCTGGTTGCTTGCTTGGCGCTCGTCGGTGGTTCTCGCCGTCTGCTGCCCCCCCCCCTTCCGTTGCGCGCGTGGTGCCTTGTGCTGTCTGGTGTTGCCGCGCTGCGCTGCCCTTCCGTCGGGAGTTTTGCGGTGCCGTGTTGCCGTGTTTCGTCCTGCATGTCGTGCTCTGGTACCTCGCCTTGCTGTGTTGTGGGCTGCTGCGCGCTGTGCGGTGTTTGTTGGGGCGTCTGTTTGTGTGTTGTGCTGTGCTGTTGGTTGCTGCTGCGTGTTGTGCCGTGTCCCTGGTCGTGCTGTCCGGTTGGGTTGTTCGCGGTGCGGCTTGCTGTCTGGTTTTGGTCTGTGTTGCCTTGTGCTGTGCTGTGCTGTGTCCTGGGTGCGGTGCTGCGCCTCGCTAGTGCGCGTTGGGCAGCCCAGTGTTGTGCTGTTGTGTGCTGGGTTGTTTTGTTTCGCTCGTTTCGTGCCGCTGCTTGTTGTGCCGTGCCCTCTTGCGCTGCCCGTCGACCTGGGGTCCTTTGCTTTGCGGCGCTGTGTATTGCAGTGTTCCCGTGCGCTGTGT
Source organism: Eutreptiella sp. 'Long Island Sound 2002' (assembly GCA_964036045.1). Taxonomy (NCBI): domain Eukaryota; phylum Euglenozoa; class Euglenophyceae; order Eutreptiales; family Eutreptiaceae; genus Eutreptiella; species Eutreptiella sp. 'Long Island Sound 2002'. Next base: position 116,511,926 of record OZ038381.1, read on the forward strand.
GCTTTGTGCTGTGTGTGTTTTGTCGTGGCGTGTTGGTGCGTGCTGTTGTTCGCCGCAGTGCTTGGTGCTGTGTGTGTCCTGCGGTTTCGTGCTGTGCGTTTTCTGTCCTCTCCGCTATGTGCGGTGCCGTGCTGTGCGGTGCTGGTGCGCTTGCGTTGTGCTGTTTGTGTGCTGCGTGCTGTTGCTGGCGCCTGGTGCTGTGGTGCATTGCTGTGCGTTGTGCTTTTTCCTTTGGTGGTCTGTGGTGCGGTGCTGCGTCTGGTAGCCCGCGGTTGTCTTCTGCTGCCGTGTTTCGGCGTCGGTGTCCCTGTCTGGCCGACTGGCCTGCTTCCCTGTGGTTGCTGCGGTTTGCTGTGGTGCCCTGCTTCCCTGTGTCCTGTCCTATCGTACTGTCGCCTGGTGCTGTGCTGTTGTGCTCTGCCGTCGTTTTGCGGTGCTGTTTGTGCTTGCCTTGCCCTCATGTGGCCTGTCGTGCGGCGCCGTGCTGTGCTGTGTTGTGCTGTTGGTTGTCTGTGCTGTTTTTTGCCCGGTGGTGGCGTCTGTGTGCTGTGGTGCCCTTTCCCTCCCTGGTGGCACGCACAAAAAACATTGATTCTTACCCTGTGTTACCCCGCGCCCGTCTCTTTGTCGGTGGATGACATCATTGAGGAATCGGGTCTCGTCGTTCGCCGCATTGTTGCTGATCCCGGCGTCAAAGCGCACTTGCTTCATTTCTTGGTACATCTACAGCAACCAGGTCCTCACCGCCTTCTTGTTGCGGCCCTCTTTGGCCACCTAATTGCCGCCTGCAGCGAAAAGGAGGCAGATGTGTCAAGGGTGGGGCACGGCTGGGAGGAGCAGGTACATGGAGAACAAGAGGGGGCGAAAGGGAGCAAGTGCAGGGGCGTGGCGTGTTAGAAAATGTTTTTTCCGAGTTTTACGCGTTGCTCGCGATGCGGTTTTCTTTGCGTATTCGGCGTGTTAGTCAACGAGGGGCACGGCGTTATGTTCCTATTAGCGTTACGGTGCTTACGGCGTTACCTCTTCACCTATTAAAAGTTTACAAATATTCCGTCGCGTTTTAACGCATTTCGCCGCGCGCTTTTTTGCTCAGCTGTTTCTCATGTTAATCAGCTTTTATTTCAGCTGTTTAGAAACTTTTTTCGTCGTGTTTTACCTATCTTTTCATTTAGGGTACAATTTCTGGAGAATTTTAAATTTATACCATATATAATCCACAGGATGGAGAATTTGACACTTTTGGTTCAGATCAGGCCTACTGTGTGTGCGCACGCCCTTCTTGTGGCCCATATGAAAAAACTCGTCAAGAGACACCTGGGTAAAGGTGCCAACCCTACCCCTGAACGTGGCGAGGGAAAAGGACCTACAAATACCACTAACACCAACAAGGGTGAGACCTGAAGCAGGTGCATCCCCACTCTTCTACTGTAAAGCTGTCAATGACAAGGGAGGGCCCTGTCATGCCCATGACTGCGACCATCGCAGTGGTTGTGTGCTGCAACTGAAAAGACAGCAGGACACTAAAGATGGGAAAACAGAGACCCATCAGGATCATTTCAGGTGTGCCACCAACTGTGGGTATTGTAGGAAACGTCGTCACTACAAGGACGATTGTCACATCAAAAAACGTGAGAGTGATAAACACAAACGCCTGGAGGCTGAACGCCAGAAAGCCCAAACCCCCACCAGAACTCCCCAGAATGGGGACAAGGGTGGTAAAGGAGGAGGCAAGGGGGGGGGCAAGGGTGGAACCCCCAGCCCCCAGAGGCGCTCATGAGCGCCCGCTACTTCTCCTTCTCCTGACGCTGCTTACCCCAAGAAACGCCCACAGAAGGATAACACCTCCCCTGAGGGGTCTAATCACAAGAAGAGGCGACTGGCCTGGAAGGCCCACTCGCTCATGTCTGCTGGGCCGGAGGTGAAATTCTCTGCTGAGGAGTAGGGGGGGGGCTCTGGAGAGGGGGACTTGGTTTTCTGGATCCTGGTGAAAATCAGGGATCAAGTTTTTCGGGCAGTGCTTGACACCAGCGCAACACTGTCTATAGTGGCCCGGCACCTGCTAAAGACTTTCAAGAAAACTAGAACTGTGGCCATAAGAGTAGGGAATGGGCGAACCATCCATTCCTTTGGGGGTGTTAACGTGTCTATTTGCCTTGGCGACAACCCGGTGATGCAACACTGCAGACTGTTGGACACTGATGCCTTTGACATTGTCATTGGCAGCGACTTCCTGCGAAGAACTCCCCAGGTTGAAATGTTGTCTCTCCAACGCCCCTGTGCTCTACACTGCAACTTTGGCGGTGGCCTCTTCTCCGAACCTTTGGAGCTGTCAGGACGAAAAGAGTCTGGGCTGCGCTACGCAGCAAAGACTAACTATCGTACTGAAAACTACCAATTGGAAATGGACTGGCGGTCCTGCAGGTATAGCTGGATGAGATCCAGGTTGAATTGTACGCGAGCCAACACCAGCACATCATGCAGTTGTATTGCTCGAAAAATTTGAATAACGCTTTCCGTTTCTTCTGGAAAGCAATGGGCCTAGCGTATGCTAGCCCTCCCTTCTCCCTGCTCGCGAAGGTTCTAACCAAAATCGCTTATGAGAGAGCAAGGGTTGTCATGTTTACCCCTGACTGGGGTTGTTCAGGTGAACCCGCTTATTGGCGCCGACTGCTGGACTGAATGACTGTGGGAAGAGTGCAACTCCGCGACAGTCCCATCTATGCGCCTGAAGATTCAGACACAGCAATGAAGGCCCCTGAATGCACCAGGTTTTCATCCATCGTCGATGGATCCCTCAACCCTGTACCCCTGTGTGATCTGGACCAGGTGGTGCTGAAAGAGGTCATGGCCCAAAATTGTGGCCTGACCCTTTTTGATCTCAAAAAAGGATCTCCGGAGCACACTTCAGCCACACTTACAGGGTGTGAATCCCATGATGACGATCTGGAACCTGCCGCTGTGAGGGAGGATGCTGACAACCAACTGTCTGAAATCGCCAGCTCTATTTCCCCTGTTGATGCCAGCTGTGTTGAACTCAAACAAAGTGCCTTCTTGGCCCAGCTGTTGCTGGAGGAGGTAGACCTGGAGTCAACCTCAGAACAAACTTCCCCTGTCGGGAAACCTGTGCTGCATATGCAGCATACTTGCTCAGGAGAACCCGCGGCTCAGAGTCCTGACACTAGATTCGGGCCACGCGAGGCAGGCGACGGCAAAATGCGGCAGGGAGCGACAGGAAGGCGACAGGGTGGCGACAGGAAGACGACAGGGTGGCGACAGGAAAACAACAGGAAAGCGGCAGCAAAGCGGCAGGGAAGCGACAGGAAGCAACAGGCAGGCGACAGGAAGGCGATCGGGGAGGTGCGACAGGAGGGCAACAGGGAAGCGACAGGGCGGCGACAGGGTGGCGACAGGGAGACGACAGAGAAGCAACAGGAAACAAGACATAGCGACAGGATAAGCGACAGGAAAGCGAAAGAAAGACGACAGGAAAGCGATAGGGCTAGCGGCGACAGGGAAGCGACAGGGAAGCGACAGGAGAAAGCAACAGGAGAGCAACAGGAGAGCGACACGAGAGCGACAGGAGAGCGGCAGGGTGTTTTTTTGCGACAGGAAGGCAACAGGAAGGCGACAGGAAGGCGACAGCTCAGCATCATTCAGCACCGCACGGCACAGCATCAATGTTGAACATATCCGCGACGGGGTACTGCATCTCATTTTTACGATTCGCAGCGGCCACCATCGGAATCCACTTGGATCAACTTATCATTTTTATAACATTGTTTCGAGATGGCCAAGCGCAGGTAAGGTATGCATTTTGGCCTCACTAGATTGGTTTTTGAGCTCCTTTGCATCGCGGCATAAAATCACTATTGTTCGCATGTTGTTACATTAACCCCCAAATTTGTAGGGTTGCGTCTAAGTTGGACATTACACGTCGGGCCGTTCGCTCCGCCATGAAGGCCATGTTCGACCGCTTGGACACAACCACTTTGTTTGCTGCGCCATTTGCGCGGCGCTGGGAATAAGCAGACAGCGAACATCGATTGATGCGAAACATCTGTGCAATAGGAGACTCAACTCATGTGGTCATCGCCAAGCCGCAAGATCGGGTTCTACGGCCGCTTCTCTGGTTCAATAAGAGAGAAAAGAAGGGTCATGCCCTTTTTTTTAACGTTTTTATCAATCCGGGCCGTGAAGTCATCGCTTGTTCGTGGCGGTATCCTCCTAAAGTATGGGACACCGCAAGACTGCGAATCGTCGCGTTTAAAGGTGGGGGCCATCCACCTTTGCATCAAACTGCCTATTTTCGTCTGTTTTAGGCCTACGACGCAGACATTACGAGAGATATGGATGCTGCTCTTCCGTTGAAGCAGGTCACAACCCTACCCTGCCATTTTACCCCTAAGGGAGCATTATTTGGCCCTATATATGGGATATATGTGGGATAGGGTATATCATATTCCATTTCCTTGTTAGGAACATAGGATGTGGGATAGATAAGGCAATCTTGGATGTTTAGTAGTTATTCAATTAGTGGATGATAGGGTGGATTTCTCATATGTGCATATCAGGTATTTCATTGGCTATGTGTACCATATCTGTTTGCAGGATACTATTCAGTCAACACTATCGTTATGTCTTCGGTGCCAAGCAATGTTGCTGCCCATGCCACTGCGACCTCTGCTCCTGACCACCCGGTCTGGTTTCATGGTAGCAGAGGCGAAAATGTTTCGTCTCTGTTGGGCGTTTGGCATCGCGGAAAGCGATCGGTCCAAAACATCGTGGACCAAATTGAAATTAAAATCTCTTCCCCGGGAGGGATAGCTGAGGGCGTCCAGGTCCCCACTCTCAGGACCTCCTCGGCCCTGACCCCATCGACCGGGCAGGGGCCGCAAAAACGGGCCAAGCCCCAAGTGGCTACAAATCCTAAGTTTCCGAAATCCCCGAATGTTCCCATCGGGGCCCCCCATCCTCGAAATCCAGCTGGTGTACCTGGGATGGTTGGGGGGGAAATAAACGGCCACCCTCAGGGAGCGATAAGAGGACCACAATCGCCTATTATGGGCTAGGGAACCGTTACTAGCGCCGAGAATCGGGCAGTAATCGACCTGTCTACTGGGGTGATCGAGCGTACGAACGCTGCGCCCTCACGCGCTGCCGACTGGGGTACGATGGCTTCGCCAATGGGGCCTATCGTGGTCGACTCTGGCACTCCTCCGTCGCTAGGGGGGTTGCCAGAGCCTCAGGTCAGAAAAAACCTGTTTGCGACAGGGCCCATCAGCCCCATTGTTGACCAACTCAACGCTGAAAACCGTCGAGTCCTCGCGCTCACGCCTGATCCCCATGGCCATCTGGGTCCGGCTCGAGAGGTCGTGGCCCTGATCCAGCAAGCCCTGTCGGGGACTAGGCAGAACCCCACTGTGGTGGAATCGTCGCCCACTCCAATGAGGGGATCGCGGCGGTTTCCCTCCCTGGTGGAGGAATCTCCTGCCTTGGGAGCGTATCCCAATCCCCCGAGCGCATCCAGGCTAAATCCTACGATCATCGAGGAATCCCCCACGCAAATCGAGGAGGATGAGTGTGACCAGTGGTTCCCCCTGGCGGTGGAGCAGTGGAACGACGATGAGGAGGAGGAGATTGGAGTGTTGGAACGTCATGAACTCCATCATTCCCCTATTTCCGTTGCCTCGTCGCCTGCACCTCCTGAACCTATGTCAGGGACCAGGGATCGCCCCATGCTTGTGGAAGAATCCCCGGCCCCCCACTACATCACGGTGGAGGACTCTCCGGCCCCTCAGTTCATTGTTGTGGAAGAGTCCCCGGTGCCTATGAGCGGCGTCAAAAACCGCCCGTGTCTCGTCGTGGAATCTCCCGAGCCTACGGAGGACCGGGCCGGTACTACATCTCCAGTGCCTATGAGTGGCACGAAAGATCGTCCATCCCTGGTGGATGATTCTCCGGCAATGCCGAAGGTCAACAATCTGTGCTGGGGGGGAGGGAATCAGGTGGAGGGAGGTTCAGCAACCCTCCCAATAAATTTGGTCTCTCCCCCCACAAATACATCTCCTACGGAGGACCCCAAACTGCCCAATTGGGAAGGGGATCCAGAGGTTGCAACGGGATCGGAGCCTGTTTTTGCTTCCCATCCGAGAACTCGATCACCTATGGTGGTTCATGAGTCACCACAGTATATTGTGGTGGACGATTCCCCACCCCCACCGCCGCGACCGAATACTGTTGGTCATGTTCCCCCTCCGCCGTCACCCCGCCACCGCCAGGTGGCTTACATCGGGCACGTGCAAGGAATCCCGCACCTGGTTCGGCCATCTAGTGTTGGGGGTTCGGGGGGGGGACATCCCTCTAGTGGGGGGGCGCCAGCGCCTGTTGCTGCGCGCCCCACACCCCCGTCTCGCCCTGCGGGGGGGCCCTCTGGTCCCTCCGTGGCAGGGGGGGCTGCTGGGGGGGGCGGTGGTGGGTCATCTCCTCCTCGTGGAGGGGGGGGTCCATCTTTTCGACATTCTGGGGGCCCCACTCCTACACGGGGGGAGGAAGACCTACAGCACACCTGTGGCTGTCCCCGTTGTGTGGTGCACTACGAAACGTGCATCCAATCTCTGATGGCACAGGTGAGGGACCTGCGAAATCAGAATCTGGAGTTGCAGCGATCCCATCAGGAACTTTCTCAGGGAGTAGCCTCTACCGTGGGCATCAGTCAGTCCTACGGGGACCGGATGACCCAAATCTTGTCTACATTGGCTAAATTTGACGCGGCGGTTCAGGGCTACCGCCGGGATTCTAAGGTGGTGGAGGCTAGCGTGGCAGATCATCTTAAGATGTCCAACGGCAACACGGCTAAGTGCTTTAGCGCAGTGGAGTCGCTCGCTACACGTTACGCCGCCGTTGCATCTAGGATCGATGCGTGGGACCACTGGTACTCCACGCCTGCGGAACCCGTTACGGTGGTCCTACCCCCGCCATCGGCGCCTCCGCCCGTTCCTGATCCTACACCGGCGGCGCCTACGGCGCCCATGGGCGCGCCATCCGGTTCATCTGGTGGTGGGTGTGTCCTTCCTTTCTCCGTCCACCCATCCCACGATTGCATCTACCATCTGAACGCTTGTCCGGATTCGGGGTGGCCTAGGGGGGGGGAAGAACACCACGAACAGCCCCACCCCCAAGAACCTACATCGTGGAGGGGAATCGCCGAAAAGCAGAAGGAACGTGCTGTTCCCGAGTGGAGGGCGACGCCTAAGGGCGAAGAACACCCCACGGAGCCTACGGCCCCGCCGGCCAATGAAGAGGAGAACACGTCTTCGTTGGGGAACATTAATCCCCTCACGAAAAATGTTTTCACTTCCCCTGGGAAACCTTCGTACACACCCTCTCATCCTACGGATACGTGTACAGTCTCTCCAGTGAAGGTTGCACCAAGTGCAAGTGGAGGTGCACCCCCAACCATGGCTGCCCCTGCTTACCACCCGTACCAAATGCCTATGGTGCAAAATAGTTACACCAAAGCGGTGGAGGATAGTGATATGCCTAAACCGCAAATTAATGGGCAGCTAGAGTGCTACGACGAGTGGGTGGAGAAGCTTCAACAATGGTCGGGGGGGTGTGGTCCCATGTACCGAAAGGCCAACGAGGCAAAAATGATTTTGGGTACCTTGCCCCCATGGCTAAAGGCGATCATCAACGCCCGGGTTACCGAGGCCACCCACCACACACGCACGGCCCCCACCCTCAAAGAGTTGTGGGACTTTTTGGAACAACGTTTCCACGAGTATGACCCCTCAAGGGCTGATGAAAGGTGGCGAGCCCTCACCCCCAGGGTGGTTAAAGGGCAAGTGACCCTCATCGACCTTGAAGATTTCTATGCTCGTTGGCAACGTTTGTTGCCTCTGAGCAATGAGACTCGTCCCCACGTGATCCGGGAGCAGCTCCTAAGCAAGCTCCCGTGGATCAAGGAGAAGGTCGTCAAGCAAGAGGCTAAGAATAGCCCAGACAGCTATGTGGTGGATTTTAGTGGCCTTGACCCTTCGCCGGGTCGCGCCCCATTCGAAAAAGAACTCAGGAAATATAGCGCTCAAGCTTGCACTACGGTTCCTGAAATTGTTTCCTATTCGGGGCCGGGGGTGATAGTTGACTGCAAAGACCCGGCTCTCCAGGAGTGGATCTTGAAACTCAACAACACACCTCACACACGTGGCTACACTATGAAAGTGGAGCAACGTAGGCCTCATTTGAAGCCTGCGGAAATCTACGCCCTTGCCCATAAAAGCGTGTCGGAGAGGGAAGCTCTCGAACGCCTCAATAAAGGAGACAAGACGACGGTGACGTACCCTCATCGCCATTCTCACAATAAAACCGCGGTGAATGCGGTTAATGCGGAGGCTACGGCGGACCCTGACACCTCCGAACCCGCTGACACCTCCGTCAACGCCGTGGGTCACTCTAGACCTCCGGCGAAGAACCCGTCGACCCTTGGGCTAAACCGCCACCTACCTTTTGGGTTCCGTGTTCCAAACATTGGAAAACACGTAAACAAACGGAGATGGACATGTCTTGGATCGATTGGGGTGCCACCAATACCACCCTTTGGACGTGTAAGCCTAATTCTCCGTGCAATGACACTCATTGGAACATTGCGGGTAAGTCTAAGGGTGGTAAGCCTAAGGGTGGCGATAAGGGTGGCGGTGGTGATAGGGGTGGTGGTGGTTATAAGGGTGGCGGCGGCAAGGGCGATAAAGGAGGCAAGGGAGCGCCGAACGGGCGCGGACGTTGGTAGGAGTGCCCAGAGGCGCCCCCTTCGAAAGAAGAAAACCTCGGGCACCCCTGTGACACTACCGCGGCTCTCGTTCCATCGAGAGTCATGAAGGGGCATATAGTGACTAGTGAGATTCAAACCAAACTTTCCGTTCAGGTTGTTCTGCCCAATGGAGAACGCAAGGCCCTCCGTGTTTTGGTGGATTTTGGGTGCCAAGCGGTCGCTTTGGCCAACCCCAATGTTTTTGGAGACCAACTCTCAGAAAAATATGAATCCCCCCAACGGAGGCGCCTACTCCAAGCCGATAATGAGACGCCTTTGCCGGGGGGGGACGAGCAAATAGACGTCAAAATTCAATTTACGGGGGTTGTGGATGGTAGTGTTTCACTTCCTCGTGTTGCCCAGTATGGCGTGTCCCCGTACCTTGTCCCGAATTTACCTTGGGATATGGTTTTGGGGCACCCATGGGGTTACGAACATTGTGTGAGCCATTTTGCCCGTTTCAATTGTTTGTACTCTCACCATCCAGTGCACCCCCGTTTTTGGATTGAGGACTTCCGTGAGGCTCCACGAACCGGCAAACCATTTTTGGTGAAACCCATTCATGGTAAGGTGTCACGTCAGTCCGTGTGGGGCCTAACCGTTCCAGTCATTGGGGCGGTCACTCCTACGCACCCTGCCCCGGCCATTGTGGTTACGCCCCCTGGTGGCGAACCGCCTAACCGTGTTGAGGCCGAGAAACACATATCCTATGCCTTGACCGCTTCCTCCGTGGCCCCCGTACAGGACCGGGCTTGTGCTTTGGAGCTCGTTGAATTTGCTCCCGAAGCCCTTGCCCGTGATGTTCTACCTACGCGGCGTGATGGGTCCATGTGGACCCAATCTGACTATGGCCTCACGCCATATTGGGCCGCACGTGTCAAAAAACAATTTGGCAAAAACCCCGACGTGGACGCCTTCAATAGCGTCCCGGGTATGGCCCAGGCTACCCGTTGGGTTTCGCCGCTTGAAGATTGCTTTTCCACTCCCGCGGACCCCTCCAAATTGTATTGGATGTGCCTCCCCTATCATCGGTTTTCCGATTGTGTTCGGAAAATTTGGCAAGAAAAACTACGAGCCATCGTCGTAGGGCCGGAGTGGACACATAGGGAGTGGTGGAAACCCCTTATGGAAATTACTTTGCAAGGGTACCACCTTCCTGGGCCAGAGACTAAAGCCTGTCTCTATCAGAATGACCACCTCACGCCCCTTCCTCAACGGGGTTGGTCCACGGTGGCGCTATACGTGGACGGTGGTATTGCGGAGGAAAATTTGGCGGCCACTAAATGTCATGTGGCCTCCGTTTTGGCACCGGCCGTCTCTAACCCCAACACGGATGGCGAGCCGGGCATGACCTCGGAGCAAGAGTCGGAGGATGAAAGGGTGCCTAACCATTTGGTTTCGGTGCGCACCCTCACATATCAGGCGACCCATAAAAAACTCCTCGCGCCCGTTACTCTTGACCCTACCCATGAAGATTTGGAGGCACAAGAATGCGTGCGTTCACGCATTGCGAAAATTGAACGAGAGTTATTGGGTGGGGGGGCCTCTACCGTTAAGCGCTACCGAAAACGTAAAGGCGCCACACGATTGTTGGCGGCTTCTCGTGTGGGTGGCGTTGTCACCACCCAAGAGCCTATTGTGTCTCCGGAGGTGGAGCTCATGAGGAAACGCATCCTCGCGGACTATGAGCGGGATGTTTTTAGTGGGGAGGTTCGTCTCCGTCCGGGCCAGGAACACCCTAAGGTCCGTGGTACGGAGCGGTTGGGGTTTGCTAAACTTGACCTATACCCGAACGCCAAACCCAAGTCCGTAAAACCTATACGGTTGGTGGGGGAGCGTGCCGCGGCGGAGCAAGAAATAGTGGAGGACTTTTTGGCTCGTGGCTGGATTGAGCCGTGCCCTGCCTCCGAATGGGCGTCCAACGGTTTCCTTGTGCCCAAGAAAGAGAAGGGAAAATGGCGCCTCGTGGTGGACTACCGCCAACTTAATGAGGCTACCTTGCCCGACGCACACCCCCTCCCCCTCATAGAAAACATGTTGGAAAATCAATCCAAACACAAGATTTCCACCATTGCGGACTTGAGTAAAGGGTTTCATCAAATTCCCCCTCACCCTGAATCCCGGGCTAAGACCGCCATGAATTTGGCGGGTAAGCGGTACCAATGGCGTGTTATGCCTATGGGTATCAAGAATGGGCCCGCTATTTTTCAACGGGTCATGGACCATGTTTTGCAGGGCTTTGATTGTGCGGACGTATATATTGATGATATTATTATTGGTTCCTCCGGTGCGACGGAGGAGGAGCTATTGGCTAACCACGACCGCGACGTGCGTGCCGTGTTGGATAGGCTACAAAAAGAGGAGTTGGTTGCTTCGGTTAGCAAAACCGATTTCTTTGTTCGTTCGGTTGAGTTTTGTGGCCATGTGTTTGAAAATGGCACACGTCGGCCGGCGCCAGGGAAAATGTTGGCGCTTGAGCGTTGGGACAAACCGGATAATGTTCGGGAGCTCCGGGGGTTCTTGGGGCTCGCCAACTCTCATTCAGGCTATGTCCAAAACTACGCCTCCATAGCTACCCCTTTGATTAATATGTTGAAGGATTTGCCTAAGCATAAGAATGGCAAAAAGATAGGCCTAACATGGAATGCTTCGGCTAACGAGGCCTTTTTGAAGCTCAAGCGTGCTATTACGGATATTGTTCCCCTCCAACTAGCCGATTGGGATAAGGACTTTGTCCTCACCCCGGACGCTAGTAATTGGGCGGTGGGGGCGGCCCTACAGCAGGAAGGTCCCGATGGTGCCCTACGCCCCCTTGCCTTTTTCTCCAGCAAGTTGTCAGGCAGCCAATTGAATTGGAGCCCTCGGGAGAAAGAATGCTACGCCATAGTGGCGGCGCTTTTAAAATGGCATGGTTGGGTGGGGAACAAGCGCGTGGAGGTCCGTACGGACCACCGTAGCCTTGAAAAACCGTAGCCCTCAAAACCGTGGGGGGTCCCTCTCCACGCCAAGCACGTTGGCATGAATTGTTCTCTAAATTCGACCTCCATGTGGTTTACACTCCGGGGCCATTGAACCCCGTGGGTGATTTCTTGTCCCGTTGGGCTTACCCTGCTAACCAGGCGTTGGTGATGTGTCCATACATGGGACGGCCCAAGCGGCCGCGGATGTGCAGGACATGATGGCGGCCGAGAAGGAAGAACTTCTCTCCCGCCCCCTTGTATTTAGGGCGGTTGTTCCGCCCGTTGTTACTAGGTCTAAAGCGGCGCCTCGGGCTCAAGGGGCGCCCGCGTGTGATCCACCCCCTCTGGCTTCGCTTCCAGTGGGGGGGGGGACGAAGCAAAAGAGAAAGCTTCGGAGACTGGAGCGAATTGTCAAGATAAAAAAATCTTGGAAGTCCCACAAGAAGGCAACTCCTATACATGGGGAGGATGCTCCCAATGTTTTTGAGATAAACTGGGCTAAACACTACCCAAATTGTCAACGCTACAAACAAATGTGGCAGGATGCCTTGAATGGGAGCTTCCAAGATGGAGTGAGGTTGGTGGATAACAAGCTCGTCCGTAATGGACGGTGGTGTGTTCCTACGCCGCTAGTGCATCGTTTGGTAGCCGAATACCATGATGCATTTCACTTAACTACCTCCAGTGTGGAAAAACACTGGAAGGAAATTAACCATGGCGTGGAAGGTGAGGGGTTGTACAAAGCAGTGGAACTGCAATGTCAAACGTGTCCCTCATGTGCCATTCACACGCATGACACCAAGCGCAAGCAAGGGTACATGACCCCTATGCCTATACCTATGGAGCCCATGGACTCCATAGCGCTTGATGTGTTTCACTACCCTTCCACCTCCCACGATGGAGAGGTGTATGACCGAATGCTCCTATGTGTATGCCGGCTTTCCGGCTACCTCATCGCGATCCCTTTTCCTAAACCCCGTCATGAAGACAAGGATGAAGGGCTAACGGGGAGAAGAGCGGCCCATTTGGTAATGGAGCGCTGGGTGGATAGGTTCGGAGCCCCTCGTGAAATATGCTCCGACCGTGGGCCACAATTTGTGAGCCAATATTTCCAAACCCTTTGTTCTAAGATTGGTGCCCGCTCGACTATGTGTCTCGCGGGTAGGCACCAAGGTAATGGCAAGGCCGAAAATACTGGCAAGCAGCTAAGGCGTGCTGTTGCTAAAGCCATTACCTTGAAGAGAAAGAAAACTAATTGGGTAGAGGTTTTGCCCGCCGTTGTACGAGCGTGGCATGAGACTACAGGGCCTTCAGGTTATACACCTAACGAGATTGTGTTTGGTAAACACAACCGTACTAAGGGGCCTCTTCTTGCTGAGCCAAAGGGGGTGGCCCAAGACGCCGCTCACTACTTCCAACGGCGTGAGGAGCTTATTGCTCTTGCACGGAGGGCTATGATTCAAGTGCAAGAGACAATGGCTCGTAAGTATAATAAGAGTAGGAGGATGTCCCCCAATTTCTCAAAAGGGGACCGCGTATGGGTCCGTCGCCAACGCAAAAATCTTGGCGATAAAACTTGTCCCTATTGTGATGGGCCCTATGAGGTTGTGGCCAAGAAGGCGCACGACCTCTATGTTTTTCAAGTGGACGAACGGAGGTTAGTTGACGTCCACCTTGATTGTTTAATGAAAACGGTCAACTCCCCTCGCTCCCCCGTGCCTCTAAATTACACGGAGGAGGTTGCTAGAGTGCCCTCCCAGTTTGAGGAGGACACCTATAATGTCAAGAAAATATTAAGTCACCGTACTTACTGCAAGAGACTTCTCTTCAAGGTGCGGTGGGAGGGTTATACCAAAGATTGGGATACCGAGGAACCCGTTGAAACCTTCTTACCATCCTACAACAAAGTTTGGAGAGATTTTTTGCAGAAACAGAATCTCACCCAAACCGTTGACGTCCTTGCCGACCTTGGTGGACCGCTCTCATGAGCGTGCCACGAAAGGAAAACCCTAACCAATATGGATATATTATTGTTTGGGGAAGGGAGGAGAGAGCGAGAAGCGGTGGGAGACAGGAAAGAAGATGTGCATGCACGGCGCGCTCCTCTATTACAAAAATCCCCACCGGAGCAGGGCGGTGGGTACCGCAGGTTTACCCCACCGTCTACCTCTCTCACCGCTAAAGGCTTGAGAGTCCTTGGGATGGGGTGGCGTGGCATATAGCCTGGGGCGGAAGTGGGACGTGTTCTTTCGGGGGTCTTAATGCCATTCAAACCCCTATCCTTGGGTCTTACTGGAGCACTCCTACCACCACCAGGACTACTGCCGTCAGTCCTGCCCACGATGACGCCCCCTGTCAAGGGTGCTAACAACGTGGCATACACTTCCCGAAGACTCTACCGGGTTGTGCGCATGGTGGTGTTTGCAAGGTTTCGGAGTGCCGCCCCGTACCGAAACCACGACCCCACGACCGTCCCTGACCCGTGACCCAAGCCAACGAGCTAAATCATTTGCTCAAAATGGCGAAGGCTTGAAAACTTCGTTGGGTTGGCGGGTAAAACCCATTTTCCCTTTTGTGTTGGGTGTGATGGTTTTCCACCGATTTGCCCTTGTCCACACGAGGGTAGGTATACAAGGTACGAAGTACTCGTGTGGCTCACATTACGTGGAAAAAATTTCGTGGCGTGCAAAATTGCCACTACATACGGCGAGGACTTAAGCCTAGAGGGAGGGGTCGTCCTCTACAATACAAGTATTCTAATATGAATTGCAATGGGTGCCTTTGCCCCGTCACTCTATGAGTGGGTGGGGTCTTCAAAGGCAGAGAGTGGCGTTGCGGATTTGGGCCGTCTCCGCCGCCCGGGTATTTGTCCCCGGTCGCTATGCGTGCCCGTGTTGGGAGTGGGTACCCTCCATTGCCATTGCATGGGGCCGCATGCTGGCTGGGTGTGCTCTTCATGCCCTTGATGAATTTTGCGGGGGAATTCCTGCCTGCAACGAGAGGGAACAAACAATATGATGAAAAGGGCGAGTGTGCACATGCATATGTTTATGAGAGAATATGTATATTAATGTTTTCTCTAGAGTTCCCCACGAGTGAACTTGGATTTCCACAACACCCGAGGGGTCCTCTATCCCAACACCCAACCAAACGGGTTGGGATATGGGCGTGGCATTTTTCTTTATAGAGACCCGTGCGTGGACTTGGATTTCCACAACACACACGAGTCTCTCTGTCCGAGACACACCAAAACCGGGTGTGCCCGTGGCCAATGGTAGCGTGTGTGTGCGCATGCCATTAATTTAGTTACGGGATTATATGGTTGCCTATTACGTTGGTTATCACCCGCCCCCCGAACAAGCAAGACCTAGGTTGACGCCTACCTTTGGGGTTTTGTAGCCGTGTACACCGGCCCAAGTTTACACACGGAGGTGTAAACATGAACCGTCATACACGGTGTAGAGGGGTTGGGGGAATGAAACTCCTTCAGGGGGTGTCATCGTGCCCCCGGGGAGCAGGGTGGGCTGATACACCAGCGGGACCGTACGGGCGACCTCCCCAATTTGCAACCTGGAGGTGACCCCCTGCGCTACGGCCCGCCGGTGGCACACCCACCGACAAAGGTAACACGCAAGCCAACCTAAGTGTTTATACGCACGCCCCCAAGACACACACCAACACCAAGCAACAAGGTGGCCTATCTATACACGTGTTCTATTGTGGATATGCTTACTGTTTGTTGTGTGTACGTGAGTAGTTTGTGGAAGCTCTTGCACGTGCCGTATGTGTGGAGTGCCCCCATCACGTGCCCCAAGGCCGCCACCGCGAGACCCACACTCTGTGATGCCCTCCGGGCGAGTGTGTGCCCCCGGGCCCTGCCAATGGGTGTGCGCGCACAAGTGTGTCTTGTGTTTGTCGGTGTGCATCGCCCTATTATGTGTATATATGATATATATACGTAGTATGGCTCCTAGGTGAGGGGTTAGCAGTGAGGTCAGGTTATTCTTACATGGTTATGAGGTTTGTCTATTTAAGTCTGTCTACTCACACCCTCATCCCATCTCCGTACCTCCTCCTTTACCCTCTATGTGGTGCATCACGTGTGACACACATGCTAAATTAGACATCCACACGGACACGCCCCTTGTCTGAGCCGTGCGCGATCATCTTTCTTTGGTGTCTGTTCTGTTTGACAAGTGGGCCTTTGGCTAGGCCTTGTCTCGGCCTTTTGCAAGCAAGTAATCAAGCAAGTTTACATCTTACAAGCAAGAGCTCACTCATTACTACAAGCGTTACGGGCAAGTGCATCAAGAACATCAAGCACATCAAGCCCTCATAAACGATCTAAAGCACGTGGGTGCAAGGTGTGGGCATCGTACCCGTGTTTTGGTTTGTGCCTACACGATCGTCGATCGTTTACCCTGAGGCCATCGGGACCTCTTTCCTCTACTTAGTGAGCTACCGCGCGCACTGTGGGGCCATCCCGCCGTGTTTATTAGTGGGCCTAAGCATGCACAAGACAGAGGCAGGCGCAAGACAGTAATGCATCGCAAGGCAACAATGACTCACAATCACAGTGTTCACTGTTCCAGGTTGTGAGAAAAGGGCTGTGGTGGCTGTAAGGACTATTACCACGGTTGCCCCGCGTTGCACTGCAGGACAGGACCGCTAGCCCCCCGTGGTAACAGTCCCCTGGCCGAGGGCCATCAGATTTTGTTGTGTACCTTGTGATCCTTTCCCTGGCCTCTATCTCTACTATCCCTCGTGCTCCCTTGTGCAGGCACAGTCCTACGTTGCTGTTTGACACTCCCGTCAATTCTCCTGGCAGTTTTTTCAAAAAGTGAAAATTTTACACTTTCGCGTCGCACCGCTTCGCATGTACCATTACCTTCAGTTTTGTTTAAAAGTGTGGATTCACTTTGCCTTTAGTTTTAATTCTTTGAAAAACTACCTGCCCTTACCTGCTGGACCCCACATGCCTCATGCGACACGCAGGGACCAGACTCTACGCGCAACAGCTCGCGATTTCGCCTACTACTTATTGCGGGACCTGCGGGATCCCTTTTGTCAATTTCTGTATTTCGGCGGTGGTTCGATTCTCACCGATCGGGGCTACTTCAGCGGTCGTGCGGCCGGCTCCGAGTGGCCCTGCGTAGGTTCGATTCCCTGTGGGAGGGAATCTGCTGGCCGGTGATTTGCTGCTGTTTGTGACTGCTACGTTCCTCTTGGGCATGTACTTCCTGCCCATGGCAGTCGTTTTAAATGGGGGGGTGAAGCAGGTCACAACCCTACCCTGGCATTTTACCCCTAAGGGAGCATTATTGGCCCTATATATGGGATATATGTGGGATAGGGTATATCATATTCCATTTCCTTGTTAGGAACATAGGATGTGGGATAGATAAGGCAATCTTGGATGTTTAGTAGTTATTCAATTAGTGGAGTGATAGGGTGGATTTCTCATATGTGCATATCAGGTATTTCATTGGCTATGTGTACCATATCTGTTTGCAGGATACTATTCAGTCAACACTATCGTTATGTCTTCGGTGCCAAGCAATGTTGCTGCCCATGCCACTGCGACCTCTGCTCCTGACCACCCGGTCTGGTTTCACCGTAGGTGTGGGATGGGCCTTGCCCTGATATGCGCCTTGGTGACCTTCATTATCGGACATGTCCCAACATGGTTACTCGGCTGCCGAGGCCACGACCAAAGCCCGGTGTGCACCAAGCCGGACGAGGTAGAGGCGGAGGTCGAGGTGGTGGTGGTAGAGGTCAAGCTCAGCGTGGTGGTGGCCGGGGCAATGGTCGAAGACAGCCTGGCCAACATGCAGAACAAGTGGTAGCGGAAGTTTATGTTCGCGCGTTCAATCCAATGGTGTCCAAGGTAATTATGCTACTACGCAAAAGCCCAAAGCCAAATAAATGTATGTTTGATTCGTAGTAGTACATTGCTCTTTCATCATTGCACCTCAGGAGCGCATTGCTATTGAGAACGAATTCTCCAACATCAAGAAGTTTGGCCTCTTTCATCGAGTTAAGAGCTGAGGTGGATCATCCGAATATGATGAGTTGACCTACTTCTTCTTGGCGGCGTGTGTACTACATAATTATGAGATTCGGTTTGATTTGCAAAATGGTTGCGAGCCTACAGCTGAGCGGCCATGCAAATGTGCATAGTAGATCACCAAGAGTGTTAGGAATTTGGGATTGTCAAACAATGCAAATGATTGAACCATCGATCTACGATTTGCATCATTGCTTTGCACACCTTTGGGGAGGTTTGCTAAGGCGAGATGTGAAAAATTGGCATGAACGAAGAACATTTTTATTACTATCGAACTGCCTGTTTCAGGTATCTGTTGCTTTCCATCGATAGGGTAACAGATTGGGCGACAGGAAGGCGACAGGGAGGCGACAAGGAGGCGACAGGAAGACGACAGGCAAGCGACAGGCAAGCGACAGGCAAGGGACAGGAGAGCGACAGGTTACCACGTTGGGCGACAAGGAGGCGACAGAGAGGCGACAGGGAGGCGACAAGGAGGCGGCAGGAAGACGACAGGCAAGCGACAGGCAAGCGACAGGCAAGGGACAGGAGAGCGACAGGTTACCACGTTGGGCGACAAGGAGGCGACAGGGAGGCGACAGGGAGACGACAGGGAGGCGGCAGGAAGACAACAGGCAAGCGACAGGAGGGCGACAGGGAGGCAACAGGAAAGAGCGACAGGAGAGCGACAGGAGGGAACGACAGGAGAGCGACAGGAGAGCGACAGGAAGGCGCCAGGCAAAAATCAGCATGGCGACAGGAAACGACAGGAAGCGACAGCAAGCGACAGGGAAGCGATAGGGTAGCGACAGGGGAGCGACAGGGCAGCGACAGGGAAGCGACAGGCAAGCAACAGGGGAGCGACAGGGAGCTGAAAGTGCCACAACAGCGACAGGGAGGCGACAGGGAGGCGACAGGATGGTGACAGGAGGGCGAGGTGGCTGGAATCTACTGTAGCGCGGCCTGCTTCTAATAATATGCCACTGTCAGAGCATGACGCTCATGAACTCCAACGACTGTTGTACCTGAGGGCTGAAGGTATTGAGCGCCAAAAACAGCTTCAATACCTCAGACAGACCTGGAAATCCTCCATCTGGTCTGAGGAGGAAGAGGAGTCCTACACGCTACCTGACCCTGAGGTACCGCTAGTGTATTCTCTGCACTATGGGCAACAATGTCCCCCTGAGTAGGATGATAGCTCAATACCTGCCGAAACTGCTGATCGGCAGAAAAAGAATGAGCGAGGTAAGAGCAACCTCCATGCTGAGGAGGATTTCCGGCAGAAAATCGAGAGTCTGAACCTTTACCCCCGACTGACGAAACTGCTCCTGACCTATGAGGAGGTGTTCGGCACCTTGCCGCCTCCCCTATCCTGCAAAAGATTGGTCCAGATGGACCTGAAACTGAAACCTTAGTTTAAGAAGATGCGAGTGAGACATCGTCCCTGTCCCGCTCCTCAGGAACAGGTTGAGGAAATTGAGCGCCAGATCCAGGAATGCATTGATGCTGGCCTCGTTGAAGGGTATAAGAAGCCTGCTTCCTGGTTGCTAAACGTGGATCCACTGTGCTGCGACTGGTTGTTGACCATGGTGAAGTTTCTGGCAGGTTGACCTAGCAGCCGCAGCTCAGGAACTGCTGGCCTTTATAACCCCTAAGGTTCGTGTGTTTAAATGGAAGGTCATGCCTTTTGGGGTAATCGACGCCCCGGCACTCTTAAAAGAACTGATGAGCACAATTTTGTACATACTGAGGCGCAGACCCCCTGTACAGGAGTTGAGTTCTCGAGGGGCAGAAATGGAGGCCCACATCGATGACGTGAGTTTGGGTACCAATACCCAAGAGGACCATGTTCTTCTCCTCCATGAGTGTTTTGTTGTTTGTGAGGAAAACCATCTCGAATCAAACTCGAAGGATGCGAGTTCATGAAGATGGAGATGGAGTACTTGGGCTTCGATATGGGGTATGGCTGGTGGAAACCAGCCGCGTCTAAGATGCAGCTGCTACAGGACATGCAGATTCGCGATTACCCAAAGAAGGGTCTACACGACGTGAGGAGTTTTGTGGGCGCCTGTAACTTCTATAGGCGACACATCCACAATTTTCCTTACTCCTCTGCACCTGTCAGTGACCTAATCAAGAAAACTACCCCGTGGAGGTGGACCGCCAGAGAGGAGGAGTCTTTCGGGGAGTTGAAGAAAAAAATTGCCTCCTCCAGCTGCCTGGGAGTACCTCGCCCTAAGGTTGAGATAGTCCTGATCACTGATGCCAGTGACGTAGGGGGGGACGGAAGACTTTTACCAATGGCAAGAGCGTAAGCCAGCTGAACTAACCGATTGCCATTATTGCACCACAGGACAGAACCGTGATGGTTCCCTGAAGCAGGACTATCCCTCCAGTGAGTGGCGACTTGTACCACTTGGTCACTGGAACTGGAAATGGAACCAGGCGCGTTCCAATTACAGCACCTACGGCCAGGAACTCGTGGTCGGTATGCTGGTGATCTCATCCCAGTCCCAACTATTGTGATCTAACCCTATTGTCTGACTCTGTGACCAGGAACCGGTGAAGTCCTTTCACAATGGCCCACAACCAGAGAAAGCGAAACTAAAACGATGGTGGACTTACGTCAGTCAGTTCACTTTGTAACACAACCGATCACGGACCCAAACACCGTGTTGATCCAAGTCATGTTTTCATTGAAACCTGGAACTATTCTTGACTTCAAAGTATTTCTCAAATCGTCAAAACCTTTGATCCCGTCGTAACCCTTTTCCAAAACTCCAAAATTTCGATAGCTCTGTCATACACGTAAAGAACGCAAACACCAAACCCCAAAACATACACCGTCTTCTGGGAGTCCATCACCGGAGTCCACGATGTTGATGTTTCGCCCGCACCACTGCAGGGCTCGTCAGGGGGACACAGTGGTGCTTGTCCTCTACATACTATATACACTGTGCACAACAGAGCAAAGACTTGATGCCACAAACCCACAGCAAAAACCAGGACGTTCGACCATAACCGTAACCCAAACCAACAATCACGATAGATCAATAATAATCTAAAACTCATGAATCTACAATCATTTCACTCCAAAACATCGTAAATCCTGATCTACACAATTATTCGGCCACGCTGGCAAATCGCCCTTGCGACACGACAAAGGCGCGCACGCTGACAAAGGCGCGCACGCTGCAAGGCCTGTCCTAGTTGCCCCTGCTGCCCATTACACTCCCCTCCTAATACCTGACAGGAGAATGAGGGTCTGATACAAAGGCAAATACCAATATATGGGCAGCAGGGGCAACACAACGTATTGCCATACTAAATCTTCGGGGGGAGGGCATGCAGCGGTGGGGGACCCAGTACAACAGGACCATCCCACATACATGTTCCTTGACAGAAAATGGCCCCCTTCCCTGACGGGAGCATAACTGGGGGGCGTGGGATCCGTCAACGCTGCACGGCTGCCCAACAGTCGCAGCCCATGCCAAGCATGGTGGCCCCTCCTGTGCAAAGGGGGAGGCGCGGCACTCGTGCGGGCTGTCCTTAGCCCTTGCCTTACCCCGAAGGATAAATATACAAGCGTCCTGCCTGAACTTGCAGAGGCATGCCACACCCCAACTACAGCCGACGCTGACCAACACTGCCTGCCATGGACACATGCAACGTCAGTGGATAGCTGCTCTCAGCTGCCGAGCAGCGACACACAACCCCAACAGACACCCACCCAGCTCGTACAATACCCGCCCCCGCCAGACCTTGTGCCACACACGATGAACCACCCACAATGTGACGGTGGTGTGGGGGCAACGAGCGCGGGGGGAGGCCCACTGCCCCACAGCCGGCTAACCGCTAACCTCTCGCCCGAACCGCCGCCCCCAGCACTCGCCGGCCCTCCATCCCCCCCCCCCCCCCCGGCCAGCCGGTACCACGCGGCGGCAGCGAGGAGAGCGGGGGACCCGGGCGAGGGCCTGCACGAGGGTCTGGCACCCAAAAGATGAAGGGGGGCGTGGGAAGAGTGCGCCCCCCCCGTCGGCGGCTGGCCCCCCGGGACCAGAACCACCAGGCCGCTCCCCCGCAACCGCCGGGGGGCGGCTCCGGGGGACCAGGGGGGGACTGCGGGGAACCCCCCCTACCCCCCCCCCTCCCCCCCCCTCTCCCCCCCCCCAGCTCACGGACAGCCGCAGGCCGACCAGGGAGGTGGCGGCCCCGCATCCCCCCCTGGAGGGCCGCGGCACCCAGGGGGGGGACGCCACAGCCGCGACGAGCGCGGCCGCGCGCCGAGTGCCCCCAGTCGGCCGCCCACTCACACCCGCAGTGCCCGCTGCCGACCGGCAGCTCTGCGCCGGCGCTCAAAGGCGCACCGTGGGCCGCAGCGGAACGGCTACGCCCAGGAATGCAGCATGGAGGGCGGTGCACTGACGAAGCGACCCGCCTTGGTGCCTGCCCGGAGAAGGCAGGGGAACAGACCGCGGCAAGGAGACCTCCCCGCCCTCCGCCCCGCGGGGCCCTCCGGACGGGCCCCCGGGGGTACGGCGCAATGACACCCCCCCCCCCCCTTCCCCAAGGCTGACCAACCGACGGCCGGCCAGGCCACACCCGGCGCCCGGGGCTGCCCGGCAACCCCGGCTGAACATATATACCCAGGGGGGGTGCGCCGGCAAAGAAGGGAGACTGGGCCGGGGGCCACGGGCCACCCTCCAGGGCAGGGGGGCGGGGAACCACGGCGCGACCCCCCCTCCCCTCTCCCCCCCGATCTCCCCTCCGGCCTGCAGGCCACGGGGGCGCCGGCCCTCCAGCCCCCCCGAGGCAGAGGGGACGTCCCCCCTCCCCCCGAAGGGGCCGCAGCGCCCGGGGCGGACGCAGCCGAGCCCGCACACCGCGCGCCCGCACGCCCCCCAACGCCTGAACCCGCGGGGGCCGCGACAGGCCAGCGCACAAGGACGACACACGGACCACGCCCAGGGGCGGCACGCAAACACGAACCAGAGCAGTATGCGAGCCATGCCCTCCAAGGCCAGAGCATCGCCAATGACACCTGCTTTGTAGCCCGCCCACAGAAGGCAGAGGGACGGACCGAGGCAGAGCGACCCCCTGCCCCGCTAAGCCCCCCGGCCACTCCTCCAGGGAGGGCGGCACACCGGCCGCCCTTCCCGCCCCCCCCGCGGGGCTGACCCGCCGGCGGCAGACCACGCACGGCGCCCGGAGATACCCCACGACCCCGACGGAACACGTACCAGCGACAAAGGGGAGTCAGGGGAGGGAGATGGAGAACCACGGCGCGACCCCCCACCCTGCCCTCCCACTCCCCCCCACCGACCCGCGGGCCACGGGGGCGCCGGCCGCCCAGCCCGCCTGAGGCAGAGGGGATTGTTCCCGCCTCCTCCCGGAAGGACTGCGGCACCCGCGAGGCGGGGGGGCGAACGCAGCAGGACCCGCCTCCACGCCCCCAGCCGCCTGCTCCCGCGGGAACCACGATGGACAAGCGAACCCGCGCCAGCGCACAAGGACGCCACACGGACCGTGCCCGTAGACAGCAAGCAAGCACGAACCGGAGTATGGGGGTGACGCCCTCCATGGCCAGAGCGACGCCAAAGACACCTGCATTGTTACCTGTCCAGGGAAGGCAGCGGGACGGACCGAGGTAAGACAACCCTCCGCCCCACTTGCCCTCCCCGCCACGCCACCGGGGAGGACGGCGCGCAGGCCGCCCCCCCCCCCACCCCCACCCCCCAGCGTTAGAACGCCCCAGACGCGCGGACCCAACCAACGGGGAGCGCACAGCCCCAAGCCAGGTAGGGGGGAAACGGGACCGGGCCGCCCCCCTCCCAAGCAAGCCAAACGGAGCAAGGGACCGAGACAGGACACGCGGAGGTGCACGGACCGAGTGGAACGGCCCTACCAGCGCCCAGCACCGGGACCGCGCGAGGTGCGCGCGCCACACCAGCCCGGGGAGGAGGGGGGGGGCGGAAGCCGCGATAGCGCGAGCGCACGCACACCCAAAGGACACGCCGGGAATACCAGAAGGGCAGCCGGACCGAGCCCGCAGAACGCACAGACCGCATGGAATGGCGTACCAGCGAGCGAGGATAAGGGACACCCGGACGGGACGGCCCGCCACTCACAGCGCAGTAAACGCGGGGCGGGAAGGGGAAAACGGGGAAGTTAGGACACCCTGCACCGGCCCCAACACTCCCGAACCGGCCGCGAGCGCCGCACACACACGACCAGGGCACTGCACCCGCCAAGGCAGTAGTGGCGCACCGCACCACGTACCAGCCCCACGGCTAGGCAGCCTCGGCACCGACCCACGTGGGTCCCACTGGCGACAAGCCAGTAGCACAGGCTCGGCGGCGCCGGCACCCCCGGCGACCACGCATTGGGGGGGCGACGCGCTAGGTAAGCGCCTGCAGCCACGGCTGCTAAGTGATGCACTGACCGGGGAGTGGCGAAATGGGGAAGCCAGGGAGGGACAGGGCTCCGAGCCCCGTGAACCCGGGGGACTCTGCAACCAGGCAGGAGGTGTGTCATGAAGGGCCCCCCACTAGGACCCCGTGGGGAGGATATCACCTGGCTTGACCAGGTGGCCCCCCGGGGCCGAAAGGCGTCTAGTACCCGCAAACTCAAACCTCAAACCTCAAACCTGCTAGCGCTTGGAGGGATGGAGTGCTCTGATTGTGTACTCGGTGACCATGAAGAAGCCGTCCAACTCCTTCGTTTCCAGGGGGGGGGCTCTTCAGTTGTTGTTCCCTCGCCTTTCCTGGGGTGGGTGCTTTGTTCTTTTGTTCCCGCGATTAGTGGCTGGGTCATCTTGCTGTGCCTGTGATTGCGCTCTTGTTTCAGCACGGTGGGCGGCCGTGTGTGCAGCACTTCACCCTTCGTGTCCCACCTGCGGTTGGAATGACTCATGCATGGTGGGGGTGCAGAGAGGCGTAGCTACCAGCACTCACGTCTGGCCTGCTATACCCGGATAACCAGGCCCGTCTCTGTGCGGCCTGTCCGGCCCGGTTCCTGTGCGGACAGGCTTTCAGCCCCGAATGATCAAGTCCCGGGCGCCAGGCCGCTACTTGTCCCCCGATGATCCAGTCCGGGGGGCGGCAGCTCCTGCCGCTTGATCCGCCCCGAATGATCCAGTCCTAGGCATCAGGTCACATTTCTCAGGATGATGCTATCGTCGTGTTTGGGCCGCTCCTTGCTGTTTTGCCCCGGATGATCCAGTCCAGGGCAGTCCATGGCATCGTCACCGCTTCGCTGCATCACCACGTCCTCGTCCCGGTCTGAACATCACTGCATCCCCACGGGCTCCTCCTTTTCGCTGCTTCACTGCTTCTCCACGGCCTCGTCCTCCTGGCTGCTGTTCCACTTCACCACGGCTCGCTCACTTGTCTGGATCGCTGCATCACCACGGCCTTGTCCTCATCATTGTTTAACTTCATCTCCTCGGCCTCTTCCTCATCTCTGCATCTCTGCATCACCACGGCCTTGTCCTCATGGCTGCATCTCTGCATCACCGCGGTCACATCCATAGGTCTGCTTCTCTGCTTCCCCACGGCCCTCCTCATCAATGCTGAACTGCATCTCCTCGGCCCCGTCCTCATCACTAATTCACTGCATCCCCATGGCACAGTCTTCTGCGCTGCCTCCGCACATGACTCCATCGCTGCACCACCTCGGCCTCGGCCTCATGTCTCCTTCGCTTCTGGCCGCCCCTTTCCGCCGGACGCTCCAGTCCGGGGGTTGATCCGCTCTGGATCATCCTGCCCAGGGCGTCAGGCCACGTTTTCCCGGAAGATCTAGTGTTGGGGGCTGTGGCCGCTCCTTCTTGTTGTGCCCCAGATGATCCAGTCCGGGGCGTCAAGCTGCCACTTGTCCCTGGATGATCCAGTCTGGGGAGCGGCGGCTCCTGCTGCTTGTTCCGCCCCGGAAGATCCAGTTCAGGGCGAGGAGCCCGTGCGTGCCCCGAAACACCTAGCCGAATGCGTGCCGCAGGAGCTAGGGACTTGTGCGCGCCCCAACCACAGTAAGAAAAGCAAACAACAAGACAGCAAGGAATAGACACCGTGAGAAGACGCCAGCCGCCGAAACACAAGTATGTTACACGCTACGTTACGCTAACCTACGTGGAGAGGGAACCGAGGCGCGCAACGAACGTTGCAAAAGACACAACAACAACCATACCGTCAGATGCAACCCAGAGAGCACACCCACCGCTGCGCGCACATCCCCCGCACGTATAGAAAGCAAACACCATGAGACAAGGAAGGTGTGTGAAAGCAACAAGGGAGGGAGGGCCACAAAACGCAACGCACAACACGCAAAAACTCAGAAGACACACCAGACCACAAAACACATGCAAGAGCGACGAGCCCGCGGGCGCCGAACGGCCAAGAGGTATGACCATGCACACACGTACGAGCGCCCACAAGCACAATAAGGTATATAATCGAAGAGGGTCAACGCCAAAAGGGACACAAGCGGATCACCACACCAACGAGCCAGCCGGCCAGGTGACCGTCTCAAGAACCAAGCGGCCGCCCTACACTAGCCATGCACTTTCTAGGCCGTCAACACGGAAAGCAAAAGAAATATGGTATGAGGGACACACGCAGTCAAAAGAGAGGAGGGAGCCAGCGCCACAAAACAGACACACAACAAGCCCGTGAGCACAAAAAAAGCAAGAGGTATGCCCACACGCGCGCTAGCACAAGGAACGCAAGGTATGGCAAGGGAACAAGTGGCCCGTTGGGGCCAAGCGACCTAGAGATATGCTCGTGCACGCACGTACAAGCCGCCGCAAGCACAACGAGGTATGGGAGTAAACAAAGAGGGCCGCCGCCAAAGAGGACACAAGGGAACCACCACGCCAACGTGCCCACCGACCAAGTAACTGCCGCGAGAACCAACATCCCCTACCTCCCTACCCTCCCTACCGCCCTACATCCCCCATACACTTTCTAGGCCACCAACGCCGCGGAAAGAAATCTGGTATGAGGGACACACTCACGCCAAAGAGAGGAGGAAGCCACACGCTGCCGGAGAGCACTCCACCGCCACGAAACACACACACATCAAGCCCGAGACCACAAGAAGAGCAAGATGTATGCCCACACGCGCGCTAGCACAAGCAACGTAA
This sequence comes from Eutreptiella sp. 'Long Island Sound 2002', assembly GCA_964036045.1. Lineage (NCBI taxonomy): Eukaryota > Euglenozoa > Euglenophyceae > Eutreptiales > Eutreptiaceae > Eutreptiella > Eutreptiella sp. 'Long Island Sound 2002'. The sequence goes on from OZ038381.1 coordinate 116,538,874, forward strand.
GGTATGGCAAAGGAACAAGAGCGACCAGCCCACAGGCGCCACGCAGCCAAGAGGTATGGCCGTGCACGCACGCACAACCCGCAGCAAGCACAACGCGGTGTGCAACCAAATGGTGCCACTGCCGAAAGGGACACAAGCAGACCACCACACCAACCTCAACGTGCCGGCTGACCAAAAAACCACCGCGAGCACCAAGCCGCCGCCCTACATGCCCCATACACTTTCTAGGCCATCAACACCACGGAGCGAAATATGGTATGAGGGACACACGCACACCGAAGAGCACCCCGCTGCCACAAAAGACACACACAACAAACCCTTGAGCACAAGAAGAGCACAAGGTATGCCCACAGGCGCGCTAGCACAAGCAACACAAGGTATGGCTAAGGAAACCGCCGCCGCCGATGAACGCACAAAAGTAAAACAACCTTCTCGTTTTCCTGAACATGCCAAGCCGCCCCACCTCCCTACGTACACAAACACTTTGTAGATTGCCAACACCCCGCACCTAGGCCTTTATCACCTGGAATATTCCCATCAAAGTTCCTAAAATTCCCAAAATTTATGAACGGTGTGCTTATCTTGAGTATTATGTTTCGCCCTACAATCGGTGGTAACTGACAAAAGGATATTTAAAATGGTACCTACCAGACATCGTCCCCGACATCATGCAATAAGTACTATTTTCTGCTGCAAAACTGGTTGCCCCGCGGGATGGCACGTGAATGAGGTGCCACACTACGAGCTACATTAGATATCAACCATGATGTGATTTTGGGGTTGATAACAATGAAATCCACGCCCGCTTGGCTGTTACGGTTCTACTTGCATAGCAACAGTGGTCAGATGGAAGTCCTCATGGGACTTTTGTGTTTAAGCTCAAATGACACCTCGGATGGCATGTAAATGTAGTGCCACACTACAGGCTATTTTTGGATTATGTTTTTCTGTATCCATGACATGTCATCCACCTGCAGATCAGTTCCTGAATCGCCGTTTTGCACACAAAAAAGAACTCAAACCACTGCAGCAATGTAGCAAGCAACGCATAAGGCATAGAAGACATCACTGCATTCCACGCTGAGGTACACGATAAGTGACAAAGTGCTGTCCAAGGGCAGCAGGCTTTGGTCTCTTAGTTACTTCTCCAAGCTGTCGATCAAACCCCAAAACTTGGTTGACGTCATTGGACAGCTTGTCATACCCTTCTTCCAACCGGTCCTGTTGTTTCCTGCCATCCTGCAGAGTTCTTTTCGATCCCCAGATCTTTCTATGGACTCCACGTGTGAATGCATCTCCACCTTGAACAGGAACGGCTCCTTCTCCCCTGTCTTTGGATTTAACTCTTGCGGCCTTGACTGTTGACCATAGGAGTAGGAACCCATAGTTGTGTGTGTTGCCCTTCAGGTGCATGCACTGGCCAATCCAAAGCTGAAGCAATGGCTGTACTAGGGATGTGTCGTTGATCATCGCAGATGGGTCGTCAGAAATCCCAAATCTCCTTTCAACACCCACAGGCGGGCAGTAGATGGGTGCTTGTGCGGGTTTGATGATGACGGAGATGTGAAAGCACTGCTTTAATCCACCCTGAAATCTTGCTAGTCTTGCTATGTCAACCACACCAGGTGCGCGCTCATCACCAGTCACAATCAATCTTGTGTGGTCCGCAACACTTTCGGAGAGTCCGTCGGAGGCCCAAAAGCCAGAGCACACCTGGGTCCACCAGTCACACTTCTGCCGCCGCACACTATCCAACAACAATGACTCCTGCGCCCTGATTGTCCTCTGCTGCTGCGCATTCACATAGACGTGTAAGCAGCTGGCATTTTCTTCTGAATCAGCTTCCTCATCACTGGACTCTTCTTCCTCTGCTTCATTTTCACTTGAGTTCCCTTCTTCGTCTTCTGCCAGATCCTCATTGTCCAAATCATCAGCATCATTGTATTGTGACTCTCTGGACTCAGACTTCCTTACTGCGTCACCTGATGTGGTCTGTGGACAGTATAAGGGCAGTGGGAGGCAGGGGCAGAAGCTACGCAAGGCGCTGGCATATCAAGTGTATTGTGACGTCTTGTGGGAAGCAATTTACTTGCCAACAAACATGTCATGTACCAAACTAAAAGAAACTGCGTTGAGACAAGATCAAAGCAAAGGTGTCATACATATAACACAGCAGCGAAGACCAGCCACAATATGACTCTTTCCTCTGCCGGATCAGAATCACAACCCGTCATAGGTAGCAACATTTTGATTGGTCCGTAGATTGGCACCACATTGACGTGCCAACCCACGGGTCATTTGGACTTGGACACTAAATGTCTCACCAGGTCACAATATCACCATTACTGCTATGTAGAAAGGGTGATAGCACCGAAGCGGTTGTGGATTTCATTATTATCAACCCTGAAATCACATCGAGGTTGATATCTGATGTAACCTCTGGTGTGGCACCACATTCACATGCCATCCCGCAGGCCAATCAGTTCTGCAGCTGAAAATAGTACTTACTGTATGATGTTGGGGATGACGTCTGGTAGGTAGTATTTTGACTATGTTTTTGTCACTTATCAACGATTGTAGGGTGACACTACTCAAGAAAAGTCCACCGTTCATCATTTTAGGGAGCTTCAGGGCTTAATATGGGAATATTCCAGGTGATGAAGGCCTAGGTGTGGATGTGGTATGGATGGACAAATGGGGAGACCGTGACACCGCCACATAAAGTCCAACAATTGTAACGCCGTCAGACCACACAAGTAGCACACCACGCCCTGCACCCCCATACGCTGTCCAACAGGTCCACGAAGGAGCGGAGGCACACGAAAAGGCATAGCCACACACGGACAGGACAGGGCAAAGTGCGCGCAAGGGAGGAGGGCCGGCCCAAGCAAGCAGGGATGGAGGAAAGGATAAGCAGCGCCTACTCTTGGGCCCCCGCCAAATGCAACGAGTAGACCACAGGGTAGCGGCAGGAGGGACAACAGAGAAAAGGGGGGCACAAGGGCGGCAAGCATAGGACAGGAAAGGAGGGGGGCACCACGGGCACCGCATCCAGACCCAAACGCGCACCACACCCGGAAGAGGGCGAGAGGGGGGGGGGGGGCAGCAGGAGGAGGAAGACACCACCAGGCACCACAGCGGCACAGCACACACCGCACCGCCACGCACCCACACGGGCACGCAGACACCACACCCACCACACAAACCCACATTCAGTCGTCCGCCCCAACGATGGTGGGAGGAACCCCCCTACCACCCCAGCAGCGCGCAACGCGCTGAAGATCATGCAAGCTGATGGGGCATTGAGCTGGACCCCAGGCCAGCAAACCCGCGCGCACAACAATATGTGGGCAGCGGACCCCGGCTGCCTACCCCAAGGACATGCGGCAGGGGGGGGGGGGGGCGCCTGACCCCAGACGCCCCCCACAACGGCACGAGGCACCCCCACCGGGAACGCCCTCCTACCACCCGACAGCACGCAACGCAAGCTCGCAAGAGCGCACACTGTGGGGCCGGTGCTGGGTCCCCACACCCGCACCACCCGCGCCCAGAAAACATGGGCAACAGGACCCGGCTACCCGCCCCAAGGAAGGGGCAGCTGGGAATGAAGGAGCGCCTGACACAACACACCCCTGGCAGCAGTGCGAGGTACTCCCCCCGAGGGCAACCTCCCGCCTTCACCGCGGCGCGCGACACCCCGCAGGACACGCAAGCCATAGGGCCAGTGCCGGGTCCCCACACCCGAAAACCCGCGCCCACACGGAGTGGGCAGCGGACCCCGACTGCCGGCCCGAAGGACAGGCAGCTGGGAGAGGATGAGGGCCTAACCATAGACGCCCCTCACTACAGCGCGAGCCACCCCCTCCGGGGACGCCCTTCTGCCACCCTCACAGCACGCTACGCCGGCTCGCAAGAGCATACGCTGTGGGGCCGGTGCTCGATCCCCACGCCCGCACGACCCCCGCCCAAAACAAAATAGAGCAACGGGACCCGGCTACCCGCTCCAAGGACGGGCGGCCAGGAGAGGGAGAGCGCCTGACACCAGACGCCCCTCACAGCAGTGAGAGGTACCCCTCCCGGGGCAATCTCCGGCCACCCCCGTGGCGCGCAAAACCCCCGCAGGACATGCACGCCAAAGGGCCAGTGCCGGGTCCCCACACCCGCACAGCCGCGCCCACAGCAGGTGGGCAGCAGACCCCGACTGCCTGCCCCAAGTACGGTCAGCCGGGGGAGGATGAGTTCCCAACCACAGACGCCCCTCACAACGGCGCGAGCCACCCTCTCCGGGAACGCTCTCCTGCCAGCCTCACAGCGCGTAACGCCGGCTCGCAGAGGCGCACGCTGTGGGGCCGGTGCTGGGTCCCCACGCCTGCTCAAGCCGCGCCCAGAAGACACGGGCAATGGGACACGGCCACCCGCCCAAAGGACGGGCAGCCGAGAGGGGGGAGGCGCCTGACACCAGACACCCCCCACAACGATGAGAGGTACCCCCCCTCGGAGCAACCTCCCACCGACCCCGCGTTGCGCGACACCCCGCAGGGCACGCACACGAAAAGGCCAGTGCCGGCCCCCACACCGGCACATCCGCGCCCACAGCGAGTGGCCAGCGGACCCCAACTGCCTGCTCCAAGGACGGGCGGCCGGGAGAGGGAGAGCGCCCAACCCGGGCTCCCCTCGGAAAAGCACGGGAACGCCCCCCGGCCACCTGTGGGGTCGGTGCCGGGTCCCCGCACCCACATCACCCACGCCAAGAAGACACGGGCAACGGGACCCAGATACCCGGCCCAGGGATGAGCAGCCGGGAGAGGGAGAGCGCCTGACACCAGACGCCCCTCGCAACAGTGAGAAGTACCCCCCCCCCCCGGGGCAACCTTCCGCCGACCCCGCGGCGCGCGACGCCTAGCAGGGCACGCACGCCAACGGACCAGTGCCGGGCTTCCACAACCGCACTGCCAAGCCCACAGCGAGGGGCAGCAAACTCCGACTGCCTGGCCCAAGGATGGGCAGCCGGGAGAGAGAGAGCGCCCAATCCCTGGCCCCCCTCAGCAAGGCGCAAAAACGCCCCCCGGCAACCTCTGGGTTGGTGCCGGGTCCCCGCACCCACACCGCCCACGCCCAGAGGACGAGCGCAACGAAACCTGGCTACCCGCCCCAAGGGAGGGCAGCCGGAAGAGGGAGAGCGCCTGACACCAGACGCCCCCCGCAACTCTGGGAGGTAGCCCCCCCCGGGGCAACCTCCCGCCGGCCCTGCGGCGCGCGACGCCCAGCAGAGCACGCACGCCAAGGGACCAGTGTCGGGTCTCCACGCCCGCAAACCCGCGCCCACAGCGAATGGGCAACGGTCCCAGATTGCCTCCCCGAAGGACGGGCAGCCGCGGAAAGATGAGCGCCTAACGCCAGACTCCCCCCACAACGGCGCAAGGAGCCATCCCCGGGGTCCCCACGCCCCGACCACCCGCGCCCGGAAAACACAGGCAGTGAGCCAAAAGGGGCAGAGCCCACACCAACGCACCCGCGCCCACAGTACATGGGCAAGGAGCCCCGGCTACCCGCCCCCAGGACGGGCAGCCGAGAGAGGGAGAGCGCCTGAGCCCAGACGCCCCTCACAACGGTGAGAGGCACCCCACCTCATACCGCCCCCGCGGGACCCAACGCCCAGCAGGGCACATGCACCAAAGGGCCGGGCCCCCGCGTCTGCATACCTGCAGCCACAGCCGGTGAGCAGCAGACCCCGACCACCTGCCACAAGGACAGGCAACCGGGGGAGAGTGGGCGCCTCGCCCCGCACGCCCCACGCAGAGGCGAGCGGGGCCCAGCTGTGCGTGCCGGCCATAGGATCCCCACACAGGCGCGCCCGTGCCTGCCACAGGTTCGCAACGGACCTCGGCCACCCGCCCTCAGGGCGGGCGTCCGCTGGAGGGTGAGCCTGTCCTCAGCAAGTACAAGGCGCCCCCTCGGGGCCCAAGAAAAGAGCCCCGGCCAGCCCCACAGCTCACGACGCCAGCCCGCGAGAGCATACGCTACAGGACTGGTGCCAGGCTCACCTACAAAACCCTCCAACGTCCGCAACACGGGCACTTACACGGGCCACAACAGGCACCGGAAGGCCAGGGCAGATCCGTACCTCGTCCCTGCTCTCAGGCACAGTGACTCATTAATGGCTGAGCCCACGGCCCCACGAAATACACGCCCCCGATCTCCGACGCTGGACGAAGCGCACGTGGTCATCAGAGCGCTTGGACTCCAGAGCCGCGGCAGGGGCCCTCCGCAGGAAGACACGGACTCAGACTCCGACCTGGACGTGATCCCAACGGCCCCTGCGCACGGTGCACCAGCGGCGCGCGCACTGCCGGCAGACAGCATACAAGCCCTCTGCCCCGCATGGAAACGGAGCACTGCACCGGAGAGGGCTGGTGCCCCAGGCAATACCCCTGGCCCGCCGCAGACAACGGGGCACCACCTGTAGTGGGATACGCAGCTGCACGGGCTGCCCGGCGCTACGGTGTGACGCAGGGCTGGATCCAGGATGAGACCACGCGCAGCAGCGTGAACATCCTGGAGGCCGTCCACCGGGTTGCCCACACAGGGCACACTGAATCGGCCCTGCACACCCGAGGCCGCCACGGCGGACCAGCGCAGGGGATTGTCTTGGAGCCCACAAGAATGGTGCTGGTCGTGGTCGCGGACATGGTCCTCGGTGTGCCCCACGCGTCCCCGGTGCGGCGTGCGTGCCCACAGTGGACCATCCAGGTGTAGACCCCACTACGGGCATGGCTTTTTTCCACATGGACAGTACTCGGCATTATGTCGCACCTGACACCGGAGGGCTCCCCGGCGGGCAACACGGAGGACATCTCCCGGGACCTTCACACTTGGCCCGTCGACCAGGACTTCCTCTGGCGCAGACCCAAGGGCGGTCTCCCAGTGGCCCCCGCAGTGGAGGGACTCAGCCTCGCGGCGATCTTCCAGCGACAGCCTGACAGACTGGGGTGCCCCTTCCTGCAGACAGGCACAGTCCCGGTCGCCCCGCCGGCGTCAGGGTGGAAGTGGGACGCAGAGGAGGCACAGCCGCTGCTTGACTGCTGGGTCCCCGCACTTTGGTACTTGCCCACGGGCACCCTGGTTCATGCCACCCAGCCCATCAAGGGGACATTTTCACCGCCCCAGCCACCCAACGCCCTGCTCCGCAGCCTGCAGGCGGGAACAGTCTGGGTTCGATGGAGAGAGAACCGACGCCCGGGCCCATACTTCCCTCTGGTGCAAGGGCAGGCCTTGCTTCCCGCCGAAGACATGGGAACCGTGGAATGGGGGGCTATTGTGCCTGATATGGCGTGCCGGTGCATTACGGCTACCGCGCGGCAACCCATGCGGCTGCCGACGGCGTGCCACCACCTCCTAAGCGTGGTCCACCCCTGAGCCCCCCGCCACGCCCTCACCCGCGAAGTGTGGCGGGCTCTGCTGAGCCACCCCAGGGACTGAAAGACGGGCCTGGCCGTACAATACCCGCCAGGGCCGGTGCTTGAGCAACTCACGACCCCCACACCGAGGGTCCGCCACGCCCTGCACACGGTGTCGGCGCAAACGGACCAGCTCACTCACGAGGTGCTGGACCTAGCGCTGGAACCCCTGCGAGTAGTCTACCTGCAGGCCCTTATCCTGCCGACGGGCACGTCCAACCGGCATTCCCACCTGGGCCTACAGCGTCGTGTCCAGGTCGCCCACGCGGGGGGCCTGGTGGAACAGTGGCTGACCTTCCGCAACCCATCCACTGCGCAAGGCCACTGGTACTTGCACCAACTCCTCTTCCTCCCGCAGGCGGCTTCCCAGCACCGCCAACAGAACCCGTATGACGCGCACCCGGAGTGCCTGGGCGCGCAGAGCTTCCCACAGCCGCCATTGCCCGCCCTCCTGCAGGCACAAGGCCAGGAGGCACTGCTGCAGCGTCTCCGCTTGACGCGACCACCGCGGTGCAGCAAAGGGGGCGCCGCGACGCGGACGAGGCCGAACCGGACCGCACGCACTGTGGAGTGGCAGCCTGGAACACGGCCTGCAGGCACCTCGGCTGGGACACCACGGAACTCAGGTCGTACGAACAGGCGGACCACACGGCGCTCGCGTCCACAGTGGCGGCCGTCACCATGGAGTCTGTGGCGGCCTGGCCGGGGCCCTGGCTGCCCCGCGTTCCCTGCCAGGGTGCGGGGCCCCGCCAACTCGCCGCGACACACCACCAACGGCGCCCCTCACGGCGGAACCGCTGTACGCCGTCGCAGCGCTACTGACAGATGGCGGAGACAGCTTTGTCCACCACCACGGCCCGACGTAGATCACAGGCATCATACAAGGACCGCAACGTGATGCACCACACCCATGGCGCACCACGCTCCCTGAGCGCACGCGCGTCCGGGACGTGGACGGCGGAACGCCCCCCCCCCCCCAGACCCCAGCAGGGGGAAGCGCCGGTGATGCAGGCGGCGGGCTACCAGGCTATCCTGAATGGGCACGCCGGGGGCTACAGGTAGCATGTCTTGGCCGAAGGCAAGTGGACCATCTGGCGTGGCACCACCAGACAAGGGGCCTTCCCGTTCCTCGTAGATTGGCGGCAGGCGCCCACCCAGGCCTACTACATGGCGGCGGACCCCTGGCCGCTGGCAGTCCTGCTGCGCAGCATCAGCACCCCGAGCAAACGGCAGGAGCCGCGGTGGGCCAAGCCCCCATGCTGCTCTGGACCCCCGACCAGGAGGAACACTTGCGGGCCGCATGGCACAATGCCACCATCCGGACCGCGGACGTCCCTGTCCTCCAAGCGGGGCCCATCACGAACGCCCGCCGGGCAGCTACCCTAGCGGTGGCGCAACGCGGACAGCAGAACCCCAAGTAGGTAGTCTGCATTTTGAGCCCGTTAGACGCGCACATCGCCATCTGCGACCCCCAACGCCTGCTCGGGCCTGAGGCCACGATCCGCGTGGCAGAGTGCGCCCGCTTGATCATCAAGGCGCTGCAGGGAGGGGACCACCAACCCTCCTGCTCCAAGCCTGGCTCAAGGACCACGCCAGGGCGGCGAAACCAGGGGTGTGGCCGGAGGGGGCGCTGCTCCCTGCCTACCTGGAGCTCCAGCTGGTGGTCCCAACCACGGTGTACCACTGGCTCCAGGCCTTCCATCACCTGCGTTGGAGGAGCAAGCCCGACCGCCAAATCGGCCCCACACGATGGCAACAATGGCTGCAGGCAGACGGGGAGCAGCCCGCCATCTGCGGCCTCGGACTCGCATCAATGGCGAGGGCCCTCGATGCATCAGCCCCTGGCCGCTCACTGGCGCGGCACAGGGTCCCGCTGGCCGACCTGCCCTTCGGCCCGCGCTGGAGAAGTCCGTCCGCTAGTTGGTACCGCTCCCTCCAGCAACTTGGGCCACGCAGCCCAAGAAATGCCCTATGTGTGCAGACAGGTTCTACACAAGCGGGGCGATGATGGAACACATGGCATGGCACGCGGTGCACGCTGCCTCCCATGCAGAAGAAAGGGAAACGGCCTTCCACATCCTGCACCCGAAGGCACAGAGGTCCCCATGGCATGCCCCCTACGCCACGCGGCCCCCTCTCCCCCCGGCGTCCGGCGACGCAGCGGCCCCGGGGAAGGAAGAGGCTGCGGCTGATGCCCCCCCTAGGGAGGAACCACCGCTGACCAAGCCCGACACGGGGGATGGCGGCGCAGCCCTCGAAGGATCCATCCTCAAAGGGCTTACCGCGGCCCCCCTGTGGGCCCCTCTAGGGGTGGGCTCCCCGGACCCCCTGGCCACGGCACCCTGCAGGGACCTGGTCGCCCCAGCAGACCCCGCAGCGCCGCCACCCGTGAGGGACAGCTAACTCCAGGAGGACGCGTGCGGACAACGCCTTCCGGCTCCCCTCCCGAAACCTGCGCAACGGCCTGGTCGCGCCGGACTGGTACCTCCTTGACACACTTCGACGGCGCCGGGGGCCGGCGGCCTGCACCGACAAGGAGCACCTCATCCCCGGCATGCTACCCGAAGAGGGGTGTTTTGCCATAATGCTCCAGGAAACAGGGATCGCCACCCGGGCGCAGGAGATGCACGTGGCCGCAGCACTCTGGGACAACGGGTACACCCCCTTTTTCAGCAGCCGCCTGGCGGGGACGGGCTCCACCTCCACCTCGCAGGTGGGAGGCCTCCTCACCGCAGTCAGCAGCAGGTACGTGGCCAAGCACGAGGTGCTCAGCTTCACGGAAATTGTCCCTGGGAAGGCCACAGCCCTGGAAATCCGCACGGACAAGGACGGTCTCACCCTCATCAACGTCCACCGGCCGCAGGCGGGCTGCTCCCCCTGGGCGGGACGGGCGGCGTTCTGAGCCAAAATACAAATGTATGGCACGGCGCGCAGCCTCGGTGGGCGGCACCCGATGATCATCGCCGGCGACATCAACATCTACACGGATGCCGCCTCCAACCCGGCCAAAGAGCACTTCCGGTCAGGCTGGGAGGCCTGCAGCGTCCGGAGGGCCACGGCAGGCGAGGTGGAAGACATGACCCCCACACTCCACCCGTCCAGACACAGGGCGGACACCTTTCTGGTCAACGAGCCCCTCTCGCCGTGGTCCCTGCGGGAAAGCGTCTGCGCACGCGGCGTGGCGCATTCCCAGGTGGTCGGGTCGGATCACCTCCCAGCCAGCCTGGTCCTACCGGGCCTCCTTGACACGGCAGGGTAAGCGGCGGTGCCCACCTCCTACAGCCACATGGAGGGACGCCTCCTCCTGTAGGACACCGACGCCGCGCCAGGCCAGCGCTGCTTGTGGGCGGCGGTCACAACCACACAGGACGAGCCCCCCCTGGCGCCCTGGCTGGGACTGCCAAGCAGCACACCTACGGGTCCATGCCCACGGGGGCCGTGGACAAGGTGTTTGGACACCTCCACGCGGCACATGACACCCTGGCGCGTGTGGTGGGGCGCCCGCAGCTGTCCCCAGCGGGGTCAGACCCGATGGGCAGGGACCCCCCGAAGGCGGGAAGCAGCTCCAGGCAGTGATCCTCCAGTATGACGCCGTGGCGGCGTGTGCGCCAGCGGCGTATCAGGCGAGCGCAGCCAGGCATGGCGTCCACTCCGAGGCGCTGCTCCGACTGACAGAGGCGCTGAGAGGTGCGTTGCCGAGTTCCGCCCCGCCACGCAGGGCCAACTACAGGAGGAGCTGAACAGGCAAGCAGACGCCCCAGAGGAGGACATCCGCCACCTCCGCGCGCTCCTGGCGGCCGACGGCAAGCGCGCCATCAAGGACTTCTGGCACCGCCACACCCAGGACATAGTCCAGCTGTGGAGAGCCGTGGGATGGTCGATCGAAGTGGAACCCCCGGGCTCGTCAGGCCTCCGGAACCTGCGGGTCCCCGACACCCAAACACTCCTGACGGAGGTTCACGATGTGCTGTCCGCGCTCCGCGCTTTCTCGCGGGAGCTGTACGACAGGCGCGCGGTGGACCTCCCCAGCTTCCAGGCGGGCCTTGGCCGCCACGTGCACCGGGTCCCGGAGGGGACGTGGGCCCATGTCCAGCAGTACTCCATGCGAGACCTACAGTCCTCACTTGACAATGCCAATTGCAAGGCCGCGGGCCCCAACCACGTAGGGGCCCGCTTCATCCAGGGCCCCCCGGCACCCATCAACTGGCTCCTTGTCCACTCCTACCGGGCCATCGTCCGTGGCACCCTGCCACCGACCCACTTCAGGGATGCGCCCATTTGGCTCAGCCCGGAACTCACGGACTCCGCCAAGCTGGACGACTACCGCCCCATAGCCCCCGCTCAACTGCACATGAAGCTGCTCACGGGCCCCCTCTTCCAGCAGATCACGGAGGTGCTCACTTGACACGGCATGGTCAGCGACTGACAGCAGGGGGCGCTCCCCGGCTCCAACACCGGGCCCCCCCTGTTCATGGCGCAGAGGCAGCTCCAACAGGGGAGGCCCCACTACGTCTTCTCCTTCGACGGCCGCAAGGCCTTCGACACCGCCCCGCACGGCGCACTCCATCTCATTCTGCGTCACCTCTCTGTGCCGCTGGCGGTCATTGACCTCCTGCTCTTCCTCCACACAGCGGCCAGGCCGCGCGTTGCGGCCGCGCACGGACTGACGCAGCCTGTCCACATGCTGCGCAGCGTACGGCAGGGCAGCCCCGAGAGCCCCCTGCTGTATGCACTCCTCCTGGAGCCACTACTCCAAGCCCAGGGGCACCGCCTGCGCCCGCCAGGGGGGGCCGAGGGAGGCCTCATCCAGGCCTATAGAGGCGACCTGCTGGTATTGGCCCACACGCTACAGCACTTCGTCGAGGGAGTGAAGGCGCTGGCCGCATACCTGAAAATGATGGGCATGGAGCTCAACCCCCGAAAGTGCGCCATGGCCATTATGGAGGGAGTCCGGGGCCTGCACCTGCGCCTCTGCCCCCACCTGGAAACCCCCTGGCACTGGGTGCCGGAGGCGGACTACGTCCCCTACCTGGGACTCCAGCTGCAGCCGGACGGGGAATTTTCCCTGCAGCGCAAGCAACGGCTGTGCCTGGCGGCAGTGCACCCCTGGTGCCTCAACACCCCCGCGCCAACCACGGTGGTACAGGACATCATCCTCACGATCCAAGGGGGGATGACCCAATATGTTGCCCTCTTCATCGCTGACGACTCTGACACCGCGCGTTACCTGGACCACATCACGGTCCAGGTCGCAAAGGACAGCCGAGGTACGCCTTCAACGCGTCCCATGACAGCCTGCAGGACGACCAGATCCTGGGGCTCACACGGGTGATGACACGGTGCCAGAAGACAGCTGTGGCCCTCGTGGGCACGCTCGTCCACCACCGCTCTGCCTCCGTACGCGCCGAGGCCGCCAGGATGTTCTGGGAAATCACCGGCGCACATGGCATCGGCCCCGAGGTGCACTATCCCGTCCCGAAGTTTGCACCCCTGGCGGGGGGCAACTGGCTCAATTGCATATGCCACACCCTGGCCGCCCTGGGGCTGGGGCTCTAGAACCCCATCGAGTGCCCGGGGGCGGCCCACATCCAGCTGCAGTCCCCCCCAGGCAATGTCGTCACCCTGCGTACCGCCAAGCTGCGACACCGTGACACATGTCGCTTGATGGTGCCGCACACGACGCGCTGGCACAGGCACCACAGCCCGCACCACCCCTTCCCGGACAACCATGACCCGTGGCCGGCGACGGGGCGGGAGTGCCTCAACCAGTGCGCCATCGAGCACCTCCACTACTGCAGTCGTGAGCAAAGGCCCAGCGACCAGCCCGGGTGGCGCGAGGTTCTGGTCAACTTGTTGCACACCACCGGTACGCGGGACCGCGGCCTGAGGCTCATCCATCCCATAAGGCCAAACAGGACGCCCACACTGGCCCGCGGGTGTCCCCGGACGGCCTGCACCTTGACGTAGGGAGCTACCGCCGTAAGGGTGACCTCTCCCGCCCCACACAGGGGGCGGCGTACCACCGACCGGGGGCCCTCATGTACATCCTCCCCGACGTGCTGGTGGATGGCGAACACCAGTCACCGAACCCAGAGATGGCGTAGCCCGAGCCCCTGCAGCCACGACCCCACGCGCCCACACCGGTGTGGTTGGTAAGGACGGACGACAAGTGCCCCCAGGCGCCGGAGCAAGCAAAGCTCTGGGCCGGATGGGTGGTCGTACAGGTGGGTGCGGGCCAGCCCAGACCCCGGGCGCTACCCCGCGTCACCACCCTGCAGGTGGCTACAGGGGTGCCACACGATCCGCACATGGCGGTGCACGCGCTGGGGGACGTATCCGAGGACCCGGGGCACCTAGTGGTACATCAAGGCAGGGGCTTAGTGTTGATCTGGGAGTACCTGACGGCGCTCCGATCCTGGGCGAGTACCAGCGCAGGCTGAGATCCGGTTCCACCATCACACAGTGACCCGCCCAAACGACACTTTGGCCCTGAGTGTAGACCAGCTGGCCCCCGGCCGACCCGACGTCAGGCGGCACTCGGCCACCCTCAACGCGGGTTGCCTCAGCCCCACTGGATAATCTTGGATCCCAGACGCCTGGGGCCAAACGTCCTCCTGTGCGTACGGGGGCGGGCCCTGCAGGCATGCCACCAGTGTTGCCCTCGCGGCCACTTGAAATGGTTGAGGTATTACAAAAATTGAGTTCGAGTGCAGTCCCTCTCAATATGCATGTATGGTTATTGTGTGTCACACCCTTGGATCTGGTTGCATGAGAATACCACTTTTGAAACATAAGACACTCCATTTCCCCTCACCAGGTGCAAGGGGTCCCCTATGTGAAAGCTTCATACCCCATTTTTGGGTGTAGCCCCCCTTGGGCCAGCATGGCCCCTGGTAGCCTAGGGGGGGGGAGGGAGGGGTAGTTTGTGTGGCCTAAGAATCCTCTCCAAATTTTCATGGTTTGCCATGGAAGGCAGCTATTGTAGGCTAAAGCGCATGCTGCGCAATAGTGGGGACACAAGCCTCCTGTGCGGCCGCCTAGAGGTGCAAGTTGTGGTTGACAACCACACCATAGATGACAGCCTTCGCCGAGAGGGGTGGGATGTCGGATTTACCCGAATAGGTGAGGAGGAAAGAAGAGATGGCGAAGCAATAGCACTACACAAGACACATATATGGGCCAACTGCCTGGGACTGCCACACATGCCTGGACAGGGGCCCATGAATGTGTGGCGATTGGCTAGCCGGGCCGGCAAGAGGGCATTTAGTGACATCAACCGTGTACATATCTGCAAACAACGTCTCAGAATCTGCAAGCAGCAGACGTAGGACATGTGGATAGAACCATGGGTTTTGATTGCACTTGTGACTTGATGTGGCACACGGCATGGTGAACATGTGCGCGCACGGTGGCCATTACGGGCACGGTACCCGACAGGGAGGGGGTGGCCGCCTCCCTCCCCCTGCAATACGGCACGAACAGACGGTGGGTCCATAGGGTGTACGCCGAGGTCATCCTCCGCCTTCTGCGGCACGCAGACCACGAGCGGACTACAGGGGTCCCTGCGGGCGCGGCAAAGGCAGTCCACCAGATGCTCCTGAAGTGGCTTCAGGGTGGCCTACACGTGCGCGGTCAGCACAACGAGCACCCCTTCCGGTTTCCCGTGCCACCTCCCACCACAGCGACGCGCTACTGCACAAGGCAGACTGGGCGGCGTCCCAGGACGCCTTCCTGCAGAACACGCCGCCGGCCCCCGGCCAAGCCCAGCTGATTGTCGCCGGCAGTGACAGCCACCTCGAGCTGCGGCCCCCGACCATGCGGACTGTTGGCACCGTGGCCCAGAAGAGGCAACTCAGTCACGCGTCGACGCATCGAAGGCACACGCCCCTGGGGAAGGCCCACGCCACGGCCTACGTCCATGCCCGGGACATCACCGCACGGCCACCAACCACCAGGCGCTGCGGGCCAGGCACGGCCACACACGGGTGCAACGCAGGCTCCGCACCCATGCAGAAGGAGCGGCTCTCTGGCGTAGCCGTCCTCCCACAGACATGCCTCCACTGCGGGGGTAGGGAAGAGACCCCGGTGCACATGCACGTGGGCTGCATGGATTCACCGCTCTTCTGGCCCCAGTACTGCCAGGCGGTCCAAGAAGCGGCTGGCCACCTCCTGCCTGGGAATAAAGCGCTGTGGGGTGCCTCGTGGCGCTCCGCCGGCGCCTGGTGGATGGAGACTTTCTGCTCCCGGCTGTTGCCCGAGGCGGCAGAGGCGCAGCTCCGCACAAATGTGGACGAGTTATTCTTTGGCTCTGCCGCCTCTACCCCTGGTCCCCGGCCTCCCACCTCCAACACACCTGCCACCTCTGTGGAGAGTGTCACACGGTGTCCTCCGCCGCACCAGCGGGCGCCAACAGGTGCACGCAGTCCTCCGAGCTGGCCGCGTCCCCCTGCCCCAACCCAGCCCCGGGCCCGCGGTGGCGCACGGTGGAGGAGGCGCTGCAGCGGCGCATCGAGGGCGCACAGACCCCCTCGCACGGCCAAGCAGGCCCCGCAGGTGCTGCCCTCCTCTGGATCCACGTGCACCTGAGGGACCCGACGTCCGTCGCGCACTTGTCACACGTGTTCGCGCCCTAATCGCCATCCGACGCCGCGCATTGCAAAGCCCGCAGCACAATGCCCTGCCGAGAGGGGAAACAGTCCGGAGCATGCCAGAGCCCGCCGCTAGGCGCAGGAGGTCATCGTACAGGGCCTGGTCACAGGCGCGGTGGTGGAGGCGCATGCCGCGCAGGCCGCCGCCCTGCGCGACCGAGCGGGCATCCCTAGGGCTTTCCTCGGCGACGCCGCCCTCCTGTCTGTCCGGGCTCTGAACGGGGCAGGAGCCCTCACGCCACTCCCGGCGATGCACCGGGTCGTGTACGCCGTGCGCCCAGGACTCCTGGACCCCAAGGCGGCCCTCTATGGGTACTGGATGGAGTGGCGCACGTCCAACCAGAGGGGCCGGCCCCTGTCAATAGGGATCGCGCTGCGGCTGACGGGCGAGGGGTCGGCCACCTCCCTCCACAGCAGCGCCCTGGTCCTGCTGCACGCTCTGAGAACGTGCCTCTCGATGGACGCGGCCCCGGGCCTGGACCAGGCACGGGCCACGTGCCCGGGAGGGATGTACGAGGTGAATGCAGCGCTCCATCTCCTGTACCCTCGGGACGAGGACTTGGAAGTAGGGGGAGTTACGAGATTTGTGGAAGGCGCGGGCGAGACACCCTCCCGCCCCCGCCTGACCAACCCGTTATATGACGGAATAAGACCAACCCCCTCCATACGTCGTCGTGTGCGACGCTTTCCCCGGGAGCCCACCTGGTGCTCCGCCCTCCCACCAGCCACCCGAGCGCCTCGCAGCTGGGCCCACCCACACCTGTCCCCCACACTCTCCAGGACCAGGGGCGCCCACCACGGGGGACAGGTCCTCTGGCAAGAGCACCCGGGCACCTGCCTACTCCTCCTCGTCGTCGCCACACGTGGATACTCGGAGCGGGTCTTAGGGGCAACCACCACCCACCTCTACGGGGCAGCGCCAGTGCCCCGCCCCGCCCTCCCGACGCCCGAGGCGCGGGACGGGATACTCGCCTTCCTGCAAATTGAAGAGGTCACCGCCGTCACGGGAGTCCACCTTGTGAGGCTCTGCCCGGCAACATTCGACGACCCCCGAGGGCCCAGGGCCCTGAGGCCCGCCCCGGACTGGGAGCTGTGGCGCAGCGTGTGGGCCGAGTGGCTCGCCCGCCTCGCGCCCCGGTGCCGGCGGATGGCCACCGCCCCATGACCACCAGGGGCTACGACCACGACTCCCCCCCCCACCCGGCACCGCACAACACCACTCACGGCACGGGACCGATGCACTGGGATGTAGTAGGACAGGATCATCTGCAGGCACGCACGCCTGCCAGAGTGGCTCAATTTCAGACTCCAATGCCTCCCCCCAGCGGGACAACCGCCACCACTGCCGGTCCCGCTCCCGCTCCCCGGTCTCCCCAGAATGCGCGGGGGAGACCCCCGCAGAGCGGGAGGAGCGGCGGCTGGCGGAGGCCGCGATTCCGGTCGGGCCGCCAGCTGGTCAGCCCCAAGCGGCCCCGAGCGACCCCAAACCGCCAGGCCCCAAACTTGTGCCGGCCGGTGAGGCCGCCCCAACCGCCCAGGCGGTTACCCCTGCCGCCAGACAGGCCGCATGGGGCCGCAAACGCTTGCTCAAGCCAGCCACATTGCAGCCTACGGTACGCCACTGGCGCGCGGGACCGGCCCTGCGCGGACCCAGGGCGCTCCGCCGGGCCAGCCGCCAGGGGCCGCCGCGGCCGCAACTAAGGGTAGGGAGGGCGCCACGTTCCACGCCCCGACCGTTCCCAGCAACACCCACGTGAGCCCCCCAAAGCCGAACCCGCCCAAGGCCGCCTTCCCCGAGCGGAGGCCACGGCCCGTTCGCACCCTGAGGCCCAAACGCACGCCGATGGACATCACGCTGCCGCAGCTGCAACGTCGCGTGGTCCAAGCAGGAGGCAAGGGGGCCGGGGGACGGGGAGGTCACCAAGGGGGCCGGGGAGGAGACGGCGATTGCACGGCGCGAGGTGCAAAGCGCAGACGCACAGGGCAAGGGACGGAAGGCAACCGTGAGAAGGTGGCAGGCGTCTGAGGAGGGGGGCAGGGACCAGGAACCGGCAAAGGCGCGGGCAGCAGCTGGGGGGGGGCAGGCACAAGGGAAGGGCCAGGGCGTTTGCAGCAGCGGAGGGGGGCAGGAGCAGGGGAAGGGCAACAGAGCAGGCGGCAGCAGGGGAGGGCAGACGCACGGGAAAGGCAAGGGCACCGGCGGCGGTAGGAGGGGCACGGGGCACGGTAAGGGACATTGGCAGAGCAGGTGGGAGGGGACGCGCAGGAGCCAGGGGCAGCAGGCAGGGAAGGGGCCCAGGGGCGAGGAGGGGGGGGGCGACACGGGCAACCGTGGACAGGGAGGGAGGGGCCCAGGGGCCGGAGGGGACGGGAAGGGCAAAGGGCAGGGAAAGGCAGGCGGGCAGACCCCGCAGCCGGAGGTCCAGGCGGTGCGGTGCATCCCCCCCGGCATCCAGCGGATGGCGGGGCACCACGCCCACCACCACCACCCCCTGCCCATCTACAACACTGACCCCGACTTTGGGGCCCTGATCCCCCCCTGGCCCCCCCAAAGTCCCCCGCCACCCGCCCCCCGGCCAACACGGCGACGCCCCGCAAAAGCCCAGCCCCGCGGTCTGGGAGCCACTGGCAGAGCCGGCACGCCTGGCCGCCGCCCCGGCACCGCGGGGGCTCGGCGCGGAACCGGCGCGGATGGCCGCCGCCCCGGTGGCGCAGGAGCCGGGGGCAGAGCCGGCAGGGGGAGCAGTGTGGGCCCCGCGCCCCGCCAAGGCCCGGAGCGACTGGGTCCGAGACTGGGACGCGGTCCGCGACCCCCTGGGCGGCGAGACCCTCCCCCTGGTGCTGGGGGTGTATGGATGGCTGAACTGGCCCACTTCAGGGTACATGAGGTACCAGCCTTTCGATGCCATGCTCCTCTGGCGGGACGAGGGGAACCCGGAGGTACCCCCAGGGGGGCTGGGTGGCCGGGGAGGACCACGTAAGGGTCCTCCGGGCCGTAATTTCGGCGGCGTGGCCCGACCAGGAGCCAGGGTGGCCTGCCTTCCTGGAGGGGGGGGGGCGTACTCCGCATCACGGATGCGGAGGCCGATGTCTGGCTGCCCCGGGCCCTGCGCGCAGCCCTCATCCACTGGCGCTACCGCCCGAGGAACCCGCCACCGCCGCAGCCCAAACCCCCACAAAAGCAGAGGCGCAGGTGACAGCGGGACCCACAGGCGATGGCAGCAGCGGCCAGGGAGGTTGGCCACAACTCGCCAGCGCCCCCTGGAAAACCCAAGACCCCTGATGGCGAACGCAGAAGGGAGGGGGGGGGGCGCTGCCGACTGAGCAGGCACAGGCCAACGACCCAAGGTGCTCCCCCCAGTGGGCCATGACCCCCTCAGCCTGAGCACATCCCCCCCTCCAAGCCGTCCCCGCGCCAGGACGAGCCAGGGAGACTTAGGCGGCCGAAACAGGTTCACTTTTGTACCGGGGTGTCTGCAAATGTTCACTAGGTAATTGGCCGCATTTACCAATCTTTTGCTGAGGGAAAATTTAAGCCGTCAGCTTTTTGTTCCAATTACCCTCGAAAATGCATGTTTCTGGCCCAAAAAAGCATACGCTGGATTTGGCAAATTACCTATATTTTTCCGGTAGAGGCTGAAAATCTGGGGTACTTTGAGTTAGGTACCCTACTGTTTACTTTCGTACCTCAGAACGTTTTGTCATGATGTTTTTTGAAGCCTTTTTATGCTCACTGACTGACGAATGTAGCCAAATGATGCCATTTTCAATTTCTATTGTGAAGCCTCGCCATCCAACTTGAAAATGTAGGTAAATCCCTTGAATTTTCCACATTCTGAATTGGAATTCGAGGCCTCGCATTCCAAACTAGGTAATTTGGCTATTTTACCCCCGACTTTTAAAATGCATATTTAGAAATACACCTACTTACATTGATAGCTGCACTGAACAGCAAACACATACTGGTGAAACGGGGTGCCTTTACACATTCCAATTGAGTGTAGTGCGAAGCCTCGTAATCCAAAATGTGGGTAAATAGCTCCATTTTCCTTCAAAAATGATTTTTGTATTGCGAGGCCTCCAAATCCCTGATGGAGAAGTGTGAAAAGCACTCCTTTTGTACAGCCTTGGGGAAAAACTGACTTTTTGGAGACCCATTCCTGCTTCGACAAATCGTTGACAGAAAAGTGGGTACTTCGTAGGATTTACCAACCATATTGTTCTGTTTATTTTTCTAACGAAGCCGGTGCAAATGTGTACCTGTTTTGGCCGCCTAGGGGAGAGGCGCCCCCACTGGACCGTGACCCCTGATCCTGGCTGTGGAGAGCCACAGCGGCCGCAGACGCACGGGAGGGGGTTACCGCCGGGTGGGCGTGACGAGCGCAAGCGGCGCGCGACACACGGGCGCGCACGGCGATGGAGTGCTCCTCTGACCAGCTGACCACTAACCCCCAGGACCCCTCGATCCCCCACCCTGGCGCCTTTGGGAGGCAGCGGGGCGGCCCAGGCCGCCGCCCCCAGCGCCCACGAACACCAGGGCGCCCCGGGCAGCCGAGGATGGGTGGAGCACATCGCGGGCTGGGGCACGCCAAGCCACCCTGCTGCGCCCCCCCCTCGCGGCACCACACGGCGCCGGCCCCCACAAGAGCCGCGGCACAGGTGACAGAGGGGCCCATTGGCGAAGGCCAGGGCGATGGCCCGCCGCCTGGTGGACCGAGCCCTGGATCACGAATGCAAAAGGAAGGGGGAGGGGGGGACAGGCCAGCGACCTGAGGTGCTCCCTCAGCGGGCACCTCCAGAGCCTGAGCACACACACCCCCCTAGCAGCCCGCACGCCACGACATGCAGGGGAGAGGCCCCCCGACTGGACCGTAGGCCCCGAACCTGGCCCTTGATGGGCCATGGCGGCCGCGGGCACGCCAGGGGAGGTACCGCTGAGCGCGGCGCGCGCCGGCGGCGCGCGGCACAGGGGCGCGCACGGCGACGGAGACTAACACGCTGAAATCTAACCCCCCGCACCCCTCAGACCGCACCCAGCGCCCAAGAACGCCAGCCCGCCCCAAGCCGAAGGGCCCGCGGGGCTTCCCCGGCAACCGGCAGCCGGGGGAGTTGCGGGGTGGGGCACGCAAGGCAACCCTGCCGCGCCCCCCCCCCGCTGCGGCGCCAGCAACCAGGGCGGCAGGCGACCCTCTGAGCCCGGGCACGCCCCCCCCCCCTGCCGCTCGTACATCGAGGGGCGCGGGGGAGAACACCCCCCCGAGCTGTGACTGCTGCCGCGTGGCCCGGGCGATGTTGAATTTCGACGGTTGCCACCCCGGGACACACAGGGGAACCAAACCATGGTGGGGGCCCCGCCTGACAAGCGAGCCGTTAACCTCCCAGATTCGCAGGCCCCTGACCCTCAAGCACAGGACCCGGAACTCCTCGGCATCTGCAGCCGCCAGACGAGCGGCACAGCCGGGGACCGATAGGGGGGGCCGATGGTGGACGGGGGGACCGCACTTCCCTGGCACGGCCCTCTCTGCCCCCCTTCTCCCCCAAGGAGGCCGCCGGCGAGGAGCACCGCGGCGCCGCAACAGCCGGGGCCGAGCACCACCCAGGCACACCGCCGTCTCCACGCGCCACGCGCCCCCTGGCTCTCAACCCCCCGCTTTCCCCGTAACCTCTGCAAGCCGCGACACGCACGCCTGCAAGCCGGTGACGCCCCCCCCGGAGGGGTAACTGAACCCCAAACCTGCCCGCCTGGCCCAGCAGTCACCCGCCGGAGCCCGAGGCCGCCCCGCGGCGCCCCCCTCGGGCAGCGCCCGGGAGGAAGCACACGGATACAAACCGGAGCAGCATGGAGGCCGCACCCTCGATGGCCTATGCGACGCAGAAGAAGCTTGCCTTGGTGCCCGTGCAGGGGAGGCAGAGGGATGGAGGAGCGCCTCGCCAGCTGCCACCCCTGAAGCCCCCCCGACCGACCCGGGCCCTACCACACCTCCAGGGGGGCGACACACAGGCGCCCCCCCCCAGCGCCCCCCCCCCCCCGCAACGCCCCGCCGGACCCCGACCTCCCGGGGCAGGCAGGCCCCCCCGCGAGGGGAGAACGATCCAGAGCCAGGCAGGGGGACGAGGGGACCGGGCCACCCCCCCCCGCCGAACTAAATAGGCGGAGCACGGTACCGCGGAGGAAACGCTGAGGGGCACGAACCACGTGGAACGGGCCTACCCGCGCCCTTCCCAGGTACCGCGGGCGGTGCGCGCGCTACACCGACCAGGGGGGGGGGGCAGGCGCGTACACCGCGGGTGCACGAGCGCACATGCACACAACGGGCACGCGGCGCGGACCCAAAGGGCATCCAGTCCGAACCCGTAGAACGCACAGACCGGATGGAATGATGTACCAGCAGGCGAAGGCAAGGGAGACCCGGACTGGACAGCCCGCAACAAGCACCGCGGGGAGCGCGAGGGAAGAGGGGGACACAAGGGGGAAGGGTAGGAGAACTGGCACCGGCCCTCCCCCCCAGACCTGCCGTGAGCGCCGCGCACACACGACCAGGGCACTGCACCCGCCAAGGCAGTAGTGGCGCACAGCGCTACGCACCAGCCCCACGGCTAGGCAGCCTCCGCGCCATCCCATGGGGGTCCCACTGGCAACAAGCCAGTAGCACGGTTTTGGAAGTTCCGGCACCCCGGGCAACCATGCGTTAGGGGGGCGGCGTAGTGGGTAAGCGCCTGCAACCACGGTTGCTAAGTGACGCACTGAACGGGGAGTGGCCAAATGGGGAAGCCGGGGAGGGACAGGGCTCTGAGCCCAGTGAACCGGGAAACTCCGCCACCAGGCAGGAGGTGTGTCATGAATGGCCCCCCACTAGGTCACGGTGGGGAGGATATCACCTGGCCCGACAAGGTGGCCCCCCAGGGCCGAAAGACGTCTAGTACCCGAAACCTCAAACCTCAAACCTCAAACCCTAGTCCCGCGCGGCAGTTCTCATTTCAACAGATGATGTTGTCGTTTTGTTTTGGCCTCTCTTTGTTGTTTTGCCCGGATGATCCAGTCGAGGGCACTGCTTGGTCTCGTCGCCGCATCGCCGCATCACCTCAGCCCCATCCGGGTCTCTGCTTCTGTGTATCACCTCAGGCTCCTCCTCGTCGCTGCTCCACTGCGTCACTACGGCCTCGCCCTCCTGGCTGCTGCTCTGCTTCACCACGGCCTCGTCGACTTGTCCGCATCACCACATCACCACGTCCTTGTCCTCATCATTGTTTCCCTGCATCACCTCGGCCTCGTCCTCTTCACCGCTCGTCTGCATCACCTCGGCCTTGTCCTCTTTGCTGCATCTCTGCTTCACTGCGGCCTCACCGCTAGGATTGCTCCTCTGTTTCACCACGGCTGCGTCCTCATCAATGCTGCACTGCATTTCCTCAGCCTCGTCCTCATCACTGTGTCACTGCATCTCCTTGTCGTTGTCCTTTGCGCTGTATCCAGACATGACTCCATCGCTGCAACACCTCCACCTCCGCATCATGTCTCCTTCGTTTCTGGTCGCCACTTTCCCCTGGAAGATTCAGTCCATGGCTGGGGACTCCTCCTGCTTGTTCCGACCCGGATTATCCTACCCAGGGCGTCTGGCCACTTTTCCCCGGTTGATCCAGTCCTGGGGGTCGTGGCCGCTCCTTCTTGTTCTGCCCCGGACGATTCAGTCCGGGGCCTCTGGCCGCCACTTGACCCTGGATGATCCAGTCCGGGGGCGGCGGCTCCTGCTGCTTGATCCGCCCTGGATGATCCAGTCTGGGGCGTCGGTTCTCGTTGCCCCGGTTGTTGCTGCCGTTTTGTTTTGGCCGCTCCTACTTGTTTTGCCCTGGATGATCCAGTCCCGGGCACTCCATTGCCTCTTCACCGCCTTGCTGTATCACCGGGGCCTCGTCCGGGGGTCTGCATCTCTGCATCACCAGGGGCTCCTCCTTTTCGCTCCTTCTCTGCTTCACCAAGGCTTCGTCTTCTTGGCCGCTACTCGGCATCTCTCCGGCCTCTTCCACTTGTGTGCATCTCCACAGCCTTGTCCTCATCTTTGTTTTCCTGCATCTCGTCGGCCTCGGCCTCATCACCACTTCTCTGCATCACCACAGCCTTGTCCTCATGGCTGCATCTCTGCATCACCGTGGCCTCATTCTCTGGACCACTTCACTGCTGCACTGCATCGCCTCGGCCTCATCATTATCACTGTTTCACTGCATCTCCAAGGCATTCTCCTTTGCGTTGCATCCAGACAGGACTGCATCGCTGCTCCTGCTCGGCCTCGCCCTCCTGTCTCCTTCGCTTCTGGCCACCTCTTTCCCCCTGATGCTCCAGTCCAGGGGGTGGGGGCTCCTCCTGCTTGACCCGCCCTGGACGATCCAGTCCGAGGCGTCAGCCCGCCTCTTGTCCCTGGATGATCCTGTCTGGAGGGCGGCGGCTCCTCCTGCTTGATCCTCCCCGGATAATCCAGTCTGGGGGGTCTGGTCTCCTGGGTGCTCCTTGGCCTTCTCACTGCTTCGCTGGTACTCCTCGGCCTCATCCAGGTCCGCCTCTCTGCTTCTCAACGGGCTCCACGGCCTCCACGGACGGCGGGGGTGCAGCTTGGTGGGCGCCCCACACCTGGTTGCGCGTTGCTTGGCACCGCCTCCCGTGCTGTGGTTGTGTGCGTGTGGTGCGCACTGTCCGGGTTTGCTGCACCCGGCGGCCGTTGTTGCTTGGCACCTGGTCCTGTGCTGTCGATGTGGCCGGCGGCATGCCTCTCTAGCGTGGCTTTTGGTCCCGCATTGGTGCGCCACACCTCGTCCGGTCTGGTCGCTCTCGGTGCTCCGGTTGGCTTTCCGGTCGCCGTGGTGCGTTCCTTCACCCCGAGGCCTCTCGCCCCCGGATTTACTGGGCAGCTGCGTGGGGCACGTGGAGGCTGGCCGAGAACCGGGCTCATGGTGCCTGCTGCTGGCCCCTGCCGAGGCAGGGGCGCTGGGCTTGCTCCGCGTCGTACCTGTTTCGGGTCCCGCGATGGGGTTGTCCCTGGCGGGTCCCTCTGGCTTCAGTCTTGGGCTGCATGCGCTGCGGTGGTTTGGCGTGTGTGGACCCAGTCACTGACATGTCCGGCTTCCCGTATTGTCCCTCGTCCGACGGGGGACTCGGCTGGTGCACCGGGGCGGTTTCGTGTGGACGCCGATACGTCCTCTTTCGGGTCCGAGGACGCCACGCCCGGGTCCGGTGTGTGTGTGTGAGTGCCCGCTCTTCTTGGCCGGGCTGGGCGGGACGGCATCCCTTGCGCGTTTTGGTGCGCCTCACCTTTCCTGTGGCCTTTTTCCCCTTCTTCTTTGCTCGGCCCCCTCCAGGCTGGGGATTTCCTTGTCGTGTTTTCGGTTTTTTTTCCTGTTTTCTCTTTTTTTTTTGCCCTCCCGTTGCTTGCGCCCCCGCTGTCTCTGGCTTTTTGTGCTTTCCAGCCCCGGGTGCCCTGGGCCTTCTCCTGCCCACCCCCCCTTCCCCTGCGCCCTTTCTTTTTCTTTTGGTGTTGGTTTCCCTGCTTTGCGCTCCCTTTTTTTTGCCCCCCCCCCCTATCTGGTTTTTTTGTTTTCTTTTGCCTCCCCACATGCCCCCCCCCCTTTTTTGCCTTTCGTTTTTTCGGGGGGGCGGGAGGCTTCCTTGCTCCTTTTGCACCACTCTGGTGCCTGCTGTCCCCACTGTTGTGTGTCCTCTTGTGTTGTTGTTGTGCCGTGTGTGTGCTCGTCTCGGTGCGCTGGGGTGTGTCGCTCGTGTCCCGCTTTGTGCTGTGCTGCTGTGCTGTCCCCGTTGCTTGCCTCCTCTTCTGGCCGTAGTGGCTGCTTATCTTGCTGTGCTGTTCGCTTGTGCCCCCCCCCCCTCCCCCGCCCCATTGTCCCTGGTGTCGTGTGGTTGCCTTTGTCCTCTCGTGTTGTTGTGCCGTGTGTGCCCGCCTTCTTGCCTTCTTCCTCCTTGGCTCTGCTCTGTGCTGCTCCGCGTCCGTGTTCTGTTGCCCCTCCTGGCCGTGCGCTGCCGTGCGCCGTGGTGTCGTGCGTTGCCCTAGCGCGGTGCGCCCTGTGGTGTGCCCCCCCCCCCGGGGCTCTCGTTCTTGGTGTTTTGTGCCGAAGGCGCTATTACCAAGGGGCAAAGGCCGGGATGTCTACCCACGGGTAAAGGTAAACGGGCTGGGCTGTGTGTGTTGTGTGCGCGCAGTGTGTAAGTGTGTTGTGGCATAGCCGGACCAGTGCACTCTCGCACTTGGCCGACACTGCCTTGCCGACGCCTGCGCGCAGTCACACAGGGTCTCGTGGGCCCACTGCACCCTGCGTGCCGCGCTGCACCATCAGTGCTTATTGTGTGGTGCCGCACTGCTTGGTGCTGTGCACTACACTGCACTGTGTGTGCCCTGCTGCACGGTTGTTGTGGGCAGAGGGCAGTGGGCAGTGTAACGCACTGCCACGCTGCCTGGGGGCTGTGGGCAGTGGAAATCCTGCTTCACAATGCCGCATTGCCTGAGGGCAGTGGGGAGTGGTACTCCTGCCTTTCTCTGCCTCCTTGCCTTGGGGCAGTGGGCCGGGCATCTCCTGCAATACACTGCCGCCGTGCCTGGGGCAGTGGTCAGTGGAACTCCTGCGACACACTGCGCCACGGCCCGGGGGCAGGGGGGGCTGGATCTCCTGCGATGCACTGCCTCACTGCCTGGGGGCAGTGGACAGTGCAACTCCCGCAATACACTGCCCCACTGCCTGGGGGCAGTGGGCAGTGGAACTCCTGCAGTACACTGCCGCACTGCCTGGGGGCAGTGGGCAGTGGAACTCCCGCAATACACTGCCTCACTGCCTGGGGGCAGTGGACAGTGGACCTTCTGCAACGCACGGCCCCACTGCCTGGGGGCAGTGGGCAGTGGACCTCCTGCAATGCACTGCCTCACTGCCTGGGGGGCAGTGGGCAGTGCTACTCCTGCAACACACTGCCCCACTGCCTGGGGGCAGTGGGCAGTTGAACTCCTGCAATACACTGCCGCACTGCCTGGGAGCAGTGGGCAGTCGAATCCCCGCAATACACTGCCTCACTGCCCTGGGGGCAGCGGGCAGTGCAACTCCTGCCGTTCTTGGTGTTTTGTGGTGTGGTGTGCCGTGTTGTGTCGCGGCTTGCCCTTTGTCTTGGTGTGTCTCCTGTTGTGTTGTGTTGTGGCAGCTTGCGTGCCGTTTGGGGTACCGTGCCGTGTTGTGTTGTGCTGTTGGTGTTTCTTCCTGCTGCTGGGTTGTCGCACATTGTGTTGTTTTCCATGCCATCGTCCTTTGCCGCGGCACGTTGCGCCGCGTTGTTTGGTGCTTGCTTCGTGTGGTTGTGCTGCGCCCCTTGTTGCCTTTGGTGTTGTGCGGTGTCCTGTGTCCTGCTCGTTCGCGCCGCGGTGTGGTGTGGGCTTTTTTGTGTGGTTCACGGTGTTTTTCTGCGCTGTGCTGTGCTGTGCTGGTGTTGTGGGGCCTTGCTGTATGGTGTCGTGCCGTGCTGTGCTGTCGTTGGCTGCACCGTTGCCGCTGGTGTCGTGCGGTGTCCTGCTGCACCGTGCTGTTTGGTGCGGTGTTGCGTCGCGTGTGGTGCTGTTGTGCGTTGTTGGGCGCTGTTGTGATTTCGTTGGCGCTGTTTGGTGTCCTGGTGCGCTCTGTCGTCTCGTGTGCCGCTGTGCCGTGTTGCGTTGTGCTGGTTTGTCGGAGCTGTCCGGCCCTGGCCCCCCCCACCCTTGCTGCTGCCCTTATTGTCTGGCTGTGCCCTGCGTCCTGTTGAGTTTTGCCAGGTCTTGGGTGGCCTGGAGCACCGTTGCCGTGTGGTTGGTGAGGGAGCCATCTGCCTGCCGGACTGTGGTGATGGTGCGGTGGCCGGTGTCGGTTATGGCGTTGTCGAGGGGGCGTATGGCTTTGTAGGGGAGTTCATGGTGCGCATGTTGCTCGTGTTCTTGGGCGATGCATTGTTGTCTGTGGATGTGGCACTGCTGCAGATCCGCCCTGATGTGGGATATCTGCATTCTGCAGTCGTGTATGTGGTGGCGGGGCTGCGGGGTGTCGGTGTGGAGGAGGGTTGCCAATTGTTGCCTCGCATGCCAGAGGGCATGGAGCATGTCTCCCAGAGCTATGGGTGGTTGGTCGCCCTCAGCCTGGGGTTCCTGCTGGAAGCCGCAGGTGACAGAGTCCGTGCGCATGGCTGTGAGTGGGTCGGTGGGGTCCTGTTGGTTGTGCCGGGCGCGGTCTATGGCCCTGTGGTACTGGGACCAGGCTTGCTTGTCGTGCAGTGGGGGCATTTTCAGAGGGGCGGCAAGCCTTGGTCCGCCTCCTCTGGGGGATCGGGGGGCAGGTTGGGGATTGTGAGGCAGATGTGTAGGGGCCTATGGCCTGTGGGTCCCAGTGGGAGTAGGCCGTATCGGGCCTCTGCCCAATTGATGTTGGTGGAGTCGCTGTAGCATACCTCGATGCGGCAGGGGACGGCCTCCGTTTGATGGGGGAAGTGGGATGGATGGCCTTCTAGGTCAGCTGTTAGGTCCACGAGCCCCAGCGGATCGATGGTGTCGCGGACTGCATGGTCTTGGGGTGTGGGCTATCCCCCTCGTTCTGCCGGGTTGCGGGCGGCGTTCATGTTGCCGATCATGATAGTAAGGGTGAGCATGGCCATCTGGTGGTATGCTTCGGCCAGGGCGTCGAGGAAGGCTTCCGTCCCTCGCAGAAGGTGACGCGGGTGTTGATGACATTTAGTTCCCATCTGTCCCCGACAACTTCGCAGACGCTCAGTCTCCCCGGTATGCTGGAGTGTTGGACGAGGTGGACGTGGATGCCAGTCTTGGCATACAAGGGAGTCCCCTTGTGCCAGTAGCATTTGTATGCTTTCTTGTCCGGGGTATATATGGGGTTGGGTTCTAGAGGGTCGTCGCGTTGAAGGCCTTGCTACTGGAAACTGAGAAGGTGGGGGATCCAGTTGGTCCCCTGTGCCATCAGGAGCTCCTGGAGGGCGGCGGTGGCGTCCTTGCAGTATGTGATGGCGGGGTGGTTGAGATCGAGGGGGCTGATGGTGGCCTATGTGGCCGCAGGCCGGGGCTGTTGGGGCCTTCATCTCCGGGGCTTGCCCCGTCAGCGAGGAGGACTGGGGCCTGGGACTTTTTGCCAGCTGGTGGGCGCTTGGGTGGGCGTGGTCAGGGGAGGCCCTGGCTCCGCTCCGGGGGGATTTCCCTGGTGTACTTGGTGCCCCTGCGGGTCTTATTCGCAGGGCTGACGCGCCGGATGGGGTGGGCGCTGTTGAGGTAGGTAGGTAGGTATCTTCGGGAGCTCGGGATGCCTCCTTTGACATTGCAGGAGGAAGGTCTTACCAAGGGGACGTCCTGTCCCTCCCACTGCCCTATGTCAGGTGCCTATTGAGCCGCTTCCGCATGTGCTTGGGAAGGCATTGTCGCGGCCACCCGGTCCATGTGTCCCAGGTGGGAGGGTGTCCCCACATGTGTCCATGGGTAGGGCCACATGCCCCCTCCTTTGGGCGGCAGCTCTGGGGGGCTGCCCAGCCGTGTGGAGTATCTCTCACCACAAGGGGTATTGCTCCCGCTTGTCTACGGTACAACCACCTCACCCTTGTGGTTTGAGTTGCGGGGCCACTCTGCTTGGCAGGTGACCCCCTCCTGGACTGTGTACCGGCTCGCCTGTCACCGGTTGCTTCCATGGCTCCGGGTGACGTTTGCCATGGTCCTCGATGCAGCCTGGCCGGGCTCGGACCAGTGGCTTTGGAGTGCCACTCCTGCCACTGGCCCGGTGGGTCGGCTGGGTCGCCCCAGTGCGTCCGACCCATGGGGTATTGGTTCTTTCCTGTCCCTCGGCTGCCCTACGTGTGTGCAGCGTCCTGGGCCGTTGGGCTCCTGTTCACCGGTGTGCCCGCGCGGATTGCTGTGGTGCGTCTGCGGTGTCCTGGGCCAGCTGGCTCCTGTTCACCGGTGTGCCCGCTCGGTGTGTTGTGTCGCATGTGCGGTGTCCTGGGCCCCTGGGCTCCTGTTTACCGGTGTGCGTGCTGTGTGCGGTGCGCGTGTGCCATGGGTGGTTGTGTCCCTCTTCCTCCCCCCCTAATTTTCGTTTTTTTTTGTTTTTGTTTTTTTTTTTTTTCCTGTTTTTTTTTTTTTTTCGAAAAAAGAAAAAGAAAAAACAAAAAAGAGGAAAACAGAGGGGCGCGTACACTGCAGGCACAGGCATGGGCAGCTGGTGCGGCGGTGCTATAGCGTTGTGTCCTCTGGCGTGTGTCGCCGGTGCTGTGGCGGCGGTCGCGCCCCAGGGGTGCGGCTCGCGTGTCCTGATGTACATGGGTATGGGTCAGGGTGGGTTTGGTTAGGTGTCTCTTTGCTTCTGGTGCTGGCTGGTTAGGCGGCTGTGTGGGCTGTGGCTGTGGGCTGTGTCTACGCATTTCCCTCAGCGGGCCTGGTTTGGAGTCAAGGGTTGACGGTTTCGGGATGTGGCTCGGGTTTGATTTGTGTTGGGGCTTCGGCCCGGTTAGGCTTGGGTCAGGGTGGGTTTGGTGAGGTGTCTCTTTGCTTCTGGAGCTGGCTGGTTAGGCGGCTGTGTGGGCTGTGGGTGTGGGCTGTGGTTGCGTTGTTCCCTCGGCGGGTTTGGTTAGGAGTCAAGGGTTAGCGGTTTCGGGGTGTGGCTCGGGTTTGATTTGTGCTTGAGTTCCGGCTCGGTTAGGCGGTTGCGCGGGGCCGGGCGTGTGGGTAGCGGCGTCCACGGAGTCGTGCGCCCGAGGCGGGTGCGGGGTGGTGCGTGCGGGCCGGCCGTTGGCCGGTGGCCTCACTGGGAGTCCCACACGGAGGGGTCCACGGGCGTGCCGGGGGCGTACGCAGCGTGCAGGTTGGGCAGCAGCGAGCGCACGTGCAGGGCGTCGGCGTGCCCGATGGGGACCTCACTGAGGACCGAGGGGTTGGCGGCAAGTAGTATGCGATGCCCGGGAGGGGTGGTGGCGAGGAGCGGGAGGATGTCCGCGGCCCGCGACGTGGGGGCGAACACGGCGTGGGTCGGGTGCGGCCCCGGGAGTGGTGCTGGGGGGAGCGGGACCACAGGACGGCGGTCTACTGTGAGGTGCCAAGTGCCGCGATGGTGGAGGAGCCGGACTAGGGCGATGCTGTGGCGCAGTGTGTGGGGCTGGGTGCTGGGCGGCGGGGGGACGTGCGGCGGGAGGGGGGGGGGGCGGGGCGGTGGCGTGGGAGGGGGCACGGCGGAGGAGTGACGTCAGTGACGTGTGTGTCGTGCTGAGGGTGGAGGAGCCCACGGTATCGGCCCCGGGTTCGGCGCCTTTGGGCGTAGTGGTGCTCGTTGTCGTGTGCGTTGGCTTCCTTCGGCGTCCGGTTTGTTTGGTGACTTCTGGGCGGGGCCTGGCGTGGCGCCCCGTGGTGGTGCTGTGCTGGATAACGGGGTTAGATGGCGGCGCCGCTGGCCGGGGGGTCAGGCGCGTCGTGTTGTGTGGCGCGCAGGGCTCCTGGGGTGTTGTGGGTGTCGCCGGTGTCGGTGCGCCGACGCTTGTGGGGTGGTGAGGGGGTGTGTGCGTGCGGGGCTGGGCTTTGGGTGATGTCCCACAGGCGGATGCCGTCTCGCCGCGCTTCCTGGAGGGTCTCCCGCAGGCGCCTGAGGACGTACGGGTGGTCCTGGGGCGCGGGGAGGTTGCGGGGGTGGACTCCCAGGGGGTGGAGCATATCGGCCAGCATGGCTTCCCATGCGGCCTGCGGCATCCACCCCCCCGCCGGCCGGAGGCGGCAGTTCTCCACCGACCCCTTGCGGGGCCGATGGACCAGGCCCTCGAGGGAGGGCTCTCCCCGGGCCCACTTCCGCAGCTCCCAGAGCTGCGTGTGGGTCCAGCGCTGCCACCACTGTTCCTGGGAGGGCCTGCGGTCTTGGGCGGAGGAGTGGGCGTGGGTGGGTGTGACGGGGTCGTGAAGGCCGGCGGCGGTGGCGGGCCTGGGGGATTCCTCGTAGTCCTGTTCCGTGGGGGTGCGTGGGGAGTGGGGGTGCACGCGGATGTGGACCCGCGGGTGTGCGCGTACGGTCTCCGCCTCGGGGTTGGGCGGGGATTCGCGGCGGCGGCGGTAGTGGGGCATGCGTTGCATGTGGGCTGTCATCGGGGGCCGGTAGGGGGGCGGGGGCGCTGCTGGTGGACCCTGGAGCGGTCCGTGGGCCTGGGGTGCGGGCTTTGGGAGGTGGTGGGACGAGGCGCTTCGCGCTTCGGCCGCGGCGCGCTCCGCCATGAAGGTGGTGGCGGTGGCGTCGGTGACGGTGGGAGGGCGCCGCGCTGGGCGCTGCTGCCTTCGGGCCTGGGACGGCTGGGGCCGGATGTCGTAGAGGACATCCTGGGGGGGCTGGGCCCGAGCTGCCGTCGTGGCGCCGGGTTTGGGCTTGGGCTTGGGCTTGGCTGCGGGTTGCCGTTTGGCGGCGGCCTTGGGCTTCGGCTGGGTCGTGGGCGTGGGCTTCGCCGGGGCGTGGGCTTTGGCGGCGGCGGGGCTGCTCGCGGTGGGGGCGGGTTTGGAGGCCCGTTTGGGAGGTGTCCCCCGCGGCCTGGGGGGTGGAGTGCTGGATGAGGACGTGGTGGTGGTGGTGGTGGATGAGGTGGTCGTGGTGGTGGAGGTTGTGGAGTCGGAGGCGGAGGAGAGGGCCGCGGGAGACGGCGGTGGGTCCCGGGCCTTGGGGGCGGGCGTATGATGCTGGGTCCTGTAAGTAGCGAGAACGCGGGTGCAGGTTCGGGCATCGGGCGTGTGCGCGCGTTTTCCCTGGTGATCCGTGCGTGCTGGTGCTGGCGTGGCGGTGTTGTCTCGGCTGTGCGGGCACGTGGGTTAGCCGGGGGGTGGCCATATCTGCTCCAGGACGCGGGGGTGTGTTCGCTGGAGGCAGTCGAGGGTGCGGAAGAAGCATCGCTGGATGCCGGGCATGTCCTCCTCTGTGAGGTGGGGGTAGTTTTGGGTGGGGGTGTGGGGGCCCGGCCATAGCAGCGCCATGAGGCGGGCTGCCACCATGTACGGGCATAGTTGTGGGGTGGTGGGGCGTGGGAGGGTGGGTCCCCCGCGGTTTGGGGGGGCTTCCATCTGCTGGGGGCGCAGCGTGACCACCCACACCCATCGGTCCGTGGGGATCCCCCAGGTCCGTTGGGTCCACTTGGCGAGGCAATACATCGCCCTACCAAGGCCCTGGTAGCCGCTGCGGATGGAGAGCAGCGCGTCCAGGGATTCGGGTTCCCACGTGCCCCAGATGTGGGGGTCGTCCGGGTCGTCCCCCCTGGCGTACTTGTCGGGGCCTGGGTTGTGTGTGGGGGGGGTGTAGTTGGCGGGGAGGAGGGAGTCGGTGCCGTGTACCACCCAGTGGTCTGTGGGTGCGTCGTAGGTGGTGGTGGAGAGGGTGTAATGCAGATTGTACATGAGGGTCATGTACGTGGAGGGGGCTGGCTGCTGCTCGTCGGGGGTGGGGATGTCCCCCGGGACGTGGTGCCGGAAGTTGCTTAGGGAGGCCATCCGGGCCACCCATGTTTCCCGCTCCCACTCTTTGGTGCTGTCGGGGGTGGCGTCGGGTGGGGGGTGGGCCATGTTGGGCTCGCGGTAGCGGGTGCGGCCCTGGGTGCTGTCCCGCTCCGGCACGGGGTGTCCGACCAGGTGTCGCCCCCAGTCGATGGGGGGTACCCAGATCTAGCTCCCCGTGGGGGGCGGGCTCTCGCCGTCTGGGGTGGCGCGTGGGGGGCGCTCGTGTCGGGCGACGTGGAGGAAGGCGTCGAAGAGGAAGTCTCTGACGCCTTCCCCCAGGGTGGCCGCCTGGACCAGGGTGGCCGCCCGGATGGGGGTGCTGGTGCCGGAGGTGCGGAGGTACAGCACGACGTCCTGTTCCCCGACCCCTCGGAGGTGCTGCCGTACCGCTGCGGGGTTGTGCAGGGCGTAGGGTTCGGCAGGTGCGGCGACTGGTGGTGCGGGGTGTGATGGGGGGGGTGGTGTGGGTTGGGGGGGGGGGTCATCGTTGTCGCGCGTGGGGTCCGGTGATGGGGTCTCTTGTGGCGGTCGCGGGAGGGGGGATTCGCGGTGGCATGTGTCGGCGGGGGTATCGACATCGATTGGCTGGTGCTGGCTGCCGCGTGTTGTGTCCGTGACCTGGTCTCGGGGGGGGGGCGGGGGGGGGGGGTGTGGGGGTGGCGCTGTTGGTGGTGGGGGGGGCGGGGGTGGGTGTTGTGCTGGCTGGGGGTCTGGGCGTCCCTGTGGGTCGTGTGGGTGTTGCGTGTGTGCGCCGTGTGGCCCTTGCGGTTCTTGACTGGTTGTGGTGCCAGGGTGTGGGTGGAAGGCGGCTGCATTGGCGTCCGGGTGGGGCTGTGGTCCGTATGTAATGGGTGGCTGCTGGTGGATGGTGCTCGCTGGTATGGGGTGTGGGTGGGGGGGCTGCTGGTGGTGGTGGGGTGGGGGGGGCGGGGGCGGGTGTTGTGCCGGCTGGGGGTCCGGGCGTCCCTGTGGGTCGTGTGGGTGTTGCGTGTGTGCGCCGTGTGGCCCTTGCGGTTCTTGACTGGTTGCGGTGCCGGGGTGCGGGTGGGAGGCGACCGCATGAGCCCCCGGGTGGGGCTGTGGTCCGTATGTGATGGGTGGCTGCTGGTGGATGGTGCTCGCTGGTATGGGGTGTGGGTGGGGGGGCTGTTGGTGGTGGTGGGGCGCTCCTACTCGGTCCTGGTGTTGCCGGTGTGCGTGCGCGGATCCTCGCGGGTCCATGGGGGTGTACCGTGGCTCGTATGTCGTGGGCCCGTGTAGCGGGGGCAGCGGGTGGTGCTGGACCGCGTGGTGGTGGTGTGGAGGGTGTGTCGGTTGTGTGTGGTACCCCGGCGTTGGTGGGTGTGGTGGCAGGGGCTGGTGGTGGTGGTACACGTGATGGTGTGGTGCGGTGATGTGCGCTATGTGGGGTGGGTGGTTCGCGGGGCCTGGTTGTGCTGGGGCGTGGTGGGGATGTAGCTGGTGGGGGCCGCTGTAGCTTGGGGGCATTAGGGGGTAGGGGCTGGGAGGGACGGGGGCGCGGTGGTGGTGTTGGTGGTGCCATGTCCCCTGGCTCTGCGCGTACGGTGGTCCTGGCATGGTGTGGACGTGTGTGGGCGGTGGTGGCTGACTGGGCTGCAGGGTTTGGGTGCTGCGGTACGGTGGTGGTGGTGGGCGTTGGTGGTGGTGGTGTTGTTGGTGTGCCACGGGGGTCTGGGCGTGGGGCGGTGCGGTGTGGCTGGACTCGGGCGTTGGTCGGGGCGTCGCGCCCTGCTGGCGGGCGCGTTGGCGGGCCCCCTGGTGCCGGTGCCCCTTGGTCTTCTTGGCCTGGTGGGTGTCGGGGGCGGGTGAACCCCCCTGTCCCCGTGGCGGCGACGGGGAGCGGGCGCGCCAGCGGTGTGCCTCTTGGAGGCTCGTCTTGAGGCCTCTGACGTAGGCCTCCTGGTCCGTGAGGCTCATCCGCGTGGCGGTGGCCTCGTCGGGGGCGGCCAGGTGGGCGTCCCGGAAAGACGCCCAGCCCTCCGGGGGCGTCTGTTGTGTGGGGTGGGGGTGGTGTGCCAGGTAGAGGAGTGTTCTGAGGGGGTAAGGTGTTCCCTTCCGTCGGCCGAGGGCGTTTGCGAACCGGCGGCACGTGGCTCGGAGGTAGGCTGCTATCTCCTCTGGTGCCGTGTCGGCCCACGCTTCCGGCGTCAGGGCTGCTGCTTGGGGGGCCGGGAGTTGTGGGTCTGGGAGGTGTAGGTCTCGGTGGTGGAGGTATAGGGCGAGGAGGATGTGGCGGGCCGCCACGTTCAAGCCGCCTCCGCTGTGGCGTAGGGGTGGGCTGTGGGGGGGCAGGGGTGTGTTGCCCGCGGCCACGGCTATGGCCCATGCGTGGTCTGCCGCGTCCGCCACGTAGTACCCTCCCAGTTGGTCCCGGAGAGTGTCGGTGAGGTACCCAAAGAAGCTGGGGTGGCTGGCGGGGGGGGGGTGCGGCTGGGGCCGCGGGCCGTTCGCGGTGGCGGGGGTTGAGGTCCCCGCAGTGGGGGCAGTGGGTGAGGCGGTGCGCGGCTCCCAGGCAGACCCAGTGGTCTGGGTTGCAGGGCAGGGCTGTCTGTGGTAGCCGCTGGCGAACGCAGAGGGGACATGCGGTGGCTGGTGGTTGGTGGTACCTGTGGACAGACGGCGGCGTGGGGGGATGGGGGCTGGTGGCGCGCGCATGCTGGTGGGAGCGTGTGCGGTGCCTGTGGTGCCCGTGTGTGCTGTGCCAGTGCTGTGCTCGGTGGACGGTGTGTAGACGTGGTGGGGGTTCGGTGTTGGTATGTCACGGGGTAGGTTCTCATGGTTGGTAGAACAGGAGTTTGAGGAGGTGGGCTTGGTCTGTTGGGGGCAGGGTTCCCGCATGCTGCAGGTATTTGTGGGTGCGGTATGTGAGCTGCTCCGCCGTCTTGGCAACGGCCGTCCGCTGCATGTGTGCCGCCGTGGCCTGGGGGTCCTCCGCGTGGGTGCGTAGTAAGGTGTAGACGGCAGTGGGGACGAGTCCCCTGCGGACTGCCTCGAGCACCTCAGTCTGCTTGAGGACGGTGGTGAGTTGCTGCGTCGCCGGGGACTGCGCCAGCCATCCGGCGTGCTGTGCGATGGTGTGGGTTGGGTTCCAGTCTGTGAGGGTGTCCAGTCCCCTGTACAGGGGGCACGCCTTGAAGTGGTCCCATGTTTCTTCTTCCGCGTGGCTGCAGATGCATTTGGTGTGTCCTGCGGGGACGTGGATCGAGCGGCGCGTATACCATCGGTGGTATCGGGTGAGGAGGGGAAGTTGTTCGAGGGCGAGTTGGAGTCGGGGCTTTTGTAGGTGTGCTGGGAGGCTATCCGGGCGCAGGGCGGAGTAGTAGAGGGGGGTGTGGACGGAGTTTTCGAGGCGTCGGAGGAGTTCGGTGTTTGCTGGGTGGCCCAGTGTGGTGGCGAGTTGCTGGATGGGTGTGGGGT
The DNA here is from genome assembly GCA_964036045.1 of Eutreptiella sp. 'Long Island Sound 2002'. NCBI lineage: Eukaryota > Euglenozoa > Euglenophyceae > Eutreptiales > Eutreptiaceae > Eutreptiella > Eutreptiella sp. 'Long Island Sound 2002'. The sequence continues at coordinate 116,575,921 of OZ038381.1, forward strand.
AGTGGTACTGCTTGTCTCGATCCGTGTACGGCTTGTCCTCGGGCATCCATTGGGGGGGCTGTGCGGCCAGGGGTATCGGGGGCAGGTGCTGCAGGTGGCTGTGGTGTGGGGTGTCCAGTCGCACGCGTTCGAGCCCTGGGGTGTGGTTGGTGTTCTGGTGTTTGGCCTGCGTGTCTGCGCGTCCATTGCCGTATGCGTAGCGGTGCGACTCCTGCTTGACGATGTGTAGGGCGTCCTGGGGGTGCATGCCCTTGAAGGCCATCCATAGTCCCAACGCTTGTGTGGTGAGGCCGGAATCGAGTGTCTTGTGGAGGGGCAGGTCCGCAAGGCGCCTGGTGAGGTGGATGTCGACCGTGGCGTCCACGACTACCCAGATGTTGCGGGGCCGGACCGTCGTGGGTGGCGGTGTGGCGGTGACGGCGTCTGCCATGGTGCGCAGTTCGCCGTGGGAGGACGCCCCAAAGATGGTGGTCCCGGTGTGGTGTTCCACGTGGAGGCCGTCCGCGTGCCGGGTGATGCGCACGGAGGCGCAACCGACCGTGGGGGTGCGTTGCTGGGTGTCGGATGCATCAGTGAAGTAGATGATGTCGGTGTCGCTGGGTATGGGTAGGCGGGCGATTGCTGTGGGGTGATAGACGTAGATGGGGTTCCCCTGGGTGGTTCTGGCGGTGATTTGCGTGGGTTGCAGTAGTGGCGCTGCATAGACGCCTATTCCCTGGGTGATGATGGCCTGGGCTCGTGGGGTGAGGCGGAGGAGGCCCCTGTCTGGGCGTCCCTGGGTGATATACGCGTACATCAGGTGGAAGAGGTATCCCGTATTGGGGTGGAACTTCTGGCACGTGATGGTCTGTCGCCGCTCCTTGTCGTCTTTGTCGCCGCGGAGGGTGGGGCATTTGTGCTGTAGGGGGCGCATGGGTGCCTCCTGAGGTCCTGCGCGGTGTGGGTCGCAGCGGTCGTACTCCATGACTACGCTGTCCGGGTCTGCCCGCTCGTTGGTGAACGTCCATGTTGCCGTGGGTGTTCGGGTCCAGGCTACGTGCGCCGGGTGGTCTGGGGGTACCGTGTGAAACCAGGGGGAGAGCCATGCCTGCTGGTCGGCGGTGGCGGCGGCGGTGGGGGTGTGGTAGTCGGTGGAGATGAGGTGCAGCAGGGGCCACGGAGTGTCGAGGGCTGCCGGGCCGCAGTGCCAGCACGTGCGTGGTATGCCCTGGTCACTGTGTCTGACTGGTGGTACATCGGTCTCCGGTGCATTGTGTTTGGGGATGGACCAGGGGGCATGGTGTCGCTGGACAGTGCGGGTAACATGTTTGTGGCCGTTTGGTGCTAGTAGCAGGATGGTGGGTGGTGTCCAGCCTTCGGCTGACGGGGTGGGCTCCCCCTGCGTCGTGCCGCCGTCGTTGGGGGTCTCGTGTTCGCTCAGGCGGGGCTGGGGGTGCTGGCGCTGGAAGGCTGTGTACGCCGTGTCGATGTCCTTGGGCCCCGGCATGTCGCGCCCTGCCTTCGTAGCACATGCGCGGAGGTACGCTTGGAAGACGTGGCGTGCTGGCCATTGTGGGTCGGAAAGGAACGGGGCATGGTGGGCGTCGCATTGGGCCATGATCTGCATCTGTGTTGGGGTGATATACACTATGGTGATGGTGGCCCCTACGAGGCGCAGGGTGTCCACCTCGCCTGCCGGGCGTCGGTGGATGTCGGTGTGTGTGGCCACGAGTGGCCCCTGTTGATCGCAGTGGTGGTTTGTCAGGATGGCGTGTGTGTGGTGCGGTAGGAGGAGTTGTAGCTGGGCCCAGATGCCAGTGCCCACGGGGGTGGAGACGCCGTGTTGTGCCAGTATCCACCGGGGGCAGGTGTTGCGGGCGATTTGCGCTTCTTTTATGCGTATGGCCGCCGCCTCGCGAACTTCTGGTTGGTGGTTGTGTGTTACCCTGTGTAGGAGGTGTGCTGCGTGTTTGGCATAGGCCATGTCGACCAGGGCGCCCGTATTGTCTCCGTAGTAGCGCCAGTGGGCCATCATGGCCTCCTTGGGGAAAGACGTGGGCCAGCCTCCGTGTTGCGCCCATGCCTTCGTCACTTGCTGTCGAGCGTGGCGTAGTGCGTCTTGGGGGCGCGGGAGGTGCAGGGCTTGGTACCCGATGGCCGCGTTGAGCACTGCTTCCATGAAGTACGCCAGGCCCTGCGTAGACAGGAGGTCCCCCCTGGCAATTTGGGTTAGCCGGGCGAGGCGCTCTTCTAGCTTGCTTGGGAGTGTGATGTGGTGGTGCTGCGTGGCCGAAGACGTGGGCGAAGACCGCTGGCGCGATGCGGCCTAGGATGAGCGTCCACACCAGCTTGACCTCGGTGGTGGCGCATACTATGGGCCGCCAGTTCCCCGGCTGCGCCCAGTCCCCCTTTTTGTAGAGGGGGTGGACCAGGTTGGCCCACTCAGGGCGGATGGGCGTGGCGCCCGTGACGATGTCCCACAGGCGGGCTGCCAGGCGGCGTTTGATGGGCAGGGTGAGACGTTGGTACGCTTCGGCCGGGAAACCATCGACGCCGGGCACGACCCCCTTCTTCAGGCGGTCTAGGGCGCGTTGCAGTTCTGAGATGCTGAAGGGGTCGTGTTCGATGGCGCGCCGCTGTTCCCGGTTGAAAACCCTGGGCACATGCTCGCGGATGGTGTTTCTGGTGTGGGGGTCGAGCTCGGGGAGGGCGTCCCCGTGTTGTGCCTGGAAGCTGTCCAGGACTGCCTGGAGGACGGCGTCGGGGTCATTGGTGAGGCCTCCTTCGGGTGTGCGGACCGCGTGGATGGTACGGCGCCTCGTGTCCTCCAGGATGCGGCTGACGTACCGTAAGGACTTGTACGGCGTGTCGTTTCTGCCGTATCTTTCGCGTTCCTGGGCTGCTGCCGCTATGCGGTGGGCGTGCCATTCCTGGAGTTGGTGGCGGCGGGTGGTGAGGAGCGCACGGAGGTGGGCGTCCCGGTCTCGTGCCTCCGGTGTGCTGGGGCGTAGCAGGGTGGCGAGTTCCCCTTTCGTGGTCCAGATGTCATGGACGAGTTGCTGGAGGGTGAGGTCTGGTGGTGCTCCCGTGTGGTTGGTGTCACGCTCCATGCCGCATGCTTGTGCCGCCCGGCGCATGGCGGTGGTGGGTGTCGGTGCACCCGGGCGGCGTAGGATGGCGTGTAGGGCCCTGTTATACCTGTGCCAGGCGCCGTGGTCGTTTTCGGCCGGGAACTGCAGTGTGGGTGGGAGGGTGTCGTCTGGCAGGGTGGCCGCGGGTGGGGGTAGGTTGGGGATGATGAGGTCGATGTAGAGGGGCCGGTGGCCCGGGCCTGTGGGCGGGAGGTCCCCGTAGGCTGCTTCGTGGACGCGCACCGTGGTTGGGTCCCCGTAGCACGTGTCGATGCGGGATGGGTGGGTGCCGGCTTGGTGGCGGTAATGGGAGGGTGTGCCGGTGAGCCCTGCCGTGAGGTCGGTGAGGCCCAGTTGGTGCATGGCGTCCCGGACAGCTATGTCGGTGGCTGTGGGTGGGCCGGTGCGGTCGTCGTCGGTGGGAGCGGCGTTTAGGTCGCCTATGATGATGGTGGGTGCCAGGAGGGAGAGTCGGCGGTACGCCAGGCTCAGGGTGTCCAGAAAGTCCTTGGTCTCCTTCCCGAACGGGACGTGCGTGAGCAGCACGTTTAGCTGCCATCCGGGCCCCACGCACTCGTACACCCCGAGGCGACCATCCACTCCGAGGTCGGGGTGGGCATGTACCGTGACCGATGTCTTGTGGTAGAGGGGTACCCCCCGTTCCCAGTGGGCGTGATATTTGTTCCCCTCTGGGTTTAGGATCGGTGCTGGTTCGGGTTGGTCCGCTTTGCGGAGGGCTTGCTCCAGGAACCCCAGGAGGTCTGCGCCTTGGGGGTGCGGCCCGGGCATGGCTTGCAGTGTGGCGGCCTTGGTGGGGTCGTAGGTGACCGCGGGCTCGTTGAGGATGTTGATGCGGGCGTGGGCTTCTGCAGGCGCCGGTTTCTGGGGACCGGTAGTTGGGGGGGCGGGCCGTGTCCGGCCCTGGCCCCGTCAGGCGTTGAGGAGGTCGATGACGCCCTGAGCTGCGGGTGCCCTGCAGTTCCGCTTCTGGGGCTGGGGTAGGGCCCATGCATTGTGGAGTTCGCCCGTGTACTCGGTGCCGGTGAGGTGCTCCGTGTCGGGGGTGCACAGCTGCATGGGGACCATCTCACGACCGGCTTGGTCTCGCCAGAGTTCGAAGGTGCGCCCCAGCTTCTTGTCGTTGGGGGTGGCCGGGTCCCACTTGACGTGGATCTTGAACCCCTGGTGGTCCCCGGTGACGCGGTACCGGTGCTTGACCTCCCCTGCGGCCCATATCCACTTGGAGGGGCCCGCGGCCGTGGGGTACTCGAAGGGCAGCTGCACCCGGGTGTTGATGGCGTATTCGGGATACAGGGCAGCGGCTTCCTCTTTGGTCCAGCTCTTCGGCTTGGCCCTTGGCTTTGGCGCGAATTTGGCCTGTGTGGGGGCCTTGCGCTTCTGCGCACCTTGGCGGCGCCGGGCAGCGGGTTGTCCCCGTTGGGGAGGTGCGCCCTGGGGCCGCTGTACGGGTGCGTGGCCCAGTGCAAACACAGGGTGTTCGCGGGCGGCTGGGACGTCGGGCTTGGACGTGGGGACGGGGTCCGTCAGCTGGAACATTTGCTTGGTCATGAGGCCAAGCACTTCCTCGGCCTCCTGCAGGGCGTCTGGCGGGTCCGTGGGCCAGGTGAGGAGCCGGTGCCTGGTGCCTGCCCCGTGGCGGCGCATGTGGGCCGTGTAGCGGGTGGCGTGGCGTGTCCACGCTGGGGTGCGTTCCGGGGGGAGGGGGCCTTCTGGCGCCCCCTGCGCCCAGTAGAGGGCGTAGTGCAGCGCTTCCCAGGCTTCCTCTGGGGCGTGGGGGATGCGTGCGGCGAGTCGCAAGCGGTCTCCTCCGCGTGGTGGGGGCGGGACTTCGCCGTCGGGGGCGTGTGCCGTTGCCCGTCTGACCTTGCCGTGGTCGTCCCATTCCACCGTCCACCAGGTGTCCCGGTGTTTGAGGATGTGGACCTCCGTGGTGGCCGGGGGGGCGTCCATGGCGTCCCAGCTGACGAGCTGGATGGGGCGGACCGCAGGGTGGGTCTTCGGGGGTGCTCGCATGTTGAGGATTTGATGGATGTCCTCGGCGGTGGGGCCCGTGGCGGGGGCGTCCTGCGCTGCTTGGGCTAGAGGTGGGGAGGGGCGGTCCTCCCAGAGGCTGGATGCGGACGCCGTGGCGTACATGGCTGCGATCAGGAGGTGTTCCGTCAGCCCTTCCACCATGAGGTGGTTTTCCCCCTCCAGGTCTCGGGGGATGGCGGCTTCCGCCTTTAGGGTGAGGAGTGCGATGGCGCGTTTGGGTCCAGGTGTGGCGTGTGTCGGCTCATCTGGCGGGCGTCCGTCGGATGGGGTGTGGGGGGGGCGCTTCTGGAAGGGGGATGGTCCCACCGCCGGGTGCTCGACAAGGTGTAGTGGTATGGCGTGGTGGCGGTCCGCTGCGGGCAGGAGGTAGGGGTGTGGGTCTCCGGGCACCGTGCCGAGGAATATGCCCCCCCTGTAAGTAGGGGTGGGCAGGGGTTGCTGCAGAGCGCCTGCGCATGGTAGCGCGCACCGAGGGTTGCAGTGGGTGCATGGGGCTGTTATGGGGTGTGGTACCGCGTACACGGTGAAGGGCCCTACCGCTCGCTGGATGTGGCGGGGGATGATGTTGCGGAGGTCCGCCACCCGTGCCGTGCGGCCTTCGCCATAGTATATCCAGAGCGTGTCCTCCAGTGCCATTTTGGGGCGTAGCTTGCGAGCCAGTAGGTTCAACGTGCTTTTGTGGGTGGCCTCGGTGATGGTGCCGGGCCCAGCGTTAATGCGTGGGAGCAGGTGGCTTTGGTGTTGTGCTGCGGCCCGTCTGCGGGCGGTGTGGAGGGCGGCGCTGTCGGCGGGAGGGGGCGCGTGGTGGGTGGGCCTTTTGCGTGGGGTCGGGGCGACCTGTAGGGGGTGCTTCCATGCCGGGCGTGGGTGGTGTTGCGGTGGCTGGAGGCCAGGGTAGGTGGTGAAGGTGTATACGGTGATGGGGGAGCGCTCATGCGTGGCCTGGAGGTAGTAGTGGTCGCGACCCGTGTTGTGGGTGACGATGACGTTGGGCGTTGGTATGTCGTAGTGGAGTGCGGTATTGGGGAGTTGTCTGGTGATGCGTGCCGTCGCGTCCCCTGTTTTGGGGGCGGTGTCCTGGGGCACGAGGATGTGGACTGCCCACGCATCGTGGGCGGGGAGGTCGAGGTCCGGTAGGGTGGGATGAATGGGGCGTCCCCGGAAGTGTGCGAAAGCTGGGTTGTGGCGTGCCGCCGTTGCCTTGATGATGGACGGTGCCCATTGGGGTGGCGCCCCAACTTGCTGGGCCATGGCGGCGACGGCGCGGGCGATCGCCGTGAGGTCTGGGCCGATGCCAGGCTGGTCTGCCGGTGGTTGCAGGCCCCCTTCTGGTGCGGGGTGGTGCCACCATAGGGTGTAGCCCTTTTGTGTGTTATCGTGGGGGGTGTGCACGAGGCCCTGGTGGTTGGAGATGGCGGTCTTGAGGGCTTCCGCTGCCTCGCGGTGGAGGGTGCGCGTGTAGGCCCAGACTCCGGTGGGGGGGGCCGCCCCGGTGTGGGATTCGGCCGTGGTGGGGGCCGGTTCGAGGGTGTGACTGGTGAGGGAGGGTCTGTGCAGCCCTTCGTGCAGGGAGGCGCACACGTGTGCCCACCTGTCCGCCCATCCCTGTTGGGCGCTTCCTGTGTCTGCTCCTGCGGGTAGTCGCACGATGACCACGTGCCAGGGGTGTGACCCCGGTACTACGGTGGGGGGTGTGGTGTGCTCGTGAGCGTGTAGCCATACTGCGATGTCCGCGTTCGCCGTCACGTAGTCCTCTCCTTCTGCTGTGTGGACGTTTTCGACGGCGGCCTCTCCTTCCAGGGTGAGGAGGAGGTGTGTGCCGGGGGGCTGCGCGTGCGTCTCCGCGTCCCGGAGCCACAGGTACGTGAGCGCCACGGCGCCGGGGAGGATTTCCCCCCACGTGAAGGTGCCTTCGGGTGATGCCCACTGCAGGGGCAGTGTGCGGCGTCCCCGCGAGTCGTTGGTGGCATGGTAGTCGTGGGGGAGGTGACGTTTGGTGAGCCGGTGCGGCATGCGTTCGGTGGTGGCCGTGGGGGGGTCCCAATTACATTCCTCCGGTGGGGGTGCGTCTGCGTCGTCCTCCTGGGGCTGGGCCAGCGGCAGCGCCTGTGCATTGGGTGCGGCGTCGGGTAATCCGCTGTGCGTGAGGGTGTAGAAGCCCTCGGGGGTGAGTTGGAGGACGATGTCCCACTTGGCCGTTTGCTCTGGGGACCACTGGTGGGGCCCGTCCTGCGGTCGGTGGAGGGTGACCTGGTGGCCCCATCTCCAGCTGTGGTAGGCGAGGAGGCTGAGGACGGTGTCTTGCTCCGGGTCCTCCACGCTTTCCATGTATGCCGTCATGTCGGTGACGTCGACGGCGTACTCGTCCTCCCATTCTTGTGTGGGGGTGCCTGGACGGGGGGGGGGCGGTGGTGTACCCGTGGAGTCCCGGCCCCGTGACGTCGGGCAGGTCGCGCTCGAGTGACGTCCGGTACTCGGCGGGCCCGTTGCTGGCTTCGTGGGTGGGGGGGTGGCGCCGCAGGGCGTTGGACAGGTGCGTCCAGGGCGCCCTCTCGCGGGGGGGGGGCCGCGGGGGGGCATTTTGCGGGTTGGGGTCTGGGGGGCTGCTTGTTGTGGGCTCGAGCTCCGGCGGGGTGAGGTCCATATGATGCTCTGTGTCCTCCGTGTGTTGGAGTTCCAGTTCTAGCAGGCTGTCGATGTCCAGGGCCATGGGGTCATCTTGCGTGTCCACGTGCTGGGGTGCTGCTTCATGGCACGGTGGGCGTGTGATGCTGGTGCTCGGGGCACGTGCGGCGGCCGGTGCGGGGTCGTGCGCCGGGGGAGGCGCGCCCTTTGGCGTGGCTGTGGTGTGTGGCTGCACGCTGGTGGCTGTCCTGGCCGGTGGTGTTGCCCCTGTGTGCGGTTCGGGTTGTGGCCGGTGGTGGGTGTTGAGCTGGCGCGAGGTGTGCGGGGTTTCCAGGGGTGGTGCCGGTGGGGTGGGGTGCGGAGTCGGCGGGGCGTGGCTTCGTTCCTGTGTTGGTGGGCTGTGGTGTCCCGTGCCCCCGGGTGGGGGAGGGGGGTGCGGTGCGGTATGGTGGTGTTGTGCTGTGTGGTGGCCTTCCCGTTCGGGGGGGGGGGCACCGTGTCCAGGTCTGGTGGGGTGGGCTGTCGCCTGTGGTTTGTCCTCTGGATGTGTGGGGCAGCCCCGCGTGGTCTCTTGATCGTTCTCCTGGTGTGTTTCAGTACGTGGCCTGTGCGGGGTTGGTGTGGCGTAGGGCCTGGGGTCCCCTGGGGCGGGGTGTGCGGGACTGGAGTGTCGCAACCAGGGGGGTGTGGTCGTGTGGTGCTTGGGGGTGCAGGCCCGCCGTTGGGTGGGCCCGTTGGTGTGGGGTATTGCGTTTGCGGGGTCCGCGGGTCGGTGGGTCGCGGCTGCTTGGGCGTGTTGTGGCCCCGGTGCGGTGCCCGCGGGTGGTGAGTGGCGGTGTGTGGTTGGGGTGTATCGTTTTCACGGTGGGAGGGGGGCTATTTGCTCGGGTGTGGGGTGGGCCCGTGGTAGGATGCCGGCGGGTAGCGGGTGTCGGGGCCGCACTGTGGGTGGGTATTCCGCGGCGTCCCCTTGGTGCGTCCCGTGGTGGCCTCTGGTCGGCTGGCTGAAGGGGGTTTTTGGGGTGTACCGCATCCATGGGGGCACCATTGTGTGTTGGGGCGCCGCAGCGGTGGGTGCGGCGGGTTGTGGGGGTGGGGCTTGTGTCGGTGTCGACCGTGTGTTTGGCGGCGGTGTGTCGTGTGTCGTCCTCGGCGGCTCCTCTTGGTGGTCTGTTGTGGTGGTGCCTGGGGGGTGGTCTTGGGCTTTGCGGTTCCTGGGAGGGTGCGGGACATGCGGGGTCGGGCTGGCTGGGGGGCGGGGGGGGGCGCGCGTGTGTGGGCTTGCGTGTTTGCCCTCTGTTCCCCCCGTGGCCCCTTCTTCTGCCTGTCCCTTACTCCTCTCTTTTCGCTGGCTTGTTTGGCTTTGTTTTTTTTTCTTTTGGGGGGGGGGGTGGCTGGGGTGCTGTGCGTGGGTGTGGGTGTGTGCCGGTGTCGGCTCCCGGTTCCCAGACCGCCAGGGTGGGTGGCTGTGGCTCCTGGTTAGTTTCCGGGTGGCGTGGCCGGGCGTGGGCGTGCGTGTGGGTGTGTTCGTGGCGTGGGCTGATGGGGTGGTGGGTAGTGTGGGCGTGGTTGGTTTGTGTGGGTGTCGGGTATGTGTGCGCCGAAGGCGCAGTGGGTTGGGCTGGGGCACCGTGGGCGATGCAATGGGTGGAGGTGATGCTGGTGGCGCCTACGGGGGGGTGCTGTAGGCGTCAGAACGGGTCTGTGTTGTTGACGTGGGTGCTTCGGGTGACGCGCCGGGCGGCGACGGGGTTGGTGACGTTGTTGGTGTCATAGGTGACGGGGCGGGCGCTGGGGGGGCCTGCGGCTCCGGTGGTCGCTGTAAGTGGTGCAGTGGGTGGTGGCGCGACTGGTGGTGCCGGCGGTGAGGGTGCTGCCGGCAACGTCGATGGTGAGGGCGCTGTGGGTGATGTCATGGGTGGTGGCGATGTTGATGTGGGTGCTGCAGGTGGTGTGCCCGCTGGTGGCGCCGCTGGTACTGTCCCTACGTAGGGTGTTGCCGGGGGTGCTGTGGGCGGTGGTGTCGTCGGTGGTGCCGATGGCGAGGGTGACGTAGGCGATGCACTGGGTGACGGTGAGGCCGGTGTGTGCCGTAGGTGACGCGTTGGGCACGGGTGGTGGAGGGCCGGAGGGGGGTTTGCCGTTGGTGCAACGGGCGATGGTGGCGTTGGTGCTGCAGGTGGTGGCTTGGGCGTTGGTGCTGTTGGTGATGCCAACGGGGTGGTTTGTCTGCCTGTCTGCCCGCGGAGTCGGTGCCGGCGTTGGGCGGTTGCCTGTGCGTGTGGTGGTCGGTGCGCCGGGCGCTTGGTGGGCGTGGCCGGGTGCGGGTGTGCGTGTTGGTGTGTACGTGGCGCGGGCTGCGGGGGGTCTGCGGGCGTCGGGTGCGCTGTTGCCGTGCGTGTGGTGGTTCGTGTTGTCTGGTGGAGCGTGGCCGGTGTGTGCGTTGCGTGGGTGTTGTGGGGTCTGGTCGGCGTGGGTGGTGTCGGTGTGGGTGTTTGGGGTTGGGTGCTGGTTGTGGGCGTGTCGTTCGCGTCGTGCAGTCGGGCGTGATGGTGGTGCCGCTAGCGGCGTCGATGGTGACGGTGCTGCAGGTGGTAAGGGTGGGACGGTGGTGTTGGCGGTTTCCGGTGTGGGTGGTGTGAAGTGTGGGGGTGTGGCAGGTGTGGTGCGGGGCGGATGGTGGTGTGCTTGGCGTCGGCGTCGCGAGTGCTGCCGGGGGGGAGGGTGTTGTTGGTGTTGTTGTGGGCGGCCGGTGGCGGGTGGTGGTGGTGGTTGTGGCTGGACTGCTTGGTGGTTGTGGTGTCGGCGGGTGGCTCTGTGTGTGATGGCGGGTGGGCGTGCTTGGTGGTGATGATGGTGTGTCCTTGCGGGTGGTGTTGGGTGTGGTACAATTGGGCGTGTGGTTTGCGATAACTGAGCACTCACCCCTCCGGGTGGCGCGGGCCCGGTGGTCCGGTAGCCCGTCCGGCAGGTGGCGCCGGATGCTCACGCGTCCCTCCGGGCGGCGGCTGCTCCGTAGCCGGCAGGGGCTGGGTTCACTGCCGGGCGCACACACGTCCCTCCGGACGGCGGCTGTTTCGTAGCCGGCAGGGGCTGGGTTCACTGCCGGGCGCACACACGTCCGTCCGGACGGCGGCTGTTTCGTAGCCGGCAGGGGGTGGGTTCACTGCCGGGCGCACACACGTCCATCCGGACGGCGGCTGTTTCGTAGCCGGCAGGGGCTGGGTTCACTGCCGGGCGCACACACGTCCATCCGGACGGCGGCTGGTTCGTAGCCGGCAGGGGCTGGGTTCACTGCCGGGCGCACACACGTCCATCCGGACGGCGGCTGTCGCGCTGTGGGGACTGCGGGGCTTGGACTTGTTCTTGGCGGCTCGTTCGTCGTCGGGTGTGGGTGTTTGCCGTGGTGGTGTCGTGTTTTTGTGCCGTGGTGCGTGCTGGCGTGCGGTGCTGCGTGTGTGCTCTGCTTGGCCTGTGTGTGGCGCGCGCTCCTTGCCCGGGCGTGCTGCTGCGCAGGCGCGGGGACACACCCTCTCTCTGGCGGGCCCGTTTGGCTCCATGGCGGGCCCTGTTGGTGCCCGGCTGTGGCCCGGCGCGCGGCAGTGGGGTGTGTGCACGTTGGGGGGGGGGGGGGTTCGGACCCCTCTTCCTGTTTTCCCCGCCTTGTCCCTCTGTCCCTCTTCGCCGGCCTGCCCTGCCTGCCCACCCTCTTCGTACCCGCTGGGTTGGCCTTGGCCGGTCGGTTGGTCTTGGCGGTCTGACATTGTGTTTCTTTCCTGCAGGGCGGCGTGGGCTGGGTTCGTTTTGGGGGCGGGTTGCTCGTGTGGTGTGCCGCGCCGCTTGGCTCCTGTTCACCGGTGTGCACGCTCCGTGTGTGGTGTCGTGTGTACGGTGTCCTGGGCCTCCCGGCTCCTGTTCACCGGTGTGCACGCCCTGCGTGTGGTGTCGCTTGTACGGCGTCCTGGGCCTCCCGGCTCCTGTTCACCGGTGTGCACGCCCTGCGTGTGGTGTCGCGTGTACGGCGTCCTGGGCCTCCCGGCCCCTGTTCACCGGTGCGCACGCTCTGCGTGTGGCGTTGCGTGTACGGCGTCCTGGGCCTCCCGGCTCCTGTTCACCGGCGTGCACGCTCTGCGTGTGGTGTTGCGTGTACGGCGTCCTGGGCCTCCCGGCTCCTGTTCACCAGTGTGCACGCCCTGCGTGCGGTGTCGCGTGTACGGCGTCCTGGGCCTCCCGGCTCCTGTTCACCGGTGCGCACGCTCTGCGTGTGGCGTTGCGTGTACGGCGTCCTGGGCCTCCCGGCTCCTGTTCACCGGTGTGCACGCCCTGCGTGTGGTGTCGTGTGTACGGTGTCCTGGGCCTCCCGGCTCCTGTTCACCGGTGCGCACGTCTTGCGTGTGGTGTCGCGTGTACGGCGTCCTGGGCCTCCCGGCTCCTGTTCACCGGTCTGCACGCCCTGTGTGTGGTGTCGCGTGTACGGCGTCCTGGGCCTCCCGGCCCCTGTTCACCGGTGCGCACGCTCTGCGTGTGGCGTTGCGTGTACGGCGTCCTGGGCCTCCCGGCTCCTGTTCACCGGCGTGCACGCCCTGCGTGTGGTGTTGCGTGTACGGCGTCCTGGGCCTCCCGGCTCCTGTTCACCGGTGTGCACGCCCTGCGTGTGGTGTCGCGTGTACGGCGTCCTGGGCCTCCCGGCTCCTGTTCACCGGTGCGCACGCTCTGCGTGTGGCGTTGCGTGTACGGCGTCTTGGGCCTCCCGGCTCCTGTTCACCGGTGTGCACGCCTTGCGTGCGGTGTCGCGTGTACGGCGTCCTGGGCCTCCCGGCTCCTGTTCACCGGTGTGCACGCCCTGTGTGTGGTGTCGCGTGTACGGTGTTCTGGGCCTCCCGGCTCCTGTTCACCGGTGTGCACGCTCTGTGCGTGGTGTTGTGTGTACGGTGTCCTGGGCCTCCCGGCTCCTGTTCACCGGTGCGCACGCTCTGCGTGTGGCGTTGCGTGTACGGCGTCCTGGGCCTCCCGGCTCCTGTTCACCGGTGTGCACGCTCTGTGTGTGGTGTTGCGTGTACGGCGTCCTGGGCCTCCCAGCTTCTGTTCGCCGGTGCGAACGCTCTGCGTGTGGTGTTGCGTGTACGGCGTCCTGGGCCTCCTGGCTCCTGTTTACCGGTGTGCACGCTCTGTGTGTGGTGTCGCGTGTACGGCGTCCTGGGCCTCCCGGCTCCTGTTCACCGGTGTGCACGCCCTGCGTGTGGTGTTGCGTGTACGGTGCCCTGGGCTCCCTGGCTCCTGTTCACCGGTGCACACGCCCTGCGTGTTGTGTTGTGCGTACGGTGTCCTGGGCCTCCCGGCTCCTGTTCACCGGTGTGTACGCTCTGTGTGAGTGTGTGGTGGCGGGTGGGCGTGCTTGGTGGTGGTGTTGGTGTGTCCTTGCGGGTGGTGTTGGGTGTGGTACCATTGGGCGTGTGGTTTGCGTTAACTGGGCAATCACCCCTCCGGGTGGCGCGGGCCCGGTGGTCCGGTAGCCCGTCCGGCAGGTGGCGCCGGGTGCTCACGCGTCCCTCCGGACGGCGGCGTGGTGTTGCGTGTACGGCGTCCTGGGCCTCCCGGCTCCTGTTCACCGGTGTGCACGCTCTGTGTGTACGGTGTCCTGGGCCTCCCGGCTCCTGTTCACCGGTGCGCACGCCCTGCGTGTGGTGTTGCGTGTACGGTGTCCTGGGCCTTCCGGCTCCTGTTCACCGGTGTGCATGCTCTGTGTGCGTGTGCGGTGTCCTGGGCCTCCCAGCTCCTGTTCACCGGTGTGCACGCTTTGTGTGTGGTGGTGCGTGTACGGCGTCCTGGGCCTCCCGGCTCCCGTTCACCGGTGTGCACGCTCTGTGTGTGGTGTTGTGTGTACGGTGTCCTGGGCCTCCCGGCTCGTGTTCACCGGTGTGCACGCCCTGTGCGTGGTGTTGCGTGTGCCGTTTGGCCCTTTTGCGCTCGTGTGGTGCGTGTTGTGTTGTGCGTGTGGTGTCCTGGGACACTTGGTTCGTGTTCTCCGGTGTCGCGGTGTGTTGCGGTGTGTGTGTGGTGTCCGGTGTGCGGTGCTGTGTGTGCGGTGTCCTGGGCCTCCTGGCCCCTGTTCTCCGGTGCGCGTGCTCGGTGTGTTGCGTGGTGTGTGCGGTGTGGGTGTGGGTGCGTGCTCGCGTGTGCCATACTGTGGCCGCGTCGTTGCGGACTCTTTGTTTTTGCGGATACATTTTTCTTTACACATTGCTCCCTATGGCGTCTGATTTATTCTTCCCGTTTTGGACTCTTTGATTTTGGCGACGCCCAAGAGTAAGCGTGTCTTAATGCATGCATGGCGGTGTATGTTATTTACGCGTTGGTTTGCGGATTCTTTGCATTTTGCGGCGCCCAAGAGTAGGCGTGTGTGTTTAATGCATTCATGCTATGCCACTTATTCTTCATGTCTTGGACTCTTTGTTTTTTGCGTCGCCCAAGAGTAAGCGTGTCTTAATGCTTGCATGGCGGCATATGCTACTTAACCGTTGGTTTGCGGACTCTTTGTATTTTGCGACGCCCAAGAGTAGGCGTGTTCGTTTAATGCATTCATGCTATGCTACTTATTCTTTGTGTCTTGGACTCTTTGTTTTTTGCGACGCCCAAGAGTAAGCGTGTCTTAATGGGCTCAAAGGTGGGTTGGGAGGTGCATGGAGAAGGAAAAAGGAAGAGGAAGCGTGCAATTCGGAGGGTGTGGCGTGTTAGTTATCCATTTCTCCGGTGTTTACGCGCCGCTGGTGATGCGGTTGTCTTTACCTATACGGTGTTTTAGGGGGCGGGTGGCACGGTTTGTGGACTCTTTGTTTTTTGCGACGCCCAAGAGTAAGCGTGTCTTAATGTATGCAAGGCCTACTGGGCGCACGCGCGACCTACTAGTGGGCGCTGTTGAGCTCCAAGGCGTCGCCCTCTGGCTTGTCCGGGGCGCTGCCTTGGTCAAGCTCTCAGTGGCGGTGCCAGGTCACCCGGATCTGCATCCCACCATTTGGGCCCGTGCCATGGAGGCGGTACTGTATTGTGCCCTCGCACCAGATCAAGTCCCCCATGTGGTTGTTGCGGAAGGGCTGTTGAACTCTCGTGCCCTTTTGGAATTGTCGGTATGCTTCGGGCTGGGGCGGTGCCTGTGGCGGGAGGGAGGATCACAACGATGCCTGGTCAGGTTGGGCGGGGGTCCGGCCGGGCAGACGCTGGGTTGGGGGGAGAGGCTGGGGCGGGTTTGCAGGGGGTGGGAGGCTGTCATTTTGCCGTCTACTCTGGCTTGTTGGGGGCTAGGGGCGGATGTGCCCCTTTTTCTCCGTGCTCGCTTTGGCGGGACTGGAGGTGGTGGGACCGGAGGGGCGTGGACTTGGAAAAAGGGGTGTGTAACCTGCTGGCCGGGGCCCGGCAGCAGGGGTTCTGGCGGTGTTTGCATGGTCGCCTTCGCGCGGTTTCTTCTGAGGTCGGCGAGTTTCCATACTGTCTCTGGGGGGTCCGTGGGCCATGGCAATCCGGGCTGGGCTGTCATCCAAGGGGTGTTGGAGGGGGTAGTTCTTTATGGCCTTTGCCTGCATGATCCAGGCCTCCGTGGGTTCTGGTGTGTCTGCACCGCTGGGGGACCCTTGGGCCCAGTACAGCACCGTCTAGAGGGCCTCTCACGGGGCTCCCTGTCAGCGGGTGGCAGTGGTGGCTTGGAGGAGTCGCTGCCCGCCTCGTGGGGGATCCCGGGGTACATTTCTGGGGTGTAGGCCTGGGCCGCCATGAGGGCCCCGTGTGCCCAGTGGAGGACCAACCATTGGGCGTCAGCTTTGAGGATGTGAACCGCGGGTCTTTTGGGGGGGTGTTCCAAGGGTGCGTCAAGGGTGTTCCGCGGTGCGAGGGCTACTTCCATTCTGGAGGGGTGGACGTGCAGGGTGGCCGTGCGGCGGAGAAGTTGATCAATGTGGAGGGGCATGACTGGGTCTTTGGGGCCCTGGGGTGGTGGGGGCATCGCTGGGATGGTAGGGGGGTCCCAGTGGTGTATGTGGGCGGCGACGGTGTAAAGGGCAGCGGTGATCATGTGCTTGGCTTGTGTCACCATGACGATGTGGCGCTCTGTGCGGAAGTCCTTAGGTAGGTGGGCTGTGGGGTGGACGGTGATGTGGGCCAGGGCGCGTTGCTGGGCCATTTTTCCCCCGTCCGTCGCCTCCGACCGTTTGTCCCCCGCAATGTGTTGGTGACGGTGTTTTTGGTAGGGCGGTCCGAGGGCGAGGGATTCTACCCCGTGTAAGGGAAATTGCCTGTTCCCTGCACCTGTCAGGCACGATGTATATGCCCGGGTCCCCTGGCACTGTGCCCAAGTACATGTTGCCCGATATGGTGGGGGGCGGGAGTGGCTAGCGCAGGAGTGAGGTGCACAGGATGGAGCAGGGCAGGTCGTGGTGCTCACAACAAGAGTGGTCCATGCCCTGTGGGGTGATGTGGACGGCGAAGGGTCCGACGGCGCGCTGTACTTTATGGGGTTGGATGTCGTTGAGGCGCGCCACCGCCCGTGTATGGGAGCGTCTCTCTCTGATCCGCATGGCGTCCACCCGTGATGCCGCAGGGCTCTGGCGGTCTGTGATGATGCCCATGATTGCGCAGTTGTGGGTGGTATCCAACACACTCGTCCAGGGGGCACCTATGCGCGGGATGGTGTTGTCGTTGTGGAGGAAGCGGACCCTGCGTCTCGCGTCGTGGCGGTGTTGGGCTTCTTGGGCGGGCGTGTGTACACCTGCGTGTTCGGGCTTCTTGTTGGGGCGGTCTGCCGTGTGAAAAGGGGATGGGCCACGAGGGGGCATGGTGGAGGGCGGGGTGCGGGAGGGCTCCGTGTGCTGCGCATCTGTACAGGGTGGTCGCGGCGGTCCCTTGCGCCTGTATGGTGTACCGCTCGTGATGTCGGCGATGGGTGATGAGGACGTTGGGGGCTGTCAGTTCATACACTTGGGTGGCCGTGGGGGAGACGGCGGGTGACGGTGATCTTGGCGGCTTCGTTCTTGCGGGTGGCAGTGTGTGGGATGATGTAGTGGGCCGCCCACTCGTTGTGAACGGCTTCTCCTGCCGTGTCGAGTTTGGGTGGGGGTTGGAGTTGTTTGGCGCCGGGCGCTTTTCTTGGGCTTTTGCGTGCGGCGCTCCTTTGATTTCGACCAGGTACTGTGGGCTCCAGGTCTCCGGCGCCCCCACCTGGGCGGCTGCCGCTGTCGCGGCTTGGAAGAGGGCGGTAGTGTTGGGGGTCAGGGAGGGCGTGGCTGGCTAGGGGGTGAGGGAGTCGTGGTCTTGGTATGTCCACCAAATGGTGTAGCCTCGTTGGGTGTTGCGGTGTTGGGGTTTGGGTCTGGGTTTGCTGGATGGATAGGGTGGCCTTGATGTCCTCCGCTGCCTGTGGGCTTATAGGCCTGGTGTATGCCCATAACCCTGGGCTGTGTACGCCGTGTGGCTGCTGGGCTATTCTACTCACCGGTTGGAGGGTGTGATGGGTGCGCGTGAAGCCGAGGTGTTCCTGGAGGAGGTCTCCACGGATGTCCCCCCACCTGTATTGCCTGGTGTGTGTGTGGTCGTTTGGGGGCGGGGTGGGTGATGACGATGCCTTGCCACTGGGTGGCGCCTGGGTGTACCGTCACCGGTGCTGACGATTCTTGTGGGGGCATGTGGACGCCGTGGGCAGGGGTCGCTGTTATCGGGTCTGCTTCTGTTGGTGTGATGGTGACATCCCGTTGGAGGGTGAAGAGGAGGTGGTGGCGGTCAGCTCGTAGTGTCCAGGTGTCGCTGTGTTCGGTGATCCAGTGGAGGTGGATGGCTTAGAGTCCCCGTGTGATTTCGTACCACGGGAGAATGCCGTTGTGGACCGCCCATTCCCGTGGTAGGTTTCAATACCCGTTGCGGTCCCGGGTGGTGCAGTGCTGCGGGGGGAGCAACATCCTGGTGATGGAATGTGTGAGGGGCTCCTGGTGGGAGCGTTTTTGTGTGGCTGGTGGGGGCGGAGGTTGGGACATCTCGTCGTTTGGTCCCTGCGGGGCCTTTGCTTTTTGCAGTCCTGCGCTGATAGTGGCAAAAATGTTGTGGAGGGTGGGCGAAGTGGGGGGCTGTGGTGCTGGATCCCTGCAGGTGAGGTGGTAACCCGATGGGTTCTCGGGGTCTTGCTATATGGTGATGGTGGTTGTGGCGTTGTCCTCAGGCGTCCACCGCTGGGGGTTCTGTTGCAGGGGGTGGAGGCTGATGGTGTGGTGATGTTTCGAGCTGTGGAAAGCAACGAGGGCGTGGAGACCGTGCCGGGTGTCCCCAGGTGGGCGGGGGTAGGTTGAGGCTGCTGCTTCCGGGAAGGTGTCCATGGTGCCGTAATTGTCCTCCGGGAGAATGTCGTTTTCTTGGCCCCACTCGTTGTCGCCCTCTTTCTCTTGCCTCCACCCCTGGAGGGTCGCGTGGGTTGCTGGGAGTTCTTGGAGGACGTGTTGGTAGTACTGCTCGGTGTCCATAGGTTGGGCTAGGGTGCCGGCTAGCGCGGTGTAGATGTCTCTGGGTGGAGGGAGCGGTGGGCACGTGGTGGTGCGGTCAGATCCCTTGTGCTGCTGCTCCTCCTGGTGGTCTTCGGTGTCGTCTAGGGATATGGGGCGGGGCTGCATGTGGTGGTTGGCCTCCTGCGGGCGTGTGGGCGTGGGGTGAGGTCTGCCAGTAGGTGTTAGATGGCAAGGAGGACGTCGTAGTCGTCGTCCCACAGGCAGTGGGCTCCAGCGCACATCCTGTTTGGGGAAGCGGGAGGGTGGTGTGGTTCCTGTGTGGCGGCGCGGTGTACGGTAGGGCGGGCGGTGCGTGTGGGTGGTGGCGTGCCCGCTCTACTGTGTCCCGCGACCCCTGGTCCACATAGCGCCACCCGTACACACAGCACCACACGCAGAGCGTGCACACCGGTGAACAGGAGCAAGGAGGCCCAGCACACCGTACACACAACACCACACACAGAGCGTGCACACCGGTGAACAGGAGCCAGGAGGCCCAGGACACCGTACACACAACACCACACGCGGAGCGTGCACACCGGTGAACAGGAGCCAGGAGGCCCAGGACACCGTACACGCAACACCACGCACAGAGCGTGCACACCGGTGAACAGGAGTCAGGAGGCCCAGGACACCGTACACACAACACCACATGCAGAGCCTGCACACCGCTGAACAGGGGCCAGGAGGCCCAGGACACCGTACACGCACCACCACACACAGAGCGTGCACAACGGTGAACAGGAGCCAGGGGGCCCAGGACACCGTACACACAACACCACACACAGAGCGTGCACACCGGTGAACAGGAGCCAAGCGGCCCAGGACACCACACACGCAACACCACACACAGGGCATGCACGCTGGTGAACAGGGGCCAGGAGGCCCAGGACACTGTACATGCGGCACGGCACACCACACGAGCGACCCGCCCCCAAAACAAACCCAGCCCACGCCCCCCTGCAGGAAAGAAACACCATGTCAGACCACAAAGACCAACCGTCCAGCCAAGGCCAACCCAGCGGGTACAAAGAGGGTAGGCAGGCAGGGCAGGCCGGCGAAGGGGGACAGAGGGACAAGGCGGGGAATGCGAGAGGAGAGGAACCAAACCCTCCCCCCCCAACGTACACAAAACCCAATGCCGCGCACCGGGCCGCAGCCAGGCGCCAACAGGGCCCGCCATGGAGCCAAACGGGCCAACCAGAGAGAGGGTGTGTCCCCGCACCTGCGCAACAGCAGGCCCGGGCAAGGAGCGCGCGCCACACGCAGGCCAGGCAGGGCACACGCGCGACACCGCACGCCAGCACGCACCACGGCAAAAAACACGACACCAACAAGGCAAACACCCACGCCCGACGACGAACGAGCCGCCAAGAACAAGTCCAAGCCCCGCAGTCCCCACAGCGCAACAGCCGCCGTCCGGATGGACGTGTGTGCGCCCGCCAGGGTACCCAACCCCTGCCGGCTACGAAACAGCCGCCGTCCGGACGGACGTGTGTGCGCCCGGCAGTGAACCCAGCCCCTGCCGGCTACGAACCAGCCGCCGTCCGGATGGACGTGTGTGCGCCCAGCAGTGAACCCAGCCCCTGCCGGCTACGAAACAGCCGCCGTCCGGATGGACGTGTGTGCGCCCTGCAGTGAACCCAGCCCTTGCCGGCTATGAGACAGCCGCCGTCCGGACGGACACGTGCGCGCCTGGCAGTGAACCCAGCGCCTGCCGGCTACGAAACAGCCGCCGTCCGGAGGAACGTGTGTGCGCCCGGCAGTGAACCCAGCCCCTGCCGGCTACAGAACAGCCGCAATCCGGAGGGACGCATGAGCACCCGGCGGGCACGCATTGCCTGCCGGACGGGCTACCGGACCACGGGGCCCGCGCCACCCGGAGGGGTGAGTGCTCAGTTATCGCAAACCACACGCCCAACGGTACCACACCAAACACCACCCGCAATGACACACCATCACCACCACCATACACGCCCACCCGCCACCACACACCCAAGGCCCATCATCAGGGCCGCCCACCGACACCACAACCACCAAGCAGTCCAGCTACAACCACCACCACCACCGAGCCCACACCGGCCCGACCACACCCGCCACCAGCCGGCCACACACGTCACAGAACCCACTATCACGCCCGACCACACCGCGCAGGCGACGCACCCACATCCAGCACCCAACCCCAAGCACCCACACCGGCACCATCCACGCAGAGCATACACCAGCCACGCACCATCAGACAACACAAGCTGCGCACCAAGTACACGTACAGTCGCACACCCGCACCCGACCACGCCCACCAAGCGCCCAGCGCAGGGACCCCCACCACCACTGCCACACACAACGGCACAAACCGCACACAGGCAGCCACCCAACGCCGGCATCAACTCCACGGGCAGGAAGGCGGACAAACCGCCGCTATCAATTGAAGCCGGTTCAGACCCCCGTGGCCATCTTGGGGTCACTTGGGGTGTGTATCTATGTGCCGGCAAGCCGCCATTGGCTGATATCATACTCTCCCATCCACCTGACCTAACCCGATGTGATAGTGTGATAGATTTGGCCATTCCGGCCATGAGCGGCCATATTCAGTACCAAGGCACCGCCAGCGGAGATTTATATATCGGAATATCAGGAATCAACAGGGTTTTTTTATCATAATGTTTCCGTAAATTTTCAGCCTTCTGCTCTGATGGTCAATGTATCGGCGACTGTCAGTTGGCTCGCGATTTTGCGGTAACCGAATGGTTAACTGTTATTTACAGATATTTTGGCGGAGACCCCGATGAAGGGTCAGATTTCATCAGTAAAGGGTTCGTTGCTTCCGCAATTTTCATATTATACACTCGCAAAATTAATCTGATTTTTTCAGACTTTCAGAATCGGATTTTCGACTTCGACATCGCCGCACTTGACATGACGAATCTCCAGTGGTCCGACATTTTTCCCCGATCAGGAATCAGCCTTCCTTTTGTTATGCCCTTTATTTGTCTTGGAGATATAGTCGAAACAAAAGTGATTCGTGAGACCACTTTGAAAGGTCATATCTCCGGCTCACGGCGAGGTATAACAATTTCAAGAATTGGGTTGGGACTGCCTTGGTCTCAACTTAATTTAGAAAGCATCAAACGCCTCTAGTGTGTACACATGCTGCATATAGCAAGAGATAATGGTCAAGAGGGTAGAAAGTGATATATAACTCTTGGACCGTGCAACCGAATATTTTATTGCGACTTTCGAGTGTACCGCATATATGTTGGGGTTGCATAGCAACTTTTTTTGGGTTCCTACGTATTTTTAACGTGAAGTTATGTCCATGGAGGGGCATGGCATATCATGGTGGGAGCCACTTTTGAGGGTATGTGTTATATGCAGGGTTTATGTCTTGATATGCTCACGCCCATGTTATATATCTTCGTGTGGCCGAGGAGATGGGGAACCACACGTGACAAGGGCTTTGCCAATGTCCCAATTGTGGGATTTCAAAGCGCTAGACTAAGTCTACCGCGTATGTATTGCTCATGGTATGTTTGGCAAGGAGATCCATGAGTGCACTCCCATTTTCATTGGGCATGTAGATATGAGTGGCGAAGGTATCTCCATGCGCCCGATTGGGGATCCAGGTGGGGGAATTGTTCGCAAATGGTTCCAAACATTGGTATATTGAACCATGCGCGGATATCATGGGTGAGCATAGAGATATACTATCATGACAACTTTGTATTTGGACATTTGTTCATGTTTTTGACCTCATTTTAAGCTCGTTTTTGTGTTTGATGTGCTCAACTAGTCGGCTAACAGTAAAGTGCCTAGAGATCCGTGAACTATGGTATGTTGCCTATATGCTGGCATATGCTTCGGTGTTGCACCTCACCATATGCCGGATCACGTGGTCACTTTGGCTTGGCACACGAGGCCTCGGAAACATTAGGTCTCAAATTCATGAGTTGACTTGTGAAGCATGTCATGTACATAACTGGAGGGGTTTCGGAGGCAATGATGGGATATTCTTGGGCATGAATCTTTGGTCTATATCACCCTTGTATACTACTTTCCGGTTTGACACATGCATGGAGCATTTGGATATTTGCCGTATGCATTTTTGAGTATATAACTGACTTTTGGGCATAATGGTGTGGGTTGCCTGATTTTGCCATGTTGTGAGGTCATCTTCATGGGGCAGCCCACCAAGCCCATTCGACTCCAAGTCCAACCAAGGTTATGTCAGGGTAGGGCATGGTCCTGAGTGCCACTCTAGGCCATGACACGCCCCCTCCCTCATTGGGCTAGGATTTAGAGGCTTGAGAGTGAACACAGTTTTCGGGTTTGTGTAGTGACTTTTGACACATGGCATTTAGCCATCCTATTTGACTGGGTTCAGGGCATCATGTTGGCGAGTCAAGGGAAGGTCTTGAGTCCAGGGAATGAGGGGTTTATGGCTGTGAATGTGTATGTTTACCTCTTTTCCCAACTTGGCTTTATTTGTGTTCATATGCCAATTTCAGGGCTTTCTTCCTTGGTGCAATTCTTGTACATGCCCGCCACCGTGAGACAACCGGTGTGCTGAACGGAAGCCCGCAGTTCGGATTTGGACTGGATTGTGGATTGGGTTATTGCTGTATTTGTGGGATCTGGTTGCTGTTCAGGGTTGAAGGAGGATTTTATTTTCTATATTTTTGGATTTTGGACCCTGGAATTTGAGGAATGCAATCACTGATCCGAAGTAAATCAGCAGGGGTAACAGGCGGAAGGGGCACAGCGGGGGCCGGTCCTGGTAGGGACCTTCGTGATGGTAGCAGAGGCGTACCTGCTGCCCCTACCTACCGCCGACCCGGGGACTTGGGCCCCTATGAGCCCTGCCCAAGTACGCCACGGGTGCGTATCGTAGACTCGGTGGAGACCACGCCGGAGATTGGAGCCAGGGAAGAGCCGAGATGCTCAAGAGCATGGCGAACTCCAGAAGTTGAAGCCTGAAGAGAAGTACGACATTCGGGAAGAGAAGGACTTGACATGGAGGACCTGGCCTCCATGTGCGAGCGTCGCTGCTGAAAGGCATGCAACCTCCGCTCCGCCGCGGAGGACTGTGAGGAGGCCTGCCATTCAGGCAGCAGTGGAGGACGGGCCCGGCGCTACCGGAAGCGCGGGTTACCTAAGCCCGCGGCAGGGGACGCCGGGGCTATGGATACGGACCCCAGCCCGGTCAGGCTGTGGGACTCCGAGGGGCACTCCGAGGGCTATCGGACAGCCTATGAGCAACCTTCGGAGTCGGAGGAGACGGCCAGGCCGCCCACAAGGGCAAACACGGCTCCAGAACCCAGCCTGGAGCATGACGCCGTGGCGTTGGAGAGGCCCGCCAGAGCCAGAACTGCGCCTGTGGCCCGGCACACGGAGCCAACGCGGGATATCATGGGCGACACACCCATGGCGGAGGAGTCCGAGGCGCCGGGAACCGCGGGATGCGCCAGATGGGGTGGAAAGCAAGCTGAGTGCCACTGCGAGCACGTGTCCTTCCTCATGGGCAAGTACCCAAAGATGGGGATGGACGCCATCCTGCACCGCCTCGACAGCCTGGACAACGCGAAGGACGGCCTAGAGGAGGACGTCGCCAGGGTCCTGGATGACCAGTCAGCTGCGGAGAAAGACATAGAAGAGCTGCGAGCGGAACGGGACCGGTACCGGGTGAATCTGGAGCTGGCCCTGGAGAAGCAGCAGCGAGTGGTGGACAGCCTCCTCCACCTGGTGGAGGACATGTCGGGACGCCTGAAAAGGCTAGGGGAGCTACAGCCCCTCGCCTCGGGTCCGGAGCTCCCGGCAAAGCCGGCAGCGGCAGAGCTGGTGGAGCGGGTTAAGACCCTCCGGAGCGCCATGGATAAACCCATGGGCGGTCCTGCAGAGGCACCCTACGCGCTTCCGCGTGTTGACCCGGGTGCGCTGCCGTTTGTTCCCATGTTCAGCGAATCCACAATGCTCGGGGAACACACGGCACCGGCTGGGTCCATGCGGGAAGGGGACGTAACCACGGACCCGAGGAGCCTGACGATACAGATGTCCCATGCCGCCCAGGGTCTACCGATCACTACGACTGCCCATGCAGTTTATGCGGAAGAGGAGATCCAGAGCCAGAACATGCAGGGGCGAACCATGGGAAGCGCCGAGGGACATGGTCGAGGTCATCCAGGCGGAAACCTGTGGGCGAAGGACCCCAATACGGGGATATGGACGGCCGATGGAGCAAGTCCTTCCCGCATTCCAAACCCCACGGGTTCAGGCCCAACTGGACCGCACTACATGGAGGAGAGGGATGTACGGGGAGTGTACTCACACCCCCCGGCCACAGGTGGTATTCGTCTCGGTGGAGTGGTGGCTGGGGACGTCGGAGACGCCATCAGGATTGACGACGTCAGGGGAATCAAAATCCCCTACTATGATGGCAACCCCTCCAACCTGGACGACTTCATCCTGGATTGGGAGGACTTCGCCGAGGAGGTCGTCGGCGAGAGGCGGGGAGCGCCGCGGGAAAAGTGGGTATGTCGGACATTCCCACACCGGCTGGCGCAGGACCTGAAGGAGGAGCTGCGGGATCAGATCCGGGAAGGATTGATCCATACGGAGCAGGCCTGCCTCCAGTGGTTGGAGGATGAGGAGCGGGTGGACGCTCCGAACCAGAAGCTGGAGGACTTGTGGTCCATCCCGCTGCAGCTGGACCGCGGTGAGTTGCGGGTCCGGGGGTGGAACCGGTACCTGCGGAAGTACCGACGGTGCCTCAAGCTAGTGGAGGACTGAAACGAGTCCAGCGAGATCCGCCACTTGCTGAAGGACGTCCTCCCCGGCCACTGGAAGAGGAGAGTGGAGGACGAGGAAAAGAAGAGAGCGAAGAAGCGCGTGGCGGTGAGGATCATGGCGGCGGAGGATACCCATGCGGGTATCATGCAGTTCTTCAGGAGGAACCTGGGCGAGCCCAACCGGATGGTGGGACTGAAGAACGCCGTGTACGTTGAGGTATTTGGAGACTCCATGGGGCAAAGGTTGCTGCGCCTCACCAACGTGGAGTGGAGGCGCGGGCAGCCGCTGAGGATGCAGGTCATCTTCGCCCGCATGAGCTTGGACGAGATCGTGAAGTACATCACGGTGGAGTTGAAGCTCAATGCGAAGAACGAGGCCCACGTGCAGGATCGACATGGTCATGGACAACGAGGCCACCAAGGAGACCGCCATCATCAGGAGATCCAGGAGGACACGGCCAACTCCGCGGGGAATGGTAGTGGAAGTGGCCAAGACCACTGGACCTGGTCCCGGGAGGATCACGAGGAGGCTCATTTCTTCGCGTTTGTGGCGCACAACGTGAGGGAGCATGGGCAGGATCGGTCCAGATGGAGCCGGATGGGACCCAAGAAGGGCAATGAGCCCAGATGGATCAGGAACCCACCGCTCTCGTTCAGGGAGTACAGGTCTCAGCACCACGGGTGCTGGGTCTGTTATGGCAAGGGAAACAACCATGCACACGACCACCGTCAGTGCAAGGTGTATGAGGCGGACAAGAAGGCCTACTTCGCCGCCCACCCCGAGAAGAAGCCCAAGGAGCAGCGGATTTCCGATTGGAAGGCGAAGGGCGGAGACGGGGGAAAAGGCCAAGGCAAAGGCCAAGGAAAAGGCGGAGGAAGAGGCTATGGTGGTGGACCTGGCCAAGACCGACGAGTGAGGTCGATCGATGAGGTTGCTGAGGACATGTTGAGGACGTTGGAGGAACTCAAAGCCCAGCAACGTGGTGGACAAAGTCCTGGCGGATCGCAGCCAGAAGGGGCTGCGGGAAGCCAAGTCTAGAGGAGCCCCCACGGGAGTGGGACCTCGGAGGTCTCTCCTCCGAAAGTCAGTGGAATCCCAGAGAAAGCGAAGGCACATCGGGTGCCGAAGAAGGCTCCAGAAGAGCCAAAACCACTGACTTTCGCCACTCCAAACCCCTGAAGCGCCCTGCCAAGGGAAGTTTATGTGGGCAAGGGAGTGGGAAAGAAGGAAGGAGCGACCACGGAGAGCCCCGTGGACGGGCAAGACCAACCCAAGATCTACACCATCCGTGATCATACCCTCGAAGTCCTGATGCACCCGGACGTGCTAGAGTTGCATGCCGTGAGAGTCGTCCATACACCGCATGGTGACGAGCGGCAGTTGCACTGGAAGGTGCGTGTACGGTGCGGACAAGAGGAGTTGGTGGTGGATGTTTTGGTGGATACGGGTGCCCAGGTGAGCCTGGTCCGGAAAGGGTTGTTCAAGGAGGAATCCCTGCAGCCCAGCCGTAGACCGGTACGCCTGAAGGTGGCCAATGGTGAGATTATGGGTGGTGGTACCCATGAGGCCATTATCAGTATGGAATTCTGGGAGCATGAGCGCTTGAACCGCCCTGATTTGGCGAAGAGAAGCACTCTATCCGGGAACTTCTACGTGGCCGACATTACAGATTGGGATCTGATCATGGGGTATGACTTCATGGTGGCAAATGCCATTGGAGCCCTTCCCCATCGTGCAACGCTGGTCCGGGAGGATGATGAATGCCTCACATGGCTGTCCACGGACTATGCATGCGGATCATCCCAATGGAATGCTGAGGAAGAGGATCGGATCTTCCAAGCGGTGCAAGCTGTGGGTGCCAAGTCCAGAGGAGACCGCGGAGTTCAGCTCACGGAGTATGGAATGGCGCCGCAGGTGTATGCCAGGATGATCCAGACGCTGGGAGCCGAAGCGCCCGAGACGGAAGTCTTTGCTTCCCGGGATGCCCCACCTCTGAGGGAGTGTAGGCGGCACTGGCATCGAGGAGACTCAGCCTGGCACCGGCATAGGGGTTTGAAGAAGTGGGGACCCATGTATTGGCATGGCTCCCTGGACAATACCAGACGTACGGTGGAGAAGATCATCGCGGATAGGGCGAAGGGGATCTTGGTCATAACCGGCATAGGATCCACCCGGTGTCCGCTGGAGGGTCTCAAGTCGACGCTGGACTCCATCACCCTGAACGCGATGTCATTCGGGCCAAAAGAGGATTTGTTCATCGACGCCAAGGGTGTATCAATGCCCTCCCCGGGTCAAGCGTGGGGTACCAAGGCTTTCCTGGTGGATGGGGCGCAAGCCCAGTCCACGGGTGATGAAGCATTCATCCGTAGGGTGGAGGCGGTGCCCATGAAGGTCATGTTTGAGACCAAGGAGGGGACGGATCAACCAATTGATGGCATTGACGTCCTGTCCAACGCCGAGATCGACGACGTCGTCAACTACATGCGGATGGGGATGCACGACCGTGGGGCAGCCAAGAAGAGGCGGGCCATGGTCACATCTCCACATTGGCGGGATGACAAGATGTTGGTCACCGGCAAGTACGAGAAAGATGAGTTCGTGGCGAGGGTCATGGATCACATCGCGGACCAATACGATGGTCCGGTTGGGTCGGACCCGCCGACATGGGATTTTCCAAGAACGGGCGCCGATAGCGGCAAGAACCAGCCCAATGCCGCAAATTTCCAAAGATTATCGGTGGGAAGAGCTCCCCACGACGATGAAGACGGCATATCGGACGAGGAGAAGTCGGACTCGTACCCGGAAGAGGCCTATACCGCAGTGCGGTCGGTTGTATCTATACCGAAGCAAGCGGCTGAAGAGGCCCAGGAGAACCCGAAGGTCGTCGAGCTGAAGGAGAGGCTGATCAATGCCTATCCGCGGCTATTCAGTGGCGTCGCCAACAAGAACCCTCCAGATCGTGGGAGGTTTGGCACAGCGAGGATCAAGCTGAAACCAAACCCCAAGATCTATCGTCATCGGGAGTACCAACTTCATGGCGATCGGGCCGAGGCCATGAAGAAGTTGTTTGCCAAGTTCATTGAGTGACGATGGATCGAACCCTCCGACAGTGAGTGGGCCAGCCCAGCCTTCATCTTGCCCAAGAAGGAGAAGGGCGAGTGGAGGTTGGTGGTGGATTACAGGGGTTTGAACGAGCAAACCGAGCACGACTCGTACTCGCTTCCCCTGATCGACTCCATCCTCCAAAAACAACAGAAAAAGCGGATCTTCACGGTGTTGGACCTGAAACACGGTTATCACCAGATGCCGCTACACCCGGACTCCAGGCCCTGCACAGCGATGTCGACGCCGCTGGGGCCCATGCAGTGGAAAGTGGTGCCTATGGGCACCAAGAATGGCAACGCCGCTTTCCAGCGCATGATGGAGGTCCTACTCGGTCCTGTCCGGGACTGTGCCGATCCCTTCGTGGATGACATCATCATCGGGTCCGGCACGGAGAACATGACTGAGGACGAGCTCATCGACGCGCATGAAGAGGATCTGCGCCGAGTGCTCAGCGAGTTCGACAAGCACAACATGGTGTGCAAGCCCACCAAAGCCTCACTCTTCGTGAAGGAAGTGGAGTTCGCGGGTCACGTGGTTGGTAACGGGCAACGCCGTCCCATGCCTGGGAAGCTGGCGTCCCTGCACCACTGGGAGAAGCCCCAGACCATCAGCGAACTCCGGTCCTTCATGGGGTTCTGCAATTACTATTCGGGCTATGTCCGGATGTATGCAGAACTCTCGGGGCCGCTGCACAAGATGCTGCAGGTGGGGAAGTTCGATGGCCGGAAGGGGAGCAAGAAGAAGCTTGCCTGGACCCCTGAGGCCGAAGATGCGTTCAGCTGCTTGAAGGAGCGACTCCTGGGGCAGCTGGGGATATTCCTGGTGGACCCAGACAAGGGATTCGTGCTACGGACGGACACCTCGGACTATGCTGTAGGGGCAGTCCTCGAGCAGATCCGGGACGACAGGTCGCACGTACCCGTGGCGTTTTGGAGTCGAATCCTGGCCGAGGGCCAACGCCGCACCTGGACCGTGAGGGAGAAGGAGGCGTACGGCATTCTTTGTGCGCTCAGGAAGTGGTCTGGCCACATCGGATTGCAACCGGTGGTCGTTTGCACGGACCATCAGTCCTTGCAGAGCGGGCACAAGGAGCACGTCGACACCCCCTCGGGACCGGCGGCAAGGAGGGCCCGGTGGCAGGAAACGTTCGCCAAGTTCGACCTCACCGTCATGTACGTCCCGGGGAAGGACAACACTGTGGCAGATTGCCTCAGTCGCTGGGCCTACCCCGCAGGCAAGGCGTGGATGGACATATCCAGCCATGGCGACGCCGAGGAGACTGAGGAGGCCAAGCGCATCATCGAGATGCAGAAGGCCATGGAGCAAGAGGGGGTCAAGTGTTTTGTGGTGATGGCAAACCGTACAGACCTGGCCAAGTTCCGGGGCGCCCGAGTCCAGGCTATTCGAGAGGAAACCCTCGAGCAATGGATGGTGGCCCCAGTAGAGCTAGTCAGGTCGGTGCTCACAGAGGACTGGTCGGATGACTATGCGGCATCCGAGCACTGGAGCAAGTACTGGAATGCCGTGAGCGCCCCGTGGGACGACGAATGGCCCGAGGTCTTGACCGAGGATGGCGACAAGCTGTTCCTCAAGGACAAGCTGCTGGTGCCCGAAAACCGAGTGGAGGAGCTCATTGACCATTGGCACAACGCCCAGCTCATGCACCCTGGCCGAGACAAGATGCAGCAGTACCTGGAGTGGCGTTTCAAGTTCCCCCCAGGGTACTACGCCATCCTGGATAGGTACTGCAGCGACTGTGCCGTGTGTCGGGCCACGAAGAGCCCCAACCACTCCACAGCGGGCAACCCGGTGTATACGGCTATACCGGAGGCCCCTATGCGGTCCGTGGCCATGGATGTATTCGCCATGCCAGGGCACCGTGGAAGGAGAGACCTACGACTGTGTCATCCTGGCGGTGGATAGGCACAGTGGGTATATCGTGGCGGTCCCTGGCAAGAAGTCCAAGAAGAAGGACAAGAAGGACAAGCATGGACTGGGGCTGCAGGCCAAGACCGTCGCTAATGCCATGATCAGGCACTGGCTGACGATTTTTGATGTCCCAGCTGTCATCTGCAGCGATTGGGGCAGTCAATTCGTGGGGACCTGGTTCAAGACTATGTGTAAGCACATCGGGATTCGGCACGCCAAGACCGTGGCGTACCACAGCCGGTCGAATGGCCGTGCTGAGGTGGCCGGGCGGCAGATGTTCGAGAAGTTCAGCCAGCTGCACATTGACGAACCGGGCCGGAATTGGTATAATTCGCTTTGGAGAGTACCCCAAGCGTATCACGACCTTCCGGGACCCACTGGACTGTCGCCCCATCGTATCCTGTTCCTACGGGATCGAGTGTCACGCACTCTCCCGTGGTTGAACCATGGCAAAGTGGCCCGGGATGCGAACGCTATGATGGCTGAGGCGGACGACACGGCGGCCAAGGTGTGCAGGGCACTTCAAAACGAGCATGACAAGAGGGCCAAGTACTTCAAGCAGGGAAAGGTCCAGAAGTGTGCTCCCCAAGACACCGTGTGGGTGGAGCGGCACCACAAGGATGTCCTGTCCAGGCATCGGCAGGCATCTTGGTATGTGCCGGGGGTAATCGTGCGGAAGGTCGGGCAGGATGTGTATGCGGTTCGTGTGGGGGATAACAAGATCCTGGACCGCGACCATACCCAGCTTCGTCCCCGAGCACCAGACCCCAGCGGACGTCCCGTCACCTTCGAGTTCACGGCCGGCGATGTGGACTCGGACGACGAGGGTGAGGACGACGACTTCACCGCGGAGAAGATCCTGGCGGACAAGCCGGACCCGAGACGCCTGGGGGGAGGCTTTATAAAGTCCGATGGAAGGGATTCGCCGCCTCCAGGGATTCATGGGAGCCTCCGAGCAGTTTTGTGCCGAGGTACACCACGGTCTGGATGGACTACCTGAAGAAAAAGAATATTTCTTTGGATATCAAGGACGTGTTGGTCCATTTGGTGGCTGCTGTAGCACCATAATGGATCCCCCTTGGCATTTTTGTTTGTTTCTGTGCTTGGGAGACGGGTGAGGGCGTTCATTCGGGGATTTTTGGGCCTTCATTGGCCATATACCCCCTTCACTCGATCTCTACATATATATTTCATTGTGGTATACTTATTTAGGTCGACCGACGACGTTTCTCTATCTTTGATCCCCTTGGTCCATGTTGTAGATTAAGAGGAGACCGGATATGGCGTAGGGCACTGATTATCAGTGTCCTCACCCCTCTCTTGGGGCATGGGGGACGCCTACGACGTGTGTGGGGCCTCCATGTGTCCTTGGGACATGGGGGGGGGGGTTGGAGCCCATTGGGGTCCTCCCGTCCTCTCTTCAAAGACTTCCGAGCGGTAACAACGCTCTGGGAAGGGGGGTGAAGCCGGTTCGGACCCCCCTGGCCATCTTGGGGTCACTTGGGGTGTGTATCTATGTGCCGGCAAGCCGCCATTGGCTGATATCAGACTCTCCCATCGACCTGACCTAACCCGATGTGATAGTGTGATAGATTTGGCCATTCCGGCCATGAGCGGCCATATTCAGTACCGAGGCACCGCCAGCGGAGATTTATATATCGGAATATCAGGAATCAACGGGGTTTTTTTATCATAATGTTTCCGTAATTTTACAGCCTTCTGTTTTGAATGTCAATGTATCGGCGACTGTCAGTTGGCTCGCGATTTTGCGGTAACCGAATGGTTAACTGTTGTTTACAGATATTTTGGCGGAAACCCCGATGAAGGGTCAGATTTCATCAGTAAAGGGTTCGTTGCTTCCGCAATTTTCATATTATACACTCGCAAAATTAATCCGATTTTTTCAGACTTTCAGAATCGGATTTTCGACTTCGACATCGCCGCACTTGACATGACAAATCTCCAGTGGTCCGACATTTTTCCCCGATCACGAATCAGCCTTCCTTTTGTTATGCCCTTCATTTGTCTTGGAGATATAGTCGAAACAAAAGTGATTCGTGAGACCACTTTGAAATGTCATATCTCCGGCTCACGGCGAGGTATAACAATTTCGAGAATTGGGTTGGGACCGCCTTGGTCTCAACTTAATTCAGGAAGCATCAAACGCCTCTAGTGTGTACACATGCCCGGTATAGCAAGAGATAATGGTCAAGAGTGTAGAAAGTGATATATAACTCTTGGACCGTGCAACCGAATATTTTATTGCGACTTTCGAGTGTACTGCATGAGTGTTGGGGTTGCATAGAAATTTTCTTTGGGTTCCTACGTATTTTTAACGTGAAGTTATGTCCATGGAGGGGCATGGCATATCATGGTGGGAGCCACTTTTGAGGGTATGTGTTATATGCATGGTTTATGTCTTGATATGCTCACGCCCATGTTATATATCTTCGTGTGGCTGAGTAGAGATGGGGAACCACACGTGACAAGGGTCTTGCCCATGTCCCAATTGTGGGATTCAAAGCGCTAGACTAAGTCTACCGCGTATTTATTGCTCATGGTATGTTTGGCAAAGAGATCCATGAGTGCACTCCCATTTTCATGGGGCATGTAGATATGAGTGGCGAAGGTATCTCCATGCGCCTGATTGGGGATCCAGGTGGGGGAATTGTTCGCAAATGGTTCCAATCATTTGTATATTGAACCATGCGCGGATATCATGGGTGAGCATAGAGATATACTATCATGACAACTTTGTATTTGGACATTTGTTCATGTTTTTGACCTCATTTTAAGCTCATTTTTTTGTTTGATGTGCTCAACTAGTCGGCTAACAGTAAAGTGCCTAGAGATCCGTCAACTATGGTATGTTGCTTATATGTTGGCATATGCTTCGGTGTTGCACCTCACCATATGCCGGATCACGTGGTCACTTTGGCTTGGCACACGAGGCCTCGGAAACATTAGGTCTCAAATTCATGAGTTGACTTGTGAAGCATGTCATGTACATAACCGGAGGGGTTTCGGAGGCAATGATGGGATATTCTTGGGCATGGACCTTTAGTCTATATCATTCTTGTAGACTACTTTCCGGTTTGACACATGCATGGAGCATTTGGATATTTGCTGTATGCATTTTTGATTATATAATTGACTTTTGGGCATAATGGTGTGATTTGCCTGATTTTGCCATGTTGTGAGGTCATCTTCATGGGGCAGCTCTCCAAGCCCATGTGACTCCAAGTCCAACCAAGGTTATGTCAGGGCAGGGCATGGTCCTGAGTGCCACTCTAGGCCATGACACGCCACCTCCCCTATTGGGCTAGGATTTAGAGGCTTGAGAGTGTACACAGTTTTGGGGTTTGTGTAGTGACTTTTGACACATGGCATTTAGCCATCATATTTGACTGGGTTCAGGGCATCATGTTGGCGAGTCAAGAGAAGGTCTTGAGTCCAGGGAATGAGGGGTTTATGGCTGTGAATGTGTATGTTTACCTCTTTCCCCAACTTTGCTTTATTTTTGTTCATATGTTAATTTCAGGGCTTTCTTCCTTGGTTTCCTTGGTGCAATTGTTGTACATGCCCGCCACCGTGAGACAACCGGTGTGCTGAACGGAAGCCCGCAGTTCGGATTTGGACTGGATTGTGGATTGGGTTATTGCTGTATTTGTGGGATCTGGTTGCGGTTCAGGGTTGAAGGAGGATTTTATTTTCTATACTTTTGGATTTTGGACCCTGGAATTTGAGGAATGCAATCACTGATCCGAAGTAAATCAGCAGGGGTAACAGGCGGAAGGGGCACAGCGGGGGCCGGTCCTGGTAGGGACCACCCGCACCAACAAGCGCACCTAAGATACCCGGCACAGGCCACACAAACCGAGCGCCACACCACCAGCCGCACCCACCTCCGGCTGACCAACCACACAAAGAACCCAACATCGGGCCCGGCCGCACTACCGCCCTCTCCTCTCAGCCAGCCTCTCACCGGCGGCACCGCCACCCATAGCATCACCAACAACACCCTCCCCCCCGACAGCACTCACGACGCCGTCGCCAGGCACAGCACCATCCACCCCGTACCACACGTGCAACACCTCCACGCTCAACACCGCCCACAGCACCCACACCAGAAACCGCCAACACCGCCGTCCCACCCTTATCACCTGCAGCAGCGTCACCATCGACGTCGCCAGCGGCACCACCATCACGCCCGACCAGACCGCGCGGACGAAACGCCCACAACCAGCACCCAACCCCGAACACCCACACCGACACCACCCACGCCGACCAGACCCCACACCATCCACCTTAGGCGGCTCAAGTTGCATGGTATAAAACGACAGAAAGTGCCCAAAATACACGGCCTGAAAAAACATCAAAAGAACCATTCTTTGGCTTGCAAAAAATCAAGCCGTTTTTGGAACACCAAAAAGACTCTTATGTAAGGAATTTTGGCCTTTTCTTGGTCCTGATGGGTCCAAAAAATGCCTTTTTTGGGGCAATGGACTGTTCCCTGTGCGAGGCCCCGCGCAAAGAGCAGTCCATTGCCTCTCCAAAGTCAGGTAATGATGGTAGAATTGAGGAATCAAGCAGGCGCCTGCACTGGAGTGACATTACAGGCACCCTTGACTTGATCACATTGTACAATATGTTTACGCGGGCGGACATTCAGTGCTCTAAACAAGCCTTGCAAATCTAATTGATGACTCAAGAAATCATTTCAAATGTTGTTGCATTCCTAACAAAAGGAGCACATACGTTGGAGGTGTTGCACAGGGTGCATCCTCCAGCATTGCTCATGATGCACACCTGCCACAGCTTATGGGGAGTGTCAAGCAAAAAAAAGAGTATCACTGGTAAAACATGAAGCATGTTCACTCAACAGATGACGCTGAGCTGGACAGGGACCCCCCTTGTAGGTTTGGCTGAAGAAA
This sequence comes from Eutreptiella sp. 'Long Island Sound 2002', assembly GCA_964036045.1. Lineage (NCBI taxonomy): Eukaryota > Euglenozoa > Euglenophyceae > Eutreptiales > Eutreptiaceae > Eutreptiella > Eutreptiella sp. 'Long Island Sound 2002'. The sequence goes on from OZ038381.1 coordinate 116,610,976, forward strand.
AATTGATCTTTCCGTTGTTGACTATAGATCAAAGTAAAACGTGCAAAGAAAATATGAATTTGCCATGCGTGGCACTTTTTTGAGCGTTTGTTTGGGCCAATAAAACACATTTTTTGGAGAGTAAAATGCAATGTAGTGCAAACGGCACCAATTATCAAGATGATGTTGGATACCTGGAGAAAGAAGGTGCCCTGGGGGAAGCAGTCTGCCAGGCGCAGGGGCTGACCAAGCCCAAAAAGAGTTTTTCCGCCACCAGGGGTGGGCAAGCTTCTGGTAAATTTCAATGACTCAACGACAATTTAGGTACTCGTTGCTTCAGTGAAGGTTGTGCACAAGCGCTAACAGATGAGAACCCATCACAATGGTACAAAGGATATATTTTCTGGGCCTTTTTTTGCGCGAGGCCTCGCGCAATGAGGACTGCAAGGCAGTCCCAGAACTTGAAAGTCACAACCTGTACCTCTTTTTTCAGGCAGTGCAAATCAAAAATCAAACCGTTGCGTGGGTACTAAGACCACTCGACCCTGAAGCCGTCTTTCCAAAGGAAAATGAATCGGGTGAGGTTTTTGGTTTAGTAAATTATGTGCGAGGCCTCGCGCATGGGGCAGCCCTGGAAACACATGTTGCATATGTTTTGCATTGATATTTAATCCGCCATGCTTCTGTTTTAATGATCCTTGGTCTTGCTTGCGCGAGGCCTCGCGCATAGAATTCAATCAATAAATCATTTTTCCAGGTATGCAATGAACATGCAGAACGGAAAATGATGGTGCAATCATTTTTTCTGCAGACCATGTTCATCCAAAAAACAAGGGGAACAGAAAATGTATTTCTTGGCCAATTTCCGCTAAAAGCACTTCATTTTTCACTGAAATCATAAGATTTATTTATTCTTTTTATAGTTTTCTTTGTTTTCGGCTGTCCAAAAAAAGGCACGAAATGGCACAAATGGTAAGAAAGATACTTTCTTTGGACTAATATTCTGTTTTCAAAAAACAGAGCCTGTGAAAAACTTTTTTTTGCATGGTCCAAATTGGGTGCTTTTGGTGTGGATTTGACCATGCAACTTGCGCCGCCTAAGTCCACGCAAAGCAAACGCCGGCCACGCTCCACCAGCAAACACAAACCGCCACACGCACGGCAACAGCGCACCCGCCGCCCACAGACCCCCCGCAACCCGCACCAAGTAAACACCAACACGCGCAGGCGCACCCAACCACGCCCACCAAGCGCCCGGCGCACCGACCCCCACCGCCACCACCACACGCACAGGCAACCGCCCAACGCCGGCACCGACTCCACGGGCAGACAGGCAGACAAACCACCTCGTCGGCATCACCAACAACACCATCACCCGACCCACCACCTACGGCACGAACGCCACCATCGCCCGTTGCACCAATGGCAACCCCCCCTCCAGCCCCCCACCACCCGTTCCCAACGCGTCACCTTCGGCACACACTGGCCTCACCGTCACCCGGTGCATCGCCTGCGTCACCCTCACCATCGGCACCACCGACGACACCACCGCCCACAGCACCCCGAGCACCACCCTACGCAAGGACAGTACCAGCAGCGCCACCAGCCGGCACATCACCTGCAACACCCACATCAACATCGCCACCACCCATGACATCACCCGCAGCGCCCTCACCATCGACGTCACCTGCAGCACCCTCACCGCCGACATCACCAGTTACGCCACCACCCACTGCACCACCTACAGCGACCACCGGAGCCGCAGCCCCCCCCCAGCGCCCGCCCCGTCACCTATGACACCATCAGCGTCACCAACCCTGTCGCCGCCCGGCGCATCACCTGAAGCACTCACGTCAACAACACCAACCCGTGTCGACGCCTACAGCACCCCCCCCGTAGGCGTAACCAGCATCTCCTCCAGCCATTGCATCGCCCACAGTGCCCCAGCCCAAACCACCGCGCCTTCGGGGCACACATACCCGACACCCACACAAACCAGCCACGCCCACACTGCTCACCACCCCATCAGCCCACGCCATGAACACACCCACACGCACGCCCGCGCCCGGCCATGCCACCCAGGCACTACCAAGGAGCCGCGACCACCCACGCAAGCGCCACGCCACCACTGCCGCCAACCACCCGCCGTCAGCACCCCCCGGACCGGCGCCCTGGAAACCAGAAGCCTGGGGGCCGGCGCACACACAGGGAACCCAGAGCGCAACAGCCACCCGACCCCCATCCCCCACGACATTCACGCCCACCCCGGCACCGGCACTGGTACACACCCACACCAACGCACAGCACCCCAGCCAACCCCCCCCCCCCCCCCCAAAAGAAAAAAAACCGGGAAATTAGCCAGCGAAAAGAGAGGAGCAAGGGAAAGGCAGAGGAAGGGACCGCGGGGAGAGCAGAAGGCAAACACGCAAGCCCACACACGCGCCCCCCCCCCCAGCCAACCCGACCCCGCATGTCCCGCACCCTCCCAGGAACCGCCAAGCCCAAGACCACCCCCCAGGCACCACCACAACAGACCACCATGAGGAGCCGCCGAGGACGACACACGACACACCGCCGCCAACCACACGGACAACACTGACACAAGCCCCAGACCGAGAACCCACCGCACCCCCCGCTGCGGCGCGCCAACACACAATGGTGCCCCCATGGATGTGGTAGACCCCAAAAAACCCGCTTCAGCCAGCCGACCAGAGACCACCACAGGACGCACCAAGGGGACACCGCGGAAGACCCACCCACAGTGAGGCCCCGACACCCGCTACCAGCCGGCAGCCTACCACGGGCCCACCCGGCACCCGAGCAAATAGCCCCCCCCGCACCGTGGAAACAATACACCCCAGCCACACACCGCCACTCACCATCCGCGGGCGCCGCACCGGGGCCACAACAAGCCCAAGATGCCGCGACCCACCGACCCGCGGACCCCGCAAACGCAATAGCCCGCGCGTGGCCGCTAAACGGCGCTCCCCGCACCACTGGGCCCACTCAACGGTGGGCTGACGCCCCCAAGCACAACACGACAACACCCCCCTGGTTGCGACACTCCAGTCCCACACACCCCGCCCCAGGGGACCCCAGGCCCCACGCCACACCGACCCCGCATGGCCCACGTACTGAAACACGCCAGGAGGACGAGCATTAGAACCGCGCGGGGCTGCCCCACACCGCCAGAGGACCAGCCAGGGGCAACAACCCACCCCACCAGACCTGAACACGGTGCCCCCCCCCCCCCCCCCACCGGGAAGGCCACCACACAACACAACACCACCATACCACACCGCACCCCCCTCCCCCACCCGGGGACATGGGACACCACAGCCCACGCACACAGGAACGAAGCCACGCCACGCCGACTCCGCACCCCACCCCACCGGCGCCACCCCTGAAAACCCCGCACACCTCACGCCAGCTCAACGCCCACCACCGGCCACAACCCGAACCGCACACAGGGGCAACACCACCGGCCAGGACAGTCACCAGCGAGCAGCCACACACCACAACCACGCCAAACGGCGCGCTTCCCCGGACACCGGCGCACGACCCCGCACTGGCCGCCGCACGTGCCCCGAGCACCAGCATCACACGCCCACCGTGCCATGAAGCAGCACCCCAACACGTGAACAAGCACGATGACCCCATGGCCCTGGACATCGACAGCCTGCTAGAGCTGAAGCTCCAACACACGGAGAACACGGAGCATCATATGGACCTCACCCCGCCGGAGCTCGAGCCCGCAGCAAGCGGCCCCGCGGACCCCAGCCCGCATAATGCCCCCCCGCGCCCCCCCCCCCGCGAGCGGATGCCCTGGACGCACCTGTCAAACGCCCTGCAGCGCCACCACCCCACCCACGAAACCAGCAAAGGGCCCGCCGAGTACCGGGCGTCCCTCCAGCATGACCTGCCCGACGTCACGGGGCCGGGGCTCCAGGGGTACACCACCGCCCCCCCCTCTCCAGGCACCCCCACACAAGAATGGGAGGACGAGTACGCCGTCGACGTCACCGACATGACGGCATAAGTGGAAAGCGTGGAGGACCCGGAGCAAGACACCGTCCTCAGCCTCCTCGCCTACCACAGCTGGAGATGGGGCCACCAGGTCACCCTCCACCGACTGCAGGACGGACCCCACCAGTGGTCCCCAGAACAGACGGCGAAGTGGGACATCGTCCTCCAACTCACCCCCGAGGGCTTCTACATCCTCACACACAGCGGATTACCCGACGCCACACCCAATGCACAGGCGCTGCCGCTAGCCCAGCCCCAGGAGGACAACACAGACGCACCCCCCCTGGAGGAATGTATTTGGGACCCCCCCACAGCCACCACCGAACGCATGCCGCACCGGCTCACCAAACGCCACCTCCCCCATAACTACCATGCCACCAACGACGCGCGGGGACGCCGCACACTGCCCCTGCAGTGGGCATCACCCGAGGGCACCTTCACGTGGGGGGAAATCCTCCCCGGCACCGTGGCGCTCACGTACCTGTGGCTCCAGGACGCGGAGACGCACACGCAGCCCCCCGGCACACACCTCCTCCTCACCCTAGAGGGAGGGGCCGCCGTCAAAAACGTCCACACAGCGGAGGGAGAGGACTACGTGACGGCGAATGCAGACACCGCAGTATGGCTGCAAGCTCACGAGCACACCACACCCCCCACCGTAGTACCGGGGTCACACCCCTGGCACGTGGTCATCGTGCGACTGCCCACAGGGGCAAACACAGGAAGCGCTCAACAGGAATGGGCGGACAGGTCGGCACACGTGTGCGCCTCCCTGCACGAAGGGCTGCACAGACCCTCCCTCACCAGTCACACCCTCGAGCCGGCCCCCACCACGGCCGAATCCCACACCGGGGCGGCCCCCCCCACCGGAGTCTGGGCCTACACGCGCACCCTCGACCGCGAGGCAGCAGAAGCCCTCAAGACCGCCATCTCCAACCACCAGGGCCTCGTGCACACCCCCCACGATAACACGCAAAAGAGCTACACCCTATGGTGGCACCACCCCGCACCAGAAGGGGGCCTGCAGCCACCGGCAGACCAGCCTGGCATCGGCCCAGACCTCACAGCTATCGCCGACGCCGTCGCCGCCATGGCCCAGCAAGTTGGGGCGCCACCCCAATGCACACTGTCCATCATCATAGAAACGGCGGCACGCCACAACCCAGCTTTCGCACACTTCCGGGGAGGCCCCATTCATCCCACCCTACCGGACCTCGACCTTCCTGCCCACGATCCGTGGGCCGTCCACATCTTCGTGCCCCACGACACCGCGCCCAAAACGGGGGACGCGACGGCACGCATCACCAAACAACTCCCCAATACCGCACTCCACTACGACATATCAACGCCAAATGTCATTGTCACCCACAACACGGGTCGCGACCACTACTACCTCCAGGCCACGCATGAGCACTCCCCCGTCACCATATACACCTTCACCACCTACCCTGGCCTCCAGCCACCGCAACACAACCCGCATCCGGCATGGAAGCATCCACTACACTTCGCCCCGGCCCCGCGCAAAGAACCCACCCACCAGGCGCCCCCTCCCACCGACAGCACCGCCCTCCACACAGCCCGCAGACGGGCCGCGGCACACCACCAAAACCACCTGCTCCCACGCATTAACGCTCGACCCGGCACCGTCACCGAGGCCACCCACAAAAGCACCTTGAACCTACTGGCCCGCAAGCTACGCCCCAAAATGGCACTGGAGGACACACTCTGGATATACTATGGCGAAAGCCGCACGGCACGGGCGGCGGACCTCCGCACCATCATCCCCCGCCACATCCAGCGCGCGGTAGGGCCCTTCACCGTGTACGCGGTACCGCACCCCATAACAGCCCAATGCACCCACTGCAACCCTCGGTGCACGGTACCATGAGAAAGGTTTATAGTGGTTTCAACACTGTGTTTTTGTCTCTCCTGCTGCTTGCTGCTGGTGTAGGGTTTCCTGCTGCTTGTTTTTGAAGATGAAAAGCCTTTGTTTGCTGAAATACAGTCAATCCAGGATAGCCGAAGCCAGAGGTATGCAAGGAGAAGAGAATCAGGATCAAAGCATGAAGGGCTGCAGTGTAAACAGTGAAAGATGAAAGGATATTCACAGAAACTGCAACTCAGGTCAAATCGGAATGCATATTCACAAAGATAGCTGAAATGTTTTGGAAAAGAGTTGGAAAACTGCCCCATGGTCACTCTATCTCCATAGTGCCATCTCAGGAGATGTGCACTCTTTGTTTTGGGTCCCATATGTGCTGAGGTGGCAGGGAATGTGGCGATGAGGTCACTGCCATGTCACATGGGATCTTTCTACTTAGCTAGGCTGAATGGGAATTGAACCCAGGACCTCTCAAAAAGAGGTGCCCAGCCCCCTAGGGTGCATACCACTAGGACAGCTAAGTATTCATGGAAAAACATAGATAAATTCAGAGGCTCTGCCCTGGATATGTCAGTACTGAGTCAACTCAGGAAAAGATGATTTGCCTCACATTGAAAGGGGATTAAGGGGTCCACTCCATATCCTGATTGGGTGTCTGGTTCCATAGGTCAAAATGTGTTATCACCACTTTTGGTGGGGCCAATACTAAGATAGAAATGCCTGGATGCTCAGTGCATCCCTAATACAACTAGAGTATGCCTCAAAGCATTGGAAAAGCACTTTTTCTTACTCCCCCCTTGTGCTGTGGTGGACACCACTGTCGCATTTTAGGAAAAAGGGATTTTTTCTTGGCTTTTCCTTGGTTTCCACATCTAGGTTAAAATACCTATAGTTTCCCTCACACAAAAAAATGGGCGCTCACCATGGCTGGCGCTCTTTTGCTGCTCTGTTTGTAACATTTCCTACAGAAGACTCAGCGCTCATGGCGCTGCCGGGGCTCCTGTGGCTTGGTAGGGTTAGTTTGGGAGCATGCCAAAACATGTGCATGTGCATCCCTCCCTCAAAGACGCAGCGCGACACAAACCCAAGGCAAGACACAATATACACACTCGCATGGGTTCTCGTCAACCTGCTGGCGACCTGTGACCTGTCTTAGGGCAAAGGGAGTCGTAAAAAAAAATAAATTGCCCCTTGGTGGGGTCTGGGGTTCCGCTCAGTCTCTCCAGGCTGCTGCGCTTCGGCCCGAACACGGCCTACTCAGCGAGGCTGCGCGTGGGTATCTGCACAGGCAGGAATGGGAGAATTATGGACGAATCCACGCAAAAGCGAAGCGACGACACCAAAATCCGTCAAATGACGGCCTAGAATTTTTCTAAGACAACACACCTGAGCAGAATCCAATTGTGCATCAGAAGCACATTTTTATAAAAATTATAGTCATCTCTAGATTTTTTAAATCAAGAAATTCCTACGCATAAAAAGGCGGCGCGCAGGAGCGGCTCCTAGCGAAGCGCCGGAAAATGCAGAAATAATGGCATTATAAACGTATGTCTCACGTAGTCTTGAAAATGACGAGACACAATTAATAAATAAACATACAGATTCCACCCACACTAATAGAAGTATCAAAACTCTAAGAATTCGAAAATGAACGAAAAGACTTCAATGAATCAGGTATAAACTACAGGTATGCTCGTCTCGTATGCCGCATACACATTGCTCGTCTCGTGTCTCCGTGAACGAGTCTTGTAGCAGCGCTAACAACGATAGGACGCGATAGAGGGATTGATTAGAAAGATTGCAGATGATTAGAGGTGAGATTAGGGTCAAAACAGATGGCCTTTGGCCAGGGAGTGGTTGTCACGGGGGGCTACCGGTCCTGCCCTGCGGTGCAATGCGGGGCAACTGTGACAACTGCTCTTACAGCACAAACCTCCCTTTTTGTTGCACTGATTAGAACATACACACTGATGCATAGCAACGTTTTTCGCTTGCGCCCCTCACGTGCCCACTTGCCCTCTCTCTCCAGCGGTAGGTAAGGTGAGTAAGCCCAGGCGGGGCCACCCCCTGGTGGAGTTCGTGATTGGGGCTCAGATGGGCAGGTTTGCCCAAGGTACTCGTGCATGCTCGCGCAATCACACACGCATTAAAGGGTAGGCCACGCGAAGTGCGCACGGTAAACCTTGTTTAGGCTACCCAGGGGCTCCTCGGTACGTTCTTTAAGAGAACCTGAGGAGTCCCTTAAAGCTTGCTTGCTTGACAGGGGAGCTGATCCTTCAGCGCGTTTGCGGACAGTGTATTATAGGTCACACTGAGAACCGTATAATACGGAGAGCGTGGCTTTGTTCCTCCGCCGCAAACACCCCTTCATTTGCCTTTGTTTTACAGGTCGTCAGGTAGGGTGATTGGTGCAGCAGCATACCATTTTTTTCATGCCCTGCTAAACAAGGGCGCAGATCACAGAAACAAGTAACTCCGCCTCTGCCTGTGACAGAGCAGGGAGTCCGACTTCATCGACATCTGCGCCGTGCACGCAAAAAGAGCACCTCTTCCCTCCAAGCCCTAGCAGGGGAAACGCGTTGTGGCGTCTCCTGTTAGGCCACAGTTGCTTAGCAGCGCTGTGTTCTCTTGTCTTCTTCACAGGAGGGTCGCTAGGACCCACGACATGTTCTTCAACAACACCCAGTAGAGTGTGCGTGTAGGAGTGGTAGTCCTGAGTGGGGGCTTGAGCCAGTTGCAGCAGTGCTCGCCCACCAGGATGGTGCCACTGTAGGGTGTGTAGGACCTGTCGTGCGTGTGTCACTGTCCCACCCGTTTCCTGCAATTTTAGCAGGGATGGTGGGCTGTGGCAGTGGTTAGGTCAGTGTTTTGGCCACTTAGCAAAACGGCATTTTCATGCCTTCATAGCTTTTGGCCACCCCTCCCTGTAGTAGACAGATAGGTAGGGAAAACAATATCTGGATTAGTACACTGGGTATTCCCCAAAGGTTTTGCGCGAGCACAGAAATTGGGCGCTTAGGGGAGGGGAGACCCGGTGCGTACCCCGTGGCATCAATAAGCCAACCCTCCAGGTTTAGCAAGTGGCAGACTTGGGTATAATTGGGACACCACTTCTGCTGCTTGCTCTCAGGACCTTAGGAATAGCACACTCACACATACGCTTTGGCAGGTAAGGGTAAGGTTCAGTCCCTAGCTTTAGTCTTGGAGGCAAGCGTCTCAGCGAGCCTCAGCAACTCACCAAGGTTGTTCTGGGACAAGTAGTCCACCAGAACTGAGTTTAGGCGTCCCTCAGGTAGAACAAACGCAGAGTAGGGCTCCCAGGTGGCCTCTTCGACTCCAAACCCTTCCCAGAGGGTGAGGAAGCGCCAACCCTGGCGATAGCGGTGGCGTAGGACAGACTTCACCAGGTAGAAGCCCTCCTTAGCCATCTCCTCCGCGTTCATGTCGGGGAGTTCACCTTCAACTTCCATAGGGCTGGCAGCCCCTTGTGGGTCCAGAGCGGCGATTTCCTCGTCGTTCAGCTCCCACTCCTCCCCACAGAGGTCTTCAGGATCATAGTAGCGCTTCAGGTGTTGAGCAGCACACACCGGGGTCGCCCCTAGACGGGGAGAACACCGCACGGTGATACGGTGTCCATCCACTGATAGAATCTTGTACGGCCCGAAGTATGGGTCATCGCTGGTAGAGCGTGGTCAGGCGGGTAGTCGACTATGGTGCACCAGCACCCAGTCCCCCTCTTGGTAGGTGGCCGGTACTCGGTGCTTATTTCTTCTTGTTCCACTGACGCTCCCTCACTCTCTGGAGCATTGCCTTGGCCTTGTCCACCTTCGCTTGTTGCTCTTGGACCCATTCACCCACAGAAGAATGGGTGTCCTCTGGATAGGGGGCATGTAGGAACCATGCCGGGCGCCCTAGGAATAGCTCATGGGGCCAGTAGCCAGTAGCTGAACTCTCTTGGGAGTTCATCATCAAGGATATGACGGGGAGTAGTCTCGCCCAGTCTCTGGTGCGTTCAGTTTTGCACCGTATCCTTACATTCTCCTTGAGGACACGGATCTGTCGCTCACATAGGGGGTTGCTCGTGTGAGAGTAGGGAATCCCCGTAGACACCTGGACATTGAGGGATCTCAGGACCCTCTTGTACCAGCCAGTATCTGAGCGTACTCGTACGTTCTCATCGGAGTTGATCTCCTTGGGAGCCCCATAGACACAAAACCACTCCTCCAGGAGTATCTTGATAGTCTCCTCCCCGGTAATGTGCTTGGTACATGGGAACACCCTGGTAAACCTGGTCAACCCACAGGTTACCACGAGGGCGAAGTCATAGCCCCCGAACTTCGGCATCTCCGTGTAGTCCACGTATAGAACAGTGTTAGCACAGTGAGGGATGGGCAGGGTCGAGTAGAGACCTCTGTCCCTGATATCCCTTGGTTTACAGGACCTGCACGGGCACTTGTCCACAATAGGCTGGAGGGTTTTCCGCAGTTGGTCGTCAGTCCACGTAGTGTGGAACCACTGCTTGAACAGCCTCAGGGTACGGTCAGCACCCACATGACCGCTGGACTCATGGGTCCACTTCAGCAGCGCTGGGACCCTGTCACTAGGCACCACAATGCGGTCCTCGTGCCGGAGGTAGCTCTTTTCCCTCTTCCACTGGTCTTGGTTGACCAGGAGGGGTTCAAGGCGTTTCTCCAGGCGCTTGTAGATATCCCCAAACTCCTTCGGGTACTCCGATTGTTGGAGTCCATCCAGGGGGCGTATCATCGTCATGTTGAGGTCCAAGTTGACGTCCATACGGCTGAACGCCTCCTTAGCCAGCGCTTCAGACCGGGCACCAATCAGGGCGTCGAAGTTGTTGCGGCTGATGTAGTCGGCACACTCGTTCTTCACTCCCTGGATATGGTGTACCGTCAGCCGTAGTTGACTGAGGTAGGTCCACCAGCGCCGTAGCTTGGCCTTCTCAGGTGGGGGGCCCTTCTGGAAACTGCGGACCGGTTCTTGGTCGCACAGCCAGACCACAGGGTTACTCCCCAACAGTCGTGCTTGTGAGGATAGCACGAGCATACCCGCGAGCAATTCCTGCTCATAGGTGGAGTAGTTCCCCCTGGCCTGGTTCCACTTCCAGTTCCAGTGGCGCAGAAGTACTAGGACCCACTTGTCGTCAGGGTAGCTGTGCTTGAGGATTCCACCTCGGTTGAGACCTTCCGTCCCCCATTGGGAAATGGCCGAGTCGAACTCCTCCTTCTCTAGTGCTTGCCATTGGAACAACGTTCCACCACCGCCCACATTGCTGGCGTCGGTCACCAGGATAATCTCCCCTTGTGCCCTAGGCATGCCCAAGCACTTAGCGTTGGCTACCTTGTCTTTGAGCTCGTCAAACGCTTGTTGCTCTTGTGGGCCCCAGCGCCAAGTAGTACTCTTCTTGATCAAGTCCGTCAGAACGGCGCTGGTGTAGGTGAAGTTTTTGATGTGGCGGCGATAGAAGTTGCACGCCCCAATGAAACTGCGTACATCATGAAGTCCTTTCTTGGGGTCTTCGTGTCGTACTTTGGCATCCATCAGGGGTTTGGCCTTAGAGGCCGCAGGGGTCCACCACCCATAGCCAACGTCAAACCCCAGGTACTGCATGGTCTCCTGCATGAACTCACACTTCTCCAGCATGAGTCATGTGTGGTTCTCCTGGCAGACCGTGAAGAACTCACCCAAGAGGATTAGGTGATCCTCCTGGGTATTGGTCCCGAGGCATACATCGTCGATGTGAGCCTCCATCTGGGCACCACGGGATATGAGCTCCTGCACCTTAGGTCTCCTTCGTAGGATGGACAAGATCTTGTTCATCAGCTCTTGGAATAGAGCGGGTGCGTTAGCCACGCCAAACGGCATGACCTTCGAATTGAACACCCTCCTCTGAGGAGTGATGAAGGCCAGTAGTTCCTGTGCGTTGGGCGTCAGGTCCACTTGCCAGAATCCGCTCCACTTGTCCATTTTGGTCTTGTGGCGACAGGAGGCTATCTTCTCCAGGGTGGACTCCATATTGGGAATGGACCCTGAGTGGTTCAGCGTTTTCTTGTTCAGCTCTCCGTAGTCCACTACCAGCCGTTTGGCTGTAGACCCAGGTTTAGCCACCAGGAAACAGGGGCTGCAGTGTAGGGGGTAGTCCCCGTCCTTGTACTCCAGGACTAGGGCAGCGTCGATGCATTCTTGTATCTATCGCTCAATCTCGTCGGCCTGCTCTTTAGGTGCTGGATAGGGTCTCCTCCGGATCTTGTGACCCACGAACTCGGGTTTCAGCTTGGGGTCCATCTGTACCAGCTTGTCACATGAGGCTGGTGGGGGTAGTTCTCCGAACACCTCCAGATAGGTCCTTATAAGCTTCTGGACCCGCGGGTCCAATACTTTGATCTTGTCCTCCATGTCCTCGTCAGAGTGTAAGTTGCTTGCCCCCTGAGTAATAGACGTCGGGAGGTGGTCCTCCACCGACTCTTTGCCCGTGGTAGTGTCCTTCAGCCCTTGGTGGGCATATAGAAGGTCTTGTTCAACCATCCCCGGTGGACGATGGCAACATAGGCACGCTCAAGGGGGTCGTCCTCCTCTGGGGTCCTCACATGGGCGCCCCACACGCTCTTCATGAGCTTAAGATCTACCTCCCTTTGCCAGGTGGTGATCTTCTGTTCGAGGTCCTCCTTCAATTTGGATAGGTCTCCCATACGTCCTTGCTTCAGTGGCCATGAGCTGCGGGTAGGCTTCGCGTAGCATAGCTCTTTCGCCACCAACTTCCTCTTGAGATCCACATACTCCCTTAGCCTGGATCGAGGGTCCAGCTCCTCGTCGGAGGGGTCTTCCTCCCTCATGGAGAGTAGGGGTTTCAGTGGGGCGACGTACTCCGCGTTCTCCACTTCCTCCACACAGGTCTGCACGAGGAAGGCGTCGTGCTCAGTTTCGTCATGTGAGTGGATAGAGCTAGGTAGCTCAGATAGTCCACACTCAGAGACTCCATCAGGAACAGGTGCATGACAGGGAGAGTTGGGGGCGTTGGTGTCAGTCACGACGTACTCATCTCCTCCGGGTGTAGTCTCAACAGCATCTTGAGGTCGTAGGCGATCCTTCAAGTCACCCAAGGCGAGTCCGTCGCTTTCTCGTTGTATAGCCTGGACCAGAGTCGGGTCCAGATCCTCCCAGGGGATGGAGGTAAGACCTCCGTCCAGCACGCCCAGCATACTCCCCCATCCGGGTTTCCCAATAGGCGTCTTACGCCCCAGAGGCACGTAGATGGCCTCATCAGGTAACCGAACAGAGCTGATAGTCAGCCTGTCCAGGAGGTTTCGCCAGTATTCGTTGCCCCCATGGGCTCCCCGATCGGGGAAACACAGGACCATACGGGAACGTTCCAAGGCCACCTTGGTCAGCACCTTCCCCAGTTCACTGAAACTGGGGTTCCCGTAGGCCATCCCGAAAGAGGGCCAGTAAAATTTGTAGCTGCAGTTCTTCCCCTTGCTGCAGTAAAGGTCCAGTACATGCTGCTTGTCGCTGGCGAACAACTCCACACTCAGGTCTTCTCGAGAGTAACCCAACTCCTTCAGACCCTGGGTTAGGACTTCTTCCAATAGTTGATAGTCGTCAGTTTTGGAGGCCGCCATCATGTTCGAGGGCTCCTCCTTCGATAGCCTTAGGTAACTCGAGGTATGTTCCGACTGCTCCAGTGGCACAGACTCTCTGCCACTGCCGTGGTCCACGTAGAGGAGGTAGGGCGCTTGCAGAGTCAGGGATTGCATCTGTGAGTGCTGTACGAAGAAGTCAGTCCCCAGTACAAAGTCGAAGGCCTCAGTGTCCATCACATAGAACCGATGGGCGATAGTCCGGGAGCCCGTACGTACCTCCACCTTACAGTCCCCGCAGCTGTGCACCACATGTCCATCCCCCATGCGTATAGCAGCGGTGGTCATGGTGTTCTTCAGGCTCCCACAAGGTAAAGCTTTCTTGGCCACTATAGATATGGTGGCGCCAGTGTCCAATACCCCCAGGTATTCGCGTCCCCCTAGTCGGATACGTACCCAAAACACCAGGTCTTGGGTGCCACCAGAGCGTCCCCGTCAGAACTCCGCGGGACAGGTCACCTCGAACCCCTTGTTCCGCAGTTTGCGGGCAATCCTCATGAAACGGCTCCTCTTCTTAGCGTTGCCGTCATCACCACCTCCATGCTCACGCTTGGCTCCTTGTTCTTGCTGGGCCTGCGTTTGTGAGCGTGTGGTAGGACCAGACTGCCCTCCAGAGGGCTCGGAGTCCCCCCCTGGATTAGAGTTGGGGTTGCCTCCGTTCTTGTCCTTGTTCTTGTTGTCGGGCTGGCGGTTAGCGCCTCCTCCTCGTCCACCTTGACCCTTGTCTTGCCCTTGACCACGTCCTCTCGACTTGCCCTTGCCGGAGTCGTTGCCTTTGCCTTTGCCTCCACCTTTGCCTGAGCCTTTGCCAGGATCTTCACCCTTAAGCTTCGCCGATAGGCGTTGCTTATGGTAGCACTCATCCTCGTAGTGCTTCCGCTTCCCGCAGAATGCACACGTGATGGTGCACCTGTAATGATCCGGCAGCTTCGCTTTGGCGCCGGTGTTCTTCTCCTGCTGCTTCCCCTGGACTAAGAAGCAGTCTCGCTGCTCGCAGTCAGGGGCGTGCTGCAGGTGGCCCTGCTCGTCCCTGGCATCACACCAGAATAGCTCCTTAACGTTCTCCATGATACTGGCGTGGGCGTGTTTGGGGGTAGTCCCCTGCCCAGGTCGGGACACTTGGTACCCTTTGCCATGGCCTCCAGAACCTCCACCACCAGGACGGTAGTTGTTCAAGTGCTGGTCGCTCTCCCTCTCCAGCGCCAGCTCCAGGAGTAGCACGCATAGATCCTCGTAGCGGAGGGATCTAGCCTTGCGCTCCGCCGTCGAACGGCACTCGTCCCACAGCTCTCGAGGGAGCTTGGCCACCAACCAGAACAGCAGGTCGTTGCTGCTGTAGGAACTGGGCGTCAGTCGTCAAGCCCAGTGATCCAGGTCAGCCAACAGCTCAGAGACCCTGCCAGGTTTGGGGTTGTTGGGCAGCACGGGCAGGTTCTGGATCTCGGCCCTGATGGAGAGGTCGGTTTCGTAGGTCGGGTACTGCCTCTCCAGGGCAACCAACACATCGGCAAAGGTGGCGGAGTTAGTCACGATCTGCCTGACCTGCTTCTCCAGGTACTTGGTCTTGCAGCACTGCAGGAGCAGATCGCACTTGACTCGCCCACTAGCGTGGGTTTGGCCGGTCAGTCGGAGAAACCGGCCAAAATTCTCAGCGAACTCGCTGAGGTCCTTGCCTGTGAACTCAGGCAGGTTCACCACGATCTTGGAGGTGGCAATAGCCTTCGCCTCCTGAGACCTGCGTCCCTCAGGGCGTCGGGTCTTCTTCTTCTTCTTCTTCTTCTTCTTCCCCTTTGGGTCCTCGGGGTCCTCCGGGTCATCGTCCTCCGAGGGCGAAGTAGAAGTCATCGACGGCGGCTCATCATCAGAGGGGTCTCCGCCTAGATCACTAGAGCCATAAGGCCCCACGTCCACCATTGCCCTAAAGGCTGTCAGCCCCAGCCGGTCCAGCTCGGCCCTCGTAGAGTTTGTCACGTGGCTGTAGGGCGGCTGGGCCGTTCTCGGTACGAAAGGAATTCTCGGTATAGCTGCAGGAGTCGGCATCGGTGGGCTCCTCAGGCTCCCCAGGGTGTTTGTCAACCCAGCCGCCAGTTGGTTGGCCTGTACTCGGTGGGGTGACATTCCCACCGTGGTAGGTGACGCTTGGGGCGGTATCATCAGGGGCTCCAGTTTCTCTCGGATCTCTTGAGTGAGGTCGCCCACGATTTTTGAAGTGGCTCCTCGGAGCACCTCGTTGATCTCCGACCGCGTGAGGGACCTGTTGGAGGATCTCCCCGATCCTCTACTCCTGCCTCGAAGAGACTCAGGTCCTCTCCTCAACCCACTCAAGGTTGCATACCCAGGTGCATACCCAGGAACATCCACATAGGTTGCAGTAGCGGGTAGTGAATGGGGATATTCAGCCGCATACCATCGCGGCGCAGAGCTGGAAGCCACCGGCTCACTGGCAGTAGTTGCCTCAGGGAGCGCAGTGGTAGGTGGGCCCATACCATAGGCGGGGTAGGGAGGCATGCCAGTAAAGCCTGTGCCCTCCGCCATAGGCGGGTTGGTTATTTGAGTGGATGTTGCAGCGGCTGGGTCTGGAATTGGGAGTGTGGTGGTTATAGGAGAGGGTGATGCGTGGAGGCCAGAAGCGCTTGGTGCGCCTTCGAAGGTAGGGTCATTCGTCAGGTCTTGCCCTTGTTCCTCTCCTTCGGCTGCTTCGTCTCCAGCATCCCTCTCGCTCTCTCTCTTCCTCTTCACAGGCTGAGTGACCACCTCCTCGACTGAGAGGGCCCTGAAGGCCGTCTGGAGTCCATCCAACGAGTCCTCAGCCACTTCCACTGGCCCATGTAAGGACTCCGAAGGTACAGCGCCGCTAGGTCCAGGTCCAGGTTCACCAGGTGCTGCCCTTGCCAGTGCCTCAGGCGCTGGCGCTGTCTTCACGTCGGCGTCCTCCTTCCTTGTGTCCATCTTCTTTCGCCCTTCTGCTTATATGTGTCTGTACTCGGCGCACTGGATATACGGCGAGGGGTTGCTGCCGCTGCGCAGAGACAGACTGCCTCTTGCTACCAGAAAAGTTTATAGTGGTTTCAACACTGTGTTTTTGTCTCTCCTGCTGCTTGCTGCTGGTGTAGGGTTTCCTGCTGCTTGTTTTTGAAGATGAAAAGCTTTTGTCTGCTGAAATACAGTCAATCCAGGATAGCCGAAGCCAGAGGTATGCAAGGAGAAGAGAATCAGGATCAAAGCATGAAGGGCTGCAGTGTAAACGGTGAAAGATGAAAGGATATTCACAGAAACTGCAACTCAGGTCAAATCGGAATGCATATTCACAAAGATAGCTGAAATGTTTTGGAAAAGAGTTGGAAAACGGCCCCATGGTCACTCTATCTCCATAGTGCCATCTCAGGAGATGTGCACTCTTTGTTTTGGGTCCCATATGTGCTGAGGTGGCAGGGAATGTGGCGATGAGGTCACTGCCATGTCAGTTGGGATCTTCCTACTTACCTAGGCTGACCGGGAATTGAACCCAGGACCTCTCAAAAAGAGGTGCCCAGCCCCCTAGGGTGCATACCACTAGGACAGCTAAGTATTCATGCAAAAACATACACAAATTCATAGGCTCTGCCCTGGATATGTCAGTACTGAGTCAACTCAGGAAAAGATGATTTGCCTCACATTGAAAGGGGATTAAGGGGTCCACTCCATATCCTGATTGGGTGTTTGGTTCCATAGGTCAAAATGTGTTATCACCACTTTTGGTGGGGCCAATACTAAGATAGAAATGCCTGGATGCTCAGTGCATCCCTAATACAACTAGAGTATGCCTCAAAGCATTGGAAAAGCACTTTTTCTTACATCATGGGCAGGCGCTCTGCAGCAACCCCTGCCCACCCCTACCTACAGGGGGGGCATATACCTCGGCACTATACCCGAGGACCCACACCCCTACCTCCTGCCCGCAGAAGACCGCCACCACACCATACCGCTACACCTTGTCGAGCACCTGGCGGTGGGACCATCCCCCTTCCAGAAACGCCCCCCCCACACCCCATCCAACGGACGCCCGCCAGATGAGCCAACACACGCCACACCTGGACCCAAACGCGCCATCGCACTCCTCACCCTAAAGGCGAAGCCACCATCCCCCGAGACCTGGAGGGGGAAAACCACCTCATGGTGGAAGGGCTGACGGAACATGTCCTGATCGCAGCCATGTACGCCACGGCGTCCGCCTCCCGCGTCTGGGAGGACCGCCCCTCCCCACCTCTAGCCCAGGCAGCGCAGGACGCCTCCGACACGGGCCCTACCGCCGAGGACATCCACCAAATCCTCAAAATGCGAGCACCCCCGAAGACCCACCCCCAAGTCCGCCCCATCCAGCTCCTCAGCTGGGACGCCATGGACGCCCCCCCGACCACCACGGAGGTCCACATCCTCAAACACCGGGACACCTGGTGGACGGTGGAATGGGACGACCACGGCAAGGTCAGACGGGCAACGGCACACGCCCCCGACGACGAAGTCCCGCCCCCACCACGCGGAGGGGACCGCTTGCGACTCGCCGCACGCATCCCCCACGCCCCAGGGGCAGCCTGGGAAGCGCTGCACTACGCCCTCCACCTGGCGCAGGGGGCGCCAGAAGGCCCCCTCCCCCCAGAACGCACCCCAGCGTGGACACGCCACGCCACCCGCTACATGGCCCACATGGGCCGCCACGGGGCAGGCACCGGGAACCGGCTCCTCACCTGGCCCACGGACCCGCCCGACGCCCTGCAGGAGGCCGAGGAAGTGCTTGGCCTCATTACCAAGCAAGTGTTCCAGCTGAAGGACCCCGTCCCCACGTCCAAGCTTGACGTCCCAGCCGCCCGCGAACACCCCGTGTTTGCACCGGGCCACGCACCCGTGCAGCAGCCCCAGGGCGCACCTCCCAAACGGGGACAACCCGCTGCCCGGCGCCGCCAAGGTGCGCAGAAGCGCAAGGCCCCCGCACAGGCCAAACCCGCGCCCAAGCCAAGAGCCAAGTCGAAGAGCTGGACCAAAGAGGAAGCCGCTGCCCTGTATCCCGAATACGCCGTCGGTACCCGGGTGCAGCTGCCCTTCGAGTACGCCACGGCCGCGGGCCCCTCCAAGTGGATATGGGCCACAGGGGAGGTCAAGCACCGGTACCTCGTCACCAGGGACCACCAGGGGTTCAAGATCCACGTCAAGTGGGACCCGGCCACCCCCAACGACAAGAAGGTGGGGCGCACCATCGAACTCTGGCGAGACCGAACCGGTCGTGAGATGGTCCCATGCAGCTGTGCACCCCCGACACGAAGCACCTCACCGGCACCGAGTACACGGGCGAAGTCCACAATGCATGGCCCCTACCCCAGCCCCAGAAGCGGAACCGCAAGGCACCCGCAGCTCAGGGCGTCATCGACCTCCTCGACGCCTGACGGAGCCAGGGCCGGACACGGCCCGCCCCCCCAACTACCGGTCCCCAGAAACCGGCACCTGCGGAAGCCCACGCCCGCATCAACATCCTCAACGAGCCTGCGGTCACCTACGACCCCACCAAGGCCGCCACGCTGCAAGCCATGCCCGGGCCCCACCCCCAAGGCGCAGACCTCCTGGGGTTCCTGGAGCAAGCCCTCCGCAGAGCGGACCAACCCGAACCAGCACCGATCCTGGACCCGGAGGGGAACAAATATCACGCCCACTGGCAACGGGGGGTGCCCCTCTACCACAAGACGTCGGTCACGGTGCATGCCCACCCCGACCACAGACCGGATGGTCGCCTCGGAGCGTACGAGTGCGTGGGGCCCGGATGGCAGCTAAACGTGCTACTCACGCACGTGCCATTCGGGGAGGAGACCAAGGACTTCCTGGACACCCTGAGCCTGGCGTACCGCCGACTCTCCCTCCTGGCACCCACCATCATCATAGGCGACCCAAACGCAGCTCCCACCGACAACGACCGCACCGGCCCACCCACAGCCACCAACATAGCTGTCTGGGTCGCCATGCACCAACTGGGCCTCACCGACCTCAGGGCAGGACTCACCGGCACACCCTCCCATTACCCCCACCAAGCCGGCACCCACCCATCCCGCATCGACACGTGCTAAGGGGACCCAACCACGGTGCGCGTCCACGAAGCAGCCTACGGGGACCTCCCGCCCGCAGGCACGGGCCACCGACCCCTCTACATCGACCTCATCATCCCCAACCTACCCCGACCCGCGGCCACCCTGCCAGACAACACCCTCCCACCCACACTGCAGTTCCCGGCCGAGGACGACCACGGCGCCTGGCACAGGTATAACAGGGCCCTACACGCCATCCTGCGCCGCCTGGATGCACCGACACTCACCACCGCCATGCGCCGGGCGGCACAAGCATGCGGCATGGAGCGTGACACCAGCCACACGGGAGCACCACCAGACCTCACCCTCCAACAACTCGTCCATGACATCTGGACCACGAAAGAGGAACTCGCCACCCTGCTACGCCCCAGCACACCGGAGGCACGAGACCGGGATGCCCCCCCCCGTGCGCTCCTCACCACCCGCCGCCACCAACCCCAGGAATGGCACGCCCACCGCATAGCGGCCGCAGCCCAGGAACGCGAAAGATACGTCAGAAACGACACGCCGTACAAGTCCCTGCGGTACGTCAGCCGCATCCTGGAGGACACGGGGCGCCGTACCATCCACGCAGTACGCACCCCCGAGGGAGGCCTCACCAATGACCCCGACGCCGTCCTCCAGGCAGTCCTGGACAGCTTCCAGGCACAACACGGGGACGCCCTCACCGAGCTCGACCGCCACACCAGAAACACCATCCGCGAGCATGTGCCCAGGGTCTTCAAACGGGAACAGCGGCGCGCCATCGAACACGACCCCTTCAGCATCTCAGAACTGCAACGCGCCCTAGACCGCCTGAAGAAGGGGGTCGTGCCCGGCGTCGACGGTTTGCCGGCCGAAGCGTACCAACGCCTCACCCTGCCCGTCAAACGCCGCCTGGCAGCCCGCCTGTGGGACATCGTCACTGGCGCCACGCCCATCCGCCCTGAGTGGGCCAACCTGGTCCACCCCCTCTACAAGAAGGGGGACTGGGCGCAGCCCGGGAAACTGGCGGCCCATAGTCTGCGCCACCACCGAGGTCAAGCTGGTGTGGATGCTCATCCTAGGCCGCATTACGCCGGCGGTCTTCGCCCACGTGCCCGCCAGCATGTGGGGAGCCATGGCCGGCAGGTCCCCCCACGAGGCCATCTTCCTCCAGGACACCGCACTGGACATGAACCCCTACGAGATGATTATCGCCTCCCTCCATGTCCAAGGCGCGTTCCCCCACGCCCCACACCGGCTCCTCACGGAGGTATGGGATACCATGGGCCTCCCATTCCTATCCTTCATGACCAAGTACATCCAGACCCGACTCTACGCCGTCATCACAGCCGCAGGCTTCACCCCCTGGACCGGCACAGACGGCGGGGTCCCCCAGGGAGGCGCCGAAGGCCCTTTCCTCTACCTCCTCGTCACCCTACCACTGGCATTCGAGCTAGCACGGGTATACCCGGGGTACGCCCCATACCCGCTACGGTCCCCCCTCATCAACTTCGCGGACGACAACCTCCTAACTACGGCCACCCGCCACCGCGACCCTGAGAACGTAGGGCTACCAGCCACCACCGAGCAAGCGTCCACCATTCTCCAACTCACCACAACCTACCTGGACGCCCACCAGCTCCTAGTGCACCCCCGCAAATCGGTCGGGCTGGCCGACGCCAGGACCCCCACCCCCCACATCCGGAAAGGCGAACCCCTACACCTGGAAGACACCACAGTCCACCTGGGAGTCACACAGGCCACGCGGCACCACCACATCACACTCCCAAGCCAGCTGGAAGAGCGCCTTGCCCGGCTACCCCAAATTGCCAGGGGGGACCTCCTGTCTACGCAGGGCCTGGCGTACTTCATGGAAGCGGTGCTCAACGCGGCGATCGGGTACCAATCCCTGCACCTCCCGCGCCCCCAAGACGCCCTACGCCACGCTCGACAGCAAGTGACGAAGGCATGGGCGCAACACGGAGGCTGGCCCACGTCTTTCCCCAAGGAGGCCATGATGGCCCACTGGCGCTACTACGGAGACAATACAGGTGCCCTGGTCGACATGGCCTATGCCAAACACGCAGCGCACCTCCTACACAGGGTGACACACAACCACCAACCTGAAGTTCGCGAGGCGGCAGCCATACGCATAAAAGAAGCGCAAATGGCCCGCAACACCTGCCCCCGGTGGATACTGGCGCAACACGGCGTCTGCACCTCCGTGGGCACTGGCATCTGGGCCCAGCTACAACTCCTCCTACCGCACCACACACACGCCATCCTGACAAACCACCACTGCGATCAACAGGGGCCACTCGTGGCCACGCACACCGACATCCACCGACACCCGGCAGGCAAGGTGGACACCCTGCGCCTCGTGGGGGCCACCAACACCATAGTGTATATCACCCCAACACAGATGAGGATCATGGCCCAGTGCGACGCCCACCACGCCCCGTTCCTTTCCGACCCACAATGGCCAGCACGCCACGTCTTCCAAGCGTACCTCCGCGCATGTGCTACGAAGGCAGGGCATGACATGCTGGGGCCCAAGGACATCGACACCTCATACACAGCCTTCCAGCGCCAGCACCCCCGGCCCCGCCCGAGCGAGCACGAAACCCCAAACGAGGGCGGCACGGCGCAGGAGGAGCCCACCCCGTCAGCCGAAGGCTGGACACCACCCGACATCCTGCTACTAGCACCAAACGGCCACAAACATGCTACCCGCACTGTCCAGCGACACCATGCCCGCTGGTCCATCCCCAAACACAATGCACCGGAGACCGATGTACCACCAGTCGGACACAGTGACCAGGGCATACCACGCACGTGCTGGCACTACGGCCCGGCAGCTCTCGACACTCCGTGGCCCCTGCTACACCTCATCTCCAGCCACTACCACACTTCCACCGCCGCCGCCACCGCCGACCAGCAGGCATGGCTCTCCCCCTGGTTTCACACGGTACTTCCAGATCACCCGGCGCACGTAGCCTGGACCCGAACACCCACGGCGACATGGACGTTCACCAACGAGGGGGCAGACCGGGACAGCGTGGCCATAGAGTACCACCGCTGCGACCCACACCACGCAGGACCTCCGGAGGCACCCATGCGCCCCCTACAGCACAAATGCCCCACCCTCCGCGGCGACAAAGACGACAAGGAGCGGCGACAGACCATCACGTGCCAGAAGTTCCACCCCAATACGGGATACCTCTTCCACCTGATGTACGTGTATATCACCCAGGGGCGCCCAGACAGGGGCATCCTCCGCCTCACCCCACGGGCCCAGGCCGTCATCACCCAGGGGATAGGCGTCTATGCAGCGCCACTACTACAACCCACGCAAATCACCGCCAGAACCGCCCACGGGAACCCCATCTACGTCTATCACCCCACAGCAATTGCCCGCCTACTCCTACCCAGCCACACCGACATCATCTACTTCACTGACGCATCCGGCACCCAGCAACCCACCCCGACGGTCGGTTGCGCCTCCGTGCGCATCACCCGGCACGCGGACGGCCTCCACGTGGAACACCACACCGGGACCACCATTTTTGGGGCGTCCTCTGACGGCGAACTGCGCACCATGGCAGACGCCGTCACCGCCACACCGCCACCCACAACAATCTGGCCCCGCAACATCTGGGTAGTCGTGGACGCCACGGTCGACATCCACCTCACCAGGCGCCTTGCGGACCTGCCCCTCCACAAGGCAATCGAGTCCGGCCTCACCACACAAGCGTTGGGACTATGGATGGCCTTCAGGGGCATGCACTCCCAGGACGCCCTACACATCGTCAAACAGGAGTCACACCGCTACGCATACGGCAATGGACGCGCAGACACGCAGGCCAAGCACCAGAACACCAGCCACACCCCAGGGCTCCAACACATGCGACTGGACACCCCACACCACAGCCACCTGCAGCACCTGCCCCCGATACCCCCGGCCACACAGCCCCCCCAATGGATGCCCGAGGACACGCCGTACACAGATCGAGACAAGCAGTACCACTACCCCACACCCATCCAGCAACTGGCCACCACACTGGGCCACCCAGCGAACACCGAACTCCTCCGACGCCTCGAAGACTCCGTCCACAGCCCCCTCTACTAGTCCGCCCTGCGCCTGGATAGCCTCCCAGCACACCTACAAAAACCCTGACCCCAACTCGCCCTCGAACAGCTTCCCCTCCTCACCCGATACCACCGATGGTATGCGCGCCGCTCGATCCACGTCCCCGCAGGATACACCAAATGCATCTGTGGCCACGCGGAAGAAGAAACCTGGGACCACTTCAAGGTGTGCCCCCTGTACAGAGGACTGGACACCCTCACAGACTGGAAGCCAGCCCACACCATCGCACAGCATGCCGGATGGCTGATGCAGTCCCCGGCGACCCAGCAACTCACCACCGGCCTCAAGCAGACGGAGGTACTCGAGGCCGTCCGCAGGGGACTCGCCCCCACTGCCGTCTACACCTTGCTACGCACCCACGCAGAGGACCCCCGGGCCACGGCGGCGCACATGCAGCGGACGGCCGTTGCCAAGACAGCAGAGCAGCTCACATACCGCACCCACAAATACCTGCAGCATGCAGCAACCCTGCCCAAAACAGACCAAGCCCACCTCCTCAAACTCCTGTTCTACCGACCATGAGAACCTACCCCGTGACATACCAACACGGAACCCCCACCACGTCTACACACCATCCACCGAGCACAACACTGGCACGGCACACACGGGCACCACAGGCACCGCACACACTCCCGCCAGCATGCGCGCGCCACCAGCCCCCATCCCCCCACGCCGCTGTCCGTCCACAGGTACCACCAACCGCCAGCCACCGCATGTCCCCTCTGCGTACGCCAGCGGCTACCACAGACAGCCCTGCCCTGCAACCAAGACCACTGGGTCTGCCTGGGAGCCGCGCACCGCCTCACCCACTGCCCCCACTGCGGGGACCTCAACCCCCAGCGGCGCGAGCGGCCCGCGGCCCCAGCCGCACCCCCCCCCCCCGCCAGCAACCCCAGCTTCTTTGGGCCACTCACCGACACCCTCCGGGACCACCTGGGAGGGTACTACGTGGCGGACGCGGCGGACCACGCATGGACCATAGCCGTGGCCACGGGCAGCACACCCCTGCCCCCCCACAGCCCACCCTTACGCCACAGCGGAGGCGGCTTGAACATGGCGGCCCGCCACATCCTCCTCGCCCTATACCTCCACCACCGTGACCTACACCTCCCAGACCCACAACTCCCGGCCCCCCAAGCCGCAGCCCTGACGCCAGAAGCGTGGGCGGACACGGCACCAGAGGAGATAGCAGCCTACATCCGAATTACTTGCCGCCGGTTCAACACTGCCCTCGGCCGACGGAAAGGAACACCTTACCCACTCAGCGCACTCCTCTACCCGGCACACCACCCCCACCCCGCACAACTGAAGCCCCCAGAGGGCTGGGCTTCCTTTCAGGAAGCCCACCTGGCCGCCCCCGACGAGACCACCGCCACACGGATGGGCCTCACGGACCAGCGCACCTACGTCAGAGGCCTCGAGGCGAGCCTCCGAGAGGCACACCGCTGGCACGCCCACTCCCCGTCGCCCCCACGGGGACAAGAGGGTTCACCCGGCCCCGACACCCACCAGGCCAAGAAGACCAAGACGGGTCAGGGGGCCCGCCAACGCGCACGCCAGCAGGGCGCAACGCCCAGACCAGGGCCCGGGTCCAGCCGCACCGCACCACCCCACGCCCAGACCCCCGGGGCACACCAGCAGCACCGCCCCCGCCAGCGCCCACCACCACCACCGTACCGCAGCACCCAAACCGTGCAGCCCAGTCAGCCACCACCGCCGGCACACGTCCACACCATGCCAGGACCACCATACGCGCAGAGCCAGGGGACATGGCACCACCAACACCACCACCACGCCCCCGTCCCTCCCGACCCGTACTCCCTAATGCCCCCATGCTACAGCGACCCCCACCAGCTACATCCCCACCACGCCCCAGCACAACCAGGCCCCACGAACCACGCACCCCACATGGCACACATCACCGCACCACACCATCACGTATTCCACCACCACCAGCCCCTACCACCAAAGCCACCAACGCCGGGGTACCACACACAACCAGCACACCCTCAACACCACCACCACGCGGTCCAGCACCACCCGCCGCCCCCACTACACGGGCCCACGACACACGAGCCACGGTACACCCCCTTGGGCCCGCGGGGAGCCGCGCACGCACACCAGCAACACCAGGGCCTAGTAGGAGCGCCCCACCACCACCAGCAGCCCCCCCACCCACACCCCATACCAGCGAGCACCATCCACCAGCAGCCACCCATTACATACGGACCACAGCCCCACCCGGACGCCCATGCGGCCGCCTCCCACCCACACTCCGGCACCACAACCAGTCAAGAACCGCAAGGACCGCACTGCGCACACACGCAACACCCAGACGACCCGCAGGGACGCCCGGACCCCCAGCCAGCACAACACCCAACCCCGCGCCCCCCACCACCAACAGTGCCACCCCCACACCACCCCCCCCCCGCCCCCCCCCCGAGACCAGGCCACGGACGCAACACGCGGCAGCCAGCACCAGCCAATTGACGTCGATGCCCCCGCCGACACAAGCCACCGCGAATCCCCCCTCTGGCGACCGCCACAAGAGACCCCATCAGCGGACCCCAAGCGCGACAACGACGACCACCCCCCCCAACCCACACCACCCCCCCATCACACCCCGCACCACCAGCCGCCGCACCGGCCGAACCCTACGCCCTACACAACCCCACAGCGGTACGGCAGCACCTCCGGGGACTCGGGGACCAGGACGTGCTGTGCCTCCGCACCTCCGGCACCACCGGGCGCATCCGGGCGACCACCCTGGTCCAGGTGGCCACCCTGGGGGAAGGCGTCCGAGACTTCCTCTTCGACGCCTTCCTCCACGTCGGCCGACACGACCGCCCCCCACGCGCCACCCCAGACGGCGAGAGCCCGCCCCCCACGGGGAGCCGGATCTGGGTGCGCCCCATCGACTGGGGGCGACACCTAGTCGGACACCCCGTTCCGGAGCGGGACAGCACCCAGGGCCGCACCCGCTACCGCGAGCCAAACATGGCCCACCCCCCACCCAGCGCCACCCCCGACAACACCAAAGAGCGGGAGCGGGAAACATGGGTACCCCGGATGGCCTCCCTGAGCAACTTCCGGCACCACGTCCCGGCAGACATCCCCACCCCCGACGACCGGCAGTCAACCCCCTCCACGTACATGACCCTCATGTACAATCTGCACTACACCCTCTCCACCACCCACTACCACGCACCCACTGACCACTGGGTGGTACACGGCACCGACACCCTCCTCCCCGCCGACTACGCCCCCCCCCCACAGAACCCAGGCCTCGAAACGTACGCCAGGGGGGACGACCCGGACGACCCCCACATCTGGGGCACTTGGGAACACAAATCCCTGGACACGCTGCTCTCCATCCACAGCGGCAGCCAGGGCCTTGGTAGGGCGATGTATTGCCTCGCCAAGTGGACCCAACGGACCTGGGGGATCCCCACGGACCGGTGGGTGTGGGTGGTCACGCTGCGCCCCCAGCAGAGGGAAGCCCCCCTAAACCGCAGGGGACCCACCCCCCCACGCCCCACCACCCTACAGCTCTGCTCATACATGGTGGCAGCCCGCCTCATGGCGCTGCTGTGGCCAGGCCCAGACACCCCCACCCAAAACTACCCCCACCTCACAGAGGAGGACATGCCCGGCATCCAGCGATGCTTCTTCCGCACCCTCCACTACCTCCAGCAAACACATCCGCACGTCCTAGAGCAGATATGGCCAACCCCCGGGTAACCCACGTGCCCGCGCAGCCGAGACAACGCCGCCACACCAGCACCAGCACGCACGGGTCACCAGGGAAAACGCGCGCACACGCCCAGTGCCCGAACCCGCACCCTCGTTCTCGCTACTTGCAGGACCCAGCATCCTACGCCCGCCCCCGAA
Organism: Eutreptiella sp. 'Long Island Sound 2002'; assembly: GCA_964036045.1. Taxonomy (NCBI): domain Eukaryota; phylum Euglenozoa; class Euglenophyceae; order Eutreptiales; family Eutreptiaceae; genus Eutreptiella; species Eutreptiella sp. 'Long Island Sound 2002'. The sequence goes on from OZ038381.1 coordinate 116,638,630, forward strand.
GCCCAGGGCCCTCCGCCGTCTCCCACAGCCCTCTCCTCCGCCTCCGACTCCACAACCTCCACCACGACGGCCACCTCATCCACCACCACCACCACGTCCTCATCCAGCACTCCAGCCCCCAGGGCGCGGGGGACACCTTCCAAACGGGCCCCCAAACCCGCCCCCACCGCGAGCAACCCCGCCGCCGCCAAGGCCCACGCCCCGACGAGGCCCACACCCGCGACTCAGCCGAAACCAAAGACCGCCGCCAAACAGCCACCCAAACCCGTCAGTGCGCCACGACCGCAACACGCAGCCAGGCCCCAACCCAAGTCCAAACCCGGCGCCACGACGGCAGCGCGAGCCCGGCCCCCCGAGGACGTCCTCTATGACATTCGGCCCCAGCCGTCCCAGGCCCGGAGACAGCAGCGCCCAGCACGGCGCCCCCCCACTGTCACCGACGGCGCCGCCACCACCTTCATAGCGGAGCGCGCCGCGGCCAAAGCCCGACGCACCTCGTCCCGCCACCTCTCAAAGCCCGCACCCCAGGCCCACGGACTGCCCCCGACCAGGCCAGAACGACGCCAGGGTCCGCCAGCAGCGTCCCCGCCCCCCTACCAACCCTCGATGACAGCCCACATACAGCGCATGCCCCGCTACCGCCGCCGCAGCGAGTCCCCGCCCAACCCCGAGGCGGAGACCGTACGCGCACACCCGCGGGTCCACATCCGCGCGCGCCCCCACTCCCCGCGCACCCCCACGGAACAGGACTACAAGGAATCCCCCAGGCCCGCCACCGCCACCAATCCCCACGACCCCGTCACACCCACCCACGCCCACTCCTCCGCCCAAGACCGCAGCCCCGCCCAGGGACAGTGGTGGCAGCGCTGGACACACACGCAACTCTGGGAGCTGCGAAAGTGGGCCCGGGGAGAGCCCTCCCTCGAGGGCCTGGTCCATCGGCCCCGCAAGGGTTCGGTGGAGAACTGCCGCCTCCGGCCGGCGGGGGGATGGATGCCGCAGGCCGCATGGGAAGCCATGCTGGCCGATGCGCTCCACCCCCTGGGAGTCCACCCCCGCCACCTCCCCGCGCCCCAGGACCACCCGTATGTCCTCAGGCGCCTGCGGGAGACCCTCCATGAGACACAGCGAGACGGCATCCTCCTGTAGGACATCACCCAAAGCCCAGCCCCGCACACACACACCCCCTCACCACCCCACAAGCGTCGGCGCACCGACACCAGCGGCACCCACAGCACCCCAGGAGCCCTGCGCACCACACAACACGACGCGTCTGACCCCCCGGCCAGCGGCGCCGCCAACCTAACCCCGTTACCCAGCAAACCACCACCACAGGGCGCCACGCCAGGCCCCGCCCAGAAGTCACCAAACGAACCGGACGCTGGAGGACGCCAACGCACACGAAAACGGGCACCACTACGCCCAAAGGCACCGAACCCAGGCCCGCTACCGTCGCAACCGCCTAACGGAGCCAAGACCGAAACACAAATCCAACCCGAGCCACAGCCCGAAACCGCTAACCCTTGACTCCTAACCAGGCCCGCCAAGGGAACAAGGTAACCACAGCCCACACCCACAGCCCACACAGCCGCCTAACGAGCCAGCTCCAGAAGCAAAGAGACACCTAACCAAACCCACCCTGGCCCATGCCCGTGTACATCAGGACGCGCGAGCCGCACCCCTGGGGCGCGACCGCCGCCACAGCCTCGACGACACACGCCAGAGGACACAACACTATTGCACCGCCGCACCAGCTGCCCGTGCCTGTGCCTGCAGTGTACGCGCGCCCCTGGTTTTCTTTTTTTTTCCACAAAAAAAAAACTCAAAATTAGGGGGGGAGGAAGAGGGACACAACCACCCATGGCACACGCGCACCGCACACAGCGCGCACACCGGTGAACGGGAGCCAAGTGGCCCAGGACACCGCACACACAACAGAACACACCGAGCGAGCACACCGGTGAACAGGAGCCAAGTGGCCGAGGACACCGCAGACGCAACACAGCAAACCGCGCGGGCACACCGGTGAACAGGAGCCAAGCGGCCCAGGACACTGCACACACGTAGGGCGGCCGAGGGACAGGAAAGACCCAACACCCCATGGGTCGGACGCACTGGGGCGACCCAGCCGACCCACCGGGCCAGTGGCAGGAGCGGTACTCCAAGGCCACTGGTCCGAGCCCGGCGAGGCTGCATCGGGGACCATGGCAAACGTCACCCGGAGCCATGGAAGCAACCAGTGACAGGCGAGCCGGTACACAGTCCAGGAGGGGGTCGCCTGCCAAGCAGAGTGGCCCCACAACTCAAGCAACAAGGGTGAGGCGGTCGTACCGTAGACTAGCGGGAGCAAAACCCCTTGTGGTGAGAGATACTCCACACGGCTGGGCAGCCCCCAGAGCTGCCGCCCAAAGGATTGGGCATGTGGCCCTACCCATGGACAAATGTGGGGACAGCCTCGCACCTGGGACACATGGACCGGGTGGCCGCGACAATGCCTTCCCAAGCACATGCGGAAGCGGCTCAAGAGGCACCTGACGTAGGGCAGTGGGAGGGACAGGACGTCCCCTTGGTAAGACCTTCTTCCTGCAATGACAAAGGAGGCATCCCGAGCTCCCGAAGATACCTACCTACCTACCCTCCACATAGCGTGGTGGATGGCGTATGTTGTGCTGTTTGGCCCGGCCAGTGGCCGCCCCGGCTCGGCGATAGTCGTCGGGTCAGGGTTCAGTTCGTAGGATTGGGGTGCCGGCTGGGTTGTGCGTGCGTTGGCCTTGATTGCTTGGCTGGTGGTGGCGGGTTGCTGGGTGCCTCTGGTGTTGCGTTTTCAGCTGCCTTGTGGTGGTCCCATTCCCGGCAGTGTTAGTGTCGTGGTCGGCGTTCCTCGTCGTGGCGGGGTGCCGCTGGGGGTGTGGGTGGCGCTCGTTTTCTCTACAGGCTTTTGCGACTTGGGTGCCGCCGTGTGGTGTGCTGCGCATGCTGGGTTTGGTTGATGCTGCTTGGTAGCTTGGGGGGTTGGGGCGTTGAGACGCGGGCCGTCTGGCGTGCCTCGGCTTGACCTTCTTCAACGGTGGGTCTCACCTGGGTGTGAGGCGTCCCCCGGCCCGTTGTGGTACCGGTGGGGTCGGTGCTGTGTGGCCTGTTAACGGTTGGTGGGGTTCGTGGTGTCCGTAGGTGGGCTTCGGTGCGGTTTTTTGAGGCTTTTGGTGGTGTGCGGCGCTCTGTGCCTGGCTGGTAGTTGGGTGTTGTTGGGCGGTATTCCGTGTGGTGTGTGGTGGTGGTTGCCAATGTGGGGTTGCAAGTGCGAGGAGTGGATGGCATGTGGCGGTGGCGGTTTCGTTGTCTTTCGCTGGTCTGGAGCTGGTGCGGTGTGCCGTGCGGGGGCCTGGCCTCTCGTGGCGGGCGTGGTTGTGCGAGGGGGGGCTGGGCGTAGGCTTGGTGTTGGTGCGTGGGCTGGCGGGCCTCGTTTCGGTTTATTGCCGGCAGCAGGCGGCGGTGTTTCTCTTTGCTCTGGGATGTCGGCGGTGGTGTGGCTGGACGCGCTGGCTCGCAGTCTGTGGTGGCGGCGGTGGCTTGGGCTGGGGCTGGCTCCAGAGGCTTCTTGCTGCTGGCGGTGGCTCCCCAGAGGTTGCTTGCTGTTCCCTTGAGGGCTGGTGGTTGCGTCCCTGGGTGTGGGTTCCCCCTTCTCCTGGTGTCGGAGTGGGTGGTGGTGTTGTTTCCCACCATTCCTGGCTGGGGGCTTTGTAGGCTGGGTTGCGGTGTTGGGCGGTTTTCCGCCACTCCTGGCGGGGTGCTTGGGTGCTGTGACCTGTTTTTCCTGGCCGGGGCATGGCATCGGTTTCGTTGGATGGGTGTGTTGGTGGTCTGTATCCATGGTTTGGTGGCTGGCCAGTGGTGCGTGGCCCGTTTGTGGTGCTGGGCCGCTGTGTGGTAGTGTTCTTCCGGTTGGCGTGCGGTGGATGTGTCCGCCGCGGGGCTGTGTGGCTCGTTGTTGCGCGTTAGGTGTGTGCTGGTTGTGGTACGCCGTTTGTCATTGGTGTGGTGGGCGGGGTTGTTGGGTCTGGCCTCTTGTGGTGCATGTGCCTACGTGGGGGGGGGGGGTTGCCGTTGGCTCGGCTCGGTGTGGGGTGGCGTTCTCTGTCTTTTTGGGGTGTCTGTCTTGGTGTGCCCCGTGCGGTGTGGTGTGGCTTGTCTTTCCGGTCTTGAGCCTGCTAGTGGTGTTGTGGCGCTGGTTTGGGGCGGTCCTTCTCCTTGTTGGTGGTAATGCCTGTGGATGTGTTTGTGGGCGTGGTGTTTTGCTGCCCCTGGTCGGAGTTGGTGTGGCTGTTGGCGGTGTTGCTGCTCCTGGTCGGAGTTCGTGGGGGTGTTGGCGGTGTTGCTGCTCCTGGGTGGGGTCTGGTGCCGGTTCGTCCTTGATGGGTGTTCTTGTGTTGCCTTTGGTGGGCGTCTAGTAGTGGGTCCACGTGGGCGTGGCCGCTGGCGGGGCGGCGGTGTTTCTGGGATGTCGGCAGTGGTGTGGTTGGACGTGCTGGTTGGGGGGCTGTGCTGGCGGCGGTGGGTGCTTCTGCTGCGCTGTGGGGCTTAGTTTGGGGTTTTCCTTCCGGGCTCGATGGCTGTGTGTGGCTGTGGTTCTGTGGGGTCTGGCGGCTGTGGGTGTGGTTCCTCACGTTCTCGGTTGGGGGCTGGTATCTGTGGCTTCTTGCTGCCTGTAGTGGTTCCTTGGGGGCCGCTTGCTGTTCCCGTGTGGGCTGCATCTCTGGGTGTGGGTTCCCCCTTTTCCTGGTGTGGGGGTGGCTGGTGGTGTTGGTCCCTGCCTTTCCTGGCTGAGGGGTTTGTGGGCTGGGTGGCGGTGTTTGGCGGTGGCCCGCCTGTCTTGGCGGGGTGTGTGGGTGCTGGTTCCTGTTTTCCCTGGCCGCAGTCCGGTGTCGGTGGCATGTGATGCGTGCTCCGGTGGCCTGGCCGGTGAGGCTGTGGCGGAGTACTGGTTTGGGTGTTGGGTTCCGGTGAATGGTCGGTGTTGCCTGTCGTTGGCGTGGCGGTGTGCGGTGGTGGGCGCCTGGTGGGTCTCGTCCGCTTGTGGGGCGTTCTCCGGGCCTTCCCTCTTGTCTCGGTGGCGGCCTGTTGTGGTCCTTGCGGGGGTGGTGCCGTGTGATCTGTTGGTGGTTGGTGGGCTGGTTGGTCGTGGTGTTCGTAGGTGGGCTCCGCTGCTGTGTTGTGGTGTTTGGTGGTTTCATGTCATGTGGCGCTGTGTGGCTGGCTGGTAGCTGGGTGTTCTCAGCCCACGCAAACTGCACCCCCTTTTGGAAGGGAGGGACCCAAAAAGCGACAGCGCGAGAAACTATTTCTTTTGGACATTTGCAGCACACATGACCCGGATACCACCTAAAAAATACAATTTTACCCAATTTGCTGCTTTTTTCCACTTTTTGTTTATTAAAATAAACTATTATTTTGTCTGATTTGAAGGGTGTGTTTTACCAATCTTGTCGTTTTTGTATTTCAAACCCCAAGAGGGGCGTGCCTGTTCGGGAGCTCATTTTCAAAAATGACATTCTGCGGGTCTCCGGTTGCACCTATGTTTGTCCTGCCAAATAAAATGCTTTTTTTGTGTACCTGAGTGCGCGAGGCCTCGCGCACTCAAGGTCATGGAAGCAATTGTGTACAGAAGGCAACAAAAACAGGACAGGAAGTGCACAACGTACAAACACTGAGATAAAAGCTCGGCAAAATTATACAAGCCCTTAAGGGCATATAATTGCATTCGCGTCGAAGGCGAGTGCGCGAGGCCTCGCGCACACATGACTGCAAAACAATTGGGTTAATGGTGACTTATTTCTTCTTCCGTCCAGCAACCTTAGCCAACCTGGAACCCAGGCTTCTTGCCACCGCACTTGTCCCACTTGGAGAGGCAACGGTACCACGAGACGGCTGGGCACCAGAACGCCAGGGCGGCTTGAACTCTGCACTAGCACTGGCAGCAGTCTTCGCTTTCTTCTTCGGCTGTTCCTTACCAGATTTGGGGCTTGCATCGAAGTGAGCGGCGGGTGCCCGCTTGCGCTTCTGCTGGGTCTCCAGTACTTGCTCCGGATCCTCTTCTTCCTCCTCCTCGTTGGCATCGTCGTTGTCTGATTCCGCGGGCTTGTCTGATTCCTTCTCTTTTCCTTTTGTCTGCTTCTTGCTACTCAAGGGGGTTCCCTTTCCGGCTGCAGTACCCTGAGTTGGTATAACGTTGGCAGTCTTCTTCACCTTGGCTTGCATTGGCAAGGTAGGTGCAGGCGCAACAGGCTTGGTGTCGTCAGCGGCAGCCTCAGTCACGACATCTTCCTGGACGGCTTCTGCAGCAGGCACCTGCTGGTGCCCTTCATACCCTCGGTTGCTGTCCAAAACCCACAGTGGAATGCCACGCTGAAGCCACTCTTCTTGAGTATCCCAAGTTGCAGCTGTTGCTCCCTGCTCCGTCTGATCAGCCTCCAACATGTACCGCATGATGATTGCATGCTGCAGAGCACCTCCAACGGCATTCTGAAGGTCCTTTTGCTTGATCGCTGACACAGCCAGAAACGCCACTTTAGTTCGGACGTCGGACATCGCAATCTTTGCGGCCATGGCAGATGTGTCGTCCACAACAAACACTGCATCAGCATACCCACTGCCCAAAAGATATTTGTCCAGGTACCACAGCACGTGAATCAGAGTCATGAAAACACCGAGGTTCTTGTTCTGCATCTCTTCCAAATGTCCAGCGGAATACGACACATAGTTCAGCAACTGTAAATGTGATGAATAAAGACGAATAACGGAGGCAGCAGTGCGCGAGGCCTCGCGCACACGACGGCATCCTAACAGCGAAAGAAGCAGATATACCTGCTTATCCCAGCGACTCGTTGTTCCGATCCACATACAGTGCTTGTCGAACTGATACGTACTGCTGGTCACGGGACCCGATAACCAAGAGTATACCGGCAACCGGACATGGTAGAATGGCACTGTGGTTGGATCCTTGTCCTTCTCCATACGCCACAGCCTCTGCATGTCGCGGCCAATACGGTGCACAACATCAGCCTCGCCATAGAAAATGACGTCCTTCCCCAGCATCATAACATTGAACAGCCACTTCGGAACAAATCCTGCAGAGTCATATTCAACGAAAAGGTCAGCGTTGATGACCCACAACGGGTATCGCAGATCCCGGAAACGGGCTGGCTGTATCTCCTCAATATCCTCAATACAGCAGGCCGTCAAAGCGAATTTGCTCCCTTGCTCGTCCTGCTTGGGGACATTGATCACATGGCCAGTACTCAGCTGTGTGTGTGACAGTGCCAATGATGGTGCCTCAGTCTTCCTTTGCAGTTGTTTCCGCACGGCCAGCGTCTGCGGTAATGGAGGTGCGCCCTTGTCCCCAGTCCGCCACAGAGGTGCACTGGTCAACGTTTTCCATTTTGGCCACGGCGACCGATACTTCGTACTTTTTGCGTCCTCCCAATAACCCGAATTTCCCAGCCCAATTTTCAGTTGCGCCGTGCCCAGTGCTGCCACTTCTGCTCGGATCTTGGCATCGGCAGCAGTACGGATGTGAAAAAGGTGGTTGAGTGCGCGAGCCCTCGCGCACTGAAGCTGGGACACTGACGCATACCTGCGGTCTGGTTGACATACTGCTTATTGCCCGGATGGTCAAGATGGAAAATAACCCATTGTTCCGTAATTTGCGCGTCAATGTAGTTCTGGGTGGTGCGTAAGGTCGAGTCCTTCGGGTTCATGTGCGCACAGACTTTCTGCAATAAGCTCGGTAGATGCAGCCCCTCCAGCTTCTTGAAGGCATTCCTTGTAACTTCCTCTTTCCTGCTCTTAGTCTCGAGGTTCTTCGTACCAGTAACCGCCTCACGGACGCAGTAATAGGCCAGGGAGAAGATGTCCCTCCAGTTCTTGAATGTCGAGTCCTGCGAGGGAAAACAGTGTCATGGAGTGCGCGAGGCCTCGCGCACTGTAACCGTGCAATACACGAATACATACTGTGTGTCCTGCTTCCTCCAAAGCGTCGGGTGCAAGAAACGCAGAGTTGACGGCAGCCCGGACGGCAGCAATCTTGAACCGCTCGAAATCTTGTGGCTCTTTTTCCCGCTTCTGGTCCTCAATGTACAACAACATGTTGTCCAGCGCCTCGGAAAGCGGAATCCACGTCACAGACTGGCTGCCAGCTTGTTGCAATCCTGCAACCTTGGCCCGGATCCTCCAAGGCGTTTCATACTTCAGAATGTCAACGTAGCAAAACTCCTGTCAGTCCTCCAATTCTTTGCCTACTGCGAGACCCAGTTCCTGAATCTTTCTGCATGTTTCTGTGCCATGTTGACCACTCAGAACGTAAAGTGAGCCATCTGCAAAGCAAATCATGTACCGAAGCAAAGAGAAGAAACGTCTTCTATCGAACGCGAAGCGAGTCATACCACTATCCTCCCACGCTGTTACGCGCAACGGTCCAGCTGGTGGCAGTGCTTGGTATCCCGTCACTTTCCTGGCAACGTCGTCATAGTTGATGGATCCGATCCGTCCGCGCTCCTTGGTCTTGTCAATTTTCAAATCAGCAATCTTTACCTTCACGGCTTTACCATTCTCCTGCCGCAGCCACTGTTGCACGTCGACTGTGAGCTTCATCTCCGGTATTTGCTTCTTCTCACCCTTCTTTTTGCATCCTTTCTTCGGCGTGTCCCCTAGGTCGGTCCCTGGTGACGACTCCATGGCCTCTGCGTCTGGTGCTGGAAGTTCTGGCGACCCTGGTTCACTAATGATGCCAAAAAATACCTGAAAAGGGCAAATGGCATGACATGAAACACCGTCATTTGAACTCAGAAATCGGTCAAAACGGTATTTTGCAGGTCGTTTTCGCAAATGTGTTCCACAACCGTCTTTGTTGTGACTTAATCCACGGCACTTAGCGAACTACTCAGTGCGCGAGGCCTCGCGCACTCACATCGCATTACATACCTGTTTTTCGAAACGTTTAGTGCGCGAGGCCTCGCGTACTGCGGGTGTCAGTTACCGCAAACGTTGCCGCACGTTGCGTGTTGCTGCTTCCTGTCTGTCGGCATCCATATCTGTTCTCCGCCCCATAACAGCATCCAGTTTCCGTTTCAGTTGGTTGGTGGGATTTGTTTTCTGGTCCATCAGGGCATCTAGTACGCTGTGACCAAGTAGCCGGTAGTGGTCGTAACCAAGGGGTTGTGTAGGTGAGGGTGGAAATCTCGGTAACCTCCGCGGCCACGAAGTTGCAACGGTGCTGACTCTGTCCGACTCCCATTCCACATAGGCCATGCAAATCCGGTCTGTCGCGAAAAATCTTGTCAGTCGTTGTCGCATCCTGTGTACCAGGTTCTTGGGAACGTTTTGCACCCCCACACGTTTGCCACCAGGACCAACCTTTAGTAACAAGTAACGGTTTTCCATCTCCTCGACAGCAACAGAACCTGTGTTTCTTGCCTTGTCCCGCACCACCTTGCTCAACATCCCTTCTCCAAACTCCTCTGAGTGTGCCTGACCGGGCAGGTCCTTGTGCCACTTGCTGTTGTATAACAATGTGCACATGATTGTGCATTCATACTTCAGTACGGTGTCACATGGTCCTCGACGCAGCCTCCGCAACAGACACAAACTCAACTGCAACACCTCCTGAGCTCGTGACCCTGTAGCGTTGTTTTCCCCCGACCAGTTGCATTCCCGTACCACGTGGCCCAAGTACAACAACAACGGGCACCATTCCGACAACAAATGCAAGACTGTGTTTGCCACTGCTGCCTTGTTGGCATGTGCAGTGTCACGACCACTGATCGCGGTTGCAGCTTGTGCCTTGCGCCGATACGGGCGTAGTATTCAGGGTGTGGCAAGCATCAGGGCAGCAATAGTTTTTTCCATAACTATCAGTTTGGGGTATAATAGTATGGTGGAACCAGGTCGTAGCAGACCTTTCCGTAGGTAGGTTAGAATAGGCCAGAACACCCGAAACGTGTGAGCAACAACCAACTTGTAGGCATGCCAGACACCGTAAACTACAGGCACGTAACGCAGGTACGCACGCATGATCCATCGTTGGTTCTTGACACCGTACAACAACTTTAGTATCCTGTAGTGTATGTTTTCGTCAACCAACAGCGGTAGAACTCTGTTTGTCCGTTGTGCTCCATCTTTTGCAATGTGTAACAAGTTTAACAGACCAACACCACCAGTTACCCTTTCTTTTGACAGGGCAAACAGGCGCCACACCGGTGCCTGCACAGTCCTTGCATGCCTCCTCACATCCAACGCTGCATTCACATTTCTGGTGTCTGGTGCACAGCCATCTGCATACCCCATGTCACGCAAAGCCTCGGGGATTCTTCGTCCACGCTGTTGCAGAGCCCTTGTGACTGTCGTTGTCCGTGCTGCCAGGTCCTCAATGGCTGGATGTCCTGCCCAATACGTGGGCCTCTGTTTCAGTTGAAGTACTGCCATTGCAGTACAGTTTTGCGACCGGTCACTTTCTCTGGGTGTGTCGTGTATTGTGCCCGGTACCAGTTGTCTATCCACAGCACGCAACACGTTGAAAGCACCAGTGACCACGTTGCTTTAAGTGCTACTGCTGCCTGTTCGTCCACTGTATCGGCGGCAGCGTCTGCTTGCCCTAGTCGTACTTTTGTTCGTCTTTCTGTTTGCGTTAGGTACCCTGTTGTCTTTCCCGGTTTTTTTCGGTTTGGTACTGCCCGTTGACGCATCAACGGGTACAGGTTCCAGCCCTCCTGTCGCAAAATGCGCACCCAGCGCTTGTCCTCCTGCCTTTTAGCTGCTGGTGTACTGTGGCGCATTCTTTTGTTGAACCTGAGTCGCTGTGCAAATGTTAACACCAGTTGCGCCGCTAGGTCGTTTCGTTTGAGTCCTTTCCACAGGTCGTCTGCTGTTTGGTATGCTGGTTCTGCCGCGCATGCCTCTCGTAGTGCTGCTGCTCCTTTGCTTACTTCTGCTATCATCTCATGCGTTACGGATTTTCCGGCTCAAAGTGGCATTTTGCGTCTTTCTCTGTGGAATTAAATTTGCGCACATATTTTGGTTATCGTTTTGCACAGCGATCTTTAAAAAAAGTGTGTTTGAAATCATCTGGCCTTTTCCTGTCGTCATTTCTGGTGCGCGTGCTGCCGCCGCAAATTGTATTTGGTGTCTGCGTGCGCTCCGTTCCCAGTAACCGAAAACCGTTTTCGCAACCACAATTTCCTATTCTGTTTCCGTCTTTAAACCCAGTTGGAAAAATAAACCATATCTATCGGGCAGCGAAGGCTACGGCCGCTATTAGAACTGGACACATCTGCCATTGAGTGGCTGTTGGAAAAAAGCAAATCATTCCCCTGATCCCCTGAAAAATATGACGAAGGTTGCCGATGTATAATCGACTGTCACAGGTGGTAGCCGTGAAAGGGAATGTAAATACCGGCGTAGCCTGACCTGCCTGCTTTTTCATTTTTATCTGTCGTTTAAGTGGGCAAGGCCTCGGGCGCTGATTGTTTCCGTGGGACAATGTTCTCTACCGTGTTATATCTGACCAACACGGTGCCTACACACACATACACCGGAAAAATCAAATGTGTTTGTCCGTCTGGTACTGTACCTGCAATTGTACGCGTTATATCCATTCTGCAAATTCAATACATAACGTGACCTGAGTGCGCGAGGCCTGGCGCACTCTGGATGCCTAAATTTGTATTTTATTTTCACTTTACAGTACATGTGTTTCCCCTAACATGGGAAGTCCGACAGTCATACACTTCCAATGCTCCTTGGGCAACACAATCCTACTTTTAATACCGTGTGGGAGCTGTGTATTTCCGCAAACGCCAGTCCTTACGGGTTTTTAGGTTTCGTGATAAACTCTACTTTGAATATCTTGAGTGCGCGAGGCCTCCCGCACTCAGAACGCCAGAGAAATGTAAAAGACGTCACATTGAGGATCACGGAGTTGCACAACACTAAAAAAGCAATTTATTTCACTACGTCTAAAATCAGGTTCATCAAACATCCAAAAAAATATTTTTTCCCCCTGTTGCGAACCGGTCCTTTTCTGCGCATTCGGCGCGCAAAACAGCGTGCAGTTTGCCTGGGCTAAGGTGTTATTGGGCGTTCTTCCGTGTGGTGTGTGGTGGTGGTTGACGTCGTGGGGCCGCAAGTGCGGTGAGTGGATGGCGTGCAGTGGTTGTTGTCTTTCGCTGGTCTGGTGCTGGTGTGGTTTGCTGTGCGGGGCCTGGCCTCGCGTGGCGGGCGTGGATGTTGGAGGCAGGTGGCCGCTGGCTTCGTGTTTGTGCGTGGGGTTGTGGGAGTGTCTCGGTGGGATGTTTCGGGTGATTGCAGGCAGCGGGTGGCGGTGTTTCTGTTCGCTCTTGGACGTTGGCGGTGGTGTGGCTGGACTTGTTGGCTTGGCGTCCGTGGCGGTGGCACTGGCGTGGGTTTTACCTGTTTGGCTCCCGGCGTAGGGTTCTCCTTCCAGGCTCCTGGGTGTCGGCCTGGTTCCTCGCGTTCTTAGCTGGGGGATGGTACCAGTGGCTTCTTGCCACCTGCGGTGGCCCCGGGGGGGGTGGCTTGTTGTTCCCGTGTCTCTGGATGAGGATTCCCCCTTTTCATGGTGTGGGGGTGGCCGGTGGTGTTGGTCCCCGCCATTCCTGTCTGGGGGCCTGTGGGCTGGGTGGCGGTGTTCGGCGGTTTCCCTGCCTTTCCAAGCGGGGTGCTTGGGTGCTGTGTCCTGTTTTTCGTGGCCAGGGTGTGGTGTCAGTTGTGTTGGATGGATGTGTTGGTGGTCGGCGTCCGTGGGTTGGTGGTGACGTATGGGGTCTTTTCTGGTGATCTGGTCGGTGGGGCGTGGCCGGGGCGTTGGGCTCTACCCGCCTGGTGCTGGGTTCCGGTTACTGTCGGGGTCGGTGGTGCGTGGCCTGCTAGCGGCGGTGGGCCGCTCCCTGGTGGTGTTCTTCCCGGTGGCGTGCGGTGGGTTTCTCCGCCGTGGGGCTGTGTGACCGGTTTTTGTGGGTTTGGCGTGTGGCGGTGGTGGTTTGGTGTCTGTCGTTGGCGTGGTGGGCGGAGTTTTGGGGGCTTAGCCTCTTGTGGTTTGTGTGCCCGTGCGGGGGCGAGTTCCTTGCTGGCTCGGCTCGTGTTGCGGTGGTGAAGGGTGGCTTTCCCCGTCATTATTGGGTGTCCGTTTTGGTCTGCCTCTTGTGGTATGGTGTGGCCTGTCTTTCCTGTCTGGGGCTTGCTGGTGGTGTTGTGTTTGGTTTTGGTTGGTCCCTCTTCCTTCTCGACTGGGGGTCCTGTGCCTGCAGGTGTGGCGCTGAGTAGTCTGGTGATTGTGCTTGTGGATGTGGCTTCTTGCTGCCCCTGATCAGGGTTGGTATGGGTGTTGGCGGGGTTGCTGCTCCTGGTAGGGGCCTGGTGCCGGTTCGTCCTGGTTGGGTGTTCTTGTGTTGCGTCTGGTGGGGATCTAGAAGTGCGTCCGCGTGGGCGTGGCCAGTTGTGGGGCGGCGGTGTTTCTGGAATGTCGGCGTAAACCGTGGGGGTGTTGGCGGTGTTGCTGCTCCTGGTTCGGGCCTGGCCCCGGTTCGTCTTAGTTGGGTGTTGTGTGTCTCCCTTGGCGGGGGTATAGTAGTGGGTCCTTGTGGGCGGTTACCCATGGTGATAGAAGTGACCGCATCTGACATAGCCCCCTGATTCAAACTGATTCAAATGTGATTCAACGGCGGTGTTTGAGATGACTTGAACTACGTTTGAATCATGTTTGAATCAGGAGCCCGGTGGTATGGAAAAAGGCATGATTTTTGTTCCTCTTGTGGGCCGGTTTGCTGCCTTTGTGGTTTATTGGACTCTCCGTTTGTTTTTTTCATCAAAAGCAATGCCTTTCAAAACCAACCTGCACGGCTTTCACCGAAAAAAGTAACAGTTTCGGTGTGCTGTCGCCGCCGGCGCTGATTCAAGTTGTGATTCAAACACCCCTGTGTGGCGGAGTGTCCTTTCGTAACATTGTGTAGCCCGTAGGTGTCTGATAAAACTGCCTAGCCATTGTGCAACCTGCTTACTAGATACTGTTCACCCTTGTTGTGTTGTAGCACCCAGGAACCCCCCTCTTTGTGCCCATTGGTATGGCCGGCGGAGCCTCCGTGATTCAAACCTCAATTCAAGTGTGGTATTTGAATCACTTGAATCGACCTGGTCGCCGTGTTACTACTACAGTGCTGTTTTCTACTTGATTTGGCCCTCTCCACGCTTCCTCCCCGCAACAGCAAAGCATCGGCACAGCGCATAAAGGGTGCAATGACGTGCCCAGGTGCATTGTGCTTTCAGTCCCGTGCATGTGGAACAAGACCGTGCGGTCAGACGGGCGGCACAGCACTGCCCCACAACACCACAACGCCACACTGACGCCACCAGCGCACCAACAAAGGACACACCCGGCACAAATCGTTGCTGCCCAGCACCACCCGGCGAAAGGGGCGGTGTGCCACAAAGTACGGAAACAGGAACCAATGCCGTTGCACGCGCTTCGTCCCAGGAACTTCTCGGCACCACCACGGACACCACACATCCTACTCACCCGTATCCCGGAACATTCCCGGAACTTACAACATGACCGCTGGGTGGCTTGGAGATTGGGTTGCAGTATCTCGGATGGGGTCAGAGAGCGTGTAAACAGCCGGAACGCCCTAAATCTCACAAACACCCGACACGCTTCATACACAATTCAAACGCAAACCCGGTGATTCAAATGCCCCATTTGAATTGCCCACTCCCCGTTTGAATCAAGTCAAGTGCTGAAATGTATCCACACCCGTTTTTTCACCGAAAGAGATGGAAAACACGGAAACCAAAGAGTATTTTGCCGTTGCCGGTCGTTTTCCTCGGCTGGGGGGTCTATTAAGAACGCGTGGACGGCCCAACGCTCATTGCATGAGTGGTGTGGATCAGGTTCAACGGAAAAATTGCCTGACTCCCACCCCCTTACTCTTGTTGACGCACTCAAGCTCACTCATGTGGGTCATCTGCGGTCACCTGTATCGGTTAGCGTGGGAATGCAGTGGCCTCCAGCTGGCGGGCAACCTCTCGGGTGGTGTTGGTCCACCCCACCATCGAAAAAAAGACCACCAAGCAGCGCTCGCCCGTCCAGCGCATCGGGCAGTGCGGCCTGTATGCATTGAAGGTGACCCCTTCGCGCGGCAAGATAGTGCCTCCATACAGCCGGTCCCCGTTCCACTGCACCCATGACAGCCGCAAACGGGCGCCATAGCCGTCCAACAAACCGCTCGTCCAGAGTTCGCCACCGACGTGTGCGCCAAGCGAAACCTCGCACGAGAGAGGCACATCGTCACGTGGGTGCACGTGCAGCAGCATGGGTTGGCCTTCTTCGAGGAAACTGAATACTCCAATCGCCGTCCGGGAGAACGTGGGAAACAGGATGCGTCCAAACCGGTTCAGGCGGTTGGTCAGGCTGCGGTTTGCTTGCATCGCCGCACTCACTGTTACCACGGAGCACCTGCGCAGGCACCCAAGTACAGCGACCGCATTTTGGCATTGTGCTTCACCTCGAGTCGCCAACCGGACGCAGTCTGCAGCTCTCGCAGAAGGGGCACACCTTTTGTTCTTGCGAGTCATCGGCGGACCTCAGCCCCATCCTGGTCCGCCACACTCTGCCACAGCACCTGCGTGTCCTGCGTCTCCGCACTGTCCCCAGGCACCGCACTGCCCTGTGCTGCCGCACTGCCCTTTGCCACAGGGCTGTCCTCCGGCACCACCTTCATCTTGATGTCCCCAAGGTTGTCCTCTGGCTCCAGTTTCACCACCACATTGCGCGCTCCCGCCACACCTTCCGCAATCTCCACACCCTCCACACCCTGCTCGCCATCACCACCGCCCACCTGCACAATCTCATCACCATCGTCGTGTGTCACAGCCGCCGGTGCCACAGCTGATGTGTCCGGTGCTGCAGCCTGCGCCTCCGGTTCGCCAGTCGTTGTGTCTGGTGCCGATGCACCCTGCCCCTCTGGTGCGGGCGCCACAGCTCTATTCTCGGCGCTCGCAGTCTCCGGCTGCCGCGCTGCAAGGTCCGTGCGCAGAGCTGCCGCCGCCTCTTCGGCCTTCCGCTTGCTGGTGAAGCTCGCTGTCTTTTTGTCCACCTTCACCGTCCAACCTATGATTTTAGCAGCTGTTTTTTCCCAAAATTCAAAAAGTGAACGAAAAGGGGTTTTTCGCGAGAAATGACCTATTTTTTGGTTTCTACGGCCCCAAAATAGGGGGGGGGTCCTCCTACCCGAATTTTGTCCAAAAATATCAAAAACCCTGAAATTTGGCCTATTTTGGGGTATTTTTGCCTGCTCTGCGATGGTCCTGCAGAACAGTGCTGCACACCAGTGTACCTGCCTATAGAGGATTTTCGACAGAAGTTCCAATTTTCTTTGGATTCTCTGGCCCCAAAATAGGGATGGGGGGGTTCCTCCCACCCGAGCTTTCTCCCAAACCATCAAAAAATCTGGAATTTGGCCTATTTTGGAGTATTTTTGTCTGTTTGTATGAACCATATGGATATTTGACCACAAACGGTGCAAAATAGGGCCAAAAACACCTCAAATGTTCATCGTTCATCCCATTCTTTTGCACATACTATCATGCTATATGTAGCATCTATCAGACAAATGCTTACAATAACAACCTAAGCCCCAAACATGTGTGTGTACGGTGATAGGCACGCAAAAGCCTACCTATGAACCATATGGAAATGGACCACAAACGGTGCAAAATAGGGCCAAAAACACCTCAAATGCTCATTGTTCATCCCATTCTTATGCACAGAGTATCATATTTTATGTAGTTCTTATCATTCAAATGCATACAATACCAACCCAAGCCCCAAACATGTGTGTGGACGGTGATAGGTGATCAAAACCCTACCTATGAACCAAATGGATATTTTGCCCCATGGTGCATGAGAAAGGGATGAATAGCCTGGAATAAAGGCAAACATTGCTTGTCATGTAGGCTTCTACCGATGGTGATGACAATTTGTTCATATATCACCTCTATACCACCTCCTGCAGCCCTGTAAGGCCCTCTACATGGCCTCCATAGACCCTAAAACCATGAAAAAGAGTGGTTTTTGGCTAGAAAAGTGTGAATTTCTCAAAATCTGTGCCTGCCAATCTGGATTTTTTTAGGTCAGCAGCAAGGTATTGATCTCGGGGACACGCTCATGCCTTTACTTTGCTTCCAACTACGAAAAAAAGTGGACTTTTTGGCGATTTTCTATTGCGCACGGCGGTCGGGAATCTGAAACTCGCGTGGGCGGCAGTTGTTGACAAATGATCTGCGGCTCCAGCTCCAGCGACAGCATAATTCTGTTAAAATTTTGAGAAAACACAAAAACAACGGCACTACTGTGTACAGTTTGATATCGCCGTTCTGAAAATGCATGACTTTGAATTTCGGGAAAAAACAGCTGCTAAAATCATTGGTGCAGTGACTTTTGGCTCTGCCTCCCTGTTTGATCTCCTGGACCTGGACGTGGTCCGTTTTCTTCGTCGAGGACTTGGCTCGGATTCCCGGCATGATGCGGATCTCGCCGTGGTCCTCAAAAACCGCCCATCGCAGAGCAGCTTTCGCCGGGAATCCTTATTCTTCCCTGGCCCTTTCATTGGTGTCGTCAGAGTCCTCTTCCTGCAGTTCGAAAAGGGCAAATGTGCTGGGGATCGGGCTGGGTTCAAACGGAGTTCAAACGCCATTTAAATGGTTCAGGTTCGATGTTTGAAGTGGTCGAATTAGGTGGACCGTAATTCAAATGCACTTCAAATGGGCGCCCCTGCGCAGGCTCCTCAGGCTGCTCTTCGGGCTCGTCCTCGTTGGCCTCTTGCTGTTTGGCGGCCTCAATCTTGGCAGCAGCCCAATCAGCAACGAACCCCGCTGTCGGATCCCGTTTATTGCCACCCTCGACGGTGGCGGCCTGCGGCTTGGGGGCTTGCCCCTTGGCGGTCTGTCCCTTGGCGACCTGATCCTTGGCCGCTTTCTCCGTGCCAGCCTGCGGCTTGGCGGCTTGCCCCGTGGCCGTCTGTCCCTTGGCGACCTGATCCTTGGCCGCGTGCTCCGTGACGGCCTGCGGCTTGGCAGATTCGTCCTTCGCGTGCCTCACCACTTTCTTGGCCTCCGTCCCCGCCGAAGCCTTCACCTTCTTGGTCTGTGCGTGCGCCCTCCCCGAGACGTGGCGGTCAAAAAAATGTCCTTCAAAAACGCATTCAGAGACTCCACAACATCCCCCGAAAACATCGCACATCCCCAAGGGCGAATGGCATCCAATACCCTGCGTGCATCACGGCGAAGCCATAACCGATAAGGCGAGCGAAGACGCGGGCAAATTTCCTCCTGAAACCTACGCACTACTTCGGCACACTTAAGTGTGGAGGGCTTATGATATGTAGAGTACAGAGCTGCGCACAGCTTGCCCATCGCAATCACAGCCTTTTGTGCACGACGGGGCACATGCAACAAATGAGCCATCGCCGGCCACACAATCAACAGACGCCATGTTTCCTCACCCTTTCGGCTGGCCTTCCCCTGGAGCGAGATTTTCGTATTCGCCTCGGTCAAAATTCTTTGGACCTCAGCACGCACGACCGGTGCCACCTTCTTGGCGTAGCGGCGCACGTAAATCGTTGTTTGCTTGCCCACAGAAATTGAACAGTGCAAAATGCACATGACAATTGAAAAATACCGGTGGTGCACCTTCAAAAGAGGAAGGCGGATGCACCCATAAACATCGGACACGGTAGCTTTCAGCCGACTCAGGTGAAAAATTTTCAGAAATTTCCTATGCCCCTTTTTGAATGTTCTTAACCGCATCAACTTGTTCTTGGGCTGACGTCCCCCAAAGGAAGACCTCATGAGAGTATGTACACTACATGGAGCATAAAATACATCACGGAGGCGGCTCGCCTAGGAAAGGGAAAGTGTTGGCTCTGATGGTTTGGTTTTTTTTTTTGCTCTTAACCGCATCAACTTGTCCATGGGGTGACGTCCCCATTTTTGTTCGTGGAAGTGGAGGAGGAAATGTGGTTTCTACTTATACGGGATGTAGAGTACAAAAGGGAAGAAAGAGGATGACATGAAAGGGTTGCGGGTATGGTACAAGTCGCCCCAAGTCGGGGCAGTGCGTGTGTACGAAGTTTGTGTGGTGCATTGAGTGTGGTTTGCTTGTGTGTGTCTGTGGTGCAGTGTGTTAAGTGTATGTGTATGTGAAGAGTCAAAGGAGTGCGGTCCCGAAGTACAGAAGGAGTGGACGAAGTCGTGGTCGAAGATAGATAAGTGAACTGGACAAGCTGTAGGCACAGAGTCTCTGCACCAAAGGGCTACTACTGCCATGCCTCCGCATTGCGTTTTGCAAAAGCCCTGCTTTCACCCCTGGGGGAAAAGACCACTGGCGGATGCAAGCAGAGCCGGCTGGCAGACGCAAGCAGAGCAGAGACAGGAGTATCAGCATCAACAGATCAAGAAGTCTGCAAAAAAAAGGGGGGGGGGACTGATACATCCAGCACTAGCGGCTGCCGAAAAAAAGAAGATGGGAGCGAAATTGATTAGCTGACCCGTGAGGCTTGCTGGGCGTGCCAGTGGGGGCACTGGATGTCAACACGTGAAAGGCCAATGAGTCGGCACCAAGCAGCATTACAGCCGCACCGTGGGTACGAACACACGCCCCGCGGTGTTGACTCAATCTCGGCGTCGAGAGGGTCCGGATGTAGCCAATCCAGGTCTTGTGTTACCGTTGAGGCCGACAGCGCAGTACTATACGGCCCAGACAGTACATGAAGTGGGGCGTCTGGCTCTGATGTACTATCGTAGTCCCAGAACTTTCCACGTGGAATGTCGGGCGTCGAAGTGTCCTCCAAGGCGGGGCTGGAGTCGGATGAACTTTGCAGACTAGGTAGATCGCATGCAGAGACAGACTGATCGCTAGGCGGCTGTTCTGGGAGGTCATCGGCCAGAAAGGGGCGCCATGGGTATGTAGGAGGGCCGACTGGTTGTGGTTGGACAATTCGCGGTTCGGCTGCCGCAAGTGATCTGCAAAAGGGCGTCCCTTTGATTTTGCGGTGGCCACGTGGGTGTTTTCTCGTGCCCACCCGTCGAGATCTTCGCGGGCGTGGCGCAGCGTTGCCCTTCTTGGGCAATTGCATTGGAGCGGCTGCCTCTGTGCGAAGCGGCTTGCGTACAAGGGTGTAACCCGGAGGAGCAGAGTTGAATGTCTGGGAAGTCTCGGCCGGGAACTCTTGGCGGTCGTCTAAGTCGGGTGCTGCGAGGTCAGCAAGCTCTTGGAACGGGTTGGTCGTAGAGAAGGGCGAGATACATGTCGGGCCATCTGTGCTAGATGCACGAGAAGATCGTGGAGAGGCGCGGCTACTGCGGCGTCCAAAGGCCGGTGACTCGGGCGGTCTTGGTGAACTTTCCACTATCAGAGGAGGGCAGATTGTGATCCCCTGTAGCATATACGAGCCCGGGGGCGGTGCACAGCTGTGCAGGGTGGTAAACTGGTCTGCCAAGCGCGTGACTATTGGTATGCCAGGTGTTGCACTGCAGGTAGGCGACGGTAGACGGGGCTCAGGCTAAGGATGTTGAGGACCGTGGGCTTCACCGCTAGGCAGACTGTAAGGGGAGTGGGCAAAATTGACATTAGTTTGACTGACGTTCGCCACAGGTTGTCCCGTTGTGTTGGAGAACGTACCCGGAACGTCGTACGCGGCAGCGTTCTCTGGATAGTATGGTGACGGGATACAGCTTTCAGGGACGGCGGGGGGCGAGTAGGCATCGTAGTACGCGTGAGTCTGGTACGCCTCGGCGGAGCTGTCGGCACACGGACATTGCTGCTCTACTAAGAGATCATCTTGGTAGTAACTGGCGGTGTTGTGAGTGGCGTCGGTTCGCGGCCCGTAAGCAGTCCAAGGGGACGTTGAACAGGGCTGCTCTACAGAAGGATCGTCTGGGTAGTAACTGGCGGTGCTCTGATTGGCGTCGGTCCACGTCCCGTAAGCAGGCCAAGGGGGCGGTGAACAGAAATCTCGACAGGCGCCATTAGCGTAGCGCGGAAAGACCTGAAGGGGAATGCGCGGAAACAGATGCGAATTTGCGTGTAGATAATGTAGCTTCATTTGCTGGGCTTCGTGCAGCAGTAGGCTGATGAGGTGCGTAGCATTTAGGAGCAGGGCTTGCAATATGTCGCTGTTGGTAAGGCTGGCGACTCGCGACGGCGACATCCTGGATCTCGGTGTTGGGGCTGATCAGTTAACGGTAGCCATCATTTCACAGGGTAAAAACCCGGGGGAAAGCCCGTGTGAAAAGTCCTGCTGCTGGCTTACCAATTGTTACATGTTGAGGCTCAGTAGGATCCGCCCGCGGGTTTTTTTTTTTGAAGTTTTTTTTTTTTTCTATGCCCCTTCCAGGAACAGACCGTGGTAGTGTGTTTCCATTGGTTGGTGGCCGCATTCCACATCGCATATGTGTAAAGAGACCCCACCCCCCACCATACACTCAACCCAAAGACATGGCGAAGCCAAGGTGAATCACCCCCGACGATGCATCCACAATCAACCCTGTAACCACACAACACAATGTAACCATTGTCTAGAACATGTTGGATGCATTCCAGGTTGTGTGCCATTAAATCCCGAAGAGCCTCTACATTGTGCTCGGAGCAAAGTGACAAATCCAAGGTCCGGGTGTAGTTAATGATCCGTGCACGCTCCCCGTGGTTGGCAAACGACACGGTGAGTTGACACCATGGGCGGGCACCGCATGGAAACTCATCCCGTCGGACGATGAGTACATAGCGGTAGTCCGGCTCGTGAAAATCCATAACAACCGGATCCATTAGATCCGGTTGGGAGGGGAAATACTCCAAAAAGTCCTCAAAAGGCCAAAACACACTGACAAACGTTTCCGTCGCCGGATCTTGACCTGCCGAAGGGTCATGAATCTTGGCCTCCAGCTGTTGAACGGAGGCAAGGCCTTCCCACGTAGCGTCCATCCTTTCATACGATGGAAGGCATTTGCACCACGTTTTCAGCGCGGGCACTTCGGCCGCCACTGACTTTTCGTGGACGCAAATGAGGAAATCTTTGTACCTGAGGTGCGACATCCGTCTTTGAATCACTTGAAGTGTTCAAACAAGTTCAAACTACACGTTTGAAGCACTTGCAACGATTCAAACACGGATTCAAACGCACACCTCGATTGGGGCATTTGCAATTTTAAATCAACCAAACAGCCTCCGTTGGGGTCAACACCTCCTCCATTTTTGGTTTGATGCTCCTCTTCATCCGACGGGAAACACCAATTTTTGTTGACACCCGGCGTAACAAGGCACGGCCATAGGGGTGTTTAAAAAATGTCACCAAATCGGCCTCCAGATTCTGGTTCCGGTATGGGCGGCGCCCGTAGACCGGTTCTAACGCGTCCCTTAGCGTTTGGGAAATGCCAAAAGGCGCTGCATTTGCAACAAGGGAAGTTGCCAACGGAAAATGGTGCAGAGGAACGTGGAAACTTAAAAAAAGGGGAAATCCCAGCAGAACTGGTGCTAAAGCGGTCCTGATTGAATGTCAATATTGCGTGCAAATTGTCTGCGGTCGCCTAAAAAATTGCAAAACTTGCAAAAATTGCGAAATTTGCGACAGAATGCGTCAGGCCCCTGGCGGCGCACGCGGCGGCGGCGGCGCTCCGCGTTTGAATCAATTCAAATAAATGCAACTGCCCCATTTGAATTTTTTCGGTGGTTCAAGCCATTCAAATGCGGTTCAAACAGGGTCCCGTCAGAAGCGATCAAGTGTGTCATGATGGGTAGTGGCGGGCCGGCGGTGTTTCTCTTTGCTCTGGGATGCCGGCAATGGTTCGGCTGGACTTGCTGGTTGGGGGTGGCGGCGGTGGTGGCTTGGGTCCTTCTAGTGCGTTGTGGGGTTCAATTTGGGGTTTTCCTTCCGGGCTCGGTGGCTGTGTGTGGGTGTGATTCCTCACGTTCTTGGTTGAGGACTGGTACCGGTGGCTTCCTGTCACCTGCGGTGGTTTCCGGGGCAGGCTTGCTGCTCCCGTGTGGGCTGTGTCTCTGGGTGTGGGTTCCCTCTTTCCCCGCGGGTGGTTGGTGGTGCTGGTCCCCGCCACTCCTGGCTGGGGGCCTTACGGGCTGGGTGGCGGTGTTGGGCGGTGTCCCGTCTATCCTGGCGGGGCGTCTGGTTGGTGTTCCCTGTTTTCCTTGTTCGGGGTGTGGTGTCAGTTGTTGGGGGTGGGTGTGTTGGTGGCCTGGTTGCGTGGGCTGGTGGTGGCGTGTGGGGTGCCTTCTGGTGTCCTGGCGGATTGGGGTTGTGGCAGATCGCTGGTCTTGGTGTTGGGTTCCGCTGGATGGTCGGCGTTGTGTGGCCTGTTGTTGGCGGTGTTCGGTGTCGCGTTGTGGTGACTCGCTCTGTGATGGTGGTCTTCTGGCTGGTGTGCGGTGGGGTCGTGTGGCCGGTAATTGCGCGTTTGGTGTCTGGCGGTGGTGGTCTCTCGTTTGCGCGGAGGGCGGGGTCTCCGGGGCCTGACTTCTCACAGTTTGTGTGCCTGCGGGTGAAGGTTGCTGATTGCCGTTGGCTCCGTCCAGTTAGGGGCTGTATGGAGTGGCTTTTTCATGGTGTTTGGCGCCTGTCCCGGCGTGTCCCGTGTGGTGTGCCGTGGCTTATCTTTCCGGTCTGAGGTCTGCCGGTGGCGTTCCGGGGCCGGTTCCGGGTGGTCCTTCTTCCCTCTTGGGTGTGGTGCTCAGCAGCTCAGTGGTTGTGCTTGTGGGTGTGGTTTTCCGGTGCCCCTGCTTGGGGTTGGTGTGGGTGCTGGTGGTGTTGTTGCTCCTGGTCGGGGCCTGGCGCCGGTCCATCTTGGTTGGATGTTCCAGTGGCGCCCTTGGCGGGAGTCTGGTTGTGGGCCCGCGTGGGTGGTCGGTGGCCGTTTCTGCGCGTGGGCCCTCACCACTCCTGGCGGAGGGCCTGGCGTGCGTTGTTGGCGGGTTGGCCCGCCCGTCCTGGTGGTGCTTGTCATCTTCGGTATTGGGCGGCTCCTCGCCAATCCTAGCGGAGGGTCTTGGGTGCGGTTGCCCGTCTTTCCTAGGTGGGGTCTGTCGTTGGGGTTGGTGTTTGGTTCCTCGCCATTTGTGGCCGAGGGTTGGGAGCTGGTTTTTGTGGGGTCGGGTTGGGGGCTTCCTGCGTCGTGTTTGTTTGTACCGAGGGCGGGTGCGTGTGGCGCTCGCTGTGTCGTGCGCTCGTGCTTTCGTGTGTTTTGTGTGTTTGTGGCGCCTGTGTAGGTGTTGGTGTGGGTGTGGTGTGGGTGTGTCCTCCGCGTGCGCTAGTGGGTGTGCACGTGTGCGTGTTGTGTATTGGCGGTGGGTCTTGGGGTGCCTGTCCCCGCCTCTCCCGGCTAGGGCTTACCGCTGGTGTTGGCGCTAGTCCGGTGGTTAGTCCCTCGCCAATCCTCACTGAGGGCCCTGGGTGTGGTTTCCTGCCACTCCTTGCTGTTCTTGGTGGTGGTGGGTGTATTTGCCTGTGTGGGGTGGGGGGTTGTGTTTCCTGTGTGTTCGTGGTGTGTGGCGTTTGTGTTCGTGCGTTGTGGTGGGGTGTTCGTGGTCTCTCCTGTGGTGCCCTCCGTCTTTGTGTTTCTGTGCGTGTGGCGTGTGTGTGTTGTGGGTGGGCCTCCGCCAGTCCTGGCTGAAGGCCCTGGGTCCAGTTCCCCACCATTCCTAGCTGGGATCCGCTGGTTGTGGTGGTGGGTGGTCCCTTGCCAATCGTGGCCGAGGGCCTTGGGTGCAGTTCCCCGCGACTCCTTGCTGGGGTCTGCTGCCGCTGGTTGTGGGTGGTCGGCCGCCGTTCCTGGCTGAGGGCCCTGGGGGCGGTTCCCCGCGATTCCTTGCTGGTCTCTGCTGCTGGTGGTGGTGGTTGGTCCCTCGCGAATCTTGCCTGAGGGGCCTGGGTGCAGTTCCCCGCCATTCCTGGCTGGTGTCTGCCGTCGCTGCTTGTGGGCGGTCCCTCGCCAATCCTGGCTGAGGGCTCGGGGTGTACATCCCCGCCATTCATGGCTTGGGCCCGCTAGTGGTGGTGGTGGGTGGTCCCCCGCCAATCCTGGCCGAGGGCCCTGGCTGTAGTTCCCCGCCATTCCTGGCTGGGGTCTGCTGCCAGTGTTCGTGGGTGGTCCATCCCCCATTCCGGCTGAGGGCTCTGGGCGCAGTTCCCCGCCATTCTTGGCTGGGGTCTGCTGGTGGAGGTGGTGGGTGTCGTTGCTGGTGTGGGGCGGTGAACCGTGGTTCGTGTGTGTTTTTGGTGCGCAGTGTTTGTGTTCGTGTGTTATGGTGCGTGGTGTGGTGTTCGTGGTCCCTCTTGTGGTGCTTTTGGTGTGTCTTTGTTCGTGTGGGTGGCCTGTGTGTCCCCGCTGCGTGTGTGGGTTTTTGGGCGTGTGGTGGTCATGGATGGGCCTTGGGCGCAGTTGTTCCCGGCCATTCCTGGCTGGGGTCTGCTGTTGGGGCTGGCGGGTGGTCCCTCACCAATCCTGGTTGGGGGCCTTTGGTGCAGCTCCCTGCCATTCCTGGCTGGCGTCTGCTGGTTGTGCTGGTGGTGGGTGGTCCCTCGCCATTCCTGGCTGACGGCCCCGGGGGCAGTTCCCCGCCATTCCTGGCTGGAATCTGCTGCTGGTGGTTGTGGGTGGTCCCCTGCCAATTTTGGCTGGGGGCACTGGGTGCAGTTCCCCGCCATTTCTGGCTGGGGTCTGCTTGTGGTGGTGGTGTTGTTGCCGGTGTGGGCTTGGGGTGCGTCGTGCTCCGTGTGTGTTTGTGGCGTGCGGCGTGTGTGTTCGTGTTTTGTGGTGTGTGGTGTGCTGCTCTTGGCCCCTTTTGTGGTGCCCTCGGTGTGTGTGTCTGTGTGGGTGGCTTGGACGGCCTTGGCCGTGGGCTCCGGGTGCAATTCCCTGCCATTCCTGGCTAGGGTCTGCTGTTGGCGTTTGCGGGCGTTCCCCCGCCATTCTTGGCTGGGCGTCGTGAGTGCACTTCCCCGCCATTCCTGGCTGGGGTCTGCAGCTGGTTTCGGTGGTTGGTTTCTTACGAATCCTGGCTGAGGGCCTTGGCTGCGGCCCCCCGCGATTCCTGGCTGGGGTTTGCCGTTGCTGGTGGGGAGTCCTGCGCCACTCCTGGTTGGGGGCCTGGGGTGTAGGTCCCCGCCACTCCTGGCTCGGGTCTGCTGCTGGCGGTGGTGGGTTGTGTGCTGTGCGTGTTCAGTGTGTGTGGTGTGCGCTCTCCGGTGTTGTGGTGTGTGGTGTGTTGTTTGTCATCCCTCCTTTGGTGCCCCTGGTGTTTGTCTTGGTGCCGGTGTGGGTGCCCCCGCTGCGAGAGCGGTTGCGTGTGCTTGTGTTAGTTTTTCGCGTTGTGGGTGGTCCCTCCCCTTCCAAGTTGCCCTGGTGTGTTTGGGTTGCTCCTCGCCATGTGGTGGTGCGGGCGCTGTTTCGGGTTTGTGTGTCCTGGGCGTGCGGGTGTGTATGTGTGCGTGTGTGTGGCTTTGTGTTGTCTGTTGTGGAGTCCGGCGCGCGGTGTCGGGGTTCAGGTGTGCGGGCTTTGGACTATGCCATACCTGTTTTGGTTCCTGTTGTCGGCCGACATGGTCACAATGAAAGTGCGAAAATATGGTCCTGCAAATGTGTGACGTGTGGTTGGGGGGGGGGGGCGTTCCGGCTTTTAACCCTATCCCTGGCCTTCGTTCAATGTTTTCCCCTACATGCTTTTCACTTTTGTCTCTCGGTGGTACGTACCTGAGGATTGAAGAGGTGTGAAGGGAGGCGGCGCCACGTGTTACGAGAATGCAGTACGATAACATACCTTATGTGCTTGTATAGTTTCCCTATAGAGCGTGTGCGCGGCGAACGGGGTGGATGGGGGGCGGTGTAACCTTTCTGAGTTTTCTCTGGTTGGCTGTTTATTTAATGTCCATTTTCTTTCCCTGACACAGTACCCTGTCAACAAAGTTCACTGTAAGCATGCAAGCAGCAATACAATTCAATGATCAGCCCAAATATCCGTCAGTACTCAGATCTCCGGTGTCCTTGATTCCGTAACTCAGATCATATCATGTTAAAAACATTGCATCCTGCAAAACAGGTGCAATGAAAGTTCTCATGATTAAATCTAATGAACTCATTCATAGAAGGCCTATGTTTCTCAATCAAAACTTTTAAAGCTCAAAAGTGCACGCGCTGCTGATCTGGCATTTTAAATGCGCGAATTCGGCGCGACATTACAAAGCTGACACTCTAACCCTCGTCATATGAGTCCCCAAGTACAAATGGCTGTCACTCTATAGAGCCAAGTAGTTTCTATTACACTTCTACAGCTGCGCCCGCTCTGTGCGCTCCATTGACCTGCATCAATGAATCTGTACAGTAAAGAAACTCAGCTCACCAAGCTGACTGTTTTTGACCTGCTGTGAAACTTTTACACTCCCCCCCCCCAAGCCCCAAAACACCGTTTTGGGCTGAGAGTATATCTATAAAAGTGAAGCAGCTGGTCAAAACACCAGCACCACAGATTTGAGTCATCCAGACTCACTGCGCCCATAGATAAACAACAAATAATATACATACCTCAACTTGTATCGCAGAATATCTCTGTGACCTTCTATATCTGGTCACTATGTACTGCACACCATGGCTGCCATACACACACAAACACCCCACACAACCCACCATGGTGGCCTCGCCCCACTGCAAGTCCCTGCAATACAACAAGGGACTGCATAGAGAATGAATACATAATTCAGCATACCAACTACCTCAGCGTCCAGGTCAAGGTGTTCGCCTTGGCCTGCAACTGTAGCTATGGGGCGGGTAACCGTAAAATACAGTGTGGCGTGCTCTGGGGTGCCATCCGGCTATAGCCCATTCACTATCCCACCAACCGGTTTCCACACGACCCCCATAACCACTCAGCATACCCCAAAAGTGCTGGTGGTGGTTGCTTCATTTCCGGTTGGCCTCAGGAGATACCTCACCCCTTCGCCAATGGTGGTGTTTCGATAAACTGTGGCACACACACATCCCAAGGGCAAACAAACACCCTGGACTTCGTTTCGGCGGTAGAAGTTAACATGTGGGCAATGGAAATTCCCACGGGAAGGGATTGACGCACGGCCCAATTTGGCACTCTACTCACACACTCACACATATACCGGGTGTCACTGTCACCATAAAACCCCAGGTGCCAATGCCTTTTACACCACCTGGATACTAGAACAGGGGGACAGGGGTACACTAGGCCTTCCAAGAAAACAAGGAAATGTATGCAAAAACTGTCATTTTACTAAAAGCTCACTGCATCCTTGGGACTCCAAAGGTGGTTTAAAGTGTTATCTTTAATGTCTGGGTCACTCTTTCACTTTTGTGATAACCCAAACATCCATAACTGTCTTTTCCCCACAAACCTGTACACAATTGACTACCCACACAGAAAACATAAAAAACAAACTTGATTAAAAAAAAACAAGGCAAGCCCATATATCAATATTCAAAAACTGACCAACTGATGTACTTTTTATCGCAAAAACTACTGACTGTACCAAAGTCATTTTCACATTCACATCAAATTTAGCCTACAATCCTGTGAACAGGGATCACTTTCTGAGTGTCTATTTTTTTTCGATTTTAGCATTTGGACAATGCAGTAAAGCCAAATCGAATAAAAATCGTCCTGATTTGGCCGATTTTGGGCGTGCAGCTCAGTTTCAAGTGAAAACCTTTATCCTCGACGACTTTTGTGGCCGCCGAGTCCTTCCAATCGACCTCTACCAACCTTTCGTCAATCCTATAGTCCATCTCGTCTTTTCCGACCCGTTCACCAACCAAGTCGTCCATCACCGTCAATTTGTCACGACTATTATCACTGTCAACAACATGGCTTTCCTTTTCGGCAAAAACTCCAGCAACTCTCATGCTCCAACACCATTAGAGAACCAGCCCTTGGCCATAGACCTCAACTTGGTGAGCCCGACAACTTCACGACTAGCAACGTGGGTGACCAACTCCAACCAGAACGAGATTCAAAACGACTTCAAATATTATGCCCTCAACGAAGACAAGACGCATGCCTTCAACCGCAAGGCAATATCATTGCCAACACAAGCGTGCCAAGACCTTTACACCATGGCGCCGTGGAAAGTCGGGCTACATGATGACGACCTTCACGTGTCCCTAGGAGACCTTCAAATTCCCCAAGGAACCAAACGCTATTCCATGACGGAGGCCCACGAACCGATCAAACGCATCAAGGAGACCCTCAAGACCCATAGGGACTTTTATGTGTTCCCACCCAACGACAAACGCAACGCTCCACCAAATTACTTATCCTCAAAAATTTGGTCAAAAGCGATCAAAAACGCCTTGGTGGAATTGAAAAAGGAAGACGAGGAGAAATCCTACACGGGGTGGATCACTATGGAAAGTTGGGAACGACATACCATGGCCAAGAACCACCTTTTGTTCGCGGCCGGCCCCTTGATTGACCTCAAGCAATGGGTGGATAAGGTGGTAGTCCACCACGGAACACGACCTTTAGTACCGACGAGGGCCTTCTCACTACGGGACGGGTATATCCCCCAACGTCCTTACGTATCCATCCATATCAACACTTCCAAGAAAGTGGACGACGAAATCGACTTTCGAGACCTCAATTATCGTGGACAAGACCTACAACTCGCCCTCAACACTATCCAAGTGAATAAGACCATTGCGGCCGTGGACATCACACTAAGGATAGATGTGCATAAGGACATCCTCTTCAAATACTATAATGAACGTCATATTATCGATGTGTCCAATGGGAAAAACCCCACCCCGGTGACCGAAAAGACACTCGCGGACGTCCGAGGATTCCAAAAGTTTCTTAATAGAACTTTTGAACCCGGGCAGGATGACATCTCCCTCAACTCCCGACAAGCCTTCTACCAATTGGGTGGTGGGGTAATTCTTCGCTCGGCACACGAAAGCACCATGCGTTTTGAGTGGACCCTAGCGTCACAAAGAGGTGAAAGACTACTCCAAAAAATTCTTGACCATGAATGGGCAAAATCAGGTTCCATGTTTGCTATTCGCATCCAAGACCTAGAAGGCGGGAATTTGTATCAAATGCAAGCCTCTCGCGATACCATCGCGGCCCACCCCGAGTACGATGCCCTTGAAGTTTGGTCCACCCTAAACAAAAACCCGCATGCACGACCCCCGTACATGTACACTAAGGGCAGCACGGTGCGTTCCGCAAAGAGTGTGCTCGCAAATTTGGATGTCGGTGGTTTCCCATGTGAAGGGGGGCGGAACCCGGTGCAATCCTTCGCGTGGAGTCTTTTTCACAACGAAGGTTTTGTGCTCTTCCACGGCCCGGATGCGTCCCTAGTCCGCTTTTGGGGCTCCTCCGGAGCTTCGGACCCCAAAGATTCGGGTCCTCGCCTCACCCCCATTGTTCATAGCACTTGGGCCCAAAAACCAAATGCCACTTCCTTCGAAATCCGCACCCCCTACTCCGAAAGGGCTCTTCATGCCCAAGTGGTCGCGGGGTTGCTGGGCCCATTCAGAAATTGGCGTCGTGCGGCGGATCCTAATTTTGATGGCAATGTTTACCGCGCGGAATATTTGCACGAAGAGTCCGCCATCCTCGCACATGAGTTCTGCATGGGTTCCACTTCTATTGTGTGCGCCTACCCCAATGAAATTAAAAGGTTGTCGCTCATAGGAGCCGAAGACCCCAGCCTATCTCCCCACAACCAGGTGGTAATGGCGGGCACTAAATTCGGTTCCCAATCCTTCGTCTCCGCCATCATAGAAGAAGACGAACGGCTGGCCGCTCCACCCCTACCAACCGAAGACAAAATCGCCTTTTTGTCGGAGGTACACGCCTCGAATGACACCTAAGCCCTCTCGGGTGCACTGGTACACCCTAACATCATCGATAATGCCCAAGAGGAAGAGCTTGTTGCAGCAATTGAACAGCTAGAAGCATGGGACACGAGCACTCGGCGTAGACTAAAACACTTTGGATTTTCCCATGACCAAAGTGGTGGCAGCATTCAGCCCACTGATCCCATACCAACATTCCTTGAGACCGCCCGCAATCTGGCTCAGCAGCTTCTTAAAGAAAATGACATAGAAGAGCCAATCAACCAGTGCACCATTGCAGATTACCCCCCAGGAGTGGGTGTGGGAGAGCACTTTGAAAATTTCATGCTTGGGAAAGTTGTGGTTACACTCCATCTGCTGAGCACGGTCCCCATGACCCTTGCACCAAAAGACAAGGGTGAACCCACCACCGCTGCTGGAGCGGTTCTCCATGACAGCCCTCACAGGTGTTTCAAGATATGGGTACAAACACGGCATCCCATCGACCACGCATGATGTAATCAATGGCGAGTCCGTCCCCAGAAGTCGGCGCATCGCACTGGTGTTTAGAAGTGTACCTGAAGTCTTTCACGATGCTTCTGAATAACAACTCTGCACTGTGCTGTGTTGAATGCTTCTCTCACACACTTTGCCGGTGTGCCTGTCCCTCCTTTTGGGTTCTTGCTATAGTTTTTTCACATTATGCATGGGATCATCCACGTCAGCGCGTCTTTCGCACCCATCTTTATCATTCGAGCAATCCCGAGTTTCATCACCTACCAACTTCGCTGTTCTCATACAGTGAAGTATGTTATTGCGGTGGCGCTTTGATCGCTTCGTATACTCGTCTCATTTTTAATGACAATGTGCATCGCACATCCTACACTCACACAGCGCCTTTGCGGCATTCATTGCCCCACAAGTCAATTCGATGGCGCAAAGCCTTTTATAATTCTGGGCGTGGTCATGCTTCGCTGATGGACAGCGAAGTATGTTTCCTTCCCTGTTGCATGGCCAGCATGCTGTGTCGAGATCACAGTCAGTTGTTCGAGTACTCTCCACACAGGCCTCCGGACCACTTCGCCTCACCACACTGTGCACTGTCGCGCCCTGCAGCTCTTCGTTTGAGCAAACAGACCGCTGTGTTTTTCAGTGACCATGATTTCACTGTTCTTCTCCTAGTGCATCCTGTCACTGCATGCGTGAATGCCAATTGGGATCATCCACGTCAGCGCGTCTTTCGCCCCCATCTTTATTATTCGAGCAATCCCGAGTTTCATCACCTACCAACTTCGCTGTTCTCATACAGTGAAGTATGCTATTGTGGTTGCGCTTTGATCGCTTCGTATACCCGTCTCATTTTTAATGACAATGTGCATCGCACATCCTACACTCACACAGCGCCTTTGCGGCATTCATTGCCCCACAAGTCAATTCGATGGCGCAAAGCCTATTATAATTCTGGGCGTGGTCATGCTTCGCTGATGGACAGCGAAGTATGTTTCCTTCCCCGTTGCATGGCCAGCATGCTGTGTCGAGATCACTTTCATTTGTTCGAGTACTCTCCACACAGGCCTCCGGATCACTTCGCCTCACCACACTGTGCACTGTCGCGCCCTGCAGCTCTTCGTTTGAACAAACGGACCGCTGCGTTTTTCAGTGACCATGGCTTCACTGTTCTTCTCTTAGTGCATCCTGTCACTACATTCGTGAATGCCAATTACGTTTCTGGAATCAGCGACCTCCATGCTTCGCTGTCGACGAGCAGTGAAGTATGTTGGTGTTCACTCTCTTCTCCCTTGATGCACTACACACATCCCGCGGTTATTCACTGGGTGAATGCACACTCACGCTTCACCAGCCACGCTTCGCCCCCCCAGTGCATCCATACCACTGAGAATCTCTTCGCTCCTGCACTCGCCATTCTCTCTGCCACTCTTCACACCCACGTGGTTGTGTCACACACGCACGTTCTGCCCACCAATTGGGGCTCCGCCCCTGCACACGCAGCACTCCATAGGGTTATTCTTTCCCATCTCAGTTATGGTACAAATCTCCACATCTCGCTGTGCACGGAAAGCAAGGACTGTTGGCATGGTCTTGCTGCGAGCTTTCAAGGCTTCTATGGAGGTGACACTCCCATAGTTCATTGTGACGCCTCGCCTCAAATTTTCTACGGCCTCCGAGCATGCGAAGTAGGGCTTCACCCTCCCCGATCATCACGTGAGGGCGCTGGCGCTCACCTCTGGTGGCATTCCTGCACCCTTTTTGTTTGTCTGCTCGTCCAGTCACGTGAGTCGACCCTTCGGTACGAATTCCTTCCTCGGTGGGGCGAACGGTATATGCACAGTGGCGCCTCTCCGATTTTAAAGGGTGAGGACTGTGACTGCCACCACCAATCGCTCGGAGCACCACGCTCGTTTTGCCAAGGCGAGTTCGGAATCTACCCTCCCGTCGCTCACTGTCTAGTGTCAGCTTCCCACCCCCCGCCCCGCCCATGGCGTGATCATTCGATCCGTGTGACCCTGGATATGCTTAGGTTACACACTGGGTGCAACACTTATAATCCCCCTGCAATTTACTCTAGACCACTGTTTTCGCTGGACTTGCGCAAAAAGGTGTGTGGACGCCTCCTACAGGGCCCGAATCCCGAGCTCCGTCCGCGGGCACGCGTGTGCTGGCGCGTGCGTTGCTTAGGCTTCACCAACATGGCATCCCACACCTTACGCACACTCATGACCTACCCCCAAAGGTTGTTTTGGACACAGTCACATCATGAGCTCGACAGGATCCTCGGGATGCCGAGAATGGCTCACCATGTGACTCACCGGTGTGCAATGAATCCACACCTTCCCTGCCACGTGCTGAAACTCCAGTACTCCCCCTGGCCTCTCCCAGCCCTCTACCCCTCATCTCTCCCCAGCCCCCCTGTCCCTTTCAAGCGACCGTGTCAAAGTAACAGGTCATAGCCTGAAGGACGCCCTCCGCATGATAGGACTGCAAGAAGAGTCTATCAACACATTTTTGCGTCCGCGCGAGCACACCCCCCCTGGAACTCCCAGTCACCAAGGACCAAACCCCGCACCCCGTGACCCCCCCCCTCCACATGCCCCTGCTCTTCCTACAATTCACCAACCCCTCTCGAGCCATCTGCCACCCCCGGAACTCCCCCAAAGAATTCTTCAGCCACCTCCCCCCCCCCAGAGTGCTACGTGCCTCCGCTTCAAGTCGCACAACCTGAACAAACACAAACCAGAGGCGTTCGTTCATGCCGACCTCCACGAGGGCTGGGACATAGTATTCTATCAGGAGCTCCCGTCAGCGCCCGAACTTCCCTTCGGCTGGCATGCTTCCCAGTCCCGTCCCAAAGTCCTTTCCTCGCTCTCACTTAATGGTGCAGAAGGCGCATGTATCCTGGTGGCCGAACAACTTGCTGAGTTTGTGACCCCCCTTCCCTCCCCGTGTCCTGGAGCCCTGTGTCCAGCTACCCTTCATCTCCCCGGTCACCCCCCTGTCCTGATTGTCTCTGTTTATGCCCAGCCCCCTCGGCGTCCTGAAATTGAAAGGGCTCTTAACATCCTCTTCTCTCGCCACCAACGCTGGGTCATTGGCGGCGACTTCAACGCGCTCTTATCATCTTTAGACACCAACGGAAAAACACCTAACAAGTGGAACTGGCTCTCGTCCCTCATCGACGAAAAGCGGCATGGGGTCGACACATTTCGTGTCGTGCATCACGATAAAATCTCATTTACCCGCTATCGCAATGCCCTGCTGCAGTGCGACACCCGCATTGACTATTTTTTCGCTTCTAAATCCCTTATTTCCACCCCTCACATATCCATTGCAGACGCAGACATACTCCACCACGATACATCCTCGGACCATCACCCCATCACACTCACCCTTCAGCTCCCCTTCACGCCGGCGCAACCCCCCCCCCCCCCCTCCACGCTCTTCCGCAGGCTCACCTCAGATGAGGAGTCTCGCTTTCTATCTGACATCCAGCCACTCGAGGACTGGGCTTCGCAGGTTTGTTTTCAGACACTGCCTTCAAACCTCCTGGTGGAGTATGTCAACAAGGTCATCCCGCAGATATCCTCCTTTTTTCACACTATTACCAAGCCCAGTGTCCAGCACCGCGAAACCTCAGTAGAGAGAGAGTTTAAAAGGATATTGGGCCGCTTGCCTCGGGAAAGAAAGGCGCATTCTCCTACTCTCCAACGCCTACAGAAACTGAGCGAGGACTGGAGAGAACGCCAGCGCAAGCGAGAAAAGAAAAAACTGCACTACTCCCTCGTCAAGGGCGCTAAAATTAAATCGGCCATCAACAAAGCGCTCAATCCCACGCAAACGGCCCCCATTCATATCCTCGACCGCTCCACAGATCCCCCTGTACTCGAGACAAACCCCTCCAAAGTGGGTAAGCTTTTCTCTAACTGTCTCTCTCACCTCGGGGGGGACCCTCATTTTGCTGTAGACCAACAGCTTTTAAACCAATTTATCCACAACCTTCCTAAATGCCCAGGTGGAACTGCATCTGCACCCCTGGACATGCCTACCCTCCCCTGGCTTCAGAACATAACTGGCCGATCCAAACCTACGAAGGCTACAGGGGAAGACGAGGTCAATTACTACGTCCTCTCTCTCCTCCCCCCCTCCCTGCAGCGATTCCTGCTCAGCTCAATTCATTACATCCTGCTGAATGGCCCCCCCCCTGCGTGGTCCAGGGCGCGGGTATGTCTTCTATACAAAAAAGGGGACAAAACAGATCCGGCCAATTACAGGCCCATCTGCCTCATCCAGACCCTTGTTAAACTGGCTGCGGCCTGGCAGTGCGAGCAGCTCACAGCCCTCACCCAACAACATAGGCTCGTCCACCCCTGCCAACACGGAGGCCTGAAAAACCACCGTTGTGGAGACCACATATACGATGTGGTATCCCGCATGCTGAGGTCAAAGGGGCGCCTTTACCACTTGTATATTGATTTTAACAAGGCGTTTAACTCTGTCCCCTTGCGAGCCCTTTGGACCACCCTGAGAGGCTATGGTCTTCCGGAGGCGTTAATCTCCTCCATACAACGCCTTTATGACCACGCCACCGACCAACCACTAATTAACGGGTCCACAACGGAGGGACATCCACAATTGCGTGGGGTCAGACAAGGGTGTCCTCTGAGCCCCCTCTTGTTTATTCTTTATCTAAACCTGATGTTTTTTCATTTAGATGGTAAAATAGAGTGGGGCCTGGAAAGGAGCATACATGCCTTTATCGATGATATCCTCTTCCGAGCCAGGTCGGTGGAGGACATCAAAACAGTGTACGAGGCCTTCGATGGCCCTGCCAGATTGCTCGGTCTTGACATGAATCTCAGCAAAACCGAGCTTCATGCAGTTCGTGGCGTGGGCCACACAGTAGTTCACTCCTGCCACGGTGGGACCATCTCCACCAGAGATCAAAACGGCAATCCCCACCAAATGTACAAGTACCTTGGGGTCTATTTTTACACCTCCGACCACTCCACACGGGTGTATGATTGTATGCGTGCTGAAATAAATGCGTTTTACACACGCCTGGCGCCACTGGAACTCACGGCGTCGGAACTGATTACGCTCACCAATAAACAGCTCCTCCCTACGGTAGCGTACCGCCTCCTTGCAGGTCCTGTGCCTGACAAACAGTTGTATGCCCTCCAGCAATTAATTTGGGCAAACATCTCCAGCTATGGAAAGCTTCCTCGCCTCCTCTCCCCGAAAGACAGATACGTTCCACGCGCGGAAGGGGGCCTGGGCATCACACCGCTCCTCCATTTTATGCGATCCCAGATCTACAATTACGGCCTCCGGTACCTCAATTTAGATGGCCCAAGCCAAAGCAATGAGTCAGTGCGTCTAGCCATTACTGCCCAAAACACGAACTGGCTTCAAGAGTCTTTTGTTGATTCAGTGCATGCCCTTGGTGGCAGATGCCACGGCTTCGGGCCTTGGAACCCCTGTCCGGTGAAAACACTTAGTCCTGGGGAAGAAATCCATGTAGAATTTAACTCTGGTTGGTTTTCTGGATCAGTCCTCACTTACGACGAACCCAGGGCCTCGGCGCTGATTCGCTTTCACGTCGACTCTACAGAGTTTCATGTAACGGATCGTCACACCTTTTCTCTCCACCCAACGTCGAACGGTCCTGCCGCTCCCTCAATCAAGCTTCACCTCGCGTTGCCCCCCCCCCTGCTCTCTCTCCCACTCCCGCTTCCCCCGCACCCCTTCCCTTACTCTTCGCAGTGTGTCGGTTCCAACGCGTTTGGCTACGTCTTTCATTATACTGGGCGGCTCGACCCGCTGCAGGTGTCTGACTTGCACACATGGTCCTGTGATAGTATACTGGATGCGCTTTCCTCTCCAGATAGTGATTCTTGGCTCTGGGTGTACCTGGACGGGTCATGGGATAACCCTCTAGCGGGGTCTGCTGCGGTCCTCTGTTGGCCCGATGGCACTACCGTGGTGCTTGCCATCCCCTGCCCCTATCTAGGCAGTAAGGACGCTGAATTCTGGGCTTTCGTCCAGTGTGTTCGGTACCTCCAGTACGTTGGGTTCACAGGTTCAGTCTTCTTTTGTATTGATAACTCACAGGTCGTCGGTTGTGTAGATCACTTCCTCTCCGGATCTCCGCCCCCCCCCCCCAGTAGCAGTGCTCAGGGCACCTGGCACAGTGTGATTGCCGACCTCCTGGTTCACTGCAGTTTTAACGTGGGAGCGGGCTGGCTGAAGTCACACGTGGGCTTTCATGGCAACGAAATCGCCGACAGTTTTGCGAAATATGTTTCCTATGCTATGGCAGTGGCCGGTGCCCACAAACAGCCCCCTGCTCGGCACACAATCACCTTTCACGGCAACCCGAGCATCTCTAAATTCGGGGGGGCGGCACGCCTTCGCCTTGTTGAGAAGCATGACCACACAGGCATAAATAAGCAGCTTAGCTTTGACTGGTCCAGGAATTACTCTTGGTTTAGTTCCTTTGCCGCGAAATGGGTGCTGGGAGTAAAAGGCATACAAGGTAGTAGCCCCATGTGGGACCTGTCGGACAGGCAGTGCAACCTTTGTGGTACGGCACACCCCCTCGACATCATCTCCGCTGTGGCTTTCTGCCCCGACATGTCTGAGTTTCGCTGCCGCTTGGCTGACTCCTGGGGCCCCAATCTGAGCCCGGTGGTGCACTCCTGGCTTGCCGACGATAGGTCGAAGGGCGAGCTCCGTAACTTTGCCCGCACCCTCGTCCCTCACTCCCTCTATGACGCCCTGGTGCCTGACAAGTCTGCCAAACGCATGCTCACTTCTGTCCTCCCAGACAGGCGAAAAAAGGTTACCTCAGCGATCAAAGACGCCTGCTCCCACCGTCGGAAGCACCCTGTCCCTGATCCTCTCCCCCCCCCTCTGAGCGCCAACACTTTCTTTGTTTCCAAAGGACCCTACAGTACGTCAGACAGGCCAGCCCCCAGCCGAGTCCATCTGTACCGCCCCCCCCCCCCCTCTACCTGAACGCATCACTCCCCGCCCCAGCAAGTCAAAACGCCGCGCACCCCCACCTCGCACGATACACACCAAGAAACGTAAAACCTCCCCTCCCTCTGTGGTCCGCCGCCAATCCGCTATTTCCCATTTTTTGTCTGCTGTGTGACTTCCCTTCCGCAGGTTACGACCAATAACCGACTGCACCTCCTTCGCGTTCCGTTCGGACCTTACTTCCATATTTCTTTGATTCGCTTAGCGCCTCTGCCGATTTTTGTGAGAACATTGCCAATTTCTGCTTCACTCATTCCGTGGTGAAAGTCTACTGGATTCTAAGTCGTAAGACAGGCCAGGTTCCTGAGGTCTATTGGCACAATACGACGCACTGTCATCTCCAGGCGATGCTGTGAATTCTCTTTGCCTGCAGTTCGTGTGTTGTGGTATTTGATCTAGGGGTGTGCCACCCCCTCTTTTCCCCCCTGTCCTTGGCAACCCCCCCCCCCCCGCCCAGGTTCGCCCCCTCCCCCAGCGACTTCGTAGCAGCCTGCCCTCTACCCCCCCCCCCCCCCGAAGCCAGTCAGCCCTGCCAACAGGAGCAGTTCTGGTGCTGGCGCAGTCCTCGTGTGTGGTTTGGTAGCTACAGAATAGGATCACCAGCGGATAGGCATCCACTTCGCTGTCACATCCCCGTGTGTGGAGCCCCCACCGCTTTGCTGTCAGGCGTTGACCAGCCTGGTAGCCGATACGATTTTTCCCTCCCTCCCTAGGTGCAGTTTAGCCGCCGCTTCATACCAGCTGGCACAGTGCTTTTGTTTTAAACCTGTGGGTTCCTCACGCCCCTCCGGCGACCCCCTCAGGGGGTGGGGTGACAGCACTTTTCACTGATCTTCTTTCCCTTTTGGTCTGCATGAGTGCTGTACATACTTCAGGTCCAGCCTGGAGTACTGTAGCGGAGGTGCACTGTGTATGCGCTGGGCTTATAGTATCTCTCCCGAAGGGGGTAGTCAGCCACATCCGGCAGGCACGGTCCACGCGAACCCTCTGGGGCCGCAAAACCCGCTCTCTACCACCGTGGCCCACACCAGCCCACAGGTAGCCATACTCAGCCCCCTACACTGTCCATAGTGTCATCGCAAGCGAACTACAAGAGACTCTGGAGATGTTGAAATGGTTAAAAAAATCCTGTGAACAGGGAAGCAGGCACTACACACAAAAAGGCGGGAACTTGGACAGTACTCTCAGTAACAAAGCGTTAAATAAATTAAATGCCATACAACAGCGGGGCAAACAGTGCATTTAGCAGCACTGCCCAAAAGCACATACGGAGACCAAGTGGCGTCCACGAGGAACTTTGGTGCGACGAATTTAGCTTGGCGGCGTTGGAAAAGAACCTTGGCGCGACGAATTTAGCTTGGCGGCGTCCACGAGGAACTTTGGTGCGACGAATTTAGCTTGGCGGCGTCCACGAGGAACTTTGGCGCGACGAATTTAGCTTAGCGGCGTCCACGAGGAACCTTGGCGCGACGAATTTAGTTTAGCGGCGTCCACGAGGAACCTTGGCGCGACGAATTTAGATTGGCGGCGTCCACGAGGAACCTTGGCGCGACGAATTTAGATTGGCGGCGTCCACGAGGAACTTTGGCGCGACGAATTTACCTTGGCGGTGTCCACGAGGAACTTGGGCGCGACGAATTTAGCTTAGCGGCGTCCACGAGGAACCTTGGCGCGACGAATTTAGCTTGGCGGCGTCCACGAGGAACCTTGGCGCGACGAATTTAGCTTGGCGGTGTCCACGAGGAAATTGGGCGCGACGAATTTAGTGGAATGGCAGTGGGTGCTCGCGCAGCTTGCAACGCAGGAGCCACGAAGGTCCGCACGCTGGTCTTCTCAGTGGGATGCACCAGCGTGCGATACTCATGTCCAGCGCAGTCGTGAAGAGCTGAACGTTCAACACCTTCTCAACATCAGAGACAGACTTCAAGTCCGCGGCGATGAAGCTGCATGCCGTGCACACCAAAATGCCGCAACCGCTGATGCACAAGAGGAACATAACGGTTGTCCACGCAGCTGTCACCTGTCCTTCGCTCTGGGAGGAGATAACCAGCGCAGCACAAGAGGCTTCTACGAAAAAACCAACAAGGTCGGAGCCCCTGCAAGCAACATCTCCCACGTTGTTTCCGAAGTTATCGGCCATGGTGGCACGAGCGTTGGAGAACGCCGCGACGTGCATGCCATAGACGGGCTTTGTCCCAGCAGCAAAGGCGTCGTAATTTGGCGTGTAGGCGCCCCAGTGCAATCTTGGTGGCGTAGAATACCTCCCTTGCACGTGGAATTCTAGAACGGGGGCAGCAGCACAATCGTCACCAGGAACGGATGTGAGGTGCTTTGGTGTGCGCTGCAATATGTGCACTGGTCGGAAGACCTAGCGCGTCCACAGGCTCGGATGAACTGGGCAGGCGTGTCGAACAGCATACTATCCATCAGGCACGGATGCAATGTTTTGTAACCTTTCTGAGTTTTCTCTGGTTGGCTGTTTATTTAATGTCCATTTTCTTTCCCTGACACAGTACCCTGTCAACAAAGTTCACTGTAAGCATGCAAGCAGCAATACAATTCAATGATCAGCCCAAATCTCCGTCAGTACTCAGATCTCCGGTGTCCTTGATTCCGTAACTCAGATCATATCATGTTAAAAACATTGCATCCTGCAAAACAGGTGCAATGAAAGATCTCATGATTAAATCTAATGAACTCATTCATAGAAGGCCTATGTTTCTCAATCAAAACTTTTAAAGCTCAAAAGTGCACGCGCTGCTGATCTGGCATTTTAAATGCGCGAATTCGGCGCGACATTACAAAGCTGACACTCTAACCCTCGTCATGTGAGTCCCCAATTACAAATGGCTGTCACTCTATAGAGCCAAGTAGTTTCTATTACACTTCTACGGCTGCGCCCGCTCTGTGCGCTCCATTGACCTGCATCAATGAATCTGTACAGTAAAGAAACTCAGCTCACCAAGCTGACTGTTTTTGACCTGCTGTGAAACTTTTACAGGCGGCGGCTGGTGGTTGAGGCCGTGGTTCGACGTGTGGTGTGCCGTGTGCGCCGTTTTTTGTCAGTTTTTTTTGCGTCGGCCATACGTTTCCTTTTTGTCTTTGTGTTTTTTGACTTTTTTCCATACCAGTGTTCTTGTGTTGCTGCTTGCCTTGGGCCAGAAATGGCCTTCCCAAAGCTATATAGTTTTGTCGTTTCCCATACCATGGTTCTTTCTAGTCTTGGGTCGGATCTGGCCTTCACATACCTGTAGAGCGTGCGGAGGGAGTATTGGCTGGATGGGGGTTGGGTGGATTTGCGTGGCGTCGCAAGTTACCTTGACCTTCCTTGTTCGACCCTCCTCCGGGTTTTTTTTTCCATACCACATGTGGGCTCTTGTCTTTCCGCTTCCGTGCCTCGCCGCTTTAATAACTAAGCTGACGCCTAGTCTTTGTTGGGCTCATATTCTGATCTTCGGATTTGACATTCCCAAATCTGTTGGTTTCCGACCATGAGTACTTATCATACTTTTTAAACTTTGTCCTTGCTTTCGACCGTAACTCTGTCTCACCTTCCAAAATCATATCCATAACTCGTATTTTCAAAACCCCACTTCATTTTGCATAAGTCGCCGTAAATGTCCCCTCCAGCTCCCTGAACCCCGATGACCTCCATACAAGCACTAACACATCTTGGTCCTGATCTGCAGCATGTCCGCCTCTGTCCACCACCCGTCTGACTTCATCGGCAGGGCTGACGGGTGGTTGCCCTGGAGGGCCATGCACCTATGCACAAATAAACATATAATTTTGCAGTCAGTAAATAATCAAATAAATCATCACAAAATCAAAAGCCTACATTGTTTGATCTCATATTTACTTTGGTGTACTCGCGCACACGCGTTCCTGGTCGCTTCTGCGAGTTCTGTCAGGAACTCGCCTTCATTACTACCAACAAACAGAAAATCACTAACGTTCAATGGGGAAGGATGGTAGAGATACCTTTACCAGAGTTTCCTATTACACTCCCTTCACATTTTACCTGCCATGACCCTTAGAGGAGTGACTGGTACAAATAAGAGAACTGCTGCATCCCCTTCACACGGGAGGCAGTATATCCTTGAGCCAACATCAACAAGAGCAATCAAAAAAGAAAAGAAACCAAAACGATCCTGTACATATTGGCACTCCCTTCACAGAGAAGTGCTTACTCTTCTTTCGGATGTACAGTAAGACATATATTAGCACTGGGACTCAGCTCACAAGCTGTCTTAGGGCTCCACCCACTTAGAGAATGGAAATTAATCTTATAATAAAAGTCCCAAAGAAAAGCAACTTAGCAACCACAAAAATTTGTTCACAATGTCACAGGTCCAGGCACGTGGACTGCATCTCCTCTTGGCGCTGTTGGCGATGTCCATGCACGTACTCATCGCCACCAAGCACAGGGCCATTGCAGCTTCGCTCGCTGTCTCAATAATGCTCCAGCAGGGCTCACTTGAGGCACCGCACCTCAAAGACACCGGCCACACTGCATGTAGGCGTCCACCGCTCAACTCCCATACAGCACTACTCGCTCTTGACCACAGGCGCCCTGTGTCGGTCATGTGGCCACGGCCAAGCGCTTGTCACAGGTAGTGGCAAGCTCGCTCTCACACCAGCTGCTCCTTCGTACCCCCCGCGCCAATACCCCAGGTCTCACTGCGAGCATTGTGGAACAGGGCAACATACTGCAGCGCTCTCTGCACCTCCGCGTCCAACAGCAAGTACATCTCGTCGTCCTTCAAGGCCCCAGCTTGATGACTCCCAGTCACGCTGGCGCTGATGTTCATGGCTTCCCAAATTTTGTGTTGTGTCGACGGCCATGATGGGTTCTCCTCTTGTCTGGTAGTCGTGGTGTGCAGCCTTCGCGACAGTCCTTGATTAGGGTCTCATACTTCTCCTTCCATTGATCTCGCTCTTGCCGTAGGCGCTCTTCTGTCT
Organism: Eutreptiella sp. 'Long Island Sound 2002'; assembly: GCA_964036045.1. NCBI lineage: Eukaryota > Euglenozoa > Euglenophyceae > Eutreptiales > Eutreptiaceae > Eutreptiella > Eutreptiella sp. 'Long Island Sound 2002'. The sequence goes on from OZ038381.1 coordinate 116,682,070, forward strand.
GCTTGTGATCGTCGCGCTCTTGTCGTAATCGCTCTTCCATCATCATCTGATCCTTCAGCGCTGCTTGCAGATCGTCTCTCTCGCAGCGATATCTCTCCATCTTTCCGTATGTACTTTCCGGCATAGTCACCTGCGCAGGAAGGCCAAATTACACACTCTGCTTACTTTGTTGGGCTCATATTCTGATCTTCGGATTTCACATTCCCAAATCTGTAGGTTTCCGACCATGAGTACTTATCATACTTTTCAAACGTTGTCCTTGCTTTCGACCGTAACTCTCTCTCACCTTCCAAAAATCATATCCATAACTCGTATTTTCAAAAATCCACTTCATTTTGCATAAGTCGCCGTAAATGTCCCCTCCAGCTCCCTGAACCCCGATGACCTCCATACAAGCACTAACACATCTTGGTCTTGATCTGGAGCATGTCCGTCTCTGTCCACCACCCGTCTGACTTCATCGGCAGGGCTGACGGGTGGTTGCCCTGGAGGGCCATGCAACTATGCACAAATAAACATATAATTTTGCAGTCAGTAAATAATCAAATGAATCCTCACAAACTCAAAAGCCTACATTGTTTGATCTCATATTTACTTTGGTGTACTCGCGCACACGCGTTCCTGGTCGCTTCTGCGAGTTCTGTCAGGAACTCGCCTTCATTACTACCAACCAACAGAAAATCACTAAAGTTCAATGGGGAACGATGGTAGAGATACCTTTACCAGAGTCTCCTATTACAGCCGCTTTCCCTACTATCTCCTAGGAAGAAAAGGGTGAATGAATGAAATCCGCTCCTCGCCGCGGTGTATTCCCTTCCTACTCCCCTCCCTTTTTTTTTCGTTGGGCGCTTCGTGTGGGTATACCTGTTCTTCTTTTGTATGTGGCGCGTGTGGTTCTTGGTTTGTTGCCTTTGTTGTTTATTGGGTTGTTTGGTTGCGGCCGGTTGCATCAATACCTTTTCTTGTGCTTCAGTTTTGGTGCCGGCTCCTATGTACATGTAGCGGGGGATGGCGCGGCATGTGTATGCATGATGCATGTGGTTGTTTCATTTTTTGTGGTTGTGCGTGGTGTTTTCCCTTCGGCGCCCTTCCCTCGTAACATATTTGGTTCACTCACCCATATACATGTGGCGGGGGTGGCGTGGCATGCATACGCGCGTTTGGTTGCGTCCTCTTTCCTTGCTTTTGCGTGGCGTTCTCCCTTCGGGGGCGTCCCTCGTATTATACTTGGTTCACATACCGTTTTTCTGTGAACCTCAGCGTGTGGTGTTTCGTGGTTGATGTGCGTTGGTAGCACACTTGTTATTATTATTTTTGTTTTGTTGTTTTTTTCCGCGCACAAGCCGCCTAGCACCTACGGCACGCAATTTGCTAGGTGTTTTGGGGCACGCACTTTTCAACTTCGCTGTTGTTGTGGCTCGTTTGTTCATGGTTTTCTGTGAGGGTCCTAAGGTTTTTGACCTCGCCAAATAGCGGCGGAAAATTTTGGGGGGGGTCTCTGAGGTCGGAGAAAACGATTGTTCAATTTATTTTTTCTGGTTGTGTATCTTTTTCTTGGTTTTTGATTTTTATCTGCCAAAGTACTTCGCGTCAGCGTTGTATTTGGAGGCGAGGAGTTTGACAAAGTTGTCCTTACACGTGGTGGGGTTAAGGCAGAGTTCTCGAAACGTGTCACGCTTGGCGGCGGAGTCGAGAGTATAGTTCTCCGTTTGGCGTAGGCTCAGGATAGGTAGGATACTCTCGTGCTTGCCCTCGCTATCGAGTACCAACCAAAAATTCCTGAGTGTCTTGAGCGTAGGTTTTGGACACTTTGTCTCCTTGAGGGGTATTGCTTCCCATTCTTGCTCTTCGTTCACAACCGACAAGTGAATAGGCTCCTGAAGCGACAAATGTTTTATCCACTCGTTTTGCGGAAAGAAGTCTGTTCCCAAAACGCCTCCAAAGTTGTCGGTGTCCGACGCATCAAACCTTTGAAGTACCTTTTGGTCTGCCATTTGTACTTCTCCTTCTATCGCACCTTCGGTGAGAGTGACTCCCCCTTCTTTTTTTACCTCACAAATATTTTTGGGATCTACGTCATGGTAATTATGGAACCTAGAGGAGATTAGGGAGATTGTGGCACCGGTATCAAGTTAAGCGTCCACCCATATACCGTTGATAGCGACCCTCAATGGGTAGCGATACCTCGGTGCGTCTCAGTATCTAGCTAGGCTTCCCCCGGAGTTTCTCCCGCGAGAACGTCCTTGAGCTTCTTCGCTTGCCTTTTGAGCCTTAGAACTCCGTTACCCTCCTTTTCCCGCTCCCCTTCTGATAAGTCTTGCAAGCGTTTTTTTTCGGAAGCTTTCCTTTGTCGCCTCCTTTTCCTTTGCCTCCTTTTCCTTTGTTTTCTTTTCCTCCACTTCCTTTTTCTTCGCCTGTCGAGCCTGCTTTCGCTTGGTCTTTTGCTCCTTTACGTTGACCTTTCTTCGTATGCTTTTGCTCTTCCTTACGAGTGTCAAGGTTCTCTTGCCACGCCTGGTCTAGCACGTTATGTTTGGTTCCGCAATTGGGGCAATATACGGTGGCAAAAATGTTAGGCGCTTGAGAGTTGTCCTCTTCGACTTGCTTTCGCAAATACCGTTGTCCTTGACCTTGACCTTCGCCACAATCACCACCTCCAGGGCTAGGACCACCACCACCATGGTTGCTGTTGCTTTGTCCTTGACCTCGTGCTTGTTGAAAGGCCGGAAGGCACTCATCGCATAGCGAGTGGGCATAGGCGTCTTCTTGATACTTGTTGGTGTTGGCGTTCGCGTTAGAGTTACAGTCTAGCCACTTGAGTTGCGCCATAGAGTGAAGATTCTTGGGCGCAATGTCAGAATCTCTTTGAGGCGCCAACTCGTAGAGGAGGTCAACGAGAGAGTTGAAAGTGTGTATTCTGTAAAACCTCTCGGGAGTAAACCATATTTCATCCATGGGTTTTGGAGGAACACGGGTGTAAGTTCACCCTTTGTGGTGGGCTTGGTTCACAGGGCCGTTGTCCGGCGGTTGCTCCGTGCTCTACACCCTTGGATAGTTCGACTGTGTTGAAGGGGAACCTCAGGGTGAATCCCGTCCCTACAGGTGCAGCCCTGGGGACTCTGCGGCGCTTGCCCATGTAGGTGGCAACAGACGTCGCGTGGACCTGTTTTGAAATACTTGCTTCTGCCGTAACTTGCAGCCCACTTATTGTTTTAAGACCATATCATGATTCTCCTGCTGGTTCTCCGGCCGAGACAAAGTCACAGTTTGAGAAAATACTTGCAAGGCGAGCAACAGCTAAGACCAAAACGGTAATACTTGCACAGATTTGTTATTCCGGTTGTCACGTAGGTCCACAACGCCAAAGACAATACATGGGCTTACAACACCCCTCAGCAACACAAACAGCAAAGTATATACATCTCTGTCACATACCAACTGGAATTATCTCCCACAGACAGAGACATCGCATAGCACTATTGTTGTGCTGTCTTAGCTATCCTGCCGAGCATTCTCATTATTTCATGATACTCTACATGTGTATGAATAGCACGTGTGCACGTCTGTCAAAGTCGTCCCGCTTCAAATCAGTCGTCCAACTGCCTGGACGTGAAGGCAAAAATTATGCGTGGAATATAATGTAGGTGTATATAAGATCAGAACTTGTTGCTGGATCGGGTGTCAAAGCGAAAGCGCCACTGCATTGTGCTTGGTTTCAGGGCGCCAAAGCGACGGCGCCACTGCATTGTTCTCAGAATCTGCGACACCAAGCTTCTTCGCAGCCAATTCCTCCACACAGCCCTGTTGCAATCCTCACTCCGTCGGCTTCGCAGTCGCCGCGGTGGGCTTTTCTTGCCTCCACGACTGACATCACCCGCTGCTTGGGATCACTTTCATACATGACAAAAGACACATGGTCCCAAGTGCGCATATTCACAAGGCTTGCCATAAGGGCACCAACGCGTATGCGCGTCCTGATTGGAGTGTTGGCTTTCTTCTTTGGAGCGGTAGTCCCAGTTTCCGTGCGCACCTTCTGTAAACGCGTCTTGAGGTCCCTGCTCGTGTGCATGTTCGTGGGCGCCACTCGAGAGACTCAAAGTCCACAAGGGCGCCACACTGTAGTTGACTGCAAGGATACCTTTCATATGTTGCTGGTTACCATCCTTGCTTGCTTCCGCCTCTTCCTCTTCGGCATCTACGTCTACTTCGCCTCTTCCTCTTCAACTTGGTCTTGGTAGTAGTCCTCATTTGCTTGTGACTCATCCTCATCGGCCTCAACGTCTGCTTCTGCCTCTTCTTCTTTGGCATCATCGTGTGCTTCTGCCTCTTCTTCTTCGACTTGGTCTTGGTAGTAGTCCTCTTTTGTCCAGTGCAGCCACTGTTCCTTAGGTACCACCACTATAACTGTTCCTTCTCACCAATAATGGAGGAGTCCCAGTAGTTGTCAGCTTCCAATTCAATGGGCTCGCTAGCGTCAGAATCCTCTTCTCCGTCCTCTTCTTGATAGTGGTAGGCGGTCTGAAAGGCGTTGTGCAAACGACCAAACACCATAGCCTTTCCTTCACTTTGCATCCGCAAGTTATAGAGAACAAGATAAACAATACAGCGCCTGAGAATCATGCCACGGCTCGCACTCACCGCAAAGAACCTTGCAACAAACCCTGGCTCAACACCTGACCCGGCTCGGTAGTAACCTTGCAGCAGAACGTGAGTCCACGTGTCCAAGCATATCTTGCAGTTGTTGCGCTTTTACCTCCCAAATATTCTCCAAAGCTCCGGCTCCACACTTGCAGGCAACATTCAGTAGACTTCCCCAAAAATCCTACAAAACTTCAGCAACGGCGTGTGACGCTCCCAGCCCGGCAAGATGAAATACTTCGCGTGTCTCTTCTCCTTCGTGGTTCGCCTCTTTGGCATTGGTGTTCCTCTATTCATCTATCTCATTCCACACTATACAGAAAGGGCAACCAAAGAAGTGCAACCCTAGGGCGTTGCACTCCTTTTCGATTGGACCGGGTACGGCACACGTAAACCCCAATATGCACGCACGGAGCAAGTAACAAAGATCTCAAACAAGTTCAACACTCCGAGTTGAAACTCAATTAGTGTCGAAGCATCCTAAATAAAAACAAATCACCAAACATTGAATATACAAATATATCAAATGCACATGCACAAACAAACACAATGTTCAATGTCATTTCCTACCTTAAATCTTTTGACCTTCTTGACTGTGGTTTTCTACCCCTTAACCTTTCTATGTCAGTAGAAGGGAAAAGAGGAAACAATACTCTTGCTTTGCTAATCACCAAAACTTGTTCTATTCTTGTTAGACACTTTGAATGAAGTGTGGAAGAGGATAAGGAGACAAGGCACAAATTGACACCAATTGCACAAATGAAACATGTAAGCATTTCGGGGATGGGGGTCAATTTCAGAAATTCTGATTTGATAATGTGACATTGTAAGATTCGTTCGGCATTGAAAAGCAAAATCGAAATCCGAAATCCGAAAAATGAATAGCGATCGAAGATCCCTCATGACATCCCCAAATTCAACAGCGATCGAAGATCGCGCATGAGACTCACAAGTGTGCACCTGTGCGATTTCAGTGCTAAGCTTGAGGCTATTGCACTCCCCTCACAAGCTATTGCAACCTTTAAAGCAATGGCTGAAAAAGTAATTGATAGCCTTAAGCTTATGGGGGGTTTTTTCGACTTTAATCACACCCACACCCATTGCAACGCCTCAAGCCACGCTGCGGTTGGCCGGAGCAAGATAGATTTTGATGAAGCTCATACAAGTGCTTTGGCACAAGGAGGCACCCTCACACGTGAGAAGGAACCCGCCCAAAGCATCTCATCACGCACCATTGGCGCCCAGGTAAAAGGCAAAAAAGACAAATGTAGGGAGAAGAGACACAATGCAGAATGCAGGGAGAGTGATGAGTTGAGGAACACCATGCAAAACAATGGGGGAGAGAGAATACTTTTCTCCCTAACTCCTACGGCACGTACCGCCTTACACGATTTGGTGACTGCGCCCTTTTTTTCTTTGAGGTGTACGGTATCAAACTCACCTCGTGCTTTCAATTGAGCTGGAGTGACATCACTTCGCTTCTTGTTGGAAAGACGCTTTGCCGAAAATATTCCTCAATGTGTTGGCGGTACTTTTCGGTACCAGCCTATGGCTCATCACCCTGGATTACTGACCTAATGGACCTGCTGTAAAGAGGATTACGCACTTGATCACCTCTCTCACAAGGCCCTTTTGTTCCCTGTGCCTGAATGTCTTCCATAGTCTGGTCCACTGGGAAGGCACCAAGGAGTTCCCAATCTTGACGTTCGTTTCCACAGGAAAAGTTCTCAGGGTTACCGTAAGGATTGATAGGATGGGGGTCTTCACGAGTTTCATCAACAGGCACACCAGCCCCAAACTGCTGATCTTCCTCCTCATCGAGGTCGATATCAGCTTGCTGCTGCCCAACTGCATCAAAATATACCAAACGGTACTGCTCGCCCGGGGGTGTATGAAGGGGTTTGCCGTCCTTGGTTTGAAAGATTTCAGAAGTAGGGGGGATATCCACCCAATCAATCGTGATTTCCCCCATCATCCACCACCACTCATGCTGCTTTCTGGTAGGAAGCAACATGATCCCTTTACACCCTTCACCAAAACTCTTTTGGACAGCTCTTTGGTACATCCCTGTGGGTGGCAACACCGACAAGGTTGAGCCTACCCACTCCTTGTACAAAGGCCCATTGAACGCCCGTGAAAATGTTTTAGCCGCAAGGGCCAAGGGGGGATGCTTACTAAATACATCTACATCTATATGGATTTCACGTTCACTACACCAATCACGCACCAATTGCACAACATTTGGCCTTAGGCATAAATCACCACGCCTAGCCACAGACGCAAAGGCATGCCACTTGGGCTTGTGGCGCACCTTGGCCTGCAGCCGTTTTACAGATGATGTGGCACCACACTGCACTGGTTTGGCCGGAGAAGAGGACATCAGAATATCGGCTTCGATGGACATCCGACTAGATGGGTGGGTTACAGCCACTAATGGCGAGGAGGCAAGGTTCGCCTGTTCCGCGCGACTGTAGCCCCACCCACCCATAAAGTGGTCTGGTGCACAAGGGGGCTTGTAGCGGTTTGTGGAATTGCCCACACACTCATCATCTGTAACCGCTTCAGAGGACATTCCCTCTGAGTCCGCCTCGGAAATGGTTTCCCACCAAGCTGTATCATCTGAATCCTTTCTGTGGTTCCAGCCAGAGAGCTGGCCAAGCTCGTTGTTCACCTCACGACACTTTTCCGGATACCGAAGTCCCAACGCCAGTAACGTGGCGTCTAAGACCTACACCATTGCTTCGTCTGCTGCGTTAGCCTGACCCAGGACGACGTGTAGGCTATGGTCTACCATATGCTCTAAACGCACAGGCAATCCTCGTGGGATTCCTGTGGCCGGTAGCCCCACAAACAGGCTTGGCTTAGCAATGGCCCTTCCGAGTACGCCGGAGGATATTGCAAAACATTGTAACATAACACAAGTGGAGAGGTGCCCAAGCCCTCTCAGAGCAGACTGATAATGATGGGCTAAACATGCCACAATACACAACATACGGCAGGTCACGCTATGCAAGACAGCTTCAAACTCAAGCTGGGCTGAACTACACCCAGCTGTCGAATGTGGAATGCGCACGGCACGCTGATTGACTTGCATGTCAGAAAACATTTGGAAATAGGAAAGTAGCAAGTCTTGCCAGGCTCGTTCCTCCTGTACACGGAGGAGGTAACCTGCGCGACATGCCTCGGTTCGGACCGACCGAAGTGTTGGTCGCGGTGCCTCACCTGGTGCTGTTTGATTCTGGTCTCCCATAGACACACGGTCAGTACTACCAAACCCACCCTTGCCGTCTGTTTCATCCAAACTGTCTGTCTGAACAACATCACATACTGCATACCTATTGAGGAGTAGTTGCGCAACCGGCTTGTCACTTGGCACCACCCGGTACTCAGTGGCGCCCTCATTGGCAATGATGATTTGTATGTGGTCCCTGTAGTCATTGTCAATGGCGCCACCGGCCACATCCAGCCAATGTTTCAATGCCAGACTGGAGCTGGAAGCCAATTGACCATACAAACCTGTTGGAATGGCCATGGCCAAGTCCGTTGGCACTTTAGTCCGTTCCTTGGGGGAAACTAATACCTCGGCTGCGGCAAATAGGTCGAGTCCTGCAGACCCTGGGGTACCACGTCTCGGTAATCTGGCATGCTCAGACAACACCTTTACCATCAAAGGGGGGGCTGGCTGTGCAAAACCCGGCATGAGCCCGCTTAGTGCCACGGAGTACTAATTAGTTGTAAAATGAGCTTGGATACCCGGCTGAAATTCATATGGGTCATGCACTGTTCTAGCGATGCGTGGACATCGCTCCTCACCGGCAGTTGGAGGGGGGGTGACTGAAGGTTCGGGCAGAGCGACATGACATCGCTGTAATCCCAGGCTTTTATAAAAACTGCCATGTGTTTTTTATACCGTGTCAGGTCCCAAATCCGTATCGTGATAAGTCCCAAAGTGAGATCCGATGTCATGAATCAGCATGCGACCATTCCATGTGACCTTTCGCACAGGGTCAGTCTGCCATGGATCTGCACTTGTTGGCTTTAAACACCCAACCAAAAGGCCCACCTTGTCATGTTTGTCCATGGCCTGCAAACATACCCTGGGCTGTGCACCATGCTGAGGACAATGTTTCAAGTAATTGCATGCCACAAATCGGACACGACACTCCTGTTCGGGCAGACATTGGTGACATTGGACAACGGTTCTCAGGGGACCAGTCCAAGGGCGGAGTTTAATACAATCCGTTGGCACCAAGTACGGCAATCCGGGTATCAAGGCAAAACCAAACCGTAATAAAAAAGGAAAGCCGATTATAAACTTGGAGCCTAAATCCAATATGTATACAAATACATGTTTACAACGAAACAGTTGTGGGCCGTTGCTGCTATGTGCCATCAGCACTACATTCAGCTACACCCCCTTTTGGCCACCGTGGATGGTGTTTTTGTCTGCCCCTGTCACATGCAGCGAAAAAGGGGCATCCACGATGAGGTGTTCTGGAAACAGACCAATACCAGCACAAAATGGAATGCCGCTACCCGTATCAGCGAAACCCTGAATATCTTTGGGGGGTTCAGGGGGTATCACACCTTTGCTCGACAGGAACTCCAAGGGCATTGGAGTGACCAGCTCACGCTGCTCCGTCTTGGTATCACGCACTTTCTCAGGCTGACGGTCAGTAAATGGCCCATCCAACCCTATATGTAACACACTGCAAACAGCCGTTCGCCACACTGGACCACCGGGCCACACCTTGCGCGGCGCCCATTTTGCTGCTACTGCATGTGATGGTGCCGCATTTGCCTTTGGGGAATTCGGGGGGGCGGCCAGCAGACTCTTGGAGCGGCTTAGGCCTTTTCCCGTGGCATCACCCTAATTGTTGTTGGTCCAACGGCTCGAGGGTGGGGTGAATTTGACCTGCTCTTGTCTCGCGAGCCTGACCTGGAACCTGTAAATCCAGTTCGCTCTCGCGGTGTGGGCCTTTTTTCACGGGAGCCTGGACGGTCGTCCCGACTCTTCCAGTGCGGTGGCCGCGGATTTTTAGCTTTATCACCCTTATCCCAACAGAATTCCGCCCTATGTCCAGACCGACCACAGTACGTGCAGTGGTCAACTGGACAATCCCCTTTTGACGCACTTGGAGATTGGCTGCGTGTGCGAGTGCGAGTACTTCCCTGTTCCCGGCGGGGAGTACCGCCAGTGTTGCGGCGTCCCCCGGACGCGCTATTTCGCCTACCACCAGAAGAACCATAAGGGTTGCCCTCTGGCGTGTGACGGCGCCGGTCTGGCGTGTGCCCCGTGCGGTTGCCGGAACGGGTGGCCCACGCTTATCATTGTGTGTGTCCCTATTGCTGGTACTCAGACTGCGACGCCGTTCATATGGCCTACTGGGAGTATTACCAGTTTTGCTACTTCTTTTGTTACTCCGGTCCCGACTTCTATGCCGCGGATCCGATCCTGATCCCCTACGATCCCTATGTCGGTCACCTCCTGATTGAGGCTCATTGCGGTCGGGTGACCATGAGCGGGGACGATACGGGCTACTGCGCCCGCCATGAGGTGACCGGCTTCGCGATATAAAGGACTCTAGTTTGGATGACATTGCACGCACACGGTGCCGTTGCCGCCCATATTCACGCTCGTGGTGATGTTTACCTTCCTCGGCCTTCAAAAATGGCATGACAAAGGGGAACACCTCCGAGTAGGAGAATCGGAGCCCCGTTTCGGCCATGCGCCGATAGAGTTTATCAACGACATGCCGCAGCACAGGAATCTTGCCCGAGTCACGATGGAGCACCAAGGCACGCATAATACAATTGTCTGCCATTGCACACGTCACGCCTCCTGTGACTCTACATCCGGCCTTACTCCATCGGGTGTACCAATCCACCCAACCCTGAGGTGTCAATTGCTCGTCCGGGATTCGGCACTCTGCAAACTCAGTAAGGGCTTCTCCCGAATGCTGGTCTTTGCCACCATCGGCCGCAATGAGGCGGAAAAGTTTCAGGAAGTCACACTTGAGTTCTTCACGTGTGTCCTGCCACTTCTCCTCCTCTGCCTCGGGTTATGTGGCAACCAGTGCATCAAGTTGGAGCTCGGTAGGCAACAGACGACCTTTGGAATTGAACCACCGAAAAACTGCTTCTTCGAAAACTCTCCAGCTACCTTCCTTTTTGTACGTGGGGACACTGTTTATCGCTTGGACCCGGAGCTGTGACTCGAAATCCAAAATATCGTGCCGATCTTTGTAGATGGCATATGAGCGGGTGTCACCAGCCGCGGTGGCGACCGCGGCCTGTTGCATTTTGGCATCTATGTCCCCTTCAGTTCGCACTTCTAAAAATGCGAAACCCCAACTAATGCCTGTCGACCGGAGCTCCGGGAGAGAAGCCGGCGGGTAAAGGGCAAGACGGGGAACAAAATACTGATCCTCATCATGGCACCAGTGGATCTGCTCCCATGCCTTTGCATCTGTTGCTCCACCACCCCTTTCGGACACCCATGTGTCCTGTGGCGCCGACGGCGAGCATTGCTGGAAGCCATCACCGGTGACTCCCATGCCACTCACACCCCGTACATCATACACTGGCACCGGCTGTGGGTGCCTTGCCACCATGGATTGGGCAGCATACTGAGACTGCCCCACCTGCCAATACTCTATCCGTTAGGGCCCCTTTAAAAACTTCTGGGCCCCTTGAGGTGGCTCGGCACTCCACCAGTATGCAGGGGGTGGGGGAATTCCCTTCCCTTTGCGCTTACCTTTACCTTTGCCGTGGGCATACACAGCACCACCTACAAACGACGTATTCTCATCATAAAAAGGTCCGGGAGGCGGGGGTTCTTGAGAAAAAGGAGGAGGCGACCCTTGTGGAGTACCAGTTAAACCACCAGGTGGGTCTTGTGGGAAGGGAGCAGGGGAAGGAGATGCAGCATGCTCAAAGGGAAAAGAAGAAGGTAAGGAGGGGTGTGATTGACTTGTACCGAAGTTGTTGACCGGCTGGGGAGTTGGCGTAAGTGGATGGTCTATCAACTGATTGTGAGCTCGAGATGCTGTAAACCGAATCCTATCGTTTTGAGATTCATGTTCTGGCGGGTCTGTTGATCTGGCACCGTGCGTCTGAGAGGAAGCAGTACGTGCGCCAAGACCGTACCTCTCGTGTCGCTGGTGCTCCGCAACACCCACGCCCATAGCAACGCCACTACCAGAGGTGGGCCGGAGCAAGGGTGAGGGTGACGGATCATTGGATTCATGTGAAGATTTAACACCCTCACCAAAAGCAACGCCACTGCCAGTAGAGGGCCGGAGCAAAGGTGAAGGTGATGAATTGGATTGATGCGAAGCTTCCCATGGTGTGGGGTGGGGACCGTGATTTTGACGAGCAAACATTGTTCTTACCCGCTCGGCCAAGCTCTTGACTTTCTCATGTGCTTGTTGCACTGCAACCACTTTATCCTTTATTTGAGAGACATTAGTTTTCAATTTGTCCTCAAATTGTGACACCAAATCCGCAACCGACTTTCCACTGCGTGCTTGCTCACCCATGTGGTCTTCACACTTTTGTAGCGTTTGGTTCATTCTAGACACCTCATCACGCAACGTGTCATACTGAGCCTTTAATGCACCTGCGTCCTTGGTCGAGCACCAGGTTATTTCTTGAGCCTTTGCCTGGTACGAGCTGACGGTAATACCAAGGCTCGTTACCCGGTCACTCAATGATACCTGCTGAGAACGCAACGCACACATGTCGGAATCATATGCTTGTTGGCTTGCAGCTTGACCAACCTTGGAGCTGCAATTGGCAAGACCGTCGGTTGGACTAGCTATGTCACCTTTGATGGACTCAGGGGAAGGAGACAAACATTGGAGAGAAACCCTCAACTCACTGACACGTGCCTGTGTTTCCTTTTCAGCTCTCTCCAATTTCACCATTTCCTCTCTATCCTTGGCTGCACAGCTTTCCAAGGTGGCAACCCGGTGGGAAAGGGGGGGGATGCTGGTTGCTACTTGTTCCTCGGTTGCCATTTTTTCTCTTGTGCTCCTTTCCATGGATGTCAACCCGTCATCATGAGATCCCCGTTGGGATTCCATTGTGGTGATTCGCTGCACAAGGGGGGAGAGTGTGGAGGCAACATGGTCCTTGGTTGCCATTTTTTCTCGTGCTCCACGGTTCATGGTCGTTAATTGCTCTTCATGAGATCCCAACTGTGCCTCCATTTTTGTGAAGCGTTGGGCGAAGGGGGAGAGGGAGGCGGCAACCTGATCTTGTGTGACGATTTTTTCTCGCCTATCCTTTTCCATGTTAGTCATCCAAAGCCTCAGCCGAGCCCAGCTGCGACTCCAATTTGGTCAGGCGCATTTGGACCCGCACCTCTAAGTCATCAATAGTAGAAACCATGTATTGATGACCCGCGGTGGCTTCCTGCTCCATGCGAACAAACTTACCATCAAGAGTGGAGAGGGAGGAATTGGCACGGGAGTGATAGGCGCCTAGCTCCATCACTTGTGCTTGAATTTTTTCTATCATTGGGGAGACAACCACTGGGGGATGCGGGGTTGTGGAGCTAGCACCGTGTGACACACCCATTCCTTCAATTGCATCTACTCGACCTTTGACTCCCATAATGCCCATTTCGTGTTCCTGAAGTTCCTGTTTCACATGGGTGTCTGCTTCCATAGAATTGATACGTTGCTCAAGATTTTGGAGAAGCGATGCGTTGGAACTTTGTACCCTCGCCAATTCATCAATTTTTTGTTTGACGATCAAACCCACTTCTGTTGTGGAAGTGGTGCTTGTTGAAGGCTCAAAAGCTTGGAGGGTAAAAAGATCCTCTTGCATCTCGGATATTTGGGTGTTTTGACTTTGCTTCACCAGTTGAATTTTTTGGTTTTGGGATTCAAGTAGCATCGCTAACTCTTGTTTCGTGGCTTCCATTTGGGCATTATGGGAGGCTTGTTCCCGTTTTGCTCGCTCATTGGCCTCGTGCGCACTCGTCTTCAAAGATTGCAAGTCCGACTCCGCACCCGCAATGCGAGCAAGAAGTGGCTGCAATTGCGCAGTAACTAACTCACTAATCTGATCCTCGCTTAAGATTGTGCGGATCTTGTTGGTGACGGTTTTCTTAAACTCCTTCATGTCGGAGATTTTCTTGCTCTGAAATTCCCGCATGCGGGACAAGGTCACCTCATATATGTCGTTCATGGTGATTGTCACCTGCCCACGCTTGCGGTGCCGGGGTTGCGGCTGACTAAGACGCGGAACCTTGGCGTGTTCCCCGCTTAGCCTAACCTTAAATTCTGCAACATCAGGGAAAGCTGCTCCACCTGTTGCCCTACACGATGACCATCCCCCAGTCTTCAAGTTTGGTGAGTCGTTGGCAGCATGCACATGACTAGATGCCACGTGCAACAGGGATGCTCGCTGCTTCCCTTTGCTGCGTACGGGTCATACATAGTTGTCTGGTTCCCGGCCTTGATCTAGGACACCTATCTCGTTGAAGGTAATGCCATCGTCCCTGGTTGTACTAGCCGACTTCAAACCCCCAGTCTTCAAGTCCAATCCGTCGGCGGTAGCCGGCACGTGACCACGTTTCAGGTACGTAAGGGATGCTCTTGGTTGCCCCTGGCTACGTATGTGTTGATCATAATGGCCCTGTTCCCGCTGTTCATCAACTACACCTTGTGCTCGGGTGCTTCAAATTGAGTTTTGCAACCCTAGAGCGTTGCACCTGCTTTGGATTGGACCAGGTACGGGACACGTAAACCCCAATATGCACGCGCGGAGCAAGTAACACAGATCTCAAACAAGTTCAACACTCCGAGTTGAAACTCAATTAGCCTCGAAGCCACCTAAATAAAAACAAATAAGCAAACATTTAATATACAAATATATCAAATGCACAGGCACAAACAAACACAATGTTCAATGTCTTTTCCTACCTTAAACCTTTTGACCTTCTTTACCGTGGTTTTTTACCCCTTAACCTTTCTATGTTAGAGGAAGGGAAGAGAGGAAACAATACTCTTGCTTTGTGAATCACCCAACCTTGTTCTACTCTGGTTAGACGCTTTGAATGAAGTGTGGAAGAGGATAAGGAGACAAGGCACAAATTGACACCAATTGCACAAATGAAACATGTGAGCATTTGGGGGATGGGAGTCAATTTCAGAAATTCAGATTTCAAGTAAGAAAAAGTGCTTTTCCATTGCTTTGAGGCATACTCTAGTTGTATTAGAGATGCACTGAGCATCCATGCATTTTTATCTTAGTATTGGTCCAACCAAAAGTGGTGATAAAACATTTTGACCTATGGAACCAAACACCCAATCAGGATATGGAGTGGACCCCTTAATCCCCTTTCAATGTGAAGTAAAACATCTTTTCCTGAGTTAACTGAGAACTGACATACCCAAGGCAGAGCCTATGAGGTAGGTAGGTAGGTATCTTCGGGAGCTCGGGATGCCTCCTTTGACATTGCAGGAAGAAGGTCTTACCAAGGGGACGTCCTGTCCCTCCCACTGCCCTATGTCAGGTGCCTCTTGAGCCGCTCCCGCATGTGCTTGGGAAGGCATTGTCGCGGCCACCCGGTCCATGTGTCCCAGGTGGGAGGGTGTCCCCACATGTGTCCATGGGTAGGGCCACATGCCCCCTCCTTTGGGCGGCAGCTCTGGGGGGCTGCCCAGCCGTGTGGAGTATCTCTCACCACAAGGGGTTTTGCTCCCGCTTGTCTACGGTACGACCGCCTCACCCTCGTGGCTTGAGTTGCGGGGCCACTCTGCTTGGCAGGTGACCCCCTCCTGGACTGTGTACCGGCTCGCCTGTCACCGGTTGCTTCCATGGCTCCGGGTGACGTTTGCCATGGTCCCCGATGCAGCCTGGCCGGGCTCGGACCAGTGGCCTTGGAGTACCGCTCCTGCCACTGGCCCGGTGGGTTGGCTGGGTCGCCCCAGTGCGTCCGACCCATGGGGTATTGGTTCTTTCCTGTCCCTCGGCCGCCCTACGTGTGTGCAGTGTCCTGGGCCGCTTGGCTCCTGTTCACCGGTGTGCCCGCGCGGTTTGCTGTGGTGCGTCTGCGGTGTCCTGGGCCAGCTGGCTCCTGTTCACCGGTGTGCTCGCTCGGTGTGTTGTGTTGCATGTGCGGTGTCCTGGGCCACTGGGCTCCTGTTCACCGGTGTGCGTGCTGTGTGCGGTGCGCGTGTGCCATGGGTGGTTGTGTCCCTCTTCCCTCCCCCCTAATTTTTGTTTTTTTTTTTTGTTTTTTTTTTTACTTGTTTTTTTTTTTTTGGGGAAAAAAAAAGAAAAAACAAAAAAGAGAAAAACAGGGGCGCGCGTACACTGCAGGCACAGGCACGGGCAGCTGGTGAGGCGGTGCAATAGCGTTGTGTCCTCTGGCGTGTGTCGTCGGTGCTGTGGCGGCGGTCGCGCCCCAGGGGTGCGGCTCGCGCGTCCTGATGTACACGGGTATGGGTCAGGGTGGGTTTGGTTAGGTGTCTCTTTGCTTCTGGTGCTGGCTGGTTAGGCGGCTGTGTGGGCTGTGGCTGTGGGCTGTGTCTACGTATTTCCCTCAGCGGGCCTGGTTAGGAGTCAAGGGTTGACGGTTTCGGGGTGTGGCTTGGGTTTGATTTGTGTTGGGGCTTCGGCTCGGTTAGGCTTGGGTCAGGCTGGGTTTGGTGAGGTGTCTCTTTGCTTCTGGAGCTGGCTGGTTAGGCGGCTGTGTGGGCTGTCGTTTCGGTGTTCCCTCGGCGGGCTTGGTTGGGAGTCAAGGGTTAGCGGTTTAGGGGTGTGGCTCGCGTTTGATTTGTGCTTGGGTTCTGGCTCGGTTAGGCGGTTGCGCGGGGCCGGGCGTGTGGGTGGCGGCGTCCACGGGGTCACGCGCCCGAGGCGAGTGCGGGGTGGTGCGTGCGGGCCGGCCGGTGGCCAGTGGCCTCACTGGGAGTTCCACACGGAGGGGTCGACGGGCGTGCCGGGGGCGTACGCAGCGTGCAGGTTGGGCAGCAGCGGGCGCAAGTGCAGGGCGTCGGCGTGCCCGATGAGGACCTCACTGAGGAGCGAGGGGTTGGCGGCAAGCAGTATGCGATGCCCGGGAGGGGTGGCGGCGAGGAGCGGGAGGATGTCCGCGGCCCGCGACGTGGGGGCGAACACGACGTGGGCCGGGTGCGGCCCCGGGAGCGGTGCTCGGGGGAGCGGGACCACAGGACGGCGGTCTACTGTGAGGTGCCAAGTGGCGCGATGGTGGAGGAGCCGGACTAGGGCGATGCTGTGGCGCAGTTTGTGGGGCTGGGTGCTGGGCGGCGTGGGGGCGTGCGGCGGGAGGGGGGGGGGCGGGTCGGTGGCGTGGGAGGGGGCGCGGCGGAGGAGTGACGTCAGTGACGTGTGTGTTGTGCTGAGGGTGGAGAGGAGCCCACGGTATCGGGCCTGGGTTCGGCGCCTTTGGGCGTAGTGGTGCTCGTTGTCGTGTGCGTTGGCTTCCTTCGGGGTCCGGTTCGTTTGGTGACTTCTGGGCGGGGCCTGGCGTGGCGCCCCGTGGTGGTGGTGTGCTGGGTAACGGGGTTAGATGGCGGCGCCGCTGGCCGGGGGGTCAGGCGCGTCGCGTTGTGTGGCGCGCAGGGCTCCCTGGGGTGCTGTGGGTGTCGCCGGTGTCGGTGCGCCGACGCTTGTGGGGTGGTGAGGGGGTGTGTGCGTGCGGGGCTGGGCTTTGGGTGATGTCCCACAAGTGGATGCCGTCTCGCCGCGTTTTCTGGAGGGTCTCCCGCAGGCGCCTGAGGACATACGGGTGGTCCTGGGGCGCCGGGAGGTTGCGGGGGTGGACTCCCAGGGGGTGGAGCGCATCGGCCAGCATGGCTTCCCATGCGGCCTGCGGCATCCACCCCCCCGCCGGCCGGAGGCGGCAGTTCTCCACCGACCCCTTGCGGGGCCGATGGACCAGGCCCTCGAGGGAGGGCTCTCCCCGGGCCCACTTCCGCAGCTCCCAGAGCTGCGTGTGGGTCCAGCGCTGCCACCACTGTTCCTGGGCGGGCCCGCGGTCTTGGGCGGAGGAGTGGGCGTGGGTGGGTGTGACGGGGTCGTGGGGACCGGCGGCGGTGGCGGGCCTGGGGGATTCCTCGTGGTCCTGTTCCGTGGGGGTGCGTGGGGAGTGGGGGTGTACGCGGATGTCGACCCGCGGGTGTGCGCGTACGGTCTCCGCCTCGGGGTTGGGCGGGGATTCGCGGCGGCGGCGGTAGTGGGGCATGCGTTGCATGTGGGCTGTCATCGAGGGGGGCGGGGACGCTGCTGGTGGACCCTGGCGTTGTTCTGGCTTGGTCGGGAGCGGTCGGTGGGCCTGGGGTGCGGGCTTTGAGAGGTGGCGGGACGAGGCGCGTCGCGCTTCGGCCGCGGCGACCTCCGCCATGAAGGTGGTGGCGGTGGCGTTGGTGACGGTGGGGGGGCGCCACGCTGGGCGCTGCTGCCTTCGGGCCTTGGACGGCTGGGGCCGGATGTCGTAGAGGACAACCTCGGGGGGCCGGGCTCGCGCTGCCGTCGTGGCGCCAGGTTTGGGCTTGGGTTTGGGCTTGGCTGCGGGTTGCCGTTTGGCGGCGGTCTTGGGCTTCGGCTGAGTCGTGGGCGCGGGCTTCGTCGGGGCGTGGGCCTTGGCGGCGGCGGGGCTGCTCGCGGTGGGGGCGGGTTTGGAGGCCCGTTTGGGAGGTGTTCCCCGCGGCCTGGGGGGTGGAGTGCTGGATGAGGACGTGGTGGTGGTGGTGGATGAGGTGGTCGTGGTGGTGGAGGTTGTGGAGTCGGAGGCGGAGGAGAGGGCTGTGGGAGACGGTGGAGGGTCCCGGGCCTCGGGGGCGGGCGTATGATGCTGGGTCCTGTAAGTAGCGAGAACGAGGGTGCAGGTTCGGGCATCGGGCGTGTGCGCGCGTTTTCCCTGGTGATCAGTGTGTGCTGGTGCTGGCGTGGCGGCGTTGTCTCGGCTGCGCGGGCACGTGGGTTACCCGGGGGGTGGCCATATCTGCTCCAGGACGTGGGGGTGTGTTTGCTGGAGGTAGTCGAGGGTCCGGAAGAAGCATCGCTGGATGCCGGGCATGTCCTCCTCTCTGAGGTGGGGGTAGTTTTGGGTGGGGGTGTGGGGGCCCGGCCATAGCAGCGTCATGAGGCGGGCTGCCACCATGTACGGGCATAGTTGTAGGGTGGTGGGGCGTGGGGGGGTGGGTCCCCTGCGGTTTGGGGGGGCTTCCCTCTGCTGGGGGCGCAGTGTGACCACCCACACCCATCGGTCCGTGGGGATCCCCCAGGTCCGTTGGGTCCACTTGGCGAGGCAATACATCGCCCTACCAAGGCCCTGGTAGCCGCTGCGGATGGTGAGCAGCGTGTCCAGGGATTCGGGTTCCCACGTGCCCCAGATGTGGGGGTCGTCCGGGTCGTCCCCCCTGGCGTACGTGTCGGGGCCTGGGTTGTGTGTGGGGGGGGTGTAGTCGGCGGGGAGGAGGGAGTCGGTGCCGTGTACCACCCAGTGGTCTGTGGGTGCGTCGTAGGTGGTGGTGGAGAGGGTGTAGTGCAGATTGTACATGAGGGTCATGTACGTGGAGGGGGCTGGCTGCTGCTCGTCGGGGATGGGGATGTCCCCCGGGACGTGGTGCCGGAAGTTGCCCAGGGAGGCCATCCGGGCTACCCATGTTTCCCGCTCCCACTCTTTGGTGCTGTCGGGGGTGGCGTCGGGTGGGGGGTGGGCCATGTTGGGCTCGCGGTAGCGGGTGCGGCCCTGGGTGCTGTCCCGCTCCGGCACGGGGTGTCCGACCAGGTGTCGCCCCCAGTCGATGGGGGGCACCCAGATCCGGCTCCCCGTGGGGGGCGGGCTCTCGCCATCTGGGGTGGCGCGTGGGGGGCGCTCGTGTCGGGCGACGTGGAGGAAGGCGTCGAAGAGGAAGTCCCTGACGCCTTCCCCCAGGGTGGCCGCCTGGACCAGGGTGGCCGCCCGGATTGGGGTGCTGGTGCCGGAGGTGCGGAGGTACAGCACGACGTCCTGTTCCCCGAGTCCCCGGAGGTGCTGCCGTACCGCTGCGGGGTTGTGTAGGGCGTAGGGTTCGGCCGGTGCGGCGACTGGTGGTGCGGGGTGTGATGGGGGGGGGTGGTGTGGGTTGGGGGGGGTGGTCGTCGTTGTCGCGCGTGGGGTCCGGTGATGGGGTCTCTTGTGGCGGTCGCGGGAGGGGGGATTTGCGGTGGCGTGTGTCGGCGGGGGTATCGACGTCAATTGGCTGGTGCTGGCTGCCGCGTGTTGTGTCCGTGGCCTGGTCTCGGGGGGGGGCGGGGGGGGGGTGGTGTGGGGGTGGCGCTGTTGGTGGTGGGGGGGGCGGGGGTGGGTGTTGTGCTGGCTGGGGGTCTGGGCGTCCCTGTGGGTCGTGTGGGTGTTGCGTGTGTGCGCCGTGCGGCCCTTGCGGTTCTTGACTGGTTGTGGTGCCGGGGTGTGGGTGGGAGGCGGCCGCATGGGCGTCCGGGTGGGGCTGTGGTCCGTATGTAATGGGTGGCTGCTGGTGGATGGTGCTCGCTGGTATGGGGT
Organism: Eutreptiella sp. 'Long Island Sound 2002'; assembly: GCA_964036045.1. Lineage (NCBI taxonomy): Eukaryota > Euglenozoa > Euglenophyceae > Eutreptiales > Eutreptiaceae > Eutreptiella > Eutreptiella sp. 'Long Island Sound 2002'. The sequence goes on from OZ038381.1 coordinate 116,702,237, forward strand.
GTGGGTGGGGGGGCTGCTGGTGGTGGTGGGGTGGGGGGGGCGGGGGTGGGTGTTGTGCTGGCTGGGGGTCTGGGCGTCCCTGTGGGTCGTGTGGGTGTTGCGTGTGTGCGCCGTGTGGCCCTTGCGGTTCTTGACTGGTTGTGGTGCCGGGGTGCGGGTGGGAGGCGGCCGCATGAGCCCCCGGGTGGGGCTGTGGTCCGTATGCGATGGGTGGCTGCTGGTGGATGGTGCTCGCTGGTATGGGGTGTGGGTGGGGGGGCTGTTGGTGGTGGTGGGGCGCTCCTACTAGGCCCTGGTGTTGCTGGTGTGCGTGCGCGGCTCCTCGCAGGTCCATGGGGGTGTACCGTGGCTCGTATGTCGTGGGCCCGTGTAGCGGGGGCGGCGGGTGGTGCTTGACCGCGTGGTGGTGGTGTGGAGGGTGTGCCGGTTGTGTGTGGTACCCCGGCGTTGGTGGGTGTGGTGGCAGGGGCTGCTGGTGGTGGGATTCGTGTTGGTGTGGTGCGGTGATGTGCGCTATGTGGGGTGGGTGGTTCGCGGGGCCTGGTTGTGCTGGGGCGTGGTGGGGATGTAGCTGGTGGGGGTCACTGTAGCATGGGGGCATTAGGGGGTAGGGGTTGGGAGGGACGGGGGCGTGGTGGTGGTGTTGGTGGTGCCATGTCCCCTGGCTCTGCGCGTACGGTGGTCCTGGCATGGTGTGGACGTGTGTGGGCGGTGGTGGCTGACTGGGCTGCAGGGTTTGGGTGCTGCGGTACGGTGGTGGTGGTGGGCGCTGGCGGTGGCGGTGTTGTTGGTGTGCCCCGGGGGTCTGGGCGTGGGGCGGTGCGGTGTGGCTGGACCCGGGCCTTGGTCGGGGCGTCGCGCCCTGCTGGCGGGCGCGTTGGCGGGCCCCCTGACCTGTCTTGGTCTTCTTGGCCTGGTGGGTGTCGGGGGCGGGTGAACCCCCCTGTCCCCGTCGGGGCGACGGGGAGCGGGCGTGCCAGCGGTGTGCCTCTTGGAGGCTCGTCTTGAGGCCTCTGACGTAGGTCTCCTGGTCCGTGAGGCCCATCCGCGTGGCGGTGGCCTGGTCAGGGGCGGCCAGGTGGGCGTCCCGAAAAGACGCCCAGCCCTCCGGGGGCGTCTGTTGTGCGGGGTGGGGGTGGTGTGCCGGGTAGAGGAGTGCGCTGAGGGGGTAAGGTGTTCCCTTCCGTTGGCCGAGGGCGTTTGTGAACCGGCGGCAAGTGGTTCGGAGGTAGGCTGCTATCTCCTCTGGTGCCGTGTCGGCCCACGCCTCCGGCGTCAGGGCTGCTGCTTGGGGGGCCGGGAGTTGTGGGTCTGGGAGGTGTAGGTCTCGGTGGTGGAGGTATAGGGCGAGGAGGATGTGGCGGGCCGCCACGTTCAAGCCGCCTCCGCTGTGGCGTAGGGGTGGGCTGTGGGGGGGCAGGGGTGTGCTGCCCGTGGCCACGGCTGTGGTCCATGCGTGGTCCGCCGCGTCCGCCACGTAGTACCCTCCCAGGTGGTCCCGGAGGGTGTCGGTGAGGAACCCAAAGAAGCTGGGGTGGCTGGCGGGGTGGGGTGCGGCTGGGGCCGCGGGCCGCTCGTGGTGGCGGGGGTTGAGGTCCCCGCAGTGGGGGCAGCGGGTGAGGCGGTGCGCGGCTCCCAGGCAGACCCAGTGGTCTGGGTTGCAGGGCAGGGCTGTCTGTGGTAGCCGCCGGCTAACGCAGAGGGGACATGCGGTGGCTGGTGGTTGGTGGTACCTGTGGACGTACGGCGGCGTGGGGGGATGGGGGCTGGTGGCGCACGCATGCTGGTGGGAGTGTGTGCGGTGCCTGTGGTGTCCGTGTGTGCTGTGCCAGTGCTGTGCTCGGTGGATGGTGTGTAGACATGGTGGGGGTTCCGTGTTGGTATGTCACGGGGTGGGTTCTCATGGTTGGTAGAACAGGAGTTTGAGGAGGTGGGCTTGGTCTGTTGGGGGCAGGGTTGCCGCATGCTGCAGGTATTTGTGGGTGCGGTATGTGAGCTGCTCCGCCGTCTTGGCAACGGCCGTCCGCTGCATGTGCGCCGCCGTGGCCTGGGGGTCCTCCGCGTGGGTGCGTAGCAAGGTGTAGACGGCAGTGGGGACGAGTCCCCTGCGGACTGCCTCGAGCACCTCCGTCTGCTTGAGGACGGTGGTGAGTTGCTGGGTCGCCGGGGACTGCGTCAGCCATCCGGCGTGCTGTGCGATGGTGTGGGTTGGGTTCCAGTCTGTGAGGGTGTCCAGTCCTCTGTACAGGGGGCACGCCTTGAAGTGGTCCCATGTTTCTTCTTCCGCGTGGCTGCAGATGCATTTGGTGTATCCTGCGGGGACGTGGATCGAGCGGCGCGTATACCATCGGTGGTATCGGGTGAGGAGGGGAAGTTGTTCGAGGGCGAGTTGGAGTCGGGGCTTTTGTAGGTGTGCTGGGAGGCTATCCGGGCGCAGGGAGGAGTAGTAGAGGGGGGTGTGGACGGAGTCTTCGAGGCGTCGGAGGAGTTCGGTGTTCGCTGGGTGGCCCAGTGTGGTGGCCAGTTGCTGGATGGGTGTGGGGTAGTGGTACTGCTTGTCGCGATCCGTGTACGGCGTGTCCTCGGGCATCCATTGGGGGGGCTGTGTGGCCGGGGGTATCGGGGGCAGGTGTTGCAGGTGGCTGTGGTGTGGGGTGTCCAGTCGCACGCGTTTGAGCCCTGGGGTGTGGTTGGTGTTCTGGTGTTTGGCCTGCGTGTCTGCGCGTCCATTGCCGTATGCGTAGCGGTGTGACTCCTGCTTGATGATGTGTAGGGCGTCCTGGGGGTGCATGCCCTTGAAGGCCATCCATAGTCCCAACGCTTGTGTGGTGAGGCCGGATTCGAGTGCTTTGTGGAGGGGCAGGTCCGCAAGGCGCCTGGTGAGGTGGATGTCGACCGTGGCGTCCACGACTACCCAGATGTTGCGGGGCCGGATTGTCGTGGGTGGCGGTGTGGCGGTGACGGCGTCTGCCATGGTGCGCAGTTCGCCGTGGGAGGACGCCCCAAAGATGGTTGCCCCGGTGTGGTGTTCCACGTGGAGGCCGTCCGCGTGCCGGGTGATGCGCACGGAGGCGCAACCGACCGTGGGGGTGCGTTGCTGGGTGCCGGATGCGTCAGTGAAGTAGATGATGTCGGTGTCGCTGGGTATGGGTAGGCGGGCGATTGCTGTGGGGTGATAGACGTAGATGGGGTTCCCCTGGGCGGTTCTGGCGGTGATTTGCGTGGGTTGCAGTAGTGGCGCTGCATAGACGCCTATCCCCTGGGTGATGATGGCCTGGGCTCGTGGGGTGAGGCGGAGGAGGCCCCTGTCTGGGCGCCCCTGGGTGATATACGCGTACATCAGGTGGAAGAGGTATCCCGTGTTGGGGTGGAACTTCTGGCACGTGATGGTCTGTCGCCGCTCCTTGTCGTCTTTGTCGCCGCGGAGGGTGGGGCATTTGTGCTGTAGGGGGCGCATGGGTGCCTCCTGAGGTCCTGCGCGGTGTGGGTCGCAGCGGTCGTACTCCATGGCTACGCTGTCCGGGTCTGCCCGCTCGTTGGTGAACGTTCATGTCGCCGTGGGTGTTCGGGTCCAGGCTACGTGCGCCGGGTGGTCTGGGGGTACCGTGTGAAACCAGGGGGAGAGCCATGCCTGCTTGTTGGCGGTGGCGGCGGCGGTGGGGGTGCGGTAGTGGGTGGAGATGAGGTGTAGCAGGGGCCACGGAGTGTCGAGGGCTGCCGGGCCGCAGTGCCAGCACGTGCGTGGTATGCCCTGGTCACTGTGTCTGACTGGTGGTACATCGGTCTCCGGTGCATTGTGTTTGGGGATGGACCAGGGGGCATGGTGTCGCTGGACAGTGCGGGTAGCATGTTTGTGGCCGTTTGGTGCTAGTAGCAGGATGTCGGGTGGTGTCCAGCCTTCGGCTGACGGGGTGGGCTCCCCCTGTGTCGTGCCGCCGTCGTTGGCGGTCTCGTGCTCGCTCGGGCGGGGCCGGGGTTGCTGGTGCTGGAAGGCTGTGTACGCCGTGTCGATGTCCTTGGGCCCCGGCATGTCGCGCCCTGCCTTCGTAGCACATGCGCGGAGGTACGCTTGGAAGACGTGGCGTGCTGGCCATTGTGGGTCGGAAAGGAACGGGGCGTGGTGGGCGTCGCATTGGGCCATGATCTTCATCTGTGTTGGGGTGATATACACTATGGTGACGGTGGCCCCTACGAGGCGCAGGGTGTCCACCTCGCCTGCCGGGTGTCGGTGGATGTCGGTGTGTGTGGCTACGAGTGGCCCCTGTTGATCGCAGTGGTGGTTTGTCAGGATGGCGTGTGTGTGGTGCGGTAGGAGGAGTTGTAGCTGGGCCCAGATGCCAGTGCCCACGGGGGTGGAGACGCCGTGTTGCGCCAGTATCCACCGGGGGCAGGTGTTGCGGGCCATTTGCGCTTCTTTTATGCGTATGGCTGCCGCCTCGCGAACTTCTGGTTGGTGGTTGTGTGTTACCCTGTGTAGGAGGTGCGCTGCGTGTTTGGCATAGGCCATGTCGACCAGGGCGCCCGTATTGTCTCCGTAGTAGCGCCAGTGGGCCATCATGGCCTCCTTGGGGAAAGACGTGGGCCAGCCTCCGTGTTGCGCCCATGCCTTCGTCACTTGCTGTCGAGCGTGGCGTAGTGCGTCTTGGGGGCGCGGGAGGTGCAGGGCTTGGTACCCGATGGCCGCGTTGAGCACCGCTTCCATGAAGTACGCCAGGCCCTGCGTAGACAGGAGGTCCCCCCTGGCAATTTGGGGTAGCCGGGCGAGGCGCTCTTCTAGCTTGCTTGGGAGTGTGATGTGGTGGTGCCGCGTGGCCTGTGTGACTCCCAGGTGGACTGTGGTGTCTTCCAGGTGTAGGGGTTCGCCTTTCCGGATGTGGGGGGTGGGGGTCTTGGCGTCGGCCAGCCCGACCGATTTGCGGGGGTGCACTAGGAGCTGGTGGGCGTCCAGGTAGGTTGTCGTGAGTTGGAGAATGGCGGACGCTTGGTCGGTGGTCGTTGGTAGCCCTGCGTTCTCAGGGTCGCGGTGGCGGGTGGCCGTAGTTAGGAGGTTGTCGTCCGCGAAGTTGATGAGGGGGGACCGTAGCGGGTATGGGGCGTACCCCGGGTATACCCGTGCTAGCTCGAATGCCAGTGGCAGGGTGACGAGGAGGTAGAGGAAGGGGCCTTCGGCGCCTCCCTGGGGGACCCCGCTGTCCGTGCCGGTCCAGGGGGTGAAGCCTGCGGCTGTGATGACGGTGTAGAGTCGGGTCTGGATGTACCCGGTCATTAAGGATAGGAATGGGAGGCCCATGGCATCCCATACCTCCGTGAGGAGCCGGTGTGGGGCGTGGGGGAACGCGCCTTGGACATCGAGGGAGGCGATGATCATCTCGTAGGGGTTCATGTCCAGTGCGGTGTCCTGGAGGAAGATGGCCTCGCGGGGGGACCTGCCGGCCATGGCTCCCCACATGCTGGCGGGCACGTGGGCGAAGACCGCTGGCGCGATGCGGCCTAGGATGAGCGTCCACACCAGCTTGACCTCGGTGGTGGCGCAGACTATGGGCCGCCAGTTCCCCGGCTGCGCCCAGTCCCCCTTTTTGTAGAGGGGGTGGACCAGGTTGCCCACTCAGGGGGGATGGGCGTGGCGCCCGTGACGATGTCCCACAGGCGGGCTGCCAGGCGGCGTTTGATGGGCAGGGTGAGGCGTTCGTACGCTTCGGCCGGCAAACCGTCGACGCCGGGCACGACCCCCTTCTTCAGGCGGTCTAGGGCGCGTTGCAGTTCTGAGATGCTGAAGGGGTCGTGTTCGATGGCGCGTCGCTGTTCCCGGTTGAAGACCCTGGGCACATGCTCGCGGATGGTGTTTCTGGTGTGGGGGTCGAGATCGGGGAGGGCGTCCCCGTGTTGTGCCTGGAAGCTGTCCAGGACTGCCTGGAGGACGGTGTCGGGGTCATTGGTGAGGTCTCCTTCGGGGGTGCCTATCGCGTTGATGGTACGGCGCCCCGTGTCCTCCAGGATGCGGCTGACGTACCGTAGGGACTTGTACGGCGTGTCGTTTCTGCCGTATGTTTCGCGTTCTTGGGCTGCGGCCGCTATGCGGTGGGCGTGCCATTCCTGGAGTTGGTGGCGGCGGGTGGTGAGGAGCGCACGGAGGTGGGCGTCCCGGTCTCGTGCCTCCTGTGTGCTGGGGCGTAGCAGGGTGGCGAGTTCCCCTTTCGTGGTCCAGATGTCATGGACGAGTTGCTGGAGGGTGAGGTCTGGTGGTGCTCCCGTGTGGTTTGTGTCACGCTCCATGCCGCATGCTTGTGCCGCCTGGCGCATGGCGGTGGTGAGTGTCGGTGCACCCGGGCGGCGCAGGATGGCGTGTAGGGCCCTGTTGTACCTGTGCCAGGCGCCGTGGTCGCCCTCGGCCGGGAACTGCAGTGTGGGTGGGAGGGTGTCGTCTGGCAGGGTGGCCGCGGGTGGGGGTAGGTTGGGGATGATGAGGTCGATGTAGAGGGGCCGGTGGCCCGTGCCTGTTGGCGGGAGGTCCCCGTAGGCTGCTTTGTGGACGCGCACCGTGGTTGGGTCCCCGTAGCACGTGTCGATGCGGGATGGGTGGGTGCCGGCTTGGTGGGGGTAATGCAAGGGTGTGCCGGTGAGTCCTGCCGTGAGGTCGGTGAGGCCCAGTTGGTGCATGGCGTCCCGGACAGCTGTGTCGGTGGCTGTGGGTGGGCCGGTGCGGTCGTCGTCGGTGGGGGCGGCGTTTAGGTCGCCTATGATGATGGTGGGTGCCAGGAGGGAGAGTCGGCGGTACGCCAGGCTCAGGGTGTCCAGGAAGTCCTTGGTCTCCTCCCCGAACGGGACCTGCTTGAGTAGCACGTTTAGCTGCCATCCGGGCCCCACGCACTCGTACGCCCCGAGGCGACCATCCACTCCGAGGTCGGGGTGGGCATGTACCGTGACCGACGTCTTGTGGTAGAGGGGTACCCCCCGTTCCCAGTGGGCGTGATATTTGTTCCCCTCCGGGTCCAGGATCGGTGCTGGTTCAGGTTGGTCCGCTCTGCGGAGGGCTTGCTCCAGGAACCCCAGGAGGTCTGCGCCTTGGGGGTGCGGCCCGGGCATGGCTTGCAGTGTGGCGGCCTTGGTGGGGTCGTAGGTGACCGCGGGCTCGTTGAGGATGTTGATGCGGGCGTGGGCTTCCGCAGGCGCCGGTTTCTGGGGACCGGTAGTTGGGGGGGCGTGCCGTGTCCGGCCCTGGCCCCGTCAGGCGTCGAGGAGGTCGATGACGCCCTGAGCTGCGGGTGCCCTGCGGTTCCGCCTCTGGGGCTGGGGTAGGGCCCATGCATTGTGGACTTCGCCGGTGTACTCGGTGCCGGTGGGGTGCTCCGTGTCGGGGGTGCACAGCTGCATGGGGACCATCTCACGACCGGCTTGGTCTCGCCAGAGTTCGATGGTGCGCCCCAGCTTCTTGTCGTTGGGGGTGGCCGAGTCCCACTTGACGTGGATCTTGAACCCCTGGTGGTCCCCGGTGACGAGGTACCGGTGCTTGACCTCCCCTGCGGCCCATATCCACTTGGAGGGGCCCGCGGCCGTGGGGTACTCGAAGGGCAGCTGCACCCGGGTGTTGATGGCGTATTCGGGATACAGGGCAGCGGCTTCCTCTTTGGTCCAGCTCTTCGGCTTGGCCCTTGGCTTTGGCGCGGGTTCGGCCTGTGTGGGGGCCTTGCGCTTCTGCGCACCTTGGCGGCGCCGGGCAGCGGGTTGTCCCCGTTGGGGAGGTGCGCCCTGGGGCTGCTGTACGGGTGCGTGGCCCGGTGTAAACACGGGGTGTTCGCGGGCGGCCGGGACGTCGGGCTTGGACGTGGGGACGGGGTCCTTCAGCTGGAACACTTGCTTGGTCATGAGGCCAAGCACTTCCTCGGCCTCCTGCAGGGCGTCGGGCGGGTCTGTGGGCCAGGTGAGGAGCCGGTGCCCGGTGCCTGCCACGTGGCGGCGCATGTGGGCCGTGTAGCGGGTGGCGTGGCGTGTCCACGCTGGGGTGCGTTCCGGGGGGAGGGGGCCTTCTGGCGCCCCCTGCGCCCAGTAGAGGGCGTAGTGCAGCGCTTCCCAGGCTGCCTCTGGGGCGTGGGGGATGCGTGCGGCGAGTCGCAAGCGGTCTCCTCCGCGTGGTGGGGGCGGGACTTCGCCGTCGGGGGCGTGTGCCGTTGCCCGTCTGACCTTGCCGTGGTCGTCCCATTCCACCGTCCACCAGGTGTCCCGGTGTTTGAGGATGTGGACCTCCGTAGTGGTCGGGGGGGCGTCCATGGCGTCCCAGCTGACGAGCTGGATAGGGTGGACCGCAGGGTGGGTCTTCGGGGGTGCTCGCATGTTGAGGATTTGGTGGATGTCCTCGGCGGTGGGGCCCGTGTCGGGGGCGTCCTGCGCTGCCTGGGCTAGAGGTGGGGAGGGGCGGTCCTCCCAGAGGCGGGATGCGGACGCCGTGGCGTACATGGCTGCGATCAGGACGTGTTCTGTCAGCCCTTCCACCATGAGGTGGTTTTCCCCCTCCAGGTCTCGGGGGATGGCGGCTTCCGCCTTTAGGGTGAGGAGTGCGATGGCGCGTCTGGGTCCAGGTGTGGCGTGCGTCGGCTCATCTGGCGGGCGTCCGTTGGATGGGGTGTGGGGGGGACAAGGTCACCTCATATATGTCGTTCATGGTGATTGTCACCTGCCCACGCTTGCGGTGCCGGGGTTGCGGCTGACTAAGACGCGGAACCTTGGCGTGTTCCCCGCTTAGCCTAACCTTAAATTCTGCAACATCAGGGAAAGCTGCGCCACCTGTTGCCCTACACGATGACCATCCCCCAGTCTTCAAGTTTGGTGAGTCGTTGGCAGCATGCACATGACTAGATGCCACGTGCAACAGGGATGCTCGCTGCTTCCCTTTGCTGCGTACGGGTCATACATAGTTGTCTGGTTCCTGGCCTTGATCTGAGACACCTATCTCGTTGAAGGTAATGCCATCGTCCCTGGTTGTACTAGCCGACTTCAAACCCCCAGTCTTCAAGTCCAATCGGTCGGCGGTAGCCCGCACGTGACCACGTTTCAGGTACGTAAGGGATGCTCTTGGTTGCCCCTGGCTACGTATGTGTTGATCATAATGGCCCTGTTCCCGCTGTTCATCAACTACACCTTGTGCTCGGGTGCTTCAAATTGAGTTTTGCAACCCTAGAGCGTTGCACCTGCTTTTGATTGGACCAGGTACGGGACACGTAAACCCCAATATGCACGCGCGGAGCAAGTAACACAGATCTCAAACAAGTTCAACACTCCAAGTTGAAACTCAATTAGCCCCGAAGCCACCTAAATAAAAACAAATAAGCAAACATTTAATATACAAATGTATCAAATGCACATGCACAAACAAACACAATGTTCAATGTCTTTTCCTACCTTAAACCTTTTGACCTTCTTTACCGTGGTTTTTTACCCCTTAACCTTTCTATGTTAGAGGAAGGGAAGAGAGGAAACAATAATCTTGCTTTGTGAATCACCCAACCTTGTTCTACTCTGGTTAGACGCTTTGAATGAAGTGTGGAAGAGGATAAGGAGACAAGGCACAAATTGACACCAATTGCACAAATGAAACATGTGAGCATTCGGGGGATGGGAGTCAATTTCAGAAATTCAGATTTCAAGTAAGAAAAAGTGCTTTTCCATTGCTTTGAGGCATACTCTAGTTGTATTAGAGATGCACTGAGCATCCATGCATTTTTATCTTAGTATTGGTCCAACCAAAAGTGGTGATAACACATTTTGACCTATGGAACCAAACACCCAATCAGGATATGGAGTGGACCCCTTAATCCCCTTTCAATGTGAAGTAAAACATCTTTTCCTGAGTTAACTGAGAACTGACATACCCAAGGCAGAGCCTATGAATTTATCTATGTTTTTCCCTGAATACTTATCTGCCCTAGTGGTATGCACCCTAGGGGGCTAGGCACCTCTTTTTGAGAGGTCCTGGGTTCAATTCCTGGTCAGCCTAGCTAAGTAGGAAGATCCCATGTGACATGGCAGTGACCTCATCGCCACATGCCCTGCCACCTCAGCACATATGGGACCCAAAACAAAGAGTGCACATCTCCTGAGATGGCACTATGGAGAGAGAGTGACCATGGGGCAGTTTTCTAACTCTTTTCCCAAAACATTTCAGCTATCTTTGTGAATATGCATTCATTTGTAACCTGAGTTGCAGTTTCTGTGAATATCCAATCATCTTTCACTGTTTACACTGCAGCCCTTCATGCTTTGATCCTGATCTTCTCCTCTTTGCACACTTCTGGCTTGGGTTATCCTGGATTGACTCTATTTCTGCAAAACAAAGGTTTTCATCTTCCAAAACAAGCAGCAGGAAACCCTACACCTACAGCAAGCAGCAGGAGAAGCAAAAACACAGTGCTGAAAACACTATAAACTTTTCTGGTAGCAGAGGCAGCCCGTCTTTGCGCACCGGCAGCAACCCCGTGCCGTACATCCAGTGCGCCGAGTACGGCCAAATATAAGCAGAAGGGTGAAAGAAGATGGATCCAAGAAAGGAGGACGCTGACGTGAAGACAGCGCCAGCGCCTGAGGCACGGGCAAGGCCGGCACCTGGCGCTGTACCTTCGGCGGACCCCTTACATGGGCCAGTGGATACGGCTGAGGACTCCCTGGATGGGCTCCAGACGGCCTTCGGGGCCCTGTCTGTCGAAGAAGTGGTCTCTCAGCCTCAGCCTGTGAAGAGGAAGAGAGAGGACGAGAGCGAGAAGGATGCTGGAGGAGAAGCAGACGAAGGAGAGGAACAAGGGCAAGACCTGACGAGTATCCCTACCTTCGAAGGCGCACGAAGCGCTTCTGGCCTCCACGCATCACCCTCTCCCATAACGACCACACTCCCAGCCGCCGCAACATCCACTTCCACAACCAACCCGCCTATGGCACAGGCTTTACTGGCATGCGTCACTACCCCGCCTATGGTATGGGCCGCTGGCTCAGCTAGCACTACACAATCCCCATATATGGGCCAACTCCTTAAAACCGGTTTGTTTTCTCTGTTTTCTGCTCTTTTGGTGCCCTTTGCTACCCTTCATTGAAACGGGCACCCTCAAAATATACACAAAAATGGTATTATACATGAAAAATGAAATTTTTCACCTCAAATACCCCCTCCATGGGGTTTGAACCCACACTCTGCCAACCTTAGAGTTGTGTTTTTCCTCTAAGCTACAACCTGTCGTCGACGATCTCAGAGAAAACCGTAGTATAATAAAAAATTTGGAAAATCAGTACTCCTTACATGCTCCAACCACTATTAACCTCCCATGCTCTTAAAACCGGTCACGCGCTCACTGAGTTGTTCAACTAGTGATTTGCTGTACCCAGAGCTTTGATTTCTGATGCAATCCAAAATGTTTCAAGGATATAAATTTTAACAAAATGACAGAAGGAAATGAGACACTGGATTTTCACGAGTTCGTGCTGAAATTGCCGGATTCGGCGTGGAACCTGAGTTCTGAGTCGTTGGAACATGCAGCACAGTTGGCAAAGGAAGGCGCAATGAGTGGTCTCAGTCCTTGGCAGGCAGCGTCACTGTATTCCAAACTTACAGGAAAGAAAACACTGGCCACTGTCAAAGACACGATGGCCTTGGTTCGTGATGCCTTACTCACCTTAAAGGGCGACGACATTGGCAGAACAGGAACGTCGTCGCATCGCGAAGACGTCTTCTTGGCATGCGAAACTTTGAGCGGTCCCAAGGACCACGCTGGCCCCGCGTCGGACAAGGAGTCCACGTTCGTGTGGCGCGATGAGGTTCTGTCGCTTCCTTCACGCTTGTCTGCACTCCTGGAAGAGCGAAAGGTTTTGCAAGACGAGTTTCGCAGAAAAAAGATGTTGAAGCACCTTCCAGTGTTCGACGAGTTCCATAGGGCAGCTGTTAATAACGCGCCAACGCACAAACATCCAGCGGACGCAGAGAAGCGTCGTTGGGAACAACAGGTAAAAGACGCCATGCGAGTCCTGGGAGTAGTCTTAGCACGCGAAGATGACACAACGGTAGCTCCGGAAGCACCTGTTTCATTGGTACTATGTGAACATTTGTTTGCAATGTTGGGTGCGTTGGACTACAGCATCCAAAGCTCCCGGCGAGTGGCAGTAGATAAACGGTTTGAACAACCTGCGATTGCACCAGAGTTACTCTCGAAGGATGACATGACACTACTTCAGTCGCGCAACAAATTACAAAAAGACCTGAGAGGCACGCGTTTCTCCCCTTACTCGCATCGTAGTTCTTTCCGTTCGTTTTCAACACGAGGTCGTTTTGATGAACGGAGATCTGGCAAAGGAGGCAAAGGCAAAGGTAAGGGTTTCACCCAAAGATTTGTGCCACGTAACGACAAGTTAGATGAGCGACCACAGCAGTAGCTTGACTGTAGAGGATTTATTGGCGCCAGCCGTGTGCGTGCCACCGCCGATCCATCCCCACATGCCACTCTATTTGCGCTGTCGTGCACAATTGCATGAATGGGAAGCGTTTAAGGACACATACGCGGCGTCAGTGATTCGCAATGGGCTGCAGCTTGATTGGGTTGACGGTTTTGATCCGGATCGGCCAACCGACGACTTCCGTCCTCGTTCTTCCCACGCAGAGGTAACCGACCCTGAATTGGTAAAACACGTGTTGGATGCAGTGCAACAGGGTTGCATGGAACGCGTCGAGCGAAAAGACATTAAGTGTTGTGCAAGTATGTTCGCAGTGGACAAAGCGTCAGACGAGGCACATCCTGAGGGGGGCCGTCGACCTATCACCAATTTGAAGAACGTGAACCAGTTTGTACAGACCACCTATTTTCGTTTGGTCACTCTGTGGGGCATTTTACCGTTCTTGAGACCCGGTCAGTATGCTTGCAAAATTGACTTGAAAAGTGCTTATTTTCACATGGGTATCCATCCGCGGGATCGACCTTATTTGGGGGTCTACGTCGACGGTGAATTTTACAGGTGGTGCGTTTTGCCGTTTGGATTAAACGTTGCACCGCGGGAATGGCAACGCCTCATGCAACCAATTTTAAATGCCGTGCGCGAACGCGGAGCACTCGTTTGGGTCTACTTGGACGATTGGCTCATCATTGGCAATACTTACCGTGAATGTCTGGAACACACACGTTTTTTGGTACAACTTTTGCATCGGTTGGGTATATTGGTCAATGTCCCAAAATCATGTTTGGAGCCGTCTCAAGAAATTATAATGCTTGGTTGTATGCTGAACTTCAGGGAAGGATTCGTCGCGGTACCTCCAAAGCGCCTACAAGCAATTTTTCGGGACGTGAACAGACTGGCACACAGTCACACACCATCAGTGAGGCGATGCGCCTCCGTTCTTGGAAGAATCCGTTCCTTGTTGTTCGCCATGCCCCATATCCGACTCCTCAGCGACGCCCTGGCGGTGCACGTGGCGGTGGCAGTCCAGGCTGGCTGGGAGGCAGACGTGGCGCTCCCGGAGCGCGTGTCACGTCAGTTGATGGATCTGGCGGACGAGTTACACCAGTGGAAGGGACGCACCTTCGTAGTTTCCATGGGTCACGTCAGGGACATGTACTCGGACGCGTCAGATCTGGCGTGGGGCGGAGTCCTTCAAGGGAATGCCCAAGCAGCGTTCGGTTGGTTCCTGAATCGAGAGGAACACATAAACGTCAAAGAGTTCAGGAGAGCCCTACTGACTATTCAAGCGTATGCGCTGAGGGACACCACGCTGCGATTTTTCACCGACTCAATGGTCCTTTACTGGTATCTCCGCAAGTGGGGAGGTCGCAAGCCGCGGTTCAACGCATTGATTGTCCAACTGTGGAATTTTACACAAGCCAATCGCATCGAGATTCAACCGTTTTACGTGCACACCTCGGTGAATCCGGCGGACATTTGGTCTCGGCTTCGTTGGACACCGTCGGAGGCTACCTTCCCGTCGGACGTGTTGACTTGGATCCCGGAGGAGTTCAAAAGTTGGATTCAGCCGGAAATCGATTGGATGTCAAGGAGTTCCAATGCGGTGTGCAGCAAGTTCGTCAGTCCGTGTCCTCAGCCGGGGGCTTACGCCATCGATGTCTTCTCCCAGAATCTAACTTTACTTTCACCGGGGTGGGTCTTCCCGCCGTTCAAGCACATACCTCAGTTGGTCAACAAAGTTTTGGAGTCACCAGGGGTGAAGGTTCTCATGGCTCTGCCGTACAGGCCGCGCGAGGTTTGGTGGAACCTATTGATGAAACACGTGAAGTTCGCAGTGAACACGTCGGAGTTCCGTTTGCAAATGCCAGACGGCACGGAGACACAACCACGTTTCGTGTTGACCTTGGCGTATGTTTGCGTGAATACTATCAATTGCGAGGAGCTACCAACGAAGAGGCGACGCTTATCATCAATGAAATCGGGAAGGACACCTTGAAAAGTTACAATTCTGCGTGGCACATGTTTGGTACGTTCTTGTTACAAGACGCGGCGCTTGCTCCACTGTTAAAGGTGGAGCGCTTTGGTCAAATCCCACTGATGACGGTGGCGGTGCAACTTTTAAAGTTTTCACGCACGCATTCTTTAAGTGCTGGGCGTATGGCGTATTCAGCAGTGTGTTTATTCCCGTGCTTTTCGCAACTACGTTTCGAGGGTATGCTACGCAACTTGAAACGTGACTGGTTCGTCAGTGTTCCTCATTATCATCGTTTCTATGATGTACGGCGTCTTATACAAGTCATGCATCAGCAACCTGTGGAGACGGAAGCTCAGCTGCGCTTGCAAGCCATTTTGTCCTTGAGATTCTTTGCCTTGTTCCGAGGCGTTGATCTGGCGCGATCACGTAGGGATATCCAACGCGCTGCTCAGCCTTGGTTCATTTCTGCTAAGCGCAAAGGGAGGAGATACTATGCACGTTATCCTATTCACAATGGTACGCCACCGTCAATTGATCCGCAGCGCTGCTTAGCGCGTTATTTGGAGGCTACTGGTGATTACGAGGGTTCTGAGATTTTTGTGTCCCTACGAAAGCCACGGAAGCCTTTATCATCTGATACCATCAACGGTCTCACTACTCGCTGGTTAAGGAAACACCTACTGGAATTGGGGGAACTGGAGACGGATTCGTTTTCCGCGCATTCTACACGAGGAGCAGCAGCAACTGCACTAATCTATCTTGGCGTGGATCCGCATGTGGTAGCAGCATTGGGTGATTGGTCCTGCTACGATACATTCAGAAAGTTTTACGACAGGACCAGAGCTCTGTTGCGCATCGCGCAAGTTCTGGTCCCTCCTGATCTGGCGACTGGAGAAGCGGCGCGCGCTTCGCGCCTGGCGATTAATTAATTCTTATGAAGGGTTCAGTTCACGGGAGCTCAGTCTTCCGTTCTGTTGCCCATATATGGGGATTGTGTAGTGCTAGCTGAGCCAGCTCGGATTTACCCGAATAGGTGAGGAGGAAAGAAGAGATGGCGAAGCAATAGCACTACACAAGACACATATATGCCCACCCTGTCCCTCTCTTAAGTTCTTCGCTCACCGTGAAAAGCAGTTGACACTTGGGGCGTCGGTTGCCACGGTTTTAAGAGCATGGGAGGTTAATAGTGGTTGGAGCATGTAAGGAGTACTGATTTTCCAAATTTTTTATTATACTACGGTTTTCTCTGAGATCGTCGACGACACGTCGTAGCTTAGAGGAAAAACACAACTCTAAGGTTGGCAGAGTGTGGGTTCAAACCCCATGGAGGGGGTATTTGAGGTCAAAAATTTCATTTTTCATGTATAATACCATTTTTGTCCATATTTTGAGGGTGCCCGTTTCAATGAAAGGTAGCAAAGGGCACCAAAAGAGCAGAAAACAGAGAAAACAAACCGGTTTTAAGGAGTTGGCCCATATATGTGTCTTGTGTAGTGCTATTGCTTCGCCATCTCTTCTTTCCTCCTCACCTATTCGGGTAAATCCGACACCTACCACTGCGCTCCATGAGGCAACTACTGCCAGTGAGCCGGTGGCTTCCAGCTCTGCGCCGCGATGGTATGCGGCTGACTATCCCCATCCACTACACACTACTGGAACCTACATGGATGTTCCTGGGTATGCTCCTGGGTATGCACCCTTGAGTGGGTTGAGGAGAGGACCAGAGTCTCTTGGAGGCAGGAGTAGAGGATCGGGAGATCCTCCAACAGGTCCCTGACGCGGTCGGAGATCAACGAGGTGCTCCGAGGAGCCACTTCAAAAATCGTGGGCGACCTCACACAAGAGATCCGTGAGAAGCTGGAGCCCCTGATGATACCGCCCCAACCGTCACCTATCTCGGTGGGAATGTCACCCCACCGAGTACAGGCTAACCACCTGACGGCAGGGTTGACAAATACCCTGGGGAGCCTGAGTGACGCGTTCCCGTGGGGGGCCGGCCACGGGACGCTGCGGTGGACACGCGCAAGTGAGCAGGCAGGCAAAGCACTACGCTCACAGGGGCATCAATGCGCTCATGTCATGTGACAAAGCGTTTCAGAATCCTTGCCACTCTGCAAAGAGGGAACAAAAGTATGTACAACAACACATCAGGATATGTACACATGAGGTTAAGGCTGGACTGGGGTAAGGGCATTACAGGACAATAGACACTCAGTCCCAACTCGTATCCCAATCCCAGGTCCGACCCTCTCAGTGGCTGGTGGGGGCGGGGGCTCAAACACAACCCATGCCCTGCTCAGTCCGGACCCTGAAACCCTGCCAATGGGAGAGGTGTCCGCCGAGCCACAGGCGAGTTCCTGGGAACCAAGGCGCTCCAAGGCCAACCGACAGTGGCTCCCTATGCTCCATTAACGGCAGGTACCAACTCCTCTCTGAGCCAGAGATATGGCCCCGCCATTATCACCCAGGAGTTGGTAGCTGAAAATGGGCTGTTTCAGCCCAAACTGGTATTAGCTCCAAAATTCCCAAAATTGACCCCTCGTCGGGACCCGCCAGAGGTAAAGACGAGGCAACTGACCCTATGCCCTTCGAGTACGAACTCCCTGGAGCCCTCACCCAACCTGGTTCCCTCTGAGGTCCCGGCATCAGGGCAACACGGATGAGTCAAGTGGGGTCATGATGCCAAAATCACCAAAATTGGCGTCATTCCCACGCGTGGCTCGCCCGGCCAAGGTAAGGCCAATGGCTCACAGGGTAGGAGGCAGGACCTAGGACTTATATCTGATTGTACAACTTAGATTTAGGTCCAGGCTTTCTATGGGCTTAGAGGAATGGGGCCGCCAATTGACCACACGGAAGGGGGAAATTGGGGTCCCAAAATTGGGTCATTTTGGCTGCTTGAAATGAGCCAAAATTTGCTGTGCTCCCAATAGTATATCTCCACGCCGGCTTGGAGATCGGATCCGCCATTCCATACGCGATCCACCGGGAGTCCAACAGAGACTTCCATGCACTTGGCTCTCAAAGGTCTCTGTGCCACTTGGCGTGGTGACGATCCCAATTGGGTCCACATATGCAAAAATGGCAAAATTGCCCACACTCACTTTGGGCTAGCGCCTTAACGAAGGTTGCTCCGCTTCGCCCACGTGGTGTGTGAACCATGGGGACCAATGTCCATATCACCCATGTCACATATGGTCCATTGGTCCAAGCGTCCGGCGTGCACGAAGGTTAGAGCATGGTGCACGGCGGGCAGCAAAAGTGGAAAATTGCTCAAAATGGCCAAAAATGCGCACACTCATGGTTGGGGCAAATGAGGCACATGCCCGACTCGGACCGGAGTGTGCCATAGGATGGGTATCAAGTCATATGTGTCCAACATATCTTTTGGGCGTCGCCCAACTCCTCCGGTATTGGGAATGGCAGGGTCGCCAAGTGAGCCCATGATTTGGGATAGTCCCAAATCGCCAACATGGCGGCCACGGTATGCCAAGCCTAGGAGGAGTTATTCGCCGGGTCCAAGATATGTTGGGCACCGAAGTATGTACCCTCATAACATACTTGGGTCATGATGTCAATTTAACGCCACGTTGAGATACAGGGTCGCCACTTGACATCATGACGGGCCAAAAATGGCAAAATTGGCACAAAGACACACAAAAGTGCATTGAAAGGTGCACAATTATATTGTAATATCTTTGGCTTGGATCGTGCAATCAACTAATCCTTCTAAACACAATGACTTGACACTAATGACCTTCGATTCCACATATGTGATCCACTTGGGGCGCTTTGCAAGGTTAAGAGCGCCGCTTCCCAAGTGGGCACATGAAAATATGGAAAATTGCAAAACACACACCTTGCTCCCAACGCATCGCTTCGGGATCGCCACACAAGCTTCCCTTCACGAAGGTTAGGCTTGCAATTGATCGTAGGGAGTATGGAGAAGGGGCTTGCACAATATGAGGTCCATTGGTGGGCTTGGCTTGGAGCGATGGACCCGCCAAATGGGCACGCAACACAACACAAGGCACATACTCCATATTGCCCAAAAAGGTAGCTCCCCCCACGATATGTCATGCCCCTCCAAGGGCATAACTTTGTGTCAATCGCTCATAGGAACTCAAGGAGAGTTCCTATATGCAACACCAACACTTGCGCGCTACACTCGAAAGTTATCTTAACGCACGCAATGTCATGGCCAAAGAGTTATAACGCAAACTCTACCCTCTTGACCATGATCCAATACACTAGCGCGCACGTGTGGAAACGCAAGGCATATAAAGCTTCCTAAATTACGTCGGGAGTTTTGTGAATACATCCTACGTTTCCTTATTGTCATTCCTCGCAAGCGGCACGAGATATGACCCTTACCAGTGGCCTCACGAATCAACTTTGTTTTGCCCATATCTCTGAGTCAAATGGAGGGCAAGATAAAAGGAAAGTTGATTCGTGCATAGGGAAGCACGTAGGTCCACTCGAAAGAGGTCAAATCAAGTGCGGGGATGTCGAAGTCGAAAATCGGATTTTGACATCCTGAAAAATTCGGATGAAGGTTGCGAGTGTAAGATGTGAAAATTGCGGAAGCGTCCATGCAGTTCCTGAAGGCTTTGGAGCCTTCGTGACGGATTGCGTTAAAATTTCCATTATAAACAGTTAAACTGGCGGTTACGGTAAAGTCGCGATCCAACCGCCAGCAGTCAAAACAGTGAATATCAGAACGGAAGCGTAAAACTTGACGGAAACAATATGAAAATAAAACCCTGTTGATTCCTGATGTTCTGATATACAAATCTCCGCTGGCGGTGCATCGGTTGCCGATGCGGGGCTTTACGGCACGGAACACGCTCCCGCCGGGCTCGCACCGGGCGTCAACGGGCGCCTTCCGTACATGGGGTTAGTGGACCGGAGACCAGTCTTCCCCTCCGTACATGGGGTTAGTGGACCGGAGGCCGGTTGTATGCCCTACCCTAGCCATGGGGTTCTGGGTACCGCTTCACCCCCCTCCTTAGAGCAAACCCTGGGGGGGGCTCGATAACACCCACGCATGGCAGCGGGTACCCAGGACCACTTTCTGAAAGGGGGGGGGGTGTCCCATCCTCACTTCAGTAAGTCACAGTAAGATAGGTATGATGTTGCATAAGCTCGTAGCACATGTATAGTATCAAGTATCAAGTATCAAGTCCCGGGTCCTGGCGGCGATTGTTCGGCATCCAATGGACCCGTTAACCCATACCAGGCGCATCGGGTGCCGGCTGCTACGGTCACCACCACAGTGGCAGTGGCATACACGGCCAACATAGGCGACACACGACGACCGAGGTGGTCCCACAGGTCGAGAGCGACCACAAAGATCCATCAGGCTACCCCAAGCTTCCCAAGGCCCGCCGACTGGGGAGAGTCTCCACGGGTCCTTCCTCGGGCGCACCATGTCCATATCCATACGACGCGAGTCCAGAGTGCCACAGCCGAACTCCTTAAGAGATCTTAAGGGAGCTCCTCCTTAAGGGATCGGGCATCAAGGCCGTCTTTTCCCTCGCCCTATTACCACGAAGGCCATACATGAGGGAGTCATCATGCAGTGTGGGCGGAGGCGTCGACTCCTCAAACCACCAGTTTCCCAGGCAGACTGACCGAGGTCAGGAGCACCGGAGGCCGCCATCCGACTGCAAGTGCGTCTGCGAATCGGTAGGCTCACACTGGGACTGACAGTGGCGGACCGCTGGGAGTGTAGTCAGGCAACTGGGCTTCCCGCCTGGCGCCATCAGGATCTCCACATCACAGCGAATAGGGCAACACGGTATCACGGGCACTCAAACAGAAGAATATGTAATTCGGTACTGGTCCAGGTTGGACCCTGTGTATAAACATGTACACGGCGACTCAGGGCGCCTCTGTATTGCGATTCGAATCCCCTCGGGGGGGAGAGAACAGTCCATCCGTCGGTGATGGGCTGACAATCGTAACATACAAATGCACATATCCTGGGGAGCAGAAAAGCAAAACAAGCGAGGTAAATAGGCGTGTAAACACACTCTGGACAGAGTGCCAATCCACGCCACGGTCAGGATAAGGCAAGTGCAGGAGGGTAGGCAATAGAACGCCTGACTTCAGGCCATATATAGTCTCGAGACACACGTCGACTGGTCTGGATTCCGCAAGTGCCATGATACCAGACCACACACTCAAAAATCGCAATGCCGATGACAGCGGCATCCGTTGCGCAACGTCGTATGGGCTTCAAGGCCCCAAGAGCTCAGAAAAATGAAGGTCAGTCGCCCTACCTGGTTTCCCAAGGATTCAGCAGGGGGGGGAGTGACGAATAGAAGAAGAGAGGGGCCATCCTCCTCTGGATTCAGCAGGGGGGGGTATATGGCCATTCCGTCACCGAAAGATGGAAGAGAGCAAGCAAGTAAGGCACGATTCGTCGGCCTCACAAGCGCTCAAAACGCATCAGGGGAGAGCTCAGGGCGCTGATCAGGCACCCCTGGCTGCAATCGCCCGGGTGAGTGCTGCCAAGTCCGAAACGTGGATCTTGGTCTTGTGCTTGCGGATGTACTCCATGAAGGGAGTATTGACCCGCGGCACGAACGAGGAGACGGGTTCCCAGGTGTCGTGAGACGGCCCATAGCCTCGCCAACGAACCTTGAACTCCAGACCTCCGGGTGCCGAGGCCTTCGGACGCTGAGCCAGGATCTTCTCGACTGTATAGTCGTCCTGCTCAGCATAGTCGTATTCCGAATCGGCCTCATGTGCGGCATAGCTCAGGGACACATGGTGGCCACGGAGGTCGGGTTCCCGCACACGGAGTTGACTCTCGTGGCGCTCCCGGAACTGTCCGTGACCCACCTTGATGCGGTAGGTGTCCTCACCAATCCTGCGGACCACCTCGCCTGGTGTGAACCAGGTTTTGGTGCGGTGGGTGCCCATGGGGCGGGGTCTGATCACCCACACCGGGTCTCCCACCCTGAACTTCTGCGCTGTCGAGCTCGGGGCGGACTTCTGACGCTCAGCATGCTCCTTCTCGAGCTGCCGGCGGATGTCCCGCGCCGTTTGCTCTTGCCGCGCGAAGAATTCCTTGGCATCCATAGCCATGCCATCACCAGACAAGGGAAGTCCCCTACCCAGGGGGTCCCTGCCGAACAGAATCTGGTGAGGGGACTAACCGCCCGGAGTGGGGGTGTCATGATCGGCCTTCAGAGCAGGCCACATCTCCTCAAACCAGTTCCGACGTGGATTGGTGATGTGGATCTTGCGCAGCTTCTCGAACAGCTGCCGTCCAGCCACTTCAGCACGGCCGTTAGACCGGCTGAGATAGGCGACGCTCTTGGCATGACGTATCCCCATGAGGGAACACATAGCCTTGAACCAGCCACCAGTAAACTGGGGCCCTCGGTCACTGCAAATGGTGCGGGGGATGTCAAAGACGGTCAGCCAATGACGAATCATCATGACTGCCACTTCCTTGGCAAGCAACCCCTTTTTGCGTGCCGGAACGGCTACAACGTAGCCACTGTGGCGGTCCACACAGAGAACCACACAGTCAAAGGTCTCCTTGCCAATGTGCACTTCGGGCATGGAGAAGACGTCCATGGCCACGCTCTCCATGGGCTGGTCAGGAACCGGGGTCCATTGGGCTTCCCCCTTGACGTTCCGGTTATCGGGATTGCAGGCCTGACAGACCGAGCAACCCTTCCTGACCTTCTTGATGGCGGTTTAGAGAACGATATGGTCGATCTCGAACCGACGCTGCATGTCAAGAGCTTGCTTCTTGACCCCTGGGTGCAGCATGTGGTGGTGCCAAGCTTCACACAGCTCGAGCACCCGGGACTCTGGTACTAGCAGCTTACCATTCCGGTAGAGCTTGCCATCTTCCTCAGTCAGCCCCTTTGGCCACTTCTGCCCGTCGTCAGGGTCGGTCACAGCCCTATACTCGACCGCAAAGGCCTCAGACTTGGCGTAATTGTCGGTCCAGTCGTCCTGGAGGCAAGACTCCGGGAAGAGGTGCTTGTCGGACTCAGCTCCCACAGGGGCGAGTACACTGACCGCTCTGCTCACCCTCGACGCAAGGGGGGCATCCGCAGCCATGACGACGAAGCATTTAGCACCCTCCTCCTCCATCAGGCGCTCCATCTCGATGATCCTCTTGGCTTCAGCGGTCTCAGCCTCATCGCCATGGGCAGAGATATCCTGCATGCCCTTGCTGGCGGGATAGGCCCACCTACTGAGACAGTCCGCCACGGTGTTATCCTTTCCAGGAATATAAACAACCGTAAGGTCGAACTTGGCCAAGGTCTCATGCCATCTTGCCCGTCGGGAGGCGGGACCTGAGGGGGTGTCCACGTGCTCCTTGTGCCACGACTGCAGACTCTGATGGTCGGTGCAGACGGTGACGGGATGGAGGGCTATGTACCCAGCCCATTTCCTGAGAGCCATGACGATGGCATACGCCTCCTTTTCACGGGGCGTCCACGTCCGTCTCTGGCCTTCCGCCAGGACTGGGCTCCAGAAGGCCACAGGCACGTGCCTCCCGTCGTCAAGCACTTGCTCCAACACAGCGCCAATGGCGTAGTCGGAAGCGTCGGTGCGCAGGACGAACCCTCGGTCGGGATCCACGAGGTGCAGACCCACTGCGGATAGCAGCGCCTGCTTCATCCCCTCAAAGGCACGGTCGGACTCAGCTGTCCAGACCAGAGCCTTCTTGGACCCCTTCTTGGTCTCCTCTCGGTTGCCCTTGAGCATGGTCGTCATGGGGGCTGCATACTCGGCATACATTTTGATATACCCCGAGTAGTAGTTGCAGAAACCCAGATACGCCCGTAGCTCAGAGACCGTCTTGGGCTTTTCCCAGTGCTCAATCGCAGCCACCTTGCCAGGTATGGGCTTTCGCTGCCCGTTCCCGACTACGTGGCCAGCGAAGACCACCTCGCTTACCGCAATGGTGGCCTTGTCACTGCTGCCCGTGAGTTTGTGCCGAACCATAAGGTCCAGCACCCGAGTGACGTCCCTCTCATGTGCCTCCAGGAGCTCCTCGTAGCTCATGCTGGGGTCCCCGGACGCGATGATCACATCGTCCACGAAGGGGTCCGCACAGTCGCGCACCGGCTCAAGCAGGTTCTCCAGCATCCGCTGAAAAGCCGCATTGCCGTTGGTAACGCCCATGGGCATCACCTTCCACTGGAGAGGTCCAAGTGGGGTGCTCATGGCTGTGCAGGCACGGGACTCCTCGGCGAGAGGCATCTGATGATAACCATGTTTCAGGTCAATCACCGTGAAGATCCTCCGCCGGTCTTGCTTTTGCAGCATGTCCTCGATGAGGGGCAGCGTATAGCTGTCGTGCTGCGTTTGGGCGTTCAGGCCGCGGTAGTCGACCACGAGCCGCCACTCACCGGTAACCTTCTTGGGGACGACGAAGCAGGGAGAGGCCCACTCGGAGTGGCACGGCTCAAGCCAGCCTCTCTGGATGAAGTCACGGAGGATCTTCTCCATGGCCTCTTTCCTCTCGCCCCTCAGGGCAAACTCCCGGTGCCGATACACACGGGGGTCCTGCTTCAGTCGTATCTTGGCCTCGCCATACGGTCCACGCACCGGTGGGGGAAACACAGGCTTACCGCTGAAGAAGGTATCACCATACTTCTGCTTCAGCCTGGCCCTCAACGCCTGGATCTTGGTGCAATCATCGGACTCCGCCTTGGCTTTTTTGGGCACCTGGACCACGGAGCTTACTTGAGGGGTAGCGACCCCGCTCGTCTTCGGCTCAGGCGGTCTTCCCAGGTGGGCCAAAGGGCCATCTCTGGTCTTGCCTCGGAATAGATCGCCGTAGGTGGGTGGGTTACCCCCGATTGGCTCGTCCTGGCTGGATAGGTGGTCCAGCACCCTCTGCACGAAGGTGTTCCCGTCACAGGAACCAGAGACGATCGAGTCCACTTCCCACCAGGCTTTGTCCTGGCCTTTGCCCTCACGCTGGTTTCCCCAGTCGTGAAAGGGCTGATCCATATACCCCGGAACCAGATCCCACTCCTCTTCAGTGAGGGGGTCTTCCGAATCCGATTCTTCGATGTCAACAGGGGGAACCGCAAAACATTGCCGCCAGGGCTCTGCTATGATGCGGTTGACACACACGAAGTCCGTGGCGTCGGCCTGATCAAGGCCCCCATCCACATAGTGGAATTCTGTTGGCCATCTCTGGGGTGGCATGGGCTGTCCCTTAGCGTCCTGATAGACACTCTCTCCAGCCGGTAGGACGACCTTGTTTAAGGTCATGTTGGTCAATGAGGCTACCCAATGTCGGGTACTTTCCTCCTCGGTGCATCCCATAGGAACAACCAGCACTGCCTTGGAGCGGTCCTTGCGAATCTTCGCTATCGCTCTTGGAATGTCCCAACGGGGGCAATGGATCCACATCAATCCCTGATGCGGACCCCAGTGCTTCTTCCACGCGGAGTCCTGTGCGCTCCAGTACTTCTCACACACCCAAAGATGGGCGGAGGTTCCTGAAGAGAACGCATCCAGGGCCAGATCCGAAGCTCCCAAGTCCGCGACAACTCGGCTCGCCACTTCCGGCCTTACGCCGTACTCCTGGTTTGCAGGACCAGTTGGCTCAGTGTCCAGCGCGGCCACTTCGAGCTGATTGCGTTCGGGGTGGATCCATTGGCATTCCACATGGTGCTCAGGTGACGAAAGCCACGAGAGTTGGTCGTCCTGGTACAGGGTCATGGAGGCCTGGGCCGGGAGAACGCCGGAGTCCGTCTCCATCATGAAGTCGTACCCGACGATCATGTCCCAGTCCATCTCGGCCTCGTAGAAGCGACCGTGCAGGAGGATTTCCTTGCCGAGGTCTGGGCGGCTCAGCTCACGATGGTTCATGAACTGCAGCCCAATGGCCGCTTCCTTCGTGCCTCCCACCATGTACTGGCCGTTCGCCGCCTTCAGCCTGACAGGTTTCCGACTGTCGGTAAGACACTCTGGCGGAAGCAGGCCAGCCTTGACCAAGCTGACTTGAGCTCCCGTGTCGACCAACACGTCGAAAACCTTTTCCACTTCCCCGCATAAGGCACGGACCTTAAGATGCAACTGCCGCTCGCGACCGACACGGCGCACGGCGTGTAAACTCAGGATCTCCGGCCGTTCCAGAAGCTCAACAAGGGACTGGTGCAGGTCGTGGACAATGGGCTCAGGCTGCCCATCTGCAGCATCCAGCTGCGGTCCGGGTGATCCTCCGATACTCTCGGATAGATCCTGTAGTACATCAAACACATTCTTGGTCGCGAAGGACGGACGGGTGCAAGGGTTCGTGCCTTCACTTGCCCTCACCCCGCCTCCGCAACTGGGTGCCGGACCGGGCTATCCGCCCGCGGCAGTCCCCTTGTGTTTATCGACTCCCGACTGGGATGGTTCGGCGCTTCCCACGTCACCATCCTGCGACCGCCCTAACTGGGGCCCTTGGCTGCAGGGGCTCCGCTAGGGGGCGTCGGTTGTGGAAGAAGGGGTGTTCTCCTCCGCATCAACCTCGTTGATGCCCTTCTTCCTTCTTTCGCTGCGAGTAGGCTTCTTGTCCTTGTCCTTGTTCTGGTTGTTCTGGTTGTTCTCCTTGTTCTTGTTGTCCGACCTGGGGACCCAGTTCCGCTTGATCTCCTGGATCTCCTTGGCCAACTCGGTCCCCACCGACGACATCAGCTTGGCCAGCTCGTCCTTGTCGACCTCCATTTTGGCTTCCCGGATACCCGCGGGCGCACGCTTCTTCGACCCGTGCGCCTTCTTGTAAGCCTCCGTGTCGGCCTTGTGGACGGGGCATGTTCGGTGGTCATGGTTGAAGCCTCGCTTCCTCCCATAACACACGAAACAGCCCTGAGGGTGAGCTCGTATGAACTCCCCAAAGGACAGCGGAGGGTCGCCAATGCGGCGAGGGTCCCTCTTCTCCTGCTTCCTCCAACCCTGCTGCAGGGGCTTCCAGTTTCCCGGTTTGCTCCCCGCGTTCAGGTTCTTGGCCACGAAGGCACACACGGCCACTTCGGCGGGCTCATCGTCGTCGTCATCGTCGACGAGAGTCTCATCGCCGCCGGCTCCCGCTGGGTCCATGGCAGCTTCCCCGTCAGGTCCCTCGCCAACGTAGTTGACGTCGCGGTCGCCGGGCCTCAACCCGCGGGTGTGGTGGAGGTTTCGGTACTCCTTGAGTACTTCCTCGCCAACCCACTCCAGGATCTCGTCGCAGCTCATCCGCGCCGGGATGGCCTGCAGACGGATGGTCTGGCCGCTCAACTCACACTCGTCAAGGCGCCACATCGCGGTCTTCTCGCGATCGCCCGAGACGGTGATGAGGAGAGCGTTCCGCAGGGAGTGCCGTTTGACATCCCGGGCCACGTTCTTCTTCGCCCAAGCCACCACGTTCGTATGATACTCTTTGGGGAGCATCATCTTGACCGTGTGGTTGGACTTGGCCCTCTTGGATTCCTCCTTGGTGACCCTCTTGATCCATGCTTCCGGCAGCATGGAGAGCAGGCGAGCCTGCTCGTCACCCTCGTTCCAATCCTCCACGTTGCGGCGGTGGAGGGTGTATTTCCCTCGGAGGTCCCGCCAATCCCGCAGGCGGATCTCCCGTCCATCATGCTCAAGCTTGATGGACTTCCACCGCTTGGCAGCCACCTGCGGAGCGTCCACCCGCTCCTGCTCGTTGAGCCACTTCTTGGCTTCCTTGAGGGTCTTGATTTTCCCCTCCTTGGTCGCCATGAAGTATAGCTCTCCGAGCACTTCCGGCAGGCGGTACCTGAACCGTCTGAAGACATATCTCTCCGCATCCGCGTGAGGCATGTCTTCAGTGACGGTCAGCCCCCAATCGTCCAGCTTCTCCAAGAAGCGGTCGAGGTTGAGGGGGTTGCCATCGTACATGGGGGGCTTGATGTCCTTCAAGTCTTCCCACACGGCGGCATCCGCGGCCTTAGAGACCATGAACGCCGGCCGCGAGGTCGACCGAGGTTCCCATCGGCCTCGCCCACGGACTCCCACGGCCGCCACGTCCATCTCCTCCATGGAATCCCTGTGGCTACGCCGCGGTTCCTCCACGTACGCTGAACCAAAATGTTCACGCCGTACTCTTTCCATGTACGCATCTTCATCACGGCGCTGGCGGCTGAGTTCAGCGGCCTCCCGTCGTACACCACGCGGCGGGCTGATGTCGAACTCCTCCAGGTCCAGATCCAGGTCCTCACCTTCGCCGACATCCCACTCCACGTCTCCTCTGGGGACCTCGTCCCTGAGTCCACCATAACGTCGACCAGCGATGGGGATTGGCTCCGGGGCTGGTGCGGGGCGTCGGGGGCGTACCGGTGTCCGCGGTGGAGCACGGCGGTTGCGGTACTCCGCGCTGAGCCACTCATCACGCCAATCCTCACTGCCACTGCCGGGTGGCACGCGCTCGTTGCGGCGGCCCGCGCTGTGGTGAGAGGGGGCGGTGAGAGAGGGGGCACTGGCGCTGGGGCGACTCCTGGGGGCTCCGCCGGGGGCGCGGGGTCTGCCTGTACCTGGTCCGGGTCCCCAGCCGTCGTCCGACGAGCCAGACTCCAGGGGTGGGTGGTCGCTGCCGACGCTCCCACGGGCTTCCAGCGCGTCCAGCCTCTGCTGCAGGCCGCTGACGACGTTGGTCAGCGACTTGGTCTCGGCCCTGGCGATGTCCAGCTCCTTCTGCGCGCGCACGGCAACCCTGGAGATGCGAGCCATCTCGCCCTTGCCCCTGTCTACCTCCAGCTCGAGCAACTGGACCCTCCTGGGGAGGTAGACAATCCACCGCCAGGTGGTATCCGGGTCGCCGTTCCCTGGTGGGTCGTCGGGGTCCCCAGGGGGTCATCCAGGAGGGCCTCCGCCGGGTCTGCCCGGTCCAGGGGGTCCTCCCCCGCCCGGTGGTCCGCCTCCAGGGGGTCCACTTGGTGGGCGTCCTCCAGGGGGTCCTGATGGTCCTCCGCCAGGGGGTCCCGGTGGGTCTCCGCCGGGTCGCCTCGGTGGGTCCGAGGATGGGCGCTTCCTCGTGATGCCGAAGTCCATGTCGTCATCCTCGTCCATGTCGCCCCACCTGGGCGTCTCGGTCTCGGAAGGCTCCGAGCTCCGGTAGGGAGGAGGGAGATCCTCATCCTCACCTTCCGGTTCCATGGGGACATCTCCGCCTCCTCCGCCCGTCCAAGCCACCACTTGGCGATGTCGTCGGCCTCGTTCATCCCCGTCACTGGCGGTGAAGAAGGGGTCACTGTCGTGGGGGTGTCCACCCGCTCGCCTCCGCAGCCTCTCGGGGGTCTTCCCCTTGCCCTTCCTCCGTCGACGGGCGGTGGGGCCACTGCTCCCACTGCTGCCCGTGTCCGCCTCATCCAGCGTCATCCTGGAGGAGGCGTCCCCTTCGAAAAGCTTTCGAAGGGTCTCCACTCGTGATCCTCCCGGGGGAGTCTCCCGGCGGAGTTTGGCCTCTGCCTCCTCCATTGCGGCGGCGGTGGCTGCGGCAGCCCGCACTTCGGTTTCTTCCCGAGCACGGGCCGCCTCGGCTTCCCGGGCCTGCTGCAGCCGCGCCTTCTGCGCCTCCAACGCCGCCAGCTCCGCCTCTGTCTTGGCCTTCTCCTCAGCGACCTTCCGTCGCGCGGCCTCGATGGCTTCCTTCTTGGCGGCGTCCGCCTGGGCCTTGGCCGTCGCTTCGGCGTGGGCCCTTTCCTCCGCCTCCTTCTTTGCCCTCTCTTGGGCAAGCGCCTCTTCCAGCGCTCTCACCTCGGCCTCCCTGCAGGCAATGGCCTCCTGCGTCAGGCGGGCTTCCTCGTCGGCTGCCGCCAGCTCACCGTTGACCTGGGCAGTCGCTGCCCCGTGGGCGGCCACGGCCGTGAGTCCGGCCGCAATGGCCGCCACGGTCTGGGCGTGGATGGCCATGCCATGCGCCCACTCCGCAGCCTCCTCCTGGGCGATGCCAACGGCGCCCTCCACGGCAGCGCTGTGCTGCCTGGACCGTTGCCGGGCAACCCGAAGGTTGCAGGGCACCCCACAGACGCGCTCACAGGCGCGCGCCACGTCCCTGTCGGGAGCGACGCTGCTGCTGGAGCTGGCCTGGTTGGCCGGCATCCTCCCGCAGTGGGCCGACTCCACGTCGCTGCTGGGGCCTGCTGAG
This sequence comes from Eutreptiella sp. 'Long Island Sound 2002', assembly GCA_964036045.1. Classification (NCBI taxonomy): domain Eukaryota; phylum Euglenozoa; class Euglenophyceae; order Eutreptiales; family Eutreptiaceae; genus Eutreptiella; species Eutreptiella sp. 'Long Island Sound 2002'. Next base: position 116,731,765 of record OZ038381.1, read on the forward strand.
GCCTGCTGGGGCTTCAGGAGCAGCGGACGGGGCTTCGCCTTGGTCTGCCTGGCGACTCGGATGTAGTCGCCAAGGGTGGTGGAGCCGGGGTGGTGACCGCCATGAGCCTGTTGGGGACTGGGGGCTGGGGTTCCGCCCTTGGCGCCTTGGGCGGCTTCGGCGGCCAGGGACTCCTGGTACTCCCGCCACCTCCGGTCCCGCTTCCTGTCCCCGGCGGACCGCTTCTCCTTCCCCGGAGACGCGCTGCTGCTGCCCTGCGGCCTGCGCTCGCTCCCCGGTTCCGGGAAGTTCTTCTCGATCACGTCCCACATGGAGACGTTGATCGAGGCGCCCGACGGGTAGGCGTTGGGGTCCTCGTCCTCCTCAATCCCGTCGGGGCGCAGCCCTTCGCCGGGCCTGTCCGGCCGGGTCCAGGTCCTCCAGCGCCTCTGCTGGTGGCGGTACTCGTACCCTTCCGCCCGCAGCCAGTCCTCCACGGCCTGCAGGCGGTCGGGGGCGATGTCCGTGCGGAGCTCGAAGCTCCTGGGCATGCCGCCTTCGCACTGGGGGTGGCTGTGGCGGTAGTGCTGGTCCCAAACCAACCCACGCAGTAGTTGCGCTGCATGGGGGTGGGGCCGCGGCCACGTCCTACCCGCTTCTTGCCAATTCACCATGGCAGCGGGGGCGTAGTTGGTCTTGAGGTCCTTGGTATGCACTCGTTCAACTCAACGAACTGGTGGTGGTTGTTGAGGCGGGTGCTGCAGCACTGGACTGGGCGTGCGGCTGGTGCTGGTCAGCCGGTGGTTGCGAAAGTGGTTGACGCGGCCTTGCTGGTCGGCCGATGGGACTCCGGGTCGGCCGATGGGGCAGATGCAGGAGTCCTGGTCTGTGCACCTCTTTCACGGTCGCTGCGCGGTCAGGGCGATGCTCTGGACGGCGCTGCGGGCTCCGTGACGAACTCGGCGCTGTCGCTGGGCGGCGCTGCGAGCCGCTGCGCTGCGCTGCGAGCTGCTGCGCTGCGCTGCGAGCTGCGAGCTGCGAGCTGCTGCGACGCGCTGCTAGGGGTTGGTGGCCCCGAGTGGCACGGGAGGGCTGGGTAACCCCGCGGCGGTGAAACGCTTTTGACGCGTTCCCGTGGGGGGCCGGCCACGGGACGCTGCGGTGGACACGCGCAAGTGAGCAGGCAGGCAAAGCACTACGCTCACAGGGGCATCAATGCGCTCATGTCATGTGACAAAGCGTTTCAGAATCCTTGGCAGAGGGCGCAGGCTTTACTGGCATGCCTCACTACCCCGCCTATGGTATGGGCCCACCTACCACTGCGCTCCATGAGGCAACTACTGCCAGTGAGCCGGTGGCTTCCAGCTCTGCGCCGCGATGGTATGCGGCTGACTATCCCCATCCACTACACACTACTGGAACCTACATGGATGTTCCTGGGTATGCTCCTGGGTATGCACCCTTGAGTAGGTTGAGGAGAGGACCAGAGTCTCTTGGAGGCAGGAGTAGAGGATCGGGGAGATCCTCCAACAGGTCCCTGACGCGGTCGGAGATCAACGAGGTGCTCCGAGGAGCCACTTCAAAAATCGTGGGCGACCTCACACAAGAGATCCGTGAGAAGCTGGAGCCCCTGATGATCCCGCCCCAACCGTCACCTATCTCGGTGGGAATGTCACCCCACCGAGTACAGGCTAACCACCTGACGGCAGGGTTGACAAATACCCTGGGGAGCCTGAGTGACGCGTTCCCGTGGGGGGCCGGCCACGGGACGCTGCGGTGGACACGCGCAAGTGAGCAGGCAGGCAAAGCACTACGCTCACAGGGGCATCAATGCGCTCATGTCATGTGACAAAGCGTTTCAGAATCCTTGCCACTCTGCAAAGAGGGAACAAAAGTATGTACAACAACACATCAGAATATGTACACATGGGGTTTAGGCTGGACTGGGGTAAGGGCATTACAGGACAATAGACACTCAGTCCCAACTCGTATCCCAATCCCAGGTCCGACCCTCTCAGTGGCTGGTGGGGGCGGGGGCTCAAACACAACCCATGCCCTGCTCAGTCCGGACCCTGAAACCCTGCCAATGGGAGAGGTGTCCGCCGAGCCACAGGCGAGTTCCTGGGAACCAAGGCGCTCCAAGGCCAACCGACAGTGGCTCCCTATGCTCCCTTAACGGCAGGTACCAACTCCTCTCTGAGCCAGAGATATGGCCCCGCCATTATAACCCAGGAGTTGGTAGCTGAAAATGGGCTGTTTCAGCCCAAACTGGTTTTAGCTCCAAAATTCCCAAAATTGACCCCTCGTCGGGACCCGCCAGAGGTAGGGACGAGGCAACTGACCCTATGCCCTTCGAGTACGAACTCCCTGGAGCCCTCACCCAACCTGGTTCCCTCTGAGGTCCCGGCATCAGGGCAACACGGATGAGTCAAGTGGGGTCATGATGCCAAAATCACCAAAATTGGCGTCATTCCCACGCGTGGCTTGCCCGGCCAAGGTAAGGCCAATGGCTCACAGGGTAGGAGGCAGGACCTAGGACTTATATCTGAGTGTACAACTTGAATTTAGGTCCAGGCTCCCTATGGGCTTAGAGAAATGGGGCCGCCAATTGACCACACGGAAGGGGGAAATTGGGGTCCCAAAATTGGGTCATTTTGGCTGCTTGAAATGAGCCAAAATTTGCTGTGCTCCCAATAGTATATCTCCACGCCGGCTTGGAGATCGGATCCGCCATTCCATACGCGATCCACCGGGAGTCCAACAGAGACTTCCATGCCCTTGGCTCTCAAAGATCTCTGTGCCATATGGCGTGGTGACGATCCCAATTGGGTCCACATATGCAAAAATGGCAAAATTGCCCACACTCACTTTGGGCTAGCGCCTTAACGAAGGTTGCTCCGCTTCGCCCACGTGGTGTGTGAACCATGGGGACCAATGTCCATATCACCCATGTCACATATGGTCCATTGGTCCAAGGTTAGAACATGGTGCACGGCGGGCAGCAAAAGTGGAAAATTGCTCAAAATGGCCAAAAATGCGCACACTCATGGTTGGGGCAAATGAGGCACATGCCCGACTCGGACCGGAGTGTGCCATAGGATGAGTATCAAGTCATATGTGTCCAACATATCTTTTGGGCGTCGCCCAACTCCTCCGGTATTGGGAATGGCAGGGTCGCCAAGTGAGCCCATGATTTGGGATAGTCCCAAATCGCCAACATGGCGGCCACGGTATGCCAAGCCTAGGAGGAGTTATTCGCCGGGTCCAAGATATGTTGGGCACCGAAGTTTGTACCCCCATAACATACTTGGGTCATGATGTCAATTGAACGCCACGTTGAGATACAGGGTCGCCACTTGACATCATGACGGGCCAAAAATGGCAAATTTGGCACAAAGACACACAAAAGTGCATTGAAAGGTGCACAATTATATTATAATATCTTTGGCTTGGATCGTGCAATCAACTTATCCTTCTAAACACAATGACTTGACACTAATGACCTTCGATTCCACATATGTGATCCACTTGGGGCGCTTTGCAAGGTTACGAGCGCCGCTTCCCAAGTGGGCACATGAAAATATGGAAAATTGCAAAACACACACCTTGCTCCCAACGCATCGCTTCGGGATCGCCACACAAGCTTCCCTTCACGAAGGTTAGGCTTGCAATTGATCGTAGGGAGTATGGAGAAGGGGCTTGCACAATATGAGGTCCATTGGCGGGCTTGGCTTGGAGCGATGGACCCGCCAAATGGGCACGCAACACAACACAAGGCACATACTCCATATTGCCCAAAAAGGTAGCTCCCCCCACGATATGTCATGCCCCTCCAAGGGCATAACTTTGTGTCAATCGCTCATAGGAACTCAAGGAGAGTTCCTATATGCAACACCAACACTTGCGCGCTACACTCGAAAGTTATCTTAACGCACGCAATGTCATGGCCAAAGAGTTATAACGCAAACACTACCCTCTTGACCATGATCCATTACACTAGCGCGCACGTGTGGAAACGCAAGGCATATAAAGCTTCCTAAATTACGTCGGGAGTATTGTGAATACATCCTACGTTTCCTTATTGTCATTCCTCGCAAGCGGCACGAGATATGACCCTTACAAGTGGCCTCACGAATCAACTTTGTTTTGCCCATATCTCTGAGTCAAATGGAGGGCAAGATAAAAGGAAAGTTGATTCGTGCATAGGCAAGCACGTAGGTCCACTCGAAAGAGGTCAAATCAAGTGCGGGGATGTCGAAGTCGAAAATCCGATTTCGACATCCTGAAAAATTCGGATTAAGGTTGCGAGTGTAAGATGTGAAAATTGCGGAAGCGTCCATGCAGTTCCTGAAGGCTTTGGAGCCTTCGTGACGGATTGCGTTAAAATTTCCATTATAAACAGTTAAACTGGCGGTTACGGTAAAGTCGCCATCCAACCGCCAGCAGTCAAAACAGTGAATATCAGAACGGAAGCGTAAAACTTGACGGAAACAATATGAAAATAAAACCCTGTTGATTCCTGATGTTCTGATATACAAATCTCCGCTGGCGGTGCATCGGTTGCCGATGCGGGGCTTTACGGCACGGAACACGCTCCCGCCGGGCTCGCACCGGGCGTCAACGGGCGCCTTCCGTACATGGGGTTAGTGGACCGGAGACCGGTCTTCCCCTCCGTACATGGGGTTAGTGGACCGGAGGCCGGTTGTATGCCCTACCCTAGCCATGGGGTTCTGGGTACCGCTTCATGAGGAGCAGACCGATGCCGACGCCTGCAGCTATTCCGAGAAGTCCCTTCGTGCCGAGAACGGCCCAGCCGCCCTACAGCCACGTGACGAACTCGACGAGGGCCGAGCTGGACCGGCTGGGGCTGACAGCCTTAAGGGCTATGGTGGACGTGGAGCCTTATGGCTCCAGTGATCTTGGCGAAGACTCCTCCGATGACGAGCCGCCGTCGATGGATTCTTCTTCGCCCTCAGATGACGATGACCCTGAGGACCCCGAGGACCCCAAGGGTAAGAAGAAGAAGAAGAAGAAGAAGAAGACCCGACGCCCTGAAGGACGCCGAGCTCAGGAGGCGAAGGCTATTGCCACCTCCAAGGTAGTGGTGAACCTGCCTGAGTTCACAGGCAAGGACCTCAGCGAGTTCGCTGAGAACTTTGGCCGGTTCCTACGACTGACCGGCCAAACCCACGCGAGTGGGCGAGTGAAGTGCGATCTGCTCCTGCAGTGCTGCAAGACCAAGTACCCGGAGAAGCAGGTCAGGCAGATCGTGACTAACTCCGCCACCTTTGCCGATGGGTTGGTTGCCCTGGAGAGGCAGTACCCAACCTACGAAACCGACCTCTCCATCAGGGTCGAGATGCAGAACCTACCCGTGCTGCCCAACAACCCCAAGCCTGGCAGGGTATCTGAGCTGTTGGCTGATCTGGATCACTGGGCCGGACGACTGACGCCCGGTTCCTACAGCAGCGACGACCTGCTGTTCTGGTTGGTGGCCAAGCTCCCCCGAGAGCTATGGGACGAGTGCCGTTTCACGGCTGAGCGCAAGGCTAGATCCCTCCACTACGAGGATCTATGCGTGCTGCTCCTGGAGATGGCGCTGGAGAAGGAGAGCGACCAGCACTTGAACAACTACCGTCCTGGTGGTGGAGGGTCTGGAGGCAAAGGGTACCAAGGGTCCCGACCTGGGCAGGGGACTACCCCCAAACACGCCCACGCCCGTACCATGGAGAACGTGAAGGAGCTATTCTGGTGTGATGCCAGAGACGAGCAGGGCCACCTGCAGCACGCCTCTGACTGCGAGCAGCGAGACTGCTTCGTAGTTCAGGGGAAGCAGCAGGAGAAGAACACCGGCGCCAAAGCGAAGCTGCCGGATCATTACCGCTGCACCATCACGTGTGGATTCTGCGGTAAGCGGAAGCACTACGAGGATGAGTGCTACCATAAGCAACGCCTGTCGGCGAAGCTTAAGGGGGAGGATCCTGGCAAAGGCTCAGGCAAAAGTGGAGGCAAAGGCAAAGGCAACGACTCCGGCAAGGGCAAGTCGAAAGGACGTGGTCAAGGGCAAGACAAGGGTCAAGGTGAACGAGGAGGAGCGCTAACCGCCAGCCCGACAACAAGAACAAGGACAAGAACGGAGGCAACCCCAACCCTAATCCAGGGGGGAACTCCGAGCCCTCTGGAGGGCAGTCTGGTCCTACCACACGCTCACAAACGCAGGCCCAGCAAGAACAAGGAGCCAAGCGTGAGCATGAAGGTGGTGATGACGGCAACGCTAAGAAGAGGAGCCGTTTCATGAGGATGGCCCGCAAATTGCGGAACAAGGGGTTCGAGGTGACCTGTCCCGCGGAGTTCTGACGGGGACGCTCTGGTGGCACCCAAGACCTGGTGTTTTGGGTACGTATCCGACTAGGGGGACGCGAATACCTGGGGGTATTGGACACTGGCGCCACCATATCTATAGTGGCCAAGAAAATTTTACCTTGTGGGAGCCTGAAGAACACCATGACCACCGCCGCTATACGCATGGGGGATGGACATGTGGTGCACAGCTGCGGGGACTGTGAAGTGGAGGTACCTATGGGCTCCCGGACTATCGCCCATCTGTTCTATGTGATGAACACTGAGGCCTTCGACTTTGTACTGGGTACTGACTTCTTCGTACAGCACTCCCAGATACAATCCCTGACGCTGCAAGCGCCCTACCTCCTCTACGTGGACCATGGCAGTGGCAGAGAGTCTGTGCCACTGGATCAGTCGGAACATACCTCGAGTTACCTGACACTATCGAAGGAGGAGCCCTCGAACATGATGGCGGCCTCCAAAACTGAGGACTATCAAGTATTGGGGGAAGTCCTAGACCAAGGTCTGAAGGAGTTGGGTTACTCTCGAGAAGACCTAAGTGTGGAGCTGTTCGCCAGCGACAAGCAGCATGTACTGGACCTATACTGCAGCAAGGGGAAGAACTGCAGCTACAAATTTTACTGGCCCTCTTTCGGAATGGCCTACGGGAACCCCAGATTCAGCGAACTGGGGAAGGTGCTGACCAAGGTGGCCTTGGAACATTCCCGTATGGTCCTGTGTTCCCCCGATTGGGGAGCCCATGGGGGCAACGAGTACTGGCGAAACCTCCTGGACAGGCTGACTATCAGCTCTGTTCTTTTGCCTGATGAGGCCATCTACGTGCCTCTGGGACGCAAGACGCCTATTGGGAAGCCCGGATGGGGGAATATGCTCAGCGTGGTGGACGGAAGTCTTACCACCATCCCCTGGGAGGACCTGGACCCGACTCTGGTCCAGGCCATACAACGAGAAAGCGATGGACTCGCCCTGGGTGACTTGAAGGATCGCCTACGACCTCAAGATGCTGTTGAGACTACACCCGGGGGAGATGAGTACGTCGTGACTGACACCAACGCCCCCAACTCCCCCTGCCATGTACCAGTTCCTGATGGAGTCTCTGAGTATGGACTATCTGAGCTACCTAGCTCTATCCACTCAGATGACGAGACTGAGCACGACGCCTTCTTCGTGCAGACCTGTGTGGAGGAAGTGGAGAACGCCGAGTACGTCGCCCCACTAAAACCCCTACTCTCCATGAGGGTGGAAGACCCCGTGGATGAAGAGCTGGACCCTCGATCCAGGCTCAGGGAGTATAAGGATTCCAAGAGGAAACTGGTGGCAAAAAAGCTATGCTACGCGAAGCCTACCCGCAGCTCCTGGCCACTGAAGCAAGGACATATGGGAGACCTATCCCAACTGAAGGAGGACCTCGAACAGAAGATCACCACCTGGCAAAGGGAGGTAGATCTTAAGCTCATGAAGAGCGTGTGGGGCGCCCATGTGAGGACCCCAGAGGAGGACGACCTCTCGGAGGAATGTGTATGTGAACCCCCTCGAGCATGCCTATGTTGCCATCGTCCATCGGAGACGGTTGAACAAGACCTTCTATATGCCTACCAAGGGCTGAAGGATACTACCGCGGGCGAAGAGTCGGTGGAGGACCACCTCCCGACGTCTATTACTCAGGGGGCAAGCAACTTACACTCTGACGAGGACATGGAGGACAAGATCAAGATATTGGACCCGCGGGTACAGAAGCTGATAAGGACCTATCTGGAGGTGTTCGGAGAACTACCCCCTCCAGCCTCATGTGACAAGCTGGTACAGATGGACCTCAAGCTGAAACCCGAGTTCGTGGGTCACAAGATCCGGAGGAGACCCTATCCAGCTCCTAAAGAGCAGGCCGACGAGATCGAGCGACAGATACAAGAATGTATCGACGCTGGCCTAGTCCTGGAGTACAAGGACGGGGACTACCCCCTACACTGCAGCCCCTGTTTCCTGGTGGCTAAACCTGGGTCTACAGCCAAACGGCTGGTAGTGGACTATGGAGAGCTGAACAAGAAGACGCTGAACCACTCAGGGTCCATTCCCAATATGGAGTCTACCCTGGAGAAGATAGCCTCCTGCCGCTACAAGACCAAGATGGACAAGCGAAGCGGATTCTGGCAAGTGGACCTGACGCCCAACGCACAGGAACTACTGGCCTTCATCACCCCTCAGGGGAGGGTGTTCAAGTGGAAGGTCATGCCGTTTGGCGTGGCTAACGCACCCGCTCTATTCCAAGTGCTGATGAACAAGATCTTGTCCATCCTACGAAGGAGACCTAAGGTGCAGGAGCTCATGTCCCGTGGGGCCCAGATGGAGGCTCACATCGACGATGTATGCCTCGGGACCAATACCCAGGAGGATCACCTAGTCCTCTTGGGTGAGTTCTTTGCGGTCTGCCAGGAGAACCACACACGACTCAAGCTGGAGAAGTGTGAGTTCATGCAGGAGACCATGCAGTACTTGGGGTTCGATGTTGGCTATGGGTGGTGGACCCCAGCGGCCTCTAAGGCCAAACCCCTGATGGATGCCAAGGTACGACACGAAGACCCCAAGAAAGGACTTCATGATGTACGCAGTTTCATTGGGGCGTGCAACTTCTATCGCTGCCACATAAAAAACTTCACCTACACCAGCGCTGTACTGACTGACTTGATCAAGAAGAGTACTACTTGGCGCTGGGGCCCACAAGAGCAACAAGCGTTTGACGAGCTCAAAGACAAGGTAGCCAACGCTAAGTGCTTGGGCGTGCCTAGGGCACAAGGGGAGATTATCCTGGTGACCGACGCCAGCAATGTGGGCGGTGGTGGAACGTTGTTCCAATGGCAAGCACTAGAGAAGGAGGAGTTCGACTCGGCCATTTCCCAATGGGGGACGGAAGGTCTCAACCGAGATGGAACCCTCAAGCACAGCTACCCTGACGACAAGTGGGTCCTAGTACCTCTGGGCCACTGGAACTGGAAGTGGAACCAGGCCAGGGGGAACTACTCCACCTATGAGCAGGAATTGCTCGCGGGTATGCTGGTGCTATCCTCACAAGCAGGACTGTTGGGGAGTAACCCTGTGGTCTGGCTGTGCGACCAAGAACCGGTCCGCAGTTTCCAGAAGGGCCCCCCACCTGAGAAGGCCAAGCTACGTCGCTGGTGGACCTACCTCAGTCAACTACAGCTGACGGTACACCATATCCAGGGAGTGAAGAACGAGTGCGCCGACTACATCAGCCGCAACAAGTTCGACGCCCTGATTGGTGCCCGGTCTGAAGCGCTGGCTAAGGAGGCGTTCAGCCGTATGGACGTCCACCTGGACCTGAACATGACCATGATACGCCCCCTGGATGGACTCCAACAATCGGAGTACCTGAAGGAGTTTGGGGACATCTACAAGCGCCTGGAGAAACTGCTTGAACCCCTCCTGGTCAACCAGGACCAGTGGAAGAGGGACAAGAGCTACCTGTGGCACGAGGACCGCATTGTGGTGCCTAGTGACCGAGTCCCAGCGCTGCTGAATTGGACCCATGAGTCCAGCGGTCATGTGGGTGCTGACCGTACCCTGAGGCTGTTCAAGCAGTGGTTCCACACTACGTGGACTGACGACCAACTGCGGAAGACACTCCAGCCTATCTTGGACAAGTGCCCGTGCAGGTCCTGTAAACCAGGGGATATCAGGGACAGAGGTCTCTACTCGACCCTGCCCATCCCTCACTGTGCTAACAGTGTTCTATACGTGGACTACACGGAGATGCCGAAGTTCGGGGGCTATGACTTCGCCCTCGTGGTAACCTGTGGGTTGACCAGGTTTACCAGGGTGTTCCCATGTACCAAGCACGTTACCGGGGAGGAGACTATCAAGATACTCCTGGAGGAGTGCTTTTGTGTCTATGGGGCGCCCAAGGAGATCAACTCCGATGAGGACGTACGAGTACGCTCAGATACTGGCTTGTACAAGAGGGTCCTGAGATCCCTCAATGTCCAGGTGTCTACGGGGATTCCCTACTCTCACACGAGCAACCCCCTATGTGAGCGACAGATCCGTGTCCTGAAGGAGAACGTACGGATATGGTGCAAAACTGAGCGCACCAGAGACTGGGTGAGACTACTCCCCGTCATATCCTTGATGATGAACTCCCAAGAGAGTTCAGCTACTGGCTACTCGCCCCATGAGCTATTCCTCGGGCGCCCGGCATGGTTCCTACATGCCCCCTATCCAGAGGACACCCATTCTTCTGTGGGTGAATGGGTCCAAGAGCAACAAGTGAAGGTGGACAAGGCCAAGGCTATGCTCCAGAGAGTGAGGGAGCGTCAGTGGAACAAGAAGAACAAGCACCGAGTACCGGCCACCTACCAAGAGGGGGACTGGGTGCTGGTGCACCACAGTCGACTACCTGCCTGGCCACGCTCTACCAGCGATGACCCATACTTCGGGCCGTACAAGATCCTATCAGTGGATGGACACCGTATCACCGTGCGGTGTTCTCCCCGTCTAGGGGGGACCCTGGTGTGCGCTGCTCAACACCTGAAGCGCTACCATGATCCTGAAGACCTCTGTGGGGAGGAGTGGGAGCTGAACGACAAGGAAATCGCCGCTCTGGACCTACAAGGGGCTGCCAGCCCAATGGAAGTTGAAGGTGAACTCCCCGACATGAACGCCGAGGAGATGGCTAAGGAGGGCTTCTACCTGGTGAAGTCTGTCCTACGCCACCGCTATCGCCAATGTTGGCGCTTCCTCACCCTCTGGGAAGGGTTTGGAGTCGAAGAGGCCACCTGGGAGCCCTTCTCTGCATTTGTTCTACCTGAGGGACACCTAAACTCCGTTCTGGTTGACTGCTTGTCCCAGAACAACCTTGGTGAGTTGTTGAGCCTCGCTGAGACGCTTGCCTCCAAGACTAAAGCTAGGGACTGAACCTTACCCTTACCTGCCAAAGCGTATGTGTGAGTGTGCTAGTCCTAAGGTCCTGAAAGCAAGCCGCAGAAGTGGTGTCCTAATTATACCCAAGTCTGCGCCCTTGCTAAACCTGGAGGGTTGGCTTATTGATGCCACGGGGTACGCCCCGGGTCTCCCCTCCCCTAAGCGCCCAATTTCTGTGCTGGCGCAAAACCTTTGGGGAATACCAAGCGTACTAATCCAGGTATTGTTTTCCCTACCTATCTGTCTACTACAGGGAGGGGTGGCCAAAAGCTATGAGGGCATGAAAACGCCGTTTTGCTAAATGGCCAAAACACTGACCTAACCACTGCCACAGCCCACCAACCCTGCTAAAATTGCAGGAAACGGGTGGGACAGTGACACACGCACTACAGGTCCTACACACCCTACAGTGGCACCATCCTGGTGGGCGAGCACTGGGGCAACTGGCTCAAGCCCCCACTCAGGACTACCACTCCTACACGCACACTCTACTGGGCGTTGTGAAGGCAAAGGTCTCGTGGGTCCTAGCGACCCTCCTGTGAAATGACAAGAGAACACAGCGCTGCTAAGCAACTGTGGCCTAACAGGGGACGCCACAACGCGTTTTCCGTGCTAGGGCTTGGAGGGAAGAGGTGCTCTTGCGTGCACGGCGCAGATGTGGATGAAGTCGGACTCCCTGCTCTGCCACAGGCAGAGGTGGAGTTACTTGTTTGTGTGATCTGCGCCCTTGTTTAGCAGGGCATAAAAAAATGCTGCTGCACCAATCACCCTACCTGCCCACCTGTAAAACAAAGGCAAATGAAAGGGCGTTTGCGGCGGAGGAACCAAGCCACACTCCAGGTATTATACCCTTCTCAGTGTGACCTATAATACACTGTCCGCAAACACGCTGGAGGACCAGCTACCCTTGTCAAGCAAGCAAGCTTTAAGGGACTCCTCAGGTTCTCTTAAAGAACGTACCGAGGAGCCCCGGGGTAGCCTAAACAAGGTTTACCGTGCGCACTTCGCGTGGCCTGCCCTTTAATGCGTGTGTGCATGCGCGAGTATGCACTACCTTTTTGGGCAAACCTGCCCATCTCATCCGCGATCACGAACTCCACCAGGGGGTGGCCCCGCCTGGGCTTACTCACCTTACCTACCGCTGGAGAGAGAGAGCAAGTGAGGGGCGCACGCGAAGAACTTTGCTATGCACTTGTGTGTATGTCTAATCACCCTGATCTGACCGCTAATCATCTGCAATCTTTCTAATCAATCCCTCTATCGCGTTCTATCTTTGTTAGCGCTGCTACAAGGCTCGTTCACTGAGACACGAGACGAGCAATGTGTATGCGGCATACGAGAGGAGCATACCTGTAGTTTATACCTGATTCATTGAAGTCTTTTCGTTCATTTTCGAATTCTTGAATTTTTGAAGCTTCTATTAGTGTGGGTGGAATCTGTATGTTTATTTATTAATGTGTGTCTCGTCATTTTCAAGACTACGTGAGACATACGTTTATAATTCCATTATTTCTCCATTTTCCGGCGCTTCGCTAGGAGCCGCTCCTGCGCGCCGCCATTTTATGCGTATGAATTTCTGGATTTAAAAAATCCAGAGATGACTATAATTTCTATAAAAATGCGCTTCTGATGCACAATTGGATTCTGCTCAGGTGTGTCGTTTCAGAAAAATTCTAGGCCGTCATTTGACGGATTTTGGTGTCGTCGCTTCGTTTTTGCGTGAATTCGTCCATAATTCTCCCATTCCTGCCTCTGCAGATACCCACGCGCAGCCTCGCTGAGTAGGCCGTGTTCGGGCCGAAACGCAGGTGCCTGGAGAGACTGAGCAGAACCAAGACCCCACCAAGGGACAATTTTAACTTTTTTGAGACTCCCTTCGCCTTAAGACAGGTCACAGGTCGCCAGCAGGTTTACGAGAACCCATGCGAGTGTGTATATTGTGTCTTTCGTTGGGTTTGTGTCGACGCTGCGTCTTGGAGGGAGGGATGCATATGCACATGTCTTGGCATGCTCCCATACTAACCCAACCAAGCCACAGGAGCCCCGGCAGCGCCATGAGCGCTGAGTCTTCTGTAGGATATGTTACAAACAGAGCAGCAAAGGAGCGCCAGCCATGGTGTGCGCTCATTTTTCAGTGTGAGGGAAACTGTAGGTATTTTAAAGTAGATGTGGAAACCAAGGAAAGGCCAAGAAAAATTCCCTTTTTCCTAAAATGCGACAGTGGTGGCCACCACAGCACAAGGGGGGAGTAAGAAAAAGTGCTTTTCCATTGCTTTGAGGCATACTCTAGTTGTATTAGAGATGCACTGAGCATCCATGCATTTTTATCTTAGTATTGGTCCAACCAAAAGAGGTGATAACACATTTTGACCTATGGAACCAAACACCCAATCAGGATATGGAGTGGACCCCTTAATCCCCTTTCAATGTGAAGTAAAACATCTTTTCCTGAGTTAACTGAGAACTGACATACCCAAGGCAGAGCCTATGAATTTATCTATGTTTTTCCCTGAATACTTATCTGCCCTAGTGGTATGCACCCTAGGGGGCTAGGCACCTCTTTTTGAGAGGTCCTGGGTTCAATTCCTGGTCAGCCTAGCTAAGTAGGAAGATCCCATGAGACATGGCAGTGACCTCATCGCCACATGCCCTGCCACCTCAGCACATATGGGACCCAAAACAAAGAGTGCACATCTCCTGAGATGGCACTATGGAGAGAGAGTGACCATGGGGCAGTTTTCTAACTCTTTTCCCAAAACATTTCAGCTATCTTTGTGAATATGCATTCATTTGTAACCTGAGTTGCAGTTTCTGTGAATATCCAATCATCTTTCACTGTTTACACTGCAGCCCTTCATGCTTTGATCCTGATCTTCTCCTCTTTGCACACTTCTGGCTTGGGTTATCCTGGATTGACTCTATTTCTGCAAAACAAAGGTTTTCATCTTCCAAAACAAGCAGCAGGAAACCCTACACCTACAGCAAGCAGCAAGAGAAGCAAAAACACAGTGCTGAAAACACTATAAACTTTTCTTTTCAAAATGTGAGATTGTAAGATTCGTTCACCATTGAAAAGCAAAATCGAAATCTGAATTCCGAAATTGGAGTAGCGATCGAAGATCGCTCATGAAATCCCCAAATTCAACAGCGATCGAAGATCGCGCATGAGAATCACAATTGTGCACCTGTGCGATTTCAGTGCTAAGCTTGAGGCTATTGCAAGAAGCAACAGTCACATGTGACACTTGTGGCAAGCCCGCGAGCTCTGACTTGGGCTGCCTCCTCTTCAAACTGAGCACATTCTTTCGCAAAATGGGCAACGATGTCGTCCCAGGAACATGGTTCTGTTGCGCGCCGGCGGTGTAGCCGTGCATTGACGCACGACCAACCAATCAAGCAGCGCTTGCATGCGCTGCAGCTCTGCTTCTGCTCTGTAGCACCGTCAACAAACGCAGCACACATAGAGCATGTATTGTCTTGTAAGTTCACCCTTTTGTAGTGCGCTCGGTTCACATGGCCATTGTCGGGCGGTTGCTCCGTGCGCTACACCCTTGGGTAGTCCAAGAGGCTGTGAAGGGCACCCTCGGGGTGGATCCCGGCCTTGGAGCTGGGGCGCTCGGAACTCTGCGGCGCTTGGCCATGTAGGTGGCAACAGGCTTGGCGTGGACCTATTTTGAAGTACTTGCTTCTTCCGTAATTTGCTACCCTACTTATTGTTTGAAGATTATATCATGATTCTCGTGCTGGTTCTCCGGCTGAGACAAATCAGAGTTTGAAAAAATGGTTGCAAGGCGAGCGACAGCTTGGACCAAAACGGTATGACTTGCACAGATCTGTGATTCTGGTTGTCACGTAGGTCCACAACGCCAAAGACAATACATGGGCTTACAACACCCCTCAGCAACACAAACAGGAAAGTATATACATCTCTAGGAAAGTATGTACATCTCTGTCACACGCAAACTGCAACAAAATCCCCACAAGCAAAAACATCGTGTAGCACCTTTGGTGTGTTGTCTTGGCTATCATGCCGTGTTCTCATTATTTCGTGATACTCTACTAATTCCAACATGAAAATTGGTGTTGGTTTTCTTTCACCCAAATTGTTTGACTTGCAGTAAAACCAGCGACACATCAGGCACGTCTGTCTCATGAAATGCATTCCACCTGTTAATGTAGTGCTCCGTCCTGCTGAACCAGCGCCGCATCTTCAGCAGTGAATCTTCATGGTGCACCTTGTTATACGGCAAAGTAACACATTTCCTGGGGAAAGAACCCCAGACAGGGGTGTGTGCGGCCACAAATGTTGAAGCGTGAACAGTACATGCGTAGGAATAGCAGGTGCGCGCATTTGTCAAAGTTTTCGCGCTTCAATTGAGTCGTCGAACTGCCTAGAGGTGAATGCGAAGAATATGGGTGGAATATAATGTAGGTGTCTATAAGATCAGAAGTTGTTGTTGGATCGGGTGCCTGGCTTTCGTGGGCGACCGCAGTGGCAACCGCGTAGGAGGTACAAGAGGGCTTTGGGGTCATCGTAGTAGGACTTAGCCAATTGGTTTGTAAGCGCAGTAAACGTTTGGACGTATTGGGCTACGTCCGCGGTCGTCGGATATTCCTTCAACCGCGGTATACGCTCTATTTGTTGAATAAGTTCTACGTCCGTGACGTAGGAAGGGTAGAGCTTCTCGAGCGTGATAAGGAACCTTACCCAAGACTCAATTTTTTTGACAGCCCCGGAAACCACTTCTCTCACGTCCTTGGTATCACAACCGTTGATAACAAGGACCGCTTTGGCTCGCTCGTTGAGGTCTTCTTGGCTTGTCGACCTCAAAAATCCCAAAAAATCTTCGGCGTACACGTCGAGGCCCCTACCCGTGAACACGGGTAGTTTGGTTTCGGTTTGGGGTTTGAGAAAAGCTTTGGTTCTTCCACCGGTACGTGGCAACGGTTGTGTCGGTTTGGGGAGTAGTGCCATAGGCGCTAGTTGACCAAGTCGTAGGGCGAGGGCTTGGTGGAGGGTGTAAATTTCGTACGTAGTGGTGAAGCACGCAACGGGTTTAGGTGCTCGGGTGCGGCGTACAAAGGGCGACTTGACTCCGGCCGGCACACCTGCCAGCATGGTGCACACACGGGTTAGAGGGGAGGGGCGATACGGTACACAAGGGTTAGTGGGTAAGTTAGCACTAGTCCTACTCTCTAAGTTTTCAATACGACCTTTGAGTTCTTGCAAGGTGGACAAAAAAGTAGTGCTCTCTTCCGGAGACGGAGCGCCTTCAAAAACTTGAGGCCTTTTAGGAGCATGAGGCTCAAAGAAAAACTTAGGCTCAAGAACTCCGCTAGACACTTCAGGCACTAGGTTCTCGATAGATAGAGGGTTGTGGCGTAGTGGCATAAGTCACATTAGAATGCTAGGGCACGGATTGGAAAGAATTAGTCGAAGACTATGCGGTCCCCGACTCATGAGTGTATGGGGCATGGGTAAATGAACCATCATGGTGTTCCATTTCTTGCACCATTTGTTGCAACCGACCACTCTAGTTGAGCAACGGTAGGGCTTCTATAGCTTTCGTTAGATCAGCTATCGTCATGCTACTCTCTGAAGGCTCTAGACGTGGGGCCACATGATCTGTAGGCACATGAGACATAGGCACAAGAAAACGATAGGTCTGAAATCGAGATCCATCAAGAGGTACTTCTGGGGATCCAGACCCGACCATGGTAGGCGCCATTAGTTCCCCGTCGGGGACATGAATCAAGAGTTGCACGTCGCCTTCAAGAGTGCCCGTAGCTTCTAGGCTGCTGGGATTCACAAGGTCCAGCACAAATTTCGAAACTCGATTTTCTGAGTTTTGCACTTCTTCTCCGCCCCTTTCAAAATTTCGAAGTTGGGATTAAATCCAAAATAAATCTAAGTGGTGCTGGATTTAAGCGGAGGAAGTTGTGTCTGCTACTAGACACATTATGCACCCTCGACAACAATAGTAAAGTAATGGGCTCATAGAATTGTAGTCTTCCATGTCAGTCCATAGCAACAAGGGCTTATGAAGCACAATCATATTTGCACTCATGTCCACTCTTCATCTCTCTTCCACTCTCACTTTGCAACTATCCCTTGAGTAGTCAAAATACACCAAGTTACGACTCACCTAGAAAGCACCAAGTGCCCCTTGGTGTCGCCGCCAAGCGCCTCTCTACTATCTCTCTCTCTTCTCTCTTGTCGCATTCGGGGCTTGACTTAGGCCTAGGTATGTTCTTAGGGTTGCCAAATACATGCAACATGCATGGGACCCAACAAATAGAGATTAAATTACATGAACAAGTAGGAACAACCTTGGAAAAGGGTTGTAGTGTAAATATAGGTCCCTTAGGATCCATACACACCCTTGAAGGTAGTACGTGTAGTGTTACTCACACATTGTGTCGATCATGCATGACATGCATGCCAATCATGGATCTCAAAAATGAGATCCTCCAAATTCAAAGAGTTGTGAAAAATGAGTGGTATAACCTTCTTAGGAACCTATTAGAGTGGGCTTGTGGTTGTGTTACTTTTGAGTGAAAGTGAGGTTTTGGGTGGGAATGTGAAAAACACATGCCAGGGCGCCAGCATGTCGTGATGGATGATGCATGACACATGACACATGATACATGCTACAGGATGAATAATTGAATGATGGATGATGATCTGAAGCTGCTCTGTACATATTTCCTTCGCACTGCAGGACCAACTGGCAAACCCAGACTTGAATGGCAGAGAGGGGCATTATCATATAAAGCGCCGAAGACAGGCATTTGTGATGTTGGAGGCTGCAATTCAAGTGGTGGAGTGGTACAAGGTATGCTCTGCGGCTTAATCTCACTGTTGAGGCAAAGCAAAAGAAAGGTTTTCGCTTGTTGCGCATGAACATTCGAAAGCCTTTTAGGTTGTAAGAAAAATTGTCTAACATAGAATATGCGGCCGTAAATCTTGATAGAGAGGAGGAGTGTTCACGATAGTGCCAAACGTTTGGCATTTTGTGCACACACTCTAAGCACTGCGATCAAAAAAAAGAGGTCTATACGATGTGTCAGTGGCTTGACCACACGCCGGCGCGTCCGCTGGTTGACGAAACCCAACTTCATATGGAGACTTGAGGCTCCATTTGTTTGCCTTCTGCCTTCCGCATGTCGCAAATGTGAGGTTTTGCCACCTGTGCAATCCATTGCAGTGCCCCATGTTTAGAACTATTGTTGGTAGGACAGAGATCAAAAGAATAAAAAACGTGGTGTATGTTTATTGTAGTTTAAAGTTCAAGAATACATAGTTCTTACAGAAACTAGTGCAAGATGAAACCTTGGGTCCGTACATCTACCATGCTCCCTCATATGGACGGTGAATTAGGAAAGGTCTCGGTACTAATCCAAAACATCTAAGAACTAGACCAATTGCCTCAAAACATTCCAGATTTCCCACGAATGTCCAAAATTTGTCACTGCCGGTCTTAATTGTAGCTTACCATTTGGGTTTCCTCGGTCTGTTACATGCGATGGTGTTTTTATCTTACAAAAACAATTCGAACCTTGGGCCTCAAAATGCCGTTTCACATTTGTGTACCTACATTTCACTCACCATTCTCAGGGATCTCACCAAGATGTTTGGCTGCCACTTTGCAGTTGCACCAAGCAAGGAGCGATTTGTAGCCAAATTCTTGTTACAAAACCTTCGCAAAATACATTTCATCGGTGGCACAAACACAGCCCTAATCATGGGGCAAATCTTTACACGCATTATACGTGATTTAGATTGTCCAAGCAAACAACGGTTGCTACCATTCTTGCATAGCCTATCATTTGGTGGTAGGCGGCCCACAAAATGCCTATTTGGATGCCACCGGCCAGTAAAAAAAAATTGGCCACTAACTCATCACTACTTAAACTCTTGTAGTGCAGCCTTGATTTTGCACAGCATAAGATATAGGGGTAAGCTGGTCCCAATACCATAGGATGAAACATGTAATGTTGCACTTGCGAAACTATGCCTGTCGAACTTGCGACGGACTCAAATATCCCTACCTTGTGCAAATGACCTCTACTATTTCACATCTGCCACAACTACAAAATTTTGAATGATCCACAAAATATTGCCCCTCTTCACTATTGTTGTTACACATTGAGCAAAATGTCCGGTTAGCGATGCAGCCTTGTTGTCATATACATTTTCTAAACATTGTAGGAATCTAGCTACCATTCACATGAAAGTAAAATGAAATTGCAATCGCTGATGAAAATCACCTAACTCCTCAAAACAAACAACCGTTTCCTTCCCCCTCCTTTTTGCGCCAAAAAGGCTGCAATAAACCTGCGCAATACTCTTGGGCAAACACCTCACTCGTTAACGATCGTTGTAAAATTGTGTAATATGAACACACTTTTGAAATGGCCCCTTCACTTCGTACATTAAATGACCTGCGGTAACCCCCTTTACGTGTGTTCATAAACAAAATGCCATTTTCGCTTATTTATGGGCATACACAACAAACGTCGGCACCTCACTGCAGCCGTTAAATCAGTGTACCTGGCAACCAACTAATGGCAAAACTGGGTATTCAACCACCAACACCTTCAGGAGTCCCATTACCTGGTACCTACAAACTTCCGAAGCAGTCCCTTCTTGTAATCAACCCTATTTTTTTTTTGGCACTGTGGCTCCCAACTATCCGGGTTGGGCCTCCCGGTAAGCAACCCTATTATGGTCCTCAAACACTGGAATATGGACACACCAATATAACTGGTCGCAACAATTGGTGACCTCAGAAACCAACACAATATGCACTGCAATGTGTCCATACAAATAGGTACTCTG
The DNA here is from genome assembly GCA_964036045.1 of Eutreptiella sp. 'Long Island Sound 2002'. Lineage (NCBI taxonomy): Eukaryota > Euglenozoa > Euglenophyceae > Eutreptiales > Eutreptiaceae > Eutreptiella > Eutreptiella sp. 'Long Island Sound 2002'. Next base: position 116,751,881 of record OZ038381.1, read on the forward strand.
AGAATTGCACAGCTCATGCAGAATGAACACCCTTGAAGAAACACATGTCTCATTTTCTTGAGTTGCCACCGTTGCACCAGGTCTTAAAAATAAAACAGAAAACGATTGTGCAAACCTTGCCAAATGGTACTACCCATGAAAATGGCCGCGCAACACCTATTGCGCACCCAAACCAAAATTTGGCCATGGCAATGATGCTGAATTCCTATCGCCATACACTCTCTCTGTTAAGAAACTTTCCTCGAGAACCTAGGCTAGAAAAGATTCTTGATTCACAACAAGCTGAACTGCAAAAAAAAAGCTCAAAAAGTAGAATACAAGTTGTTACAGCATATTCTTAACGTTGGATAAGTTGGATAAGCGCTGTGGTGGGGTACAGTTAGATTGCTGTGTAATTCTTGCCAAATTGGGGTCCCCAAATGTGAGGCAACAATCTCCCTTCACAACCCATGCTGCATCAAGAGCCACAGCAGCAAGCAAGCGTGGACTTCAAATGTTTTGGGATATTTCAGCTGCACTTGCGAGCAACAAACAGGTGATGGTGGAGGAAAAAATTGCTGTTCATGTGGTATCACCCAAACACTCACATGACACTTGCACAACAAAGTGTTTTTCTCATTTTTTGCAGCTTGCATGCCAGCATGGACCTTTCTCTGATTGCATAAGGGTGTTCTTCTGGCACATGCCCTGTCAAGCACATGTGTTGTTCATTTCATGAGTGTGACGTGCCTCTTGTTTCCAACTGCAGCCCAGGCAGTGGAGGAGAGTGTATCGGCCATAAGGCCAGGAATATACAGGCCAGCCAAGACATCCAGCACCAGGGGCTTTCTTTGATGGAGGTTTCCCAAGATTGGTGGAGTCAGCAGTCAGTGGCAATTGAAGAGGCCCTGAATGCTCAACACTCCTTTCCTTTGCCTTCTGGTTTGCAAGTGCAGTGGGGCAGGAAACTTGGTCCCCTTGGTCCTCCTGTGTGGCATACTTCTTAGGGGCGGGCAGAGGTTTGCAATTGGGTCAGGGAAATGCCTTCCATCATGGGGTGCACCCCCTGCAGTACACACCCTCCCCCCTTTCCAAGGTGAAGCCACATGCAAAAGCAATGTGGTCCCTCAAATGAGCGTCGTTGGGGTTGGACAACAGTTGCACACATGATCATTGTCATCAGGCTCAGAAGGGCTTGACAAAATGCTTCAGAAAGTCTGGTCTCTGGCTTTGTACTTGCGAATAAAGGTCTTGGTGTGCAAGCAAGGCAGACCATTCCACATCTCGGAACACTGCACTGGATTGATTGAGAGCAACATTGGGACAACCCTTGAGCACAGGAGGAGGGATGGCTGTGCAGTGGTTTCAGATCGAGGGTGTCCAAAAAGGGTGCCCTGGATACAATATGTTGTAGTTTGGAGCTCCAGAATGGGTCCGAACCCAAATCTCAGCGCTCCCAGTGTGCCCCAAACCCAAAGTCCCAAACCACCTTCTGCAGATGCCATAGCACAATGGGACCCAGGGATAAAATCGGAAGGTGCAGCCATGCAAAACAGTGAGTGCTGTGGAGGTGATAAAATGTGTTGAGAAGCAGCGCATAAGATGTGCTGAGTGGCAATCGCTTTTTGTGCTGTCCCCTTCCATGGACCATGGGAGCTCCCCCTCCACCAGAGCACTCGCCCAACACAAGGGCAGAGAAGAAAGCCATGGCCCTCTTCTTCTTAGCACTGTGTGAGTTTTATCGTCAGATTGGCAGTATTGGAGCATTACGGTCAGAGACCATGAAATGTTTTCCTTCGCCACTCGCTGGGGTGAGCACTCTGCCAAATAGAGTCACCAAAGCCATAGACATCACAGGGCGAGCAGGGGCAGTCTCAGAAAGCAGTCAGCGGTCTGCTGCTGTTGACACTGCTGTGCACATTATAAGGAGCACGGCACCAGCACATTTGCTTTGTAGCATGGTAGGGGGCTTTGCCTGTATGGAGGGGAATACCACCCAGAGGTATTCACCAATGCTCCTGACATACATTCATTCGCATTGCGGGGCCTTCTGTGCTCGTGGGTTCAAAAAGAGCCCAGCCAATATTCGCACAATGTGTGTGTGTATGTGTGTGTGTATGTGTGTGTGTGTGTGTGGGGTAGAACAATATTAAAGAGGGAGGCCCGCATGGGTCCAGGGCCCCCAGCGGTCGCCTGAGGCGCGAGCTTGAAAAAGACAAAAACTACAGCCCTGACGGGCTGCGGAGCTGCCTCTGGTGCCTGCTCGGGTCGCGGTAGGGGGCCTCACCTGAGCCAGAACCTCTGGGGCGTGGGGGTTATGTCACCTCGGTCCCTGCTCTCCCGTGCTTGGCAGCGCCCGGCGGCGTACAGCGCCTCCTCTTGGCAGGAGGGGAGGGGGGGGTCGCATCCACCCTTCCTCGCTTGTGTGCCCGCACCCGGCCCGGTGCCGTGTCCAGGCCCCGCTGTCGTCTGCGTCTCTTCGCCGACGGTGTGTCCCCCGCCTCAGGGGGGTGGGCCTCCGCTCTTCGTGTCCCCCGCTGTCGGCCCCGCATTGTCGGTCGCGGATGCCCGGCATGTCCCCTGGCGCAGCAGTGCCGCACCCCCCGACCCACAGCTGCACAGGATGCGCATTGTCTGTGTTGGTGTGCCACGCAGACCCAGAGGCGTGGCAGCGGCGGCCCCTGCTCAGGGCGTCTTGCCACCGCGCACTTTTGCAGCGGGGTGAAAAGCGCCGTTCTGCCACAGCGCGCCGCTCCTGCCGGAAAGTCCGGCTCCTCGGTGACACAGTACTGTGGGCCTCGCCTCGTCCCCGGTCGTAGAAGTCGTTGGCGTACGCCCCCGCCGAGCGCTTCGCTCCTCCCTTGCCCGGGCACTTCACTTCCTGGGGCTGCTGCGCCGGTGCCGACTTCACCTTCACGCCCTGTGCTCGTCGGCGTTTGCTCTGCTGTCGAGCCACCTTTGCCTGCTGCTGTTGGGCCCATCTCTTCGCGCTGTACTGCTGCATACGGCGCAGGTGGTGCCAGACCACCGCTGGGCGTGTGAATATAGGCCTGCCTTTTACCCCCGCCGTGGTGCCCGCCCTCAGCGGGACCAGAGAGCGGCACCTGTTGGTGAAGCCCGCCGGGAGAATGGACTCCCTGCCCGCCGCCTTCCCCAGCAGACTGACCGCCAGCCGTAGGACTCTTCCCTTCTCTTGCAGCGACATCCCCCCCCCCCCCCCTAAATCGTGTCTGAGGGGTAGGGGGGAGAGGTCTCCCTGTGTACGATTCGAAATTCAGCACCAGTTCCATGAAAGACACTTGCCGGTGTGCCTCGGGCAGGCTGTCGTCTCTTGGCAGCCATTGTAGCTCTGAGAGCCACCGCAGTACGGCCGGTTGGAAGTCCGGCCCCCACTTCCAGTCTCTGGGCAACTGCCCCATTGCTAGCAGGCATGTTTTAGTCAGCCGCGGGAAAGGGGGCTGAAGCTGGTGCCAGGGATATTGCTCCTGGGGTGCTTTGCGCTGCTCCACGGGAAATAGAAGGGATTCTTCCTCATCCCGTTGCTTTCGGGCCCGCATTACCGCCAGGAACATGCAGTGCAGCTGGTGCACAAACTGTTCCAACGGGTTCTGGTCGTCGTGTGCCCACTGGTGGCCTGCCAGGGCCAACTCCTCCCGCTGTCTTGACGCCTCGTCGGGGTCTTCGTCCGGCCCCGGCACCCAGTGTCTCGAGACCCTATTCAGCTCCTTGCAGCGCTTCTTCCAGCCCGGCCCCCTCGCCAGGCCACTTCGCTGCACCACCTCTTCTGACAGCAGTCCACACAGGCGCAGGCAAGGCGGCCAGTCAGACAGCGCCCCCAGCTTGAGGGCCCGTGCCAGCAGCATGAGCTCCGGCAAGAAGGGTTCCCGTGCCGACTTCCAGGCTGCACACCACCATAGCAGGTGGTCTTCGTCCTCTCGCGTTCCCTTACTACAGTAGGGGCAATTGCCATCCTGGCGCAGACCTCTCCGATGCGCTCTGTCCGCGGTCCACAGCGCCCCCGCCATCACGCCTCGCAGCATCGACCTGTCTAGCTCCGTGGCGCACCGCTCCAGTTCGCTCAGTGTGAGCTCCCTGTCGATCCGTGCTCCCATGCCGCCGAAGAGTCTCGGTCTCCGTTTCTCCAGTGCTTCCAGGTGATGCTCCCTCAAGGACTCTCGGAATAGGTGCTCCACATACTCCTTGGCTGCGTGCACCAGGTGCACCGAGATCCCGGTTCGCGGCATGGTCCAACTCCACCACCCCCGTTGGTTGCGCCAGCCGAGGCGCCGGAACTCTCGCAGTGCCCGGCCGAGTGGGCCCATGCCTTTGGGCTCCTCCGTATGCTCCCAGACTGCTTGTGTGATAACTTGGGCAGTGCCCGGGACGCGTGCAATGTTCGCGAGCCAGCACATCCGCTTGTACGGGACCACCATGGATGGTGCCACCCTGTGCCCCGGCAGCAGTAGGGCAAACACCACCTCCTTCGCTCTGCACGGTCTGCTGGGCCCCCAAATCGCCGTCATGATCGCCGACTCCAAGCTGCTCACGTCCCTCGGGGCCACATCCGCCAGTTCGACCCCAAACAGTGTCGCTGCCACGATCGTTACCGCCGCCACCGTGGCCTTTCTATCAAAGCCTCCTGGGATCGTTCTGGTTTTCCGGAGGGCCGCCTTCCCTTCCTTGATGCGCTTGTGCAGCAGCGAGCCTGTGCCACGTCGCGGCACGGTGCGTACCCCCACACCCAGCTGCCTGAACTCTTGCTGGGTGGGTATGCGTACTCCGTCCGGCGTCGCCTCCAGCGCAGTCGGAGGCCCTCGCGCTGAGTGCGCTGCTGCGAAGGCCAGCGACTTTGAGGCGTTCACCTCCTGCCCCGTCAGCGTCAGCCATTTGCTGGTCGCCGCGAGCATCGCCAGCAGGGACAAGAGTGTGTGTGTGTGTGTGTGTGTGTGTGTGTGTGTGTGTGTGTGTGTGTGTGTGTGCTATTTGTGAGGGAGACCCTAATGCGGTGTCGGGTTGGAGGGGACTTTTGGCTCTGAATGCAGACCACCTCTTTGCCGCCTCCCCTTCTGCGGGGTCAGAACCTCAGTGTGAGGGGGCAGTCAGGTTTGCTCCATGGAAGCTTTGCCATGACGGGCCGGAAAGAGGGCTCGTCTGGGGTCTGGCTCGTCTTCTGTGTCCCCCAGTCCCTGTGGCACAGGCGCTGGCAATGAGGGAGGTTGTGGAGATTTTGGTCTGTGCCGCTTGGGTGCAGGTGGCGTGAGAGGGACGTGAGAGGTACGTGTGTCTGTGTAGGTATGTGAGCATGTGCCAAACAGGCACAGTAAACGCTTAAAGATGAGGTAGCATTGTGTGCAACAACCTGCAGCCGCTAAAGAGGCAGCCCCTAACGTGATCCGCAGCTGGACACAGACGACCATATCATGAAGTCACCACATTTGAACATGACAAATCCACCTGCCCCAAAGCTCCACGAATGATCTGGTCAGCAAAGTTATCCGCCTGCCCCCCCCCCCCCTTCCTGTGGAGCACTTGGCGAAACGAAGCAAGCAGTCTGGTAAAACTGAGTAGAATCAAGTAAAGCACAACAAGTCAATTTTCACAAACGCTTTGAGAAAAGATTTTACTCCATTTTGCACCAATTGGACTTCAAGCTCAGTAAAACTTTTTGGTTAATTTTTGCTGAAACCAGTCAATATGCAAAAATCATTATCTTCAGTTTTTTGCAACACAAATTTAATAGTGGGGCAGCAAACAGGTTGGAACATGCTTGCCACGTGTAGTAGGTACTTGTTGGTTTGGGGATTAGTGCGTGAAATCAGCTCTGGGGACTCTGTGCGGTGGCGCCCCACCCAGGCCAAACCACAACAGAGTGGTCACTCATGTGGTGTGCCCTCTGGGCCCCCATCACACACCACAACAAACTACAACACAGCACAGCACACCACTTTACACCTTACGAGACCACAGTATTGTCATATGGTGTGGTCGGGTGTCATGTGGTGTGGTCGAGTGTCATGGGGTGTGGTCTGGTGTCATGTGATGTGGTGTGGTGTGGTGGGGTATCGTGCAATAGGGTTGCCTGTCTGGTTGGTTGAAGGGTGTGTTGGTTGCTTGGCAGGTTGGGTTGTTTGGCAGCTTCGGTTATTTGTTGGGTGTTTAGCCGGTTGCGGCATGGTGTGTGGTGTCAGCACCCTGTGGTGTGTGGTGCTGTATGCTGTTGCGTGCTCTGTGATGTCATGTCTGTGAGTACACATGTATTTGCTGCCATTCCAAGGGAGGTGGGGGGGGGGGGGGCTAGTAAGCGTTTAATACTTTTGTTCTAGCGGCGTTCTAGGGAACTGTTCTAGCGGTGATCTAGCGGCGCTCTAGCGGCCTGCTAGAACGCCGCTAGATCACCGCTAGAACAGTTCCCTAGAACGCCGCTAGAACAAAAGTATTAAACGCTTACCAGCCCCCCCTTCCTCCCTTGGAATGGCAGCAAATACATGTGTTCTCACAGACATGACATCACAGAGCACACAACAGCATACGGCACCACACACCACAGGGTGCAGACACCACACAGCATGCCGCAACCGGCTAAACACCCAACAAATAACCGAAGCTGCCAAACAACCCAACCTGCCAAGCAACCAACACACCATTCAACCAACCCCACCAACCACACCACATGAAAACACAGCACACGACAGGGCACGTCATGTGACCGCAACACACTACCCCCCCACACAGTACAACACACCACAGCCAATCACACACTACAGCAGACCGCTGCGCAGCACACCACACCACACCACACCACACCACATGACACGAGGCCACAGCACATGACACCATACCACACCACATGACACCGCAACACACCACAGCGCACCTCATCAGACCACAGCACAACACACCACCCCGCTACACAGCACAGCACACCATAGCAGATCACATACCACAACAGACTACAACACAGCACACCACACCACTTTACACCTTACGAGACCACAACACACCACAACACTGCACAGCATTGCATGGCATACCTGCAACTTCAAAAGTGCATTTCGTCAGTCCAATAGCAGAAAAATCAAATAAAAATGCACCTGTGAAACAAAGAAAAGAACACCCTCCCAGACCCCTGAGTCCAACCCCACCCCCCCCAAGGTAGTTCTCAAGCCCCCCCCTGAAAAATGTTTGACAAAAGCAAAGCGCCCCCCCCCCCAACCAGAGGCTTGAAGGGAGGGCAACCCCACAGTGCCCGTGCCTGCGTCAAAATGTGTGTGTGCATGTGTAGGTGTGTGTGTGTGTGTGTCTATGTGTGTGTGTGTGTGTGTGTGTGATAATTTGGTTTTTGTGTTCTACCCAGGTTATTATATCGTTCTAGTTTTGATCTAATCTAGGCTAGAACATCTAGGATTATATCGTTCCAGTTTTGATCTAATCTAGGCTAGAACATCTAGGCTAGAGTGTTCTAGCCTAGAACGAGATTGGGTGCTCTAGCGTGTACCTAGGGATACTGTGGCTACATCAGTCGGGTGCACCTCCAAAACCGTGATAAGAGCTTGAATCTAACTGCAGTGCCTTTGATGCACACTACTGAGCTGCTGCAATACCTAGGTTTGCATGGTTATGATGTTGATGCACAAGGGGTTCCTCGGGTCGTCGCCCATGTGGTCCGATTTGTTGGCTTACTGCTACAACGGAGTAAACTACCAAATGGGCCTTTTATGAGGAGTTGGGTTTCTTGACTTGGTTCGTACTGCAATATCGTCCCTCGACCGGAGGCCTTTTCTGTCATTGCAATCGAAATTTGGAACTCATGTTGGTTTACTTGAATTTTTCGAAGGGCGGAAATGCTTACAGCCGAAGACAAGACCGATTGTGCTCTTTCTGATTGACATTAATATTTTCCCAAGCACTATTGAAGATGTCGTATGGGGCTAGCTACGCCCTCTTGGCACGTAGACTAGATTCTTATGGGATACCCACTAATGTATGGAGGCTGGTACCCATACAAGTACTTTATTGGAATGACCTACAAAGCATTTGTTCCAATTTCTTATGTTTCTTCAGCAAGGTTGGGAGTTGAAGCCCAGGGCAATGGTGCCCTTGAAAGTTAAGCTGCATCACACGGAGAAAACAAATGTTGGGCTGCTCCTTGCCGCTGCTGCCAACAAAGCTCGGTTGGATAGTACCTCACAGGTACTCATGGACAATTATAGGGAATTGTGTGATGTACAGAGGGTGGGTCTCAGATGTCTCTTGGGACTGAAGGCACTGTTGTATTCCTAATCTCGGGCACTGCTTGCACTGGGTGTTCTCATTCATGAATGTAAGTGGAATGGGCGGACAACCCAGCCCACCACTGTTGCAAAAGCAATGAGTACCATTGTGCTGATGCATGTAGTACCATCTGATAAGTGGCTGACTACTAAATATCTACATATAACTCGTGTTGCACCGTTGTTGCGGTCTGATTGGCAGAACCGGGCACTTGGTTTTTTTTTTGAAGAGTATGGCGAAGCAATGTTGAGTAGACAGCCTATCAGTCATCGGACCCTCACAGCCCTTCAAAAAAACCAAAGTTCGCTGTAGACTTCTCTTGTCCATTTCATACATGGCGTCAACAGCTCGTTGCCCAACAAACTTCACCAACTTTCCCAAACCACTCCGCCGTTTAGCTATTGTACCCTTCAGAGACTAAGAGATGATGCATTCATGCTCAATCAAATCGGAATTGAAAATCATCATTGGAGACATGTGCCACACACTACAGAGCCGTCTTCGGATGTCGTTTCCATCTCCGCCAACATATTCTGAACATGGGTCATCATTGCGCCACGTTGGTACTCCCCATCCTGGTCCCCACCCAAGTCCCCCCAAACCCAATGCCTTATGCTGCACCACTGGTGGATGATTTGAATTATATGGAGAGTGCCAGTGAGTGGCCTGAAGAGGTTCACCGTGACTCGTCCATTGAGATGCTCAATGAAATTATAGAGGTGGGATAGAGTACAGAGGATTGGGATTCATTTGATTGCGTTATTTGCTAATATTGTTATGTTCCAAAACAGCTGCATGCGTTCACTGGTGGTAGACACATACTTGCTTCTCGTTTGCACTTGGTGAGACCCCGCGAGCTTCCTTCGGATGAGTAACGGTGTGCCACGTTTATTTTTGAAGACTTCACACTCTTTTATCCACTTTGGAAATGAGTGCCGTGGCTTTTCCATTTCCTTGCGATGCTGCATGGCAGCCCAAACAAAGCGTGAACAGCTCATTGCCCAACGAATTTCACCAACTTTCCCAAACCGGTCCGCCGTTTAGCTATTGTGCCCTTCAGAGACTAAGAGATGATGCATTCATGCTCAATCAAATCGGAATTGAAAATCATCATTGGAGACATGTGCCACACACTACAGAGCCGTCTTCGGATGTCGTTTCCATCTCCGCCAACATATTCTGAACATGGGTCATCATTGCGCCACGTTGGTACTCCCCATCCTGGTCCCCACCCAAGTCCCCCCAAACCCAATGCCTGATGCTGCACCACTGGTGGATGATTTGAATTATATGGAGAGTGCCAGTGAGTGGCCTGAAGAGGTTCACCGTGACTCGTCCATTGAGATGCTCAATGAAATTATAGAGGTGGGATAGAGTACAGAGGATTGGGATTCATTTGATTGCGTTATTTGCTAATATTGTTATGTTCCAAAACAGCTGCATGCGTTCACTGGTGGTAGACACATACTTGCTTCTCGTTTGCACTTGGTGAGACCCCGCGAGCTTCCTTCGGATGAGTAACGGTGTGCCACGTTTATTTTTGAAGACTTCACACTCTTTTATCCACTTTGGAAATGAGTGCCGTGGCTTTTCCATTTCCTTGCGATGCTGCATGGCAGTCCATACAAAGCGTGAACAGCTCGTTGCCCAACGAATTTCACCAACTTTCCCAAACCGGTCCGCCGTTTAGCTATTGTGCCCTTCGGAGACTAAGAGATGATGAATTCATGCTCCATCAAACCAGATTCGAAAGTTAACATTGGACACATGTGCCACACACCACAGAGCTGTCTTCTGGCGTCACTGTCACTTCTGGCGACATCTTTTGATCAGGGGTCAACAAAAGTGCCACCTAGTTCCTCCCCAGTATGCTCCAAAAAGAGCTCCATGTATCCACTGGTGGTAGACACGGAGCTACTTGTGGTCTGCACTTGATAAGAACCCGCGAGCTTTCTTGGGACGGGCAACGGTGTGCAATGTTTAGCTTAGAAGGCGTCACATTCTTTTGTCCACATTGGAAGTGGGTGGTGTGTCTTTTCCATTTCCTTCCGATGCTGCATGGCAGCCGCGTAGATGTGCTTGACCCCAATGGCATACCAAAACCCGGCCAAACACACAACAACGGTGAAAACAGCTCACGATCTAATGACAGAGGCTAACAAAGAAAAACCGAGAAACATGTGCACAATATACGCACTTGAGGTACCAATGGTGAGTCGTCCACACTATTAGGGGGTGGTGTCCGTAGTAGGTCGTCATAGAGCGCTTGGACGCGATCGGGATTGAGGCCACAAACCTAACATTCAATACCCGATGTATCAATCAAAATTTGATCGCATTGGCCCCAAATGCGCTTCGTTGCATTGAGGTACTTAGTCAGGCCAAAGAATGTTGGGCTTTCCTTTTAGTTTTGGCTCTGGCTTTGGCTTTGTAGGTGGTTGGGCAGCCGGTTCCTAAGCTCGGGTCTCAAGCACAGTAGATTCCTCACTTCCATCTGTAGGTGGTCCATCATTGGGCTCGTCCATGGGCGGAGCATGCCCTTGGTACACGCTAGAGAACCCAATCTCGTTCTAGCCTAGAACACTCTAGCTAGAACGTTCTAGCCTAGATTAGATCAATACTAGAACGATATAATGTCTACCAACATATCCCAATTTCTTCATTGTTCCGTGTGTGTGTGCGTTCACGCTTGCTTGCTATTGTCCGTAGTGCATTGTTCCATGCTTCCTTCGTTCCCGCTTAGATATTGCACATTTCTTTGCAATGAAACGCCGCGCCACTACCCTCCTTGCTCCCTCCTCACCCGGGAAGGATACTTCCCTCTTGTCCAAGGCACTACGGGAGTTGAGTGGGGCCTCAAACCTCAAGGATGAGCGGGTGGGCCATTACTTGGCCACGTGGGCGCTAGCATGCCCCCTAGCGCGGCGGCAATTCAACAACACCGTCCAACATGTGAACTCCGCCACTTCTACCCAAACCACGGGTGAGGAGTGCAAGGCCGCCGTTGAGGCATACGCCGCCTCCCTACTTCCCCCCACCGCCATGTGTGAACTAGTGCTCAACATGAGGGCCCCCAAGTCGTCGTGGAGGACCCTCTCGGAGCTCTACACGCTCCGTAAGTTGGAGTATCACCGCACCGTCCCTAGTGGCCCCTACTCCCGGGCAATTTGTACCGAGCGGGCTTTCCAAGCCCGTTGGAAGGAGTTGGTCGCCCCGGTGCAATTGGACAACCCCGTTGCCACGGTGTTGCCCAAGGCCACCGGGATCTCATGGCCCTTCGCCTCATTGGTCACATACATCCTCTCCCGGCCGGGCTTGGTGCGGTCAATCAACCGCACCTTCCCATTGACGTTCATCGTCCGGGGAGATGCCTACCCCGTGGCCGGGGGCAATTGGACCCAACTCACCATCTCCTTGGCCAACTTCGAGCGCTTGGCCCGCTCCCCAGCGGGCCTTTGGGTGTTGAGCATGGCCAATTGCGATGACAACGCCATGGAGACCCTTGGGACGTTGTGGAAGAGCAATTGGGAGGTAGTCCTCTCACCTAGTGCCTTTCACTCGTTCTAGTTTTGATCTAGTCGGCCTCAAACACCGCTCGCTAGACGCTAGATTGGACTAGACTAGAACAAAATTAACCACCCCCCATGTCTCGTGTTTAGGTGATTCAAGGGATCATCGACACGGGGCTGGTCCGATGGGGGGCCTCCAAGGAGGAGGCAAAGGTGATCCTCGGGGGGGATCAACCGTGGACGCGACGGGTGATCGGGGTGTCCACATGCCCCCAAGTGGGCTCCATGTTCAATGAGGGCATATGGAATGCCCCAACGAAGACTTGGGAGGGTAGTGCTAACCCCGGGACCATGGAGGGTGATGAGGCCAACTACACGGCCTTCCTCCTTATGACGCCATCCTTGCAAGCCGCCGGCTGCAGTACGCAGCCCATTTTGAAATTGCCACGTGCCTAGGTCGTCTTACGCATTTTGCACTTGACAATGGCCATGGGCCGCTTGTTGGGGGAGTTTGTCGATCGGGAGGCTAGGTTGGTCACCCCTGCGCTCCGTCGAGACCTGCAAGTTCTCCTGTCGGAGAGGCGTGCAGGTTGGAGCGTTTATGGGTCAGCATCCCCGGATGGGGAGGAGACAGCCAATTTTTTTGACGCATGGCCGGATGTTGCTAAGTGCCTCGGCATTAGGCCAAGCACGGCCGAGTACAAGGCCATCGCGAACATGTGGGACCTGCTGCAGGCCCTCTATTGTACATATCAGGGCCCTAACCCTTTGAATTGTGCTGCTGTTGCGCGCGATTTCCGGCGACACTGCACTGCTGGAACAGCATCATGGTATCTACTAAGCCTTGAGCAGGATGTAGATACCATGTTGCAGAACATGAAGCCTTTTGGCCTGGCTATGTTCTCCGGTGAAATTTCGGAAAGCATTAACCGCTTTCTGAAACATGGTCACAACGAGCACAGCAACCGGGGCCGGTCGGGTGGAGGGGGTGGACGAGGTGTCGGGTCGTCAATTGTCGGCCATCCACAGGGAGGCCAATGTGCAAGCGCAGTGCATGACATGGTTGTTTGCGTACTTTGACGTGTCGTGGGTTGTGCATGGGGGGCCACGGTCGCAAGTGCCATGCTCGGGCAGGGATGCCATGGAGGTAACGAGGGGCCAGGGTCATATGCAGGCTTCCCGTAACCAGACTTTTGCAATCCAAGATGGCTACGCGGGAGCAGTTGGACGAGCTGGTGAGGCAGGTCTATTTCTTGCTGTGCGTTCTAGCGGTGATCTAGGGAATCGTTCTACTCTTGATCTAGGCAGCACGATCGGCCGCTGGACTGTCGCTAGAACGCCGCTAGAACAGTTGCCTAGAACGCCGCTGGAACAGTTGCCTAGAACGCCGCTAGAACGCTCTTGTGCTACAGAGCGCAGCGACCCAAGCGCTGATTGCGGCAATCCTGGAGGCGGACGGGCGTGCGGCGGAGGAGCCGAAGGCCGAGCAGGCCCCGCACCCCAAAGCCCCCCTCACCAAGCCCAAGCCCAAGCCCAAGCCCCAACCCCAAGCCCATCGTCCACCGTCGCCACCCCCTCCCCCCTTGGTAGCCCGGAAGGGGGCGGCGGCGTTGGAGGAACCGGCCGAGGTGGAGGCGGCGCGGGGAGAGCTCAAAGGGTTCTTGGATTCCCGCGCCGCCTCCAGGGCGGCCAAGACCCGGGCTGAGACGAAAGCCGCACCTGGGAGGTAAAATTGCGGAGCCTCGTGGAGGATGGAGCGGAGGAGGAAAGGGTGGAGTGGACGGAGGCCAACCTTCGCAAGGGGGGGGCCAACCACTGGCGATTCGTCGCCCACTGCTGGCACGGGCTGGGCTTGGGGGGGGTTGAGTGGGTGGGGAAGGCCTGGGTGTGGACGCCAACCTGGTCGGCGCTGCTGGACTTCGGGGGTTTCAGCCCCGAGGCGGCGAACCGGGGGGTGTATGCCGGGGTGGTGCACGGCATCGCCACCCGGCCCAAGCCCAAGCCCAAGCCCGCCTCAGCCCCCGCTGGCGGCCCCCCGCAGCCGCACCCCCCCAACCCCGCGGACGCCTTCGCCAAGGCACTGGGGGCCATCTCCCCGGCCCTGGACCGCCAAGGCACGGTATGTCAATTGCGTTCTAGCGTTGATCTAGCGAACCGTTCTAGCGCTGATCTAGCCACCGCCGTACCGCCGCCGCTAGAACGTCGCTAGATCAACGCTAGAACAGTTGCCTAGAACGCCGCTAGAACGCACCTGCATTTTGTTTTTCTCTTCACGTTGTCAGTGTGCAGGCGTGTGGAGGCGACCCCCGCGGGGTGCGCGTCGAGTGGCGCAATGATGGAGGGCGGACGCGCCTCGTGGGGGTCACCGACTTGAGCCGGATGTTGGGGGCGAACCCCAATTTGGCCCTCTCGGTGTTGGAGGGTTTGGGTAGGTGGGAAGCGGGCAGGAGTGGGGGGGGGCATGGACCCAACGCAAGGGCTTGGCCAAGTTGCAGGACCGGGAGGGGGATGACAGCAGCAGCAGCAGCAGCAGCAGCAGCAGCAGCAGCAGCAGCAACAGCAGCAGCAGCAGCAGCGGGGGGAAGACACTCCCCCCAAAGGCCCCCAAACCCCCCCCAAGGCCCCCAAGAAAAAAACCCCCCCCCGCCACTTCGAGAGTAGCGACGAAGAGGCGCACCCCCAAGCCCCCAAGCCCAAGCACAAGGCCAAGCCGCAGGCCAAGGGCAAGGGCAAAGCCACCCCCCCCCCCAAACCCCAGACCCCCCTATGCAAGAAATGGGCCGGGACCCCTATGGGAATGTGCCGGGTGTGGGGGACACCCGGTATGTCCCTTGGGTGGAGGGGGGCAATGGGGGGACCGTCGGCCAAGTGACGGTGTAGGGGGATTGGGATGAGGAGTTGGACCCGGGGGAGTGGTGGGTGGCGTCGCAGGGGTCCAATGGGGAGGGGGAGGGGGGGAAGAAGGGGAAGAAGGGGAAGAAGAGGAAGCGGGAGAAAGAGGGGGGCACCTTCCGGGTGGCGGGGGACCTCCTCTTCCTCACCCGGGAGGAGGCGGAGGCCCACCTCCGAGAGGCCTTGGAGGCCGGGGACGACGGGGACAACGGGGATGACGGGGACAACGAGGGGGACGAGGGTGGTGACAAGGGGGAGGGGGGTGATAAGGGGGGTGAGGCAGGGGGTCACAAGGGGGGTGAGAAAGAAGGGGACACGGGGGGTGGGGGTGAGAAGGGGGGTGCCGGGAGCAAGGATGAGCCCCGGCAACCCCCCACCACGCAGGAGGGGTAACCTGCGTGTCGCGACTCGCGATTGGGGGCCTGGGGGGGCAGGGGGGCTAATCGGGCTAACCGGGCTAATCGGGCTAACCCACCACCACGTGACCCGGCGCCGGCCCGCCAAGTGACCTTCCAAGTGACCTATGGCGTGCGGTGGGGGGCTGACCGGGCTAACCGGGGGGTGGGGGGGGGGGGGGGGACCCGGCGCTCCGTGAGTCGGGTCCAGCATCGGGACCCTGTGATTGGCCACGGCTGGCCATGATAGCCGGGGCAGCTTCTCTTTGAGCAGTGGCGGAGCATTCATATATATCGTTCTAGCGGCGTTCTAGCGAACCGTTCTAGCGGCGTTCTAGCGAGCGTCGCTAGAACGCCGCTAGAACGAAAATTTTTTGGACTCCAAAAACAGGTGAAAACAGTGAAATTGTGAAAAAAAAAGTATGGGCGCCCGAGTATGCGAGTATGGATAGGGGGGTCCACGTTGGACACCTCATCCCCCCCCCTTCGGGGGGGGGGGGGGTAACCCCCGGTTTTTTCGTTCTAGCCTCTCTAGCCTGTTCTAGGCTAGAACGAGATTGGGTATTCTAGCGTGTACCAAGGGTGGACATTTTGAAATACATTAGTCACAAACCTTGGTTGGAAAAGAAAAATAAGCGCAAGGTATAGAGTTCATCACATTGCACGCCATGTACCACAAACTCAACAGAATGTGGCCAGCAGGATGCGGGATGGGACATGTGTTAATGCATGGTTCGGTACTGCACAGTGTGTTGCCTATGATCCGCATTAGAACGTTTTCGCACCTACGTGCTTAGAAACTACTCCACACCATTTGGTATATGTGTCCGTGCTGTGCAACCCTCGAGGTTATGTTTAACCGGCCTAAAACATCCTGCTCTTGAACCTTAGTATGGGACAACACTGCTGGAAAACTCATGGTTGGGGCTTCATTAAGATGTTTGCCCACATACTTGTCCTCGTGAAAAACGTGAAAGGCGAACCAAGCAGGCGCAGCATCTTGAATGAGGAGTCGAACATTTTTGGTGTAGTTGTTTGCACTCTTCTTCAAAGCAGCATCACAATTCTTCTATGCTGGTAGTGTGGCTAGGAGTGGTAAAAAAAATGTCAGAAATTTGCTGCACCAACTGCAGATTGCGAACCTCCTTTGACCTCATTAGTAGGCGAGTATTGTGTTGTACATGTCTAGCAACAAGAGTACGTTCGTGGGAATCAAACGTGACATCAAGGGTGTCTAAACGGAACAAATCAGCAGTTGGCACGTTTTGCACCCGGACCAGTTACTAAGGGTTTTGTTCATCAAAGCACATGTATGACTAACCTTATATACATATTGCTTTATCACTGTGTATTCTGCTTTGTGTTGCTGCCAATTCGGGTACAATTACCAGGTGCAAGGAACGGTGTCGGATTATGGCCCATATTCGTCACATGTATGGCAGCTGGGTCTGGACGGAGGAGTCACCATGGCCACCTTGGTCCTTTGTGGTCATGGTTGGATTTCGCCACTTTATGAAGGGTTGAGAGCCAAGCTTCGGAAGCACTCCAAATATCTAGAAACCTGGTGGTGGGCATATCAGTGTTGGGCCGGGTGACATTGCTATTGTGAATAGGGAAGGATGTGAAGGAGTAGGTAGACCGGACGTTTTGGGTGTATCGTATGGCTGCCCACTGTCCACATTCATTAGCGGAATGCCCTTGTTGTGCTATTTTATTGTTGTCCCATGTATGTGGACCCTGGAAGTCCAAAATATTGTGGCTCGGCTTTTCCCCAATGGTATTTCGATTGGTGCGATGGGGGAAAACTGCAGATGTGCGTGCATGAGTGGGCAATCGGAAGGTTGTGTGTTCAAAAGAACATTTTTTGTGTTGATGCGTGTACGTGCAACCCATCCAAGGCGTTTGCAGGATGCAGCAAGGGGCTCTCTTCACTGGCCGTCTGCAGTTTGCACCAATTTGGTTCCATGGTTGCCGTGATACATGTTGTCTACACAAAGTGTACCGTCAAGTGCCATTCGTGTTGAAATTGTATGTATTTTGCCGCGTCACCCGGATTTAGTCAAGCAGAATAGCACATGGATCATGTTTGCCCTTCAACAACTTGACGATGCAGCAGAATTGTCAATGCACAGTATGTTCCCCGTTAACATAGCTCTGGGATCTCTCTCCGAAGACCAAGTGGGCTCAGAATCTTTTGTTACGTCTCTCAAGGCTAGTGTGTATAGCTGCAACTGGGTGGCACCCATCAACTGGGATAGGGCGTGTGAGGACCTTGAGGAGGGGTTCCCAATGGAGTGTACCGGAGTGAGGTACATAGAGCAAGAAGAGGAGGTGCCCACACAAGACAAAGATCAAGGTGATCCCCCCCAAGGCATCCACTACCGTTAGTGGGGGGGGGGGGGGCACACCTACCAAGTCGAAAAAACCAAAGCCCTGTGCCAATGGTTCTCCCACACAGGCCACCCCCAACCCACGGCAACAACAACAACCAATATGGCAATCACTTCTTTTGCGGCCCATTTCAGCCCCTCACAACAAACACATGCATGCAAGTATGCGCCCGATACTACCCACCCGCCTGTGGATGTTTAGCAAGCACCAAAGACCAATGCAATGAAGATCACATCGCAACGTACCAAGCATATGCATATTGGTTTGGTTAAGAAGCGGCAGATTGTGTGTTTTCCCTATTTTGGCCTCTTTGAGGTATATTTTGAACTTGTAAACTCATCTACCCTGTCTAGGGTACCTCCGCAAGTGTTGGTGTTGTTTTGAAGCCTTATTTTTATTGTTTTAGTTGAGTGTTTCAGTTGAGTTGGCAGAAACTTCGTCCATGTTTGGTGTTTTTGAAGAAAAAATCGTGCATTTTTGTATTTTCGCAAGGTTTCGCAAAAAATTGGGGTCCGAGGCGTATTACATTGCCAAATAGAGACGCTGTACATAATGACTTGATTTGAGGGAGTGTTAGTCGACGCAAGTTGTGCACTCATACGCTCGATGAGTGAATGTAAGGGGTATGCCCCGCTATTGCTTGTAATGCAGTGCATTGGTGCATGATCGATATGTGTGTCACACTTGAAAATTCGATGTTGTAACAGAATTTGGGTTTGAGAGCAGGCCCTTACAATATACATGCATGGTTATCTAGTGACATTCCCTTGGATGTGCTTTCATGGGAGTAGCTTTTTTGAAATATAAAACACTCCATTTTCCCTTACCAGGTGCAAGGGGTCCACCAGGTGCAACAATCATACCCCATTGTAGGGTGTAGCCCGGTGGGCCAGCATGACCCCTCGAAGCCCACGGTGGGGCACGGAAGGGGGGGGGGGGGGGTTTCGTGGCCTAAGTCAAGGGAACAAGTTCCAACATTGTTCAGCCCATGAATTCTTTTCAGCCCATGCTCGGTGCTCAAGCGCATTTCAGGGACCTTGCGGCCACAAGAGAGTGGCAATTATTCACATTACTCTTCTATGATTGCTATGGAGCACATGCAATTTGCACATTCACGGAGCACAATTCTGTTATTTACCGGATTGCGTCTCTCGTAAGGTACCCAGTTATGTTTCCTACTCTCAGAAGTTGCAGAAAGGTACCATCGTCATGTCGGTGTTTGGTTCTGTACCGCGGGATGTGAAAATTATACTTTTTACTAAGGGGCAGGAGGTGCGGCTCTTCCTTGTTACTCAATTGGCACAACCGTTTGCATTGCTTGCAACTTGCCCGCGATGTGAGTTTATGGTTTTTTCGGCGTTCACTATTAGGTGTGGTGTGCTGAATGACTAATGATTGTCTAGTAGTAGTGCCCGTCGGAGTTTGATGCAATGCATGTTTTTGAATTGGATTAGGTATGCAAGGGTCTATTGCGCAGGGAGGTCCAAATGCTCCAAAAGTTTTGTGGTCGGCTTTTTTGCCAATGACGGTACTAAACACAAAATGACCGAGATGGTCACATTCAAGATGCGCAATGTTTTCATGGCACCCACAGTTGCGAAAGCCTAGAAGCCTGCGACACCCCTAGGGAAGTTTGTCAAAGTAACACCTCTTCGTTTTGACAGGAGGAATGCAAAGATATGAGGCCCGTTCCACACCCGTGCTTAGCAGGCCAAGGCCACCGAGGCTAAAGGTAAGAAGAAGAGGTATGGCTATATTGTGATGCCGGCAACATACCCCTCTTTGATTGTGGTGGTGCATGAAAAGCGGGTTGCAGCGCTCTGCGCTCTCCGCAGCTCTGTGTCACCCTAAGATATCGATGTGACTTTCATTTGCTTTCCTCTAATACTTGTTTGATAGGTATGCTTGAGGTAGAGATGTAAAAACTCAAAAAAAATGAATGAAAACCCAAAGAACCTCTTTTTTACCCGCTCTGGGGGATGAAAAAGAGATCCTTGTTTTTCGCTTATAGGGGCTATTTTTATCGGCTTTCAAACATGTGCTAAGTTGCGTCTAAGCCTTTTGCATGGGGACCACCATAGAGGATGAACAAACAAGTTTGACTGTTGTCCACTGCATTTTGCGCCGAAGTACCGGGCTCAACAACCCGTTTTTGAGGGGCCACCATACTGGAGCAAAATAAGCTGCGAAAACCACCTGCTTTGCCGACTTCTTGAAGAGCCCCTTGGTTTGCTGCATTTGACTGCCATGGAATGAAGTGGGCACTTTTGTGGTGATAAATAATGACCAGCGGATCTTTTGCCAACGACTTTCACACTATCAACCACGTTTGAGCCCCATTGGCAGCATGGAGTGGGGGAAGCGCACAATGCACCTACCAGGGTAGGGTTGCGGGGTCACATGTCAAAAAGGGGTGTGAAATATTTTTCCTGTATGGATCATATATAAAGCCTATATGGACCCCCTTTTGACCCATTTCGTCCCATGCAATTTCCCAAAAACCCTTAAACTAGGCAATATTGGCATCGCATTGCAGTACACGGGGGCCTGCTTGAATGCAGGGCAGGTGGCGGTGGGGGCGGGGGGCTTTTGTGCTGAAAAGAAGGCAAAAAAAAATGAAACATTTGTTATCCAAAGATGAATTCCAAATCATTCGAGCTGCTCCAATCATTGGTTCGCGCCTTCACAGCCATCCTTCGGTCATTTTATTCATTTTTGGCGCCCTTGGCTCATACTTCCTGCATCGTGCTAATTAGCTCGTTCCCTGTATTTAATCTTCAGTAGGGTTTGGTTCGTCCCGCGCGTTTTGTCATACAATGTAAAGCATGCTCGTGCCTTTTGGTGGTGGCATTATACTTCATTGCTAGTCATTTCATTTGTGTTGATGCTTCTGCTCCATGCATGCTTCCCCCATAGGACGTGTGGGTGTTGCGACAAAGAATAGCACACATCCCCCCAATCTTTAGTTTGTAGTGCATAGATGGTATATAAAGGCACATGTGTGCATAATGGTTTGGCCCGGTTTGTCTTGGTTTGGGACAAGGCTCGTGTCGGACGCCTTGGCTCAGGGTTAGCACGCCGATTAGTGTCGAAGCGATGGGGCTGGGCAAGTCGCGGTTGTCTTGTCCCAAGGCCTACCGGACTGTTAATGGCCCCCCGTCCCCCGCGGTGGCACACAACGGGCCATGGATGCTGAGGCGCCTATGTGCGTGGCATGTGGGGAGTAGGTTGGCCAAGAGCGCCTACTGTCCGGGCCAGCGGGGCATGTCGGGTCATACAGGTGAGGTGGGCCTGGCGCTGACCGTGCCCGTGTTGGTACCTTCTCGCTAGGGGCCTTGTTGTGCTCCTCCTTCCACCACCTGATTGCGGGCTGCATGGCGGTCGTCTCTTTGCGCGGCGGGGCCTCGTCCTACCCCTGCCTCCCCGGGTTGCGTGGTCAAACTAGGGTCGTGGCTTTAGATTTGATGGTGCGGCTGTTCGCTGCGCGGGCGCAGATCTAGGTTGGAGGGCCTTGCGGTGGCCCACGCCGGCGGTGGCGTAAAGCCACAAAGGCTGAAGGTTGTACGGTTGCAGGAGGTGCGGGAGAGTCAGGGGTGCATCCCCGTGAAGCGTGGCCATAAGCAAGGCCACGCCATCCCCAAGGGATTGGTCGCCCGTATCTGACAATATGGCAAGCGCCCAACACAAGGACTCCGGATGCGGTAGTATAAGGAGTACTGTTGGTACGGGGTGCCATGGTTGTTTGAAGGGTAGCCAGGTTTGCAACCGAGCTGCGCTGCACACACGCCGCGGTACTAAGATTGTGCTAGGTAGTTTGCAGCTAGGGTGTAGGCCTAGGGTATATATGGACTCTGATAGCCGGTGGTTGTGGTGGGGGCCGGTCGTGCAAATGGTGCGGGTACGGCAGCTAGGCCCAGGGCGCCAAAACCTCTAGCGGTGTCTGAGCGCGACACGCCGTTGGGAAGGACGAGTAGGGGTGGCTTGGGTGCCCATGCTGGGCGGGAACCTAGACTTCGTGGTGGGCACGAAGGCGAAGCACGGTGGGGATAAGGTTGCGGTATAGGAGCTTGAGGATGGTAAATTGGAGGGAGAAACGAATGTAGACACGGTGGACGGACGAATTGCCGTCCAAGGCAGACATCAGGGTGCCGTGCCATACGTGCAGGAAGTGGAGGGCCACCACGTAGGCCATCAATTCCATGTTGGCAGGGGTGGAACATGCACGTATGCCGCGCCGAGCGCGGAGGACGACCCAGGCATCAGGGGCATAAAAGGCCATCCTGCCGCCGCCATTACAACGGCGGAGGGTAGCCTTTCTGGACACAATAAAGTGCTGGCCGGCATGCAAGATTGCCGGGTTTGCGTCATATCCGATGTGCATACCGCTAACCAAGGAATTGGGAATCTGCAGGGAAAGGCCGCGGGAAGCGCCGGCAAGAGGCTAGCCTCGCGACTTGGGGCAGAAGTGGTGCTGAGGTAGCGGGCAGACCCACTAGCAAGCAACCTTTGGGAACATTGGGCCTACGTGTACGTCGGTAAGAGGCGGCACGCGAAGTGGAGTGCAAGGTCAGGGTAGCCGCCTCCAAAGCACGCAGGCATGGGCAAGAGGGCGCGATCGTGGTCGTAGGGACGGCTTCCACGCAGTAGCACATGTGTTGGACCTCCTTGGAGAGGTTGGCAAAGGTATATGGGGGTTGCAAAATATTGGACAGCGGGATACCCATGCGTTGGGGGGTATCACCGTAGAGGGTGGTGAGCCCTTGCGGCATTGGGGACTTGAGAAGCTGAGTCGGAGGGAGAAGAAATGGAGCTCGTCTATGCGGATGAGGCCGCCCTTGGCCATCGTGGCGCAGGTGTAGAGGCGGGTGAGATCAACTAGGTTGTGGAGTTTGGGGCACACTAGGCCGCCATCATTGGAGTACAGCAGATCGTTGATCAGGATGCCCGCCGGGTTCGCGTGCACCTAGACATCTATGGGTTGGGGGAGGCTGCCATTCACCGCTGGCTCACCCACCTGTCATGTGTCACCACAATGGTTGTCGTTGTGCTTAAACCCCTCTTTGGGAAAGTAAGGCGGGGTGAACTCGTCGTGGGTTAGGGGATGGACGTGTAAGCGTCCATAGTAGTGAACGGCGCAAAGTCCCAAGGAAGCTAGACGATCTTGTCGAGGCGGCGGCAATCTTTGCACTGCTAGCGGAGGAATGCATTTGTAGAGTCCCAGTCAGTGATTGTCGCCGTGCTCTAGGTGGGAATAGAAGGCGGCTTGAAAGGGCAACGTGAGGAAAGCTGGTCGCATGGTGGCCCCAAGTAGGTGAAGGTACCACGGGGGAGGGTGCCAAAGACTTCCAGGGAGTGCAGCAACATGTCTTGGGCCGCGCACGGTTGTGTGTGTGAGAGGGCGGATGTGAGAGTGACGGGGTGGTGGGGCGGTGGGGAGAGGGGGGAGGTGGGGGAAGGGTTTCCTTTTATCAATGCCCATCATGACGGACTCCAGGGCGAGGGAATCCATACCGGCATTGACGAGCTGTAGGTGACACTGCACACCCTGTAAGCCCCCCCGGCGCAGGTGGTGTAGGTTCGCCTTTGGGCAGTGGTCAAGCCCGCAAAGACGGAGCTAAACGTTTTGACCAAAGCCTAGATGCGGTTATCTTCCAAGACGGCGCCTTAGGCGATGGACTCAGTCTAGAGGCCGCAGTGGCGGACGTTTTGGGGGTCGAGGCCCATTGCAAGCACATGGCTGATGACGGTGGCTAGCGGGCGTGTGATGAAGTTGAAGTAGCAGTTCT
Source organism: Eutreptiella sp. 'Long Island Sound 2002' (assembly GCA_964036045.1). Lineage (NCBI taxonomy): Eukaryota > Euglenozoa > Euglenophyceae > Eutreptiales > Eutreptiaceae > Eutreptiella > Eutreptiella sp. 'Long Island Sound 2002'. The sequence goes on from OZ038381.1 coordinate 116,775,104, forward strand.
ACTTGGCTACAACATACATGCGGTGAGGAAGTCCCGGTCTAGGGTGTGGCTGCGGTGCGATGTGATGGCTGGTACTTGCTCGACGGCCTCTTGCAGACGGGAGGTGGGTGAGGGCAGCGCAATTCCGATGTGAGGCATGATGCAGCTGTAGTGGCCTAGGGGTGTGCAGGGACAGAAGAACACGCCGTTGGTCCTCGACCCAGCGGGCAGCATATCACTAGAATGCTCCACGCCATGGCGTGCTACCATGCTTGCTAGGAACTAGCGAAGGTAAGGTCAGCTTCACATCGGTTGGCTGTAAAGAGGCAGGCGTCTCGTAGAAGGTAGTCTGAAGGCCCTGGGTGGGGGATGCGGTGGCGGGTGGAAGCCCACAAGAATTGGTGGTAGGTTTTGGGGCCGGGAAGCCACGTGCAGGGGCTGCCCAACAAGAGGTCCATGAGGGCTGGCACACACGGTAGGGCGCCCGGTGGAGCATGACGCCAGCGGATCACGTGCCGGCTGCGTATGTCCGTGAGACCTTCCATGAGTTCGACGGTGACAAATGGCGACTTGTGGGGCGTGCGCGGCGGGAGGACGTCGGCACGTGATCATTGCACGTGGCTTTGTGGACCCTTTGGGGGAGGAGAAGTGTGTGGGGGTGTCGGTAGGGAACGTTGTCCCTAAGTGTAGTATGCAGTGGTGGCCATGGCAGGCGGTTGCCAAGAGGATGTGGGAGCACTCGCGAGACATGTTGAAGTCCCTGCTGACCACTTCTAGGGCTGCAGGATGGTAGGTGGTGAGGTTGGTGAGGTTGAGGAGGGTAGCTTACCGGGCCTTGTAGTCTAGGTGGGGGTCGATGTGCACTGAGTCCAGCAAGATTAAGGTGTGTTTGCGCAGGGTGGAGGCCAATAAGTCCAGATCGTCATGCTCCACGCCGGGCCAGGTGGCAAGATGTTGGAGAGATTGTCTCCAACCGACCATGAACCCTGTGCCACAGCCTTCCGCAGAGCTCGTGTGGTAGGCATAGCCAGCTGGCACGGCAGGAAATAGGGGCTGGAAGGCATACAGTTCTTGTAGCACAAAGCAATCAAAGTGGAATGCTAGAAGCGCATGTACGACGAGGTCAATGTGGGAGGCAATATGGCCAATGTTCCGAGAGAGGAACACCTCTCGAGAGAAGTCGAGGGAGTGCTGCTGGTTTGCCCGGGGAGTGAGTGGGGGGTTGGCGAAGGGACGAGGAGGGTGTGGTCATGGCAGAAGCACGAGGTAGCAGGGGGGGGTCGGGGCTACCTTGCAAAAGTGGTAGGCTAGGGGGACGTGGTGGAGTAGTGGATGAGGCAAGGTAGTTGTGATTTGGGAGGTGAAGGAGGAGAGTGGGGAGTTATCGGGGGGGGGGCAAGAGGACGTGGCTAGACCCGCTGCAGAGGGGCAGGTCTCGGCCCTAGGGATGGGGATGGCAATGGTGTTGCATCACCATCATGCAGGTGTGAAGGAGAGGTCCGGTGGCGAGCTTGGGGCTAGGGGCTAGGGTGACGTCGACGGTAGCTAGGCAAGGAGGGAAGTCGCTTGGGGTGAGAGACCCAAGAGGTCATTATGATGGGGATGGGCACCAGCGCAATCGAGAGCGAGCTTGGTCAGAGGGGTGGACGGGAGGGCCCCACGGGGCAGACACAGGGGTAGGGCCAATGTGTTCACGCGGGACACTTGGAACGGGGTGGCCTAGTGTGCTGGGTGGGGGCTGTTGCTCATGCGGGGCCCTTGGAACGGGGTGAACCGTTGTGCTGTGTGGGGGATGTTTCGCGTGGGACATTGTTTCGTAAATGCAGGGTGTGTGCACTGTGGCGGAGGGCGCTGCGCTAGCACTGGGCGAGGCTATAAAACTTGGGTGTGTGTGTGTGTTGTCGTCGGCATCTCACCAAGTGGACGCTTGGTGCGGAGGTTCTTGGCTAGATTGGTACGTTTCTTGGGAGGCGGCTTCACTTCGCTCTCGGGGAGGAAGAAGGGCTCGCTGTTGGCTTTGCGGGAGTCCAAGGTGATCATACTGTGATGGTGTGGGTCAACGTAGGTGCGGGTGGGAGTGCTCGCAAGGAGGGAGCCAAACGGGCCGGTGGGGATGGCTACGAAGTTGGTGCGTTTGCGGAGGGCTTGGGCCGGGGTGGTGATGGCAGCTCCAGGCATGGTGGCTGACAGCTATGGATGCTTGTGTGGCATCTGGCACATAGTGTGGGCCTCTGAGACTGACCACCCAGGGGGCTTCCACGAGTGATTGAGGTAGGAGGTCTGCAGGAGGGGTTGCGGGTGCTTGGGGGGAGAGATTTGGATTTGGACCTAGCGGCTGTGAGGTTGGGTAGTGCGGGTGGGTTGGTGCCTGGCTAGGAGGGGGCATGAGCGGGGGCAGGAAGGATGTGCACCTCTTGAACCAGGCGTAGGTGGGTGCTGGGCTGGTGGATGGCTAAAGGGAGGAGCAGACCTTTGTGACCAGCTAGTCAAGGCACCGGGGGCGAGTGGTGCCCTCAACGGCGACGAAAACGGCCAGTAGGAAAGAGACGTGGTCTCAGACGGCTAGAAATAGGTCCGTGGCTTGGGGGGGTTGGGGGGGGGGGGGCGGTGGGGCGGGCTGCGAGAAGAGCAGCTCTGACGGAGGACCATACTAGGTCACGTCGCGCGGCGCTGGCGTCAGCTGGGGCTGGAGGATTTGGAGGGGGGCTAGTTTGTGGGACTCCAACACCGACGAACCATGGAGGCTTCCAACGGTGGAGATGAGGTCCAGCGGGTTCGGTTTGAGGAGAGGGCGAAGGTGGGTGGGGGAGGCGTACCATTTGGTCTTCACGGTCGATGCTAGTGAGGGGCTATTTTTCACTCAAAGGAGGGTAGTCATGGCGCTTTGTAGGAAGGATAGGACTCGGACGGATTGTGCGACGTGCTCGGCCTGGCTGTCGGGGGCAGTTGCTAGGCGTTCTATATCACAAGTAAAGTAGGTGGAGCACGCTTGTGTGCCGCGTTGGGTGAGCAGTTACTTTGATAGCAGCTCCATCCAAGAGGAGGTGCCTACAAGTTCCGCCCGCTTCATGGCACCGCGGGACAACACTCCGGGGAATGAGAGGGCGGACTTGTAGCCGACAACCTCGGCGTTCCATTGCTGTGTGGAGAGGGGGCAGGGGTGCGGGCAAGCGTGTGTCGCCCTGGGGTGTGATCTTGCAGCTGAGGGGTTTCTTTTGATGCGATGCATGCCAAGAGAGGAGCCAATGGATGAGGGGAACACGGTCAATCGAATTGGGGGGCATCGGTGCATGGGGTGATGTGGGCGGCCGCAGCCTGTTGTAGTTGGTGGGACGCATCGCACGGAGCTAGTGCCACGTGCGGGACCAAATCGCGTATCGCAGCCTAGTACGCGCTCCACCCTAGGAACACGCTAGAAGACCCACTTTCGTTCTAGCCTAGATGGCGCTAGAAGGCTAGCACGAAAGAAGATTGGTGGGCACCCCAACCTGTGGGGGTGAAGGGTGGGTGATATGAGGGGTGCAACTTGGACCCCCCTATCCGTACTCGGGGGGCTAGGGTATGTTTTTCACACTGTGACCGTTTTGACCTGAAATTGGAGAGGAGAAAAATGCTGTTCTAGCGACGTTGTTGCGACGTTCTAGCGAGTGCCGCTAGCGCTCGCTAAAATGTCGCTAGAACGCTTCGCTAGAACAATGCTAGAATGACATCAATGAATGCTCCGCCACTCCTCAAAGGGAAGCTGCCCCGGCTACCATGGCTAGGACTGGCCAATCACAGGGTCGTGATGCTGAACCCGACTCATGGAGCCCCCCCCCCCCCCCTCCCAGCCCCGGTTAGCCTGGTTAGCCCCCTACCCCGTAGGTCACTTGAAAGATCACTTGGCGGGCCGGCATCGGGTCCTTTGGTGGTGGGTTACCCCGGTTAGCACGGTTAGCCCCATTAGCCCCCAAAGCCCCCTTGCCCCCCTTTCGCGAGTCGCGACACTCAGGCTAGCCCTCGCGTGGTGAGGGGCTGCCGGGGCGCATCCTTGCTCCCGGCACCCCCCTTCTCACCCCCCGTGTCCCCTTCCTTCTCACCTCCTTTGTCACCCCTCCTCACCACCCTCCTCGCCCTGCTTGTCACCCCCTTGTCACCGCACTTCCCCTTGGTGTCACCCCCGCCTCCCTCGTCGTCCCCGTTGTTCCCATCGCTCTCCTCCAAGGCCTCCTGGAGGTAGGCCTCCACCTCCTCCCGGGCCAGGAAGAGGAGGTCCCCGGTACCCAGAAGGTGGCCCTCCCCCACTCCCTCTCTCTTCCTCTTCTTCCCCTTCTTTCCCTCCTTCGTGTGCCCCCCCTCCGACCCTTGCAACATCAACCACCACTCCTCGGGGCGAAGCTCCTCATCCCAATCCCCCAACACTGTCACTTGGCTGATTGTCCCCCATGTTGCCCCCCTCCGCCCAAGGGAAATACCGGGTATCCCCCACACCTGGCACATTCCCATAAGGGTCGCGACCCCTATCTCCCGGGGGGGGGGGGGGGGGGGAGGTTGGCCTTGGCCTTGAGTTGGTTTGGGCCATATGCGCAACTGGACAACGAAGAACATGGCACTTCTTGGTTCACGTTCTATCGTTCAGTATTGATCTAGTCTGGGCTAGAACGTTCTACCGAAGCGTTCTAGGCTAGAACGAAATTGGGTGTTCTAGCGTGTTCCTAGGGCAGTGGAAATTGGCATCCCTTTGCTGCAGTGTGCTGATGTCCAGGGGTAGGGCTTCGGCAGCCACCATCCAGAACACGCAGAGGGCCCCAAGCATGGCGTTGTTGGGGTGGAAGGCTTCGACGTGTGTGGCGGACTCTTGGTTGGTGACCATGAGCTGCGGCTGCCCAATGGCGTCACTATAGCCAACAGCCGTGGTAGGCCAAGACTCCGCATGCGGATCTCGGGTGCGCATTAGGCCGGGGAGTTGCCGGCAACGGGGCAAGGGTCAAGGGGTGGAGGCATTGACAACAGGGTTACGGGGCTGCAGATTGGGAGGGAGGGAGGAGGCACATGGATGGCAACGGCTTAGTGGCTGGCAAAGGCGGAGGAAGCACACACGGTGCTAGTGGCGGTGTGTGCAAGTCCTAGGGCGGCTGGGAAGGTGTGGATGGATGCGGATGCTGTCGTCGAGTACGGCCATGTCCGCGTCGTCCCGCATGGTCTGGTCAAGGCCCGGGCTCCCTACCAGTGGGCCTCGGCCGCTAGCGTGGGCGGGGTGTGTGGGGGTTTGTGTGTTGCCTAGTGATGCAAGCCCAGGCAGGGAGGCCATGGGAGCCTCACGCTAAGCCCACCGGGAGAGTAGTCGGCCTGGACGCGCCGCCTAGAGCACCACTAGAATGTTCCTAGAACGCTTTTTTGTACTTGTTGAATTTCATGTCAAAAATGTGTTTTTCTGAAAAATAACGTATGGACCCCCTAGTATGGTAATAGGGGTCTAATTTGCACCCTTCATACCCCCGCCCCCTTATACCACCCATGGGTCGGCGTACCCCCCTCCTTTTCTCGTTCTAGCCGCTCTAGCGCGTTCTAGGGCAGAACGAGATTGGGTGTTCTAGCGTGTACCAAGGGTAGTGGTCATACAACAGTGTAATCGGTTGTTGCTCAAATGACCCTGAGAGATGTTAGCTTGAGTATTAGCTCCCTGTGAAATCGTTGGTGGGTAGCTAGTGCATTCCGCTGCCATTACCCATTTGCGTCCGATGGCCTAAGACATAGTAGGAAGCCCCAGTTGCCCTCTCATCTTAAAGATATATCAGCACCTGCACAACGTTACACAATGAGATCAGCCCCTTCTGCAGTACAATCAGCCATCTCGGTGGACGCACAGGATCCCAAGCAGCACGGACATCAACCACATTACGCCTAGTACTTCTATTGTGCGGGCACTCAAGCGCCAACTGAAGCAGGGGCAAGGTCGTGCCTTTGTTCGGTGGAAGCGAAATCACAGGCTTTGGGGTTCGGGCCTGTGGCCTACGCGTGTTTGAGTGAAAGGTCAATGATTCCAAAGGCATCAGTGCACAAATATGTGCATTACAAGTCAAAAATCAAGGGGACGCAACACAGGCAACACAACAGCGTGTGTGGAGCTGCAGCAAACAAATTCTGTCCAATACCGCTCCTTGACCGAAATTCCTAAGTAGATCGGGGCAACCAGATTGGGGGCCATGAAAGTGGGAACAATGAAAGAGCATGCGGGGGGGGGGCCTAAATTTCATCCACAACAAAGTAAAGTTATTTTGGAACATATATTTTGGGAGAAAAGGAAGGTATGTCCTAAGTTTCGTTCTGCTTCATGAAATGCTCAAATTATGCATACCTTCTTTGCTATTCACCTTAACCTGGCACAAAATTTGCCTTGAACTAGTAAAATGCCAAATAGAGACCCTAAAGGTGAGTATGCAGTTGTGAACGCACATGACATTCAAAAAATGCATACTTTTTATACAACAGCCAATAACGTAGAGACAACAACCCAAAAAAAAACGTCAAAAAAAGACACAACCAATATGTCAATAAGTGATGTCGTCGTAAAGGGTGGCTAGCCCTCGTGGCCTGAGTTCTAGAAATACAAGGTGCAACAACTTTACCAACCCACTAAAGGGGCAGAAACCGACGTTCCGGTTATGCGCAGGGGGGCTGGAGGTGTACATTGGTGCAAGTGGACGCGGGGTACCATCAAGAAGTATAATTCCATGCGAAGTTCCTTGCTTTTTGCGTGTTCAAGGGTGTGGTACGACATTTTTAGGACATTTTGTGGCATGGCGATGGGTGCTACTCATTCCTCGTGGATAGGGATAGTTGTTGTTCCTTCTTGGTGGCATCTAGGTGCTTCTTGTTAATTCCTGCTAGCATATGAGTGGTGTTGGTAAGTAGGACTTACAAATTTGGGTGAGCCCTCAAGGTATTCAGGTCATTTGGACCAGAATGCCAACAGCGAAAAAAAAACCCATGAACACCACCTTGTTATCTATTCCCATTGGCTGAACACAAATGTAGAGTGGGCAGTTGCCATCGAAAAATAGTGGTGGGGCACCTTGTAGGGCGATGCCCTCATGCTTAACGGGTTCATCAATATCCCCCTTGTGAGCCATCAGCACAAGGTTGGGAGGGGGGAGTTGTCCACGGAGCAATCCTAAGAAAACGAACCGACCACGTGATGCACTTTGTTGTGGACTGAGCCGTAAGGATTATTGAGTTGGAGGAGGGATGACCAGAGGGAAAGCCATACCAAGATGCATTGGTTGCGGGGACACGGCAGTACGAGGTGGTGGTTATTGTTGCAGCCAAGGAAGAAACCAAAAGCAGGGATCAACCGGACAGCTGGCTAGTAGCTTCGAGAATTGCAAACGCTTTTGCACTCCATTTGTGGCCTCAACGACCTTTTTTTTGACGGGCGCAAAATGCCGCAAAATCAGCCTTCAAAGGCACCCTTTTTGCACCATGTTTTCAACTTCCTCATTCCAATGCCGCGTTTGATAGCCACAGAATGTGTCGGCCATCCTTGTGGTGATAAATGATGATGAAGGGATCACTTGCCACTTATTTCCGTGCTATCAACACCCTTCGGCGCCCTTTTGGCACCACCAACTTGCACGGTGCACGTGCTAGGGCACGTTTCTCACCCCTTTAACCCTACGCTAGCATATGCACAGTAGCTGCTTCACCACTCCCATTGGGGATTGAAGGGTGTTCACCACCCAATTTGAAGTCAAAAATGAACCCGTTCATGATTATCGATCATTGCAATGGTGACCAAAGGAATCCACGGCATTCAAACACAACACATTCACACCATACTCCTGCCCCATTCCTAAAATTGCCCATTTCAACAGTTTTTGAGACCGTCCTAGGAGGGGTTAATATGGGTCAAATACCGCTCAAAATCGCCTTCCAAACACTCCTTTGAGCACCCCAAGTGGTCTGCACACAACCTCGGAAGAAATCATTTTTCCCACTCTTGCACCCCCTTGTGACCCCCACCTTACCAGTGTGTCCAAAAGTGGTTGAAAATCAATTTTACCAAATCTTCTTAAACCACTAGTGTAGCCCAAGCAATTGATTCGGGCCGATTTTTAGCCACTTTTGACCATTGTTAGTCCGGGCAACTACCCAACAACCGTTGAAACAGGTGAATTAGGGACGGACACTACAGTGTAGGGGTGGAGTCTGGGACAAAACGCGAAAATTCAAGCAATTGGCGGGCTATTTTTTTGCAACCACATACGCCTGTGCTTTCGTTGTGTGCTAGGTAGAATTGTGGCAACGAGAAAAATCGAAATTTCACCCCCTGTAAAACCACGTTTTGCTTGCCACAGTCACCAAAACTACATGCAATTTTAATGTCCTACCACCCAATCCAATCACACCATTTCGCTTGGCGCTGCCATACACAATCAACTGAAAGTAGGAATTTTTCTTACTTTGGATAGAAAAACGCTTCAGCGTGTTCACGTTTCCACAATGTGTGTTTGACAGATGGTATTCAAGGGATTTGAGAAGCACACATTCACAAACACCCGCAATGCAACACTTGGTTTTTTGAAAAGTCTCCATTTTTGGAGCCCCTATCTCTGCCCGAACTTGACCATCCCCTGCCTCTGTCGCCCAACGATACACGTACCTATATAGCGCTCTCAATCGTCCTCGGCGGCGCGGCCCCCAAAGATTGAGTCATAGGTTCGTTCACCCCAAGCGGCAAACCTGACCCCGGATTTCAACCAACCTCTTCATGCTAGGGTGTGGGTGCTTTCGTGGCTGGCTTTGGTGCATGTTAGTTGCTTGCGCTTGGGTGCCTCCTTTGGTGCTGCCTCTGCCATGCATTGGTGCCTGCTTCGGTGCTCCTTCCATGGGTTTCTTTGGTGCCTCCTTTGGTGCCTCACCTGGCTGCTTTGGTGCTTGCTTTGGTGGTGGCCTTGCTGGCTGCTTTGGGGCCCATTTTCGTAGCGCTTCAGGTTCGGGCTCTGCTGCTAATTTGGATGGGTGGCTTAGGGGCCGGCTTAGGCTCCCCTTCAAGGGCTTGATTGTCAACCATACATGCCTGTGCTGAGAAGGAGGATGGAAGGCGAACAAAGCGAACAACCCCGAGAAGGGTCCAACTTGTGAATCACGGTTCTCCGACTGCCTTTCCCAAATCAACCCAATTCAAGCCTGTTAAAAACACCGTCCACGGACCCTTGTGGGCAGGTGGGCAGCAGTTTGAAAAAAAGGGGGTTTTTTCCCGTTTTTTTTAACTGTTTTTTGGCGTTTTTTGTGTTTTTTTTGTGGAAAATATTGTTTTTGTCCTTCACTATGACCTGAAATGCATTTTCTAGGACAATTTAAAGGTTCACAGAATGGTGTCACTCAACGGCTCAACCAAACAACAACACAAAACAAAAAGAAAGAAAACACTATGTTGCAGATTGGTTGCTTCGGCCTTGTGACCCAAAGTGGCATTTTTCCACCATTTTCAATCGTTAGTTTGGTGTGTGCTGCTAGTTGTGCATTGGCACATTCATGTATCGCGGCAGTCAGGGTGTTTTTTTAGGTAGGTTTGCCCAAGGACTGCCGCCTAGACGTTCTCCTAGTTCACTGTTATTTGCGGTTGCGTTTTGGATGCTCACTGTTATTTCTTGGTGTCCTCTAGATGGTCACCGTTCCTTCCTATTGTGCTCTGGATAGTGGCTGCTATTTCCTGGTGTGCTCTAGATGGTCAGTATTATTTCCTCGTGTGCTCTGGATGGACACTGTTATTTCCGGGGGCGTTGTGGATGGTCACTGGTATTTCTTGGTGCATGCTAGATGGTCACTGTTATTTCGTGGTGTGCTCTGGATGCTCACTATTATTTCCTTGTGCGCTCTGAATAGTCACTGTTATTTCCATGGGCGCTCTAGATGGTCATTGTGATATCCTGGTGTGCTCTGGATGGTCACTGTTATTTCCTGGTGTGCTCTAGATGGTCACTGTCATTTCCCGGTGTGCTCTAGATGGTCACTGTTATTTCATGGTGTGCTCTGGATGGTCACTATTATTTCCTGGTGTGCTCTGGATGGTCACTGTTATTTCTTGATATGCTCTACATGGTCACTGCTATTTCCTGGTGTGCTCTGGATGGTCACTGTTATTTCCTAGTGTGCTCTGGATGTTCGTTGTCCTTTCCTGGTGTGCTCTGGATGGTCACTGTTATTTCCAGGGGCACTCTAGATGGTCACTGTTATTTCCGGGGGCGATCTGGATGGTCACTGCTATTTCCGGGGGTGCTATGGATGGTCACCGTTGTTCCCTGCTTCGGGCACAAGCAAGACATGTCACACATACAAACACAAGGCAAAACACTGAAACTGCACAGATACAAAAAAACATTGTGCGCGGGCGCACCCGCCCGGCTGCTAAGACAACTAACAACTAATTTCCGCCTCAAAAATCCGGAGGCCACTGAGTGGTGTCTGGTTCCCTCACCTCCCATGCATCATGCTCATGCCCAAGACAGAAAAGCTTTTCCCCTCCCTCCCCTCCCCCTCTTGCTGCCCCTTCTTTGCCCCTCTCTCTTGTTCGTCCTCCTCGTTCATGCTGGCATCGTTGGCATCGGTGCGCAACCGCTCCGAGGGCGGAGGGAAAGGAGGCCCGTGCCCCGCCTGCTTCGGGGCGTAGCCACACAGGAGGCATGCCCTAACAAAGGAAACCCGGAGACATGGGTCAAACAAAACGCATGTGCATGTGACAACGAATAATACCACCGGACCCTTTTGTTAACTAACCGCCTTCTTACTTGTCAACCATTCTTCTCATTAGTGCACTTGCCACGCACCCATTCATGCACATTTGTTGTTTTGCACTCACTATTCCGCTTGTTGACTAAGACGTGACATTGCAGCACAGTGGAATGAAGGAAGGAAGGAGGACGACGCGGGTAAGCTGATGAACCTGTTCAGACCAGTGCCAAATGCGAACAAAAAAACAACAATTTTGTCAAATTGTGAAAATTCTACTTTTCAAAGAATGCCGCAAAAAATGGCACACACGCAAAAACGGTAAAAAAAAACAAAAAGAACCCGAAAAACACCGGGAAATGGGGGGAAAGCGGGGGTGGGGGGGACAAAAAAAACAACGTTTTTTTTATTTGACCACGTGGCAGGGCACCTATTAGGACAAGCCTGTCCCAATTCATTTCCATGCGATGGAGTGTCCACTCGTGCACATGTAACTCCCTAACGTTCGCATGTACTCCACGTTGCAAGGGCACAACACGTACCAAGGCGAATATCACCCCGGGGGTCCAACTTATGCATCACATTTCTCGGAGTGCTTGTACCGAATTGACCAAATTCCTTTTGCATTCGATGGAGCCTCCCGTCATGCACATATAACACCCTCGGTTATGTATATCCCACGTTGGCAACACAGTCCCCGTGATCTTGAATCAGGTAGCATTGCAAGGGTTCTCCTTCTAGCCAAGTAGGTGCACGATGGGCAAAAAAGGCGAGTAACCCCCCGGAGGGTCCGACTTGTGAATCACGGTTGTCCCAAGGCCTTTCCCCAATCAACAAAACTCCTTTTGCATACCATGAACTCAGCCCTCGTGCACACATAACACCCTCAGGTGTGCGTGGACTCCACGTTTGCAACGCAGAGCACGTGATCTAGCACCACTCAGCAGTGCGGGGGCTGTGATTCTAGCCAAATAGGTGCACTACGGGCAAAAAGGCAAATAACCCCCGATGTGCAGACAGCGGGAGACAGACACAATGATACAGGGACCGTGTGATACATGTATGCATGAGCCACAGGGGGCAGTGACAATTTGATGAATTTACTTCTCCCCATAGCAGCCACATGCCGCCAACTCGGATGCCGGCGTGAAGAATGTCAACACCCCACCTTGGCGTTGTCCGGAATCTAGTGCCTTGTCGTCGGAGGTAGCGGGAGGTGAGGGGACATCCGCATCACGCGAGGTAGAACAGAACCCATAGCCATTGCGCGTCTTGGCGTTCTTGGATGCACGGGAGACTTGGGTGGCGAACAACTCAATACCCTGCTCCTTTAGGTGAGCGGTGGCGTCGGCAACGGCGGAGGGACGTGATGGGGGGGGGGGGGGCAACTACTGGTACTTGACACCCAGACAGCGGACCGGGCTCGCGACGGAGCCCTTAGGATGGTGAAGGCCTGGGAGCCCCGGGCTTCCTCGAACCTTTTGGTACCCTGGGACGCCTTTTGTTGCGTAAACCTACTCACCATCGGCTTAGGTGCGGGAAACCATGATGACGATCCCGTCTATTCGACGAGTCAACCGGCACAAAGTCCGGATCTTGAACCTGTGCCCTCTGCGGGTTCTTGGTGGGAACCCATCCAGAGGGCTGCCAAGACATCAGAATTGTCCTCCTCACCTGAACGGCGCCGGGGTCGTGCCAAAGTGCTCGCCCCCCTCCCCGCCCCTCTAGCTGCTCGTCTTGGGAGGTGTTGCGGACAGCGATGCGCATTCTCTTGCGCTTATGTATCTCATCCGGGTTTGTCCATCGGGTCTTCCGCTTGTTGTCCCAAAATGCCCCCTCCCCCTCGCTCGCTAAGGACAATAAACTCTTCTACCCTCGAATCCCATTTCGTGGCGCAGTTGTCCCTCAACAGGAGGCTCGGGTGCTGCCGTGCGCAGTGGCGCCACATGTTGTGCCGCCATTCCCAACTGCAGCCCAGGAAAGGGCACTCTGGCCTACTCATACCACCATCCTTGCCGTGTTTCACAAACATAGGTTATTGTTAGGCCGCAATACCACCAACCCATTACGAACGCTCCATATGAGATGTTGTACGAGGGATCCTCACAAAAGATGGTTAGAAATGGCTCCCTCACCTTTGGTGCCTCATTTGGGTGCCCAAAAACGAGAATTCACAAATGGCTACAAAACCCATGATGTATGAGGGGCCCACAATGTAGGAAGGAGACAAAATGGCTACATAGTCCTTGTTGGCATCGCACATGGTGGAGCAAGCAGATGATAACTGGTTCCCCCAATTGCGGAGTTTGGAAAGGGCTAATGACACTGATAGCATTGCTAGTTCCCCGAAGCAAGGAGCTAACAACATGATGCTTTGCGGAAAACAGGTCGGCATATTTCATAATAAAATGTCACGGCATTCAGGGATGGGTCCGCGCTTGGTACGAACATTGAGATGGACAAACCCACAAATGGAAGGTGGGTGGGCTCACCGAGCCACGTGAAAGAAATAAACGCCTAACAGGTGTGCATGCACCACAACACTTCAATTTCCGTATAACAAACTCCTATTTTGAGGAACACAAGCAAGACAAATTCGCGATAAGACGTCAGGACATTTTAGGATGGGAGTTTCATGCAAACATCAAGAAGAACTTGGCACGCGGGTGCTACACGTCTTCAAGAATATTTGAAGACGCACGTCCATAAACACCATAGCAATGCGACGACAATGAAGGCAGCGTAAAAAATGCTCTCATCTTTGGATAGTGCTTCAAGCAGCCCAGCGATGGGCGCTTGCTCGTGTAGGCCTAATGCCCACACCCGCTGCAACCATTCCCCATTCGTCTGTGACACCTTGCGAAAAAAAATTTCACCCACAATCTGCGCCAATATGACGTCACCATGATATCCCAACTGTAGTCTTCTCCACCAGTCTGCAAAATTTCATTCACTGGGCATCAAGTACAAATGCGGTGGACAAATACAACGAAACCAAGAATGCATTACACGGCGTAACACTTCGTTCAAGCCCAACAATTGCTTTAGCATTGGCAAAATTTGCAAACAAGCACAAATACCGCCCATTGGTGAAGCAACTGCCCACCCAATTTCGAACATTCAAAATAAGCTTAAAAGCATATAGTTGCACCAGCTACAAGTTGCAATACTTATAGGGGACTACTTTCATTCCACCTGCCCATCTTTGGTAACCAAGGTGCCATTCGCCACCCGACCCTATGCCATGGCCCATCAAATGAACTCAACAGCTGCCACTTCGACAGCAACCGACGCAACAGCGGTACATCCCACGTGCGTGAAGCAAAAACACTTGGGGCAATAATGTCGTGCAAGAGGTTAAGGAGGATAAAACCAAAACGCAACAAACCCCACATGATGTTGTGGGCCCACAATGGGGCCAAAAAATGGCACCACCCGCCACTATGGTCAGGCCTGTCTAATGCAGCGTGCCATGCGCAACAAACGCTTGCATGGGCAAAATGACAGTGGACAAACAATCCATGGGGCAAACAATGACGTCCATTTCATTGGAGATCCAAAGAGTGTTGCCCACGGCCAATGAAAAAGTCCAATCAATCCATTCGATACACACGATTGGCGACAGGGTGCTCTTGGAACTGACAACGGCCCCACTACACAAACCACACTTATCCTAGAGTTTGTGCCCCTTTGTACACGGGAGCGCCCACAAACCTACAAATAGGATGTCATTATAACAAATCTAAACACCTCTAAGAAAGTGGTTGGTTGCATAATGGCCGTGGGCATTGCTTGGCAGCCAATTACGCAAGCACATCCAACAAAGGTAGACCCAACTCCAGCATTTCCGGAGGGACAAACCGACGCAAGACCATGCGGACGGAGACGTCAACCCGGGAAATCCATTGTTTATTACTCCACCACCATCGCCACCAACTACCCACCTCTAGGTTGGCGATGTCGTGCGGTGCTGGTTTCTCCGTTACCTCCACAGCGCCTCCGAACGCTCGAGTCAGGCTTTTGCACAAACCTCGGATCCGCCTCTACAGAAACAAAGAAGTTTGCAGGTTGAGTCATTATTGCTTCGCTCCAACGGCCTAAGCAGCATCCCTCGCCTCTCCTCCGGATGCCACCTCGCACTTCATGAGGTATTTGCAAACGGCCGGGGCCCATAGAGCCTAGGTATTACTGTGTTTTCCTTTGACTGCCTTACCCCAAAAAGGCCATGGCAAGGTGCACGCCGTTGTGAATATGAAGTTTGGAGGTCGAGACATGTATTTTGCCTGGGAGCAATGTGTTGCGGAGGCCATTTTGGGTGCGGAGGGTGAGGCACACTGCTTTCAGCGCATTGGTATTGCCCTCGTCAAGTGGCTACGAGTGCAAATCGACGTGGGACGGTGGTGGGGATGTTGGGACTCTCCAAACGTCGCGAGTCCTCCCTTGTGTACATATGATGGGTGCCCCACGCTCTCCAATGCTTCCAAACTTCTTGATCTTTCCCACCCAATCCGCCCTGTAGAGGCTGAGTTTTAAGATGAAGAGTCGTCGACCTTTTTGACTGCACGGAACCTACATGACTGGTTTCCCAACCCTCTCCTTCTGATTGACACAATATCTTCGACTCGGAGACACACAATGAAAAACGCAACCGCCAACCCTCGCGCCGTCTAGTCCACCCAAATCTTGTGTGATGGAGATATGTGCCGGAGTATTTCCATACCTCCGAAGGATTGTCCGTCCTCTTCCGCTTCGTCCAACGTGAATTCGGCCATCCTCCAAATCTTCCTCATGATAACCGGTCGTAGCCACTCCATGACTTCAACAGCCCCAATGGCGGAGATGGTGCATCAGACTACTCCCTTCCTCGGTAGATGATGCTTCTACGTGCGCGTTATAAGCAGCGCCCAAGTTTCGCCGGGACAAGCCATGACATAAGCAGTGCCCGATGACATAAGCAGTGCCTACAATCCTAACGAGTTGGGGGATTCTTATTGAGTTTTTTGAGAGCTGAAAAGGGGTCAAAATGGAATTATTTTGGGGTGTTTTTGTTGGTTTTCTCCCTTTTTCTTAACAAAAAATCTAACATCTTAATTTTTTTTCAAAACCATGCACAAATAACCAATCCTTCCCGAAGCTTCCCTTAAGAATGGCACAACACGAAGCACATTGCAGCCTCATCTCATACTCACTGCGGGCTTGGAAAGGTACCCAAATAGAACATCAACTGCTGCAAGCCTTGTGAAGACATGGGAGGCATGGTTGGAAAACTTGGCACTTGTGGTACCACACCCATGGCAAAGAAATTCGCAAGCAATGAGTTACTCAATGATATTGCAAGAGGCGGTAGAGGTGGGAGCGGAGGAAGACTAGTCGAGGTGTAACTTGAGCTGGGGTTGAAGCTATTGCTCGAGGTTGCCACGGAGGTGGAGCTAGAAACCGGATTGAAAAAAGAAGGTGGAGGATTGCTTGTTGTTCTTTGTTTTTTGGGAGGATTTGTTGTTTTGTCCTTTCCTTTGCGGGCTTTGGGTTTGCCCTTGGGAGGGTGTGATGACGAGTTGGCTTGGAAATGTGCGCAAGATGGGCCAATGCTGCCCTGCTGCGCACCGCTCCTCTGCTGCGCACGATCGCTGCACGACCGGCTCGCTGCGGGATCGGTGATCGCTGCACCGCGTGCTGCCCGGTGCTAGCGGGAATCCAACCGCCGCCATGCCAAAAAAAATAAGCAACGCTACATGGTCGCCTGCGCACGTGCACATTATAAGCAACGCCTGGCCAGGGGGTAGGTCCGAATCAAAAAAAGCAACGTTGCTTATCTACTGAGGAAGGGAGTATGACGGGCACGGCTCTCTTTCTGCACAAGCTGATGAGGTACATTTCGACGAGCCGCTTCGTTGTGACGTCAAAGTGATCTCTAAACAATCTCGCAATGGCCCGTAGGTGAACCGCATACCCATGCCTCGTGACTGGTCTCCACGAAATCCCCGCCAAGGCGTCGATGTCATCGTCCGGGTGTGTGCAGCGAACCCGGCACCATGTTGCGACCACGTCCACCCATGAAAATATGCCTATGCCGGGAAGAAGTGGACTACCTTCTTATCTAACAATGTTGCCTTCGCGCCCGGCAGCACCTGACTCGTTGGTTTACGGCCGCCATGTGTGAGTTGTTCGACGTCGGGACATGCTATCAACCAATGTCTCCTAGCCGTGTGACCATGTCTGCGGGACCAGTTGCATGCAGTCACGTAAGGCTCTCTAACGTCCAAATTTTCGCCAAATTTTTGGCGGTACAACAATCCACCACTCCATACGTTAAATATGTTGGCCATTGCCTAGATCCAATGGACAGCTTCCTCTCGAAGACCCGTGGTGTCCCCAAAGTTCATGGGTACTCCCTACAGCAAGTCAGAGTCCAAACTGTGGTGTATGTCCGGAACCTGTGACTACACACCATATAGCTCGGTGGCATCGTGAACCACCATCAAAATTGCGCCCACAACATTGCTGTACATCGCTACAAGCGGGTGGCTTGGGTGGACAATTGGCTGCTCAACATCATTCGCAGAGGGGGCCCAGGGAGTCCACAATGTGGTGGACCGTGGCGCTCCATCTAGGAAAGGAAAGGCATGGCCCTTGGACGCAGCCCACTCCTTTCAGCACGCAACCTCTGTAGGAACCGGAGGTATCCCCATTGACGCCCTATGCCGGACGGCCATCAGCCAATACATCCCACTGTGGTTTCGACGGCATGTCGTTCACGTGCTCCAACTTTGGAAAGCCCAATACCATGGATGTCGACGGTCGTTCCTTTCCGTCTTGCTACACCGAATTCATGAGTCTCTTGGTGAGGTACCGTCAAGTAAAAACAAATTGAAAAAAATTCCTCAGCAAAAAACTAGGCAAAAAAAGAGTTAGAAAATGCGACACTATCTAAAACCTGAGGGGAAATTTTTCAAATCACTTTCAGTAGAGACCATGGGGGAGGCATGCTAGAACGTGAAAAATGTTACTCGTGCTAAAAAAAAATGGTGTAGTTGTGTAATGTTTTTTTGCGGTAACTGTGTGTAAATTCTTTTGCGGTAACCCGTGTAGATCATAAAAACATTTTGTTTTCTTTGCGGTCAACGCGTGTAATTTTTTTTTAGCGGCAAGTCATGTAAATTGTACAAAAAATTGAAAAATAGAAAGAAATGCAACTTTGCATTACATGAGCAATATGTACAGCTGCTGGTTCTGTATGGCAATCCATAGTGACCAGCCTGATGGGGTGTCGAGTCCATAGTTCTTTTTTCTTAACCTCCTTACCAGGGGAGAGGCCAAAGGAGGATTAGAAAGGACGCCCAACTGCTCGTCACCGGACACAGGTTTGTTGGGGAGGGTGGCGGTCAAAACCTCCTCAACATCTGCCGCCTGAGGCCACTTTTCAAAGAGCCACTTGTCCGTGTTAGGGTGGGCCATTCCATGAACTGGACACTGTAAAGTGTGCAAGCAAAAGCCACACCCCTCACAATGCATACATGCACCATAGGTACACGGTCTTGTGACATTGGCCACACACATAAGGTGGCCGAAAGAGATTTAGGCAATGCCAATTCCTCGGATGCACCTCCATGGGTGCAGCAACAGCAATAGACTCACACCCACCATCCTTGGGTGCCATCTGGGCAAGCGTGGGGACACTACCGGCCACCACCTTCTTGTGGATTTTTGCAAGTGCCTTTTTTTTGATGGGTACAAACCTTTCTTGATAGCTCGGCACGTGCAGTCACCTTGCGCTCAATACAACCCAACTTAAAAAGGCGCTGGGCGACCATCTCCCAAGAGTAGTAAGAGGGTACCTTAACTTTCGGTTCCCTTACGAGAAGCCGCAGCAATACACCCTCACACCTCACGGACGGGCATTAGTTAGCACAATTACAACCATCCACCGCTGCCACACGGCAGATGCGGAGAAAGGCTACAAATTCCTTCCATGTAATTGAGGTGTCTTCCTCAATCTTGCACACCGTGGCTTTCCACTCGGCCACTGCAGCACCATCCACGGCCCGATACACCTTCATGGGTTGTCCGTTCAAGCCTCCTTTTTTTTGTAGGAATCCCATTGGTAAAAAAACAAGGCATGACAATCATTGAAAAAGGCATGTGCCATATGCACCGCTTGGCTCTCCTGCCACATCCATGGCTCGGGTTGAGGGGCATGCCTAGAAAAGGCAAACGGGCGAGTCTTGGCAATCTTTGGCAATGGCACTTGCAAGAATCTACAAATGTGGACCTGCGATGGTACGTGACGACTTTTAGAATATTTGCATGCGGCTTAGAAGGGGTGGCTGCAGGAATTCCGGCAACTGGGCCAGTTGGATACATAACATGTGACGCCTGGGGCGTCCCCAACGCTTCAAAGCGGGGGACAAAATCAGCAGTTTCCCACAAGCAGGCCGGGTGGCTACATAACCCTTGCCGCTTGAGGAGTCCCCAACGCTTCGGAGCGGGGGACCAAATCAGCAGTGGCCCACAAATGGGCCGGGTGGATACGTAACCCATGCCGCTTGGGGGGTCCCCAATGCTTCACAGCGGCGATAGAATCTAGAGGAGGCCCACAAGTGGGCCGGGTGGCTACATAAGCTCGGGGGTCCCCAACACAGAGCGGGGGACAAAATCAGAACTGGCCCGCAAAGCACATCGCCTACATGCATGCATTTTCAGTAGCATCGGTCATTTTTTTCTTTGCACTGAGGTCATGTATTTTTTTTTGCGGTAAATGTGTGTAAAAAAATCGCCACGTCGTGGAATTCTTTTTTTGCGGTAAACTTGTGTAAAAAAAATGTCACATCGTGTATTTTTTTTTGTGGTAAACGCGTGTACGAAAAAAATGTCAAGTGGGGTAGTTTTTTTTTTGCGGTAATGCGTGTAACGGGTTTACACGACTTACGGCAAAAAAAAGTTGCACAATGTGACGATTTTTTTGGTACCCGCATTTACCGCGAAAAAAAATTACACGGATTACAACATGCATGGCTAGAACCAATGCTTGACGTATTGGCGGCATCTAGTGCTGATGTGTGCTTGTCTGTGATCCCACAAGGGGTTGTGCTGTTCTGCGTACGCATCAAACATATTGGAGGCTCATAAGGGTCCTTACACAAGGGCAGACAATACTGCTGGTTTGTTACGCAACCCTCTGGGAGCGTCCCAACCAGCGCTGTTCTCTGCCACCCTGTTGCTCTGGGGTGCCAAATCAAACACCACTGACGAATAAGCGACAAGGCGATGGGCGACAATGGGCTAGCGCTGCCAGTTGGGGGAAGTTGCCGGGCTGCCTCGCGCCGTCTAGGGAACGTCAATGGCATTCGTTCAGCAGCAACCGCTGAGAGCTGTCTTCCACCGGCAGCAGCAGACAGCACCGGAAAGCACAATACAGAGCACTCATTCCGGGCCTTGCCCCTTCACTGCCTGCACACACACCATGATCTCTCCACTCAAGGCCTCGTCAGTGACCGTGATGCTGCACATGTATTCTTCACGCCTTCGGGGCACTCGGTATTGAAGCAGCGCTTCACATCGGGGCCTGTCGGACTGCACACCCGGTGGTCCTCGACGAAGGTCCTGGGGGCCACCTTCATAGAAGCGTTCAAAATGTGCTGCACGGCCACGCGGTTCCGGAACTGCAACGCCCTTTGGACGACCGGATGCTCTGCATCGAAGTGCTCACGGATGTATTCTTCTGGGACGATGTAACTGACGTTGCCGCGTTTTGTAGGCTGTCCGTCGGTGTATGCCGGATTGGGGTCGACCACAAAGGTTTGTGTGAACAGCGGCGAGCTGGGCTTGACCGCTGTGCGGGCGTAGCAGCGCGGCGTTATCCATGTCATCTCGCGCTTGTACAGAGCCACATGCTCCTCATTGCGGGCCTCCATGGCATTGCACTGCACCTGGAGTACATGCAATGGGAGCTTGCCGCATCTGAAGCCATGCCTTCATCCAGCAGTACTACACACCAACAGGCCTGTCACGAAGCATTCCTGGGCCACCAAACCATCCTACCTTAAGGTACTGGCTGCAGCTGACAGGGGGGGGGGTTGCATTTGGCACACCAGTTGGAAGGATTTCCTCATGCATGTGTTTGTGCACGTGGGTTCAATCCCCCCCCCACCCGTTACGCGATGACCAGCAATGTCTTGGAATGTGCCCCTCGGTCTATTGCTTAAAACCCCCCAGGGGGGGGGGGGGGTTGTTTGGGACCCTAGCCAGCCCTGGCCGGCCCGTCCACCCACCCACCCACATCAGAAGATTTTTCCTCAGGCAAAAAATGTCAGGGGCCGGAAATTTGAGGCCCATTTTAGGTACACCTATTTTTGGCCTCTGATCCACCCAACCTGAGGTGCAATGCGAGGGCGTGTGTACGCGGTTCGCCGTAGCAAGAATTTATTTTTGAAAAACGGTTTTTTTTTCTCCTCAAGCAATAGCCTGCCCCCCCCCCCCCACCGCCCCACCCCCACTGATGACACAAGAAGCCCCTGAAGCCCAGGCGGCAATATTGTTGGACAAGTTGGGGTTGCTGGTGCAGTAGGCGCCCTTGCAATTGGTTTTTTAGCCACATAGCCTGAGATACAGCCCACTCTTGGTTTGGGGCTGTTTACAGGCCACTACATCCAAATCCAACCCCCCCCCCCCTCACGCCCTCAGTGCTGCTGCGCCTTTTGCTGCCCCCCGAGAATTCTATTGCCAGAATCACCCAAATGGACCAATCAAAGAGTGGGCTCAGTTAGCGTGAATTATTCGCTTTTTTTGGCCCTCTTGGGGTACAACCATGCAAGGGCCCAGCTGCGAAGCTCTGGAAGGAGATTGCCACCCCAAAGGGATGTTTGAGCAAGGCATAGTGCAGCTGTGGGCCTTCCCCTCTTTCAACCAATCACCCAATCCACAACAGTGCCAAATATTCCTTGTGCCAAAGAGACGTTTGCTGGCCTCCATAATATGTCCGAGAAAACCCTGAAAATGGCCCGAATGTCCCAGAATCTGCGTGTTTTGGCAAGGGGAAAGCAAACAGGATGGGGAGGGGGAGCATGATGGCATCCCTGACAACTGTGTCGGACAAATGTGACCACGGCAAACGTCATCTGTTTCCTTCGTTTGGCCATTCAGAATGGGGTTTGGGGCTGTTTTGGGCAAAACATGGCCGGTTTTGACCCAAAATTGCACAGCTTCGGGAGGGCACCTCCCAACTTGGCACCCACGCCCCAGACCGCCACTGGTAAGTTGGGCACTCAAACTCTGGATTTGGGAAAGCCACACGTCAATGCAAAAGATGGCCAGAGTAAAGTAGAGCCCAACACGTGGACCAGAGTAATGGCCCAATTGGAAAAGAGACATGCTTGTTGCTGTGGCTGTTACTAGCGAGATATAATGAGAAAGGGGTGTAGTAAGTAGGGGTATATCCTCCAATCTACACCCCTCTCCAGGACGCTCCCGCTCTTCTCTTTCCAAATGGGTCCTCTCTTTGTGATGGCTTCTTGGGACTTTTCTAGGAGCAACATGGGTTAGCATATGCTGAAAACGGGCTAAAAATGCTTGTCTGTGCATCCCATCACTTTGCAACCCCATTCGCGCATAAGAAGCGCACAATAAGCGCAATTTGGCCCCCAACCACCTCAAATTAAGCGTGGGCCATATCTCAGGCTCTTGGACCTGACTATTCACATACTTCCCAAGAGTCCCCCTCAAACAGGGGCGCCAGAAATGATAAAATAAAAAGTCCACAATTGCGTGCACAACGTGGAAATCTGGGGGTAATGGCAAACCACCCACCAAGTGCATTTTTCCGGTGCTGGCGCTGTAAAAAAAGACACTGAAAAAGAAAACTGCCCCAACCTGTGTCAAAACACCATGTCAGCAAACCATGTAAACGAGGGGTGGAACAGAACCTGAAAAGCTGTTGTCGTAAAAATCCCTGACTTTACGCGAGTGTATACACCATTCACCTGGCTATGACATCTTGTGCACAATGCAGTGGATGGTGTCCTCATGGTGAAACAGGTACCTCATCTGTTCTTACCGGAGAATACATTTTTTCACCCCTTTTCAAACTGTCCGAAACGTTTACCATGTAATTACCAATAGAACCTACGTACCCTTTTGTGCAATGACTGATGTGAAACAATTTTTGAACATTTCAAAAACGACTTCAACTTTTAGCCAGCCACCTTCATCGTTTACACTGCCACTGCCAGTAAGTTTTTTCGGCCGAAGCACCATGAGAAGTGAGACAACGCAATGAATAAAATGACACACAGAGCAGTGCAATTCAAAGCAAAACAATGATGAATGTTTGCCCCACATGCCCATAGTGTCTTAACACCCCCGTCCGAAGTGTAAAAATGACCCACAAGCAATACTTAAGGAGTATGAAATAAGTACGGACACGCCAAATTGTAAAGCTAAGTACACTAGGGCAAACCAACCTCATTGAACACGACCTCCAACTTGGTGGCGCCCAGAACATCCTCGTTGTCATCCGCAGCCGGGGGGTCAACAGTGGCGGCCGGTCTCGGCTTTTTGGCCCGAAGACGAGGCGCCCCCCTAGTTGTAGGACGCTTTTTGCTGCTAGGGGAGGCAGTGGCACTCCCCGCCGACGTCCCTACCTTGACACAGGTACCTACCTTCGCAGTGACAAGGTTAGCAGCATCCTGCTTGGCTGCCACTGCCTTTGCCGTTGCAAGGATCTGGGCAGTGTTGCCCACGATACTTGTGTTGGCCTGCGGGACCGCAGCCCCACTGTCCGTCTCAAGGGATGTTCCCTTGCTCTAAGCAGCTTTCGGCTGCTTGCGGGTCTGAAGGGCGGTTTCCACCTCTTCCTTGGCCTAAGCCTTCTCCTGTTTTGCCTGCTCCTTCGCCTCCTTCTTGTGCTTGGCGACCAGTTCGCTGACCTACTTACGCTGCGCTGCCCTATCCTCTACAGAGAGTTGGCCAACATTCTGGCTGTCCAACACCTGCCCCTTGCACAGAAAGGTCGGTTCATGGGCCAAATCAGGCGTCCGTATCAAAAGACTTCAGACTCTGTGGCGGACACACCACAGAGTCTTGGGTGGAAGTCCCGGGCTATCTTTAGGGGGGCCATCCCAGGGGCACAGGCCGCCAGGCATGACTGCCGGCGACTCTCACCGATAGTTGACCCATGAAGCCCAATGGATCGTGATCATGATCATGAGGCAAGAGACGAGAACCAGAGGGAGGGCGAGCGCGCAGGGATAGGAGGACCACCTGCGGAGTACCTACAGGGACCCGGTTCCCTGTGCCGTCTCCCCCGTCCATGGGGGAGGCAGACCGCCCTACATCGGCGAGGGCCGGTGGCTTGTGCACTCACTCCTAAAGGGGAGGCACCCTGAACTACCCTCCTGAGCCACAAGTTACCCCCACAGGCTACTTCCCAGAGGGCAACTCAACTATGGGTGACTCAACTAGAGCTAGGAGGGAGGGGAGGCTGTGGGGCGCCCGCCGGTATCCCAAAAACTGCCGGCGGCCGTGTGAAAAACTCGACGCCCCCGTGGTGTTTCGGCACGTACACCTAAAGGGGGGGGGGGGCACCCTGAACCCCCCTTGAGCCCCAAGCTACCCCCACGGGCTACTAACTCAATTATGGGTGATGCAACCACGGAACCAAAGCTAGGAGGGAGAGGGTGCCTGCCGGTATCCCAAAAATTGCCGGCGACCGTGTGAAAAACTCGACGCCCCTGTGGTGTTTCAGCACGTACACGTGAAGGGGGAAGGGGGGACCCTAAACCCCCTCTTGAGCCTCAAGCTACCCCCCAAGGCTACTCTCCAGAGGGCAGCTCAACTATGGGTGACTCAACGAGAGCTAGAAGGCAGAGGGCGCCCGCCGGTATCCCAAAAAAATTTGGCGGCCGTGTGAAAATTCGACGCCCCGTGGTGTTTCACGCCGAAGGAACTTACACCTGACACCGTTAGTACATTGCCGCAGGCGGTGCCCAGGCCGTGTCACGCAGCTTTGCACCCAGCACGCAGCCTAGGCGACCCTCCTCTATTTTCCGGTCCAGGTTGGGGAGTACTCGGTGGCTATGTGGAGGATGTCCAACGAATTCGGAACATCATCCTTTAATGCTCAACGTACAGGCACCGTGTGCTACACGCCACCACTACAGCCATAAGTGGGTCCTACAACTACCAAGGTCTGCCATTTTTAGAACTCCATCTCCACCCGCACCACATTACCAGTAGTGGCTGTACTTGACGTTTTTACGGCTGCTTCACCTGAAGGATTTTGCAAGCCTTGATTGTAGTGCTGCATAGGACTCATTTGTCTAAATGGGGCTCTTGAGGGGAGCCGTACATTCAAGCCAACCTGCACGGCCTGTCTGCAGCTCCGCATACGCACGACCGCCGAGGCCTTTTTTCACCAACCACATTTCACTATGCTTGCCACCCATTAAAGATGCCAATCTGGTAAAAATTTCTAGATTTTCTGAGATAATAGGTGGCAAAAGTGCCACGGACCTTTCCGGGGCCGGCGCCGTAAAAGGCACTGATGAAAAAAGCGGTCGTGGACGTATGTGTCTAGTGGTCCTAGCTTAAGAACAACGTAACGAAACGTAGGGAACATATTGTTCTCTTGCGATACAATTGTGTTCTTAGGATGACACACGTTCCAAATAATGTTACACATAGTCTTCAAAAACTTCAGATGCTTTGCTAGCTTGTTCATAGTAACACTCAGTGGCTCCTCTGAAAGCCATTGGACCAGGGCTTGGACATCATAAGTGGCTAGTCCAGTGTAGTAGTCCCAGAACGTAGCCACTTTGATTGGCTGAAAGGGAGCCTCAAACCAGTCGTTTATGGACCAAACCACCTTGTAGAAGGTGTTGTTAGAGGACGCTGCATTGACAATATACCCATTGCTAGTGAAGCGTTTAATGGCATCCGTCCTCGAAATGGAGGTGGGTAGTGTGTAGGCGAGGGCACTCAGACGAGGATGTTTGCCACAAAAGGTTGGCAAAGTTTTCCATATTGATGTGCAAGAATAGTGTCTTGTGGTCGTCCAAACCGCCAATATCCATCAACCTCACACCAAAGGCAGTCACAATTGCAGATAAGGTGCCTATTCGGAGGTGTATGCCATGTCCGGTTACATTTTGCCTCCTAAGCCTCCGAAGGAGGAAATTCACAACGTCAACATTCCGATATCCTGTGTTGCTGGTGTTGATGCCTTCTTGCCGCCTCCTTCAATATGTGGAGGAGGCATCGGAAGCAAACATAGTAGCAGGCATGGTTTGTAGATGGCGACATATCCGATGACGAGGTACTCTGGTATCCAAAAGGTAGTTTCGTTCTACCTTGCACGAGTTTGGAATATGATGTCCACCAATACGCATTGGTTTGTTGCCTAGGAAATCGGTTGCAACGGTGGACGGTAGACAATGGTAGACAAAGTGGCATTTTATAGCGCCGACGCCGTGAAAGATTTTACTAGGGGGTGGGGTGAAGGAATCATGTCGTGGGGCTGGCGGGAAGTGCCAAGGCAACAGGCGCCGAGATGAAGTGGTGTGCAGGTGACAAGGCGCACTAGAGAGGTGCAGCCCTAGTGCGGGGGTGCGCGAGCGTGGAGACGTTGAGGCTTGGTGGCAGGGAATGTTTTTCAGCGCCGTCAAAGCAATGTCGTTGACGGATGCATCAACTCCACTTGCTATAATGTACTTACTTATATCATACTCGAATCCATTTTGTATGGCCGTCAACTCCTCCTCGGTACCAATGGTTTATCTTGAGCTTGCCTCTAGTACAGGCTGTGTGGTGTCCCCAGGAAAGGGGTACAGGAGCCCCCCCCCCCCCCCCCCTGCCAGGAAAAGATTCCATTTGAGCCCATGGATCAAGGGCGGGGCTAGGAACCCAAATCCGAGTGTTTTTGCATAGATGGGATCATGATTCGTTGGGAAAACATGTGTCTCACCCGAAGTGGTGCATTTGCGACTGTTTGCAATTTTTGGTCCCGGGAGGTATGGGACACTTCCCACGAGTACATGCAGACGAGAAAGGGGTTGCTGAGTTGGGATGTAGACCATGTATCCTAATCGGGAACCCCTTGCTAATTGCACTTCCCGGTGGACTTCCCATTTTTGCGTAGCACACAACGATCGGCACAACAAACAATCCATAATGCAATGGTTCACTTGTAAACAATTGTCACTCCTTTCTTTGTCACTTGTGACTTTGGTGCTTCACTCCCCCATCTTTTGTACCCCCTTCAACCCCTCATCCAAGGCATGCATCTCTACGACATGTGCCATTCCCCTTTTGCTAACTTGTCAGCTACGCACTACCAACCCCTAAAGACCCCTAAAGGACACCCGGGGACGACATCAAGATTGTGCATAAAGTGTGATGTCTCATGTCTGATGTAGCATGTTGTGTGTGCAGTGTATCCAACAGGATGTTTGATGTCAGGTGATGTCTGATGTTAGGTGTGGGTCTGATGCTTGGAGGAAGTTGTTGGGGATGGGGCGTTTGGGAGAAACTGTACCTAAATCTATAAATCTGCCCCCCGCCTTCCTATCGAAAAAACAAAAGTAGAGGGGGAAATGGGAGGTCTTGGAAACTTGGATAATTGAAAAACCATCGATCATTGGGGAACCACCTTGGAAAACAAGAAAAATAGTAATTACAAAACCCCCCCAAAAAAACTTGTGTAACATTAAAAACCAAAAGAGGGAAATGGGGAAAATGTGGGAGCACGGAAAATGGGAAAATTGAATAACCACCAGAAATTAATGGGAACACCTTGGAAAACAAGGCCCGAAAAAATAAGGTGCAATGGCAAAACGGAGCAAACAGGCACATGCACACATGTGGGCACCACCATCTCATTAATCGATGAGTCCATCCATGCCATCCACAGCAGGGTTGGGAGCTGCTTGGGGGTATTGCAGAACGTGTCACACGGTCGGTATCGGGCACAAAGGCATCCCTCTGTGCCAACAAAGGCAATGTGTGCTACATAGCAATGCCCCTTGCTTGTCCATGGTTGCTACCACTTGGTAGTTTCACACCAAGCACATCGAGACAATGGGACAATGCGGCCCTTGTCCAATTGCGCAGCTTGCCACTTTGTGCTGCCATTACTAACTTTGCCTACATCCTGGTGACACCACGCCCTTTTTTTGGCTTACGTGGTATTGCCAAGTCGTCTGCGTTGTTGTTTTCACCATCCTAGCAGACATCATCGGCAACATTCACCAACACCTCTGTAGAAGGGTGTGGATCTGCAGAAAAGCGTGCATGACAAACCAAACATGTGTTGCACCAGATGCAAACCACCCGCTTGCATGTGGTACACTGCATACCTCTTCGAAAAGTGATGAAGTCATGATTGCCAGTGTGTGTGTCAGGGGTACCATCTAGTGCAACAACTGTGACCACATCCACCTTGTGCCGTTCTGTACCCTTTCTAGATGGTGCAGTTGAGGCTAGTGGTGTACCTGGCCCTCCAAAGAAAAGCAGGATGTCACAATCATCAGCAACTGCTTCAGTGCCTTGTACACATTGAAGCATCATAGCATCCAATGATTCTCGTGCATTTAGCTACCGTGAAACCCTTTGCCTTGGGCACACATCAAAACGTGCGCAGGCAGCCAGGTGGCGTGCCACTGCAACGCCTTGTCCCTTTGCACATTGTTGCAAAGGGGGAAAGTTGGAATGCAATGCCATGCACATGCTAGGACATGTGTCTCCACAATGCCCTGCATAGTACTACTGCACCTCCCACGTAACGAGATGGCACGTGCTACAGCAGCTTCAGCAGGAAAATATGTTCGCAACAACGCAAGGACTTGACAAACATTGACCCACTGTGCATGCCATTTTTCAAGAGCCAAGGCCTCCCACATCTTGGACATTAGCACGTTTGCAAAGTGGTTTACCATGTGCTCCTTAAGGCCCACCCACTCTGCCAAGACACGGTCGCAGTTCACATGTGCCGCACTCAACTCATCTTGGTGTGACGCCATGAAATGCTGCAACTTTTGTACACCATATGTGGCATGTTCACTGATGGACACAGCCAGCAAACAGCCATGGTCCAACAACACTACACACTCCAGCACCCCCGTTGGGTCAATTGTTGCCTGGCCCTCCCTGATGCCAGCAAGAAACACATCAGTTGCTGCACGTGCCTCAACGCTTGGAACAGGGGGGGATGATGCACACTTTTGTCCACTTGAATCAAATTGGACCAACTGCACACCATGCCACACACCTATTATAGTTTGCTCCTTGAACTGTAACCAGCCTGGACCCTCCTCTCGGGCCACCTTCTGTAACCGTGCCTGTAGCATATCTGTGGCGGTGGCTAAATGTGCACCAGTGGGCGCATGCAGTTGTGCCCCATTGTTAAAAAACCGCATCCTATGTAAGATGTCCCCACAAACCACCCCCCATGCAAGTAAAGTGGCATCATGGCAATCCTCCCACACATCCTCCTCTTTAGTGGAATGTTGCACCTTCACATCCCAATGCCGTGCCACCCGGGGGACGTTGGCCAAGAAAGCAGTGTTACGACGTGCATTTGCCTGCGACCACCTGATGCGGTGACCATTGGGGATGAGTCGCAGACCGCTGCGTTTATCAAAATGCACACAGTTTTGCAACTCCTTCCATTGCCATGCTCCATTGTACAGGGCCCGTTTACGATCCACAACTGCCATACAATCAACATGGGTAGGGCAAGCAGCCTGCAATGCATGACCAGCTTCCGTTGCAACAAATGGCACGGCTCACCCATGGGGGTCATCACGACCAACCATGTCCCCATCAGGGCAAACACATTGTTTCTTAATGGTAGAGAGATCAACAACTTGGCATGCACTAGCACCCCGCACCCCAACGTTGGAAGCCCCGTCCACTGTAAAAGTCACAACCCTCTTCGCCCACCAATCGCGGTCTCCAATCGAGGTCAGTAGGAAAGGTTCTAGGTGCTTTGTAAGCTCGTGTGCATCACCGCACGCCACATCCCCCATACCAAGGAACAGTTCACACATGCCACCCGGGCCAGTCCCAAGGAAAACAAGCAGAATGGCATACTTATTGATGCGATGCCTTTGCTTGTCCGAGTCGTCAAGCAACAGTGCAATGAAGGGTGGCATATATAGGATGTTTGCTACATCATCTTGCATGGCATCATGCATTGCTGCAATAGCCTTCTCAACTATCCACCGCCATGAACCATGGTGCCCCGGGGCAGATGGCAATGAGCAATGAAGAAGAATCCGCTCACTTATGGCACGGATGGACAAGCATATCCGCGACCCAATACAAACCTCAACCAACCGCGACAAAATGGCTACCTTAGCATCAGTCACTGGCACACCAATGTCCATGGCCTCTCCCCCCTCATGAACACAATGTTCCTTCCTACCACTTCAACTTTGGCAGCAGTGGGGCACAATGCATGATATCATTCAGCACAATCCTACCTAAAACTCTCTTCGGCCAATCGGTGGTGGTGCCCTGGCCTCTGCAGATTCTTGCGTGGTGATGTTGTACAGCGCGACAACCCTAAGTGGCTTTCCAACACCTCCCTCTGCCATGTGTTCTGGCTAGAGGTCTTCATGCGCATCCCTTGGCCACATGTTCCCTCTACTAGGGCACTATTGGCCCTAGAGGGACGTGCCACCCCAGGCTTGCCACACACATTAGCCCATGCACTCAACACCACCACATGTTGTAAACCGAAACCGCCAATGACCATCTACAAACGCTTGAAGGGTCTTTGGACCAATGTCAGGTTGCCTAGGAGCCGCCTGCATCAACATGCAAAACACATCCTTCCCTGCTGCAACCAATGCAATGGACCGCACCCTGTCTTGCTCCACCGACGGTGCCACGGACATTTGTGACACACCGTGCTCTGCATGCCGCTCATCCCACTCCTTTGCATGTTGTGCTCTAAGTTGCATCTGTTGTGCCTCCACACGCACTTGCAAATGCGTGCTACTCGCACCTTGCGTTTTTGCAACGGCCGTGCTACCGCCTCAACAAATTTTGACGATGGCTGTGTCACACCAACTGACGTGATGTCTTGCTGGTTACTGCAAATATGAGGTAGCAGCGCCAAGGCTGCCACACACATGTCACTTGGCATACTCTGGGCATGCATATTCATGTTCCTGTCCCCGGCCCCTGATGGACACTGCATTGCATGAGGGGGGGGGGGGCACCTGGTGTTAGCGCCATGGCTGGCACATAGGTGTCGGTAGCCATGCTCTAGGCATCCCCATTGTCCCGAAGGGCGGAAGCCCTTGTTCGTTGGGAGGCAAACCGTGACATGTGTGGTACCAACAGATTGGTTGGCTTGCGCCTGTACAACAAGAATGTCGCTCTTCGCTTGGTTGGTGGTGGGCTCGCCCCCTTCAGTATGTATCAGCAAGAGATTCATCCAAGGATTCACCGCATGGGTAAGGTAAGGTAAGGTAAGTTGCTCGGGCGATCTCCGAACTCCAGCGTATCAGTGATCCCTACCTGTCCCTCGCAGCATCCCTTCCGGCTCGCGGGGTCACCGACACCCTAGCGCCTAGGACACCGCGTTCCTCCCCCACCGGGGTTCGAACCGAGCGCAGCATCCCTTCCGGCTCGCGGGGTCACCGACACCCTAGCGCCTAGGACACTGCGTTCGGCCTCCACCGGGATTCGAACCGAGCACCTTTAGTTCAGGCGTCATGTGCATGACCGCTGAACTACGAGACCTTCGTGATTCACCGCATGGGCTAGACACTAGTGTAGAGGGGATGCAGTGAATCCTTGGAAGGTGTAGACCCTTCAAGGAGTCACCGCAGGGGCTGTAGACTAGTCTAGAGGGATGCAGTGAATCCTTGGAGGGTGTAGACCTCTAAGGATTCACCGCATGGGTTCTACGCTACTCTAGAGGGATGCGGTGAATCCTTGGTGGGTGTAGACCTTCCAAGGATCCACCGCATGGGCTGTACACTAGTTTAGAGAGGATGCGTTGAAACCTTGATCCTAGGATTCATCGCGTGGGCTGTACACTAGTCTACAGTGGATGCGATGAATCCTTGGGAGGTGTAGACCCTCGTAGGATTCATCGCATGGGTGTACACTAGTCTTGAGGGGATGCGATGGATGCTAGGGGGGTGTAGACCCTCGTAGGATTCATCGCATGGGCTGTACACTAGTTTAGAAGGGATGCGGTGAAACCTTGATCCTAGGATTCATCGTGTGGGCTGTACACTAGTCCACAGGGGATGCGATGAATGCTAGGGGGGTGTAGACCCTCCTAGGATTCATCGCATGGGTGTACACTAGTCTTGATGGGATGCGATGGATCCTAGGGGGGTGTAGACCCTCCTAGGATTCATCGCATGGGCTGTACACTAGTTTCGAAAGGATGCGGTGAAACCTTGATCCTAGGATTGATCGCGTGGGCTGTACACTAGTCTAGAGGGGATGCGATGAATCCTTGGGGAGTGTAGACCCTCGTAGGATTCATCGCATGGGCTGTACACTAGTCCACAGGGGATGCGATGAATCCTAGGGCGGTGTAGACCCTCGTAGGATTCATCGCATGGGTGTACACTAGTCTTGAGGGGATGCGATGGATCCTAGGGGGGTGTAGACCCTCCTAGGATTCATCGCATAGGCTGTACACTAGTCTAGAGGGGATGCGATGAATCCTTGGGGAGTGTAGACCCTCCTAGGATTCATCGCATGGGCTGTACACTGTCTACACTGTCTACAGTCTACAGTGGATGCGATGAATCCTTGGGGGGTGTAGACCCTCGTAGGATTCATCGCATGGGTTGTACACTAGTCCACAGGGGATGCGATGAATCCTAGGGGGGTGTAGACCCTCGTAGGATTCATCGCATGGGTGTACACTAGTCTTGAGGGGATGCGATGGATCCTAGGGGGGTGTAGACCCTCCTAGGATTCATCGCATGGGCTGTACACTAGTCTAGAGGGGATGCGATGAATCCTTGGGGAGTGTAGACCCTCCTAGGATTCATCGCATGGGCTGTACACTGTCTACAGTGTCTATAGTCTACAGTGGATGCGATGAATCCTTGGGGGGTGTAGACCCTCGTAGGATTCATCGCATGGGTTGTACACTAGTCCACAGGGGATGCGATGAATCCTAGGGGGGTGTAGACCCTCCTAGGATTCATCGCATGGGTGTACACTAGTCTTGAGGGGATGCGATGGATCCTAGGGGGGTGTAGACCTTCCTAGGATTCATCGCATGGGCGGTACACTAGTCTAGAGGGGATGCGATGAATCCTTGGGGAGTGTAGACCCTCCTAGGATTCATCGCATGGGCTGTACACTGTCTACAGTGTCTATAGTCTACAGTGGATGCGATGAATCCTTGGGGGGTGTAGACCCTCGTAGGATTCATCGCATGGGTTGTACACTAGTCCACAGGGGATGCGATGAATCCTAGGGGGGTGTAGACCCTCCTAGGATTCATCGCATGGGTGTACACTAGTCTTGAGGGGATGCGATGGATCCTAGGGGGGTGTAGACCCTCCTAGGATTCATCGCATGGGCTGTACACTAGTGTAGAGGGGATGCGATGAAACCTGGGGGCCGTAGACCCTGCTAGGATTCATCCCGTGGGCTGAGCATTAGTCTAGAGGGGATGTGATGAATCCTTGGGGGGTGTAGACCCTCCTAGGATTTGTCGCATGGGCCGTACACTAGTCTTGAGGGGATGCGATGAATGCTGGGGGGTGTAGACCCTCCTAAGATTCATCGCATCGGTTCTACACTAGTCTACAGTAGATGCGACGAATGCTAGGAGGGGTGCAACCCTCCGAGGATTCATTGCATGGGCTGTACACTAGTCTACAGTGGATGCGATGAATCCTGGGGGGGGGTGTAGACCCTCCTAGGATTAATTGCATGGGCTGTACACTAGTCCAAAGGGGACGCGACGAATCCTTGATGGGTGTAGACCCTTCAAGGATTCACCGCATGGGTTGTACACTAGTGTGGAGGGCATGCAGTGAATCCTTGGTGGCTGTAGAACCTCAAGGGATTCACTGCATTGGGTCTATTGCTGTACGAGGATACTAGCATAGTCACACATGCAGCGAAAGAAAAATCGCAATGTGCTGGTGGTGCAGAAGCGGTGGGAGTCATGCCAATGCACTTCAGAACGCCAGATGACATGCAACATGCTCGGGCTTTAGATCTACATACGCAGCACATTTAGCAGCCAATAGCTGGATGTGGCCGTAGGGCCGCCCGCAACTGCCCACGGTCACCACACAACAAGCATTGGCTGCCCATGGCAGCCAAGTCCCGTCCTAGCGGGATGTGGTGCGTGGACGCCTCGTCAACAAAGCTGAAGAGGAACCGAGTTTGTGGGTTCCCTAGAGCAGCCCCGAAAAGCAGCCTATGCCCGTTAGCAAACATCCCAGCGGTGGCAAACACCACACGGCAGCTATTAAAAGCATCGCTATGGTGCGCTTATAACCCGGGGTGTGCCCCAATCACTGTCCCACTCAAATGACCTAAGCTGAGGTGCAGCAGCAGCCCGTTGGGCACGTAGGCGCAACCAGGGTGCCAGATGGTCGGCAAGCACCTGGTAGCGGAACATGTCATCACTGTAACACTCCTCATGCACCCGTTGCAGCAAGTTGTGTGCTTTTGCACCGGTGGATGCCGTCACCAACACGCATGAACGTGGGGGGTTGTCACCCTCAGGACCGCTCACCCTCTTGCCCTGATTGATGGTGCCACGGTTAACAGGATCTGAGGTCTGGGCAACAACGTAGCCTTGCTGCCATAGCACGGCTTTGATGCATGCCGCTAGAGTCTCCCAGCACCTCCGGTCATTGTTGTGATGCATGACTCGTCCGGTACTTGACGTACAGCAAAAGCCTGCGAATTGTTCAAGCAGTGGCGTTCGACCAGGTGGTTAAGGATCTGCCGCTCGCAATCTCACAAGGGAGGCAGGTCCTTTGGTTCAGCCCGGATGTTTGCCTACAATTTGATCCATGCGGCACCTTGCTGGATTTCGTTACACAAGTTGCAACAGGTAGCGGAGTCAGGGACAACCATGCACCAATACCCGCCGCTGAAATCGCCTTTTGCGTATTAGTAGCACCGATCCACACATTGTCATCAGAGATGCCACCACCATGAACCCTTGCCTAGAAGTCCGGTTTCGAAGCGTCCCAAGGCTCCGTGGCAACCCAGCCGTGCACCATGTCACCACCATTGAGCTCATATTGCCCCCCACCTGCAATCGTGAGGCCTAGTACGCTTGGGTGGGCACGTTCCCATCACCATCAAGATGAGGCCACCATCGCTCGAAGTCAAGGTTCCTTTCTCTGCCGTTGTCTTGTGCGCATTGGGCAGCGGCAACCATCTCATGGACGGTGTAGACCTCCAATGCCTTGGCAACGAACCTGTAACAATGAAGCCAAGATTGGGTAAACCTTGACACAACGTTGTCATCGGGCCCATAATCCAGGGCATTCTATGTGCAGCTGCTGTCCAAGGCCATCGGGGGCTCTGCGGCCAAGTCCACCGGCAGCGAGGCCGGGACTTGGACAGATGGCTGCGGCTCAGGGGCACACAGTGGTTGTGGTGAGGGTTGACCACCCGGTGCTATGGCCGAGTCAACCGGCGCCATAGCCAAGAGTTTGACAGATGGGTGCGGTTTAGGGGCACGCAGTGCGTGTGATGAGGGTTGAGCACCCTCTGGTGCAGCCGAGTCAACCGGCGCCGGGGCCACCACTTGGACAGATTGCTGCGGCTTAGGGGCACGCAGTGGTTGTGATGAGGGTTGAGCACCTATGGTGCGCCCAAGTCAACCGGCGCCAGGGCCGAAACAGGGGCAGACGGCTGCGGCTCGGGGGCACGCAGTGGTTGTGCAGGGGGATTGAGCACCCTGTGGTGCGCCCGAGTAGACCGGCAAGAGGGCCCGAGTAGGGGCCGACTCCTGGGGCTTAGGGGCACGCATCGATGATGACGATGATGATGAGGGTTGATCACCCTGTTGTGCGAATGAGTCAACCGACGTAGGGAGCATGACGAAAGCCACACCACCGGGTGGTGGCGCAACTTGCTGTGGCTTTTTCCCCCATTTGGTGGCGTTGGGGATTCGGGAATCCAAGGCCTTGACCAGGACTGAGTGGCTGAGACGAAGTTTGGTCGACGCCCGCAAGAGCTGGGAATGGAATTGAGTGCTCCGGCTCGAGGGGCACAGAGTGGCTCATATATGTATGGTCGCTTAGCGCTAGGGCTTGGACCACAACCAACTAATGCGGCTCAGAGGCACACACTAATGAAACTAGAAGCGTGGGGAGAGGGTCAGTTCTGTGGCCTACAACGCTAGGGTCGAGGCCGCAGACCAAAAATCTACACTTCGGAGGTCTAGTGAGGCAAATACAACTGTTCAGTATAGAAAAACACGGAGAAGTGGCATGGAGGCATGGAATGGCAGTTGACAGCACACAGCACTACATGGTCCATGTGCGCTTTGACATTTCGCGGCCCTTGGGGAAACAGATGTGTGCATGGCGAAGGATGCCAACCACAGCAGCCACGGCGCCAAGGCTGAGCCTATAAGCAAGTTTTGCTGCCTCAAGGCTGAGCATCACAGGCAGACATGCAACATACATTCACAACACTCATGAACCAATGCACCGCCCCTTCTCATATTTTATGTTGTAGCTCCCAAAAATAGGGCCCTGTGAGATTTTTTCGAGAACAAGAGCAGGGGCTCATTGAAGGGCATACACCCATCCATGATTCACTGCATGGGGTCTACACTAGTGTACAAGGGTTGCCGTGAATCCTCAAAGGGTGTCATCCTCTATGGCGACTAACGATAGAGACAACCTATAGACAGGACGATGTTGTGTTGGACAAGCATGTCATGATTGAGTCCCAGCAGGAAAATGTGTCTTCTCAAGGGGATGTTGGTACGAAACAGGGCCTAAGAAAAATATCTCTGCAGGGATCTGTGCCTCTGCACGAACCCAACACCAGCAACCCATCCCCACAGGGTGCCTATACACGTCCAATAAGAATCCTTGAAGGGGATGCAACTGGGGTGGGGAACGTGAACCATTTCACCTACAGTCACAGCGTCACAGCTCACACTTCGGACTGGCTATGCTGCCTCAAGGGTTAGCATCATGACCAATGCAAATGGTATCAATGGAATTGGGATTCACAAATAAAAACGTCATGGTAACAACAAGGACACCAAACAAATGCGACAAATGGTGACAGACATATTTTCCATTTCTGGTTTGCCGTGTTTTTCTGGACAAGCCACAAGACATATTTTTTCTTTGAACCTGAATTTACTTGGTTGAATGGTGCCTCATGTGCTTTACGTGCTTTGCTTTCCTTTGCAGTCGATGTTTGTCTTTACATAGAAAGAGAAACGAATTGGAAAACACCACCTTCCCCCTCCTACTTGCATGAGCATTTCCACAATGGTGCCACCCCTTTGAGATGTAAAATTTTGACACACAGCAGAGCCTCTTCTCACATGTCTTGTTTTTGTGAATGAAGGTCGGATACACCTGGTGAGAAGTGATGTGAACCCCTCACGGACATCCCTGTCGGTGGAAATGGAGTTTTGAAGCTGCCGCTATGAGGCACTTAGAGGATGTGGTGGAGACTGGACCTGTCTCCCTGCTGATGGCGCGGCACGCATGCTGCTCATGGCCCGGCCCTTCTCAGCGCAGGAAACACTGTGTCTCCCTACTGTGCAGTGCATTCATGTGATGAAGGATCCGCAAGGGGACGGGTATTGCTCGGTGCACAAAACGGTGCGTTTTTTGACCTCCGGGCCGACACAAAACAGGACCTAAGAAAAAGGTACCTGTTGGGGTTTGTGGCATAGTACAAACCCAACATCCGCAGAGCACCCTATAGGGTGCACAAATGAATTGGATCATCACGGAAGGGGTTGCAAAGAACACAACATGCAAAAAAAGGCAAATGGGTGGGCACATGACACCTACACTCCACCTACAGCCACAACGTCACAACGGAGACTGGAGGCTGGCTATGCTCCCTCAAGCGTCAGCATCATGACCAATGCGGATTGTATCAATGGAATTCGAATTCACAAATAATAAGGTCATGGGAACCGCAGGAACATCAAACAAACGAGACATATGTTCACACACATTTTTTCCGAACACGCCACATGACGTATTACATCCCAAAGGGGGGGTGAGGCTTTTCCATATGTTAATACGCCGGGGAGGAGGAGGGTGGTGTTTTCTGATTCTTTTCCCATTCTACATGAAGGCAAACATGAACATGCAAGGAATGCGAAGCACGCAAGGCACTGAGGACACCTCTAAACAAAATAATTACTATAATTAAATGGTGCATTCAATTCTTGCAAATAAACACACAGCAGAGAGAGGGGGGTCTTTACCAAATCATTCTTCATGCTTCATTCAAATAAACACACAACACATTTTGCGCGGGGTGGGGTGTAGAAGAGAACTCATGAGTGGGGGGCTAGACTAGGGAAGGGCCAACCGGGGGGGGGGGGGTGCAAACCAATGTTGGGGGGGGGGCATTACATTGGGGCTGTCCAAATGTGGGTTGTAGGGGGGGGGGGGGTTGCATCATGGGGGAGGGGGGCTTATGGGTGCATATTGGCGGTCCATAAAAGTTTGATGTCTGATGTCTCATGGCCATCTTGGTTGCCATACAGTATCCTCTTGGACATGGGTTTTGAACGGGGAGTTCCGCTTTTCCGTTGGAACGGAACTACACATGCACACACTCCTGAACTTCCTAACAAACCACGCGCTGTGCGCCACGGTCTAGTGGAGCGAGAAAATCGGCTTCCAATTCACGAGGTGGCATAACACACCAAGCTGTTTGGATGTGGTGGTCTCCACACGCCACCTTCGACTTGCTCAAGAATGTCTTTTTGCGCCACAATGTGTGCATGTCAGTCACACTCTTGATGATGCTAAAAACCAATCTTGTGCACCTTAACATTTTTTACCTCCACAGTGCCGTTCGGGTGAAACACCTTCACCACCTGCACCACACGCTTTTGATACTCTGTTGTCTCAGGGAAAACTTCGGCTAACATAACGTCAACTATATATATTTTTGTAGGTTAGAAGGGGACGCGGGCAGCCAAGGGTGCATGTGCAGCTTGTTGCATAATGTCCGGCGCACTTGTTGCATGCGTCCTTTGACCCACCGCGCATCCCCTCTGTAGCCCATGCTCACAAGTCACTGGCTACTCGCTTGGAAATTGCATTGCAAAGCTGTGCACCACAATGTGCATCATCCTACCCGCGACTGTGGTGAACCACAACAACTCCGGCGGAGGTGTTCGTTGGCGTGTGGCCCAACGAGTCCTGTGCAGCAGGTGGTCGGCGCTGATGATCGCGTGTGACTGTGTAGCATGGATGAATGGCTAGGTGGCGTACGTTGAAGCCAACACCAACACAGTACTTGACAACCCACAAACAGTACGATTTGAATGATTTCTCACCGGGGTTGAAAAGGGGATGCAAGCTAGTAACTACGGCTCTGGTCGAAGTGTTGCACCTTTGAGCACGGACATACCTCACAATTGCATAACATTGTGACCCCGCTACCCCGATGGGGGGCATTCTTTGGTTCATTGGGGCGAACGAAAAAGGTTACGTGTTGCACTAATGCTAGGCGCTGGGCCTTTGCCTCGTGCTTTAGCATCGCAAAAAGTTTGCGTGTCGGCCGGAGCACATTACCCTCAAACCTTTCTACAAGGTCCTCCGTGTTGGAATATACGTTTGTGGATTTGAAGTCCGCCAGGAAGGGTACACATAAAGGTCTTGCATATTAACAAGTCCACAGGAAAGTATCTTCAGGGATGGGGCCCTCACTGGGGAGTGGTTGCTGACCTACGTTGATGACCATACATACTAACTTGGAAGGCGCTCCTGAATGGGGTTATTGATTGGACTTGCTCATTGGGCATATCATGCTGATAACTCTTCCTCGCCTACTTTCTTAACTACTTCCAATTGGGCTGATTTCCGGCATGGGGGGGGGGGGGGGCGGGGAGGATGGCCTGGGTGCGCCAGGGGTGCCTCTCTCACATTGCACCACACCAACACAACCCTATTGCACTCTCCACCACAATGATGTGCCGGGTCGATTGTGCCTCAGTCTCCATGCCTTCCAATGAATGATAAAGCAAAATACAACATCATACAGGTGCCTTTCCCTTCTGTGAAATACTAATGATGGCAGCCCACAACTGCCAAATAACAGGGGGAACAACGTTTCTCTTGTACGAAATGAGAGGTGTGATCATAGCAGGTTCAGGGTCATAAATCACCGGCCTCGCTGCCCTCGCTTCGCACCTTTTGGTCCGCGCAAATGCCGCCTTGCCATGCGTACGAATCGCTTTGCACCACGCCGCCGCAAGAAACGTGATTGCACGGGTCCTACACGTGGCACACCGCAAAATGTGCGCACCGCCATTTAGCGGACTGTTGATAGCCTCCGCCGAAGCGGGTTAACTTGGTCTACTTTGGCACACCTGTTTTGGACGGAGAGGAAACAATATTCTACGAGTGCAAATAGTAGCTACACTCCGATTGGGATTGGAACTTTTATGTATGTGCATTCATCGCTGCCTGAAGCCGTTCGACATGCATGTTTGCCTTGACGTGCCCCGCGCATGCACTAGCTATCTCAATGTGTAGCCGCTCATTCTCCGCTATTAATTGCGCCACTTGACCTACCCATTGTGCATACTTGTCCGACCGTTACATATACCCGGTGTATTCAAAGTCCCCAATACCTTGCAATTGCACAGTTTTGTCCTAAAGGGTCTTGTTGTCAACTTGCAGCCGCGTAACGTTGGCCTGGAGCACGTGGGTTTCAGCACTCCACAAACAGCTTGCCTACGCGCCAGCAGCCGCACAGGAAAATGCATATGCAAGCTTGTCCACAACCTTGTCAGTGTCGCAACAATCGCCTGCACCAACATCAATCCGGGCCCTTGCACCCCAACTCCTTCTTCGGCCTCTTCTCTTGCGGCCCCTATTAATCCCCGCAGCCCTCCTCTACTTTGGAGGGACTACCACCACCAAGGATCCCCTTCTCCTTTCGTCCAACGTACTGGACATCCTTCTGGTCCATGTACCGTAAAGCCGCAGGGGTGTGCTGTCAGTGCCAATCCGGACCACCGCATGCAGGCATGTAGCGCCCTTCCGGGCAGCCAACCCGTTTTCATACGGGACGTGCTCATTATTGGTACTACTGGGGCCGACATACACCGTGTACGTCCAAGTGTGCGCCGCCTCACAATCCCTCGAAACCAGAACCGCTAGTAGATTGACGTGCAACAACTAGATCGGGGGAACCTCTTGTGCCTTGGACTTGCACCTCAGCGTTGTAGTCGACAACCTCCATGTGTTCCCCTAACCCATGACGGCATCCGCCACAGTGTCAACCATGAGTAGGGCTTGCGATGGAGTATTTCAATACTTGTCCAATCCATCCCAAATCCCCCGGAGCACTGTGCTAGGGCGCATCTCTCTGTGTGGGGTGGCCTCGAATTCGCAAATCGGGTTACTGCCAGCCCATGGCGAAGTGCAACACAACACCCGAGGTACACTGTGGCCTGCAAAGAAAGACATATGTGCAACACAGGCCGGTCACGCAAGCAGGAAGTGCCATGTGCAGATTGTTACCGGTCTACAACACCAATTAGCATTCATAATCTGCAGGGTGTTCCTGGTTTGCATCCTCATCGTAAACAAACATCTTGATGAAGAATCTTGATCCGCAACGGCTTGTTGATTTGGCATCCTGACCAAGGATCCTGATCTGCAACATGTTCCTTAGGAGGATTCCTGGCAGGGATCCGGACTACAAACAAAACAGTGCGTTGCGCATGCCTGTGCACATTTTCACACCTATCCGCAGCGACAAACCTACACCACCTCCTTCGGCAACCGTGCCAGCCATCCGCACGTTAGAGCTATGTTGGGGTCCAGAATGGGAGTGTCCACAAAAGGCATATCCAACGGCCATACAACAGCTTGTTCACCACGTCTAGGTACCGTTGCAATCCCCGCAAAGCTCGCGCAGGGCCATTACTTCAGACGGTTGACAGCCCAGGACCGTCCAATTGGTGTCGGTGGGGGGCGACTGGTGTTCTCCCTCGTGAACCCATTCCCGAACGGGGTACTCTGCTCCGGCTGCCAGCAACAAGCTCGGGTCGACGGGTCACGGATCTGGTGGAGCCATGTCCAGCTATACATCAGAACGTTATTGGTGTCCTCTGTACCAACGCCAAATCCACCAAAGCCCCTATTCACAATGACCAACAACAAACCCGGGGGGTGTCACCAACAAACAATGGTGCTCTGGTCTTGGCCATGGCAACCACTCACTCTCATGTACGAGCGCGGACAGTGGGCGGTCCTGCGGCCTCCGGGTCGTGTCTTGGTCGATGACTTGCGGTGTTGTTGCTCCTTCACAATGGCTCGTGCACAGGGTTGTCCCAGGCGCATGATTCAAGCAGATCACCATGTGTTGTAGCGGAGGCACTAAATTTCCATCGCTTGCTGCAACCTCGCTTGAATCTCTTGCCGCATCCTCGTCGCTGCACTTGCTGCACTGCAGACCACTGTGTTCTCGGCAAAGGGTTTGTACACCACCACCAAAATACCTCTCGGCAATGGGCTTCTGGCGGCATCCAACGACTCCACAAGTCACCTTGGTCTTAAATGCCCACAATGGAGGCGTGATGTGGTGGGTGGTGGCATAGGACACGGTGCGTGTGGACAGCCCGCAAAATCCAATGATACCGCTCGACCCCGGCTCGGCATTCAACGGTAGAGCTCCTCCATCATGGATAAGCGTAGAGAAGATGACCCGCAGAGGACCCCTCTTAATTGGCATGCAATGGACAATCCAAGGCCGAGGGAAGGCACGGGCGGACATGGCAACTACCTAGGCACATACGTCATCATCCGGGATACCCATTGAGGCGGCCCGAAAAACAGAAAGCGTGACACCAACGGCCGGGAGTGAGGCTGCACGAAAGTCACGAAGAGGAAGCTGACGTTCCGGCGTGATGCTCTCGATGTGGCCCTGTGTCATCACATACTGGCGCTTCCAAATGATTCTTTCAAGTGTCGCCTTCACGCGGTTCACCGTGAGGGTCAAGCACGGCAAAGTCTACGGCCGGATGTGATGCTACCCCTCCAAATGCCGCGACATGTCTAGCGGTTTCTCCAACATCATCTTGCCGTCCGGTGGGTCCTCGGTTCGGCCAGCAGCCACGCGGTTGTGGTTGAAGGTGCGAGCCTAGTGATCTTGTGCAATAACCAAAGCCTTTTTGTGGGCGTCCTCCACTTCTCGCAGTGTCCAAAAGGTGCGCTGCAAGAGGTGATGTGCCGTAGGGAGCTGGGTACAATCGCTGTTAATGGGGCATTTTGCTACAATCTCCCGAACCGGATCATTCTAGGCAAGGAACGGAGGTGTGGCGTTCAACGGCAGAGGCAACAAGCCCTGGGCGGCGTACGCACTCGGGACCGTCAACTTGGGCCCTTCCCCATCCCACTCCCATTGGGAACGGGAGGGCAGACAGATGAGGAGGGTCTCCTCCCCGGAATGCCGGGGGTCGAAGAGGAACAACTTCCCCTTGGCGGCGTCCTTGTGCCAAGTGTCCTTGCTGAAGGTGGCGGGCTTGGGCTTGATGGAGCCCAAGCGGAGGCTAGTGGGGGGGAGGGGGGGTCGGCATCCACCGGATGGGCAGCCATGTAGTGGTTGTGGATGCAGACGTGCTCCCTCGGCATGCGGGTGGCCAGCGACTCAATAAAGGACCCATAGTCCCTAGGGGTGGGCCGCAGGTGGAGGGCGGTGATGGTGGGTTTGCGGCCCGCCGTCTCCGTTATGAGGTTAGACAGCACGCAGGGGTCCCGGTCGCAAAGGATGGACTTGGTGATATACACCGGCTAAATGATGGTACCGGCTGGCCAAGTCAAGGCGGTAGCGGCAGCAGCGACAGTGTCGCGAAAGGCCTAGCCGTCGGGAAGGGAGCAACCAGCTGTGCCAGTGGAGATTGCGACAGCCTTGACCCAACCAGTGGCGAAAGGACGGTCGGACATGGCGACAGAAGAGACACCTTGCATGCATAGGAAGGGTCATAGGAAGGGGGGTTCCCGGGTAGGAAGGGGGCAACTCCCAGGCACGAAGGGGTCCAACAAGGGTCTAGGAAGGGGTATTCCTACTAGGAAGGGGGCTAGCAAGGGTCTAGGAAGGGTCTAGGAAGGGATTCTTGGGGGGGTTCCTGCCCAAAAAAAAAATCCCCTTGGCCCCCCCGGGGGCCCGTGATAGTTCCTATACACTTATTTTAACACCATAAACACCTCCTATAATTGTGGTCTGGTAATTTAGCCATACAATAAAACCTCATTATGGGGTGGGTTTCGAGCCCACCCTTGCTTGGCAACATTTGTGGCCAGGAACCCAACGCCAACTTTTGTTCGATGGTGATTCGGAGGAAACAGGGTGGTCGAATATTTTTGCTGTCAAGGAGGCATGTGACGGTTGTTTTATTATTTTAGGGGGGAGGGCAGACTCAACTTTTGGGGGGGGGGGGTAGCACGGGGACACCACATGATTAGTTATTGCGTTGTGATAGCACATGGCGGCAGAGTTGTCTGCTGCAGTCTTGTGGCCGCGGGTTCAACTAACAGCTTCAAGGCGGCGTTAGTGTACTCCTCAGCATCCTCGGTCTCCTTGCCCTCATTTCCGGGATGCCTCACGTACTTTGGTGCACAGGCATCCAAGATGTCAACTTCGTCTTCCTCGAGTGCCGGACTCTTGTCGTCTCCCTCATCCATTTCGTTGTGCAGATGTTTGTCTGCAACCATTGCACAAGGGGAATCCTGCTCATTACATGGACATAAGGTCCACTGTTGTACCCGCTTCTGAGGCCCTTCTATCAGCAACAATGCCGTGGTCCTCGGTGTTGGGGTTGTTGTGTACTTGACTTTGCGGAGCTCGTTTGTCACCACGGGGTGCCATATTTTGCTAATTTAATGTGCCTCAAACAACCAACAAGGCAGGGGGGGGTTTTCTTAGTAATCGGATATCAGGCTTTAAAACCCCCCAGGAGCCAAATTTAAAAAGGGGGGCTTTGGGGGGGGGTTTAAGGTGGTATTTCGCTGCGCGGGGGTACTTTCCGCGGGAAAGGCACCCCGGCCCCCAAACCCCCCACCCCAATG
This sequence comes from Eutreptiella sp. 'Long Island Sound 2002', assembly GCA_964036045.1. NCBI lineage: Eukaryota > Euglenozoa > Euglenophyceae > Eutreptiales > Eutreptiaceae > Eutreptiella > Eutreptiella sp. 'Long Island Sound 2002'. Next base: position 116,820,052 of record OZ038381.1, read on the forward strand.
AAATACATCGTGTCGGGCACCTCTGAACAGTTGGGTATGCGGCCCGGCTGCGATGCGGCTATTCGCACCGCCCCTACCAACATCTATGGTAGGAGTTCATCAGCTTGGGTATTTTCGGCCGTGGGTACCAGAAACCTCGGGACTGTGGGTCTCCGGGGCGGTCATGGCGTTCGAAATACACCATGGAGTTAGAATTGCAGTGTGGGGGTTGACGCGCATGAGAGTCGGTCATGGGGTTCGGGTTGCATCATGGGGTTAGAAATACACCATGGGGTGGGAAATGCGTCAAGGGGAGGGCATAAAAGAAGGGGTGTGTGTGTGACTATACTGGTCGGCCGACGCAACCCGGGAGGCCCTTAAGGCTATGGCGGGCCAGCCCTCCCTCCCCGCGCCATTATGTGGGCCTTGCCTACCTAGTGTGCATGCTACTGCAAGGGAAGGAGAGGGAGAGCGAGGAGGTGTAGGGGGTGGTGGAGGTATCTCTTTGTGACGTGTGTGTGTGTGTGTGTGTGTGTGTGTGTGTGTGCATGTAGCTCCGCCTACTTCTTCCGCCCTGACGTCTTCACCGTGCAACACTTCTTAGCACTTTGCTTCGGAGTGGTGACGGGCCCCTTTGTGCCCGTGCCGGGCACAGCTTTCTTTTGGGGGAGAACTTCCACCTTGGAAGAAGAGGTAGAAGAAGAAGATGATGAGGAAGAAGAGGAGCTTTTACCGTCTTCGGAAGTTGCGGACCTCTCGTTGCCGCTGGACGAAGCATGATCTGCGGAACACCCAGATTCCGCAGAGCTTGCATCCTCCTCCGGTTTCCGGTCCTAATTGGAGAGGCCAAGAGAGGCTTCACAGAAGGACGAACGCTCGTTGACGACCGCCTTTGCCACTTTCCAAGGGATCTTGGGGTTCATCACCATGGGGAATTTTGTTGGCTCGCCCTTTTTTTTCTCATCGTCCTAGCTCACTACAACCCATTCCATCAAATCAACGGTGTTTGGTGCCATGTTGTATGAAGCATGGAAATGCAATAGCACAAAGGGATGCCAAAAGAGCAACAAAATGCAACAAATGGGGCCGACTCCCATCACGTTGCGGCGAGTGTTGTCGGGGGGATCATTAGGGGGACCGCCCCTGCGACCACTTACCTAAATAACCACATGCATACGAGCCAAAAAAAAAAGGCCAAACGACCAACCAAGGAAGCAAAATCATAAGTTGTTCGCAAGAAAGATAAATAAATTGAGAGTACCTAACGCGAACTCAAGGGGCCAAGCAGAAAAGAGTGCTTTGTGAGTCCCTAATCCCAACTCGAGCGGCATCGCAACAAAGCGTGGACTGTGAGTCCCTAACCACAACTCGAGGGGCCACGCAACAAAGGGTGGATTGTGAGTCCCTAACGCCAACTCGAGGAGGCACGCAAAAAAAGCGTGGGTTGCGAGTCCCTAACCCCAACTCGAGGGGCCAGGCAAAATGGCGTGGATTGTGAGTCCCGAACCCCAACTCGAAGGGCCACGCAAAAAAGCGTGGTTTGTGAGTCCCTAACCCCAACTCGAGGGGCCACGCAACAAAGCGTGGGGGTAAAAAAAAAGAAAGAAAAGGGGAGGCAAAATGTGTTCCCCAACAAATGGGAACAAAATCAGCAGTGGTTGCCCCACCCTTGCCCTCTTGGGGGCCCACAAGTGGGCGGAAATGCTACGTCACCCCTGCATTCTCAAGGCTCCCCAAAATAAAGGGGGACAAAATCAGAATCGGACACCTCATCGCTGCCTCCTCGGGGGCCCACAAGTGGGCGAAAATGCTACGTCACCCCTACATACTCAGGGATCCCCAAACAAAGGGGGACAAAATCAGAAGTGGCTGTGTCACCCTTGCCTTCTCGAGGGCCGACAAGTGGGCGGATATGCTACATCACCCCTGCATTCTCGGGGATCCCCAAAACAAAGGGGGAAAAAATAAGAAGTGGGCACCACAGCGCTACCTTCGCGGGAGCCCAAAGAAGGGCGGAAAGGCTACGTTACCCTTGCATGCCGGGGGTCCCTAGCTAAGGGGACAGAATCAAAAGTGGCTGGATTGGGGGCAAGGACAAGACTTTGCATGTGCCGTCCAAAAGAATACCACCAAAAAATGTTCGCAGAAATGGTGTGAGTGTGTCCAAAACACATGCGATTTTTAAAAAAGGGGGGGGGGTTCCAAACCCTCCCCCACTGTCACATTTCTGAGAACCCTTCCCCCCCCCCCCTTGCAACAAGGGGGCAATCATCTTGTCGCCACCAAAGTGCAAGTGGACGAGCCCCTCCACCTCGACACACTCAGCCCGCGATTGGAGACCTATGTGTTAGATACAGAACAGCCAATTGAAGACTTGCCGACACACTACTCAACACATATTGTAGCGTAGGGTGGCAATCTCTTATTCCCATCTGCTGGGGGAGCGTAAAACAGAGCATCTCCCACCCACTATCCCCCAAGGGTTCAACAAAGAAGTCAAAAAGCAGCGGCTATTTTACGCCTGTTATTGCAAAGCACATCGGTGACGTTTGATCGCAGTATTGGCTAGCCGTCAATGTATACCTCTCCCAACCGAGTGGAAGTAAGGGCGGCACAATAAACACATTACTCCTCCCCCCGGAAGAGGATTTACGTTTCGAAACAAAGTAGGTGCATTCTAGGACATGGACCATTGCACCAATGTCCCCTCAAAATTCTTGCAGCACGATGTGGATGCTGCTATTTGTGGGCAAATGATGTCAAGGGAGCCAAAAAAACTTTCATGGCAATCAAGCCTAAATCTATGGCGGCGGCGCCCTAAAATTTTACGGCTCTAGAGCCACAAACCGCATACTAGGTTTAGAGAAGCAGCCCCACTTGAGTAGCATATACCCCTCTCATTGGAGCAGAAGACCTTAATATCACTAGCATACAACTATATATGGAAAGTGTGTTCCTCCAAACTTTATACGTCGAGGACATTGTTGAAGATGCCCTCATTGGAGGTCGGTGCAGAAGATTGGTGCTGTGGTTCTGGAGTGTATCACATCGGGACAAAAGATCCCAAGAAGTGTGGACAAACCTTGTGGAGCAGTGGCCCAGACGGGTTGGCCGTCGTGGCACCCGATGGGTGACAACTTTTCCCTGAAGGTTGTGGACATACTTCATCTTCCTGAAAGTGTGGGTGTGTTCCCTGGAAACCCACGTTAAAGTGAATATGGTTTGATATCTGGGTAAATATTAATAAGTTAAGTGGAATATTGCCTATTTTGGAGATGCTTTTGGCGGTGTTTGGGACACACCCCATGGGGTGCCTTGCGCGTCTGCCTGCCATTTTCCGCCGAGGGGGGGGCTTTTACCCCTGTGGATGTACAAAAAAATTACAACGGTGCTCCGCATTAATATTTGCCTTTAACTTTTCCACTAACATTTCAAATATTAAAAATCAAGCGGGCGCCGGCATTAATGTTAAACAAGCACATGTTAAAAAGTTTCCGCGAAAAATTAATCCTCCTCATACACGCACAAAAGGGTGCACCCATACCTTTTGTAAACCCACTTGGGGTGCCTATTTCTTACACCTTTTGTGACCCCTCCTTGGGGTGCCATCACACGTCGCTCCATCGCTTTGCTTCTTATGTCCAAATAGGCGGGGATTTTAAATTGAAAATGCCTAGGAACGTGCTCGGATACACCTAAGGCTATACCGAATATGCTTGGGGATCTCCTCAGCGGCCACCGGAAAAATCCCAAGCGATTTCCCGAGCGGCCACCGGATAAATCCCAAGCGATATCCCGAGCGGCCCCCAGATAAATACCAAGCGATATCCCGAGCGCCCACCAAATAAATCCCAAGTGTTTTTCCGAGCGGCCAGTGGAGAAATCCCTAGTGGGACTTGGTGCACCCACATAAAAAATCGGTCGCGGCGCGTACTAAAAAAAAAGGAATTGTACAAAGTACCACAAAAAACATGTGTCGGGCACCTCCGAACAGTTGGGTATGCGGCCCAGGTGCTGCAGTCCGACATTCGCACCGCCCCACCCCAAGACAGGGTGGGTGACATCGGTTTGGGTATACCCCGGCCGCACCGAGGACCTCCGGGAGTGGGTTCTTGAGGTAGAGGTCAGCAAACGTTAACGGTCAACCCCACTTTCCACTATGGTATTTGAGTGCTTTTGGGCAAGGGAAATCCGTACTTTCAATCACAAATTCACAGTAATGCAACATCCCATGTCTCTTGGGCCATTCCACTATGGTATTTGAGTGTTTTTGGTCAAAGGAAATCCGTACTTTCAATGGCACATTCACACTAATGCAACATCCCTTTCGTACACGTATGCTTTATAACATCCCGCGTGGGTGGCCAGCGCGGTCGCCCCCCCTCCACCTTGGCCATTTTGGCCGGTGGTTTAGACACACAAGGACCAGCGAAAACTGAATCACAAAGAGAATCACCAGCCTTGCACTTTTTCGTTTTACTGGCCGCCATGGGCAAGGGCGGTGCATCAGGGCCCAGGACTTGAATGGCAAAGACCTGAGCCGACGTGGGGGCTGAACCAATAACCTCCGGGATGCCGGTGCTCTGCAAAGTGAGATCAAGAGGACGAAAATCTTCTTGCGGGGATACCATCTTGCGGGCTGCCCCCTTGCCACGGAGGAACTAATCATTCCGGGCCGCCTTGTTGAACTTCTCGGCCCCCGGGGCATAGTTCTTGAACAGCCGCTCCCGCTCCTTCCGCAACGCAGTACCCGCCTTCTTCAGAGCCCCCGGTCCCGATTTCCGCTAGTCGTGGACGGTCTTCTTCGCCTTTACCGCCAGGGTGGCCAAGTTCTGCTTCAGCTTGGGAAGCCCATCACGGGCCTTGGCGAGGTCATCCTTCGTCAGGCCAACGAGGTCTGCTTGTAGCCGATCGTAGAACTCCCTCTCCATCCCATAGTCCTTCTCGCACCGCTGCCACAGGAACGGGGTGCCTTCCTGCAGGGCCCAGGGCCGCCAGTACATCCTCAGAGGTCCTCTGCGTCGTTCAACAAGGTAAAAGCTGTTGGTGCTGCCCTCCACGCCAAACCAATTACCCACGTAATATGCCCATCCGGCAGGGGCGTCCTCCCGACGGCCGCCCCGTTTGGCCATGGCGTTTTCGGCGAAGGCGAATACGGAGCGGGACATGGTACGAAGAGGAGAAGCTATGGTAACAGAAGCAACGTAGGGCTTGGGGCAAAGGAAGTGGAGGTAGAAACCTATTACGCCACCTATTTCTCCCCCTCCGCGTCCCCACTCGGTTGACGTGGCTGCGAGGCAGGTTGCCATAGATGAAGTACAGGCTGCTGCTTTTTCCGCGGTGGCTCGGGTGCTGGCGGCGGTTTGGGGAGGAGGCGGAACTCAATGGCCCAAAGGTAACCAGACTCATGGACTTGGGGTTGGTAGTTGAGGTCAAAAAATTGACCCTCAGGGGGTGTGACACACCGGGTGTATGTGCCACACTCTACCTCATCCCAACACTTGCCGGCACTGTGATCATGGTCCGGCATGTGCAACACCGTAATCCGCGCGCGTGAAACCGACACAAAGCGTGGCTGCGGGTCTTCCGCAAAGACGTCGTTAAAAATCGCGCACAAGGACTCATGGGGGTTGGAAAGTGCGAACTGCTCAGGCGCTAGCCGCGCTGCCACATCTGCACCTGGCCACGACGGCGCTGGGCAAACGCGTAGCGTGACCATCCCATGTGGAACCGACTGGCCAGCTCCGGCAGGGGTAGCCGCAGGAGCTCTTCAGTCCGGGGCGTAAGGGGGTCACTACCCGAGGCTAGGGGCGGGGTGGAGACATTTGCGGGGGCGAATTTCGGGGGGGGGGGGGGGTAGTTAGGAAGGTGGTGTTGGAGGGGAAACCACATGGGGCACAAGGGGTATAGGTGACGGAGTCCCGTGTATTGGGGGTGATGGGGGGTTGCGCAGGGATGTCACAGCCAGAGGCTGCGGTTGGGGTGCTGCGGGTGATGGTGGTGACAACCAGTCGGGCAATTGATGTGAAACATCCATTCCATGGCTGTGTGGACAGGACAAGGTTGGGGCATGGCCAGCACGAATTCAAAAGTAATGCAATAGCAAAACATCCAGTTGCTCACCCTTCTTACATCCCCCACTCAACACTATAGGCCCTGAAAAATCAGTCTAGTATTCGATTCAACACAAAGAGAAACACACAGCGGAAACAATGGACAAAACATCCGCAGAACACGGGTTGTGGAAAATGTCCGTGCAGCCCATGACGGCCACACAAGACGGCCCCAACTTTCCTGGTCGACCTCGCTGTGGCAGCGTCGCTGCAGGCAAACCCGGCGAACATAAAGCTACCGCCTTATCCGCGATACGGACGCGTTTCGTAAGAACCAGCGGGTCACACTCTATTTGCGGGACCAGCGCCCATGTCCACGCACTGCAGCAGCGTTGAGGCAGAGTAGCCGGCTGGCGACCAATCCCCCCCACCTGGTGAAACCACCGCCAAAGCACCTCACACAAACAGCACAACAAAATTGAAATTGTCTGCAACTTCCCTAACCTGTTAAAGTCGTGAAATGTGTGGAACCCGAGGACAGGGGGCAAGAAGGCGGGGGTGGTCCAAGCAGGAGGGTAGGAGAGGAACTTACAGGTTTTTATATTTCAAGCCCACCCTGCTCTCTTGGACCCCTTGGGTGCCTGGGCGTCCTCTCCTCCACCCCCAGTAGGGCAAGAAGGTGAAACCTGCCTGCCCAAGCGCCAAGCCATCAGACAGCACCTGTTTAACTGAGTAAGGATGGTTCGCCAAAAATGAAAAATGAAAATTTGCAAAGCGGTGCTGTCAGTGGCCCCCTGTATTTAGCTAACTTTTGTTTGTTTCCCTGTCAGGGGCTGGTTGCTTCAGGGAAGGGATCGAGAGCAAGGGGGAGGGGTTTAAGGGGTATGTGTGCCTGTAACTAACTGAAAGGGTCCCCGCTGATGGGGGGACTTGTAGCAAACTGTCCGGGGGGGGGGGGGGGCATGCACCTACAAACATGCAAACACGAGGCCTTGGAGGGAAGGACTGCACTGCGGCGCAACGTGAGTACGTGTCGTTCATGGCGAAGTCGTTCTGCATCTCCTCTTCCCAATGTTTGGTGTGATCAGCGCCCTTTTTGCTGGGCGAAAAATTGCGCTGTCAAAGACAGCGAAGTGCACCAGTCACCCTGACCTACACCACCTGAAAGATACACATGCGGCCACTGTTTCGGGTATTGGAACCTAACCACCCTCGCCGTATTATACGGGTCCTCGAGTGGAAAATAATACACTGCCCCGAACCAGGTCCCTCCAAGAAACCAAGCTTAAGGAACTCCGCCTGTTCTCTTATAGAACGGAGGGCGGAGCCCCAGGGTAACCTAAACAAGGGTTTACCAACCGCACCACGCGTGGCCTACCCTTTAATGCGTCATGCACATGCACAGGTACCATCCACAACAATCATTGTTTGACTCTACCAGGGGGGTGGCCCGTCTTAGGCTTACTCACCTTACCTTACCATGGTCCATGGTCCCCCATCCCTCCAATGCCGTCGAATAGGCTCCTTCATCGGACGCGGCCGGCACTTAAGGGGCTCTCCGGTCAAGAAAATATCTGTGAAGAACAACAACGGTGATGCACAGCGCACATTGGGCAGGGACTGTGGAGGGAGAAGGGATGTTAAGGGTGGGGGTTATGTAGCAAAGAATCTGTCAAACAAAGGAATGATGGTGGGTTGGGCACATTGGGAAATGCATCTGGTGGGGTGTTCATTGGGTTGGGGCTGACCTGACTGTTCTGAAAACGTCTACCGATTGGGTAAGGCATGTTGGCAAAAATACCTGAGGAGGATCCCGAGCGGCCCCCGGATAAATTCCAAGCGATATCCCGAGCGCCCACCAGAAAAAACCCAAGCGATTTCCCGAGCGGCCACCGGATGAATCGCAAGCGATATCCCGAGCGGCCCCCCGGATAAATGCCAGGAATATCACGAGCGGTCACGAAATATATCCCGAGCATTTTCTTTCGGGTTGGGATTTATCCTAAGCATTTTGGCGGCGATGGTTCCGAATCCCGGCGCGTATACCCGGGTATTTTCGCTAAATCCTGTGGGAAATGGGTAGGGATTTGGACATAAGAAGCAAAGCGATTTGCGACATGTATAGTGCCGTTGTGGGGTTAGTGGGAGGGTAGGCTTGGGGGTCAGACTTCTTATTCTCTTCGGGGGGGTTCTGATTGTTGTCTTCGGGCTAGTTGGAGGGATAGCTTCGGGTTTGGGGTTGGCGGGGGGTTCGTTGGGAGGGGCTTTGGGGGACTTCTTGCGTACCTCTAAAAGGTGTGCGTTGGCTTTCTTGGCGGAACCCAAGAGGAGGTGTCGCACCACTTCGTAGAGCGTGCTGTCGTTCGGTTGCTGCACCCCAATGACAGCACTCGTGTGATGGTGGACACCGGTGACAGAGCCCACCTCCAACCCGTGTAACGGACGTGCGTGCGGGTCCCAACAATGAGATCGTTAGGACCCGTGGTGTCTTTACCCCCCCCCCCCTTGGGGTTGGGGGTGGCCTTGTTGACCTCGGTCTCCTTAACCCCCCCTTCGGGGGTGGGGTTTGCCTTGATCGCAGCGGTCTCTTTGCCCCCCCCCCCCCCCGCGCTAGGGATTGCCTTGAGGGCCTCAGTCTCTTTCCCCGGCCCCCCTTCCTGTGCGTTCCGGGTTGCCTTGATGGTCTCAGTGGATTTACCTCCCCCCCCTCGGGGCTCAGTGTTGCCTTCATGGTCTTGTGGGCCGCGGGGGCGGGGATGCTAGGAGGGGTTTTTGTTTTTTTCGGGTGGAGGATGGCCCCGGCTGAAGGACCCCAGGATTGGCTGCTAGAGTCCAACTCATGGGAGTGGGACTCAAAACTCTGGCTCTTGGGTGTCTTCTTGCCCTTGGTGGTGGCGGGGTTTTTCGCCTGTGTTTGGGGGGCTTGGGTTTGGTCGAAGGGCCCGTGGGGGCGGGGGCGGGGCCTTTCGTGGTGCCGGCCCCTCCCCCCTACCCCATTGCTTCCAATCCCCTCCCTACCATCCCCCTGCACACCTCCTCGTCCTGTGCCCCCATATATCCCGCCTCAATCGTCGCGGCCCACTCCATGGGCTTGTAGCTCCGTGGCGGGCCCCACGCTTCGGAGCGCACCCACCTGTGCTCCCACTCGCAGAGCCCGCGCAGCAGTGCGAGCCTAGGGGCTGGGTCGTTCCCCAACAACTTGTGGAGGTTGCCCACGTGCATAATTTGCTTGCTGTTACGGTCAATCCATATCACAAGGACTTGGCGAGCGTGCCGACAATGGAATACAACGTCCCGTACCTTAGAGTGGGAGACAAGCGGTGTTTTTGTTCAAAGAAATTTGAAATTTTTCGTGAAACTTTTCGGTTCATTTCCTTCGGTTAAGAGTAACTGTTAACATTCAATATTTGCTAGCGCGGGCGCCGTTTTTATCATTACACGAATAGAGATTAATCTGAATGTCCCAAATACCAATTGAAAAAAAAGGCACGGAAAAAAATAACCACACCTCTACAAATGTTCCACGGCGCTACGCTTGCATGGCTGCCATGCTTGTTTGTGAAATTTGTGGCCGCGGTGGGGGCGTCCACGGCCTCCTTCTTGCCATTTGCGGCCTTTTTCATTACCATCTTCGCCATGGCAGCGTTGGCACCGCGGGCATGCACCTTGGTGCCCCGTGCACCCGGCAGCGCACCTTGCCCGCTATGTTCCGCCCCCCGATCGTAGACCATTACTGGCCCGTGGGCCAGCAAGCTGGTCCGGTTGACACACCACCAGGTGGCGTTCATTACCCTCCACAGCTTCACCCACCCTAACCTTACCCAATGGCCCAGGCACACCGAAAACTGTGCCGACCCACAGCTTACTCCTAGTGGTTAAAAAAGATATTGAGTGAGGTTAGGGACCCCACGGCAACTTTTTCCCGATGGGGCACATGCATGACCCTCCAAGGGGCACCCAGACCCAGCCCCCCCCCCCCCCCCCCAGATTGGTATCCTTCCGCTATTCCCCCTTCCCATGGCGGTGGACTAGACATTTAACTAAACGCCTAGAAACCCACCAAAGGGTTACATAGGCTTTAGTGGGGTCATAAAAAGATGGCTCATCTAGCCAGCACAGTTCAGACAGGGCGTGTGCAGAGCAACACACTGTGCCTGCCTTCGGGAGCTCGCAGACGCCGTGCTCGGGACATTTTGCAGCCACTGTGGGACGGGCTTAGAGGGGGAGGGGTTGGGGTCGGGCACCACATCACCATTCCCCTCCCCCTGTCCCTCCCCCGAGTCATTCTCATCCAGCACCCCCTCCCCCTCCTCCTGCTTAAAAACCCACTGTTCCTGTTAAAAAACCCCCCAAGGGCTGTGACTGTGACTCTGAATGACTCCTGCCTCCCTATCATCCTTCTCTTTGTGACGGGCCTCCTTCTCCGCCCGCCATACACGCTTGGCCACGCGGCGCTCCTCCCTGGCTGACACGGGCTCAGACGAGGCAGCGTCGGGCCGTGCACTGCAGCTGGTTGCGCTGCTAGGGATGAGCTGCTACCGTTGCCACAGGTGTTGCTAGAGCTGCAGCCTGCCGCCTCTCCTCCACTTGTTGCATCTGTGACACAACGACAAAAATCAATATTTGAAAATTCCCTTTAATTATTGTTCGTTTAATATTACACAACCGCCGATTCATTAACATATGAAATATAAGCGGACGCCGTTGCTAACGTTAAACATAAAACATCAAAATAGACGCCGGAAACATTAAACAACCATACAAACAAAGCAAACAAGCAGAGCAAGCATAGTGTGCGTTGAACTCCTCCATCATGCCGGTGAGGACCTTGCGCTAAAAGGCCTCCATGTTGTTGGGCCCCGTTGATTGCAGGAACAAGAGCTGGGGGTGAATGGGGCAATGCAAGAGGTGGTGGGCTGTGGGTGGCCATCAAATTGGCCATTTTTAAGAGTGCTGTGTGGGGGGTCCGATGGGTCCTCAGGGGGAGATCAAATTCCAAAAAGCACCACTCCCATGCCTGCAGCACGACATGCCCTCGCTTTCTAGATTGCTTGCCACCAGCACCCCCCCCCCCCGGTCCGGTGTGGTCATTGTACACTTTTTTCAGGATGGCGTTGAGGCTCTCAACGACATCCGCCCCATCCCCATCCCCAATCCCTCCGCATTCGCCGGCGCCTCCATCCCATCCTGCTCCAGGTAGAGGAGGTAGTTGGACTCGCAGGTTGCCTTGCAGCAATGCTCGCGGTACTTCCGCACCACCGCCGCGGCCACCAGGTACGTGGTGGTGGGGGGTGTCCGTGTACAAGGCACGGAGGAGGTCCCACATGGCAACCGCTGCCTCCAATTCTTGGTCCTCCGGCGCGTAGGCCAACATTGGGCCCAATACCTCTGAAGCCAAAAAGAGAGCCCGGGACTGCTCACTATCGGGTGACACAGTGGCACCCAACTTCACCCCAGTGCGCGACTGGTACATATGCCGTTGCAGGGCGGTGGCGGTTTCCTTGGGTAGCTCCTCCACCCGGTTGGTTCACATTTTTTGTATAATATTAAAATAATGTTTCGTTCGGGTCTCAATGTTAACGAAAAACGAGGTATGAAACGGGAAATATTAAGGCGAAATCCGAAAAATTAATGCACCACAAAACGGTCGAATACCTGAAGATTGTCGGCCCATATAGTGGCGAAAGCAGCCATGTCCTTGTCCCTGCAAACGGCCATTCCTATCACCCACAAAAAAGCGGGGGTGCGGGCCCGTTTGCCATGGTTGAGGAGCCCAATAGGTAGTTGGGTCAAACTCCCACCAGCGCACGGGTATGCATCCCCACATAGTACAAACGTGAGGGGCCGCTACCAAACGATGGTGTCCACAATTGGTGGACGGGACTAGAGATATTGCACCCATGGGCGTAACGGCCAACTACAGCCGCTACCAAGTGGCTCAGCAATGGACACGGGTGGGCGCAACTCGAGCGGCTTGGCCAATTCCTTCCACGTGTCCACGTACTCACCACACATTGGCGCCAAGGAAATGGTGGCGATGCAGCAATATGCCTCCCTCCTTTTTCCCGCGCGAGATTGTATTAGGCTTCTCATGGACCTTAACTGCGTGAAGACGGAATGCTGCCACATCTCTGAGTGCATGACCTTGAGAGGGGCGGTGTACACGGCCGCTACCGTCCTCAAGTTCCCACGCCCGAGGGGTAACAACCCTCCGTGGCCTCCGCCCAAGAGGCCTTGTCAAAGGGGCAGTGGGCCACCCACTCACCGAGGAGTTGAGAGGCTGAAGGGTCCCGCAAACTCTTGGCGCCACTCAAACGCACAAGCGTCATTCTAAGCTCGACAAGAGTATTCCGAGAGAAAGACATAACAAGAGCTACACAAGAGAAAATACGGTGGGGACTGGGGTGGAAGGCGGAACCGGGGGAAGGGGGTTAGAGGTGAAGACTCAACCCAAAAGCCATGCAACCCCTCTACAACCCTAGTGAGCAACATTGTATCACATAAAACCCCACTACAGCGCTAGTACACAAGTGCAACAACCCGTGCAAACCTACAAAAATTGTGCCCATCCCGTTTAACACGTTCATATTTGTTCGTTGAACATTTCAAACAAGTTATATCAAATTTCAAATGTTAAACCGTATTAATTTTAAAGGGGGTTCCTAGGGTTAGTACTAGAAGATCTAAGCCGGTTCGAGGCTGCAGTGGTTGTAGGCACTAGGATTCTCCTACCTCGCAAAGAAAACATTTCAGAGGGAAGCAATGGAGTGTGCACGAGCTAGACTAATCACGGTAGCCACCCATTGCATGATGTTGTAGGCCGAACATTGTAACAAGGGGCGCCAAGGGCACACCGTTTGACGCAAACGGGATACCTCCATCATCGCAATATGCGTTGCTACTTTGCTTGTGCCGTATCTTGAAAGTAGGTTCCCGCCTCTAAAATATATTATGTGCATTCCAACCTCCATCATCGCAACATGCGTTGTTACTTTGCATGTGCCGTATCTCGAAAGTGGGTTCCCGCCTCCAAACGATATTCTGTGCATTCCAAGCCCCCCGGAGGCAACATAGGATCTTACTAGGTTGCTGCAAAATACAACGCGGTTGTTTCGCAAAAAAAAATGACTCAATCTGGGAGAAGCATTTGACTCAAATGCTGTGTAGGCGCCACTGGGCATTAGACGCTACGGTGTGACCATGGTGCCCTGGTGGACGGTTGGTGTCCTACCGTGTACCATTTGGTGCGGAAGGGGTTGCTGGAACTCTGCCCCAACCTCATGGAGTGGTGGCAACAAGTCGCTGAAAACTACAGCCCCACCTTGTGTGATACGGATCTGAATTTTGGTGTATGCTCGCTAGAAGCAACAATAATTGTATGTTGTGACACAAAATACCCCCCCCCCCTTTACCCCTTGCCCAACGGAGCCCTTGGGCAGGCACATGGCTACACTTGCCCTCTAGAAGTGCCCGACTTCTATGGTCAAGGTCACGGTGGCTAATCCGCCTCCCCCTACTGTGCAATGTCCCTATGCCGGCTTGCACATTGTCCACGAGCCAGGACCGCAACAAGTAAGATGTCTCTAGAGCCCCTAGAGTCTAGAGTCTCTAGAGATGTTTCTAGACCGGTGTTGGATGGGGGGTTTACGAATGCCACACATTGTTCCTGCTAGCGGTGGCCAAACATCTGAGTGTGGTTGCGAATTGGGCCACACCGGGCCAAAAAAGGCAAAATTTGTGGCACTCAAAACTTGGAGGTTAGCGTGTAGTCAGGCCCCGACGGTAAAGAAATAGGAGAAGCCAACGCCAACTGCCACTTTGTAGGGGTGGAAGAAAAAAAATCGTGTGCGAAGGGGGTGGGTCGATGGCGCCCCTTTGCGAACCCCCCCCCCTTCATGGCTACCGGGACTGGTGCTATACCTGAGCCCGTGGTGAGCAAGAAATGAAGGCCTACCCCGTATTGTTAGACTGTAGCGTAGCATAAGTTGTCCCGGATGTGCGGTACACACGTGAGGCCCCACATCGTGCCACGGAACCGTGCTTGCAAGAGGGTAGCTGGTGGGATGCATGGGAGCACATGCGCTGTGGTGAGCGACTCAGTCTTGGTCCACCACCGAAGGCCGTGTTGTGTGGGATCACATTGTTGTCCGAGGCCGACAAAAGCATGAAAAGCACAATTATGGATTTTTGAATCCACAAGCCACATCACAGCATCCATTACACTGGTGTGAATGCCCAAAAACTTATGTTGCATAGCCCTTTGCTCTTTGGCCGGTGGCATGGGTACAATAAGCATGTGCTCCTTAGTGACCTAGATTAAAGCCAATGTAATTAATATCCGGTGCAAAATCAATGAGATTAATACCAGGTTTTGTGGTTTTGCATGATGTTCGGGGGGCACCTAGGGGAAATTTCCACCCCTACCGGGTGCATTGTTCAATGGTCATTTCCTTCCGGGGTTAGGGAGGGGGGCGCGAATGAAAATCTACATAAATGTTAAAATGCTACTCACCATCAATATTTCAAATCAAGATTTGGCATTAATCTTTGAGATGAAAAAAATTACTCTGTCACGGGCATGAATATTAACTTGCAAATATTAATTGAAATATTCACCCAACCCGTAAAAGCACCAACACAACGATGTACTTTGAAACCATTTTTTTGTTTTGTGTACCTAGCGCACCATGGTTGGTGAACCCAATGGAGAGTTGGGTCCAACTCCCACCGGCACATGGGTACACATCCCCACGCAAAAGGAATGTTAGGGGCTTTGTCCAATCCATAGCATCCGCAGGTGAAGGCTGCGATTGGACATAGCGCACCCCAGCTATGTGTATAAGGTCTGATGTCTGATGTCTGATAAGGGATGTTGTGTGTGTGGTCTTGGGGTGCAGCCAAGGAAGGATGGCCTAGGAACCCCCCCCTTCCTAGGGTTTTTCTACTCCTACACGTTACGACGGCACCCGAAGACTTTGAACACAAACACCACACCTTCAATGCACCTACTTTGGGGGACATTGGGTCGCGGGTCGGTGATGCCCAATTTTGGGGTGTTTTTGGAAACCCAGTTTTGGGCAAGAACCCCCCTAGGAACCCCCCTTCCTAGCCAGGAAGGGGGGTTCCTAGGGGGGTTCCTTGGCAGGAACCCCCCCCTTCCTAGACCCCTTCCTGGGCAGGAACCCCCCTTCCTAGACCCTTCCTATGACCCTTCCTGTCCCGAGGCAATAGCACACAAATCCGTTCGCTGGGGCTTGAATCGCATTGTGCCACCACATTGATGTTGTCACTGGTCCACATGCCGCTTGCGTCGCTTGACAACGGCTGCACCGCGGCCTTGCCGCGCCTCGTACAATTGCAAACCGACACTCAACGCATCGGTGTGCACCACGTGCCTCATTCCGAGGCGTGTGATGCGGGGTCGCCAAAGACACCAACCGCGCATCGAGTTTTTGAGATGCCGCTGGAACGGTTGGTTTCTGTATTCTGTCGGAATACTGCGAAAAATGTACAAACTGCCAAAGCGACGGGCAAAATATGCGCTGCGAACACATGCCCAATGTACCCAAGGGGTCACACCCCATTGCAATTTACCCCAACACTCCCCTAAACGGTCACTCGCGGACTCCAATTCCTTGAGTTCGGCCTGTGTAAGCCAATCCCTTTTGCGCCAGAGCGCATGCATTCGATGCATTGATAATAACACATGCTTCATCAATAGGAAAAATTTAACGCCACCAAAGGCCACGTCGGGTAGGTTGTCCCGCAATACGGCCACAACTCGGCCATGTAATGCACTGTCTTCAAAAAACATTTTGCCACCTGTTATATCAAATTTTCCGGCCTTGGTTGGCCGGGGAGCCAAGCGCTCAGCATGCGGAACGTTTTTCACCTCATCCAAAAGCTTGTGAAGCTCCAAAACCAAAGCTTTCCCTGCGTCCCTTGCGGCACGGGGAACGTCGGGTTCACCGTTTTTAATCAAATCTTTCAATGTTTCATTGACTCGCTTAACAATTGCGTTCGCAATACAACATGACCCATGCTCCACGTCACCAACGCGGTTGCATGGGCCAATTGCCCTCAAAAAAGAGCCCCGCCTGCATTGGGCCGGTACACAAATTGGCACGTGCCAAGGAATCAATGCAATGGCAGCCTACCCATTTCCCCTTGTGATAATTGGCCGAAAGCATGGCCTTGCCATCACCTGTCAGGGCACATACACTGGGGATGCGATTCCCCAAGTGCCAAACATCCACAGTGGACAAAACATCCAAAACATCTTGATTCAGGTTTGCCTTAGTGTCAATGGCCCGGAGACAATGCGTGTCATCCGGTCCGTCCAGCGCCCACCACGTCGCCCAGCGTCGCACGTCGCCTGCAGCTGCTACACCCTGTGACCAAACGGTCACGTGGATGTCCCACTTGGTGGCCGAGGTCTGCCACTGTGAAGTGGCATTTGCGCAAATGACAATCAAAAGCCGGTCTTGACGAGGGATGTGAAAGGTACCGCACGCCCTACTCAACGTCAGCTGGCTCTGCACTACTTCAAGGAGTGGACATACAGCGGCAGATCGGCGCGATACCACCCCCGATGAAACCTCTAGGGCCGTCGCGACATATGGCAGCAGTTTGCTACGCCCGTCCATTAATTCCCTTCGTGTACGATTGCGCTCCAATTTTAACATGTTGCGCGTGGAGAGACTCATTTGGTGTGCCGTTTGCAAAACTTGGATCACTTCCTCGGAGACATGCTGTTCGTCGTCATCGCGCACCTCGTGGTTGTTGGACTCAATCACTATACCGTTACCGGTTGCGCGCACAACGATGTCGGCATCTCCAAGCACGGCGCCCACAACGTCGCGAATGTATTTCCGTCTCTGTCGGCGCACATAACCCTCTAGATCCCAATACGGGGTCACTCGAACGACACTCCCAAGGAAATTTGCGACGGCCTTTTGCATTACATTGAAAAAAATGGAAGCCTGCCAAGAATTGTGAGGGCACGATGTGCACAGGATGTGCCACAGGAACCCCACATGAACCCCCTTCCTGCACTGGAACCCCCCCCCTTCCTCGCCAAGAAGGGTCATAGGAACCCCACAGGAACCCCCCTTCTTGTACAGGAAGACCCTTCCTAGACCCTTCGTGGACCCCTTCCTGCACAGGAAACCCCCCCCCTTCCTGCACAAGAACCCCCTTCCTGTACCCCTTCCTAGACACTTTCTGCACAGGAACCCCCCCCCTTCCTGTACCTGGTGTTTCGGTGTACTGCCCCATCTGTTCCCCTCTTAGACAGTCTGGTCCTCTCGGACACCGTTGTCACATTGGGGCATTGCAACCACACAGGCCATGCAACTGCGTCCAGGCTTGGAGACATTGGGAATCTCGGTGGTGCCCCCAAGGGTGAAGCTATGTGAAGCTCCCCGCTCGTGGCACCACCTTACGCGCCCTGCGCACGACGTGACTAGTATCCTACGAGACTGTCGCGCACAAAATTAGGGTCAGGGTTATGGATTATGGGTTATAAGGGTTATCGGGTTTTTTGCGCACCGCGTCGCACAACCCTTGGCGCGTTCGCACAGCCATGCATGCATGCGTGCAATCTTGGGAGTGGCCTGGTCACAGCACACGTGCACTGCAACCAACGGGACGGAACTCCCTTGCAGTGTGCCACCAAGCGTTGTCTCTCCACGTCTCATGCATGCCCACACCGGTTGGCAGAACCCGAGCACCCCTCAACAGCCACCAGGCCAGAGGGACACTTGGGATCCTTGCGCTCTCATCGCCGCCGTGCCTCGCCACTCCTCATCACTTGCTGGGGCTGGGGCCCTGGCCGTACGTCCGGTTGAGGATGCTCAACGCCCGGTCACATTCCGCAGCTTTCTCCTGCAGCAGAGACTCGGCCTTGACCCTGCCTGCCTGCGCCTCGCGCCTCGCGTCCTCAGCAGCCTCCAACCGGTCTTCCAGGGCAATGAGTCGTGCCTGCATACTTGCAATGGTTGCCTCGTGCTTGACCACCTTTTCCCGTGCTTCGCGCTCCTTCTTGGTTGCCTCCTCTGTGGCCCGCTCTGCCCGGGTCTTGCCGCCACTTGTGATCGCCTTCTCAACGGCATCAGGCAACACCTCCTTCAACGCCGTGCGCACGACCTCCTGCAACCCAGGTGCCAGCTGCGTGATCACTGTCCCCGTGTCCATTGCCATTGAACTTGCCCGCCCCGGACTGCCACGTGCGCGCCCCTTGGAGGGGGAGTCACGGATGACGGTCCTCTGGGCAGGACGCTTCACGGATCCCCGCGCTGCCCTTTCTGATTGCTCCGGCTTGACCTCGGCCCCAGGTTGCTGCCACAGTGGCCGAGTACGTTCCTCCGTGCCGGGCTCCTTCTTCACGTGTGAGCGTCCACCCAATTGACCCTGTTCTTGCCGCTTGTGGTACTTCTCCAGCCAATCGTCAACCGCATTGTGCACCTCCATGGGGACACCGGCATCCAAACCTGTCAGCCTTGCCAGACTCTTCAGCGTCTTGAAGCTGGTCTGCTCGCTGTACACCAAGAACGACCATGTGTTGCTGGCCTTGGCATGGCCAACAAGGCACAAGTAAACCCCCCCCCCGATTATAAGCAAGCAAAGAAATATAAGCAAGCATGCCTGCTTATATTTGTGAGGTCTCGAACATAAGCAAGCATGGCAAAATGGCGAACTCAGAGGCAAGACGAAGACAGAAAAGAGAGGCACAAGCATGCTTTGTCTGCCACAGTTTTCCCAGTCCCTGCATGTTCTTCTACACCTTCATTTGATTGTGCACTAACGCTGCCTGTGGCCTCAACGTCTGTTGCAGCCTCATAAAAATCCTCAACAACGGCTTCATCCTCCTCTCCGGCTGCTGCGATGTCATCATAAAACAAATGGGGGTCATTGGTGTCAAGCAAAGCCATCTTTCTGCGGGGAAATAGGGGGTGTTCCAAATATAAGCAAGCAAGAATTATAAGCAAGCGAATAAATATAAGCAAGCGCTTGCTTATAATCGGGGGGGGGGTTTACTCCGCAACCACGTACGTCTTGCCATGTCCTGCATGCCCCTGGGGCAGCTCGGCCAGACTGTCCGTACATGCCACTGGCAAGCGCAATTGCAGGGTAGTGGCTGCCTTCCCCTTCCGGACGGTCAGTGTGCAGTCGCGATACCAGAACCTGCCCCCCTGCCTGGTCACAGGACTGTGCATGCCAGTGATGGTCAGCGTCGATTGCAACACCCATGTCGGAGGGTCTTGAAGACTTGGTGCTCGCCCAGCCACGGTCCGTGCAGCCTCCAATGGTGCCACTGGCAGTGGGGCCGCCCGCTCCTCCTCATCGACGGACTTCAGGACCAGCCGCGGGTACACGTCGACATCCGCCTGAAGAGAAGTACCGGAAGTACCAGCGACGAAAGGGGACAGGAAGTGGTCCAGGAAGGGGGGTTCTTGCGCAGGAATGGGGGGGGGTTCCTGTGCAGGAAGGGTCCAGGAAGGGTCTAGGAAGGGTCCAGGAAGGGGGGTTCCTGTGCAGGAAGGGGGGGGGTTCCTGTGCAGGAAGGGGGTTCGTGGGGGGTTCCTGGGATGGTTAATGTGCAGGAAGGGGGGGGGTTCATATGCAGGAAGGAGGTTCCTGGGACAGTTCCTGTCCAGGAAGGGGGGGGGGGTTCCTGAGTGACATGCACATGCCACAGCCCACACACAGTGCCCAATTGATGCCCTCCAACGGCCCTCCCCTTGCATTGCCACTGCTGATGACCCTTGGCACGCAGTACTGACCATATATTTGCCCCATTGCATTGTGAACCACTCCAACCAAAGGCCCTGCAATTCAAAGGGGACAGAGTGTCAACATGCTGGCATGCACACCAAAAGGCCTGCTGCTGTGCCACCTTGGTGTTCCGAACGATCGCCCCGGCGGCCATCAACAAGCTCGGGTCCACGGGTCTGGGTTCGGGTGGTGCCATCTCCATCCGGTACACCAAAACGTCACTGCTCTCCTTGGCACCCCGGGCGAATCCTCCAAAGCGGCCGTTCACCACCACCAGAATGCTCCCAGGCGGCGTAACCAACAAGGCGTGGTGTTCCGATCTCGGCCAGGGTCCCATAGGTCCCCATAGGTCCCCATAGGCCCCCAAAGGTCCCCATAGGCCCCCGAAGGCCCCCAAAGGTCCCAATAGGCCCCCAAAGGTCCCCATAGCCCCCCAAAGGTCCCCATAGGCCCCTATAGGTCCCTATAGCCCCCTATAGATCCCCATAGGCCCCCATAGGCCCCTATAGATCCCCATAGGCCCCCATAGGCCCCCATAGGCGCCCCTTGGCCCCCATAGGTCCCCAAAGGTGCCAATAGGCCCCCATAGTTCCCAATAGACCCCCATAGGCCACCAAAGGCCGCCATAGGCCCCCATGGGCCCCCATAGGTCCCCATAGACCCCCATAGGCCCCCATAGGCCCCCATTGGTCCCCATAGGCCCCCATACGTCCCCATAGGTCCCCATGGGTCCCCACGTGCCCCCAAAGGTCCCCAAAGGTCCCCATAGGCCCCCAAAAGTCCCCATAGGCCCCTATTGGTCCCCATAGGCCGCCATAGGCCCCCATAGGTCCCCATAGGTCCCCATAGACCCCCAAAGGTCCCCATAGGCCCCCATGGTCCCCATAGGCCCCCATAGGTCCCCATAGGTCCCCACCTGCCCCCATAGGCCCCCAAAGGTCCCCATAAGCCCCCAAAAGTCCCCATAGGCCCCTATAGGTCCCCATAGCCCGCCATAGGCCCCCATAGGTCCCCATAGAGCCCCATAGGCCCCCAAAGGCCCCCATAGGCCCCCATAGGCCCCCAAAGGTCCCCATACGCCCCCATACGCCCCCAAAGGTCCCCAGAGGCCCCTATGGATCCCCATAGGCCCCCATAGGCCCCCATAGGCCCCCCTTGGCCCCCATAGGCCACCGTAGGCCGCCATAGGCCCGCATAGGCCCCCATAGGTCCCCATAGGCCCCCATAGGCCCCCATAGGTCCCCATAGGCCCCCATAGATCCCCATAGGTCCCCACGTGCCCCCATAGGCCCCCATAGGCCCCCATAGGCCCCCATAGGCCCCCAAAGGTCCCCATAGGCCCCCAAAGGTCCCCATAGGTCCCCACGTGCCCCCATAGGCCCCCATAGGCCCCCATAGGTCCCCATAGGCCCCCATAGGCCCCCAAAGGTCCCCATAGGCCCCCATAGATCCCCATAGGTCCCCACGTGCCCCCATAGGCCCCCATAGGCCCCCATAGGCCCCCATAGGCCCCCAAAGGTCCCCATAGGCCCCCAAAGGTCCCCATAGGTCCCTATAGGTCCCCATAGGCCCCCATAGGCCCCCATTGGCCCCCATAGGTCCCCATAGGTCCCCAAAGGTGCCAATAGGCCCCCATAGGTCCCCATAGACCCCCATAGGCCACCATAGGTCCCCATAGACCCCCATAGGCCCCTATAGGTCCCCATAGGCCCCCATAGGTCCCCATAGGTCCCCAAAGGTGCCAATAGGCCCCCATAGGTCCCCATAGACCCCCATAGGCCACCATAGGTCCCCATAGACCCCCATAGGCCCCTATAGGTCCCCATAGGCCCCCATAGGTCCCCATAGGCCCCCATAGGTCCCCAAAATTCGCCAAAGGTCCCCAAAGGTCCCCATAGGCCCCCATAGGCCCCCATTGGCCCCCATAGGTCCCCATAGAGCCCCATAGGCCCCCATAGGGCCCCATAGGCCCCCATAGGCCCCCAAAGGTCCCCATAGGCGCCGGATGGGGTTCCGTCAAATATTTGGGGGCTGTACACCCCAAAAATATTTGACAGATGGGGTTCCGTCAAATATTTGGGGGGTCTACACCCCCAAAATATTTGACGGATGGGGTTCCGTCAAATATTTGGAGGTTGTAGACCACCAAAATATTTGACGGATGGGGTTCCGTCAAATATTTGAGGGCTGTACACCCCCAAAATATTTCACGGATGTGGTTCCGTGAAATATTTGAGGGCTGTACACCCCCAAAATATTTGACGGATGGGGTTCCGTCAAATATTTGGGGGCTGTACACCCCGAAAATATTTCACGGAACCACATCCGTGAAATATTTTGGGGGTGTAGATCCCCAAAATATTTCACGGATGGGGTTCCGTCAAATATTTGGGGGCTGTACACCCCCAAAATATTTGACGGATGGGGATCCGTCAAATATTTGGGGGCTGTAGACCCCCAAAATATTTGACGGATGGGGTTCCGTCAAATATTTGGGGGGCCTACAGCCCCCAAATATTTCACGGAAGGGGTTCCGTCAAATATTTGGGGGGTCTACAGCGCCCAAATATTTCACGGAACCACATCCGTGAAATATTTTGGGGGTGTAGACCCCCCAAATATTTGACGGATGGGGTTCCGTCAAATATTTGGGGGGTCTACACCCCCAAAATATTTGACAGAAGGGGCTCCGTCAAATATTTGGGGGGTCTACAGCCCCCAAATATTTCACGGAACCATATCCGTGAAATGTTTTGGGGGTGTAGACCCCCCAAATATTGCACGGAGGGGGTTCCGTGAAATATTCAGGGGGTTTACAGCCCCGGAATATTTGACGGATGGGGTTCCGTCAAATATTTGGGGGGTCTACAGCCCCCAAATATTTCACGCAACCACATCCGTGAAATATTTCGGGGGTGTAGACCCCCAAATTTTGGACGGATGGGGTTCCGTCAAATATTTGGGGGCTGTACACCCCAAAAATATTTGACTCATGAGGTTCCGTCAAATATTTGGGGGCTGTAGACCCCCAAAATATTTGACGGAACCACATCCGTGAAATAATTTGGGGGTGTAGACCCCCAAAATATTTCACGGATGGGGTTCCGTCAAATATTTGGGGGCCGTACACCCCAAAAAAATTTGACGGAGGGGGTTCCGTCAAATATTTGGGGGGTCTACAGCCCCCAAATATTTCACGGAAGAGGTTCCGTCAAATATTTGGGGGGTGTACAGCCCCCAAATATTTGACGGGTGGGGTACAGTTAAATATTTGGGTAGTGTACACCCCAAAAAAATTTGACGGAGTGGGTTCCGTCAAATATTTGGGGGGTGTACAGCCCCAAAATATTTGACGGATGGGGTTCCGTGAAATATTTGGGGGCTGTAGACCCCCAAAATATTTGACAGATGGGGTTCCGTCAAATATTTGGGGGGTCTACAGCCCCCAAATATTTCACGGATGTGGTTCCGTCAAATATTGGGGGGGTGTACAGCCCCCAAATATTTGACGGGTGGAGTTCCGTCAAATATTTGGGGAGTGTACACCCCAAAAAAATTTGACGGATGGGGTTTTGTCAAATATTTGGGGGCTGTACACCCCCAAAATATTTGACGGATGGGTTTCCGTCAAATATTTTGGGGGTGTACACCCCCAAAATATTTCACGGATGTGGTTCCGTCAAATGTTTGGGGGGTGTACAGTCCCCAAATATTTGACGGATGGGGTTCCGTCAAATATTTCGGGAGTGTACACCCCAAAAATATTTGACAGAACCACATCCGTGAAATATTTTGGGGGTCTACAACCCCAAAATATTTCACGGATGGGGTTCCGTCAAATATTTGGGGGCTGTAGACCCCCAAAATATTTGACAGAACCCCATCCGTGAAATATTTTGGGCGTCTACACCCCCAAAATATTTCACGGATGTAGACCCCCAAAATATTTCACGGATGGGGTTCCGTCAAATATTTGGGGGCTGTACACCCCAAAAATATTTGACGGATGGGGTTCCGTCAAATATTTGGGGGCTGTACAGCCCCAAAATATTTGACGGATGGGGTTCCGTCAAATATTTGGGGGGTGTACAGCCCCCAAATATTTGACGGATGGGGTTCCGTCGAATATTTGGGGGCTGTAGACCCCCAAAATATTTCACGGAACCACATCCGTGAAATATTTTGGGGGTCTACAGCCCCCAAAATATTTGCGAATGGGGTTCCGTCAATTATTTGGGGGGTCTACAGCCCCCAAATATTTCACGCAAGGGGTTCCGTCAAATATTTGGGGGGTGTACAGCCCGAAATATTTGACGGATGGGGTTCCGTCAAATATTTGGGGAGTGTACACCCCAAAAATATTTGACGGATGGGGTTACGTCAAATATTTGGGGGCTGTAGACCTCCAAAATATTTGACGGA
The DNA here is from genome assembly GCA_964036045.1 of Eutreptiella sp. 'Long Island Sound 2002'. Taxonomy (NCBI): domain Eukaryota; phylum Euglenozoa; class Euglenophyceae; order Eutreptiales; family Eutreptiaceae; genus Eutreptiella; species Eutreptiella sp. 'Long Island Sound 2002'. The sequence continues at coordinate 116,844,282 of OZ038381.1, forward strand.
ACCCCATCCGTGAAATATTTTGGGGGTGTAGACCCCCAAAATATTTGACGGATGGGGTTCTGTCAAATATTTGGGGGCTGTGCACCCCCAAAATATTTGACGGATGGGGTTCCGTCACATATTTGAAGGCTGTAGACCCCCAAAATATTTGACGGATGGGGTTCCGTCAAATATTTGGGGGGTCTACAGCCCCCAAATATTTCACGGAAGGGGTTCCGTCAAATATTTGGGGGCTGTACACCCCCCAAATATTTCGCGGAACCACATCCGTGAAATATTTTGGGGGTGTAGACCCCCAAAATATTTCACAGATGGGGTTCCGTCAAATATTTGGGGGCTGTACACGCCAAAATTATTCGACGGATGGGGTTCCGTCAAATATTTGGGGGCTGTAGACCCCCAAAATATTTGACGGATGGGGTTCCGTCAAATATTGGGGGGCTGTACACGCCAAAAATATTTCACGGATGGGGTTCCGTCATATATATGGGGGGTCTCATAAAGAAACGGCATATGATCAATCGTCATGGTTCAAAAACGGAAAAAGAAACTTGCAAATGTGCGGGCAACTACGGTCCACCACGACCCCACCATGATCCACCACATCCACCATGACGCGCTGTCAGCGGCAACCCATAAAGAAACGGCATATGATCAATCGTCATCGTTCAAACCTGAAAAAGAAAAAAAGGCATACCCTCTCTAACCATGGTTCGAAAATGAACAAAGAAACTTGCAAATGTGGGGGCAACTACGGTCCACCATTTGATCAGTGCCGTGACACACTGTCAGTGGCACCTCATAAAGAAACGGCATAAGATCAATCGTCATGGTTCAAAAACGGACAAAGAAACTTGCAAATGTGGGGGCAACTACGGTCCACCGTTCGATCAGTGCCGTGACACGCTGTCACCGGCAACCCATAAAGAAACGGCATATGATCAATCGTCATGGTTCAAACCTGAAAAAGAAAAACAGGCATACCCTCCCTAACCTCAACCACACAAGCAGGGAAATGACAGGGTGGCAGGGAGGGGGGGAGGGGAGGGAGGGAGGGAGGGAGGGAGGGAGGCTCTCTTGGGCGGCCGTAGGGGCTGTGTTGTGCTCTGTTGTGTTGTAATATGCTGTGCTATGCTGTATGTTGTGCTGTGCTGTGGTATGCTGTGATGTGCTGTGATGTGCTGTGCTGTGCCGTGCTGTGCTGTGCCGTGCATGAAACCCACTACCCCCCCTCTCCACAGTTCCGGCTCAACCCGATGAACCCCCACCCACCCACCCCACCAGCAAAACTGACCCGATTAGCTCAGGTGAGGTTGCTTGGGCCAGACATCAGGATTCTGTTCCCACTTGTCTTCAGTCACATATGAGCCCCCCGATCGGTTTGAGTGAGAGAGATGGGGTGGGGTGGGGTGGGGTGGGGGGGGGGGGGGGGGGCACGTACCATCATTGAAGGGGTTGCAAGCACTGGTTGGGTTTCAGACGCTAGGGTCGAGACCACAACCCACTTCTACACCTCAAGGGTGTGGTGACAATGGGACAAGTCTCATATTGGGGGGGACACGGGGGGGGGGGGGGCGAAGTCTGACACGGGGGGTAGAAAAGGTGTTGGGGTGGGGGGGGGGGTTGGGAGTGATGGTCCATAAAAGTCTGATGTCTAATGTCTGATAGCCGACTAGGTCGCTATACACATAGCTGGTCCATAGGCACGCTCTGGGCATGCATAGGCCTGTTCCTGATGTACCCAACCCTTGATGCACCCTGTGTTGAAGGAGGGGTGGGGGGGGACGCACTTGGTGCCAGCGCTGTGGCTGGCACCTGGGTGTCAGTAGGTACGCTCTGGGCATCCCGTGTCTGACCGGGGGCCGGTGGTCCTGTCCGTTGGAAGGCACCCTGCGACATGTCTGGTACAACCAAATCTGTTTGTTTGGGCTTGTATAGCAGAAACATCGCCTTTCGCGGGTCGGGGGGGGGGGGGTCATGGCCTTCACCGTGGTGTCGTTACACAACCACCACCTGTCGTTGAAAACGACATACACCACAAAATGACCCTCCTCCCTCGTCGATCCAATGTGCAACACCATGGCATGCAAGGACCATTGCCACCCCAGGCAATCGAGAAACTCATGGTCCACAACCAACTTGTACTCCTGCTGGTTGTGGACATGCAACCCCACGACCTCATTGTACACCACCGATGTATACATTGGTGCCTCCCTCAGGTCACCCCCACACGGACACGGGGGGCGGGGGGTTATCAGGTAACCCAACCGGTCGCCCCTTCATTCCCTCCTTCACACGCTGTCGCACACTCTGCCCCTGATTCGTCACATGCAATATCTGCGCTGGCATGGCTGTCTCCCCCCCCTCCCGCAGAACCTTCACCCCACAGGCACCACAGTATTGCCAGAACTGCTCGTACGACAAACAACATGACAGAGCAACCACCCCAGCGGCCGTGAGCTTGGGCACCATGTACTTCCAACATTCCGGCATCTCTGCCTGCCGCATCCATTGGAATTTTGGTGCAGGGGCTTTGCACTTGCATCGCCCGCTGCATCGGCACACCGTCTCACACATGGCATCCTCCATTGCCAGCCTCTCAGCAATGTCCTGTGGATTGTATGCACCACCTCCTCCATGTGCCACAACACCCTGCCACAATGGTCCCCAGACACCCTCCTCATCCAGGCATCCTGCGTGCTGTCCTTCATGTCCACCCGACGCCACCAACAGACACTGCAGCGTGGTACCAAACCAACACCAGTTGTAACCATGTGGATTCTCCATTCCCCATGGTCGCCGCGGTGCTCCACCAAGTGGCCCACTATGCACCTGCATGTAAGCGGAATGCGGTCTCATTGAGGAATGCACGGTCCCGCGGCGGGAGTGTCCACCAGTCACCACGGGAGTACAACACCACCAACCTCCTCTCCCCGTGCCAAGAACAAGTGCCATGCCATGCACCCGTACGTACGAGAACCGGTTGCTGGCATACATTGTACGTGGCGCCATCCCGTGTAACACCATCCAAGCATTGCATACTACATCTCCGTCCACCCGGACCATTACATACACCACCTACCTCCACGCATAAGTGTCCCCGTGTGTGCTGGCCGGTGGAAAACACTGCCGACCAAGGGGACGCCTCATGCACATGCTGATGCGGTTTTGTGAGGACATTGCGAGACAATTGCATGGTGGTCCATGTGAACCAATGAGGCAACATCTGCCTTGCCATCTTGTTCACCAGGGTCACCAGTGGCTTGTAGTTGCGTGTCCGTTGCACTAGACAAGTGCGGCGGCAGTCTGTTGCATTGGTGTGGCCCTTCATACCGCCAACCCCTAGTTGCAAATGCCACGCTCTAACCCCCCCAACCGGCCCACGCTTGTATGCCAAGATGCCCATCATCCCGTGCAATGTGCAAAAGGGGGCTACCTGCAGCGAATGGTCAAAGACTGCACCCCGGGAATGACCTCCTGCTTTGACACCATCTCGTTCCGCCTCGGCAATAACCACCACCGTCGCCCGGTGGCACTGCTCCTCCATATCCCCACAGTCATGGAAGTGCAGCGGATCCTCCCGTCCAGGCACCCAAACAGCAGCGGATGTCAACGCGCTGTCGATCCCAAACCCTGACGTCACAATGCTGAACCTGTTTGATCGCAGCAACACCACACTACCATCCACATGCTTCGCCAAGGCAGCAAAGTGGTCAGCAATTCCCCCTTGGAGCCGGCCACGCCATGTGTCCTTCTGAAGATCCCGGTTCACAGATAGTGCAGACTCTTGAATTGAAAGCCCACACATGTCGCGAAACACGGCGATGGCCTTTGCCCGCAGCGATGCGCCGTCCAACGGGGTGTTGCTGCTGATAGCATGCAGTCTTTGGGCCACGGCATAGTAGAAACATGCCCCGGCAACGTATTGGTCCGGAAGAATGCGAAGCTTCAAGGACATCGCCGTTGGTAGGACTCTGCCAACCTCGGCCTTGCTAGGCTTTTTGTCCACGTCGTCCAATGCCATAGCATCTGGATCTATCGGAGCTGTCTTTGTGCCTTGCTCTTTCTGGCCACGTTTCACGGCAGCCCCATTACTTGGTGGGGTAACCCCTGGGCGCTTCTTGCTCCGTGGGCTCTGTTCCACAGAACTGGGGTGTTCAACCGGGGTGGTCCCTGACTCTGCACTAGACTGACCGCAGGCCTTCACTGTCGCCACAGTGCCTGTGCTAGAAGGACTACAGTCCACAGCAGCTGGCCCCTTGGCTTTCTGTGCAAGTGGTACAGGAGACTCCTCCAAGGAACTCGCCACCCCTCCATCACTAGCCGCCGGTGTCAGACGCGCAGGGTGGGGGGCTGTGGAGTGTGGAGTGAGAACCCCTATAGGGTCCATTATGGATGCAATGGAAGGTGACTCATCGGCGGGGCAGACCTGGGACCTGGGGTCTGGTGTTCCACGTCCAACACATGCCGCAGAGTCGGTCGCACCACCTGGGGGGGGGGGGGGGGCAAGTGGACTGAACACCTCACCAGGGTTATCCACCCTTTGTGCACCTGCCGGGGGACCACGCCCTTGTGCCAGGGAGGACGAAGTGGGAGTCACAGACTCATCGCCTGAGGGGTCTCTTGCCATCAGCACCACCGCTCTAACCCCCTGCGCTACGGCAGGGGACGTGGAGTCACTTGGGTCACCTCGGGGGTGCCCTTCTGGACTTAATCGTTGGGTGTATGCTGGCTGTACACCGGCCGCCTCCATCTCCTCCATGAGCACCGCTGCTCCAACCCCATGCGCTACGGCAAAGGACATGGAGTCACTCGGGTCACCTCGGGGGTGCCCTTCTGGACTTAATCGTTGGGTGTATGCTCGCTGTACACCGGCCGCCTCCATCTCCTCCATGAGCACCGCCGCTCCAACCCCCTGCGCTACGGCAGAGGACGTGGAGTCACTTGGGTCACCTCGAGGGTTTCCTTCTGGACTTAATCGTTGGGTGTATGCTGGCTGTACACCGGCCGCCTCCATCTCCTCCACTAGTACTTGCAACATCTCAATACCTCCATCATCCCTCCACGCGTTGTCCATAACCCGTACGGCCGCATGCAGACGGCCGGGGTGACTGTCTGGCACCTCTGGGCTAAAGGGGCTGCAACGCAGCAACAACTCGTTGCAGTCTTGCATAGGCACCCGCATGTTGTTCGCGAAGTGGCGGCCCAGCGTGTATGCTGCCACCAGGCTGTCCTCGGTCAATGGTTCCCGGCGCTGCTCTTGCAGCCCCTGGCATGCAATCGTGAGGCAGCGGGCTGCCCCCTGGGCGGCTTGCAGCAACGCTTGGTCAAAGCGCTGTTGCCGTGTTTGGGTGACAGTGACACACGCACGTGGGACCGCAGCCTCAGGCAGCAACGAGTTGCGCCGACTGCTAGCACGCGCCTTGGGGCCTGGCAACAGGTCGCTCACCAGTGGTTTGGGCCCACTTGTCGCTTGGGGCCACAGATATGGGCCAGGCGTAACATGGCGAATAGCCTTGTCATAGAAGTAACCCATGGTAGGGGTGGGATATGCCACGTCCCCAGTCCAGAACGGCCACTCGTCGACCAGAGGTAGGGCACACACCAGTTCACACCAAACGTCCGTTTGCTCTGCTTTCTTCACACTTGATGGCCACCCGGCAATAGCACCGGCCTTACGATTGCCTGGCCGGCCACTGTTCCGTTTTGCAAGTCGTTCCCACAGGTCTGTGGCAACATCCCGGTAGTGCACGCGGCTCCCCCCATCATGCATGGCGGGCTTGGCAAACCCATGCTCGGTGTACATGAACCAGCACAATGCCCTGCAACCATGCGGATTCACCACGTCAAGGTCACACGAGGCCATGCGGTCCCTCAACCGTCGCCATAGGCGCCCGGCCACCTCCGGCGTGGCCTGCCACCCCAATTGTCCTGTGGCCAGCATTAGGCCATACTTCATTCTTGCTGGCTCCAGCAAGTGCTCCGGTGGCCATTCAGCAGGCTGGTCGATTGCTTGGCTCGTGCACCACGACTGTTAGTGGTTTGGGTGACCTTCGTGGCTTGCAGGGTCCGCAACCGTGACCACTATGGGGCTCCCACAACTCAGGGGAGCAATCAAGGGCAGGTCCGTGGTGTACCAGGATACTGGCCCGGCAGCGCGTGCGGTACAAAAAGAATTGCAAGGTGCTGGTGGTGCAAAACCGATGCGAATCATGCCAATGCACTTGCGGGCCACGACAGTCCCTAACAACCCCGTTGTACTTGAAGGTGTCATCCCGTGGCCATGCCACTCTTTCGGGGACTACCTCAACCTTCTCAGCCTCACACGCACTTGCCAAAAGCTGGACGTGGCTGTAGGGCCGCAACTGCCCCGGGTCACCACACAGCAGACATTGGCGGCCCATGGCGGCCAAGTCCAGGCCCACAGGGATGTTGTGCCTTGACGCCTCATCCACAAAGCTGAACGCAAACAGGGTTTTTTCCTGCCCTTTCCCAAGCAGCATCTTGTGCCGGTTAGCAACCATCCCAGCCGTGGCAAACAACACACAGCAGGATCGAGGGCACATTTGAGGGTAGGCTTGCAACCTGGGGTGCGCCCCAAGGTCTTCTGCACCGCCTCCTGGTCGAAGGGTGCCAGGCCTGGTGGGGCAGTAGCCCGTTGGGCCTGGAGGCGCAACCAGGGGGCTGGGTGGTCGCCAAGCACCTTCTCACGAAACACACTGTCCTTGTAACACTCCTCGTGCATGCGTGCCAACAACATGTCGACTTGTGCGTTCGTGGGTGCAGTCACCAACACGCATGCGCGGGGTTGAGTATCTGTCTCAGGTCCCCCCACCTTCCTGCCCATGTTCAACGTTCCCAGGTCAGCAGAATCAGGGTTCTGGGCGACCAGGGGGCCTTGCTGCCATAGCACGGCCTTGATGCATGCCACCAAGGTCTCTGACTTCCCTATGCCAGCACCTCCAGTCAATGCTATGATGCATGACTCATCCAACACCTGCCGCACAGCCAACGCTTGTGAGGGATTCAGCCCGTGCTCTTTGACAAGGTGTTTCAGGATGTCTTGGTCCTCGGTCGACAGGGGAGGCGTGTCCCTTGGTTCGGCCCGCATGTTTGCCAGCAGTTTGGGCCACGCTGCTCCCTTCTGGATCTCCCTACGCAAGGTCTGAGAGGCACCTGTGTCGGGGACAACCTTACACCAATAGTTGCCAATAAGATTGGTGCGTGGCTTAGTAGCAGAGCTGATCCAAACACGCTATCCTGAGATGCCATCTCCATGCACCCTCGCCTCGAAGTCCGGCTTGTGTCTATCCTAGTTGGGGTTGCCAGAGATCCAGCCACGCACCATGTCACCATCGAACAGCTCATAGTTGCCCCAGACCTCCATTTCGGAGGCCCATTGTGGCGGTGGGGGAGCATTCCCATCCCCATCGCCATCACCGTGGGGCCACCATCGCTCAAAGGCCAGGTTCCGCTTGGTGCCGTTCTTGTCTGCCCACACCTCAGCGGCCTCCATCTCATGGACGGTGTACACCTTTGATGCTTTGGTCACAAACCTGTCGCGGTCAAGCCAACGTGGCGTAAACCCTTCGACAAGGTTGTCATCGGGCCCGTAGTCCATGTTGTTCAATGTGGCCGTAGTGGGCAACAGTGTTGGCTGCTGTGGCGGAGCGGCACATGGTGGTTGTGAAGAGGGTTGAGCTCCTTGTGGCGCACCCGAGTGGACCGGCGCCATGGCCGGGACAGGGGTGGAGTGCTGTGGCTCTGCGGCACACAGTGGTTGTGCTGAGGGTTGACCACCTTGTGGCGCACCTGAGGCAGCAGTCGGCGGTGCCTTGATGGGGATGGACTGCTGCGGTGGAGCAGAGGGTTGAGCACCCTGTCGCGCGCCCGATTGCCGGCGCCATGGCCGGGACAGGCGCGGATTGCTGCGGCTCTTGGGCACGCATTTGCGGGGCAGAGGGTTGGGTACCCTGTGGCGCGCCCCTGTCAGCCAGCGCCATGGCCGGGACAGGGGCGGATTCCTGCGGCTCGGGGGCACGCATTGCTGGTGCAGAGGGTCGGGCACCCTGTGGCGCGCCCGAGTCCACCGGCGCCATGGCCGGGACACGGGCGGATTGCTGCGGCTCTGGGGCGCGCAACGATGGTGGTTGTGCCGAGGGTTGCGGTGGGATCATGACGAAATCCACACCCCCGGGTGGTGGCTGGGGCGTTGCCTTTGGGGGGGCAGAGGGTGGCGCGCCCCTGTCAGCCGGCGCCAGGGCCGGGACAGGGGCGGGGTGCGGCGCCTCTGGGGCGCGCGATGGTGGTGATGGTGGTGGTGCGGTTGCCTTTGGGGGGGCAGAGGGCGGCACGCCCCTGTCAGCCGGCGCTAGGGCCGGGACAGGGGCGGCGTGCGGAGCCTCTGGGGCGCGCGGTTGAGGTGCCGTTACCTTTGGGGGGGCAGAGTGCGGCGCGCCCCTGTCAGCCGGCGCCACGGCCGGGACAGGGGCGGAGTGCGGCGCCTCTGGGGCGCGCGATGGTGGTGATGGTGGTGGTGCCGTTACCTTTGGCTTTGGCTTTGCACCATACTTGGTCTTGGCGAGCCATTTTGGAGCCATTTGGAAGAGTGCCCTGTGAGTAAGAGACGCTCGGTGCACACTGCCCAAAGAGCTGGAAATTCGAACGTCTCGCCGAAGTCTGGGGTCGCTGCAGGGGGGCTTGCACAGGGAGCAATGACCCAAATTGCGGGGGGGCGGACTAAGACGCACGCGGCTGGAGCAATGAACCGTACTGCGGGGTGGGGCATGGCCGCTTTGGGGCGGGAGCCAGTGGGAGGAGTGATGTACGGCGGTGCCTGCTATACTGGGTCAGCGTCACCTGATCACTTGGTGGAGGGGGCAGCGGCCGACGAGGCACAGGTGGGGGGGCTGGTTTGGGGATACGGGGAGGTTTTGGGGTGGCACACAGGATTTCAAGTACCACTGCTGCATGCTCCTCGTCCCTGCCGAGGAAATGCGAGCGGCTAATTCGCATGCCCTCCTGCCACACCCGCAGGGGGTTTTTCTTGGGCTGCTGCACAGCAAACCGGTACGTCGCTCGGCGGTTCAGCACCCCGTCTACGAAACACTGAACCCCACCCCCGTGATTCTCCCGGATGAGCTGCAGTGTTTTGGCACTGTAGGGTCCGTGTACAGTGGGTTTTGGGGGGGTGGGGGGGTCCTTGGGAACGTACTTGGGGGGTTGCGGGGGGGATGGCGGTGGCTGCACATCAGGGCCTCCTCCACGGCTTCCAGGGCTACCTGGTATGGGGTTGGGTTAATGTGGGGTCTGCGCGGAGGACTTAGGGGCGTTGGAGAGGTGGTTGGTGCACGGCGGGGTGAAGGGGGAGAGGGAGGCGGTTTTAGCAATGAAGGCTGGGGCGAGGCCAGTTCGCTGAGACACTTCTCAGCATCGGAGTCCCACGGTGGCGATGGGGGTTGGTCTCCAAACCGCAAGAGCTCCGGCAGATCCCCCGAACCGCATTCCGGGAACGAAGGGCTGGAGGGGGCGGAAGAGGCCACGCTAAGGGGGCTAGACGACATGGCAAATTGCAGCCCGCAGTGGGTGGGGGATGAACGCGTGGGTGCTGGGGCAGGCCCAACTCAAATGTCTGGGCCAGAGACGCAACGGTCTAGAGCCTAGACGCGCTTCCTCGCCTCAAGGGTCAAGGGTCGATAACAAAAGAGTGCCCTATGTGTAGAAGAGGCTCAGCGCACACTTGTCTCCTAGGCAATACACGCGTTTCCCTTTGTGTTGAGAGAGACAGGCACAACAAGGAACAGATAAGCGTTGAAGGGACATAGGTATCAGGAGAATGTGACATGGGACCCCTTCTCAGTAGTTGGCAGCATGTTCATCATTGAAGGGGTCTATGGTCATAGGCGCCATGGCCTAGACCACGGACGTACTAAACACCTCAAGGGTGTTTTGCATGATCCGCCAAATAAAATAAAATCAAATGCGATAAAACCAAAACATACCAAGAAATCACGACCACATTAAATCAAAACGAAATACCTCCAAGTTGTGGACCACCAGTACCCACGTAGCAGAGCCCCTTCTCAGTTTTTTTTTTGGCTGACAGTGGGAATTCTGCATCACCCAACTCAAATGCAGTCCGCCACATTGGACAGTACTGCGCCCAGCAAGGCACAATGAAAAAGAAACCCTAGGGCCGGAATCTGCGCAATGACCCAGACAAGCTGTCAAGGTAGGTGCTGGCATATGCTGTGCAGCACAAGGGTGCAGTAGGGCTGATTGCACTGGTCTTCGGCAAGTTTGGCAAACGGGCAGATCCGTTGGAGTATGGGGAGATGCCTGGCTCCATCCAACAAAATAGGGCCTAGAACAGTACGCCTTGGACAGATTGTTCCCACATGGCTGACACATCATCGAAGGGGATGCATACATACAAGGCACAACAAATTGGGACCCCTTCTCAGTAGCTGGCAGCATGTTCATCATCGAAGGGGTCGAAGGGGGCATTAGGGACTTTGCATGCTCCATCTAATAAAATAAAATCCATCAAATCCATCAAATCAAACAGAAACCAAAACACAAAAGTATTAGCAACGCACACCTATGAGAATGGTAACCGAAACAGCCAAAGCAGAGCCCCTTCTCATAACATTGTTTTTGGTGGAAGCGTCAGCCTCCGGGCGCCATACGACTGTGGGGATGTTTGAAATATGTCTGCTGCGGTTTTGGGGCACGCAGTTGCGGGGCAGAGGGTTGGGCGCCCTGTCGCGCGCATGGTGGTGATGGTGGTGGTGCCGTTGCCTTTGGCTTTGGCTTTGCACCATACTTGGCCGGGACAGGGGCTGCGCCTCGAGGGCTCTTTAGGGATGCTGCTGCTGCGAAGCTGGATCACTTCCCGGTGGGATGTGGAGTTGGATGGTAGTGATTTTCCCATGCTTAGGCAAATGCTCTTTCACGCCCCACTTTCTCAACAGCTCTGCCGACCCAAACGGGGCCTAAGAAAAAAGGTCCCTGCGGGGGTTTGTGCCTCTGATGTGGAGGAAGCACAGACCCGACTTCGGCAAAGCATCCCCCTGCGTTTGCGCCCTTGGAAACAAAAAATCATTGAAGGGGATGCGTAACACCCGTAACACACACTTGACAACACAACGTCAGAGAAGAGCCCCTTCTCAGCTATCCCACTGCATGCGCACAAAGGACCTTGCATTGGACTCATGGTCTTTTGGGGAGCGGTGTACCACAGCGTTATACCACAGGTTTACATGCTAAGCGTGTCAACTGTTTGCTTCGGGACCCACCTCAGGTGCGGTATTGGCTGGATTTGGGCATTGGCAGTGGCATTTCAAAAAATCCGTGGAACACAAAACAGGGCCTAAGAAAAAGGTCCCTGCAGGGGTCTGCGCATGGCTCCCTACTGCAGCCCAGACCCAAGTTCCACGGAGCAGGCCCGTGCACACACAACGTCGCCATCATCGAAGGGGCTGAAAATGGTTGGAAACTGCACAACCCACAACTACTAACAACCAATCGGTACGGGGTTGCAATATGTGGTTGGGTGTCAAATAGCAAACATGGAAGCAGATACCAGGAAATCAGAACCCCTTCTCAGTTGTCGTCAGCACATTCCTCATCGAAGGGGTCTGTGGTCGTAGGCGCCAGGGCCTAGACCATGGACATACCAAACACCTCGATGGGTGTTTTTCAGGAACAAACAGCACACGTTCAAATAAACCTTCAAAAGAAATGCAATGCGACACGTGGCACCAAAGTTGCAAATGTTCACGAATTGCACCATAGCACACCTCTGAGAATTGTAGTCTGTGGGTAATCTGTAGTCTGTGATTTTTTCCATGTTTTTCCACTACACACAGAACAACACAGACACACACCATGCGACGCTGACACTGAAAGAGTCAAGGCAGGCTTTTCCACACCACTGCGCATGGGGTTGCGTGGGGGTTGTTTTCCCTACACTATGGATTTCTGTGGATGGTTTTCCAAACTTCCTCAAGAAACACCACGGCAAGACGGAGCACGACAAGACAGAGCACAGGGTTTTTCATGGTCGTCACCAGATCCTGCGATAAACAACAAAGCATGTGGCGTGAAGCAAACATGCCAGAACCCCTTCTCAGTTGTGATCAACGCGTTCATCATTGAAGGGGTCTCTGGTCTAAGGCGCAAAGGCCTAGACCACAAACAATCCAAAACACCTCAAGGGTGTTGTACACAAACAAATTGTCTGCTCAAACAACCAAAATCAGAATCAAATTGAAGTTGTCACATACACTGCTGTCAGCAACAAGTGTGCAATTGGTCTGTGTTTTCCGTGGCGCCTTTTTTCCTTGGGGGGGGGGGGGGCTGGAAAGCACCCGATAGTGGGGGGGGGGGTGTCCTGTGAAGAATTTGGTGTGGACGACGGCGGGGGGGGGGGTTATGTAGTGCATAATCAAGGGGTTTGGGGGAGGGGGGTTCATGATCTGGTAATGACGGTCCATAAAAGTCTGATGTCTGATGTCTGATAGCCAACTAGGTCGCTATACACATAGCTGGCGCACCCACGATGGAAGAGGCTATGACTGGACGCTTCTGGGTGGATCCGCAATGGACACGGGAGGCCACAACTCAAGGAGCTTGGCCATCTCCCTCTCAGTGTCCAAGAAATTCTCCCCTGTGTGCATGGGCCGGGGGAACGGATAACCCGTTGCGGCCGTGTATGCGGCCCCCCGCCGGGTCATGTACTCAGACACGGTCCGGAAAAGAACCTTCGGGGTGTTCAACTCCATGACGAGCCCAAGAAAGTGGGCTGCGAGAAAGAGGAAGGAAGCATGTTGCTTAACCGCCTCGATTAATTTGCTTAGTGCGAGTGAATGTGGGGTACCCCCCATCCGTGGCCTCAACCGACCGGGCCTTGGCCAAAAGGGATGAACCCACCCACTTAGCAAGGAGTTGTGCGACCAAAGGGTCACACAAACTCTTGGCACCAGTCAATCGTGTAAGCGTCATGCTCAGGCCGAGAAGGGTGTCCCGAGAGAAAGGCATCACAGGAGCTAAACAAGGGGAAAGGGTGGTATGAGTGAGGTGAATGGTGGGCTCTGAGAGGAGGGGGTATCCGGCATCCCCATGCAAGTACCATTGGAACCTATCTACGATCCCGTTATGCAGCAATGTAACCCGTAGGAACCCCTAGATGTTGTGGTATGCACACAAACAGAATGACACAAATGACCCGAAAGTGGATTAAGCAGTTAAAATCTAGCAGGTCAATATGTGAACCATTTAACATATGAAACATTAAAGATTAACCACATTACCTGCAATCTAGGTCACTAAGGCTACCGCCCAAATTTGACACTTTGGACGGCGTTGCAACATAAAAAGTTCATGAATAACCCCACCTCCATGGCCATCCACACCAACTTTAATGATGGTATGGTGAAGTACATGGTGTTAAACGCTTGTCTTGTATCCGGCAAGATTACCCCACATAATCGTGGTGAGTTGGAAGCCTGGGTAAGGCCGGATGCAGTTTACGGCGGTGGCACCGTAAAAAGCTCAACGCGTGTTAAGGGATGCGGTACCCGCATTGATCAATCTTGGGTGCCGGGTGCATACCTTGCATTGCAGGGGCCACAAGGGGTGGACCCGTGCATGCAAAAGAAATTTTGCGCCTCGGCACTATTATGTTGCCGCCCTTGCGTGAAAAAACAAGGTTGTCAGTAGCACCTCTATGCACCACTGTTGGCCTTTCTACACTGGCAACTCTTCATGGATGCTCTACCAGGGGAAGCTTTTTTGTGAGGAGAAGCAAGTGTCCACACCGAAAGAACTCCAAAAAATAATCACAATCGTTGGGGAGCATCAAAAACACTACCGTTGCCTTAATTAGGAACCTAATGAGCCCCGTACTTAACGGATCCCCATGTGGCCCATACTTTCCCTGTCCGGATACAATATCGTACCACACGGGTAACCAACAGTACTGTTGCGGGAACTTTGCTCCTCTGAGTTGACATCGAAGGGTAGACCCTATACAGCTTGGCCACCAGGTTCCACCTTTCGTGACCAACTCTGGGTCACTCCACCTGACCTTACAGTCAAGGTTCAGGCTGTTAAAATGATAAGAAAATTGATGGACCCCATAGAAGTACGGGATGGTACTACGATCCTTGAGGGCCTTCAACAAGCCTAGGATGTCTTTGGGAGTATCTCCTACCTAGTGTTGAACCCTTAACCACACAAGCGTGCCGCTCATTGGGCGATATGGACCAGAAGCTAATGCTTCATCAGCCTAGGACTAAGCCAAGGGCCGTGGTACAACGCCAGCCTAGGCCTAGGCCTAGGCCCTGTGAACCAACCTATTCCACAATCCTAACCCAAACCTAAAGCGAAACCCAAACCCAAGCCAGCAACACAGCCAGCAAATCGTCCACAAGGGACACAGCCAGCTAAGCAAAAGGCCTCCAACATCTCGGACTACCGGGTGATGTAAAGAAAAAAGATGCGTTCTCCGATTTACAGCACCGGTGCCGTTAAAAAAGGAGCACGTTTCATGGAAACAAGCCAAAGCCGCTGGGTTTTGTTGACCTAAGGGTTTCCACCCCTGAGCCAATCGTGGTTATTTGAAAGGGCTACAAAATGCCCAAAGTTGATGGTGATACCGAGAAAACCAACACCAAAAAAGAAAAAATGCCACCTGATTGGTATTCACCATGCTAATAGAAACTGTCGACAATTTAGCCTTTGTCTATGCACCTACTGGGTGGTTCGTTGAGTTTCTTCGTCGTTTCGCAGTCAAGGCTGCACAACACCAGGATCACCCCACTCCCCCAACAGCCATGAGGGGCAGAGTAAGGGGAGGTTGCCCGTCAGATTGGGCTAGAGACCATTGCCTCGGGAATGGGGGAGTCCTTTCGGGACCCTGGTGCGACATCCCACGCCTAAGGGGGATATGGAGCCATCCCGGTGCTTGGTTTGGGGTGGTGGGTTTTCTCACCCTCTCAGCAGAAACCTTCGCCAGGCATGTTTCTACTTTTTACCCACCCCACCTAAGGCAACTCACGAGTACGTGGTACCGGCGAGTTGCCAACCTGTGTCAATTTGGAAAATACATTTAAATAATTCAAATGGTTTAAGTTGTTTGGATTGCTTGGGAGAAGGAATGAAGTATAAATTTTAATACACCTAATGTGGGGTTCTTTGGATTGCTCCGAGAATCGAATATAAATTGGAATACCCCTAATGTGGGGTTCTATAGATTCAATGGTGAAAGTTTTCGTTCATCCCCTACATGTTGCGTGGAGCGGTCTTGCTCCGCAATGTCACAGTGCCTGCGGTTCATTACCGCAGTTGTCTAACTCTGCCGTGCGGCATGCCATGCACAGCATGAACCCATTTCTAACGCTGCATACACACACATACTCAACACCATGCCATTCTTCTATGCTGGCTTTCTTTCGTTGCTTGCTGCGCAGTGCATGCCTGTGAGAAAATTTTTACGGCGCCGACGCCGTGAAATCCTGCTGCCGTGAAATCCTGCTGAGAGGCGAGGGAGGTGCATGAAGCAGGAGGGGTGGGTGCCCTAGAACAATTACACTGGTGAAAAAGGGGTCATGGCGTGCACGACACTCCTGGCAAGTAGGCGAATAGTGCAGCCCAAAGGCTATGTGCCTCCAAATGCTGCAGGTGCCTGGTCCACCCACAACCCCCTCGGAATGGCAGAAGTGGATGCCCAGACACCCGAACCAGTGTATGCTGGGAAGCGCATGCACCTCCAACCAGGGCCAAAAAGGGGTCCCCATAAGAGAGGGGGCCAACACCCACCCAGCCAAGATTATACCCACCCAGACCCCCCCCCCCTCTGATGAACATTTTGGAAGGGGGGTAAACTGCAGGCGCTCTGCCGGGTAGGATGCCAGACCACCGTTGCAACCCCGGCCCCAGCCCCCCAGAAAAAGTGCAAGGTGATGCTGCTACACATGCAAGAAAATGTGCTGCCCCGCCTGTGGTAATTGGTGTTGTTGTGGCTGCTGCTGCTGCTGCCTGCTAGCTGCCCCCAGCACAGGGGTGCGACTCCTCGGTTCCTGGGATGCCAACTACTCCCCCCCCCTCCACTAACCGTTGGCCTAGGGGGGAGGGGGGGGGCAGGGGGCTAGTTGGCATCCCAGGACCCGCGGAGTCGCACCCTTGATGCCCCCCAGGGAAATTTATTTAAGGTGGGCCCCAACGGTGATTCCTCCCTTCCCTTGCCTGCCGACCTGCTGATGGGTCTCCTTTTTCTTGCGTTTTGATTTTTTCTACTTTTTTTTTCACTTATCTTTTTTGTTTTTGACCTCGGCCGCCGAAAACATTCCTTCCGTCCGTCTTCCTATGCCTACTGCTGCCATGCAATATTCGATCTTGAATGTCACCGTCAGATACGTATCATGTCCTCAGCTCCAGTCTCATTTTATTCCATCTGTCTCTGATTCCATCACCAAAGTATGCATGCAGTGCAACGACATTCCCCTCGGGATGCACTGTTGTACAGAGGTGGTCCTGCGGAGCTCAGCTGTGGGGGGGCATAAGGAGGGTGTTGGGGGAACCATAGCTGCAGTCACACACCCGGCGGGTGTTGTATAGCATCGCGTTGATGGAGTTCATGATATGCTGCGAGTAGTACCAAGACCGACAGTCCAGGTCCTCCACATATGGCAGCCCGAACGAGAGTGTCTCGCGGTGGTGCGCAGAGAAGACTGCATCGTTGTTGTGGTGGATCGAGAACTTTGTGGGGTCATACAGCGTCCACCAATAGGCCACAGTGCCAACTGCCGGCTCCCAGTCAATCAGGAACTGCTCAAAACGTTCGTAGGGGTTCTCGGGGAGATCGTCGCGGTAGAGCAATCGTTTATCTTTGCGGGTCCGCAGGATGACGTCCGAGTCCATGAAGATGTAGTACAGGTATCCACCGTTCGGCATCTGCACGGCCTTGGCCATGGCGGCATCAAGCAAACGGTTCCGGCCTTGTGTCCATGAAGACTTGGGGTACCACACCTGCCCCCCTTTCTCTCTGTATGTCAGCCAGAGTACATCGCGATCCTCAGACTCGTACAGTGGGGGGTCCATGACACGCACCCTTGCCCCTTGGACCAGATACACAAATCGCTTCTGCGGCTCTATGTCCGGTTGCTTTTTTGCTGCACTTGGGATCCATCGAATACCATCAAATGACCCCGGCGGCACCGCCTGGGGCCGCGGCAACCGCGAGACGTCGTAGCGGCAAGGCCCTGGGCCCCGGTACACACACTTGCGGTATTCCTGATCAGCGTTGTAGTAGGTCACCGAGAGCTTTGCATCATTGAAAGGGGTGCGGTAAAGGACGGGGGTTGCGGACTCACACACGCGGCGCTTACACCTCTGGTTCCAGTGCCCCTCCATGTCAAAGACCCCCACAGTCTCTGCGTGACCCCACTTGAGGGCAAAGTATGGCCTTCCATTCTCATGCCGCTGCTGCTGGTACTGGATTTCGGGGCTCACGTCCTCAGGTTTGGTGTCGCTCACGTGCACAGCAACGTCAGTCATATTCTGGACCCACAGCCCCTACATCGACACATTGAACAGGGACTCCAGCTACACAGGACAAAGGTGTTAAGGTGCACGGAATCAGGAGTGGAAGTATGCCCCCCGCCTGCTGGCCCACGCAAACAAGAAAAAAGCAGTCCCATGCTCAGAGACGGTCGTGCTTAAGGACAACAAGCAGGCATTTCGCCACGGGTTCCAAGCTGGTGGACTCACTCAATGCATTCCAAGGCAGAATGCCGGAAAACCTCTTACGTGCAGCCTGTCTTTCGAAATTCAGTGGGCTCCCACACGTGCTCTCTCTAATTGGGTGCTGTGCTTAGAAGTGGCTGTGCTTCGACAAAGGGGCTGTAGGTGTGACTGCTGGAGCTCTACAGCCGTTATCCCCCGGCCACTTTGAAGGTGTGGTGTGAGGACATCAATCAATTCTACATGCACTGGACTGCCAGATAACAGATGCAAAGCAGTGTGCTTTTGTGCGCAGTGGGCTGGCTTTTGGCAACTCCAGCAGCACAGAATTTGCCAACTTGTAACAGGATGTGAACCAGAGTGGTCGTGTCACAACTCATGAATGCAAAGAAAACACATGCGAGGCAGGAAAGGGGTCTGTGCAAGTGGCTTGCGGACAGGGTATGAAGTATAGACGGGTTGGGATGGAGGGTCATGAAACAACAACCTGCTGATGCAACCTCAACAACTCAAAACTCGAAATTCACAGAACTGAATTTTTTGATACTGTGATAACCCAATATACATGAGCATGTTTTGGAACCTTGTTGTGTGCTTTTCACCCCATTTGGCCATGGGGAGCCTGGGGGGGATCCTTTCCAAGGGAATGGTGCACAACCTGCTCATGAATTTCCAGCCTCAACAGCTCAAAACTTGAAGTTTCTGAAACTAATTTTTTATTTGTGACCACCCACAATAATGAATGTCCTATGTAAAGCATGTTTTAGACCCTCATGCCATGCCAGGCCCTTCCCCTCAAACAGGGCTTGTGACCCTCCTAACCCTAAATCTTGCTGAGCAAACATGGAACCATCTCTGAACTCCAAAAAAAAAACCAGAAAACAGAAGACAGTGCTGCAATGAAAATTAAAGTCCAAACTCCTGACCAATAGAGTGTCCGTGAATCAACACATTCAGCATCTGAGTCTGAGGTAGAGCTGCCACTGGTGCAAAAGCTGGAGCTTTCGCGAGAGTGGACAGGTGAGCAACAGGAGGTACCATGCGTGAGAGTCGGACTATGTAGTCGTACCCCTCATGGCCATCCGGCCAGAAATTAGTGTCAAACTCTCCCACATGGCGCACAGCGCCCTGCAGCAGAACAAAGCACGACCAGATGGTCGAGAACAGGAACTCGCCCGGGAACAGGAGCGCTTTGTTGGTCCTGCCATCATCGAGGTCTTTGCTGAAGGTCTTGGCGTGCGCCGCCATTTTCGCCAATGAGCCAGGCTCGAACACAATGTGATCATCCGCAATCAACCAAAATGGTACTGCACGGTTGGTGTTCAGGATGGTGTTGTATGATCCGGCCTTACCTGCGTTGTCCGGGTATTCCAAGTACTCCAATTTGATGCCCTTCTCCTTGATTTCCCTGATGAGCTCTTTTGTGGCCTCGCTTTCACCATTTTGAATGATGACCAGCATCGTCACAGGGATGTCGATGCTCATCAGACAGCGAGCCAAAAGATCTGTTCGGCGGTGGGTGATGATGCCGAGCACTGGCAGGACATTATTGGTATCTGCTCCGAGTTTGGAGTAGTGTCGTACCAGCTGCTTGATCTCATTCGGGCTCACTGCGAAGTCATAGTTGTCGGGCCGTATGTCACCCAAGGATGCCTTGTATGTGACGTAGGCCAGCACCAGCAACACAATGCTGCAAATGATATAGCGCCCAACTGGCATTGCAGCATACACAGAAAAATGCAGACCGTGGGGCGGCCGTTGATCAAGGACAGTCGATGGTCTGACTGCCGGTCTTCCCTAAGAAGGCACACAGACAACATTGGGTGCTAGTGAGACAGCTCTGTCCATGCACATGGAAGATGGAAAAGCCATATTGGCTGAACGTCCCATGAGGCAGCACCAATGACATTCATCAGTCTAATGCTTGCCAAAAACATCAATGCACAGGCACTGATGTGCAGCATCAAGATTCCCACACCTGCCCACAAGGTTCATGATTGATTTCTTATGTGCATTGCTGCAGTGCCATAGCCATAGTCATGCAGCTGGGCTGATGTCACTTGCTCACAATCAGATTCTGATTTCTCCAACAATTGTGTTCCATTGACACCATCAGGTGGGCCGGTGGGGAAAACCTCCTGGGACTACACACAGTCCCTCTAAGTAACAGGGGTTTGTAATCCCATTGGCTGCAATGTGAAACCATATGCATGCATAGCGCCACACGGAGATAATGTCATAGTCTATCATCAGGCAAGTGATAATCCTGAACCTTGGCCATGATCAAATCACAAGAGGTCAACCAGAATGGGACAGCTGTCTCCCTCAAGGACAATCCTTGTATGGGCTGCTATTGCAGCACTGAACGTTGTCTTGACTTCGCGTGGTTGGCTGCTTGACGGCAATGCGCAGGTCTCCTCTGTGGGCTCGTTGGCAGTGCTGCCAGCCACAGATGCAGTGTATTTTCATCAAGACTCCCAACGTTCTATTCGTCCCATGCACCACTCAAGGATACCTTGCCCTTGCACACCTGAGTTGACTGGTGACGTTTTAGAAGAGTCCCTTGGCCGCACACAGGTCAAAGAGCGCTCCACACATGCACGTCCTGGTATGCATATGCAGCAATGTTCGGCAGTTCTCACAGCTGTGTCAACCACAGGTCTCGTTCAGGCTCAATGTGCATTGGTTGGCCCTGTTTTGGCAGCCACAACCTCTGGCTTCAATGCTACGTACAAAGGGACCCCTTCCTAAGCAGACAGATCCATGCTCGGGCCTGGCACTCAATCGGCCAGATCTGTTGGTTTCGGTTGAGGTAGGGAGAAGGCAGGCAATGCAATAGGGGGGGGGAGGGTACATGGGAACCCGCGTCCCGAAGGGCATGTGCCGCGGGCCCACACACTGGATGCTGGGAGGGGGCCCCAGCCCGAATGTTTGACATTCATCACAAGAACACTGAGTGTTATCTTCGACTTCTTTTACGGGTTGGGCAGACATCAGTGCTGAATCCGTCCTCATCGATTGACTCATCAACCAACAGGTCAGACTGTTGATCCGATCGTGGGGACTCAGTGTTTGAGACCCCCGACAGGACTGAATCCTCCATTGCTACCGTGCTCTCATGCTAGGAGGGGGCCATAGGCCCAGCCCCAATGTTTGAGCTTCATCACAGGAACACTTAGTGTTATCTTCGCCTTCTGTTGCGGGTTGAGCTGACATCAGTGCTGAATTCGTCCTCATCGGTTGACTCATCAACCAACAAGTCAGACAGTTGATCCGATCGTGGGGACTCAATGGTTGAGACCCCCGACAGGACTGAATCCTCCATTGCTACCGTACTCTTATCCAACCCGCCCGACTCTTCCCTCACAAATAGTCTCCTCTCCAACGTGGAAAGGACAGGTACTCCCTCATCCACATCCTGCCTGTCCCTCAGCAATAACGGTGTCACAAAATCTATCTCACAGGCCGAACGACACTCGATGGAATGAAGCAGGGCGCTCTGTGGCTCACATGCTGGGCTATCTCCCCCTTGCGGTGGGGGGGAAGCCAGCGGTGTTCGGGGGGGTTTGAGGGGGTGCCTTAAGGTCAAGTACAGCGGAGAGGAAACCTTGCCTTGCTCCGCTAACTTATCAACCCTTTCATTGCCCGGAATGTCTACGTGACTAGGCACTTTGATCCAGTCCCACACAGCCAGTGTGGAGTCCAGTAGGGTCATGAGGGTACTCCACATATCAACGTTGGTGACTGGGCCTTGTGTTGTGACCCACCCACACGCACGCCATTCGTGTGCTCCCCCCTGTACCCCACCATAGACGTAGGATGAGTCTGTGCAAACCGCTATCTTCAAATTGCTATTATGATAATGCTGGACAACTTCGATAATCTCTTGTACCTCTGCTCTATTAACCGTTTGCCTGGTGTGGGGGGGTAGGTGAGATGCCTTCTCCCATCCATCTGCCTTGGGAGGGCAGGTGCTTCAAGCCCTGGATGTGAAGGGTCCGCATGACCTGCCCCTCAGGTTACCTGAATTCCCATACTTATGTGCTTACCGTTGCTACGGGCGAGATACCCATCTCGCAATGCTAAGGTTGGGTGCTATAGTGTGTGTTGGTTTGATATTGTGGGAACCAACACACGGGACAGTAAAGGGTGTGCCAGCCATTAGCGCTTGATCAAAGATGCCAATGTCTTTGTGCAAGCACAAGAGAGGATGTGAGACATGGGCACGACGTGGTTGTGCCTTGTGTGGTCTGAGTTTTTGGTCCGGACCCCTCCAGACCCCCCCACTTGAAACCTCATATTTTGAGGGGGGGGGGGGGGATGGGGGGTCAAAAATGTCGAAAAACCGACCCCCTTTTGTTGTGTCTGAAATCATGAATCTTTTGGTTTTTTTCGATTTTGAGCCGAAAAAGTGTTTCCGCGTCCCACCTCCATGGGTTTGTATGGTGCAGAGTGGGACGAGCGCTTGTGCAGTTTTCGGCCATTTTGGCAATGTTGGCGGTTTTGGCGACCTTGGTGACCCCGTGGTACCCACTCTAAGGGATGCAAGTGGGGATGTTGTGACAGTATATACCTACTAGGATACGAAAGGACATTTTTTTTTGCAGTTTGTAGCCTTGCGGAGGGCCGGTCAAAACCCATGCCAAAGAGGCGAAATGATTGTTTCCACCAATAATGGCTTACATGAATAAATGGGACGGTACACAACCTGCTTCAGCCTAGGCAGCTCAAAAATCGAAGTTTCTGAAACTTAGTTTTTTGATATTGTGGCCACCTAAAATGACCAAGGAAGGTATGTAAGCATGTTTTAGGCAGTATTTATGTGTATTTCACCTTATTTGGGGAATGGGTGCGTGGGGGTGGGTGGGGGGGGACCCAGGGGATTGGTACGCGACCTGTTTGTGCAATTTATCCCCCTGGGCAGCTCAAAAACTGAAGTGTTCGAAACTTAGTTTTTTGATATTGTGACCACACAAGATGACCATCCAAGGTATGTAAAGCATGTTTTTGGCAGCATGTGTGTTTTTCACCTTATTTGGGTTTTGGGTCAGGGAGGGGCCATGAGGCAACGGATACTGGGCTCGCATACGCCCCCGTGTCATAGGCGCATGGTCATCACCACTCAGTTCAATGTTTTGCCTTGCTGCACTGCACTCTGGGTGGCTTTTGAATGTGTTTTGGCTGTCTGGGCATCTGGGTCAGCTCGCACCCACCACCCTCCCACAGCGCCGGTTAGTCTCTAACCTCTCGCTCCGCGGGACTCTCTCTCACTGACCTTTTGCTCTGCGGGCCTCTCTCTCTGTGTGTTTCGTCCTCTTCACCCTCCCAAGGGGGTTTGTCTTACTCCTCACCCTCCCAAGGGGGTTTCTCTTCCTCTTCACCCACCCCACCGGTTTCTCTCTGTCCCTCTCTTCCCTGTGTCTCTACCTCGTCTTACCCCCCCCTCTGCTTGCCGGTACAACTCAGGCATACCGCCGTTCGCAAGGCGGCGTGCTCAGCAACGTGTAAAGGAACCGTACAGCGTCCCCTGTGACCGGGTTTGCCCACCTGAAGAGTGTTTTCTGAAACAGCCATATCATATCAGCTCGGCCCGTCAACCACACGTGCAGGCAGTCTCCTTTCCTACTAAATGAGGATGGCACCGCCCTGTGGCCCTCTGCCGTTGGACAATGGAGGATCACCTCCCAGTGTAACGGGTGCCACTTGCCAGCACTCTTGGGCCGCCACTCATTGTGCATATTTGTCACGGCCCGAGTCTTCAGAGTCCAGTTGATTTGGACCATCACCAAGTAGAGTTCCTGATTGTTCATTCGCAATGGTTCCCCGTGGTTGTCCACAATTTCACAGTGTATCCTGGTGTAGCGAGGTTGATCCAGTCGAAGCCAGATTTGCTGGTTCCGTGCCCAGGCCATAGTGTCCAGCTCCGAGTTGATAATCCTCAACCCCTCCTCCGCTATGGCGTCCAGCTGGTTCAGTGCTTGTACTTTGAGACGTTGTCGTGCTTGCCGGGGCTTGATTTTCTTTGAAGTCGGGTTGACTTGTGTGTATGGGCCGTGTCGATACTGCGGCTTCCACCACTTCTCCCATGTATCCCATGGCTTCCGTGGCGGCATCACGCCAGCAATCTCCTCCGCAACAGGACGCGGAGTTTGAGACTACACACAGCTGCTGCTTGAATTGTGTTGTTGCCGTGTTTCGCGACACAACGCGGGGCTCACGTCAACAGTTTCCTCTGCGCCAAGAAGGAAGATTTGAGTGTTCAGACATTTGCGGTTATGAAAAGCTGCAAAGATGCTGCAGTCAAGACGCGGGGATCTTTTTGTGCTTCAGGGTTGCTCTGACTTTGGCTCATAGTCTCAGCCTGGTTCGATTCCCTGTGCCCTTCACGGTGGTTAGCGGCCTTTTCCTTAACTTTCGTTTTTCCTGAATTTTTGCCTCTTGCGCTGTCGCCTTGTGTCACTCACATCCGTGCCGAAGGATTGGGATTCCGACTCTGTCTGCTGTGACATCTCCTCCCCCCGCCATCCCGTTTGCATGTGCCCTACCCCTGACTCCTCACTGCCCGAACTGCAAGAGCTGCACGACTCTGTTCCCCGTGGTGCTGGTTCCCCGGACACTTCTCCTGTCATTTCATCATTGTCCATGGGCACCATACCCAGGGACGCCCGCGGCGTTTTGGTGTCCTCTGATTCTGATCCCGACCCTCCCCTTAACCCCACTGTGGATTCCGAATCCGACAAATCCTGTTGCATTTGTTTGGACCACAGGGACTGGAGCACATGCCTTCCATCGCCAATCCATTCGCCACCTCATTCCCCTGCACATTGACATGTGCTAGGACGTGTTCCCATCTCACGCCTCTGCCTGGCTTCTCCATTTCATGGAGCAGCATTTCCCAAACAGGCACATGAACTTGCAGCTTGCCGGATGTTGTTGTCCACCCTTTTGACTTCCGGTGTTGTGCCCTGCCGGTTGCTCCTAATTGCAGGTTTTGGGAGTCCGTGAGGATTGCCAGCTTCGGTACCCAAAACCCCTGTAGCGCTTCAAGTGCTGCCCAAAGCTCTGCACCTTTATTTGTTTGTCTGTGACGCGTCGGGACGTAGCCGCAGAAACGCACTTGTGGTCTTTGCTCATCTTCTGGCGCAAATACACCGAAGCCACCCGCCCTGTGCATGTCTTTGTGGCTCAATCTTTTTGAGGACCCGTCTGTGTATACAATTCTGTATCCTTTCGCCACCGGCTCTGCTATCAGGTCCTGCACACCCTGCAGCACTCCTAGGCCTGCCTGCCTCGGGCGCTTCGGGTGTGGTTCTGCTTCCCCATGCCAGTTGCGTGTGCTGTTGTTTCGATCTTGGGTGAGACATTCCGTATGTGTTTGCCACCACGCACTTAACCCCGTGTTTGTGCGTACTTCCCCTTATCGTGGATGCACCTCTGTGTCTCGAAGTTGCTCCAGCGATTGCTTGAAACCTCTCCACTGGTCCTTCCGCTCTCCTAGGTGGTATTCAATCCATCCACATAGCTCCCAGAGCCACGTCGTCAGGTATGATGTGAACACTGGTGACGCTCCCGCCTTGACTTCACATCTGTATCGCCAGTGAGCACTTCTTGCCAACCACATTGCCCGGCCTTGGTCCGTACTCAGCAACCACTCCTAATTGTCGGATTCCATCATATCCCAAACTGAAAACTCTCCATCCCCGGTCGTCAACGGGCCAAAGTAGTGGTGTATGACCGCCGCCGCCGCTTTAAACATGGAGCATTCCACCATGGCGTGCTTAATTGATTCCTTTTGTGCACAGATCGGGCACTTGTCGGTGCCCGACCTCTTGTACACCCTTTCATGTACCGTAAGCTTGCGCCACAATACTCTTTGTGCTAAGTCCTTCACTCTTGGTGGCAGTTGCGCATTTGCCCATTGCTCCCACACCTCAGGAGTTTGTGGATCGCGTACCCCGGGTTGAGACGCATAGAATTGTAGCAGCCAAGCTCTGGTCCAGTTTTTAACATGGACTGTGGGGGTATCAAACCCCTCTCTTGATGGGACTCTGTTCAGGAGCCGCCCGCCATGGTTGTACACCTCCTTCCAAGTTCGAGGCACTGCATTCATTAGCCTCGCATCATCAAGGGACTCAAAATGGCCAGTACACCCCTTCGGATCATCTTCATGTTGTAGTGGGAACACTTGTGCTCATCCCGGAAATAGACTCAGTGCCATAGCGGTAGCCCGTCCCGATCCTTTGGGGGGGGCCACTTGCGGGGCCACCCGTTGGATATATGAATGTGCCTTCGCTGACCATCCCAAAAACGTCAGTCCTGCCGTTCGAACCATGCCCAGCTGGATGTATGGAAGGTTGTCTTTGGATGGTGTAAACCCAATTGACGTTGCCCACGCATAAAAGGTCTCCAGTGACTTGCTGGGGTACTTGTGGGGTTCTCTCAGGAGGCTAACAAATGGAGCTGCTGCCCGATGCATCAGGAACAGTTCGGGCTCTAGCAGGGCCGGTCCCCCTTGCAGCCGCGGGCGCGAGAGACTTGGCAGAGTGATCCCCCAATTGTTGGTACCCATGATCACGTGGTAGACTAGCTTCAGCTGCCTGATCACCGGGACTGGGGCGTAGCATGCCTTGGCTACCCATGCCACCACCGGCAAAATCCACGATGTTAACATGAAGGCGCGTTCATCCATCGATAGATGCAGTGTGGACACCAGCCGTGCGCGCCGAAAAGCTTCTTGGAGGAGTGCTGGTGCAAGGGCTTGTTCTATCGTCAACCCCCATCCTTGGTCATGTTGATGTTGCCATATATTCCCCCAGCGTACCCCCACGTACTTGACGAAAATTTTGACTTCCACGCCAATATCCCCAAAACATCTTGCCCATTCTTGACCTGCACAATTGCGGACGATTGCAGCCAATTGCTTCAGGTTTATCTTCAATCCGGAAAAGCGTCCAAAGCAGGATACCACCTTCCATACCTTCCCCAACAGCTGTGGATTTGCCCATCCGTCCAGAAAAATGATGAGGTCGTCCGCATACATCATGATGGTGAGCCTTGGATCGAGGTCTTGTGATGGGAAGACTACAAAGGACGCTACCAGGGAGAATAGCCCTGGGGACAGCGGGTCTCCTTGGCGCGTACCCGCGCACGGGTAATGGTAGACCCCCGGGACGTATCCTTTGCCTACTGAGTACAGGTACGGCGCACACAGCAGATGCAATATTAGCCGTATATACAAGAACGGTATGCACATGAGGCCAAGCGCCGTCACCATCTCGTGCGACATTGTGGGGAACGCATTTTTGAAGTCCACCGACAGAGCTGCTCTTTCCCGCAGGCCATCCCAGAGAGCCCTCGAACCATAGACATGCTGGAGGATACTTCTGTGACGGAGGAAGCCCGTTTGTTGTGCCGGAACGCAGTGCAGTAGTACATCCTCTAGTTGGATTAGTAGGATGTTGATGAGCCATTTCTGGCGTGTTGTTTGCAACGCGATGGGCCGGAGCGAGTCTGGGGTTTGCATTGCCTTCGTTTTGGGAATCATGGTCACCACTCCCGATGTCCATGTCACCGGCATAGTCCCCGTGTCCAGGAATCGTCTCAAAGACTCGTACATTTGGGGCTCAAAGATCCCCGAGAATCTTTTGAAGAACGTCGCCGAGAAACCATCCAACCCTGGCGCACTATTACTGTTCAGTCGTTTGAGACCCTCATGAACTATTTCCGGAGAAAGCTGCTTCAACACCAGTCGGCCTGCCTTCCGCAACCGCTGCTCCACTCCTAACGCTTTGAGGTAGGCCACACAGTCTTCCTCCGTTGCCCCCGGTGGAATGGACACTCGGTCCCACTGCTCCACCAGCTCTTGGGCAATTGCCTTTGCCCCGCGTACTGGGGTGCCTGTCCGAGACACCAGCTGTTGCAGTTTATTCCTTTGGTCCGTGCAACTCTTTGGCAATTTCTTTCCATTGTGCTTGCCACCGTGAGTGCTGGTGGTGGAAGTGTACCACCATTATAAAGATCTCCAAGGGACCACTCGACAGCGAGGCTTTGGGTGCCCTGGGGGACAGGAACTCAATAGCGTGTAAAGTCAACTTGGATGTCTTCCATGCCAACACTACTCCACCCCGTGCTTCTTCGTGGAGTGGCCCATCCAGGCTGTACCCATACTCTGACAAGGAGCGTGCACCCGCCTGGCGATCCTCCGCCGTAACAAAGTGCGGTTCTTGGATGGCGAAGAAATCTACTTGGAGGGCCCGAAGTAGTGACCCTAAGGCCACTATCCGCGTCTGCTTCCGCTTTCTCAGTGTTACCTTTGTTTGAAATCCATTGAAATTTTGAGATAGGACCCTGAGCGTGTTGCTCAGAGGGATGCTTGATGTGGACATCATGGTTTCTGCACCACCACCACTCATGTGGTCGACGAAGCCTCATCCTCCTTCAAGTCTCGTTTTCTTTTGAGAGACCTAATGACCTTGTCGACTTGGTCGTCCAATTCCATTGCCCTTGCCATTTCACCCCTTGTGACGAGGCCTTGTTTGCGGGTCTTGGCATCATTTGTATTTTTGGGACGGTTTGTGATGCGCTTTTTCCACGCTTGGTAGTCCGCTTCCGAGATCACAAACATGGGGGGTATTCCAGAATCCAACAGGTAGACATTCCCAACCAGCTGTGACACACTCTCCCCACTTAGTCGCCACGTGGACGTGCACATTTCTCCAACGCCCCACCTGACGCGATCTGCTATGTATCGGCAGTGCACCGAGGGGGCAAGAGCTTCCGTGAGATCTGAGAGGTACCACCAAGGCGCCACATCCAAGATGTACGATGTGCTCACCAGCTCCTTTTTCCACGTTGACGGGATAGGAGGTCTTTGAAAACTGCTCCAATGGCCGTCAGCAGCACGCGATATCCGGCCTTCAGCACTGAGTTCCCAGTGTCAGTAAGGCCCCAACACATGAATTTTTACCGGTGATTGTGATTGCAAAACGCCAGGGACCCTCCATTGCAAGAACTGAGGCGTATAACATGGGCGACCATGTTTCCGTGTGCATTTTCTTTATCCAAACCTCATAAACGGCAGCCATGTTTGTCAACTTGGCCCCACGGTACCATTCCACTGGCTGGATTTGAAACCTGGGCTTGGATCCGAATTGCAACACCACCTCGTTCACTTGCTCCTCGGTCAACTCCGTGAAGAACAGCCTCGAATTCCGTGGGTATGTTACTAGAAGAAGGTGGACATCATCAGAATTCAAACCAATAGCCCCCAGTAAACCATTGACCGAGTCATTGTACACCTGGATGGCGTAGGGTTGTCCCGTACGTAAGGCTCATGGAACACCACTTTATTGAGTTCAGCTCCGGGTGCCATAAGACGCAGAAGCTTGTAGGCCGGAGGCGGTGACATACTCCTGGTGTCTCTTCAGCTGCTTGCTATCCGGACATCAAACCGGTCATGTGTGTGCATGTGCGTGAGGGACGTGTCCGCCATTTGCAGCTTTTCACACCCAAACGGTAGATTGGAGTTGAGGGCAAGTGCACGATTGAGAAAGGATGGTTTTTCGTCTTCAGCGCTGACTGGCTCAAGCAAAATGGCGACAAAACGCCCCAGCATGGGCAGATCGGTGAGCAGCCGCTTGATAGCATTTTGAAGTTTGTCATATTCTGCCATTTCCCCAACGAGCACAACGTTAAGGCGACTACCGCAAAGGACGGAAGCTAGTTTTTGGGACGAGTCACAATCACAGTCGTTGAAGAGGTCCAATGACAGGGAGGCAGCCTCTGTAACTCCACTTTTTTGCACGATCTCGTCCTGGATGATATAGTCGGCGTCATCGATGGCTACTAGACATGCCAATTGTCTGGCGTCGGCAGAAACGATGACCTCCTGGCCCGGCGTAGCCAAGCGGGCCGGGGTGTCCCGGACACTCATACGGTCATGGGACAGTGTAGTGGCGTCGGCAGCAGTTTGTCAAGGCCCAGCGGCCTGCGCAAGCATGGACAAAAAGACACCGAAAAAAATAGACACCCAGAAAGTCAAGGAGGTCAAAAGGGGGGGGGTCCCAAGCGATTGGTACACAACCTTTTGGTGCTATTTTCACCATGGGCCGCTCAAAATTCAAAGTATCCACAACTTATTATTTCTCGATACCATGATCACGTAAAATGACCATTCAAGGTATGTAAAGTATATTGAAACCCGTATTTTTGTGGTTTTTGGGTGTATGTTGCTTGGGGTAGATTCGCCGAGGTGGACTTGCCAAAGGAAAGAGATTCTTGCATGAAATGGCCACTAAATATCACGGCTCCAAACCTCCCAAACGAATAACCCCCCCCCCCCGGCACGTGTAGCATAGCATAGCATCGCATAGCACGTAGAAATTGAAAGTTCGTGAAATTGGAGCATTGGGTAACTATTAGCACCAAAATAAGCACCTTTTTGGGGGTAATTTGTTTCACCAACCCTGTGAACAACACCACAGGACGGAGGGACAGGGTCCCCTCCCCTGTGTGCCATAGCATAGGGCGGAGAGATTGTGTTCTCCTCGCTGTGCATCATGGGACAGAACGGAGGGACAGGTTCCCCTTCCGTGTGCACCGCGGCACACGGTGGAGGGACAAGTGCCCCACCCCTGAGCACCGCAACACAGGGCAGAGGCACAGGGTCCCCTCCACTATGCACCACAGAACAAGGCGGAGGAAGAGGCTCCCGAACCCTTGGACCATAGCACAGGGCGCACGGACAAGTTCCCCACCCCTGTGCACCACAACAGAGAGTGGAGGGAAAGGTTCCCCACCCCTACGGTCCACAGCACAAGGCGGAGGGTCAGGTTCCGCACCCCTGTGCACCACAGCAAAGGGCGGAGGGACTAGCTCCCCTCCCCTGTGCACCATGGCACAGGGGAGACGGACAGATTCCTCAGCCGTGCGCACTACACCACAGGAAGGACTATGGTTCCCCTCCCCTGTGCACCACAACGGGGGGCGGAGGGACTGTGTTTCCCTCCCCTGTGCACCATGGCACAAGGCGGGGGGGCATGTTCCCTTCCCGTGCGCACCACAGCACAGGGCAGAGGAACAAGGTCCCCTCCCTTGTGCACCAAAGCATAGGGCGGAGGGTGTGTGTTCCCCTGCCCTGGGCACCTTGGCATAGGGCGGAGGGACAGATTCCCCACCCCTGTGCACCATGGCACACGGTGGAGGGACACGATGCCCCACCCAGGAGCATTTCTGCACAGGGCAAAGACATAGGGTCTCCTCCACTGTGCACTACACCACAGGGCGGAGGAAGAGGCTCCTCAGCGCTGTGCACCACAGCACAGGGCGGGGAGACTAGGTGACCTCCCCTATGCACCATGGCACGGGGCGGACGGACACATTCCTTAGCCCTGCGCACTACAGCAAAGGAGGGACTACGTTCCCCTCCCCTGTGCACCACAGCAGGGGGTGGGAGGACTGTGTTCCCCTCCCGT
Organism: Eutreptiella sp. 'Long Island Sound 2002'; assembly: GCA_964036045.1. Classification (NCBI taxonomy): domain Eukaryota; phylum Euglenozoa; class Euglenophyceae; order Eutreptiales; family Eutreptiaceae; genus Eutreptiella; species Eutreptiella sp. 'Long Island Sound 2002'. Next base: position 116,875,499 of record OZ038381.1, read on the forward strand.
GTGCACGTGGGCACACGGCGGGGGGACAGGTTCTCCTCCCCTGCGCACCACAACACGGGGCGGAGGGACAGGGCCCCCTCCCTTGTGCACCCTAGCACAGGACGGGGAGACTGTGTTCCCCACCCTTGTGCACCATGGCATAGAACGGAGGGACAAGTTCCCCTCCCCTGTGCACCATGGCACACGGTGGAGGGAGAGGTGCCCCACCCCTGGGCACTTGTGCACAGGGTAGAGGCACAAAGTCTCCTCGACTGTGCAACCACAGCACAAGGCGGAGGAAGAGGCTCCCCAGCCCCAAGCACCACAGCACGGGGCGCAGGGACAGGTTCCCCACCCCTATGCACCACAACACAGAGTGGAGGGAAAGGTTTCCCACCCCTGTGGTCCAAAGCACAAGGCGGAGGGTGAGGTCCCACACCCCCATGCACCACAGCACAGGGCAGAGGGACGAGGTCCCCTCCCCTGTGCACCATGGCACAGGGTGGAGGGACTAGGTCCCCTTCCCTGCGCACCACAGCACGGGGCGGAGGGAAGGGGCCCTCCCTTGTGCACCCCAGCACAGGGCGGAGAGACTGCGTTCCCCACCCCTGTGCACCATGGCACAGAACGGAGGGACAAGTTCCCCTCCCTTGTGCACCACGGCACACGGCGGAGGGAGAGGTGCCCCACCACTGAGCAGTTCTGCACAGGGTAGAAGCAAAGGGTCTCCTCCACTGTGCACCACAGCACAGGGCAAGGGAAGAGGCTCCCCACCCCTGTGCACCACAACACATAGTGGATGGAAAGGTTTCCCACCCCTGTGGTCCACAACACAAGACGGAGGGTGAGGTCCCGCACCCTTGTGCAACACAACACAGGGCGGAGGGACGAGGTCCCCTCCTCTGTGGACCATGGCACAGGGCGGAGGGACTAGGTCCCCTCCCCTGTGCACCATGGCCAAAGGCGGACGGATAGATTTCTCACCCCTGCGCACTACGACACAGGAGGGACGAGGTTCCCCTCCGTTGTGCACCAGAGCAGGGGGCGGAAGGAGTGTGTTGCCCTCCCCCGTGCACCATGGCACAGGGCGGGGGACAGGTTCTCCTCCCCTGTGCACCATGGCCAAAGGCGGACGGATAGATTTCTCACCCCTGCGCACTACGACACAGGAGGGACGAGGTTCCCCTCCGTTGTGCACCAGAGCAGGGGGCGGAAGGAGTGTGTTGCCCTCCCCTGTGCACCATGGCACAGGGCGGGGGACAGGTTCTCCTCCCCTGCGCACCACAGCACGGGGCGGAGGCACAGGGTCCCCTACTTTGTGCGCCCTAGCACATGGCGGAGAGACTGCGTGCCCCAACCCTGTGCACTATGGCACACGGCGGAGGGACAGATTCCCCACCCCTGTGCACCAGGGCACAGGGCGGAGGGACTAGTTTCCCCAATCCTGTGCGCCATAGCATAGGTGCACAGGTGCTCCTCCCCTATGCTCCACAGCAGAGGTTGGAGGGAACGGATCCCCACGCTTGTGCTGCACAGCACTGGGCGGAGGAACACATTCCCCACCCCTGTTGATCACGGGGCAGAGTGATAGGTGCCCCTCCCCTTTGCGCCACACCACAGAGAGGAGAGAGAGGTTCCCTGCCCCTGTGCAACACGGCAGAGGGCGGAGGGACACGCTCCCCACCCCTGAGCACATCTACAGAGGACCAGGCGTAGGCTAGGAGGGGGGGGGGGGGTTAAGGGGGGGGGGGCATTTTCGGAGGTTAGTGGGGAAGGTAGGGGAATAGGGCAGAAAAAAAAGTTCTCCTCCAACATGCAGCACAGCACAAGGCGGAGGGACAAGTTCTCCACACCTGCGCACTCCAACATTGGGCGGAGGGATTGGTTCCGCAGCCGTGTGCACATCACCACATAAGGGTGGAGGGACAGGATACCCCAGCCTCGTGCACCATAGCGCAAAGAGAGGGACAAGTTCCCCTCCCCTCTATACAACGGCACAGGGCGGAGGGACTATGTTCCCCTCCCCTGTGCACGAAAACACAAGGCGGAGGGACCAATTCCCCTATGCTGTGCCCCATAGCATAGGGCGGGGGGAATGTATTCCCCTCCCCTAAACCACAGCACAGGGTGGATGGACACGTTCCGCGGCCCTCTGCACCACAACACAAGGTGGAGGGCCTAGGTTCCCCACCCTTGTGCGCCTTAGCATGGGGCGGAGGGAAAGGTTCCCCAGCTCTAAGCACATCAGTTAAGGGCGGAGGGACATGTTCCCCACCCCTCAGCGTAGTAGCGTAGGGCGGAGGGACATGTTGCACACCCTTGCGCAAATCAACAAAGGGCGGTGGCACAGGTTCCCCTCCACTGTGCACCACAGCACACGGTGGAGGGACACATTCCCCACTCCTGTGCACATCAACTTGGAGCGGAGGGGACCTGTCTCTCCGCCCTGTGCCATGGTGCGCAGGGGTGGGAAACAAGTCCATCCGCCCTGTGCTGTGGTGCTCAAGGATGGGAAGCCCTGTCCCTCCGCCCTTTGCCGAGTTGCGCGGGGGAAGCAAACATGTCCCCCCGCCCTGTGCTGATGTGATGAGGGGTGCGGAACCTAGTATCCTCCGCCTGGTGCCGTCGTGTACAGGGGAGGGGAACCTGTCCGGTCCCCACCCCTGTGCACCACATCACAAAGCGAAGGGACATGTTCCCTACACCTGAGCACAGCACCGGGCGGAAAGACGGGTTCCCCTCCGCTCTGTATCACACCGCAACACGGTGGGCCTCGGCCCCCACCCCCGAGCTCATCGGCCCAAGGTGAGGGACAAGTTGCGCACCCCGCGGTACAACACCACAAGGCGGAAGGAGAGGTCCCCCTCCTCTGTGCACCACAGTACAGGGCGGCGGGACTGCTGCCGCACCCCTGTGCACATCAGCAAAGGGCGGTGGCACAGGTTCCCCTCCAATGTGCACAACGGCACACGGTGGGGGTACAAGTTACGCACTTCTGTGTAGATAAGCTTGGAGCGGAGGGATAGGTTGCCCTCCCTTGTACACCAAGGAACGGGGTGGACGGACTAGGTTTCGCACTTTGATCACACCAACACTAGGCAAAGGGACGGGTTCCCCACCTCTGAGCACATCAACTCAGGGCAGAGAGACAGGTTTCCCACCCTTTAGCGCAGTAGCGCAAGGCGGAGGGATAGGTCCCACACCCCTGAGCTCATCAGCACAAGGCAAGGAAAGGTTTCCCACCTCGAAGCACATCAGCTGAAGGCGAAGGGACATGTTCCCCACCCCTAAGCGCAGTAGCGCAGGGCGGAGGGACGGTTCCACCCCTCTCCACAAATCACCAAAGGGCGCTGGCACGGATTCCCGTCCAGTGTGCACCACAGCACACCGTGGAGGGACAAGTTCCGCACTCCTGTGCGGATCAGCTCGGAGCGGAGGGATAGGTTCCCCTCCCTTGTACACCACAGCATGGGGCGGAGGGACTAGGTTCCACATCCCTTATCACAGCAGCACTGGGCGAGGGCACAGGTTCCCCACCCTTGAGCTCATCAGCACGGGGCGGAGGGAAAGGTTCCCCACCACTGAGCACATCAGCTTAGGGCGGAGGGACAGGTTCCTCACCCCTTAGCGCAATAGCGCAGGGCGGAGGGACAGGTTCCACACCCCTGTGCACATCAGCAAAGGGCGGTGGCAAATGATCCCCTCTAGTGTGCACCACAGCACACGTTGGAGAGACAAAATCCGCACTCAGGTGCACATCAGCTCGGAGCGGAGGGATAGGTTCCCCTCCCTTGTACACCACAGCATGTGGCGGAGGGACTAGGTTCCACATCCCTTATCACAGCAGCACTGGGCGAGGGCACAGGTTCCCCACCCTTGAGCTCATCAGCACGGGGTGGAGGGAAAGGTTCCCCACCACTGAGCACATCAGCTTAGGGCGAAGGGACATGTTCCCCACTTCTTAGCGCAATAGCGCAGGGCGGAGGGACGGTTCCACCCCTCTCCACAAATCACCACAGGGCGCTGGCACGGATTCCCGTCCAGTGTGCACCACAGCACACCGTGGAGGGACAGGTTCCGCACTCATGTGCGGATCAGCTCGGAGCGGAGGGATAGGTTCCCCTCCCTTGTACACCACAACATGGGGCGGAGGGACTAGGTTCCACATCCCTGATCACAGCAGCACTGGGCGAGGGCACAAGTTCCCCACCCTTGAGCTCATCAGCACGGGGCGGAGGGAAAGGTTCCCCACCACTGAGCACATCAGCTTAGGACGGAGGGACAGGTTCCTCACCCCTTAGCGCAATAGCGCAGGGCGGAGGGACAGGTTCCACACCCCTGTGCACATCAGCAAAGGGCGGTGGCAAATGATCCCCTCTAGTGTGCACCACAGCACACGTTGGAGAGACAAAATCCGCACTCAGGTGCACATCAGCTCGGAGCGGACGGATAGGTTCCCCTCCCGTGTACACCACGGCACAGGGGCGGAGGGACGAGGTTCCGCACCCCTGATCACATCAGCACTGGGCGAAGGGACAGGTTCCCCACCCTTGAGCTCATCAGCACAGGGCGGAGGCAAAGGTTCCCCACCTCTGAGCACATCAGCCCAAGGCGGAGAGAGACGTTTCCCACCCCTCAGCGTAGTAGCGGAGGACAACGGGACATGTTCCACACCCCTGCACCCATCAGCAAAAGGCGGTGGCACACGATCGGCACCAATGTGCAACACCGCACATGGTGGAGGGACCATTGCCCTACTCCTGTGCACATTAGCCTGGACCGGCGGGACAAGTTCCCCTCCCCTATACATCACGGCACGGGGCAGAGGGACTAGGTTCCGCACGCCTAATCACATCAACACAGGGCGGAGGGACACGTTCGCCTCCCTTGCGCACCTCGGCATAGGGCGGAGGGACAAGGCTTCCCACCCATGCACCATGGCAGAGGGCGGAGGGACACATTCCCCACCCGTGTACACCACAGCACAAGGCGGAAGGACAAGTTCCCAACACCTGAGCACGGCACCGGTGAAGGGAACAGTTCCACTCCGCTGTGTACCAAAGCGCAAGCCGGAGGTCCTGGACCCCCACCCCCGAGCTCATCGGCCCAAGGCTGAGGGACACGTTCCCCACCCTAGAGCACAACACCACAGCGCCTAAGAACATGTCCCCCTCCTCTGTGCGCCACAGTATAGGGCGGCGGAACCGGTTTCCCACCCCTGTGCACCATAGCACAGGGCGGCAAGACAGGTCCCCACACCGGCACACATGAGCCCAGGGCGGAGGCACTGGTTGCCCTCCCCTGTGCACCTCAGCATAGCGGGGAGGGACAGGTTCCCCACTCCTGAGCTCATCACCACAGGGCGGAGGGAAAGGTTCCCCAAGTCTCAGCACATCAGCTAAGGGTGGAGGGACAAGTTCCCCACCCCTCAGCGCAGACTGCACGGCAGAGGGACAGGTTCCGCACCCCTGCGCACATCAGCAAAGGGCGCTGGCACACGTTCCCCTCCAGTGTGCGCCACAACACACGGTGGACGGACAAGTTCCGCACTCCTCTGCACATCAGCTCCGAGCGGAGGGATGGGTTCCCCTCCCTTGTACACCACGGCACGGGGCGGAGGGACTACGTTAGGCACCATTCATCACATCAGCACAAGGCCAAGGGGCAGGTTCACCTCCCATGCGCACCTCGGCATAGGGCAGAGGGATAGGGGTTTGCAACCCCTATGCACCATAGCACATGGCGGAAAAACTTGTTCCCCACCCTTGCGCACCATAGCACAGGGCGGAGAGATAGGTTCCCCACCGGTGTGCACCACAACAGAAGGCGGAGGGACAGGTTCCACACCCCTGAGCTCATCAGCACAAGGCGAAAAGAATTTGTATCCACCTCTAAGCACATCAGCTTAGGGCGGAGGGACAAGTTTCCCATCCCACAGCGCAGTAGCGGAGGGCGGAGGGACATGTTCCCCACCACTCAGCTCATCAGCATAGGGCACAGAAAAAGGTTCCCCACCTCTGAGCACATCAACTTAGGGCGGAGGGACCGCCCAATATTGATGTGATCAGGGGTGCGGAACCTAGTTCCTCCGCCCCGTGCTGTGGTGTATAGGGGAGGGGAACCTATCCCTCTGCTCCGAGTTGATGTGCATAAGAGTGCGGAACTTGTCTCCCCACCGTGTGCTGTGGTGCACACTCGAGGGGGACCTGTGCCACCACCCTTTGCTGATGTGCGCAAGGGTGTGGAACTTGTCCCCCTCCCTGCGCTACTTCGCTTAGGGGTGGGGAACCTGTCCGTTCCCCCTCAGCTGAATTGCTGAGAGGCGGGGAACCTTTCCCTCCACACTGTGCTGATGAGCTCAGGGGTGGGCAACATGTCCCTCTGCCCTGCTCTACTGCGATGAGGGGTGGGGAACTTGTCCCTCCGCCCTAAGCTGATGTGCTCAGAGGTGGGGAACCTTTCTCACCGCACTGTGCTGATGAGCTCAAGGGTGGGTAACCTGAGCCTTCGCCCACTGCTAATGTGATCAGGGGTGCGGAACCTAGTCCCTCCGCCCCGTGCTGTGGTGTACATGGGAGGGTAATCTATGCCTCTGCTCCGAGCTGATGTGCACAGGAGTGCGGAACTTGTCCCTCCACCGTGTGCTGTGGTGCACACTAGACGGGAACCCGTGCCAGCGCCCTTTGTTGATGTGCGCAAGGGTGTGGAACCTGTCCCTCCGCCCTGCGCTGCTGCGCTTAGGGGTGGGAAACTTGTCAGATTCTCCACCCTTGAGCTCATCAGCACAGGGCGGAGGGCAAGGTTCCCCACCTTTGAGCACATCAGCTTAGGGCCAAGAGACACGTTCCCCACCCCTAAGCGTTGTAGCGCACGGCAATGGGACAAGTTGCACACCCTTGCACACATCAGCAAAAGGGCGGTGGCACAGGTTCCCCTCTAATGTGCACCATAACACATGGTGGGGGGACAATTTTCGTACTCCTGTGCACATTAGCCTGGACCGGCGGGACAAGTTCCCCTCCCCTATACATCACGGGACGGGGCAGAGGGACTAGGTTCCGCACGCCTAATCACATCAACACAGGGCGGAGGGACACGTTCGCCTCCCTTGCGCACCTCGGCATAGGGCGGAGGGACAAGGCTTCCCACCCATGCACCATGGTAGAGGGCGGAGGGACACATTCCCCACCCGTGTACACCACAGCACAAGGCGGAAGGACAAGTTCCCAACACCTGAGCACGGCACCGGGCGGAGGGAACAGTTCCACTCCGCTGTGTACCAAAGCGCAAGCCGGAGGTCCTGGACCCCCACCCCCGAGCTCATCGGCCCAAGGCTGAGGGACACGTTCCCCACCCTAGAGCATAACACCACAGCGCCTAAGAACACGTCCCCCTCCTCTGTGCGCCACAGTATAGGGCGGCGGGACCGGTTTCCCACCCCTGTGCACCATAGCACAGGGCGGCAAGACAGGTCCCCATACCCGCCTACATGAGCCCAGGGCGGAGGCACGGGTTGCCCTCCCCTGTGCACCTCAGCATAGCGGGGAGGGACAGGTTCCCCACTCCTGAGCTCATCACCAGAGGGCGGAGGGAAAGGTTCCCCAAGTCTCAGCACATCAGCTAAGGGTGGAGGGACAAGTTCCCCACCCCTCAGCGCAGACTGCACGGCAGAGGGACAGGTTCCGCACCCCTGCGCACATCAGCAAAGGGCACTGGCACACGTTCCCCTCCAGTGTGCGCCACAACACACGGTGGACGGACAAGTTCCGCACTCCTCTGCACATCAGCTCCGAGCGGAGGGATGGGTTCCCCTCCCTTGTACACCACGGCACGGGGCGGAGGGACTACGCTAGGCACCATTCATCACATCAGCACAAGGCCAAGGGGCAGGTTCGCCTCCCATGCGCACCTCGGCATAGGGCAGAGGGATAGGGGTTTTGGTGCATGATACCTATGGGTGTGAAGTACAATCACACAAAGTTTGAGCGAGAAACTCGACGGTGGCGACCGGCAACATGCTTCGCGGGTAGCGCACCCAGGTTTCAAAATCTGTCAAAAATGACCAGAAAATGCCATTTTTGGGTAGTTACAGTTGCCTAGCATGTCCTTGTAGGGGGGAATTGGCACGGAAACCAATGTAGATGTTGAACGAACACCTTTGGTCACTGTCTAGTGGGGTTCACACCCAAGTAGTGGGCCCAATGACCTCTTTTTGGGCCCATTTTCGACACATTTTAGCCCCTATAAGTTCCCAACCACCCTCCATTTATTTCTTCGACGCCTGAACTCCGACAACCCTCGCCTAACCCCCCACCCTCGCCGTACCCGAATGTGCATGGCTTGAGTCCTGTAGCATCTGCCCGCAAAGCCCCTCTTACCTGCTACCGGCCATTGTGGTGGCGGGGGCCATCGCACTCAAGCAAGGCATCAATGAATCATCACGTGCCTAATGCATATGAAACGGGATCGCGGTGAAGCGAAAGCCGATTGTAGTTTGTTTTCTTCGTGGCCTTAGAATGGTTGTGTATTGGTATAATATGTTGTGCTCATCCTTTTGCACTTGTGGATGTCGCCTTGTACTAGGTATTTTTCCTTGGCGGGGAACGGGATTCGCAAGTGGCGGACCTTAGTTTCAAAAACTGCAGTTTAGGGTCAAACACAGCCATTTTTGGGCCAAAAAAGCCCTAGAACACATTCAAAACGGCCAAACGAAGGGAAACGGGGGCTACACTCCATGTGCGGCTTGACTTCCCCGTGTCAACGAGCTCTTTGCCGCCCTCTAACTCCATGATATGTCCAGGAAACGGCCTAAAAAGGCCCCCAGAAGCTCCAAATGCCGACAGCCACAAACCAAGAACAGGCCATATCTTTGGCTACATGGCTCAAAATGCGATTCCGAGGGCACCTACTCCACCCACAACCCCCCACTTTTTGTGGTTTCCACCCCTCAGAATTGCCCAAACGGACGCCTAGACCCCAATGCCTAGGCCCACTAAAACAAGTGTTTTTGGACCGTTTGGAGCTTGTGGTGGCCCATTTTGGCACTCCGAAAATCCCAAAATGCCTTGAAAATGGGCTGTTTTGGGACCAAAAATCGGTCAAAAATGGGTCAAAAACGCGTTTTTCCAAACCTCATCCTAGACCATTTGGGGTGCACAAACGGGTGAAATGAGCCCATTTTGAGCCCATTTTGGGGCATTTTGGCCCCCCAGAAGTCCAAAAAGCCTTGAAAGTGGGCCTCGTGGTGATGGGGTTCACTTGCAAGACTTTGTCAAGAGCCATCAATGTGTGAATCATTCGTGATGTCCTTCACCAGTCATGGCTGATGTTCCCTCCCCCACCAGCTCGGTCCCAATATTCAGTCTTGATTAGGGTTAAGGTTAGGGTTAGCCCTAGGGTTAGGGTTAGCCCTAGGGTTCGGGTTAGGGTTAGGGTTAGGGTCACCGAGCTGGTGGAACCAGTCTTGGTTTTAGAACCCTTTTTAGGGTCTAGGGTGGACCTACCAGGTTTAGCAGCAGCAGCAGCAAGCAGCAAGCAACAGCAAGCAGCACGCGCGAAATGGGGAAAAATCAGAACTCTGTCGTGGTGTTTTGGATTTGGTTGAAATTTTGGTGCATGATACCTATGGGTGTGAAGTACAATCGCATAAAGTTTGAGCGAGAAACTCAACAGTGGCGGCCGGGAACGGGATCCGCAAGTGGCGGACCTCTGTTTCAAAAACTGCACTTTAGGGCCAAAAACAGCCACTTTTGGGCCAAAAAAGCCCCGGAACACATTCAAAACGGCCAAACGAAGGGAAACGATGGGTACACTTCACGTGCGGCTTGACTTCCCCGTGTCAACGAGCTCTTTGCGGCCCTCTAACTCCATGATATGTCCCGGAAGCGGCCCAAAAAGGCCCCCAGAAGCTCCAAATGCCAACCGCCACAGACCAAGAATGGGCCATATCTTGGGCTACATGGCTCAAAATGCGATTCTGAGGGCACCTACTCCACCCACAACCCCCCTCTTTTTGTGGTTTCCACCACTCAAAATTGCCCAAACGGACGCCTAGACCCCAATACCTAGGCCCACTAGGCTGCGGCAAGCTGCAAGCTCAAGCCCAAACAGGTGGGTGCCCAAATGGGTGAACAGGGTCCAGTAGGGGCAAAAAGATGACTTTTCTCAAAAATGATACTAGACCATGTGCGACGCTAAAACAAGTGTTTTTGGACTGTTTTGAGCTTGTGGTGGCCCATTTTGGTACTCCGAAAATCCCAAAATGCCTTGAAACTGGGCTGTTTTGGGACCAAAAATGGGTCAAAAATGGGTCAAAAACGCATTTTTCCAGACCTCATCCTAGACCATTTGGGGTGCACAAACGGGTGAAATGGGCCCATTTTGAGCCCATTGTGCGGTCATTTTGGCCCCTCAGAAGTCCAAGAAGCCTTGAAAGTGGGCCTCGTGGCACCCCGTAATGCGTGAAACAAGGAACATGCAACACTTGACAGGCACACAATAGCGGGATAGAGACATCAATTTTTTGGTACAGGTATGTGGCAGGAAGTACAATGCATTGTACATATGCATCGATTTGCTCATAACAAGAGAAAGAGGAACGGGATCGCGGTGAAGCGAAAGCCGAGCGCAGACGTCAACACGAAGCTTGGGGAGCACATTCATTGCGAGTGGAGTACGGGGTTAGGTTGCTCGCTTCAAGGTTAGGATGAACGTGGTCCAAAACAACACAACGTATGCAGTAAGCTAAGGGCGACGTGGGGGGCAGGAAAAAAAATTCACGCGAATTTTTTTCCAACTCACGTGGCACAAATTAATGGGATATGGCGGAATGGCACAAAGCGAAATTCAAAATACGGTCAAAAAGGTACCGGCCACGTCGGGCATTGATTGATTGCGGTGAAATGGACGGGCACATTGGAGGTAATTGATGGGATCAATTGCCATCCCCCAACCCCCGGTTGCAACCCCTAATTGACTTTCCTCCACCATAGTAGGTACAAAAGCATAGGCACTACCCCACCAGCTCGGTCCAAATATTCAGTCTTGATTAGGGGTAGGGCCAGGGTTAGGTTTGGTTAGGGTTAGGGTTAGGGCCAGGTTAGGGTTAGGGTCACCGAGCTGGTGGAACCAGTCTTGGTTTTATAACCCTTTTTAGTGTCTAGGGTGGACCTACCAGGTTTAGCAGCAGCAGCAGCAGCAGCAAGCAGCAGCAAGCAGCAGCAAGCAGCAAGCAAGCAGCAGCACGCGCGAAATGGGGAAAAATCAGAACTCCGTCGTGGTGCTTCGGATTTGGTTGAAATTTTGGTGGATGATACCTATGGGTGTGAGGGACAACCCTACAAAGTATGAGCCAGAAACTCAGCGGTGGCGGCCGGGGACAGCTGTCGCAAGTGGCGGACCTCAGTTTCAAAAACTGCAGTTTAGGGCCAAAACAGCCATTTTTGGGCCAAAAAAGCCCTAGAACCCATTCAAAACGGCCAAACAAAGGGAAACGGTGGGTACACTGCACGTGCGGCTTGACTTTCCTGTGTCAACGAGCCCTTTGCGGCCCTCTAGCTCCACCATATGTCCCGGAAACGGCCCAAAAAGGCCCCCAGAAGCCCCAAATTTTGTGCAGATTGGCTGGCGAAAGCCACAAACCAAGAATAGGCCATATCTTTGGCTACATGGTCCAAAACGCGATTCCGAGGGCACCTAGTCCACTTGCAACCCCCCTCTTTTTGCGGTTTCCACCCCTCAGAATTGCCCAAATGAACGCCTAGACCCCCATACATAGCCCCAGCAGGCTGCGGCAAGCTGCAAGCTCAAGCCCAAACAGGTGGGTGCCCAAATGGGTCAACAGGGTCCAGTAGGGGCAAAAAATGACTTTTTTCTAAAATGATCCTACACCATGTGTGATGCTAAAACAAGTGTTTTTGGACCATTTTGAGCTTGTGGTGGCCCATTTTGGTCCTCCGAAAATCCCAAAATGCCTTAAAGATGGGCTGTTTTGGGACCAAAAATGGGTCAAAAATGTGTCAAAAACACATTTTTCCAAAACTCATCGTAGACCATTTGGGGTGCACCAACGGGTGAAAGGAGCCCATTTTGAGCCCATTTTGGGGGAATTTGGCCCCTCATAAGTCCAAAAAAGCCTTGAAAGTGGGCCTCATGGTGATGGGGATCACTTGCAAGCTGATTCCACTCTATCAACGGCGTTCAATGTGTGACTCATTGGTGTCCCTCACCATTCATATCTAATGTTCCTTCCCCAACCAGCTCGGTCCCAATATTCAGTCTTGATTAGGGCTAGGGTTGCTGTTAGGGCCTGCAGCCCTCTTGTAGCCCAAATATGAATTCTCTACAAAATTTTGAGCATTTTGAGTATAAACACATGGTATGGAAAAAAAAATTGGCGCCTTCGGCGCCAGACAGCTTTCTCTAGGGACACTTGCTGGTGGCCGACCCGGCACCACTATCTTTCGAAACCCATGGGGGGGGGGGGGGCTGGGAGGGGGTCGCATACAAGGACCGGGCCCGGCCGCCCCCCCGGGATCAGCATAGGGCACAGAAAAAGGTTCCCCACCTCTGAGCACATCAGCTTAGGGCGGAGGGACCGCCCAATATTGATGTGATCAGGGGTGCGGAACCTAGTTCCTCCGCCTCGTGCTGTGGTGTATAGGGGAGGGGAACCTATCCCTCTGCTCCGAGTTGATGTGCATAGGAGTGCGGAACTTGTCTCCCCACCGTGTGCTGTGGTGCACACTCGAGGGGGACCTGTGCCACCACCCTTTGCTGATGTGCGCAAGGGTGTGGAACTTGTCCCCCTCCCTGCGCTACTTCGCTTAGGGGTGGGGAACCTGTCCGTTCCCCCTCAGCTGAAGTGCTGAGAGGCGGGGAACCTTTCCCTCCACACTGTGCTGATGAGCTCAGGGGTGGGCAACATGTCCCTCTGCCCTGCTCTACTGCGATGAGGGGTGGGGAACTTGTCCCTCCGCCCTAAGCTGATGTGCTCAGAGGTGGGGAACCTTTCCCACCGCACTGTGCTGATGAGCTCAAGGGTGGGTAACCTGAGCCTTCGCCCACTGCTAATGTGATCAGCGGTGCGGAACCTAGTCCCTCCGCCCCGTGCTGTGGTGTACAGGGGAGGGTAATATATGCCTCTGCTCCGAGCTGATGTGCACAGGAGTGCGGAACTTGTCCCTCCACCGTGTGCTGTAGTGCACACTAGACGGGAACCCGTGCCAGCGCCCTTTGTTGATGTGCGCAAGGGTGTGGAACCTGTCCCTCCGCCCTGCGCTACTGCGCTTAGGGGTGGGAAACTTGTCAGATTCTCCACCCTTGAGCTCATCAGCACAGGGCGGAGGGCAAGGTTCCCCACCTCTGAGCACATCAGCTTAGGGCCAAGAGACACGTTCCCCACCTCTAAGCGTTGTAGCGCACGGCAATGGGACAAGTTGCACACCCTTGCACACATCAGCAAAAGGGCGGTGGCACAGGTTCCCCTCTAATGTGCACCATAACACATGGTGGGGGGACAATTTTCGTACTCCTGTGCACATTAGCCTGGACCGGTGAAACAAATTCCCCTCCCCTATACATCACGGCACGGGGCAGAGGGACTAGGTTCCGCACGCCTAATCACATCAACACAGGGCGGAGGGACACGTTCGCCTCCCTTGCGCACCTCGGCATAGGGCGGAGGGACAAGGCTTCCCACCCATGCACCATGGTAGAGGGCGGAGGGACACATTCCCCACCCGTGTACACCACAGCACAAGGCGGAAGGACAAGTTCCCAACACCTGAGCACGGCACCGGGCGGAGGGAACAGTTCCACTCTGCTGTGTACCAAAGCGCAAGCCGGAGGTCCTGGACCCCCACCCCCGAGCTCATCGGCCCAAGGCTGAGGGACACGTTCCCCACCCTAGAGCACAACACCACAGCGCCTAAGAACACGTCCCCCTCCTCTGTGCGCCACAGTATAGGGCGGCGGGACCGGTTTCCCACCCCTGTGCACCATAGCACAGGGCGGCAAGACAGGTCCCCATACCCGCATACATGAGCCCAGGGCGGAGGCACGGGTTGCCCTCCCCTGTGCACCTCAGCATAGCGGGGAGGGACAGGTTCCCCACTCCTGAGCTCATCACCAGAGGGCGGAGGGAAAGGTTCCCCAAGTCTCAGCACATCAGCTAAGGGTGGAGGGACAAGTTCCCCACCCCTCAGCGCAGACTGCACGGCAGAGGGACAGGTTCCGCACCCCTGCGCACATCAGCAAAGGGCACTGGCACACGTTCCCCTCCAGTGTGCGCCACAACACACGGTGGACGGACAAGTTCCGCACTCCTCAGCACATCAGCTCAAGAGCGGAGGGATGGGTTCCCCTCCCTTGTACACCACGGCACGGGGCGGAGGGACTACGCTAGGCACCATTCATCACATCAGCACAAGGCCAAGGGGCAGGTTCGCCTCCCATGCGCACCTCGGCATAGGGCAGAGGGATAGGGGTTTGCAACCCCTATGCACCATAGCACATGGCGGAAAAACTTGTTCCCCACCCTTGCGCACCATAGCACAGGGCGGAGAGATAGATTCCCCACCGGTGTGCACCACAACAGAAGGCGGAGGGACAGGTTCCACACCCCTGAGCTCATCAGCACAAGGCGAAAAGAAAGTTTCCCCACCTCTAAGCAGATCAGCTTAGGGCGGAGGGACAAGTTTCCCATCCCACAGCGCAGTAGCGCAAGGCGGAGGGACATGTTCCCCACCACTCAGCTCATCAGCATCCCGGGGGGGCGACTACAACCGGTCCTGATGCGACCCACCCCCCAACTATCTGTCAAAACTCGGGGGGGGGGGGGGGGAGAGTTGGGGGGGGGTGCGGCCAGGGGTCGGGGGGGGGGTCAAGCCGGGGGTCGGGGGGGGGTCTGGCCGGGGGTCAGGGGGGCGTCGGATGGGGTGAGGGGGGGGGTTAGGGTTAGGGTTAGCCCTAGGGTTAGGGTTAGCCCTAGGGTTCGGGTTAGGGTTAGGGTCACCGAGCTGGTGGAACCAGTCTTGGTTTTATAACCCTTTTTAGTGTCTAGGGTGGACCTACCAGGTTTAGCAGCAGCAGCAGCAGCAGCAGCAAGCAGCAGCAGCAAGCAAGCAAGCAGCACGCGCGAAATGGGTAAAAATCAGATTTCCGTCGTGGTGCTTCAGATTCGGGTGAAATTTTGGTGGATGATACCTATGGGTGTGAAGTACAATCACACAAAGTTTGAGCAAGAAACTCAACGGTGGCGGCCGGGAACGGGATTCGCAAGTGGCGGACCTCAGTTTCAAAATCTGCACTTTAGGGCCAAAAACAGCCATTTTTGGGCCAAAAATGCCCTGGAACACATTCAAAACGGCCAAACGAAGGGAAACGGTGGGTACACTACACGTGCCGCTTGACTTCCCCGTGTCAACGAGCTCTTTGCGGCCCTCTAACTCCATGATATGCCGCGGAAGCGGCCCAAAAAGGCCCCCAGAATCTCCAACTGCCGATAGCCACAAACCAAGAATAGGCCATATCTTTGGCTACATGGCTCAAAATGCGATTCCGAGGGCATCTACTCCACCCGCAACCCCCCACGTTTTGTGGTTTCCACCCCTCAAAATTGCCCAAACGGACGCCTAGACCCCAATACCTAGGCCCACTAGGCTGTGGCAAGCTGCAAGCTCAAGCCCAAACAGGTGGGTGCCCAAATGGGTCAACAGGGTCCGAAAGGGGTAAAAATATGACTTTCCGCAAAAATGATCCTAGACCATGTGCGACGCTAAAACAAGTGTTTTTGGACCGTTTTGAGCTTGTGGTGGCCCATTTGGGTCCTCCAAAAATCCCAAAATGCCTTGAAAATGGGCTGTTTTGGGACCAAAAATGGGTCAAAAATGGGTCAAAGACACATTTTTCCAAAACTCATCGTAGACCATTTGGGGTGCACAAACGGGTGAAATGAGCCCATTTTGAGCCCATTTTGGGGCATTTTGGCCCCTGAGAAGTCCAAAAAGCCTTGAAAGTGGGCCTCGTGGTGATGGGGTTCAGGTGCATTTCACTTTGTCAAGAGCCATCAATGTGTGAATCATTCTTGATGTCCCTCACCATTCATATGTAATGTTCCCTCCTCCACCAGCTCGGTCCCAATACTCAGTCTTGATTAGCGTTAGGGGTAGGGCCAGGGTTAGGGTTAGGGTCACCGAGCTGGTGGAACCAGTCTTGGTTTTATAACCCTTTTTAGTGTCTAGGGTGGACCTACCAGGTTTAGCAGCAAGCAACAGCAGCAAGCAGCAAGCAACAGCACGCGCGAAATGGGTAAAAATCAGAACTCTGTCGTGGTGCTTTGGATTTCAGTGAAATTTTGGTGGATGATACCTATGGGTGTGAAGTACAATCACACAAAGTTTGAGCCACAAACTCAACGGTGGCGGCCGGGAACGGGATTCGCAAGTGGCGGACCTCAGTTTCAAAAACTGCAGTTTAGGGCCAAAAATAGCCATTTTTGGGCCAAAAATGCCCTGGAACCCATTCAAAATGGCCAAACGAAGGGAAACGGTGGCTACTCTGCACGTGCGGCTTGACTTCCCTGTGTCAACGAGCTCTTTGCGGCCCTCTCACTCCATGATATGTCCCGGAAACGGCCCAAAAAGGCCCCCAGAAGCTCCAAATGCCGACAGCCAAAAACCAAGAATAGGCCATATCTTTGGCTACATGGCTCAAAATGCGATTCCGAGGGCACCTACTCCACCCGCAACCCCCCACTTTTTGTGGTTTCCACCCCTCAGAATTGCCCAAACGGACACCTAGACCCCAATACCTAGGCCCACTCGGCTGCACCAAGCTGCAAGCTCAAGCCCAAACAGGTGGGTGCCCAAATGGGTCAACAAGGTCCAATAGGGGCAAAAAGATGACTTTTCTCAAAAATGATCCTAGACCATGTGCGACGCTAAAACAAGTGTTTTTGGACCGTTTTGAGCTTGTGGTGGCCCATTTTGGTCCTCCGAGAATCCCAAAATGCCTTGAAAATGGGCTGTTTCGGCACCAAAAACGGGTCAAAAATGGGTCAAAAACGCATTTTTCCAAACCTCATCCTAGACCATTTGGGGTGCACAAACGGGTGAAATGAGCCCATTTTGAGCCCATTTCGGGGCATTTTGGCCCCTCAGAAGTCCAAAAAGCCTTGAAAGTGGGCCTCATGGTGATGGGGTTCACTTGCAAGCTGATTTCACTTTGTCAAGAGCCATCAATGTGTGAATCATTCTTGATGTCCTTCACCAATCATAGCTGATGTTCCCTCCCCCACCAGCTCGGTCCCAATATTCAGTCTTGATTAGGGTTAGGGTTAGGGCCAGGGTTAGGGTTAGGGTTAGGGCTAGGGTTGCTGTTAGGGCCTGCAGCCCTCTTGTAGCCCAAATATGAATTCTCTACAAAATTTTGAGCATTTTGAGTATAAACACATGGTATGAAAAAAAAAATTGGCGCCTTTGGCGCCGAACAGTTTTCTCTAGGGACACTTGCTGGTGGCCGACCCGGCACCACTATCTTTCAAAACCCGGGGGGGGGGGGGGGGCTAGGGGGGGGTCGCATACAAGGACCGGGCCCGGCCGCCCCCCCGGGATCAGCATAGGGCACAGAAAAAGGTTCCCCACCTCTGAGCACATCAGCTTAGGGCGGAGGGACCGCCCAATATTGATGTGATCAGGGGTGCGGAACCTAGTTCCTCCGCCCCGTGCTGTGGTGTATAGGGGAGGGGAACCTATCCCTCTGCTCCGAGTTGATGTGCATAAGAGTGCGGAACTTGTCTCCCCACCGTGTGCTATGGTGCACACTCGAGGGGGACCTGTGCCACCACCCTTTGCTGATGTGCGCAAGGTTGTGGAACTTGTCCCCTTCCCTGCGCTACTTCGCTTAGGGGTGGGGAACCTGTTCGTTCCCCCTCGGCTGAAGTGCTGAGAGGCGGGGAACCTTTCCCTCCACACTGTGCTGATGAGCTCAGGGGTGGGCAACATGTCCCTCTGCCCTGCTCTACTGCGATGAGGGGTGGGGAACTTGTCCCTCAGCCCTAAGCTGATGTGCTCAGAGGTGGGGAACCTTTCCCACCGCACTGTGCTGATGAGCTCAAGGGTGGGTAACCTGAGCCTTCGCCCACTGCTAATGTGATCAGGGGTGCGGAACCTAGTCCCTCCGCCCCGTGCTGTGGTGTACAGGGGAGGGTAATATATGCCTCTGCTCCCAGCTGATGTGCACAGGAGTGCGGAATTTGTCCCTCCACCGTGTGCTGTGGTGCACACTAGACGGGAACCCGTGCCAGCGCCCTTTGTTGATGTGCGCAAGGGTGTGGAACCTGTCCCTCCGCCCTGCGCTACTGCGCTTAGGGGTGGGAAACTTGTCACATTCCCCACCCTTGAGCTCATCAGCACAGGGCGGAGGGCAAGGTTCCCCACCTCTGAGCACATCAGCTTAGGGCCAAGAGACACGTTCCCCACCCCTCAACGTTGTAGCGCACGGCAATGGGACAAGTTGCACACCCTTGCACACATCAGCAAAAGGGCGGTGGCACAGGTTCCCCTCTAATGTGCACCATAACACATGCTAGGGGGACAATTTTCGTACTCCTATGCACATTAGTCAGGACCAGAGGGACAAATTCCCCTCCCCTATACATCACGGCACGGGGCAGAGGGACTAGGTTTCGCATCCCTAATCACATCAACACAGGGCGGAGGGGCAGGTTTGCCTCCCTTGCGCACCTCGGCATGGGGCGGAGGCACAAGGCTTCCCAACGCTGCGCACCATGGCAGAGGGCAGAGGGACAGGGTCCCCACCCGTGTACACCACAGCACAAGGCGGAGAGACATGTTCCCCACACCTGAGTACAGCACCAGGCTGAGGGATGGGTTCCAGCGGCCGAAATTCAACGCAATATATTTAATATCTGGCCAAAAAATAACACGTTAATCTCGGGTTTCATTTTTTTTAGGGGGGTTAGGGATTTTGCCGTGAAAAAATGGGTTGCCTTACGGGCTTGGGTGTCATTTTCCCCCGGGGGTTGGTGGGGGGGTCCCCTTCATGTGGTTGTTTCAAAATGTTAAAATGGCTCTCGGCTTTAATTTTTTTTTTCACTTTTTGGATTAATATTTGAAAAGTTAAAAATTAATGAGTCGCCAGCATTAATATTAATCTCACAAATATTAACCCTATTGTCCAAATACTAACCCTCCATAAAAATGCACAACAACAACCCAAACATGCTAGGGGGCATGCATAATTGTTGTGCCTTACCAAAATGGACATCCCCCCTTCCCCATTTTGTGCACACATACACACACACGCGCGCATACAAACACACACACACACACAATGATATTGGCACACCCACACACCCAACCTCTGCCACACACATCCCTCCTTGCTCCTTCCTCTCTCCTCCCGTTGCCCTTGTGCCGAAGGTTTGGGAGCGTATGCCCTTTCTTTCCACAGGTTATGTTTTTGAAGAAAAGATTTCGTTGAAAAGTGAGCAAGGAGAAAAAGGTTTGTAGGTATGTGTGTGTGTGTGTGTGTGTGTGTGCATGCATGTGTGTCCATTGTGGCTAGTTTCTAGGTTGTAGAATGCCCCAAAGGAGATAAAGGGGTTGGTTCAGGTTTCATTGGCAATGCCACCCCCCCCCCCCCCTTCGGTATTGTGGTGTGTGATGTTTGGGGCTATGGGGTCTAGGCTTATGGTTCCTAGGGCTGTGGTGTGTGGGTGTGTGGGTGTGTGGGTTCGTGGGGCTGTGGTGTGTGGACCTATGGTACGTCTCGGTGTGGTTTCTAGGGCTGTGGTGTGTGGGGGTGTGATGTTTGGGGCTGTGTTGTCTGGGGGAGTGGTTTCTAGGATTCTGGTGTGTGGGGCTGAGGTTTCTAGTGTTGTGGTCAGTGGGGCTGTGGTGTGGGGTTGTGGTGGGTACAGCTGTGGTATATGGGTGTGTGGTGGACATGTGTGGGGTTTGGTGTCAGGTGTTGTGGTGTGTGGGGCTGTTGCAAAGGGGGGGGGGGGCGTGCTGTGGGGGTGCATGGCAGCCCTGTGTGATGGGTTGTGGTGCATTGTGGGTGAACAAACTCAGTGCACGAGGGACTGGGGGGCACAATTAATTTGTGGGACGACTTTTTAATTTCTGGTAAGTTAATATTATCCGTTATTTTTTAATATTTGGAACGCCGGTCCAAAATTAAATAATAATCTCAAGAAATTAACGCCCGCGGTCTAAAAATTAAACGGAAATAATGGGGGCAATGTGGGGCTTTGGTGTGTGCGCTTGTGGTGTGTGGGCCTTTGGGGTGTCCGGCTAGGGTGTGTGGGGTTGTGGGGTCTGGCGATGTAGTGTACAGGGCTGGGTTGTGTGGGGCCGTGGCGTGTGGGGTTGTGGTGTGTGGGGCTGTGGCGTGTGGCCCTGTGGCGTGTAGGGCTGTGGTGTGTTGGGCTGCAGGGTATGGGGTTGTGGCATGTTTAAGGCTGTGGTGCTTGGGCTTGTCTGGTGTGGGCCTGTGAGGTGTGGAGCTGCGTGGTGTGGGGCTGTGGGATGTAAGGCGCTGCGTTTGGGGCTGTGGTGTGCAGGGCTGTGGTGCATGGGGCTGTGTGTGCGGTTTTGCCGTGTGGGGCAGTGGGGCCTGGGGCTGTGGGATGGGGTGCTGTGGTGTGTTGGGCTATGGTTTGTTGGGCTGTAGGGTGTGGGGATGTGGCGTGCCGTGCCAATTTGGATTGTGGTGCTTGGGGTTGTGGGGTGTGGGGTCGTGGTTTGTTGGGCTGTGGGGTCATGGTATGCCGGGCACGGTGCCCTTTTGGGGCTGCAGTGCTCGGGGCTATGAGGGGTGCCGCTGTGGGGGTTTGGGGTTTGTGGTGTGGGGCTGTGGGATGTTGGGGGTGTGCAGTCCGAAAAAAATACAAAAAACCAAAAGTTAAATTTTGACGCCCTGAACTAATTTCTTGAAATTAATATTATCCAGCCAAAAATTAATTAACATATTAATCATTAATTGACGCGAGCGTTAATATTAATCTTGAAAAATTAACGAAAGCGAGGCAAAAATTAATGTGAAAAAAAGTGCATAACGCACATCCACACACACCGCGGGGCATGCATACTTATTGGGCCTCACCATTCGAGGCACCCAGGGGGGCGGGAGACTTCCGGGGGGGGGGGGGTACCTAATTAAAAAACAGACAAATGCAAACCAGAGACTTCCGGGGGGGGGGGGGGGCTTTAGGGGTGTGGGGGGGTTGCATATTGAGGGGCTTAGACACAAATTTGATTGTGCTTTTCGGGGGGGGGACCACAGCTCCACACCCCACAGCCCCAAACATCACACCTCCGCACACCACAGCCCTAAAACCCACACACCCACACCCTACAACCCCACACACCACACCTCCACACACCACAGCCCACCCCCACACACCACAATACCAAGAGGAGGGAGGGTGGCATTGCCAATGAAACCTGAAGCAGCCCCTTTATCTGCTTTCGGGCATTCTACAACCTGCAACCAACCCACAATGAACATACACACACACACACACACACACAAACATACCCACAACCTTTTTCTCTTTGTTCAATGTCCACTGCTCGATGTTGAAACTGAAATCTGTGAAAAAAAGGCAATACCCTTGCAAACCATAAGCGCAAGGGCAAGGGGAGGAGAGAGGAAGAAGCAAGGATGGATGTGTGTGGGAGGGGTTGGGTGTGTGGGGGGGTGCCGACCTCATTGTGTGTGTGTGTGTGTGTGTGTGTGTATGCGTGTGTGCGTGCGTGTTTCTTCCCATTCCATACAAGAAAAGGTGGATTGATGTTGTATACGTTGTACGTAGAGCCCACTATGGGCCATCTAGAGGCGCCAATGAAGCGGTGCACTAGGGGGTGGTCATCACAAAAGGCTAGCTCACCGGGCACCCTAGCTGTTGCCCACTAGAACCCCTTGCGACATCAATAGACTCGACACCTCCAAAAGAACCATGTGTTAATATTTACATTAATTTCTCAAGATTAATATTAAGTTAATTTTTCAGTCGGCGTTAATATTAATCTAGATATTAATCCCGAGAATTTAGCGCAAAAATTAACAAACAATGAATGGGCCACAAACCTTCAAAATATCGGCCCATATCGTTGCTAGTGCCGCCATGTCCTTGTCCCTGCACACGGCCATCCCTATCACCCACAAGTACGCGGGTGTGCGGCCCCGTGCGACGTGGTTGAGGAGCCCAATGGAGAGTTGGGTCCAACTACCACCGGCGCACGGGTACACATCCCCACGCAAAATGAAGGTGAGGAGCCTTGTCCAATCGATGATGTCCACTAGCGATGGGCCTGATTGAACGTACCGTGCCCATGAGGGTAGCGGCCAAGAGCGCCCACTCGCGGTGTGATCGGGGACGGACACGGGTGGCCGTAGGTCAAGGGGGGTGACCAACTCCTTCCAAGTGTCCGTGAACGTATCCCGAGTGGGGATGGGGCGGGGGGAGAGGCCCGTTGCGGCCGTGTAGGCCAGCCCCCGGCGGCTCATGTACTCCGACACGTGCCGGAAGCCAAGCTTGGGGACGTTCAAGTCCATGAGGAGGCCAATGAGGTCCCGGGCCGGGAAGAGGTGGGAGGCACATTGCTTCACCGCCTCCTTTTGCTTGTCGCGAATAAGGGAGGGGTAGCCAACCTCCGTGGCCTCGGACCATTCGTCCCGGGCCAAGGGAGATGAAGCCACCCACTCACCAAGGAGTTGGGAGACCAAAGGGTCCCGCAAACTCTTGGCCCCACTCAAACGCACGAGCGTCATGTTAAGCTCGGTAAAGGTGTCCCTAGAGAAAGGCATAACAAGAGCTATACAAGGGACCATGGTGGTGTGGAGTGGGGGGGAATGCGGGCAACCGGAGGGGGGGTGTCCAAGACACCCACCAACACCACATTGGAACATCTACTATACTACTACTACGATACCGTTGTGCAACAATATACCACGTAACACCCCTTATGGGTCCTCATATGTGCATGGAAAAATGGGTACAAATGACCCAATCAAAAAAATTGAGCTTTAACCTCTTAATATTTGCGAGATTAATATATTAACGGGTTCATATATTAAAAATTAAAATTAACCATATTGACTTTAATTGGGGCCACTAGGGCCTAGTCCCTCCGCCCCGTGCTGTGGTGTACAGGGGTGGGAAAATTTCCCTGTGCTCTAAGCTGATGTGCACAGGAGTGCGGAACTTGTCCCTCCACCGTGTGCTGTGGTGCACGATAAACGGGAACCCGTGCCAGCGCCCTTTGTTGATGTGTGACAGGGGGTGCAACCTATCCCTCCGCCCTGCGCTACTGCGCTTAGGGGTGGGAAACTTGTCAGATTCCCCACCCTTGAGCTCATCAGCACAGGGCGGAGGGAAAGATTCCCCACCTCTGATCACTTCAGCTTAGGGCGGAGAGACACGTTCCCCACCCCTCAACGTTGTAGCGCACGGCAATGGGACAAGTTGCACACCCTTGCACACATCAGCAAAAGGGCGGTGGCACGGGTTCCCCTCTAATGTGCACCATAACACATGGTGGGGGGACAATTTTCGTACTCCTATGCACATGAGCCAGGACCAAAGGGACAAATTCCCCTCCCCTATACATCACGGCACGGGGCAGAGGGACTAGGTTCCGCACCCCTAATCACATCAACATAGGGCGGTGGGGCAGGTTTGCCTCCCTTGTGCACCTCGGCATAGGGCGGAGGGACACGGCTTCCCAACGCTGCGCACCATGGCAGAGGGCGGAGGGACAGGGTCCCCACCCGAGTACACCACAGCACAAGGCGGAGAGACATGTTCCCCACCCCTGAGTACAACACCGGGCGGAGGGACGGGTTCAACTCCGCTCTGTACCAAAGCCCAAGCCTGAGGGCCTCGACCCCCACCCCCGAGCTCATCAGCCCAAGGCGGAGGGACAGGTTCCCCACCCCGGAGCACAACACCACAGCGCCCGCTAACGTAGAACGGCCACATCCGGGTCGTGCGCGTCCCCTTCCCACCTTCCCTCCCGTCCGGCTAACGCAAATCGGCCACAGCCGGGGCGTGCGTGTCCCCAGACCACCTTCCCTCGTGTCCTAGCTCATGCAGAACAGCAACAGCCGAGGCGCCCACGTCCCTGACCCTCCTTCGCTCCCGTCCCGGCTAACGCACAACGGCCACTGCTGGTGCGTGCGCATCCACTTCCCACCTTCCCTCCCGTTCCGGCTAACGCACGACGCCCACCGCCGGGCCGGGCGAGACCCCTGCCCACGAGCCCTCCCGTCCTAGCGAACGCAAAACGGCCATAGTTGGGGCGTGCGTGTCCCCCGACAAACCTCCCACTCACTCCCCCGCCGAGAGGTGATGTGCTCAGGGGTGGAGAACCTTTCCCTCCGCCCTGTGCTATAATGCACATGGGTGCAAAACTTATCCCTCCCCCCTGTGCCAAGGTGCAAGGGGGAGGGGAGCATAGTCCCTCCGCCCTGAGCATTGGTGCACAGGGGAGGGGAACGCAGTCGCTTCGCCCTGTGTTGTGGAGCACAAGGGAGGGGACCCTGGCCCTCCGCCGTGCGCATTGCTGCATGGAGGTGGGGAACGTGTCCCTTCGCCGAGTGCCAAGGTGCACATGGGAGGGGAACGCAGTCCCTCCGCCCTGTGCTGTGGTGCACGGTGGTGGGGACCCAGTCCCTCCACCCTGTGTTGTGGTGCACAGTGGAGGGGGACCCGTTCCTCCGCCCCGTGGTGATGTGCTCTAGGGCGGAGAAGCAGTCCCTCCGTGTTGTGGGGCACGGCCGGGGGTCACCTGTCCTTCCGCCCTATGCAGATATTCACAGGGATGGAGAACTTGTCCCCCCGCCCTCCGCCCTGTGCTATGGTGCACATGGGTGGGGAACCAGTCCAGCCGCCCTATAATGTGTTGGACACAGGAGGGGGGCCTCTCCTTCCCTGCGGTGTTGTGCTCTGGGGTGGGGAACGTGTCGCCGCGCCTTGGGCGGATGAGCTGGGGGTGGGGGTCGAGGCCCTCCGGCTTGCGGTGTGGTACAAGCGGAGTTGAACCCGTCCCTCCTCCCGGTGCTGTGCTCGGGTGTGGGGAACCTTTCCCTCCGCCTTGTGTTGTGGTGCACACCGGTGGGGAACCTGTCCCTCCGCCCTGTGCCATGGTGCGCAGGAATGGGGAACACGTCCCTCCGCCTTGTGCTATGGCGCACAAGGGTTTGAAGCCACTGTCCCTCCGCCTATACCGAGGTGCGCATGGGAGGCCAAACTGTCCCTCTCCGCTGTGCTCATGTGATCAGGGATGCGGAACCTAGTCCCTCTACCCCGTGCCGTGGTGTACAAGGGAGGGGACCCTATCCCTCCGCTCCGAACTGATGTGAAGAGGAGTGCGGAACTTGTCCGTCCATTGTGTGATGTGGTGCACACAGGAGGGGAACGTGTGCCAGCGCCCTTTGCTGATGCGCACAAGGCTGCAGAACCTGTCCCTCTGCCGTGCGTTGCTGCGCTAAGGGTTGGGGAACCTTTCCCTCCGCCCTCAGCTGATGTGCTGAGAGGTGGGGAACCTTTCCCTGCGCCCTGTGCTGATGAGCTCAGGGGTGGGGAACATGCCCCCCCCCCCCCCCTGTGCTAAGGTACAGAGTGAGGGCAACCAGTGCCTCCGCCTTGTGCTCATGTGTGCAGGCGTGGGGACCTGTTCCGCCGCCTTGTGCTATGGTGCACAGGGGTGGGAAACCAGTTCCGCCGCCCCATACTGTGGTGCATAGAGGAGGTGGACGTGTCCTTTGGGGACGGGAGGGAAGGTGGGCTAGGGACATGGGCGCCCCGGCTGTTGCCATTCTGCGTTCGATGGGACAGGATGGAAGGTGGTTCGGGGACACGCACGCCCCGGCTGTAGCCGGTCAACGTTAGCCGGGATGGGAGGGAAGGGGGGCGGGGAACACACACGCCCCGGCTGTGGTCGTTCTACGTTAGGCGGCACGGTAGAGAAGGTGTTCTAGGGACACAGACGCCTCGGATGTCGCCGTTCTCCGTTAGCCGGGGCGGGGGTGACGGTTGTTTGGGGTCTCGCACGCACTGGCTAGTGCTCTTGTCCGTCAGCCAAAGCGGAGGGACGTGTTCCCCACCCATGTGCACCACAACACGGGGCTTAGAGACAGGTTCCCGACCCATGTGCACCACAAAATTGGGCGGAAGGACTGGGTTCCCCTCCCCTCTGCACCATGGCACAAGGCGGAGGGACAGGTTCCCCGCCGTTGTGCTCTTGAGCAAAAAGGGCAGGGATGGGTTGCCCGCCTACACACCTACATTAAAACCAATATGGTTAATTTTAGTTTCTAATATATGAAAAGGTGTAAAAATTAAGCCGTCAAACATTAACACGTTAACCCAATTGTGGCCCATTTGCCCCGCTTTGCTTTTGCTCGTACCATGCCCATTTGACGCGTTTGCGTGGTCAAAGGGTGCCCAACGGGTTGCTACACGGGTTGCATAGTCCTATAGGTGGTTATGTAGCCCCACACATCCATCTCTGGTCCCCCCACTCACCCTACTCCCAACCTCCTTTTTCCTTTGTGTAGGTGTTGTTATGCCTTTCTCTCGAGACACGCATCTCAAGCTTGGTATGATGCTCACACGTTTGAGTGGGGCCAAGAGTTTGAGGCACTCCCAACTCCGTGGTGAGTGGGTGGCCTCATCCCCTTTGACCAAGGCCCGGTGGTATGACGCCACTGAGGTTGCGCCACTCCCCGTCATCAACAGCAACCAAATAGAGGCCGTGAAGCAATATGCCTCCGTGTTCTTCCCCGTACCCGAATTGAATGTTCCCAAGGGCGGGTTGCGGCATGTGTCGGAGGTCATGACCCGCCGGGGGGCCGCGTACACCGCCGCAACGGGCCTCCCATTGCCGCACCATCCCTTCACGCGACCGCTTCATGGACACATGGAAGGAGTTGGTCTAGCCGCTTGCGCCAGATCAACCCGTGTCCGGGGCGGATCCGATCCCCCCACAAGCGGCCGCTCTTGGCCATTGCAATCATGGGCCCGCTGCATACAGTCGCGTCCACCCCTTGTGGACACCATTGATTGAAAGCGGCCGCTGACTTTCCTTCTCCGTGGGGATGCCTACCCGTGCGCCGGTGGATGTTGGACCCAACTTTCCATTGGGCTCCTCAACCACGGTGCACGGGGCTGAACACCCGCCTACCTACGGGTGATTGGGATGCCCGTATGTGGGGATGGGGACATGGCCGCGCTAGCGACAATATGGTTCAAGAACCTGCACGTATACAATTGTTTTGTATCGCTTGTGTTTTGCGGTAATTCCTCAAGGTTAATACTTAATATATCACACATGTTAACACCGAGTGAAAAACTAATCCATTGTTAACCCCGGAAAATAAATGCAAAAATTAATTCCCCCTCTTTTTGTAGGTTTTGCAGCGAGGGGTTCTAGTGGGCATCACGCTAGTTACGCAGTGTGCTAGCCATTTAGGGTGACCACCTACTTGTGCGCCGCACCATTGTTGCCTGTACCTCCCCCATACTGTGCTCCACATACAAAATATACAGCATCAAGGCACCTTTTCTTGTATGGAATGGGAAGAAACACACACGCACATGCACACGCACACACACACACAACGATATGGGCACCCCCACACACCCGTCCCCTCCGACACACATCCTTCCTACGTCCTAGCTTTGTCCTCCCCGTGCCCTTGTGGTTAATGTTTGGGAGGGTATGCCCCTTTCTTTCTGCAGGTCTGTTGGGGATGTAAGAAAAATATTGTGATCGGTGGACCAATCAAAAAAGCTCGTAGGTATCTGTGGTTGGGTGTGTGCTGTGGCCAGATTGTAGGTCGTAGATTGCCGCAAAGCCATAAAGGGGCTAGTTCATGGTTTGTTTGCACTGGCAACCCCCCCCGCCCCTTGCGATTGTCCTGTGTGTGGGGTGTGATGTGTGGGGCTGTGGTTTTTGGGGGTTTGGTGTGTGGGGCCGCGGTGTTTTGGGTTCTGGTGTGTGGGGCTGTGATCTCTGGGGCTATGGTGTGTGGGAGTGTATTTTCTTGGGATCTAGGTCAAAAGGTCCTATAACCCCCAAAGCAACCCCCCCCCCCAAACAAGTTGGATGTGTTATAGTGCTATGTGGTGTTCCCGTGGTATGTAACGCCCCCCCAAGGGCCACCAAACCCCCCCGCGCGTCCCCAAATGGTGTGGCACAACAGTGATGCATGCCCCCTGGGGTGTTTCGCTTTGTGTTGGGCATGTTTTTCTTCGCGTTAATATTTGAGGCGGTGAGTTAATTTTTGTAGGGTAATATTAACGCCAATGACGAAAAATATTTCATATATTAATTCACATTTGGCCCGATAATATTAACCTGCAAAAAGTAACACCGGGGGGCGAAAGCTTGACTTTCCGTGTTTCGTGGTTTTTTCGCACATGCAACAGGTGGAGGGGCGGCCACACCACTGCACACCAAACACCACAGAACCACTCCCCACTGCCCCACACACCACAGCCCCACATTCCACAGCCCGACATGCGACCACCTCGCACCATATAGCCCCAAGCCCCACAACCCCAAGCACCACAGCCCCAAACACCATAGCCTGGCACGCCACAACGACACGTCCCGCAGCACAACATACCATGGCCCTTCACACTTGACGCCCACACCGTATAGACCCACCCCCCACAGGCTCACGCCAACAAGACCCCATATACCACGGCCCCACACACCACCACCCCAAATCGCACAACCCCATACCACGTGGCTCCACACCCCACAGCCCCACACCAAACAGGCGGAGGCGCCATAGCCCCAAACACCATAGCCTAGCACGCCACAAACCCACACCCCGCTACCCAACACACCACAGGCCCACATCCCACAACCCCACACGCCACAGCCCCACAAACCACAGCCCCACACACTACAACCGCAAACACCATAGCTCCACACACACGAGCCCTATACACTGCATCGCCAGAGCCACAACCCCACACACCACATGCGCACACACAAAAACCCCACATTGCCCCCATTGTTTCTCGTTAATTTTCTGACCGCCACCATTAATATTGCCAGGTTGATATTCAATTTTTAGATCGGCGTTCCAAATATGAAAAATTAACAGTTAATATTAACCGGTAAAAAAATGAAAAATTGTCGCAAAAATTAATTATGGCCCTCAGTCCCTCCTGCACTGCTTTTTGCACCCATACAACCCATCACAGTGCCGCAATGCACCCGCACAGCATCCCCACCCACGCATGCAACCCCACCCACGTAAGCTTTTTTGATTGGTCCTGCCCGCAAAAACGTTTTGGGGAACATCTCCGAAAAACCTGCACAAAGAAAGGGGCATACCCTCCCAAACCCAAACCCCAAGGGCAAGAGGGAAAGGAGAAGGATCAGGCAGGGATTTGTGTGGGAGGGGAAGGGCGTGTGGGGGTGTCAATATCGTTGTGTGTGTGTGTGTGCAGAAAAAGGGGGGGGGCATCCACTTTTGGTAAGGCACAAGAATTGTGCATGCCCCCTAGTATGTGTGGCTTGTTGCTGTGCACTTGTAGGGGAGGTTAATTTTTGCGGCAGTGTATTAATTTTTCGCGAATTCATATCACTGCCGGCGAGTCATTAACTGTTAATATTTCAAATATCAAACGAAAAATTAAACTCAAAAATTGAACCCGAGGACCGTTATAATATTCTTTTCCATCACGTGAGCCCCCCCCCAACCCCCGGGGGGGGGGGGATGACACCCGATCCCGTAAGGCACCTGGTGGGGGTAGAGTTTCTCTCGTCTAAACCCCTCAACCCCCCAAAAATGGTAAACTTTGGGTTAACACATTGATTTTTGACCAAAAAAGTAAACTTATTGCGGGTAACATAGGTCTCTAGGGCTCCCCTCAGCACATCAGCACGGGGAACGGGGACAATTTCTCGTCCACCGTGCACCACAGCAGAGGGCGGAGGGACAGTTTCTCCACACGTGTGCACCCCAACACTAAGGGAGGGACACGTTCCGCACCCCTAAGCACATAACCACAAGGCGGAGGTAATGGTTCCCCTCCACTGTACACCACAGCAAAGGGTGGTGGGACAGGTTGCCCATCCGCGCGCACCCGAGCATAGGACGGAGGGAGAGGTTCTGCTCCCCTGTATACAACGGCACAGGACGAGGAAATGTGTTCCCCGCCCCTATGCGCCCTAGCACAAGGCGGAGGAAGAGCTTCCCCGCCTCTGAGCTCATGCGCACTAGGCGCTCGGACAGGGTCCCCATCCCCTGTGCACCACAACACAGGGTGGAGGGACTGTGTTGCCCTCCCCTGCGCACCACACCACATGGCGGAAGGCCTGGGTTCCCCGGCCGTTTGCACCATCGCACGAGGCGGAGCAAAAAGATCCCCACCCCTCAACAGATCACCTCTGTGCAGAGGAACGAGTGGAAGGGTTGTCGGGGGACACGCACGCCCAAGCTATGGCCGTTTTGCGTTAGCCGGGACGGGAGGGAAGGTGAGAAGGGCGCGCGCATCCCCCGGCTGTGGCCCATCTGTGTTACCTGGGACGGGAGGAAAGGTGGGCAGGGCGCGCACGCCCCGATGGTGGCCGTTCTGCGTTAGCCGGGACGGGAGGGAAGGTGGGCAGGGAAGACGCACGCCCCGGCCGTAGCCGTTTTGCGTTAGCCGGAATGGGAGGGAAGGTGGGCTAGGGACGTGGGCGCCCTGGCTGTTGCCGTTCTGTGTTAGACCGGAACGGGGGGGAGATGTGCTGGGGACACACACGCACTGGTTGTAGCCGTTTTGCGTTTGCCGTGACGGGAGGGAAGGTTGGAAAGGGACGCGCACACCCCGGCTGTGGCCGTTCTGCGTTGGCCGGGACGTGAGGCAAGGGGACTAGGGACGTGGGCGCTCTGGCAGTGGCCGTTCTACGTTAGCCAAACCGGGGGGAAGATGTTCTGGGGACACGTACGCCCCGGCTGCAGCTGTTCTGCATTAGCTAGGGCGGGAGGGAAGGTGGAAAGGGGACATGCACGACCCGGTTGTGGTTGTGCTGCGTTAGCAGGGACGGGAGGGATGGTGGGCTAGGGCCGAGTTGCCCCGGCGGTTGCCGTTATGCGTTAGCCGGGACGGGTGGGAAGGTGGTCTAGGGACACGCACGCCGCGGATGTAGCCGTTCTTCTGAGCTGGAGCGGGAGGCAAGGTGGGCCGGGGACACGCACGCCCTAGATTGGCCGTTCTACGTTACCCTGGTAGGGAGGGAAGGTGGTTTGGGGGCTCGAAAGCCCTAGCTGTAGCCGTTCTCCGTTAGCCGGGGCGGGGGCGAAGGTGGTTTGGGGTCTCGCACGCCTTGGCTGTAGCCGTTGTCTGTTAGCCAAGGCGGAGGGACATGTTCCCCATCCATGTGCACCACAGCACTAGGCTTAGGGACAGGTTCCCTTCCCATGTGCACCACAGTATTGGGCGGAACGACTGAGTTCCCCTCCCTTGTGCACCATGACAAAAGGCGGAGGGACAGCTTCCTGCCCCGGTGCTCCTCAGCACAGGGGCGAGGGATCGGTTGCCCACCCGTGAGCACATCGGCACAGGGAACGGGGAAAAGTTCTCCTCCACCTTGCACCAAAGCACAGGGCGGAGGGACAGCTTCTCCACACCTCTGCACCAAAACACTAGGTGGAGGGATATCTTCTACACCCCTATGCACATCACCACGGGGCGGAGGCACGGGTTCCCTTCCACTGTGCAGCACGGCAGAGGGTGGAGAGACAAGTTGCCCACCCCCGCGCACCATAGCACGGGAAGGAGGGCCAGTTTCCGCTCCCCTATGCACAACAACACAGGGTGGAGGGATTGTGTTCCCCGCCCTTGTGCGCCGTAGCACAGGGCTAGAGGTTCCCTACACCTGAGGTTGTCCGCACAGGGCGGTCGAACAAAGTCCGAGCCGCTGCGCACCACAGCACAAGGCGGAGGGGCTTTGTTCCGCTCCCCTGTGCACCACAGCATAGCGCGGAAGGCCGGCTCCCAAGCCATGTGCACCACAACACAGGGCGGAGGAACAGGTTCCCCGCCCATGTGCACCGCAGTGCAGGGCGGAGGGACAGGTCCCCCGGCCCTGTGCACCACGGCACAGGGCGAAGGGCCTAGGTTCCCCACCCATGATCTCATCAGCACACGGCAGAGGGAAAGGTTCCCCACCTGTGAGCACATCCGCTCAGCGCGGAGGGACAGTGATGCTCTCCCCCGTGCACCTTAGCATAGGGCGGAGGGACACTTTCACCACCCCTCAATTGATTAGCACAGGGCGGCGAGACAAGTTCCTACCCCTGCGCACATCAGCACAGGACAGAGGCACTTATTCCACTCCAGTGTGCACCACTGCATAGGGTGTGGGGGCAATTTCACCACCCTTGTACACCGTGGCACAGGTCGGAGAGACAAGGTTCCCCACCCTCGAGCACACCAGCAGAGGGCGGAGGGACACGTTTCCCTCCATTTTGCACCACAGCAAAGGGTAGAGGGAATGGTTCTCCACCCCTGTGCACAACAACACGGGACGGAGAGGCAGGTCTCCTATGCACCACATCATAGGCGGGAGGCAGTGCGTTCGCCTGCGTGGCGCACCTTGGCACTCAGCGGAGGGACAGGTTCCCCCCCTAGAGCACCATTGCACAGGGCGAAGCGACTAGGTTCCCCTCTCTTGTGCACCAAAGCATAGGGCGGACGGTCTGTGTTCCCCCGCCCTGAGCACCTTAGCATAGGGCGGAGGGACACGTTCCCCACCCCTCAATTGATTAGCACAGGGCGGCGAGACAAGTTATCCACCCCTGCGCACATCAGCACAGGACACAGGCACATATTCCACTCCGGTGTGCACCACAGCACAGAGTGTAGGGACAACTTCCCCACCCTCGTACACCATGGCCCAGGGCGGAGAGACAAGGTTCCCCACCCCTGAGCACACTAGCACAGGGCGGAGGGACACGTTTCCCTCCATTTTGCACCACAGCAAAGGGTAGAGGGAATGGTTCTCCACACCTGTGCACAACAACACGGGACGGAGATACAACTCTCCTATGCACCACAGCATCAACCGGAGGCAGTGCGTTCGCCTGCCTTGTGCACCTTGGCACTCAGCGGAGGGACAGGTTCCCCCCCTAGAGCACCATTGCACAGGGCGAAGCGACTAGGTTCCCCTCTCTTGTGCACCAAAGCATGGGGCGGAGGGACAAGTTCCCAACCCCCGTGCACCAGGGCACGAGGCGGAGGGACAGAGTTACCCACCGGTGAGCTCATGAGCACAGGGCGGAGGGACAGATTCCCTTCCCCTCTGCACCACGGCATAGGGCGCAGGGACAAGGTTCTCCACCCCTATGCTCACATACGGTGGAGGGACAGGTTCCCCAGCCGGGAGCATATAAACATAGGGGAGGCACAAGTTCGCCTCCACTGTGCACCACATCACATGGCAGAGGGACTGTGTTCCCCTCGCTTGTGCACCGGGGCATTGGGCCGAGGGATCGGTTTGCTACCCATGTGCACCAATTCACATGGCGGAGGGACATGGCCCCCCTCTCATGTGCACCACAGCACGGGGCGAAGCGACTGAGTTCCCCTCCCCTATGCACCAAAGCACAAGGCGGAATGTCTCCTATGGGCGGGGGGGACAAGTGGAAGGGTTCCGCCCGGCATAGGGCACCACGCACTTGCTCTACTAGCTGGGCTACGCAGGAAGGCCATCGTCGCCCCCCCCCCCCCCGCGGGCGTTTGGGCGTTGGTGGCCCAGGCAAGAGGTCCGGTACCGCCCCCTCTCTGCTCGCCATACGCCGAACCGCCCCACCACCAGGTGTGCCCAACCCGCTGGGCCCTGTAGGTGGGTGCGTGGGGTGGGGGTGCTGGGCAGCGCGAAGTAGGCGCCATCGCCCTAGCGCACTGGCGTCGTAGCAGCGGGCTCTGGTCCCATTCCCGGCCGTGGTGTCAGGGGCGTTTTGGGGGGGGGATTGTCAGGCTATCGCATCCTCGCCATCCCGGGTCCCTTCCACCGGCGGCGCCCCACACCGAGGCAGCTTGCACGATGGCGGTTGGCGGTGCACGGCGCCGGGGTGGTGCACGGCGCCGGGGTGGTGCACGGCGCCGGGGTGGTTCATCTGCCATGCCTCCGCCGTGCTGGTGGCGTGCCCCTCGGAACAAGTGACACGCCTCCTCGTCCGTCGACTGCTGTGTCTCCGCTAACGGCTAGCCTGAGAAGGGAGCGATGGAAGAGGGGGGCCGGCCGGGTGGGCCTTGGGTATACAAAGCCGCCGAGGGAGGATGGCCGGCTTATCTTTCTTTAGGCTTGCAAAGCGGGCGGGCACAGGGGGGGGAGGTGGGTGCTGGGCGAGGCGTGGGGGGGCTGGTTTTTGTGGCTCCGCCACGGGGGGGGGGGGGACTTGCCGTGTGTTTTCGAACCCCCAACCGGGGGCTAGCCCACGGCCTGCACCCTTGCTTTGCGGTGGCTTAAATTTGGGCCGACGGGGGGGTCAGCGGGAGGTTGGGTGGGAGGGTATTGGTAGCTTGGCCGAAGGGGGGGGGGGCTGCGTGCAACCCACTACTATGACATGCACACCTCAAGGGGGTGTCCGGAGGAACGGGGGTATAGAGGTATGTATGCCATAATAGCGATATCTTGTCTTTGCCAGGAAGTGAGTCTCAAGGGTCTTAAGGACTAAAGGCAGAATACCCCCCTCAATTAAGAATGGGACAAAAAATTGGCACGGTTGGTGCCATGGCCCTCACACCGCTATCTTTCAGAACTCCGGGGGGGGGGGGGGGCACTGGGGGGTGTCGCATACAAGGACTGGGCCCGCCCCCCCCCCGGGTTGGCAGGAAGAACTATGATGAATGGCGTTTTGCATGAAGGCATTCGTTGAAATGGTGTCCGTCCAGAGTGTGACATGAACACATTGGGGAGCCGTGGAAGAAAGTACATGAAAAACATGTCCTTACCCACGTTTCCTAGAGCCATTTCCCCCACCTTAGATGTCAAACAAGCATGTTTGCTAGGGCTTCTATTAGCACCAAAATAAGCACCTTTTGGAGGTAATTTGTTTCATTTATAGGCTTGTTTTTGTTCCGGACACCAGACTAAGCTCAGGCCATCTGGCCTCGGTTGTGCCCGGGGATTTGAGCCCAGGAATAATGCACAGTTTCAAGTGGGTAACCCACAGCTTCTTGCAGACAAGGCACCTCACCATGCAGGGGACGGTGCGGGGGGGGGGGGGGGCAATTAGTAGCTACTGCACACGTTATGCAGTGGTGTAGGCTGCCACTGCTATTTCAAGCCCACCATTCAAAGTAGGGAGTTGTTGCTGGAGACAAGTCATGTAGGGGGGCAGGCCAGGGTGCGATGCCTGGGAGGAGTGTGTCTAAAAATACACATCCTCAGGCAATGGATTGTGCTGAGACATCCAGTACATTACCATCCCATGAGATGGGAGATCCCGTAAGCTGTACGCTATCGGTGAAGTGTAGGGTTGGACGCATTGGGGACCCCTTGAGATGTATTGCGTAGGTGTCCCCCTTGGGATTGGTGCAGGGACGTTTGTTACGCATGCCCCCCAGCGATGGGGCCCGTTTTCGTTTGAGGAGAAGGCGGTCGACGATGTCGGATTCCACGACCATGTGGCGCTCCTTTTGAGACCAGGCATTTGTCAACAGGTGGTCTGTTAGTGTTTCCAACCGTACTGCCTGGTTCTCCAAGTGGTGTCAGACGCTCACCGCAGTTGAGCGGGAGAGGAGGGGCTGCTTCTCATTTCCTGCCTCCGTGTAGCTCTTGTGGCACCAGTCGTGCATGGTGCGGTCATAGTCCCCCCAGAAATTGCCAAAAGACTTTGCCGAAAGAGGCCAAGTATGCCTTCTCCACCCCTTGGCAAGCCATGCGCAGCCATTGTTTGTGCGCGCGCATGTAGTGTGTTACCATGGTTGCCCAGGTGACGTATTGCTCGTGGATCATCGCTACATGGTGGAGTGTGGCCCGAGTGATGGTCCGCACCTGCCTGGCAAGGACCTTGAATAGTTATCCATGAAGGAGGAGGAGTAATGGGAGGTAGGAGTGGGCGTAGGAGTGGAGCGGCAGGAAAAGGTGTGCTAGTTTCGTCTTTAGGGCAATGGAGGCCCGGGCCACAGAGTGCCGAAACCAGGATTCGAGGGCGAGCATAGTGGTGTGCCAAGCGTGCAACGTCTTGTTCAGCCACTGAGTGAGCCAGCTTGCCCGTCTTGTGAGATGGACGTGCGTTCTGGCGTGGGTGGCGAACTCGTGCCAAGGCTGCGGTCCACAAGTGGTGGGTGTGGGTCACTGCATGCATGGTGTACAGGGGTCCTAATTCCTGGTGCTGCTTCAGTGACGCTCCCCAGGGCAGAGGGGGTCCAGTACTCATGGAGGGGATCGGCTTGCGTACTTGGTGGCTTTCCGGCCAGGGAAGGTGGGGGAGAAGTCGCAGGAGCGTGTTGGCATTGTCTATGGTGACAGGGCGTTGTAGGAGTTTGTGTGCCTTGGCCGCCGGGTTCTGACCCTCCCGCTTTGGTCCCCGTGTGTGTTTGTCCCGTCATTTTGGCTTGCACTTGACTTGTGTGCGTAGGGTGTTGCATGTAGGGTGTTGCTGGATTGCCTTGCGCCGCAGCGAGATGTGCCATATGGGAGTACTTGCAGTGGCCATGCTCGTGTACTTGGCGCGGTCGGGGGCATGGTGAGGGATTGGCGCACTAGAGTTGTGGTGTCAACCATGTGGTATTGATGCCATGCCACTCTGTACTGCAACTCCGTTTTTCGGGGGGGGGGGGGGGATACTGTCCACCAAGGATGGTGGATTGCATAGCCCTAAGATATGGTTTATGTTGTTAGGCAAGGCGGTAGTGAGCCACTGCCGGGGGATGTGTGCCCATGGCCCCCACGTTCGCACCCACTCCTAAAGGAAGCTCGGGCGCCAGGTGGCATAGTGCGCCAATCGGGCATGCGAGGTGCCCCGTTGTGTGTCATGGCACAGCTCGCAGTTGTTGTTGGTTGTCTCCCACGGGAGGGAGCACCCTTACAAACAGACTTTGCCCCAACGCCATTGGAGCCACACATGGCAGCGGCGTGCCCGCAAATGTAGCCATGTGACCCAATGAACCCTCGGATCGGTCGGGTACAGGTGCAGTGCTGCGATCCAGTTTTCGGCTGGGGTGTCGTAGGGTAAGAGATCGAGGCGGTGAAGCTAGCGTGGGAGGTGCACAAAATTGACTAGGTGAGCCCTTTGCCAGCCGTTCAAGGGTACCGGCTGGTACTAGGGCAAGTCTGTCTGTACAAGGCCCAAGCATTGTGTCTGTGGCATGCTAAATGTGTTCCTCACTGGTCCTACATGATATGGTGTTACTGCCCGTGACAGCATGACGGGCGTGGCCCTCCCTTGCCGGGCGTGGCATTCTAACCAAAGACAATAGCACCGGTGTGTGCAGCCTGGGTATCTTGGCTCATTGGACCGGCGTACACACCTCAATGTCCCACAAGGGGGCTTTCGAGGGGGGGGTGGGGGGTGTTGTCCCCACCAAGCCGCCGGCAGTAGGTCTTTGTGGGGTCCTCTGTAGCAGTGTTGCTCGGGAGGGGGGGGGGGGTCGTTGTGGTTCCTCCACCGCTTCCTCCGGTTCCCATCCCCCCCACCCTTCAATGGGGTCGTCCTCATCTCCCTCCTCTTGTGGCTCCCCTTCACGCCTTGGGTGTACAGAGATTTGACCAAACAGCACGGGGGACTTGTAGCCTCCCACCTGTGCCAAATGGTCCGCCCGTGTAATTCCGACGATGTCGATGTGTGAGGGAGTGTGCGGCCATTTCATTTGCGCACCCAACCTCTCTCTGGTGCTAAGGATTCCCCCCCCCCCCCAGGTCCCTGTGTTTAATGGGACCCTCCGCGTTGGTCCAATTGTGGTGCCGCCACCGCTACACCCACCCTTTTACAATCAGCAAGGAGTCTGGGCAAATTAGCAACCGCTCTCCCGGTCGGTGGCCCTCGAGTGCCCTCTCCTTCACGGGGGGGGGGGGGGGGTTGCGCCACCAAACCGCAACACTTCAAAGCTGCGGCTCTGCATGCACAACACTGGTAGTGTGAATCACATTGAACAAACATGTTACTTCTGTGCGAGTGCCCTTTCCACGGGCACCGTGTGTAACTTTTCAACTTCTTTTTACAACTCCAAACAACACCTGGGTCCAAAAAGGCCAAAACTCGAGGATAACAGTGGTGGTCACCCACCAATGGCATCAAAAAAGTTTCATACTGACAACAATGGAGTGCACCACAATTTTGGAGAAGGGGTGTTCATAATTGGTGCCTTCACAAAAGGCATTCATTTTATGAACGCTATTTGTGAATTGTGACTCGTAAATTGTGAAAGCAAACTTGGGTCGAAAGCAAAATTGCAAA
Organism: Eutreptiella sp. 'Long Island Sound 2002'; assembly: GCA_964036045.1. Taxonomy (NCBI): domain Eukaryota; phylum Euglenozoa; class Euglenophyceae; order Eutreptiales; family Eutreptiaceae; genus Eutreptiella; species Eutreptiella sp. 'Long Island Sound 2002'. The sequence goes on from OZ038381.1 coordinate 116,913,923, forward strand.
CTTGAAAGACTTCGGCACAAGGTTTTCCCGAAGCAACCCTGTCCTTGTCCCTTGTAACGACTAGACCTACAACCTAGAGGTAGGCTGATGACCTTGCCCTCAGAACGTGGTTCATCGGGCTCATGGGGAGCTGTGACTAATTGTCTTCTGCATAGGGGTATCTCTCACCCCTCAGCATGAAAGTGAGGAGCGGCAGGGGAGGGGTGGGGGTAAAGCGAGGGGAGCTGTCAAGGTTTTTCATGTCGCGTCAAACTGATTGCGCGTGGCGACAGGCCATGGAGATGGAAGCCCTTTACTTGCAATGTACACATGTCCCCGTTTGGTGGTGTACTCGAAGATTCCACATCAGCCACCACACATTGCCCCCATCTCCTAGAGCAACCCTATCAAATAGGGTGTGGGGAGGGTGCATGGGTGTGGGCACGAATGGTTTACACCTTGCGCTTCTTTGGAGTTGGGAGCAGGGTTTGCTTAGTGGCCTCTGTGAACCGAGCCACAATGAGGGAGGGCAGCCCCATCCATTACGCCAGTAGGCCACCACAATTGCTACCGAGAAGAGATGTGGCACCACCTACCCAAACAAGAGTCATGCTCACCTCCAAATTACCATCTTGTGGAAATGACATGTATGACATGGCAGTAACCCATGGAAAAAGAAATGTTCATAACTCCTTCATAATCGGCCATTCATTTATGAAGCGTTCGTCAATGAATTAGGAGTCATAATTGATTTACACTTTTCACCTTGGTACTAAGGGGTATGAAAGAGCTCGCGGTACATCGCCGTTGTGTCATGAATGGGCCTAAGTGCACCGCGGTCACCAAAAATACCACCCCATCAACCAAAACTCAACTCCAACAGGCCGGCCCAATGCCCCGTTTTGGCAATTCACAGTCCTGTAGGTGCACTATAGAAAACAAAATGTGGTCACCTTTCAGAAAACCCCCAAGTTGCTCGAATTGTGGACAACACTAGATGTCACCTGTTTAACAAGGGATTTGACAAAATATATACCATGGGTTCAATGCAATGCTTGGGCGGGCATTGATATCAACCTCAAAGATGTACCAGTAGATCCCAAACAGGAAATCATGCGAAAAAGGAGCATTTAGTTGCACATTTGGCAATAGCAAATTTTCGTAGTTGTTGGTGTCGCTACATTGCCTTGCTATACTGAGGTAGTGGCTGGTCCAAAATGTTTACTATCATGAAAAAAAAAAAGAACAATTATTTCTTCTTCGTTTGGGAAAATACCTATTCATGCCCATTCTTGTCCGTCCAACCAAAGTGGACATCATGGGGGTGGAGGGGGCCATAGCATGAAAACACAGATCCGGCCGCCACCAACTTTCATCCCAAAAGACACATGCAATTGGCAACAAAAAGGGTGCCCAAAACATACATAGAAGCTGGCTGTGACCCCCAGGTAGTTTCATTGAGGGCCGAACGTTCCAGAGATCTGCAGCCATTGCACTGATTCCTCGTGCACTTGCGTGCACCATTTGCATGTTTTGGTATCATTTTGATTGAGAGCAAACCCTACCACATTAGTCAATTACATCAGCCAGTTGCTCCAAACCTGCTGCTGGCATTTTCGCACTGTTCTTGCAACTGTATCTGTACCACCTTCTGAAACTCCCACGCCTGATTACCTGATGCCCTGCCCCTCCTTTTTGGCCGGGCCCCTTCAACCTCAATCAATTTTGTGAGGCCACATTCTTACGCAATCTTAACAGGAGCCATAACTTGCCAGCTCCATGTGCAGCCTTGCCTCACAACAATTAGACTCAAATGAAATTGTGATGGGCAAAACCCTGCAACACTAAGGTATGCAACCCAGAATCCAGGTGCCCTGAAACAAATTTCATCGCAACTCTAGATCTTGGAACTGCACACCTCACAAGAATTGTATTCTATACAATATTCCATATGAAAACTGGCACTGCCAAAATGACTAGTATTTGAAAAATGATGGCAGTAGCGCCTCCTGTTGCTTGGGTATGGCTTTGCTTGGATAAGGAGCGGGGCATCGGTGGTTGTTAGGAAGCCAGGATGTGCCACAAAACAAAACAAAATCCGGTCTTGGTGGTTTCTGCAATGCAATTAGAAAACGCCGTGTCCAAACAACCCTTCCGGTGGTGTTCCTATCAATTTTTGGAACCACCCATTTTACCATCTTGCTTTGTTGTGCAGCAGAGAGCGAGCTACTGCTGTGGTATCCCTTGCTGGTGGGGCGTCTTTCCACAAAAGAACAATCCTCTTTCTGTCACTGTGTCATCACTTTTTTTTTGTTAAAAACCCATCTCTCGTTTGCAATAATAAAAAGACCTTCTTTTGAAAGGACGGTCAGTCGGCAGCCGAAACCGACTTTGGCTGTGCTCACCACAGTGTCGCCACCTCTGCCCACGAGCAACCATTGCTTGCCGGTTTTACACTGGCTTGCAACTAGGGCGATGAATAGATCTTGTTTGGAGCATCTCGTTGGCCACATCGCAATAAAAAGGTTACCACCGGCCCACATAGTGCTATGGGCCAAACCCTGCAAAAGCAGGCCTGCAAAGGAAGGCTTTTATACATCCTCCGGCTCAATCCTGAGAGAAGTTGTACATGTGCTCATGTGCCTCAAAAACAGGGCTTGTGTCTACTGCCAATTACTGTCGGTCGACTGCGAGCCGACCTCACCTGACCAAACCGCCAGCCGCAGCCGGGGGCTGTGTGTCAACCTTCCAACCGGGGACGGCCGTCCTGGCTTAGTTAGTCAACACAGTGGAAACCACCCCCCCAGCCTGCATTCAAAGTGATAAAACAAACCTGTGCCCCCTCCTTGCCACCCAGGCCCAGAGAGAGCACATATCAACCCCATATAAGCACGTCCCTAGATGGAATCCTTCCCCATGTCCCACTGCAACAGACAGGGGCACATGGCAGTAGCAGGGGAAATTGTGGGTTCATTCGCTAGCTGGGTCGCAGGTTGTGTGTGGTCTGAATTGGGGGATAATGAATTCCACAGGCTCTTACAGAAATTGTTTGCGACAATTCCATTGCACGAGGTGCACGACCGGGTGCCACGTCCCATCACGCTGAGGCCTGCTCAGTAAGAACACCATCGGACCAGCGGCTACCAGGATTTCTGCGGACAACAGTCACCGTTAACAGCAGGGAGTAGCCTGATGGGGTGAGCAGCCTGTGCGCTGTGGAAGTGACCCGTGTCCGTCAAAGCACGAAAAAGCAGACAACAATACAACAACATCGCAAAAGACACATCGCAACTACACTGACCCAAATGCACTCCACAGCACCCGTGTGCACAACGCGTAGAGAAACATGCAATGCCTGTCAGAGAGGGCTTTGCTATCGTACGCATACAACGTCGGCACCCTGAGCGATGACGCCGTAGCACTACTGCTGCTAAGTGTCCAGCACATGTCGCAAAACACACGACAGCAGAACACTGTTCTACGGACAATATGTCCGCTTCCTAGCCGGTTTCAACATCCCGGAAGGAAAGAATGAGGTGGGCGCTAAGGCAAACGCCTGACGGCCCGTATCCGCGAGTACCCCCCCCCCCCCCGCTTGCGCAAGCACGGCCAAGGTCAGAAAAACAACGGTCACACGGGGTCCCCGTGCTTAGACAAGCCCGTGCTTGCGCGCGACGCGCAACACAAAGAGACACGGCACACAGAAAACCTGCCCGTACCCTACACCAAGCACGTCACTCACAAACATGGCACTAGAACACAATGTGTAGGGAAAATTCAGCATGGTCCTCGTGTCCTTACTGCCCATCAACGGGTACGGAATAGAAACCCTTTCCAACCTTGCGCTTCATCTTAAATAGTTGCACATGTTTCCCCTTCGGGGCAGGGTTTGGAGCAGGCTTGGCTGCAGGTTTGGAAATAGGTTTAGGCTTCCTATTCTTGGGGACAAAACTGTCATCAACAATATCTTTGGTGAAGTAAAGGTTGTCCTCGAAAACATGGCCGAGGCCCCAAATCCCATGGCCTGCTTTAGCCCATACCAGCTGCACTTCATCATCCTCCTCAGAATCTGAGCAAGACGATGAATCATCAGAAGTGAGGAGCTCTGAGTCAGAATCAGTGTCACTATCATGACTAGAATCAGAATCAGAATCAGGTTTCGCATTCGCAAGGTGGTGCTCAGGAAAATCAGCATCGTCCAATTGGCTCAACTTCATGCCATTGGGGAAGATGGCCTTTCTCATGGCTGAGCGCAGCTCATCATCAGAAATGGCATTCCATGCCTCGGAAACCCACCTCCCAAATTGTGCACGCGACGGGTGAGGGATAGCATCCGTGTTCTTCAGTTTTTTCGTCTTTTCGATCACCCACGGAGCAAACAACTCCTCCATTTCAAAATTCATTTTTTTGTTCACCTCATGTTTGTCGCATGCTTGGGCCCACATGGTGCTATTTGGAGGGGACACATATAATGGCGCTCCCCTCTTGCGCATTAACTTACAAACTGATGCATGCATGTGTGAAGGGGCACCATCCACACAATACAAACACTTCCTATCCATAAACACGTGTTCCAAAGTGTTCTCCATAATGAACTTCATCACAGTTTCATTAGTTTTGCCCTTCGGGGCAACCGTGGCAAGGATGTGGCAATGTTCCCTATTCTTCGCATCCCTCTTCAAGTGATTTTGGATCTTCCCGCCCGGTTGCCCCTTCCAAACCAGAATTGGCTTTAACCGGGTGACCGCCCTCGTGTTGGTGAGGCCTCCGAACCTGCCTCTGATGGTGATGGGGATGGGCTGCGAATTGGGAAGAGGACGCGATCAAAAGGTGCATGATGCTCAAGCTCATGCCCATTCCTCATGTACTTCAAATGAATGAAGTCATTTCCACGCGTAGAAGGACCAACGATGGTGGCAGGTGCATGCTCACCAGTGGATCGGATGTGACACCCAAGCCAGCGATAGCAACATTTTTCATGGCTCAAAACCATAGCAAAACAATTACCATTGGGTTGCAGTACCACTCAGAATGTTGCTGTGAGCAAGAGGAACCATCACAAACATGACCCAGCCCTTCTTTCCCTGTACAATCAGCGCACAATCACGAAACAATGAATTTCTGACCATAAAAACCGTGGTCAGAACAACCCATCAAAACAACGGTCACACGGGGTCTTCGTGCTTAGACAAGGCCGTGCTTCGCAAGAGGGGGGGGGGGGTACTGGGGCCGGGGTCTTGGATCCATTGCCCCAATGGGCAGACCCCTGCACGACGAGTTCATTGACTCCGTCCATGCGTCGACCCTCCGGACTTGCACCTGACAGGACAATCACCTACATGCACAACAGGCACGCAGCACAAACTTCGGACGCTGGCAGACACAAACAGATGTTCAGGCACGAGCTGAAAGACCCAAACATGCCTGTGCATGAGTCAGCGCAGGGTGTCCTGTCATTCATCCTTGCTACGCACCTACAACAAGCAGATGCACACTGATCCTGCAAGCCCTCTGCTGACACAACCATCGCCCAAATTTTGTAGCTGGGCACACCACACACGCACCTCGCACGGTGCCACACAAGCGCACATGGTGGAGATTGCACACATGATAAAGCAGATTGAGGCTCAGCCGAGTGTAGAAGCTTCATCAGGCACTGCCTAAGCGTAGAAATACAATGAAGTTCACGACCATGGACGCTGAACACCAGTGGAAACGTGGGTAGTAAAGTTTGATCATTGCACACAGAACCCTTTCCAGATTCATATCTTCATAGCAGCCACACACACGAAGACCAAGACACAAAAGAGTGTCGAAACAAAAAGGAGTGCAAAGGGGGCGCCCAGAATGTAACATGCACACACAAGCACATGCACACATACACCGGCGTGCACACACACGCACGCGCACCCACGCACACGCACCTGCACATGCGTGCGCGTGCATTTGCTGACACTGACGAACTCACTCTGGCGATCACAAGCATGCAAAATGCACAAAAACAATGGCAGATCAGTGTCTACTACCTCGCCTAGATGGAGGCACTGGCCACAGCCCAGACAGTCATCAATGCACCTGACACAGTCTGTGGGCTGTGAAACTGAGGGGACGCCAGGAAGCTCATTCAGGATCCAGCTTTTGAGCAATGCTGACTATCCAAAACTGCTGAGGCCCAAAAGCAGCCAATCGAAGCTTTTCAGACGCATAGACACCCACATTGGATAATGCTGGAGCCGCAGCAGCATGGTGTACGTCATACTTCTCACGAGATTCCTCCCCACACATTGGAAGCGTGTGGGAGGGTGCTGGAGGGGAATGTGTGGCAGGGATGTTTGGGGGCTGTAGGGTGTGTGTTACCGGGGTGTGTGTGACCGGGGTGTGTGTAAGTGGGGTATAGTATAGAGAAAGCGGGCACTCAGGCGCCGCATCCAAGGGCTGACGAATTGCAAGAAGTGCCAAAGGCTGGAAACAGTGAGAGAGACTGCCGTGACTGTTTTTCAATGGACAGGAAAGGGGCTTCAAGGGTACACAGGACGTTTATCATGGTCGCTTCCGTAGAGCCTAAGCGTTGTTCAAAGGGGTTCAGATGGGGTCAGAGACGTTGAAAAATTGTTCAGAGACATGGAGGAGATATTGAAGGGGTATTTGAACAGTGCTTCGGGAGGACCTAAAAGTAGTGTGGAGGAAGTCATGGGCCTTCCGGCGCAAAGTGGCAGGGGCCCACAGGCCACCACCTGAGGCCACGGATATCCCACTCTGGCCCCCGCTACCTCATTGCTGGGGCTGCATCAACGTGTAATTTCCCTGAAAGTTCCCTTGGATTGCAGACGCCTGATCAGGGACTGCAGCTTGGCCTTGAGGGAAGCCCGCGTAAGGGTTGGGCACAGGCTGGGGCACAGGCTGGGGGATGGGTGCAGGAGCATGCATCTGCATGTTAGGCATGGACATGGGATCGGCGGGGGCCATGCTGGGATAGTTCATGGTCTGTAGAGATGGTGTACAGTGGAGGAGTCGAAGTGCAGGGAGGCTTGGGCAAAAACACATGGCAACAAATGCACACGCACTAGCATGGCTAAATACACACCGGGGGAATAGCCAACGGCGGGGAAGCGTTATCAAGGACAATAGGCCCGGAAATCCACAGGCCAGCTTCAGCATGGCAAACTTTATACATGATATGCAACGCTTGCATGCTGGGTACCCAGTTCTTGGTCCACCACACCCATGCTGAATACTACCAAGCAATAAGATTTTATCACTTGCAGGGCGCTACAATTGCCACTGCCAATTAATCGTTGCACGCTGTACCACAAAAATCATACAAAACAAAGCAGCAACCCCCCCTCCCCAAGGGAAACCTTCAGGCACTTGCCCCCAGGTAGGAGGAGGGTGGAAGAGAGCAACGCCAATGACCTTGACAAGCAACACCCATGGCCAAGAGATAAGTGGGCATCATTGAAAACCAAAAAAGTGTGGGGGGAACACAACCCTGCAACCCGAGTCCCAACACGAATCAGGGAGGGAGCACACCAACAAGCTGCAGGCAATCTGATGAGGTCCCCAAAGCTTGTGGAGGAAGCCAAATGCCTAGCTCATGGGGGAACACCCTGTCAGTTGGAGCAAGACCTCCCAACCATGGGGACTAGTCTTTCCAATATTGTGGGAGCCGCTTCAAGAGGTACAAACACATTAGGGTTGTGATGTGGCGAGGAAAAGGAAACTCAAATACTTTCTTCCTCCAACATCAGAAGGAGGCCAGCCGTGCCCTGAAGTTACGGAAGGGGAAAAATTTGAGGGGTTTTTTTTGGTAGGGCTAAAATTAGGGGGGGAAATATTTGCAACGGGTCCGAAGAAATGAAGGAAAATTTTGGTATAAGGTCCCTTGCTGTTGCTTCCTAGTGGATGGTTGCTGATATTTCCTGGTGGCCTCTGGATGGTGGCTGTTATTTCCTGATGGCCTCTGGATGGTTGCTGATATTTCTTGATGGGCTTCTCCTGCAGCCCATGCCTGGTGCACACAGTTTGACACATCGCATCCTTAAAATTGAAGGAAACATTTGGTACGAGGTAGGGCTTCCAAATTTGTCCACATCAAATTTGTCACCCCCTAAACTATTCCCCCCCCCGGGGGGGGGGGGGTAACTACCTACCTGTGCCCAAATTGTATGTCCTAGGCCAAGGTTGCCCATCCTAGGCCTAGATTGCATGTCCTGAACCAAGGTTGCATTTCCTGGGGCACCAATTGCATGTCCTGGACCTGGGTTCCATGTCCAAAAGCCATTTTGCATGTTTGGGGCCCATGTTGTGCACCTTGGGTGCAAGGGTCAACTTGGCTAGGTTGGATGCCCAAATTGTGCATGGCCATGTGTTTTCGCGCTTCTGCCCTCCTGTGCCCTCGATGGCTGTGTAGTATGCTAGTTTGCACTCCCTGCAGTAGTGGGGTTGGCAGACAGATTCGCGGCTGAGATCATGAGACCATGCGACCATCATCTTGAAAACCACAGGACCAGTTTTCAGTCTTGCTGGCATTGCAGCAGAGAGGGGCAGAGCAGGGGTCATCGATATCGTTAATTTCGGACATAGGGTTGATTCGCCTACTTTTGGGGGGTCCTAAAAAAGGGGGGGGGTTATTTAAAAAATGACACCTAAAATTTGACCCTTGGAAAAAAGGGGGGGGGTTTTCTCTATTGTACGAAAAGTTGGACGTAAACCGGCAAATTTGGACGAAAAATTAGACAAAAGTGGTTTACATGGAACTTGCATGTGTGAAGCATGAAGGCACACTTCGTACAACCATCTTGCCCACAACGACAATAGGCGGCACGTTCCTTTGCGTCAGCCTTGATGCCATGGTTCACAAGGTCCTCAATACACTTGAAGTGCACCGAGAAGACCCCGGGCCGGGGAAGACGCTTGGACCCGTGCACGTCAATGTAGAACGTATTCCCATGGTGACGACCAAATGCAACGCACTGATCGCCGTACTGCAGCACATGCATCACATAAATGCCCTCATCATGGGTAGCCGTCAATTCCGCTGTGATGGTTTGCATCGTATCGCACCATCGTACTTGTTGTTGTGTCGCTTTGAGGTCATTCCACTTCAATACCCTCTGAACGTCTTGGACTGAAATAATAGTTGTGCCTTGTGCAGCACCCCAAAGGCCTGCAGCTGCACTACCAATACACAGCCCACGGAGGAGACCAAATTGTGTAAGGGGGAGGGTGCCTGACGCAGCACCAGCGGCCAACAAGAGGGATGATGTGGCCGGACCCATGCGAGCCCCAAAAACATCCAAGGAGTCCACATTGTACTTGCATGCAATAGCGCGGCAACGTATGTCCCCAACAAGAAAAGAGTGCAATTCATTATGATTCATTGAACTAAGTTGAATTGCAAAACTGAAATGCATATGCAACATGATGCAAAGGAAGATACAAGAGTACAAATAGGGTCGCCTATTAAGGGTTTACCATTGTCAACACCGCCACCTAGCTCTTAGCTGCGAAAAAAAGGGGGGGTTTTGTTGATGCGCATAATGTCAGTTTTCACTAGTTTCGGGGGCTTGGAAAAAACCGGGGGGTTTGCCCAAACCATCGTGATGTCCAACAATCCCAAAGTCAATGACCCCTGGGGCAGAGCAAATGAATGATCGGCCACACAAAATCCAAAAAGGCACTTGTAGACACCCCTGTGTACAGTGGCTCACAGGAGGAAACCGTAAATGTCACAAGAAATTTTAACAGGCCACAAGGAGCCTTACAGCGCAGCGCAGTACAATGCATGTTAGAGATCACGGACAGCACTCTGTACTAATTGGTGCAAAATGTCTGAGATCCTGCCAGGCCATCCACACAAGCACATGCTGCAATAAGCTTCCAAACACATTTCTCCCTCCACTACAAAACTCGCTAGTCAAGAATTAGATGCGCGGGACAAGAAAATCTGAGTGAATTTCGACTTGGGTTGTATGCAGTAATACCTGTGCAGAGCCTCGGCTCAATGCTGTCCACGTAACATATTGGACTAATCAAAATATGCAGCCATGGCACCATCCCCATGATCAACACATTGGCACACAGGCAGGCAACCATGCGCCCATGCATACCCGCATGCAAGTACGCACGCACACATGCCTAGAAGTAAAGAACACATAATGAATATGCACAGATAACATTTACGAAGGATAGCACAAAAAGGGTGGCTGAGAGTAAATCTGCATATGCACACGTGCTGACACACATACATAGACGAATGCGAAGAGCCCAACAACCCGGGCACACCACGCCAGCAGATGCAGGGGAAATGACCGTCTGGATTTTCATCAGGTGTAGCACAAGACAAAAAGCATGTCCAGCACCACACCAGACGCACACCCACACCAGTTGAAACATGGCAGGTGGTGTGTGAAGTGCAAAGCAGCCTGTTCCTTCCATCACTGGTAGTTTGTGATTGCCCCGCATGCGCAGACCCAGTGTGATGCATGAATGACTAAACAGCAGCCTTATGTATCTGCAGGTCAAAAGATAAATGTGGCTACGGTACAGGGTAAGACACAAATGTGCCAGGATTAGACTGCTCATCTGGGAGCACTGCCATGGCCCGCCTGCCACCCAGAGGCTAGAGCCAGCACCCAGAACCTGACTGAAGTATACTGTTTTTGCACAGTGCGTCAGGTTTCTGGCCCAGTCACCACATGTTGGTGTGCAGTCCACGATGGGGAGAGTGCCAAGAAGCAAATCCTTGTGTGGGGTCCTATATACACCTCCCTGTCACCCGCTGCCACACACATGCACACACACCTGCAAACCAGGCTGAACAGTCTCTGCTTGCTGAATCGATGCAGCACCATTCTGCAGTGATGGGTTTTGGCGGTGTGGTGGTGAAGCAAATGCGACAGGATTTGCGGGTGCTGCTTCATATGGGACTTGCCCATGCCCCAAGGAATTGGTTTGGGGTGTCCGCATGCTGGATTGCTGCACAGCAGAGCATGGGCATGTGCATTCAGTTTGTGCAGTGCTACGCATATGTGTCAAACGCAATTCTTCTCAAAGACATGTGAAGTACAGGACCCTGAGTAGGGGGTTGATGGTGGTAATGGGGAGGCTACAGACTGACAACCAGTCGTCCCTATAGCGACGGATAATCCGTCGTAAATCCATCGTCAAAATTTTCAAATCCATCGCAAATCCACCGTAAGCAATCCAGAATACCACATGCCACCAGATCCCTACCCCAACCCAAAAAAAGCAGTATAAACCCCTTTGCTCATCAAATCGAAGCCATGGAAATTGGCGAAGCCACTTTGCAAGCAACTCAGGGCTGGCAGTTTGCTTCGGTTTGGGACTCTTTTTTGGTATGGGGGACGGCGTTGCGAAAGCCAAAGTTCGTTTTTTTGCTCTTGCCTGCGGTTTTGGCTTTGCACTGCCTGTACTGGATGATGTGCTGGCTGTCGCAGCAGGGGTTGAATTCGGGGGAGATGGTGTAGTGCTCGTTGTACCAGACTCCTTCTGCTGCCGTGGCTTCACAATGTCAAAGAAATGGTTGGTACCAGTCACGGTCACCACCACCAGCAAAAAAAGTGCTTCATACATGGATGGCAGCAGCCCAAACAACTGAGCAGGGAGACAGGCCCTGCGACGAGATCTTTGGGGGCAGGGACTGAAGGGGAACTGAGGGGGAACTGCAAGTTACCTACCGTGTGCAAAAAGTTCTGGGCACAAGCTTCACACCATGCAAAAAAGGTGTCAAAGAGGCATATCCATCGTAAATCCATCGTCAAAATGTTCAAATCCATCGCAAATCCACCGTCAACCCCCCAAATATCCACCGCTATAGGGACGACTGCTGACAACTATCAGCTTCACAATCCCAATGTAGCAGCAGCAATAAGAGACCCTCAACAAAGCTACGTCTCTGAGCAGCCAAAGCTGCTGCTGGGCCGGGTTTACATTTCCACTCACTACTCCCTTTCAAATCCACAACAAGTCCCCTACCCAAATTGCAGCATCGGGGCACCATGTAACTTGGGATCCCATAAAGAAGGGCCCGCACTGCACCAGGGCCCCTTCCAAATTGTGTTGTGTCAGTGATTGGCTGTTGTTTAGGAGGTGGGAGATGGAAGGCAATCATACATTCTAGCCTGTTGTACATATTGGTATTCAAAACACCTATTACAAGCGTGTCATTTCGTTCTGTAGACACCCTGCTGGAACCCCATGCCGCATGCTTTGTACCTGAGTCCCTGCTTGAAAGCGAGGATGAGTGGGCTGGTGCAGTTTGGGGGGAAGGCTGGTTGTGATGGGGCGAGGGTGTATGACTGCAAGCAGGCCATTGCTTGGTACCATTGGTGCCTCCAAGCTGAAGTGGGCAGATGCTTGTTGGTGCAGTGTTCCGCTGCTTGGCGTGGGTGATGAAAGGGGGGGGGCGAGGGGGGGGGGTGTCTTGATTGACTGCAGCTGACCCATCCACCCCACACCATCAAGAGCAATCACCTCTCAAAATCAACAAACATTTGTTGGGAGGAAAATACATTTCGGTATTTTCAAGAACTCAGAGTTGTGAGGCCAAATTTAAGAGCACAACCTAAGGGCATCACCCACCCACGCATCCTACCCCTGAGGGGTAGGGTTTTTACCCAACTTAGCAGAGGCACCGCCATCACTCCCTTCTCCCCCTACCGCCGCCGCCTCCGCCACAACAAGGCTTGCCCCTGAAGCATCGCTGCCCGACTCTGGTGGTCCACTAGAGTCCGCCCACAACAGCCGAGGCAATCCAACGTGGCCACCCTTAGGCAGAGGCTCCCCAAGTGTAGCAGAAGCCCGCCACATCTTGGTCCAATGCTCGGGAAAGGTTGGAAGGCGCCGCACAAACCCAAATGGTGCACAGAGGGGCACACCGGTGTTGAAAAACACGGTTGTGGCACCGTAGCGCCGTGGGTCTCACCCGTGGAGCGGGCGAATGTTCGCCCGGTCGGCTTGTCGGTAGGCTGACAGGCTCGGCGGCGGGGCTTCAGCACGGACGCCCACCTCATCCCAGAGACTCCTATGCCACCACCCCAGTCTTTCCCCAATGCACCACAATCACACTCACTCCCTCATGCTTCCACCTGGCACCACTCCTTTCCTATGCTCCCAGTACCCCCCACACCCTTCTCCCCCATGCTACCAAGAGCCGTCAGTGCCTCCTTCCCCAAGCTGCTAGCACCACCCACTCCCTCCTCCTCTAGACGCCGAGCACCCGCCACTCCCTCCTCCCCACGTCGGATTCGCTGCCTCACATGCGCCGAAGGATCAAATGAAGAGACGCTTCCACAAACAGGTGTTTTCAACACCACATGCCGCCCTTGACGACGAATGCTCATGGTTGGTGGTTGGTGCTTGGGCAGCACCTCCCCTTAGCCTCTCTCTTTGTGTGTCCACTGAGATCACCAACAGGATGCCAGGACAAGAAAAAAGAAGAAGACACGGAGAAGAGAACGAGAAGCAGAAGAAGTCTGTGCCATGGGAGGAGACAAATGAAGGAAGCAGACTCATGAAGGCACAGAAGAAGGTGGAGAAGGAAAAGAAGGAGAGGGAAGAGAAGGAGAAGAAGGAGAAGGAAAAGGAGAAGGAGATGGAGGGGTGCCCCACCCTCGCCGCCTTGATGGAGGAGCGGCCGGCAGCTCATTAGGGGACGACACAATGGTTCACGGCCCAATAGAAAGGACCACGGCTGATTTTTCTGAAAAAACCCAAGTGAAAGCGGGGCAAAAATGACACTATGCAGCCTCAGCGACCAATGTTGTGAGGACAACATCTCCCAAATGGTGACAATGCTGGTCTTGCTATCTCCTCTGTGGTGCTGCACCTGCCATCCTTTCCGCAACATGTTTGCTTCCCTTGCAACTCACTAGCGGGACAACACAATGCTTCATGGCCCAACAAAAAGCACCGCAGCTCATGTTTCAAAGAAAAAAAAGGGGAAATGGGGGGAAAATGACATTGTCAAGCCCGAGGGACCAATGTTGTGACGACTACAGCTCTGAACTGGCAACAATGTTGGGTTGTTTCTGCATATCGTGCAGCGCCCCTCGGCCTTTGCCGAACATGTTCCTTGCCGAGCAGCTCGCCGCCGGGACGACACAATGGTCCGTGGCCCACGGAAGGCCCGCAGCCCATTTTTGTGCAAAACAAAACAAGCGAAAACGGGGCAAAAACGACATTACGAATCTTGAGAGAACAATGTTGTGAGGAGATCATCTCCATACAGGTGTCACCGTTTAAATTGACAACTTTAGCACGTCGTGCGGCGCCTCTGAGCCTTTCTTGAGCACGTTTGCTTGCCCTACATCTCGCCGGGCGGACGACACAATGGTTCATGGCCCAACGGAAAGGACCGCAACACATTTTTCCGAGCAAAACCAGTGAAAACGGGGCTAAAATGACACTATGAAGCCTAAGGGATCAACGTTGTGAGGACACCATCTCCAAATTGGTGACATTGTTGGTCTTGCTATCTTGTGCATGCCGTGTGGTGTCTCTTAGTCTTTGCGGAGCACGTTTGCTTGCCGCGCAGCTCGCCGGGTGGACGCACAATGGTTCACGGCCCAACGGAAGGGACCCATGCACATTTTTGCGAAGAAACCAAGTGAAGACACACTTGGCTTAGATGGCAATATAAACCACAAGGTACCACACTGAACACATTGTACGCCTTGAAACGAGGTGCCACACGTGACCGCCTTTTCTTGAACGCAGCAGCTCACCCGGGAAGGCGACGATGAGCTCCCCGGGGGGGGGGGGGCATCAACGCCAAATCTGTCTATCAAACGGGTACCATGACACCCCGTTTTTGAGGACACTGAGTCCTTTCGATGGTGGAAAGCGCGCAGGTAAGTTGGCCGAAGCCTGGTGTCCACATCCCTAGATTCAGTGGTAGCCTTGGTGCGGAGCCAGAACAGCCTGAAGCTGCGGATGCCCTTTACAAGGGCGGCCATTCCGCTGAATTCCCAAAAGTGGAAATTGAGAAGTTGCTGCGTGGGTACGCGATGCCTATGAAGCCGCCGGACCGCCTCCAACAAGCAAGGGCAAGAAGTGGCCCCTCCACCGTGCTGTTGTGGCCTCCGTGGGGCGCGAAGATATGGAAAGGCAGTTCCGCGGAAGCGCGCTAAGTGGCGCCATGCATCAAAGAAGCTAGCATCAAAAAGTAAGAAAATGAGACGGCCGGGCAGTGCACTTCACCGTGACCAAGGAGAAAGGGATGCCGTCGGCGCATTACTGGTTTGAAGGAGAAAGACCCCAATGGAGAGCACCAAAGGGGTCGGTGGACGCCCAAAAATAGAGGATAAAGGGGTGAAAATGGCACTAGAAAGAGGAAGTGCAAAGCTCAAAAACGCGCAGTACGGAACCGCTAGCGAAAAGGAAAGTACCAAAAACGAGCCAAGGGCAGCCCTTTGTGTGAAGCGCCAACAGAGGGGAAGCCTGAGGAGGAAGAGGACAAAGAAGAGGAAGAGGAAGACGACGAGGAGGAGGACAAAGAAGCCCCCAAGGAGCTTGCATTGGTGGTGCAATTAGAGGAGTCAGAGCCAGAAGAAGAAGGGGTGGGACGGACTGCTGCAAGGGTGGAGCAAAGCCGGGAATAATGTCACCTCGGGGCAAGGCACAAGCACACACGGCCAGCAGCCACCAGAAAAAATGCCCAGTTGAGGCGGGCTGCATACGATGACATGTTGTTGAAGCAGATCATGATTGCCGGCAGTAAGCGCACAAAGATAGAGACGGATGGATGCAGACGTTGTGCAATGAGGCTAAGGAGCAGACGGAGGAGGCATTAGAGAGGTGGGTGGCCAAGGTGGTGCAAGTAATGGCACCCCAAGGGGCACAGTACACGCGGCAAGAGAAGAGGGGCAACAATGCACATGAGGAGTATGAGAGTGAGCGATCCGAGCTCCACGACATGTAGTTCCTCATTATGCACCGAAAGATTCTCCCGACCGGAAGTGCAGGCATGAGCCACAACGA
Organism: Eutreptiella sp. 'Long Island Sound 2002'; assembly: GCA_964036045.1. Classification (NCBI taxonomy): domain Eukaryota; phylum Euglenozoa; class Euglenophyceae; order Eutreptiales; family Eutreptiaceae; genus Eutreptiella; species Eutreptiella sp. 'Long Island Sound 2002'. The sequence continues at coordinate 116,929,904 of OZ038381.1, forward strand.
CCTTCAGCGTACCACTCCGAATGGGACGAGGGGATGTTGTAAACAAGAATGCAATTGTTGTCGCCGTGCACCGGAGCTGATATGCAGTTTTTGTGAATGATCCTCTCCAGTTGCAGCCGTTGGTTGACGTGGGGACACAATTTGCAGCGATGGATGAGGAGGTGCACGGCTTCCCGGAGGCTTGGCCGGCGTCCGTTACAGAATGCAGACTGTGGTCATATCTGGCGCTGTGTCTGGCGACGTGGTTCTTGTACAAAGAAGGAGCGTGGAGATTGCCCGAGCCGTCGGATCTGTTTTGCCCGGAAGCGATGACGACACAACATACACGCAAAGAGGCAAGGCCAGTACAATCCCCCCAAATATGCAACTCGGTCCTAGGATTAGGTACATTTGACCTAGAAAGGGCCTGATGCCCGAATCTTTGCGACCCATACGCGAAGGGCACAAATGCGGCAGGGGCGTCAAGGGTCCCAAAGTTGAGGAGGCCCCTTGGCCAATGCAGCACGGGCCTCATTGGTGACCAAGCGGTGAAGGCCCCCGCACCGATGCGGTGGGGGCCATGGTGGTCCGGGAGCAAAAGATGTCGGTGCGACGGAAGCCTTTGTGGTACCGAAGCGGAGGAGCCCCCCGGGCCGAAGTGGCGGGGGCCTCGGTGGTCACAAAGTGGCGGAGGCCTCCGCACCAATACGGCGGGGGCCTCGGTGGTGGCAAAGCGGAGGAGGCACCCGTGTGCATGTGGCAGGGGCCTCGGTGGTATCAAAGAGTTGGAGTCCCACACCTGCAGGGGTGGCCCAAGGGGTCCCAAAGCGGGGGGGGGGGGGGGGGAGCACGCCAATGTGGTGGGGGCCGCGGTGGTCTCAAACTACTGGACACCCTTGGTGAAACTCAGTGGAAATCCAATGCAATGCAACCACCACCCCACGTTGCCGCATCCGAATAATAGTGCCCCGCAACAGCCGGTTTTGTTGGTGCGGCCAAGTACGCGCGCGGCGACACCATCTGTGCACACGCCACCTGCAAACTAGCAGCAAAACCAGAAACCGCCAACCAAATCATCTCGCCAGTCGCATGGCCCAACACAACCCCAACAGCCCCGGCTAAGTTGTTTCAAACCGAATGAGCCCCCCGCGTTGATGCGGCGGGGCCTCGGTGGTCCCGAAGTGGAGGAGGCCCGCGCGCCCATGTGGCGGGGGCCTGCGTGGTCTTAACATAGGGACTCCCCGTGCCAATCCCGCAGCACCCTCATAAGTCCCAAAACCGAGGAGGCCCCAACGCTAATGTGGCAGGGGCCTCGCTAGTCTCAAAGTGGTGGAGACCACCCCTCACGAATGTGGGCGGCAGCATGGGTGGTTCCAAAGAGCATGAGCCCCCCACACAAAGGCGGCGCCCAGCCCGCTTTTCTTTGTGTAATTGGGAGGACATGGCTGTTCGCTATGTGCGTGGCCTCAACATGAACCCCTTTTCTGCACACACATAGATTTGAAAAACGCCTTCTGGTTGTTCATTCTTCCCCGAATGCGGCATGGGCGTTTCGGTTTGGTTTTCGGCCAGGGGGCGGGGCGAGGGTCATGTATCGCATGCGCTGCATGCCGTTTCGCTGGAAATTTTCCCCGTTGCTGTGTCACCTGGCCTTCCAAAAGGTGATCGCGGGGATAATTGAACCGCATATGACCATTTTCCACTGTTTGGATGATTTTCAATCGCCCTGGCCAACCCATGCAACACTTTTAAAGGCACCGGGTGCCCCACTGCCCCCACCGTTCCAGCAATACGTCCCGTCCAAAAATGAGCCCATGCCCCTGCGCGGCCGCACGCGCGACTGAATAAAGTCTAATACTTTATGTAGCTGGCGAGGGTGGGGGTGGGACGCCGTGGCCAAACCAAGCCATTGGGCATACATTTGCAAAAACGCACGCGGATGCGACCAAATGCGTCACTCGTGGGTATCAATGTGCTTGCCCAAGGAGAAGATGCGTGTCATCGACTCCAGAACCGATTTAGGGGACACCAAGAACCCCGCCTCGTGTAACGCCTCCACCACCCGGCGGGTGATTTCCTTGAGCTCCCTAGGGCACTTGCCACTCTGTTGAGTGTGACGGCTAGGGGGTATGACAACGGATCGCACTTCATGTGTACCAGGCATAAACAACCTTGCTCTACACCGAAAAACATCCAATGCCGCGTCACCCAACATCGTAGCAAAGGCATGGCGGCGCCCAGTCACCGGCCGCCCCATAGCACGAGCCGTGGCCCACCTCGGCGCACCGGGGGTAGTCGGACGCGCCAAGTAGGCTCGATGCTCTGGCAAAATTCATCCCCTTTGCGTGTGTCGCGATTGGCGCAAGGCTCGTGGCACAATGTGCGTGATAGTGTGCTTGAGCCTGACTTGCTGGGGAGTGTTTGGCTGTGAGGGGACTAGGGGGAGGGGTAGCGGAGGTGATTTGGATCCCCTGCTGTTGCTTTTGTGAACTCCTGTCTCCCCTACGTCTCGGCTGCAGCTCTCAGAAAGTTGTATTTTCGGCCCCCCCACCCATCCGTCGCTTCAGCCTTTATGCCCCGCGCCATCACTTTGCCGTGTATCCGTCCGCTGCCCCCGAGGGCGCATGTGAATGCCCGCTGGCAGCCGGCGGCAGAGCAGTTGCGAGCGAGGGAGCGGCCTGTGCCTTGCATCCATTTTTGGCTGCAGGAACTCACCACCTGCTTGCGTGGCCGCGCTGGGTCCGTTGTGTAGCTCCGCGATTCGGCGTGTGCGCTTTTCATCATCCTCACGTTGCGTCGGGGGCTGCTTCGGCTCTTAGACCTCCTCATGGGTGCCGTTGCAGTCTTGGTGGCGAACAATCTGCGGGCTTTGGCGTTCATAGGCCGGCATCGCCATGGTCTGGGAGTCAGCCTAGTCGTGGTTTGTGCAGCCTTGCAAGGCCGGTCTGGCTCTGCAGGTGCGCGGCCCGGCGTTCCCCGCGGCTGCACATGCGTTTTGCGGGGAGTTGTTGGGGGTTGGAGCGTCACGTTGCCCCAATTTAGGACCAGGCCCGTGTCCCCCTAAGAAGTGCGTCCACCTGGATGCCGCAGCTTTGGTGTGACACACTAGCTGCTCGCCTGCCGGTGGTGTCGGGATGGGCGGACGATCGTTCTTTGGGGTAGGCTGTGCATTTCGTTGGAGTATCCCGGAGTGGTGTGGTGATGTACCCCTGCTTTGGGCAGGTGGTGGTAGGGGATGTGGAGGGGGCGGAGCGGGAGATCCTACGCATGATGCCGCTCATCGAAGAGTTTTGGTATTTTCTTTTGGTGCTGCAAGGAGGTGAGGGCGAGTGGCAAGGTGCGCAACCTTTGCCCCCTAGTTCCGCCTGCTCGGCGTGGGGCTGGGGAGGCACCCCCTTTTCGTGGCGGCCAGCACGGCGGCCGCTGAATGGGCGGCCCACCGCACCCTTGTGTGTGCCCTTGTAGGTTGACCGTGTGCCTGTCCGCCACTGCATGCGTGATTTTCGTGACGCTAGACCCTCCTGTTTTTTATATAGGTGCGATGAGAGTTCAACTAGCCACCACAACCACAACGGTGGGTATCCTGCCGGCCGGTGCACTCACGATAGTTTGCCTACCGTGGTCCTGTGGGGGGCTTCTGCTGTGGTGCGGCCGCTTTCTTTGGACGGCCTTTCGCTTTGCATACCCCATCACGCGTAGTGCGTTGGTGTTCGCCCTTCACCTGAGGTTGGCACTGGGTTGATTTTGTGAGAGTCTTGCTGACCATCTTTCCACGCGGGCGGCTGACTTTGAACGTCGAGGGGTCGCGGACGTGCTTCGTTGGCTTGTGACACTCATTTGCTGTCTTTAGGTTTTTGGTGACTTGGTGCATGCACATGGGTTCCCTTGTGGAGGGCTGGTTGGGTCCTGCAGCGGTGTCTGCGGAGTTGGCTTTGCTGAGGGTTTCTTTGGGTGGTGTGAGTCCGAGGGAACCGGTCTATTGTTTGGCCCCTCGGGGGCCCGCTGTCTTTGGGTTGTGGTGTGCAATACTGATCCATGGCGTGCAGCCATAGTATTGTTTGGGACTTCGCTCAAAGGTGATTGCGATCCTCTGTTGATGATTGTGTGAACACTGAGGCTCATGCCGAATTGGTGCCGGGGCCTCCTCCGTTTTGCGACCACACCAGCCCCCGCTGCATTGGCGCAGGGACATCCTTCGCTTTGGGACCACCGAGGCTCCTGTTGCATCGGTGCGAGGGCGTCCTCAGCTTAAGGACAAGCGAGGCCCCCGCACGCAATCGTGTAGGGTCCTCTTGCACTTTGGGGCCTCCGAGGCCCCCGTCAAATTGCCACGGCGGCCTCCTTTGCCTTAAAACCATCAAGGCCCCCGCGCGCATTTCCGTTAGGGCCGCATTTGGGACCAGCGAGACCCCCGCCACATATGCGTGGGGACCTCCTCCACTTTGGGAGCAACGACGCCCCTCCCTCATTGGCGCGGGGACCTCTCTTGCTTTGGGACTACCGACGCCCCCCCGGGGCATGGTATCCTTGAAGTCCACTAAGTGGAAAATGACCGAAACTTTCTCTGGCGATTTTGGGATTACGAAGGGCTAGCGGGTGGCAGGTCAACTGGGGTCGTGCGCCACCCACAACCCCATTACCCTGTGACGGCGCTGATTGTGACGGCGGTGGCGGCTATAGTGTTAGTGGACATTGGGAAGTACCACATTTCTCATGAATTGTGGGACGAGGTTGCGGGGGAGGGGGTGTCCAGCAGCTGGCCACCGAGTTTGCACCCGAGGTCTCCCCGCCTCCAGCAGTTCTTCAACGGTCCGATGAGACCCGTTGGCGAAGCCCCTACTGCGCTGCTTTGAGGACCGTGATGTTGTGGAAAGGGCCCCCCCCGCAGCTTGAACTTCCGCGCCACGCCGTCAGCGCTTGCCTCTCCGCCTGCCGATGCTCCCAACGGGCCAAGGCCTTTGGACCCCTTCCCCTGCCGAGGCATGTTATGGGGAGCACCATCGGCGCCTGCAGGCCCTTCGGCGTCACACCCACGAATACCGCTCCTAGTGGCGGGACGACTCTGCACTAAAACACCGCCCAAAACCACGTTCAGGCCACCCTGTACGAGGCCATGGACACCCAGGGCACCGCCCACAGTAGGCAATGTCCACCGGTACGGGACTGAGAGCTGCGCGCAGCTCCGCCCGTGGATTGGGGGGGCGGGACACCAGTTGGTCCCCGCTTCCGCTTGCCACCGCCGCCGCGTGGCTTCCGCCCGGTAGCGGAGCTGATCCCAACGACGAAGGTGCCCGCGGCGCGTTTCCCCGATTGAGTCCCCTCCGTTCGCCTCCGAGCGTTGCGCTACGTGGCGTCAACGTCAGACCCAGCGACCTCGAGAGAAGACCCAGACAACTCGGAGGACGACGTGGAGGAATCGGGGTCGGAAGGGTGACCATCACTGCCTTCATTTGCCCGCGCAGGCTCACGCTTGCCGGCGGTCGGCATCATGTCCGGCTCTCCAACCATATCCTTGATGGCTACCTACTCCTTGGCATACATGTCTGACGGCCACAGGTCCAAGACATGAATCTCCACCATAGTACCCACAAAATATCCAGCATTTGCAGCCAGCGGAAGAAGGGGCCCCAAAACTTCTTGATGGTTGTACCGGGTGTTCCAACGCCGTTTGCAGGCATTTCCAGCAGCCCCATCACATGAGGAACCGGAGGTGCGGTCCACGGTTGTAGCACGCCGTGCAACCTCCCCGAAGGAATGCGTGCCACCGCAGCTTGCTGCATCGAATTTCCGGTAGCATGTTGGTAAGGGAGCCCTCCCATCCCGGCGCTCCCCGTTCCACGAACGGCTGTGCCGAATCCGCTGACTCGTCCACCATAGCCAAGAGATAAGCAGTCCCGCCGGCCCAACGGCCCAAAAGATGATTCTCCTTGGTGGGTCCTCCCACTTCGTGGTGATGAAGGGGGCCATGCTTGTCCGTCGCAGGTCCCTCGGCGCAATGGTCGCCACTTCTAATACCCAAAGCCAGAGCATCTAGCTAAGGCACCCGAGTCCCGCCGCAATAAGTTGCTCGCGGGTGTGCGCTACCCGAGACAAGAAGGGCAGTGCGGGGGGACTGAAATAGCATTGACGTCCCGACGACTGTCCCCCTTGGCAAACCTCAAATGGATGGGAAAGGTCGTGGGCGGTAGGAGGCCCAGGTCCTCCGCTCCCCGTACTGCGGACACCACTTTACGGAGGGTCTATCGGGCAACCTCAGCCGACACCTTGGCAAACAGGGACTATGATAGGCACCCGGACGGCGCTACAGGCAACGCGCGGCTGTACTCGAAATCCGCGGATGCAAAAAGTGAACCTTGAAACCGTTGGGTGGTTTTGGGTGCGTAGCTGCGCATGGCGACAGTAGCCGCGTCGTCCGGGCGAACACCGGTGCGCGCCGCCGACCACGCCGGTGCCGCCACACGAAAACTTCCCATAGACATGGTCCCCGGGCAGCTGCCGACTTGTCTCACCCCACTCCGGGCTTGAGTCCAAGGGGCCTTGGCGCCCACCCCAAGGCCCCCGCCCCGGGAGTTCAGGACCAATTAGGGTACTGCTAGTGCCATTTCAGGGCTATCTCAGCATTCACGCCCATGTCCAGGGAGCGCTTCCAGGGCTGTGACCCAACAGTAATTTCAGGAACCAAACGGACCTTGGCCGTCCTCCAATGCAACACCACCCCCCTCATGGCGAATTTTATATCGTTGTCGGTAAAATTATCCCCACCTTGTTATCGGGCGTCCGGCCAAGTCAACCCGTCGAGGGGGTTGGCGGCCTGCGATGCGGAAGGCGCTCCCGGGTCGGCGAACTCGAGCACAGTTGTGTTTTTGTTGCAATGGACCAATTTCCAAGTAAGTACCCCAATTATGTGTCTTATTCACACAAGTTAGTGAAATGCAAAATGGCCATGTCCGTCGATAGTTGGGTGTACAAGAGCCGAGATTTGTTCCTCTTGCTGGTGACCAAGAGGTCTTGCTAATCTGTGCTACTCACCCAGCACACCCGCATACATTGCTTGCAACCCGCCTTGGCTCTGAGGTGCATGGGGTTGTGGCATTCACTATTAGGTCTGGCCTCTTGGATGACTGCTGCCTGTCGGTCAGGAAGTGATTGCATGAGTTGGACGCAACGCAGGTGGTTGAATGGGATGGTTTATGCAAAGGTCTGCTGCCTAGAGAAAGTCGCATGTTGCAGACATTTATGGTCGGCAATACGGCCGAGGATGGTGCTACGTAGCACCAAGAGCCTGATTGTGGAATTCAGGTTGCGGTGCTCCGAAGACAGCCACACCCACAAAACCCATGAAGCCAGCGCGGGAAGCCCTCGGGGAAGACCGTCAAAGGCGTGCCTACTTAGTCTGATGCAAAGGGTGGGAAAAGCTAGGAACTCTTCTATAGTCGGGTTGCGCAGGCCAAGGCCACTTCGGCCAAAGGTGGCAAGAAGAAGTAAGTATGGATCTTTGCTCTGGTATCTGCCGCACTTCGGTTGTAGTTTGCGATGAAGTATGTTGTCTAGCGCGTTATGATGCCTCAAGTCATTGTTTCACTGCCCTTATGGTTGCCAACTGTGCATCTGCTCAATTGAGTCCTATTTTAGTGAATTTTGGTTCTACTACGGTTTGTCACTGTGTTATATAATCCTTTGTACGGCACTTGTTCTGTTATGTCTCACTCATGCCCTGCCGATTTATCGGCTGCTATGGAGGCTGCAACGAATGGGGATCTTAATTTGAATCAAGCAGTACGCAAGGCACTGGCCGTGCGTCCATAAACGGCGGGGCAGATGTGAAAGTACCACGGCCTGCACAAGAAAGGCTCCGTGCAAAATGGGGCACAAGAAGTTGCCGAATATTCCTGTTTTGAAGCCGAGGTTTGATTCAAGCCTGCCGCATGGCCAAACCCGAACACGGAATCCAAGGATGGTGCCATTGCGCCCAAGAAAGAGGAGGGAAAACATCGCAACCATCCTTATACTTGATTTGCTAACTGGATGCCGGTGTGTGTTGTGTCTTGCTCATTTGCTGTCTTGTGAGGGACCACTGTGCAGTTTGCGCGCTGCAGCACGCGCTTGTTCGTTGGACCGAAATTGGTATTGCCTTGTTTGTTGCAAGGTGCACGGTGGCCACCATTTTTGGTGTGCAACAGGCGCTCTTCCGAAACAAGATGTCGTGATTGGCAATGGTGTCCGGGAGTGGATGAGCCACGCCTCGTTGAGATAAATATTGCTGAAGGCCCCTTGCAAGCTCGTGCACCGATGTTTTTTCGGGGGGGGATCACAATGTTGTACACAACAAACCTTAGCATGGGTGCGATGTGCCGTTACCCTGATGCCGAAAAGGATAACGGTGATCATGCAAAAGCTGCTCTATTTTAGGCAGTTTGTAAGTGCGTAAAGCCGTGCCATGCAAGTAGTGCGGTGTGTTCATTCCGCTGCGTCATGGTCACGTTATTCCAAATCCGATGTGTAGTCGATACTCCATGCCCACTGTAACCCCCACGGCCACCCAGGGGCGGGTGGCATCATTGTGGTGTGGCGCTCTAACCAAGAGGGGGGATACCCCGGGCTAACACGCAAATTGAGGGACAATAAAGCTTCAGCTTCAGCTGCAGCGGCGTGCCCCTGAGGTCCCGTGCCCCACTCCTAGCCGCCATCGTGGGGGAGCCACGATGGTACCAGGCGGGCTCCACCAGGGGACGGCAGTTTGCGTGGGTGTTCTGGGCCTACCTGTTGCTTAGTGTGCTCCTCGGCTTGTAGTGCACCGTCTCCGCACCCCCCTGCTCTTGCCTTGGTACGTCGTATGTCTATCTTGGGTTAGGGTGGCCTTGTACGAGGCCCTCACGGCCTCTTCTGCGGACATGGGGGCACGGCGTGCTTTGAGGTAGGGCAAAGCATCTTCCAAAGGGCATGCCCAATGGTAGGGACCTAGGAGGCCACCCATGGCCTTGAATCGTTATTTGGGTTCTTTGACGGCGCCACGCGGGCGTGGGAGTCCGTTGCGGCTTTCCTTTGCGGGGCGCCGGCTTGCGTTCCCCCTACAACTGGTGCAATGGGGAAGGATGTGTTTGAGCCCCCCATCCCATGCTGTCGGGGTTACACCCGAGTTCTCTTGCTCCGGTGCGGGCGGTGTGGGTTGAAGGACACCTGATGGGAAGGGGGGAAGCCGGTGCAACCCCGCATTTCACGCCCTTGGCTGCTACAACGGAAACCCCTGGTACGCCGCGCCGCATTGGCGCAGGGACCTCCTTCGCTATGGAAGTACGGAGGCCCGCGCATTGGCGCACGCCCCACCTCCGTTCCGGCACGTCGAAAGCCCGCACCGCATGGATGCGAGGGCCTCCTCCATTTTGGGAGCACCGGAATCATTTGTATTGGTGCTCGGAGGTCCTTTAGTTTGCCAACAGCGATGCGCCCGCGCATTGGCACAGAGGCCCCTTTTCGCTTTTCACCTTCCGAGGCCCTGTCGCGCTGGTGCTAGAAGCCTCTTTCGCTTTGGGAACGCTGAGGGCCCCGATGCATCGATGCGGGGGCCTCATTCGGTTGGGTGCCAACGAGGTCCCCGCCGCATTGACTCATGCACCTCCTTCCCTATGGACCAAACCAGGCTCCTGCCGCATTGGCGCGGGCCCCTTCCCCGTGCTGGAACCACCAAAGCTCGTGCCGCATGGGTGCCAGGTCCTCCTCTCTTTTGAGAGCCGCAACAGCCGGAGGAGGTGGAGGGGGAGGTGTGGAGGCTCATCGGGGGGTAGGAGGGGATACCCACCGAGGTACCATTGTGTGTGTTGCGATCGCCGATGGCGTATTATGGGGAGGGGATGCCCACAGCGGGGGAGGTGTACAGGGCCCGTACGGCAACAATACTGAACAGGATGTGCCACAATCAGGAGGAGGTGGTGCGCCGAGTGTGCTACCATGCGGTCGCGGAAGTGCAGAAGGAGGAGAACATCTGCCGACACTTTGTGTGGCACCGACGGTGGCGGTCGGGGGCGGGGAAGAGAGAGCGCATGTGGCGCGTCCTACAGGCGGTGTTGCCGGGGGAGGAGCACATGTTGGCGACCAACAGGACGTGTGTCAGGCGTGGACCGGTCCTAGTATTGGACACGAACTTCGGAGGAGCAGCGCATCGAACTGTACGGTGGGTAATGAAGGAAGGAGTGATTTTGTAGGTGATGCACGTGCGCAGGAAGGATATGAAGGAGTACCGGAAAGCAGGGCTGCATCACGCGGAGGCCTATAGAGACCACGGCGTTGTGGAGTGGGGTGTATGCAAGTGGATGATGAGGCGAGTGAGAGGGCATGAAACCCGCGCCAGGTGCGACAGGCGGATGCGGAAGATGTGGAAAGAATGGGTGGCGCAATGGGGGATCATGAGGAAGAAACCAAGACGCGGGAGAAGGGCAGGGGCAATGCAAGAGAAGGTGCTGCATAGAGGAGAATGAGAAAAGGCCTGTCCGGGCATACTGTTGTGTGCACCGCTGGGACTCAAGGGACCGAGGGGGAAGGTACAAAGTACGAGCGGGCAGTGGTATGATATCCATGCGGATATGTTCCGGAGAGACAACATCCTCTGTGGGGACAGGACAGGGGGACCAGTGCTGGAGATGCACAAAGGAGACGGGGCAGGTACCGTGGCTGGTCCTGAGAATGACGGCATGGGCGTTCCTGACCGCGACCATGCGCACTACGAACGCCAGGGGACAGTGGTGGGGACCGGTGCTGAGGCTGCCCAGGGAGGTGCAGGAGGACGAGGAGGCCCTGGGGAACATGGAGGTTTCAGTGGGGGGAGGAGCAGGAGGGGAGAAGGACAGGGGTCCAGATGGGTTGGGACACGGTGAGGGGGCTGGGGGAAGAGGATGATGGGCTGGCGGTGAGCTTCCGGATGATGGACACGGGACAGCCCGAGAAGAAGGCGCCCATAGTGCCCGTGGGCCACAAGTGTGGGGAAAGCGTGAGGAGGATCAGGCGGACGGTGCACAAGTTGCCGGCGGACAGGGTGCGGTACCTGGTTCTGGTACAGGCGTACCTGGAGCAGGGCAGGGCGAAAGGGGACACGGCATGGTGTCACGGGGTAGTAGTGACGAAGGGCTGGAAGGCAAGGACAGACAATAAGTGGGCGGTGTACCGGGATGTGAAAGAACTGAGCGTCGAGGTGGGAGTGCGGGAGTATGACATCGGCAGGCACACGGTCTACTGCCACTACCCGAGGGAGGTGGTGCGCATACCGGAGACCACGGAGGGTAAGGTGGAGGCTTTTCTGGACGGGGTCGGGTGGAAGGGCAGCCGCCCAAGGCGGGGGCGGCGGCTGTTAAGGTCAAGGGGGTAGGACAAGAGACGGAAAGCATCGTTGACAAGGTGTTGTGCGGGGCGGCATCCCATGGAGACGTGCAAACAATGACAGGCGTAGTTGGGAAGCTCGGGGGCGGAAGTGAAGGATGCGTGGATGGTGGTGGACGCAGAGGCGGACATGGCATCCCTCAGGAGACTAGCCAACAGGCCGCTACATTAAGCCCTGGGCACGGAACTGGCGTCGCAGGTATACACGATATGGCACGGGCTGGAGATGAGGAAAGTGCCCCTGGTCATACACCTGGTGAAGCAGAAGTCGCATCGAGCGGGCGTAGGGAATCATGAGGCGGATGGAGTGGCACAAGCAGTGGACATGGAGCAGGAACCGGACTGGAGGTTGCCAGAGAGAAGGGATAACCTCCACTTGATGCATATAACACCAAGGGTGGAGGACGAGGAGAGAGCCAAATGGGTGGTGGAGGAGGACAAGGGCAGACCGAAGCTACGAGTGTACCCACAGCCAGTGCACATGCTGGCTCAGGTGAGAGGGGGGCCAGAGGTGGTGGAGCTGAGCAGGTACTTGGAGGGCAAGGTGGGACGGCAGGTCCACTTCCCCAACGTGCTGAGGCCGGACTCCCTGCCCAAAAGACTGCAAACCAGGCGGCTGCAGGTAGTCACGGGTCAAGTGCCAGTGCGAGAGACGATCATGAGGTGGTACAGGCATAGGGGTATGGATCTGCCGGAGGAGTACATGCGATGCCACTGCGGTCGCAAGCTGGACACGTACGAGCACTTCATGCGATGTGAGCGGTATAAGGCAATGGACGGGCCGTTGGTAAGGGATCAGGACATCCTGCTGCTCAAGAAGGGTGAGAAAGGAAGAAGAGAGATGGAGAGGGAGCTGGGCAAAGAAGGGTATCGCAAGGGGTTGTGGCACATGGTGATCGTGAGATTGCTTTGGAGGGGCCTCCAGAAGCATACGGTGGCGCCGGAAGTCGTGGCCCACAGGCTGTTGAGGCGTAGGGTGGAACATCTACAGGAGCGCATGGCGTGCAGAGAGGCGCAATTGGAGGCACAGGCGGAGGACATGCGAGACCTGGTCACCAAACGAGTGGAGACGGCGTTGGTCAGGTACAGCCCGCAAGTCACCATGATGGAAGTGCGGCCACAGCCAGACTGGCGTCTACGGCAGTTGGAGGGAACGCGAGATGAGGAGGAACAATAGGCCACGAGCACAGGGAGCGCCTGATGGCGTGCAGGCGGAAGAGAGTCCGGCATGTATGAGAGCAGGAGAGAACAAGAGGCGAAGCGGAGGTAAGGAGGGGCCCAGTGGAGAGACAGCTGGTGACGGTTCGCCTAGGGCCGGAAGGAGCGAGGCCGAAGGGTCACCCAACACTCGGACTAGAACATCCGGGACGGAGGGTGGTCCAAGCCAACGGGCGAGAGCGGCCGGGACGGAAGGCAGAAACACAGAGGTGGCCCACTGCACTGGAATATCCAGGGGAAATACTCTGCCCCCCCGGACTGGAACATCCGGGGCAAGCGGCGAGGACGGGCACCTGGGCTCGTGGGACCAGAGCACCTGGGCGCCGGCCTGGTTCCGCTGGAGATGGGGTACGCGCAAAAGAGGCCGCAGGGGTGAATGCAACAGTAGACGCGGGAGCGCGCACCGTGGGAAGGATGGAAGCGAGAGAGATGGCGCGTGAGCAGGGGTGTCGGGGACGGAGCAGGGGATGCGAAGGCGACCGTCAATCAAGGGACCGTCCGGAAGACCAGAGACGCAAACTCCCGCTGCCTTGGCGCCGTGACCACCTTCGCTTTGTAACTAGCGAGACCCTCGCCATTTTGGCATGGGGGACTACCCCACTTTTGGACGAATGAGCTCCCCGCAGCATTTACACCCCCCCCCCCCGCTTTGGCAGCACCAAAACCCAAGCTACATAGGCACGGGGGCCTCCTCCGCTTGGGACCACCGAGGCCCAAGTGAAGTGGAGCAGTGGCCCACCCTACTTTTTCACCACGAAGGTCCCCACCGCATCGACGTGGGGACCTCTTTCAGTGTGCGCCCACTGAGGAGGCTTCCACATTGGTGGCGGGACCTCCTCCGGTTGGGGACCACCGAGGCCCCCGCCGCATTGGCGCGGGCACGTGTTTCGCTTTGGGACCAGCAAAGCCCCCGCGGCATGGCGCGGGGCCATGCTTCGCTTTGGGACCACTGAGGCTCCTGCAACCACTGAGGCTCCGGCGGCCATGGGGCGGGGGCATCCTTCGCTTTGGAACCACCAAGGCTCCCGTCACATTGGCGCGCGGGCCTCCTCCCGTCTTGTGACCAGGGAAGCCCTCGCCGTATTGGTGCAAGGATATGCTTCGCTTTGGGACCACGGAGGTTGCTGCCCCATTAGTCCTCCTTAGAACTCCTTTGGGGTAGTGCATTGTCATGCAGGGGCACCGGGGCGGTAACTGGACGCCTACCACTGGAAGTGATTGAACTGTGACTCAAGGCGGGGGGGGGGGGTGCTTCTATGTGGTACGGGCACTGGTGGCAACAGGCTGTATTTTGACTGCCCACCGGTGTGGTTTGCTTCCAAAAGTGGTTGAAGGGACCGTATGTGTTGGCGATCGGAGTTTTGCCGATCAATCTGTGTGAGTGTGGGTTGGTCGGCATCCGGGGGAGGAAGTGGCCCAGGAGGTGGGATACGGTGATGGGAAGACGACTCAACATGCGGACGTGATTCTAGATTTAGTGTATCCAAGATCCATGCAGCCCGCTCCTCGCTGCGTGAGAGAAAATGGGATCGGCATATCCGATCCCCTAGTTGCCATGTGACGAGGGGGTTGCACATTGGGTTCCGCAATGCAAAACGGAACCGTGCACGAAGCCACCAGATGTATTGCACGAACCATGGTGTCTGGTCAACACTATTGTCCCTCAGCAACTCCATCGTCTTTGGCGTCTATGGGTCATTGAGGGAGGCCTTTGGTGGGGTTGGTTGGTCCTTAGGGACAAGCTAAGGTGGCCAAGGTGGGGATGGGGATGCTGACCCCGTAAACATAATCGCCTCTTGCAAGGCGAGCGTAGCTGCAGCTTGCGATGCTGTTTCACCAGTCCATGGAACTGGTAAGGGGACATGTCCTACAACCTCATCTCCTTCGGTATCTTGGCCGGCAGCCGGTACATCCACCTCAGTATGTATAGCATGTGGAAATCATCCATGGCTTTTGTAAAAAGAAGATAGCATGTTACATGTACTTAATGTGTGGGACATATGAGCAGACAGTAAGTGTAAGAGCATTGCACAATATGCATAAAAGGCAACTGCAATAGATTAGGGCATGTTGCAAACGATGTGTCCTGAAACTCCCATAGAATCAGACACACCACAACAATAGAAACATCACTTCACCGAGCTCGGACTACACCTGCGTGCAAACAGTCTAAGGCTTGTTGTATCGTCCTCCTCAATGGCTACCGACTATCATACGTACACAATACCACGGTGGCACCATTGTAAAACACGATGCAAGAGCAACGTAGCACAAAGGCATAGAAAAATACATTACGAGACCACATGCAGAATAAGTTTCAAACTGTCATAGCGCTATTATGTCACACAAAAGGGGGCAAAATGAGACATTGTGAAGGTCAGGGCCCTGCAGAGCCTAGCCAACAGGGAAACCCTAATAAACACCCCTCAAGTACCAAATTTATGAATGCAAAGCCCAGGTTAGTGGAAAATCCTAACACAAGCCTTGTTTTGGCAGTTCCATCTAGATGATGTGATGCCTGGTGTGGCACGCGTCTTTGATCATTGCCCACCGGTACTGTATGTTGGAGTTGTATCCTTGATTCCTGTTACTGCTGACCTATTTGGGGACAATGTTTAGGTTGAATATGTTAGAGTGTCGGCGAGAGTATACCACTCAACCGAGCGCCATGTAGCGTGGCCACTTGACCACTGTATACATTAGCCAGGTGTTGTACCGGGGGTAGGTACAAAGGGAAAAACTTGGAACTTGGGCTCTGCAGAGCCCAGAGATCTAAAATGTGGAATATTGGGGCCTAAAATGACTTACACAGCTATTATGGGCTCTGCAGAGCCCAACCTGATGCCAAAATGCAAATTTGCACCCCTATTTTACCATATGCAAAACACCACCCATCACCCCTTTTTTCGCTAAAACGATAGGGGGCACTATGGGCCTCCTAAGCCCTTGCCAGATTGGTGCGGATGCGTCCGGTTCCAGAATACCGAGGCCCCCGCCGCATTGGTGCGGGCGTCTCGTTCGGTTCGGCACAAGCGGTGCCCGCCATAGGGGTGTGGGGGTCTCCTGTTCTTTGGGACCATTGAGGCCCCCACAGGGCTTGCGCAGGGGCCTGCTTCCCTTGTACCTCACCAAAGCTCCCGCGGAAACGTTACGGGGGCCTCCTTCTCTTTGGGAACACCCAAAACCCTGCCGCATCGGTAATGGGGCCTTATTCGCTTTGGGACCACGGAGCCCCCGCCGCATTAACATGGGGGCCGCCTTCATTTTGGGCTCCCCGAGGTTGCTACCTCATTTGTTTGTGGGCCTCCTCCCTTTGGGGACCACCAAGGGCACCACGACATTGGTGCGGGGTGCCTCCTTCATGCTGGAACCACCACAAATCCCGCCGAAAGGGTGTGGGGACCGACTGGGCTTTGGATCTAAGGCCTTCGCCACATGGGCGTGGGGACCTCCTTTGCTTTGGGACCATTAAGACTCTTGCCGTATTGCCCTCCCCCATCCCCTCGTTGGGACCACTGAGGCTTCCGCCAGAGTGGGACAAGGGCCTCCACTGCTTTGGGACACCGCGGCGCTTGTTGCATTGGCACGGGAGCCTCTTTCCGTTTGGGACTCACCAGGCCTACGCAGCACTGGTGAAGGGAACTTCTCCGCCATAGGAGACAGCAAGGGAGCCGCTGCATTGGCGCGGGGGCCTTCTCCGCTTTGAAACCACCAAGGCCGCCAACACAGTGGTTCAAGGGGCCTCTTGTGCTTTTTGACCACCGAGGCCCCCGTTGCATTGGCGCGGGGACGTCTTTGACTTTGAAACCACCGAGGCCCGTGCCACATTGGCGCGAGGAGCAATTCGCCATTGTGACCACCGGGCCCCCCGCCCACTTTGATGGGCTTTGTGACCACCGAGCCCCCCGCCGCATTGGCGCGGGGACCGCCTCTGGTCCGGGAAGGGCCAAGCAGACTTACTATCAACGCGCGCGGGGGTTTGCCATCATACACGGAGGTTGCAAAGAAGTGGTGTTGTCGGTTGACCAGGGAACCAGAGCAGCCTCAATGGCTTGGCAGGTAACATTTGCAGCATACACCCCCGTTTTATTGAGCAAGTGTCTATGCTTCCGAGCAAGGAAGTTGCTACGCCGCGCGCGCACCGCGCGCTACTTTTCCAACGTGCTTAGAGGGAAAGGATTGGCTTTCACATGCCTCCTCAACTGCCCCCTGACGAGAGATAAGCCTTGGGTACCACAAGCCGGGGCTGAGCTTCCACGGCAGGATCTGCAATGATCAACAAACCACCATCCCCCCCCCCCCCATACCACTCCTAGATTCCAACGGACGCTTCCCACAGGGCAAAGTGCGGGCACGCATCAATCTCCGCAGGTTAAAAGTTCGGTAAAGGCGTACTGTACAAGATCGCGAAGGTTTGAAACTGAGCCAAGGTGTTTTGTGCTGTTGAATAAACTCCCCTAGCGAGTACACGAAACATCTATAATGCCGCAAGTGCAGAGACGATGTGACGAATTCCGCTACCGCAAAATTGGGTCCCGCAACATCTACATGCTTACCAGGAGTGCTGACAGCGACTAGAATAGGAATTGACGAAAAGGCGCAGGGTCCATGGCAGCATGGTAGCGATAAGCTAAACTACACCCACAGAAAAGGCTTGGAATTACAACAACACACGGGTACGGGATTTTGATCCAACGCAACGCAATGCATATTTAACACAAAAGAGTTTAGACTAACAAAATCGTGTGGTTTGACGAGTGCAAGAGTAATGATTCACCAACAAACACACAATACATACAAAGACATCCCATCACTTACCATTCGCACCAAGGCTGGGCAACACAAAAATTTGCAGCAACATACCGAATAACAAATCAAAATTCAATTGTCAACATGTCCTCTTGAATAATGGGTATCCATACAAAGAGTAGGAGAGTGAGAGAGTCCAAGAACTGAAGAAATTTCAGAAAGCCGCAGTTGTAGTGTGCTTTTATTTGAAATGTTATTTTTGAAGGCCTTTGCTACCATTGCTCAAACACACAATTCTCAAACAAGCGCAGTGTAACACGCTTTCTGTCCACCAATGCGCAATGACCCTACCATTAGTTGATTGTGTATGGCAGCGCATAGCGGTATAGTATGGAGCTTCTAGGATGGTAGGACTGGAAGGTGGTGCACAATTTTAGGGGGCATAGCAAAAAGGTACAAACACAAAGTGGTGTTGTAATGTTTTTTCCAGCCACACTTATAGTCTACCAACGACAAAACACGCGCTTAAGTGGTGGGCTAAGAATATCGTGAATGAAATACACCCCGGAAACTCCTTTTCGACCACAATACATCATAGATCCGGTTCCACGTGTTCATGCCATTGGCCTAGAGATGCAAACTCCAAAAGAACCAGCGGCGATGAAAAGCAGGCCATAAAATTGTTGCCGCTTCTAGCCTCTATACACCAAACAAAAAGGAAAATGTCATACTTGGAGAGTAGAATCTTGGGAATCTTGGCAATTTGAAGCTCCAGCAGCCAACATATTGGTAGTGCGGAAAAAACCAAACTGCGTCGTGGAAACACCCCACCATACATCCCCTCATGCACATCGTAGATGGTGGCGGATATGTGTTGGTGGTCAATTTGAAAGGCGGGCAAAGTATTGTGGGAGATCCAAAGTGGCGATAGTGTGAATCAAGCATGTTTGTTGGACACGCAGACTCAAACCATGGCGTGGAAACTTGCCACCAAGCATCCTAGGTGGCAGAGGGCTATGTATTGCCCCTCGATTTCAGGGTGTGCAAAGAGTTCGTGTGGATGCAAAGCTTCAAGATGGCCCACTGAGGGATCAAATTGGACAGGTGGCGGGAACACAATCCAAGACAACTTTGGAGACCAATGTGAACCCCTGTGGGCATTTGTGTAGGCTAAAATCCCAACTGTGACCTCCCCCCCCAAACCCCAACCAGCGGCAAATTGACGGTTGGCTAGGGCTGACGAATGCGGGGAATATCCATTGATGCCTAGGCGGCCCTCATCGCTAGCAATACCGCCAGCGGTGGTTTTTGGCGCAAGGCTCCAACGATGGTTGCTACGGCACAATCCTGCGAACTTTTGTGGCCCCTGTAGCCCAGGTTACATGCTGGAGAATCTAGCCAACGGCCGGTCAGCCCAAAGCAACAGCGACATCGCTAGCGATGGTTTCTGGCCTTAGTCTCCAGCAAGCTTTGCCAATGTGGGTTGCCGCCTAGTGTTTTGGAGGGCTAGCCCCGCAAGCATGATCGCCTCTAGTGCAAACGTGCTAGGGGAGATTAGACCATGATGCAACATCAACGAGGCATCGGTGCTGATCTACAAGCTAACGCCGGCACAAGGAGGGGGGGGGGTCATGGCGAAAAAACCTTTTCGGCATTGTGGAAAAAATGGACGAGTCCTGTGCATGTCATACCACATTTGAATGCAAGCATCTCTTGCACCGATGTGTACTTGGCAAAAGCCCCCGTCCCTCTACCACGGGGTTCTTGGCAAAATCACTGGACACCACGAACCTTATACCCACTTGGATTTCCCATTACCAAAAGGCCAACAACTTGCCGAAAGGCTTATAACCCGTGAAGGTGAAAACACAAAGACAGCGATGATCCCCAAATGTTTTCGTGTGCGATCACAAACCCCCATGCAAAAGTGTCTCATACGAAAATATATAAATACCCTAAAAACAATCCAAAACATAAGCAGCCCTCGTGTAAGCCGTTGTTTACTTCATAGCAGCCTAGGCCCCCTCTTTCATGGCACGCTTCAAAAGATCATCCCGCAAGCCCAAATACAAATCTATTCCGGACTTCCGGTCACAAGAGTGCCTTTTTGTTGTTGACGCCCAACAACATGCCTCAAAAGGAGAAGAAGGGGAATCATGTGCAAACGTTATGCCAACACCACACATGCCTTGATAAGATGCCAAAAAAAGAGGGACACCATGCTCAGAAGGCATTATGGTGAAATACCATGAACTACAAGGTAAAAATACACAACTGCTTACATACTGGATTCAATGACCAAGTGGAAAACGATGGTTGTGACAGCATGATTCATTAGAAACATCGCCTTCTTACTGATCTATAGACCAGGAGCTACGTCCCAATTTGCTAGTGACTATTTCGTGGCTCGCGAGGCATTGCATGGGTTCCCGTCCTTCGATTTAGGTATTCTTGGTGCCAACGACTTGGCTTCAGTTTTGGATTCCCTTTTGGATGTAAAACACATTGGCTATGTACCTGCGGCTGACTTGGAAATGTGAAGTTGGGGCTCATTTGGGGCTAAACCGGCTCATTTGGGGCTAATGGTGTTTTTCAAGGGGTTTCATGTGAAAACTTGTGGCTTTCGGGGGTGGGTTGGGGTTTTGGAATGTCCCCAAAGGGATCCCAATCCCTAGTGCAAGAGGATTTGACCGGGGGGGGGGGGGGGGTGTTTCTTTTGACGGTTCAGTTGACTGAGCACCCCGACTGAACCGTCACTGAGCCGGCTCACTTAGCTCTCACTGAGCGCGCCAAACGGCTCACTGGGCGCACACTGAGAGCTAATTAGGGGCTCACTCACGGCTCACTTACGAGTTTCTCACCCTTTCCGCCCTCTCTTCCCACCCTTGCTGGCCCACACTTCACCCTTTTCACACCAACATCGGTCCGCAGTTCTCACCATGTCTTTTCTCCAAAAACTTGAGCATGCATGCACACATACATACTTGCATACATGTACCCACCACGACAAACACACAAACATCCAAACACACACACTTGGTGAGCGACACACATATCCAAACACATACACACACATACACCCATACACACGTCCACACACACATGCACATGCACAAATTGACAACCACATTCATTCTTGCGTGCAGTGATCTTGCGTGTACATAAACACATGGTCACTTTGAACCATGTGAAGTGAAGGGCTAGGTAGAGAGGGTTACGGGGTTGGGAATTGAGGATATGAACCTAGCCATTTGCGAGGGTGTTCCTTGCTGCCTCATGACAATGCCACCCCCCCCCCCCCCCCCACACACACACACGGACGCGCGCGCCATGAAGCACAAATAGGGCACAAAGGATATTACTCGCTTTTGTGAGGTTCATCATACAACCATCTTGACCTACACCATGACACATTGATCCCCCTCCATCCTTATCCCCTCCCTTCCCCTTTTGCTACGCCGCGTCCCCCCGCTTCCCCCATGCGAACCCCTTCTCTTATCTTGCCTGTTGCGTCCCCTTGCCCTGCCCTTGCCATGCCTTTCCTACTTGTTGGCCATGGCATCGAGTGCATGATGGTGGCGGCAATGACGATGACCTTTGCAGATATGTTGTGCTATTGTGTGTGTTCGTGTGTGTGTGTGCTTGTGCCCATGCGCATGTGCGCAAGTGTAGATGGTTTGTTCCCTCTTGGTTTCTCTCATTTAGTGTGTTTGTATGTATGTTTGTGTGTGAGTCAGGGGGGGGGGGGGCTTGCTTGGATCCATGCGTGGGTCAAGGTGTCCTTGTGCGCCACTGTGAGTGTGTGACTGCATTCTTTTGTTTTTGGTTGCCTAGGTTTGTGTGCGTAGGTGGATTCGTGAATGTGTTTACGCGCACGTGTGTGTGTGTGCCAATGTGTGTGTGTGTGTGTGTTGCACCTTTTGCAGCTGTTGTTTTGGATGTTGTTGTTGGTTTTGGTGTTGCGTGGCATAGGCTTTGATTGTGTGCGCATAACATTGTGTTTGTGGCTGCAGATGCAGGTATGGTTGTGTTTGTGTTTGTGGCTGTGGTTCTGGGCTTGCGTGAGGTTGCTGCCATGGCCGTTGTGGTAGCTCTCGTTGTGGGTGTGGGTGGGCAATACACAGTGTGCAGTGTGCATTACAGCGTGCACTGTGCAATTTGCAATGCACAGTGTGCAGTGTGCAGTGTGCAATACAAAGTGTGCAGTGTGCATTACAGTGTGCGGTGTGCATTACAGTGTGCAGTGTGCAATACACAATGTGCAGTGTGCAATACACAGTGTGGAGTGTGCAGTGTGAGTACACAATGTGCAGTGCGCAGTGTACACTGCGCACTACACACTGTGTAATGCACACTGCACACCGTACAGTGCAAGCGTTCGGGCGCTCAGTGACCGCTCACTCGGCCGTTTGGCGCTCTCACTGAGCGCTCACTGCGCCGTTTCGCGCGCGCACTGAGCGCGCCAAACGGCGCACTGAGCGCTCAGTGAGCGCGCCAAATGGCTCAGTGAGCACTCAGTGAGGGCTCACTCATGGTTCACTGTCACTGTACACTGTCACTGTACACTGTCACTGTACAATGTCCATGTACACTGACAATGGTGTCACTGTCTACTCGCACTGTACATGGTACACTCGAATATGGCACTGTACGCTACCACTGCACACTGCACACTGCCATTGCACACTGTCACTATACACTGTCACTGTACATTGTCACTGTAGACTGTACACTGTACTCCCCAAGGTCTCGTAGAATGTATCCCCACACACAGTACGTCCGCCATAACAGCCAAAACTCTACACTAGCACTCTACACTGTCACTCTACACTCATTGTATGCTCTCACTGTACACTGTGAGTGTACACTGTCACTGTACACTGTCACTGTAAACTTGGTGCGGTCTTTTTTGGGAGGGGGTGGATGGTAATTTGAGCCCCCCTCTTTGCGGTCCTTTAACCCGCCCCGCCCCCCAGCTACAGCCACAACCCAAAGAACAGCTGCAGCCACAGTGAAAGCTGCAATTGCAGCCTTCGCCACAACCAGGGCCACACACACTGACACAACCACAACCAAATCCACACACAACACAGCTTGCAGAAACACACCTACACCCACACCCACACCTGCACCCACACCCACACCCACACCCACATCACACTCGCACCCAAAGCCGCAACCAAAGGCACTACCATAACCACACCCACACCCACAACGAGAGCTACCACAACGGCCATAGCAACAACCGCACGCAAGCTCAAAACCCCAGCCACAACCACAAACACAACCATACCCGCGTCTGCAGCCACAAACACAATGTTATGCGCACACAATCAAAGCCTATGCCACACAACACCAAAACAACGACAACATCCAAAACAACAGCTGCAACACACACACACACACAGACAGACAGACACACACACACACACACCTGCGCGCACACTTGCTTGTGCCTTTGGCATTGCGTTTACACATTCACCAATCCACATACACACACGAACGCGGGGAACCAGAGTCCAAAGAATGCAGTCACACACTCACAACCACTCACGCAAAAAAACACATTCACGCACGCATCGATCCAT
Source organism: Eutreptiella sp. 'Long Island Sound 2002' (assembly GCA_964036045.1). Lineage (NCBI taxonomy): Eukaryota > Euglenozoa > Euglenophyceae > Eutreptiales > Eutreptiaceae > Eutreptiella > Eutreptiella sp. 'Long Island Sound 2002'. The sequence goes on from OZ038381.1 coordinate 116,952,805, forward strand.
GCAACACCCCCCCCCCCCACACACACACAAGCAGACATACAAACACTCTAAATGACAGAAACCAAGAACGAACAAACCATCTACACTTGCGCACATGCGCATGGGCACAACTACACACGCACACAAGCACGCACACCCACACCCACACACATAATAGCACAACATACCTGCAAATGTCATCGTCGTTGCCGCCACCATCATGCATGTGATGCCATGGCCAAAAAATAGGAAAGGCAAGACAAGGCGACGGGACAGGCAAGAGAAAAGAAGTGGTACGCACGAGGGAAGCGGGGGAACGCAGCATAGCAAAAGGGGAGGGGAGGGGATAAGCCGGGAGGGGGTTCAATGTGTCATGGTGAAGGTCAAGATGGTTGTATGATCAACCTCACAAAAGCAAGCAATGTCCTTTGTGCCGTATTTGTGCTTCATGGTGTGTGTGTGTGTGGGGTGGGTGCCATTTTCATGAGGCAACAAGGAACACCCTCGCAAATGGCTAGGTTCATATCCTCGATCCCCAACCCCGTAACCCTCTCTCCCTAGCCCTTCACTTCACATGGTTCAATGTGGCCATGTGTTTATGTACACGCAAGATCACTGCACACAATAATGAATGTGGTTGTCAATTTGTGCATGTGCATGTGTGTGTGGATGTGTGTATGGGTGTATGTGTGTGTATGTGTTTGGATATTTGTGTCGCTCACCAAGTGTGTGTGTTTGGATGTTCGTGTGTTTGTCGCGGTGGGTACATGTATGCAAGTATGTATGTGTGCATGCACGCTCAAGTTCTTGGAGAAAAGACATGGTGAGAACTGCGGACCGATGTTGGTGTGAAAAGGGTGAAGTGTGCGCCAGCAAGGGTGGGAACAGAGGGCGGAAAGGGTGAGAAACTCGTAAGTGAGCCGTGAGTGAGCCCCTAATTAGCTCTCAGTGTGCGCCCAGTGAGCCATTTGGCGCGCACAGTGAGAGCTAAGTGAGAGCTAAGTGAGAGCTAAGTGAGAGCTAAGTGAGAGCTAAGTGAGCTGGCTCAGTGACGGCTCAGTGACGGTTCAGTCGGGGTGCTTAGTGAACTGAGGCGTCGCCAAAAAAAGTACCCCCCCCCTTGAACCTTGACCAAGTGAGTATCTGAAACTTCTAAAAACAGTAAATGCACATTACGTAGCATGCAAAAAGCACAACAAACAAGCACAAATACATTGCAATGCACAAATGAGCCCCAAATGAGCCCCAACTTCACATTTCCACTTAGCCACCACTGAGCCGCAGGTACATAGATCCGGCAAAATGTTGGTGGTTAGTAAAATAACCATTTTGTGACGTCATCGATTTGTTGATTGCTTGCAACCTGGAGCAATGGTGTGGCAAAGGGTACTTCGCGAGGTATGTACCATTTGTGGCCCAAAAACAAAGATCACAAGCATTATGTAGCACTTTGCCATGACTACCACCAACACCGCAAACTCAAAATGTGGCTTCGGTAAAACACACAATGGAGACTTCGGACCGATGCAGTTTGATTGTAGCACCGCTGCAACCTTCTCCGAGGCACATCATTTGTGCAAACAATGCGAGAGCGGCCTCAAAAGACTCAGCATAAGAAAATAGGCATTCACACGCGGCGGCCGAAGCGCTACTACTAGGATTCAACATTGTACCAACGTCAAAGCAAGCGGCATTTTCATTTATTGGAACAGGAACACATGGTGATGACTGATTATTAGCAAACAACCGCGAAATGATGCAACTGAGGCACCTGCTTCATGCCGCGACCTCCTCAAAAGCCGCGGCAGCAACACTGCGCATCATCGAAGTAACATGACTGAGTTGCGATCAAGTAAATTAAAGTGGTGAATACAACAACCAAGGAATGGATGGTCACCAACACTCGAGTATAAAGAGTATTCAACAAAAAGCGGCAAACCGGTTGAATAACGTCCATTAACAAACAGGCAAACAAAAAGACAAACAAACACCAAGACAGATAGACAAACAAACAACAGACAAATTGATGTCTCAACCATAGACCAAAGCAGCAACTACGCTTTGCAACACATAGGCGAAAGCGGTGATTTCCTGAAACGTTTATGGATACAAAAGTACCTTCTTAATACGCTTGGAAAACCTTGCTAATTGCATATAAATGATGTTGAACAAAAACGAACAAAAATGTGGGGTCTCATGTTTCAACTCAAGATTTTGCCTCATCATAATTGCAAGATGCAATTAGGTCCCATGCGGATTCCGGTAAAACCTCCTGTTGAATTGACGAGAAATTGACATTCAACTAGGAACATATCCCTACCAATACCAGCATATGTATTGAAGTATGCCAAAAGATGATAGTAGAAACACATAAACCGGAATAATACATTTCATTTTCAATGCATTTCAATCACATCTGCCGGCATATGTACAACACAATACAATTTGGCGTCACATGCACTACAATTCACCAAAAATCATGGATATTTGGGTGTATGTGCGGCGTTTGTCGCACAATGCCACCACCGGACACATACACCCACAAATTTGCAATATGCTCCACAATGGAGAATACTTTTGCTGTTTCCGGCAAAAAGCACTTTATTGTATGACTCGATATCATATTTTCACCAACTCAATTTGCCGTAGTCGTTTCGTCGGATACGGTAAAATTGCCTCTGATACTTATATCATTGTCGGTTGATCTTATTCTTTGTCCTTTCATGTGTGCTCCCTTCATTGAAAACCATTCGCTGACCGGGATGTGATAAAAACAACACCAATGCTTGTGTCACGGGTTTGATCATGGCTCGTGTCGTGGTATCATCATAATCTTTTCCCATCAAACACCGACACAATAATTTTGAGACCTTAACATTGTAATACGAAATTGTTATGCAATTAGCCGGATCCGTTGAAAACTAGTGCCAAAGCATAGCAAGCTCTAGCTGAGAACACGCTCGATAACTCCGTACAATGAAAAAGGCATGCCTTCAGTGATCGCCTTCGTTGGTGGGTTGTGTGTGTGTGCAACATGTCAACGTCCGCACATACAATATTCCTCTCTCCTACCATGCTGAAGTGGTGCCAACTCGACAAAAAAGAGGAGAAGGGTGCCGCATATTTAATGCGGAAAGCAACGTAGAATATCCGCAACCTCAGGCCGGTCAAATTGGGCCCATTCATTGTCAAGATGATAAACACCAACAAGACGAACGTTGCGCTGCACGTCACCAACCCCGTGCCGCAGGAGAACCTCGAGCAAGGGCTTGAGCAAATTTTTCTATGCAGTCAAGGGTTTCATGAAGTGGAACTACCCAACAACCAATCGATCCGGAGGTCGAGACCAAGATGTGTTGTCCTTGCTATGTGTGAAACGTCAACCTGAGTCAATGGTGCCAAGCAAGTCACACATCCTTAAACATCGCAATCACAGTTCCCAAAACAGGGGCAACACGTTGGTGTTCATGGTACCGAGACCATGATTGCTTCTCATTATTGTGCATCACCTTGGGGTCCACGGTGATGCAGTCTGAAATAGAGGATCGGATACGAGCGTACGTCGCAAGACATGGGATGTTTTTGGGATGTTTCACTGGATCCACCGACGGTCCGTTATATTTTATTTGCGTGTGTTACATGGTTGTGCAATTGCAGCCACCTTTGTGGAAATCGAAGCGGGTACCACGCTACTGCACACCTCCATGCGGCCTGTACGGAACATCTGTGTGAACGGCCCCCAGGTGATACGCTCGTACTCCTAGGTTGGGGTTGTTAGCGTTATTTGCAAAGTACTAGTGTCTCAGTGCATCCGCGTGATTTTGTGGGCCCATGGGTTCTCTTTTGCGATGTTTGTGTGTGTTACCTTGTAGATGGACGTTTCAACTTCAATCGTTGTACATATATAGGCGACAAACTAAAGGAATGGAAAAATCTCATGCGGCATGCAAGCACATTCCCTATTAGCTTTGAAACATGTTCAATTGCGACATTTGGTGCATACCTATGCCTAGGTACGGGAAAAGAAATTTATGTGCATGTAATGGGCGAGTCAGCATATAGCACAGAGGTATCTTGATGACCATGCGCAAAAATCTGAGAAATGTGTCACTAACTTCAACCATGCAGGTGAAAATACATATATAAGGGACATTCTTCACCAGATCTCACCGCACCAGCAAGCAATTTCCCGGGGGACACTTTTTAGGGCTACTCCATTGGTACATCACAATCAAAAAACCACATGCGTCGCAATTTGTCATATGCATGACAAAATGAACGTTAAGGAGTTCAAAAGCTCATAGTACGGTTTAAAACACAAAGGTACCTTGGGTACGACTTGAAAAACCACTGGGGGAAACCACTATGTAGTGTGTACATCCGTTCCGCCACCGCCGCGGGACACTGAGCAGCATTCATGCACCGGTAATTGTGCGAACATTCAAAATACAACACGCCACTAGCATAACGGCATCCCTTTCACAGTGCGGTCTTTGCATCCACCACCCGGTTACTTGTTGTGTTATGCTTTTTAATGGGGTTACAGCTGGTTAGTAATTGCATGGTGGTCTCCATGTTACGAAATAACCGACTCCCGTGCCACACCCCAAGCGCGGATAACGGCTACCAATTTCGCCGGATGTGGTGAAACGGAGATGCATAACAAACTTACAAATGCAAAGGACCATTGATGCCCCGTTTTACAGCAAAAATTAACTGTCCTATCTATTGCAAAGAGTGTGCTCCTCAAACAATAGCACAACACATCAAACGATTGTTTGACACCTCTATCCGCGTGTGTAAGAGGGATGTGCAGAGGGTAAACATAACAATGCAAAGACAAAACTCGATGTGGAGGTCATGCACTTCATTTACTAAGTAATCCTATTTGAATGGAGCACACTGCGGGCAGATTCGGGTCTAAAAACATATTGCACAAGATCACGCTGAAATCCATTTCAAAAGAACTTTGAGAAATGGCTGGAGGTAAGATTCGAGAAAATTCAAAAACCGGTTGTTCTCCACATCCAGCGAAAATAGGCTATCCGGTGAAAGAAGAGCTGTGTTGCTAGCCAATGTACTTGTACGTGCATGTACACATTGACGTCCCCAAGAAACACCCAACCATGCGCTGTGCGGCAGCCCCTTGAACCCCCACCCAAAATAACACAGATTGATGTTGGCATGCCAAACGCAACTTGGGTGTCCTATTGCCCCTTGCCACTACCTCTCAAGCGCCCCTTGACAATGCCCCAAATTCCCTATATTCCCCCAAAAACCTCCGAAACGTAGCATTATGAGATAAAAACCACGTGTATACAATAGATCAACGAACATAGGGTGCAACACATGCATACCCACCAGCTCCATTGCGGTTCTGCACACACACAAGGCCAGTGAAGAAAAAGGGTTGTGGTACTAGCTCCGGAAGCTACACTGAGGCCATACAAGATATCACAAGAAACAAAAAAGGTGCCGCATGTGCCACAACAACCATTTTAATACCCCCTAAGAACCCGTGTCGCAACCACCACTTGCATAGGTTGCAAACCAAATCCGCCATGTTTTCGGCGACGCTACAATGGGCGACAAATTGTGGCATTGCAGCGGCTTGGACCCACATCATAAAAGATCCGCACCTACGCCGTCCGCTTAGGCCACCTCTACTCCCCAGCCTACACTGATGGTCGTCACGTGCCGCTCAAGCCGGAGTCCATGAAAGGTTATTGCTAGCATGTTGTGGGTAGGAGATGACCCTTGGCATCTGCTAGGGGATGTATACGGAAAAAAAACCATGGAGCAGGACTTCGGTCCAGCACAATGACGGCTATAGGACGACCGAAATTTGCCCACCACGGCTCTAATGGGACTAAAAAGGCGCTTCCAAGGGCGGATACGTGGGCCCCCATAACTCCCATGGTCTGGCCTGGCAACCCTTTGCAAGATCTTGCAGCCGGCATGCATTGCTGCCGATGTGGTTAGTGTTTTGGGCCGTCCGTGCGTCAAAATGGCTAAGGTTCTTCTAGCTTGACCCCCATTTCCAAAACTCCTAGGGCCCTTACGGGTGCATTGGCCTCCTAAATTCCCGGCAACCCAGGGTGGCAAGCCTTGTTGGAGCCTCCGGCACGAAACCTTCGCTATATTGCTCCAAGCTTGGGCCGCCCAGGCGGCGCGGAATTCCCGGCGTCCTGCCCGAACAGAGGACACCAACTTTCCGGAATCCCGGGTGCCCCGGCCAGACAAATACGCCCCTTTGAAATCCCGAGGGTCTACCCTAGCAACCCTCACCATGGCTGGCTAGCTAAAATCATCAATGGTGAAATCACTAGCGGTAGGGCCGCTTGGGCATCGACAGAAAAATGTGGTGTTCTACTTGTGTGACCGGCCGTGCCAAATACCCGTGGCCTCAAGCGGCACTTTGGCCTGTAAAATTCATGGCAATCCGTGCCAGGGATGCTTGTTGGGTAGCATTGGCGCGTCGAATGGCATGCACGTTTAGATGCGTATCACACACAAATATGGAAGAAATTCCCAACACCATGTGCACTATAACACTTGTAAACCCCGATGCTTCACGATAAAAAATCCGGCCATCATGTCCCGAAACAACAAAATTGCTTGTGTTGATGATTTAGTTCATATGCGGCACCCAAGAACCACCCAATTCTTGGGTTAGCAACCATGGATCTACTACCCGCCCCTTAGACTGGTCACAAATGGGCCATACATAGGTTTTTGGCCTTCACACGTTTTTGCTGTGATGACCGAACATGTCGTTCAAGAGGTGCGCATTCAGGTGCGAAATGTCGCACTTTTTCAAAGCGAGGAACAGGTTAAAAACAAAAAAATGCACACATGGCTTCTTTTGCTTCTTCCCCATGCAGTGAATTGTGAGTGGGGAGGGGCCTTGGTTGATGCCACCAAAAAATGTGTGTGTGTGTGTGTGTGTGTGTGTGTGTGTGTGTGTGTGTGTGTGTGTGTGTGTGTGTGTGTGTGTGTGTGTGTGTGTGTGTGCTTGCGTGGAAGGAAGGACAAAAGGAAGCAACTAATAAATAAAGATGAGAGGTGGACAAAAGAGCATGAGAGAAAAAACGAATCAAGGAGTGGGAGGCTTGAAAACGGTGTGTTCCGTAGTATAGGTGCACTTGTTGCACGGTCTTCGTTATGTGTGTGGCCATTTTTGTGCTTCCACGCATGCCTCTAGGTGATGTGTCACGCGCCCCATGCGTTCTATGCGTCATGTGCATTGTGATTTTGTTTCTTGTGCACATGCTTCTCAGGGTACCTTCACGTGCCGCTTGTTTGTGGCATAGGATGTGTGTGTGTGTGTGTGTGTGTGTGCGTATCTTTTTGATTTGGTACCTAATAAATCACAATGCCAACAAAATTGCCACCCACATACCTATCGGTTGCTGGGTGTTGAAGCTCTCAGCAGTGCACACGCATCCTTGGAGTATCCCTCGGCAAGTAGTGTATAGTTACACACCAACAATGTTTTCTCATGGGCCCACACAGAAGTGCGTGTGTGGCAGCAACCAATGATGACCCGGCAGCCCAATGGAAACCCCACGCCTTGATGAATACCTCTACATCACGTCGTGCATGCTTATGCACCTTGCTCTATTGTTCCCGTGTTACAAGCCTTGCTAGATATGGACTGTGTTGTTGTGGTCTCATGTGTCATCGTTTTGCATGGGCTGCGGCATGCTAGAAGCAAGATGAAGGAATTGTACTTCAAAGCAAATGGTATGAGCAATGCGATTGGTTTGTGACATTTCCCCACCAAATGCCATAGGAGTGTTGGCAACGTTCCTAGTAGGGGTATTTCGTGTTCGTGTTATGCGTCCCAAGCATCTCATGTTGGACATCTACAATAAGGTACATCATGTAGTCCCAGATCTCAATAATGTCAAAATTGTAGAGTGTTGGCTTATGTGCGTGGATACCAAACTCAATGTACGCAAAATCCTCCTTAGGTAGGTGTCTGTCTGGCAATGGTGATGTTGCCCGGCCAAATCCTAGTAGCGGGCATCCTTTGCCTTCCATGCCACTGCCCAACACCTATCGGGCCTCGATCCTTGATTGCCCCTTCGTCACGATGGTGCACAATGATACCACAAGTGTACACCTTGTGGTTGTTCACGCCGCATGATATCTTACAGTGGGCAGAAATGAGGGGTTGGATCTCACACCCTAGTACAGGAGGAGCACATGCACCACACGTTGGACCATCATTGGGAGTTTGTTTAGGCACCAACAACATGCTGGAAACCTCACAGATGTACGCCTAGCACAACCCTTTGCCAATCACCAATGGCAACCATGTGTGTGTTGCAACGCGGGCTACAAACAATATGTATGTCATGGATGCCCCTCCACAGCATACTACACGCAATGGTCCGCACCCGTGTAGGGTGTCCTCGTTGGGCACGAGGATAGACTCATGCAACCGTTGGATGTGCATGCTGCAAGTGAGGCATCGCAGAGTGAGGAGGAAGAGTAAAGTGAGGTGGACAGCGTAGACAACAAGGAGGAGGAGAAAAAAGCGCAAGAGGCATACTCCTTCAAGGTGCAATGGGGTGGTGGATGTGATGAACAGTATATGTGGGGGCATGCTTAGATGCATTAAAGAAGGTGATGGACACAGAAGGAGGATGGCAGCAACCAGCCCGTGGCAAGAGCGGAATCCAAGCCCCAAGCTAGCCCACTGGCTGCCAGATAGCAGCAGAAATACTGGGGGGGGGGGTTGGTACGGACACAAGTTGGTATGGCAAAATTCGTTGTGGTGAATATTCAGTACAAAATCTTAAATACCATGGAAAAATGTGGTACAAATTTTCCAGATAGTGGACATTGAGGAATTGAACTCGAGACGTCCAATTTGGAAATGTGGTATTTCTACAACTCATTGATCTGCTTTCTCTGCAATTCACCTGTGAAACAGGGTTCAAAGTAAAAAAAACTGATGTCCTCAAGAGTTTTTTTATCTATTCTAATGGTTGTTCTAATGGTTCTGCACCCTGCATCCCCCGACGTGGCACCAGGAAACATGAAATCCGACAATTCAGACCCGCGGAATGTTGTAATGGAGAAAAAATGTGCATAGATCTGGTAAAGGCAAGAATGTGTTGCAGCCATGTTTCACATGCACGGGGCCTTGTTTGTGATCCCCAGCCACCACGACACCCAAGCGAATGGCTTTGGTCCTTAAATACCATGGCAAAATGTGGTATGATTTTGTTGCGCCAAATTTCGCAAAACCAAATTTCGCCTCTGCCCAAATTTCCCCCCTGCGGTAGTGCTAGTCTAAGCAGCGCAACATTTTCGGAGACCAGCACACGACTGGCGCAGCCCTTTCCAAAATGCACAGCTGCCAAAAATGGTCATATTGTTTGGTGGTTCGCTGTCAACTCATACTAGGTGTACTCAGGTTTGCTAGGCTGCATGCAGGTAATTAAGCTGGTTGCTGCAGGCTGTCGATTGTTTTTCAGGGTGACAGGTCTCCATTGTTTGCAAAGTGAACACAAATCATGGAAATTGAAATCCAACTGAAGGCAAATGTACTCGACAGTATGAGGTACAAAGAATGTATGAGTCGAAATTGAATGTGCACATTGCTTTGTTCAAGACAACTGCTGCAAGCTGGCCATGGAGGTGAAGTGTCATCTGTAATTATGAAACTGTGTTATGCACTGTGCACAATCTGAGAAAGTGAACGGTGGCGCAAGATGGAACTTCTACCTGCCATCAGTGATTCATTCGGAGGCAAATAATACCGCAAAAAACCAGATGCAACATGTCTTGCATCCTCCCATCAGAACTGTTGGGGATTGCAAGGCAAATGGGTTGTGGGGGTGGCCCTGCAGGAGGACACGGATTTTAGCACATCTTTGGCACTTGTTGCACTTGAGGCACTGTAAGCTCAACTGTGATGCATGCTGCTGTGTACACTGCTTCAGCAACATACCGCATCAGCAAACTTAGAAATCACAGGCAGACGTTGGTCCCCTTTGGAAGACCTGCACCAATCAGAGACAGTCAATCTGACGACCCACGGTATGGTGAACACCATGGAGGGCACGAACCCAACAGCAACAGGGAAGGAGGCGGCGGCGGCACTTCACTTTCCGTCATTCCCAGACCAACAGATTTGGAGGGTGCTCTCCAGTGATACACATCAGTGGTGCACACCACTTCCAGGCATTTTACCTTGTCAGGAACAGCAGGGGTTGCTTGGCAGTGTGGCTTCAGGTTGTGTGGTTTCTTGCATGAACACATCTTGCTGAGGCCGCTGCTGTGGCACTTTGCACTGCAGTGTTGCGTACACGTTTGGTCAAGCAGGGCACACAAAAGATAAGGCACTGGAAACCATTTGTACTTCAGGGCAATTGACCAGCCTTGTGTGGACGCCTCCCAGCCAGTGTTCAAAAGGAGCACAATGGACAGGACCTCGTCTGGAGACGTGGGCACCAGTCTCTAGGGGGGTAGAAGGGTGGCAAGCGCAGGTCAGCGGTGCCAGGGATGAGCAGAGGCAGCTACTACTGCCCAGAGATTAATGGCTGTTTGCACCCTCCCTGACCAAAAGGTGTGTGTGTGTGTGTGTGTGTGTTGGTCTGTGCCTGAAACATGCATTAGGGGATCCGTGCACTGGTCAGGTTGACATGTGCAATGCAAATGATGCGTGTGTGTCGGGGGTGGTCGGGCTTGAAAGTATAGGATGCCTTGAACCATTGCAAGAGAAGCAACGGGCCTGCATTTTTTTTGGCTGGTGGTTATAGCAAACGTGGTGTCCTACAACTAACCATGTGCAACCCGGGGCTCTCAGTGCCCCCTTTGGAGTTCATCAACTGTCTGTAACAATATCCCTGAAAGCACTGAGACACAGAGAGGCATACGGGATGGTGTGCATGTATCCACTGCCGACCTCACAGCCCAAAGGAATGCTGCTCAGAACCTCGCGAATGTTGTTCTCAACGGTGTCAAAGACTGAATCACAGAAAAAAACAAAAAAGCAAATGAAGCAAACAAAGGACATTGAAAGGCTGCTGTGTTTGCATGTGAAAATATCACGTGTGTCTTCTCACTTGGAAGCCTCTTTTTGGGCATGAACAACCAGCCTCCCAATAAAGGCAACCCACTCCTGATGATGATGAGACGCGACCAATGACCGATGAAGCCTGACGGACCGCACCAGCAGACCCTGGAGTCGAGTGACCCTAGAGTCGACCTTGTCTTGGCAACATGGCGGCACCTCTCTCCCAAAAGTTTCGTCCGCTTGGACCAGGCCCTTCGCCCCTGGCCTGACATGGGGGCGTTACCACAGCCCTGACTCCACACCCAGTCGATGGTAAACCACTTCAGGTGTTGTGGCTGGAATCTGACCCCACACCCTCCAGCTTGGTTCTTATGAGTAGTTCATAGCATGCCCTTGGTGTTAGTGGACACCCTGGCACGGCTGCTCAGACAGCACCTACTGTGGGCCATCCACTACATGCCGTTGCGTCGTTACATGGGTATGTATGGGCCCCAAGGTGGACACAGTCAGTGGAGGGCATTTTTCCTCTGGGACCTATTTGTGGCCGGGCTGCACATGGTGGAGTACCATCCACACATGGTATCGGCTCGTGGGGTTGGCACTGGGCCCAACCCGGGGAGTATATATTGCAGGACTCCGGTGATGTGAGGTGTGCCCCGGCACATTATGAGGGACAGGCATGGGGTGCAGACGGAGGCCCTTGAGTGCTGCTGGCAAAAGGCTTTTGGGCACGACCCTGTGGATCCAAATACCAGCATATACTGTCCTCTCGGCCCCAAAGAGAGCCAGGGTATCCCTGGGGTAGCATTGCCATAAGCGCCCCCCAAATGCATGCTGGACAGAGAACGCTTCCACGGGCACCACAGGTCGCTTCAGGCAAACCACAGTATTTGGGTTTCACCATTTGTCACTAGATTACCAAACTGTTCCCATGACGTCATCAGATTGGAAACGAACGAGTCAACATCCCCCTCAGCCAAGCATGGGGATGAAATGCTCAGCAACATCCTTCCACTCAATATCAAACCCCCCCCCCAATTGACGAAGAAATCGCAACAAATCGGTGGAACAAATCGGGGGACCGATTTTTCAGCAAAACAGGTTCGCAGTGCCCTGGATCTCAGTCCTAGGCCCTAAACACAGCTTCCTTTTGGTTGCTCTGTAGTTGGAGTCATGTAGAAACCCAAAATGTGTCTCAATTTTCGAAAAAAAATTATCATCTATCGGTCTGTACATGGTTCCTGAGGATGAATATGGCAGTGTAAGGCAGTGGTCCAGTGGTATATGCTGTGGCCTGCAAATCGGCTGGCGGTGGTTCAATTCCCAGACGGATTTTTTCTTGCATTTTTTGTCACTTGTCTTGATGGCAGCAGTAGAATACTCTGCAACAGACGCTGAAGGCTCCACAACCCCGGATTCCACTTACTCTGTGGCCAAACACGTGGCTACGCCAGACGCAACTCAAGGAGCCGAAGGCACCTGCAGCCCAGAATCCATTGATTGGGGTTGAAGAAGGGCGGTTGAAGAAAGCACTGGGGCATGCACAGCGAACACATAAGTTGCAAACTGTCCCCTGACCAGCATCAGCGTACTTGTCCCGCAGAAAAGTCTGATCACTGGGGGACAAGGAATCCCAGGGGACCAGAGATGCGTCTTTGTTGTTGGGAGTAAAAACACTTCATTCCCCCCGCAGCACCAGTGCTGCCAACATCCAGGGCCGATGCTAGGGGGCCTGGACCCAGGTGGTGGGGTCCTCCTCAAAAACTTCTGTGCTGATGACCCTAAACATGTTGCATGTTGCTGCAAGAGAAGTGCCCTCGAAATGCATGTTTGACCCCAGAACTTGAGCTTGTCTGTGTGGTTAAGCCAACATGATTAAACTACAAATAGTGCGACGTTCCAGTACTCTTTGAGAGTGCTTGCTCCAGGTGGCCGAATTGTGCTCTGCCTAGACATTCAAGAGTCCGGGGTCAAGGAACCCTGAAGATACCAAAGTGAGGGTCTACTGCGAATCTGCTGCTCCTGTTGGGCCTCTGACCCAAAAGCACACTCCAGCACCAATCTATGACTTCAATGCATTGCTTCACAGCATGTGTCCAATCGATGAGGGCTGGGATGGGCTTGGGATGTTGTGCCGCTCCTTATTTGAGCAGCGTCCCCTCGGTTGGTGACACAGTGCAGAGCACACACCAAGGAAAAGAACGTGGAAATTCCGGAATCTTTTGTTCTGTGGATCTTCTGCAGCGCCTGTAAATTGCGTCAATCGTCTCTCAAAATCCTGTACAACACAGCGAGGGTCAACAGCACATGCCCTTCTTCATTGAGCCGCTCCTTTTGCACACGTGAAATAAGCAGGAATAATACTCGACACACAGCCTAACAAGCCCCTTGTACGGAATGCAGGGAGAGAAGGCTAAAGAGAATGCCTCAATGGGGTGCACCTGTGTGCTGCAATGCACAGCTGATAGCGAAGTGTATGGAGGTGCGAATGGGATGGGCACAAACGAGGACTCTGGCCATTTGGCGGTCACAGACACTGCGATTGGTCAAATACCCCAACCCCCGCCATTCGCCTTATGCACGCAAATGAGTGCAATGACTGTACTCAGTGGGTTCCCTTGAACTGCAACACCCAATTCTGCAGAGTCGAGATGCAGCAGAAAGACCTGTTGCGTTGCACCGCTTATCCTGTCCTTCACAACAATCGCGAGCCAATAACATGAGCCCAAATCCACAAGCACATTCAAAATACCTGCTCATCGCTGAACATTGTGCAATAAGCCTCCAGGGTTCCTGAGCATCAATGGAAGCACACCATTTCATCCCCCAACCTCAACAAAACGAAGACATTCAACGAACAAAGACCCGGGGTGGCCACTTCCCAACCACAATTTTACAACATCCATGTTCGGCAAAATTGATACTTCGAGGACATCCAGGGGTTACACCACCGCGTCGGATTTCGAGACCCCAACTCCGTACAGGTCAAGCAACTCCTTCACCAATCACATGCTTGAACTAAGCAACGTGATGGCATGAGGCGGTACCCTCTTCCCATGCCCCCAGAGACACAACCCCACTCCGCCCAGCGGAGGAAACAAATTCCTTTCCCTGCCAAGTGGCGCCTCTTCCAGCAGCATACTACCCACCCCCAGAGTGGGTGGGGAAATCATTTTTCCGATATTTCAAGGACCCGGTGCCCAGTGTGTGCACCTTTTCCCTTACCTCCAGACGAACCGCAGAACCAACCAAAATCCAACCACCCGCAAAACACATACAAAATGTAAAAAAATATGCAGCTCAACATCATTTGCGGGTTTCCCATAAAGTGAGGAGGCCTCCATCTGGCTGCATAACCCCTGCCTTTTTGGGGTTCCCAATAGTGGAGAATGAATAATAATTAATGAATCATGTCCAGCAATATTATGGGTATTTTTTTCCTGGATTGAAAATTGTGAGGGGGCAGGTGGAAAAGGGACCCCCAGCCAGAGGTCCCCACCCCCTGCCCGCCCTGACCCTGTCACACGTGTCTGAGTTTTGTCTGCTTCAACGACAACTTCACGGAGCTAACTGTAGTTCCTGTTGTTTGGACCGATGCAACGTTGACGCCTGGGACCAGGCCAAGCACCACTGGGGCCCAAATCCGGGGCCACTCAGCAAGGGATACGATTTTTGAGTCGTTCCTATGAAACATATCACCTTGAATCCTCTAGCAACGGGGCGCGAGGTGGGAACTTACAGGGCCACACTTGCTCCCAGCCCTGTATTGACCTTCCCACGGTCCATTGTGGCCCATTTTAGCATGCAATAGCTCGGAGGGGCTGGCAACTGCTTAATTCCACCTATTGACAGGTTTGAGCCCCTATTCTGAGGAAACCGCAGACTGGGTGGGGGGGGGGGGTTTCTGCAAAATATGAAGTCATGGGGTTTTGCCTCAAATTGGCCACTTCGAAAAAAGGGGGGGTTACCCCTTTTGCGCGCAACGGAAATTTTCCAAAATGCGACGTGGGGGGTTACCTCGGATGTGCAGCA
This sequence comes from Eutreptiella sp. 'Long Island Sound 2002', assembly GCA_964036045.1. Classification (NCBI taxonomy): domain Eukaryota; phylum Euglenozoa; class Euglenophyceae; order Eutreptiales; family Eutreptiaceae; genus Eutreptiella; species Eutreptiella sp. 'Long Island Sound 2002'. The sequence continues at coordinate 116,967,851 of OZ038381.1, forward strand.
AAGTGTATTTGTCCATTTTTGGGGCATGCAGAAGGAGATTGGGGGGTATTTTGCCTCAAAAGTGACGGATCTTTGCATGCATACTTGATGCTACTGTTTCACATATCAAGTGTGGCAGGGATGTGGTGGCCTAAGGGGTTAGCATACAACAATGGAGGCCTCCACTCTACCTCCTCACCAATGCAATGGTGGTTGTAGCCGCCCACACCCCATGCCGGGGGGGGGGGGGGGCTATAGACGATTTCCCAACACCAAAGAGGGTGCCTCATAGGGTGCCCAATCCTGCAAGGCTTACGTTTCGTAACATTTCACGCTTCGCATCACCGCTTCATGGGGTGCCCAGTCCAACAATACAGTGGTTTCAAATCGTTGCACGTTTCGGAGCACCGCTTCATGGGGAGCCCAATCCCACAATGCGGTCGTTTCGCGTCGTTTCGTGTTTCACGGGGTGCCCAATCCCAGAACTTCGGTTGTGCCAACAACACGTACATCGTCTATCACGCTATGGTTGTGTGTTGTTGTGTGTCTTGTGGCAATGCGCAGAACCGGTTGACGCATTCACTTCACACCCAAAAAAAAGCTCCCTAGGGGATGAACCCATCGACGACTTTCATTACAATATCCATTTCTCAAGGCACCGCTTGCACTGCGTTCGTCCCAAGTCCCCTGCCATAGCGTAACATCTTATGCGGCTCCATGTACACCTCAAATAATCGTCTACTTCCGCTGCCTTTTGGAGTCGCTACTCGACTTCCGTTCTAGTGCTTCTCGGGGGTCCCCATCAACGGGGACGGAATCAAAAGTGGCTGCCTCAGCCCAACCTTCTCGGGGGCCTAAATGAGGGCGGAAATGCTACGTAACCCCTGCGTTCTCCGGGGTCCCCATCAAAGGGGATAGAATCAAAAGTGGCTGCCTCATCCCTACCTTCCCGGAGGCCCACATAAGGGCAGAATTGCTATAATGTAACCCTTGCATTCTTGGGGGATCCCCGGCAAAGGGGACAAAATCAAAAGTGGCTCTTAGACGGCTTCTTTCGCTAGGGGCTCCAATTGAAAAGCATGCTATGGTTACCGTTTCAAAAAGAGTGTATGGACACCCCCATTCAGCAACCCTAAAATTGCAATTTTCAAAACTTGTAAAATAGATGCTCATATACATGAAATTTGTGGAAAACAACTACAACACACCACCTGGTAAAACAAACAATTGCTAGTCACACACCCAGTTTTTGTGTTTTTTTTTTTCAACATCCATCATAAGCATGACAAAAAAAGACTTCACCTTTTTCAAGCAGTGCACACTATAGCTCGACCGCATCTATACCTATGTCATGTGTCACACGGTACAACAAGGGGGAAAATTGCAATGCTCAATCAAAGAGGTGCAGCGACATGATGCTGCCTCACCCCTTCCCTTCTTGGGGGCCCACATGAGGGCGGAAGTGCTACATAACCCCTACGTTCTCGGTCTCGGGGGTCCCCATCATAGGGGACAAACATGGCCTACGTCGGGTCGTTAGTGGTAAAATGCTCTGAGGGGTGGTCGTTAACGGCGGCCTTGGAAAGGAAAAAAATAGTTCCTTAAGGACCGCCCTGATCAGAAGTGGCCCAAAAGTGGCACATTGGCTACAAAAGTCCATATCCTCAACACAAGGGGCAACTTTTCTCCAACTGGAGGGGTAGAGTGAGGTGGACTTGGCAAATCCTTCACCCAAAAAAAGGGGGGGGGTATGTAAAACCCCCCATGTTGTCGTTCTCCGCAGATGCCCCCCCCCCCCCCCCCCGCCCACCCTGGGCACAATATTAAAAAATTCAGCTTCCAAAACTTCGATTTTTGAGCCCCCTAGGGTGAAAAAATGCAGACGCAGGTTGTGTACCAATCTCTTGGGAACCCCCCTCCCACCCCGCTCTCCACGCACTCAATCCCCAAATAAGGTGAAAAACGTATAAATACTGCCTCAAACATGCTTTACATATGCTGAATGATCATTTTGTGTGGTCACCATATAAAAGAAACAAGTTTCGGAAACTTCGATTTTTAAGTTGCCTGAGGAGATGTTATGGTTAAGACAATGGGGAGGACACAAACATCCGCTTGAATTACCAATTGATGCATTGATTTCGACATTGCTGTCATCGGAACAACGCAAGCTTATGCGCTCGGCCCGCTTGCTTGCACGTCTGCATTTCGCATCATAGTGCGCTTGGTAATGTCGACCATCTTTGGTGTTCGTGTGTGTCTTTGTTGTCCACGTTGCAATGCCCCCATGGGAAAATCACCATGCCAAAACATCTTTGGTTCAGTTGCCTCAAGCAAAGGGGTTCCGTTGGGAGGTTAGATGCACGTTTAGGGAGCATTGAAAACCAGAAAGAAGGGGTTCTACACACTCACTCGTTGTTGTGGCCCCAATGTCTGAGTCAATTTTCCTCCATACATGACATCTCATTGTTGATCAAAAGGCAAGGAGAAAAGTTGGCGAAACAATACACTGCTTACAAAAGTTAGATTTGCTGTGATTGGAACCACCACATCCACCCATTGGCTAGTAATGATGACCCTGAGTGTCGTCAACTGCTGGCAGGGTGTGTCCGTAAAGATGAACCAAAATTTTGCAAGCACTGCTTTCCCCGTGATAAGGAGCTCATTTCCGAATCTTTTTCATTATGCTATGGACTAGCTGAGCCATTTGGACTGAAGGTTACAGGTCACCGCAATGCTTTGGGGGTCATTACATGTACCAAGAATGTGCAATGGCTCAATGGGATACATCCACCTGTGTTCTTTGTTGCAATAGTGATTTGCAAGTCCTCTATCACTTGCCCATTTGTCCAGTAACACACTCAAAATTTTGCACTACTCCACATACATGTCTCGAAGCACGTGGAACGAGCAATGCTACTATTGATATTGCTCTTCAATTGGCACAATACAGTGCCATTGGGTACTTCTCCGATGATGTTGCAAAAGGAGCTCCAATTGCAACAGAGGAGATCAACAGTTGGTTGCATGGTCATGATACATTGTCAAACGAGCTTCAAAAATCAAAACGGCCCAATAGCATACTATACATTGCACGACGTCATACACATCGTTTTCTGAGCGACACATTGGCACGCGGAACTGCACGTGGAGCTGTTGATGTGGTAAACGTGATGTGCAATCGTCGAGAACATGATGCAACAGCTGCGGAATGTGCAAAGACAGCAATGACAACCACATTTGCAGGAAAAATTTTGTTTCCTGATTAGAGCGCAAAAATGTAAACCGTCCAACAAAAACAATGGCATACAAAGTTCTTTTCCGAGTCTCATACTGAAAAAGCTGCTTCATTGCAAGCTGTTCCAGATTTGGCAATGATGTGTGGCTATCGAGGAAACGACCAATGCGTACATTGCTTGAGCCCTTTTGAATTCGTGTGTTGTTGGAGACTTTGCCCCTTCCTCTCAACCCAAGAGTTGCAAATGGTGACCCAAAGTATCATGCTGACTGCACCTCCGAAGTTCGGACATACATTTGTGGTCAAAAATTAGAAGGCGAAGGTTATGAATTTCATCCACGAAAACAGTTTTGTGTCCGTGACACTGGTGGTACCAATTGGATACCTTTTCCAAATCTACCAATTCTAAAAAAGGTCAAACATCTTTGGATTATGGCATACAATCCACGCTCCTTGGTGCCCATGTGGATTGGATCGCCTTGGCACGCAACAATGGTGCACAGCAAACTGCGAAAGTGTGTTCCGCGTATTTTCGTCTATATTGCTTACATGCGGATTTGGCTTAACAACATTTTCCTTGTGTGGATGCTTTGAGTGATTCAAAGCGCCATTTCGAGAGCTCCTAGCTGATGTACATTTCACGAAACATCTTAACATTGTGCACGAAACCAATCATCCACAATTTCTTTGTGTATAAGCGTACGTTGCAAAGATGATACAACTGACAGTGCCAAAGTAAAAAAAAAAAATCACCACCATTCAAACTAGATCATACACAATTAGACACGGGATGGAACGCAGCAAAAAAAACTTGTTCGGGACACCAAAGACAAATAAACTTCCCCAACCTCTGTAAGTGGCATTGAACTAGCCCACAAGGCATGGTGTGCCACAAATTTGGCCAACAATGCATTACATTCAAAGAATGCCGCACATGTGTATCCCGATCTTTGCAAACTAGTGGAGTCCGCCCGATGCTATAAGCTCCACGTCAACCACCTCAAAAGGATTCTCTAACAAGACCATTTTGTGTGCATGTTGCAAAATAAAGAGAATGCCTTGTGACTTCAATGTTGGTGGTGCTGACAAGAGGTGTGTGCATTGTAAAGCTGTACGGCTACAATGCACTTCACGCAATGAATTGAAGGCCGAATCAACATTTCCTGCAACTCACATTGCATTAGGCCCCAACACGATGCGTGCAATGCTCGCAACACCAAAAAAAACCACCAAGCGTTCATTGCAACACGCACTACAATGTTCCTCTTGTGGGATGAAAAAACTGCGTGAAGACTTCACAATGAACCAATGGAAACTTGGTACCAAAAAGCATTGTTCTTCATAATGGAACACATGGTACTTACTGGTGAGCCTCTTGGTGGATGCTACACAGTGGGCCTGGCACACGGAAGTCCAAAGCACTAGGTATGGCTGTACAATTCTTTGAGTTGCTTGGTCATGTCAAAGATAAGCATTTTGAAATTGGGGCTTTTCAAGGTAAGATGGCACAACTGGTTTGTGGTTCCACCCTCCATCAACGTGGTGCAAGGAACCTCTTCGGCAATGATGCCTCAAAGGAAGAATCTATTTTGCAATTTTTGCGCCATTGTGCCCTATGGTGGGGCATGAGTGACAACATTAGCATGGTAAGTCCTCGGCTCATTGCAAAATTGGAGGAACGTCTATGAACACACACTCAGAAGGCAAGAACATGACAACGTGATACCCATGGGACAAAACGTCAATTTCCTGGATTCAATATCATTCTTTGTGGTGACTTTTGGCAAATTCCACCACCTGGGGAGGAATTCTCTCGTATGTTCATACCCCTATCCATGAGGCTTGAGTCCGCAAAAAAGGTCCCCGATGCCTTGGCTGCACACGGATTGGACCTGTTGAGTAGGTTGTATGGCCAACACCAAGTTTGGAGTATTGTAGCGTCCGTGAGTGGCAGTTCGGAGGTCTTTGCACCTTTGGCCTAGACACAGAGAGGAAAACACCCACGGTTCTTACTAACGGACAAATGTGCCCAAAGGTTTGGGTCCAACTTGAGGAAATTTATTTTCAACATGACCATCCAACCTATGTAAAGCATGTGTTAGGCAGTTTTTGTGTGTTTTTGACCTTATTTGGGGATTGAGTACGGAGACGCGGGGATCATGTTCCCAAGGTATTGGTGCACGACTTGCGTATGCAGCTTTTCACCCTGGGGCGCTCAGGAGTGGAAGTTTCCGAAACCTGTTTTTGTATCTGGTGGGCACGCAAAATGGCCATCCCAACTATGTAAAGCATGTCTTAGACGTTTTTTATGTGTTTTTCACCTTATCTGGGGATTGGGTGCGGGGAGGTGGGGCGGGTCCCCCAAGGGCGTGGTACAACTTGCGTAGGCACCTTTTCACCATCGGCTGCTCAAAATGGAAGTTTCCAAAACACATTTTTGTGATATTGTGATCACTCAAAATGAACATCCAAGGTATGTAAACCATGTCTTCGGCAGTAATTATGTGTTTTTCTCCTCATTTGGGGATGGAGGGCGGGAAGGGGAGGTGGGTGTGCCATGGGATTGGTACAGACTCTAGGCATGCAGCTTTCCACCCGGGGCAGGTCAAAAATAATCTTTCCGCATTTCTTTTTATCCCGACCACACAAACTGACCATCCAACCTATGTAAAGCATGTATTAGGCAACATCAATGCGTTTTTGGGTTTTTTGGCGATTGAATGTGGGGAGGTGGGTCGGGTTCCCAAGGGATTGCTACACAACTTGTTGATGCTGTTTTTCACTCTTGGGTGCTGAAAACGGAATTTTTGGGAACTCTTTTTTTTAAATTTTGTATCACTTAAAATGACCCTCCCGAATTGGTAAATTATTTTTTAGGCCGTATTTTCATAGTTTGTACCCTTTTTTTTTGGGAGGGGGGGGGTTGCTGGGGGTACATTACACAACGTGGCCTTGCCGAAGGCAATACAATTTTCAATTTTCCACTTTTTCCTAAACCCTTCTCTTGCCCATAGGGTGCGTTTGGCTGATCGTTTGGTAACAAAACAAGTATCTGACCACCCATGGGGACCTGCATAGTGGCCAATGGACACATCTAGCCCTAGCCATGGGCCCCCAAAAGCCCCAAATCACCTCGCATACGTTGTTAGATCAACTTGAGGCAGGCCCGTATATTCCTTTGTCTACGACGCCTAGGACGGATAGGGCGCTTCTAGGGGAGGGGTGAAAATCCATTCTTTTGGCACGCTTCCGGGGGTTTTTGAGGTAGCCCGACACACCCGTCCATCAATTTCCATGTGATTCAACCTCTCTCAGGTCCAAAAGCATTTTGCATGTTGCCTGCAGTTACGCTACCAGCGTTCAGATTGTTCCGAACGAGGTGGCCGTTTTGCGCATGCAACGTGTTCACTTGTCGCTACTTCTGCACATGCTTTTGGAAAGAAGGTGTGTATTTTTGCCATGTTGTATTTGTTTTTTGTGTCCTCCTTGATGCTCCTTTGCCACATAATGACTAAGTGCCCCCTTGGCCCCAACAGCTGCAAGCAACGGTTGAAGGCCAGGGGTACATTGCAGAAGTAGAAGACGAAGAATGCGGATCACATGTCGTACGTTGTCTTCCAATGCAAGGCACTAAATTGTATGTGCCCACTTTGCCAAATACATTGGTGTTTGTCTTCGTTTGTTTTTCGATTTCTCATGCCCCTAGGAGCCCCAAATCACCTTGCAGAGGTTGTCAGATCAAGGCCAAGCAAGCCTATATGTATGGGAAAGCACCACATACCCCGCCTTTTTGGGACTCTGGGGGCCTATTCGAGTACCCTACCACAAGGGGTTGAATTTTTGATTTACCGCCTTGTAAAATCATTTTTTTGTCCAAAAACACATCCGGCTATGAGTTTGCGGGGGGCGGGCCGGGGGGGGAGTGTGAAAGAATTGACCCCCCCCTTTGACCCCCTTTTGTCTCTGAAATCACGAATCTTTAGTTTTTTTTATGTTCACCGGAAAAAGTGTTTTCGGGTCCTGACTCCATGCGGTGGGTATGGGGCGGAATGGGACGAGCACGTATGCGGTTTATACATTTTTAAGCGAATTTCGCTGTGTTGGCAGTTCAGGCGAACTCCGTGAACCCGTGGTACCCACTCTAAGGGGTGCCAGTGCAAATGTTGTGAGGCGTACCTACTCGGATACAAAAAGACGTTTTTTTATAGTTTGTAACGTTGCCGATGGCTGGTGAAAAAGCATGCCAAATACGCGAAATGGCTGTTTCCACCATTGGTGGCTTACGTGAGTGAAAGGGGCGGTAAACAAACTGCTTGGGCAGTTTATCACAGTGGGCGGCTTGAAAATGGAAGTTTGTGAAACATACTTTTGAATGCCGTGACCACACAAAATGACCACCCAAAGTATGTAAAGCATATTTTAGGCCATGTTCGTGTGTTGTTAACCTTTTTGGGGGATTGAGTGGAGGGATGTTGGGGGGGGGGGGGTTGATAAGAGATTGGTACACAACTTGCTTATGCGATTCTTTACCTTGGGCACCTCAAAAACGGAGGTCTTGGAATTTTTTTGTACCGTGGGCACACAAAAAGACTAGCCAAGCTATGTACAGCATGTTTCAGCTCTTAGATGTGTGTTTTGCAGTCAATTTAGGTCCCCCCCCCCTTATCAATGTCGAGTGGATCGTATGCGAGGTGGACACGCCGAAGGCAGTAGAACTTCCTCTTTGTCGGTGGTTTGGGAGAGCACCCTTTGGTGGTAAACAATGGAAAATTCTCTTGCCTTTGGCAAGTCCACGTCGCAAAGGGTCTATATGAAGCAATGCAATTGCTGGGACGACTCGGCACTTGGGGGAATTTGATGCGGGGGGGATATTTTTTTCTAGGGGGGCCCTCCCCTAGTGGGGAGCCGTACGAAAACAAGTTTTGCCCATAGAGGAAGCATCCCCCACCCATGTCACAAATAACACATGTAGTCATGGTGTCCCCATACCATAACATGACATGTGCAATGGTTGGTTGGTTCACACAATGGAGATCTAGCCCGGTTCACACAATGGAGATGCAGGCTTGCAGAAGGAAAATGTGACTAACCATTGCCATTGTCAATGGTACGCATCCCTTTGGTTGGCTATCAAGGGTACTATGCCATGTAGCTGCCAACGACTATCGGCGGCTTGTTTTGTATACCATTGTATGCATAAGACATGCCACAAATTAGCAAGATTGTGCATTACGGACATGGGTGGTAGAAATGTTTTAGCGAACAAAGGCCCATGCACTCTGCATGGGTACTCGTACCGCCGACAAGAGGCCCGGGTGGGGCGCTATGACGCACTGCGTAGTCGTGGGCGAGAACCCCGGCGCGCAAACGGTCGACCCTGCGTCGGTAGAATTGCCTATCCTCGCCGTTCAGTTGGTGCCCGAACTCAATTGTGGACCGCACAATGTCAAGCGTTCCACCTGGCCATTGGGGTATGCTTGCCACTATGTATGCGTCGGTGATCTCATACTGCTCGGCCTGGCCGTTCAACGGTTGCCCCATGTTTGTTGTGGACCCCAAGACGCCCATATTTCCACCTGGCCGTTTCACTTTGCACTATCATACCATTGAAATGGCACAGCCTTGGTGCTCGAATTTGGCTTTGGCCCCCACAATACCCCCACAATACCTTGGTGATCCAATTCAGACAATGGACATGCAAGCCGGTTCACACTATGGAGCTCCATGGTGGTTCACACAATGGAGATGCAGGCCGGAGCATACAATGGATATGCAAGCTTGCCAAAGTAAAATGCGAATGGTCATTGCCATTGGAGATGGTTGGCATCGCTCTGGTTGGCTATCAAGGGTACTAGCCCATGTGTAACACGTGATTTGTGACATGTAGTTGTCTACAGCAAGGTACGCGGCATACATGCCAGGATTTAGCAAGAGTGTGCATTCCCGGCATGGTTAGTATTTATGTTTAAGGGCACGAAGACCCCCCGAGTACTCCGGGCTACGCATGGTGTCGTACCACCCAACACAAGCCTCTTGTCGGCGGTAAGATTCCCCATACACAATACATGGGGCGAGAACCACGGCGAGCAACCGTTGGACCCGGCGTGGGTACAGCTACCCGTCCCGGCCGTCTGGCAGGTGCCCCAAGTCAGCTATGGACCCCATGACGTCAATCATTCCACCCGGCCGTTGCGGTTTGCTTGCCAACAGGTGTGTGTCCATGATCTCACACTGCTTGGTGATGGACCCCGTGTGGTTCGGAAGGCTCGTCATGGCCATTCAATGGGTGACCCATGTTTGTTGCGGACCCCAACAAACTCATATTTCCAGTCGGCCGTTTCACTTGGCACCAGCATACCATGGACACAGCACAACCCTAGTGCTAGTTTTTGGCACTTGTGGAGTATGGTTGGTTTTGTGCTTTTTGTCGAGACCCCCTCGTGAAGAGTGCTCTGAGGGATGCATACCTTGCTGCTTGGTGATATATGATACTCTTGAAACACAATACGTGTTGTTTAACAATTGTCACCAGCGGGGGTGCCATGTATTTTGATTTTTGTGGAAGCAACACATGCAATGGTTGCATGTACCTCGTGCACCAATTTTTGATGCCATGCGTTCTTGATGGCATGAAGAACAAGTGACCTCGGTACGCAGCTTGCAGGTACCTCGTGCACTAATTTTTGAAGCCATGTGTTCTTGTTGGCATGAAGGACAAAGGACCTGGGCACAACGGTTGCATGTACCTCTTGCACTAATTTTTGATGCCATGCGTTCTTGATGGCATGAAGAACAAGTGACCTTGGAACACTGCTGTCATGTACCTCGTGCACTAATTTCTTCAGCCGTGCTTTCTTGTTGGCATGAAGGACAAGGGACTTTGGCACAACGGTTGCAGGTACCACCAGTGAGCCGCAGGTACATGCATCGCGATCATTCCATTAGTTGCACAAATGTTGCTGTGTTGCATATCCCTTTATTACCACCATTTGGGGGTCATGTTTCGTTGACGGATGTTATTGAAAACATTGCAGCACGAGTGGAAGCTGTGCAAGCATTTCATGGAGATCTCTTTCAGCGTGTATATGCTCTGCTGGGTATGATTGAGCGGACATTTGTCAGAGTACCTTTGGACATTGTACGTCAAAACGTCCTCTCCCTTCGCTGGAAAGCAATCATGCTCTCTGAGATGCGGTGCGGGACCAAAATATATCATTTGCAGCTAGTGAACATGATCCGTGAACTGCAGCAGACAACTCGACATCATTTGCCAGTGTGTGTGGATATGAACATTCATTATTAGTTTCTCAAGTACCTATGTGGGCAGAGTTATACACCATGGAACTTCCATCTGCACTGGGAGAATCTGCCCCTCATTTATGGAGTTTGGCACCACTGCAAACATGCATATCATTACATTGTTGTACCGCTCCTTTATGCCCGTCATCTCCTTGCTTGAAAAATCCATGCTGCTTCAAAGTGTGGGATCAAGTACCAACAAACGTGAAGTGTATTCACATGGAGAAGAAAATACTTGCCCTATGCAAGCGCTCACCTCCCTAGAGTTCCGACAAAAATTGATCACCTCACTGTGGCAACACGGGACCGGGCGGCTACTTATGTGGAGGCAAAAGCTAGACAGCCACTCTTGGGTTTGCAAGTACTTTTAAAGGACTACTGCCTTGCTGCTTTTAGAATTGGTGTCCTCGTTCGGAATTGCAATTGGGCTAGTAGAGACCCTAGAATAGCGAAGAATGCATTGGCAGCGTTGAAGTCCTGTTTGTTGGTCATGCTTGCCAATGTGGGTACTGTGTGGGAAAACGTGGAGTACATCAAGACGTTGGTGTGTGCTTTGCAACGATGGTATTCAGGGACATCAGGCTGCATTCAAAGCGAGCAATATGGGGAAGCCGTCACTTGTTCTTCATGCCATCAAGAACACATGGCATCAGAAATTAGTGCAAAAGCTAAGTGGAAATGTGAAGTTGGGGTTCATTTGGGGCTCAGTTGTGCATTGCGATGTCTTTGTGCTTGTTTGTTGTGCGTTTTGCATGCTAGGTAATGTGCATTTAATGTTTTTAGAAGTTTCAGATACTCACTTGGTCAAGGTTCAAGGGGGGGGGGGTACTTTTTTTGGCGACGCCTCAGTTCACTGGGCGCCCGACTGAGCCGTCACTGAGCCGTCACTGAGCCGGCTCATTGAGCGCTCACTGAGAGCTAATTGGGGGCTCACTCAGGGCACACTCGGGAGTTTCTCCCCCTTTCCGCCCTCTCTTCCCACCTTGCTGGCCCACACTTCACCCTTTTCACACCAACATCGGTCCGCAGTTCTCACCATGTCTTTTCTCCAAGAACTTGAGCGTGCATGCACACATACATACTTGCATACATGTACCCGTGGCGACAAACACACAAACATCCAAACACACACACTTCGTCAGGGACACAAATATCCAAACACATACACACACATACACCATACACACGTCCACACACACATGCACATGCACAAATTGACAACCACATTCATTTGTGTGTGCAATTATCTTGCGTGTACATAAACACATGGCCACATTGAACCATGTGAAGTGAAGGGCCAGGGAGAGGTGGTTACGGGGTTGGGGTTCGGGGATATGAACCTAACCATTTGCGAGGGTGTTCCTTGTTGCCCCATGAAAATGGCACCCACCCACCCCATACACACACACACACACCCCATGAAGCACAAGTAGGGCACAAAGGACATTGCTCGCTTTTGCTTAGGCGGCCCTATACGCACGTAGCAAAATTGCCACGGTTCCCAAATGGGTAACACCCCAAAACGGGGGCTGAAAAACCACTTTGAAAAATTGCACAATTGTGCTTTGCAGGGAACACCCCCAAAAACCTGTGAATTGTCCAAAATGACTGTGTGTAGGGGGTACAACATGTGCCAGTCAAAAGTCATGTATCCCCGTCCAATTTGGGCACTGCAGTGTCCATCCAAAGAAAAATCCAATTCTTCCAAATCATCCGTTGCTGTATTTCAAACCACACCGTAAAATGCAACCTAAAAAAAGAACCAAGGAGGACGGCAAGCAAACACAGGCAAAACCCTGGTTTGCTTTTTGTTACCGCGTCTGCTGACCCAGTCACTATGATTGTATGCGAAGCTTGACAAATAATGCACCACCATTGGTGCCGACAAACAACGGAGGCGCCGCCAGTGCAGCCAATGCAATAATAAATGACGTCAACGATGCCTGCAAACGAAGTGGCGCAGCAGGGGTAAAAAAATGGCGAGTCGCTGAATTTGGGCACTGCAGCGCCCAAAATTACCAAAACATGAAAAAGGGCACCAGTCTCACACCTGCATAGAACAGGACGCGCGACAGTGTGCAAATCGAGGCGAAAAAACTACTGACATGGACACAGGCAGTGCCAACCGCACAACGCAGTCTACTTCTTCTTTGGTGGAGCCTTCTTACCCTTGGCCTGACCTACTTTGGCGTGAAACATATTGAGGGGGGTACTGTCCTTGGCCTTTTTGGCTGGCCTTTTGGGGGGATCATCAACCTCATCCCCGCTGTCGTCGGAGGACGGCTTCTTCTTGCTAGGGGTGCTCCTCTTCTTGCTGTCACCACCTCCGACCAGCACGATCTCGTCATCCTCCTCTTCCTCCACATGGTCCCCCCCCTCCTCATCTTCCCCTTCCTCAGGCCGCTGCACCACAACTGGCATACAGTCCCTAATCCTTGGCATCCAAGCGTCCCAGTTAACCAAGTAGACACAGTCCATCTCCTGCACATACGCCGCTAGCTGTTCACAGAACTCGTTAAACAAACCCTGGCGCCCACTGAAGCAAGCTGCCAGACAGGGGGACTCAGGAAGGCAGGACAGGAGCTGTGCTGGTAATACAGCCGATGCTGTCAAAAGCAGGAGCCAGACTTCATCCTCGGACTGTCTGTCGCGTCGGGGAACAATACCAAGCACACGCAGGAGCCAACCAGCCGCTGCCAGACCAATGGTGCTGCCGTATGCACCCTGATCGCAAATGAAAATATTCGGGACCTTCACCCTAAACTTGTCGGGAACACAGAAGCAAATAGTCCTCTCCTCGAACCGATAGGTCGGGTGACCGACTGCCTGATCAAAAAAAGAGGTCATAATATACTGCCAGCCTCCACACTCCTCAGAGTCGCGCAATTGATTAACCAGGAACTTAACGTCGGCCGCCATTCCACCAATAGCCACAGGTACCAACTTCGCAGCAACCTTCAGCACCAGCGGATGGATGTCGTCCATTTGTTCCTTCGTACACTCAATGAAGACCTGTTGTCAAAAGCACATTTCATTACAGATGGGCACTGCAGTGCCTAAAGTGACCAGCAATGCGAAATCGATCCCATTCTTATGCCTAATGGTTGCATACCGCTTTGTACTCCCTCAATGCAATCGTATACGGGATAGCCTTGCCAGGAACCAACGCAATTGCCTCTGCCCGAGCTCCGGTTGCTTCAGTCCCACCCTGGGCTTGTTGAGCCAGATAGTTGTTGATTTCTCCCCATCAGTCGTTGTCACTGCAGTTTCCTTGACAGGCCTCGCCAGCGCAATCCTCAGGTCAGCCCATTCCTCATCCTGCCACGGCGGTGCTTTCTGGATGGTGTCCTAGCTTGGTAAGGGATTTTCGGCACTCCATGTCCATTTCCCCACTGACAATTTGGCGGCCCTCGGCGACTTTGCAAGCAGTTTGCGGACTCTTTGCATTTCATGCACGTTCACTGTTAGAACAGGAGAAAACTGATACCACTGGGATCGAAACAGCCTTACGTCGTGGGTCCGGGGGGGGGGGGGTCAACAGCGATCGCGCCAGACCCTGCCGCCCCATAAACATACGTCGAGAAGGATGGATGAGCGTGTTGTCCGGGTGAAGGTACAGCATCTCCCACAGGCGGTCCCGCTTCAACAGTCTGGCCTTGGCATGTAGTCCTGCGATCTTGGCCCCATCTCCAGCCATGTACAGCAGTATTTCATCCATCTGGTCGCCATGCAGTCCCGTCAACGGCCGCAGAGTGTAGGGGTTGAGCACTGCAGTGCAAAAATTAGGGTCGCATCGAATTTGGGCACTGCAGTTCCCATGAACACCAAAACACGACGAAAACAGGTGCTCGGAGGACATAATACCTTCACCGGCAGTCTTCTCAATAGTGTCAATAAACTCAGCCACGCGACCACCAGATATCTGCAGTAATGAAACCAGCGGTCTCCAATTTTTCCAGATTGAGTCCTGGCAGGGATACAGTGTTGGACAGGCCACAGGTACGCAAAGGACTGACAACGGTGGTCTCATCGTGCATCTCTCATACCACAGATGTTTTCTCGCCCAGCCGGCAACACTTCCGCAGAGCCACCAGCAGCATCTCTTTCGCTTTGCCCTTCTGCACTTCAGTCCAAATTTGAGCGGCCACTTGTCCCATACTCAGCTTGCTCACTGAGTGTTGTACCGCATTGTGATCGCCTCCAATAATCTCTCTGATGTCAACAGGACAGTCGTGTGTGATCTCCTCGCAGTAGACGTGTTGTAACCAGTCCGGCAGTGCCCGTGAGTTTGCACAGTATTCGCGGTGAAGTCTTTGGAGAGCCGTCAGGATATGAGCCCGGCCCAAGCAGTAGGGAATTTCAGCTGATAGAAAAATGCACCACGGGGAGATGGGAGATGGGAGATATCAGCGAGATGGGCACTGCAGTGCCCAAACGACCAGACTGTGTGAAAATTACGACGCGTGTGTGACAGGATGGTAGTGTACCTTCGTTTCGCCATATGAGAATGTTTGAGATAGGCCGGCAGGGTGGATTTGTCCTCAGGCTTGCGATCCGCGATAGTACTGAGTCCTCGTCCCTCTCTCTGGTCTGCCCACGCGTGAGGTCGGTGTCAAACTTTATCTTGGTCAGCTGTATCTTGACCAGCTCCTTTTTGATCCACGTTGTCCGGAATGTTTCCGTTGCCCGGTCTGTCCCCGTCCGCTTCACTGGAGCCTGCCCCGACTGCGCCCGTGTCTTCTCTGCTGTGTGAACGGCTTGCGATGCGGTCTGCTGCTCATCCCCTTCCGGCAGTTCGGTATCCGAAGGCATAGCTTAGCAAAGGGGCTAACAAAGGGTCACACGACAGACTACAAAAGGCCATAGGGCTGCAAATTGTTGATTTACAGGCTTCTAATGTTGATGACTACTGGCAGCGCTCGACGATTGAACACAGATGGCAGAAATAGAATCACAGTCGGATGCACCTGGTAAAAGTCGAGGGTCAAACTCATTCAGCTCTGAAAGGACAGCCACGGGGGCATGGGAATCATCACTTTGAACAGACACTGCTTCTGGAGGGGGGGGGGTCCGGGTCCCATCCATCATCACCCACAAAATCAGCAGCCCTCAGGTCTGGATCTCCGGCTGCCACACCAGCGGGGGGGGGGGGGTCCTCATCACTGTCATTGTCGCCATCAGCATTGGGGGGGGCGGGTATCCGGGCGGGCTCCCTTTGCGCAAAAGCGCGTGCTGGCCCGCGTCGCTTGTACCGGTCTGGCGTATTACATGCGCGTAACATGTCCTGTGCTTGTGCTACTGTTGTGTCCATATCACCTGGAGGACGTTGTGGCACGTGTCTACCCAGCTCTGTCATCACGTCAGCATCAACTTTAACAGGTTTAACAAGTGTCTGCAATGTCTTGGCACATAGATCTCGGTAATGCTCTGCAGTGAGCACCGTATCTAGTGCGCAAGGAAAATCCATCTTGGCAGGATCCCATCTGTCTTGCACGATACTCGACTTCTGACTGGACCAGACCAGGGGGGGTACAACACCAACGTCAAATTGCGCCATCAATCTGGTGAAACGACGATCAACCAGTTGTGGCGGTCCCTTGGGAACATTAACGTACTGCAGGTCCTTTGGGGTCTTTTCTGCAACGGGAGTGAGGATAAACAGGTCATGCACGTGTGTCAACGTACAGTTCCCAGGGTGTTGTGCCATTAAGTGCACAACACGGCTTAACAGGGCCTCACACGGTTCCTCACTGTGTGCCACCCCAGGTAAGCGGGCAAACCACTGGGACCACAACAGCCTAGCAACAATAATGGTGCGCACATATTCAACCTTGTCCTCATAACCTAGGGTGAGCCTCAGAAGGACGTGTAGGCAACGGCTCAACAATGGCCCTGCAGCGTGCTGCTCTCCCTGTGCAAACCAATGACAATCCCTCACTTGCGACCCAATAATAAACAAGGCTGGAATGTAACCATATAGCAGTGTTACCAACCCTTGCACCTGTGTAAGAAGTGTGTTGTGATTAGCGTTACCCGGTCGGTGCAAACCCCTTAGAGTCTGTAACTTCTGTTCCAAAGGTTGGCGCCACTTATGGGCCAAGTGCAAGAGCACCAGAATCATACGCTCCATATAGATGAGTTTCGGAAAGTTGGGCACTGCAGTGCCCAAATTGAGTGAACCATAGGAAAAACAGGTAAATAAAGGGAAGAATCTTCTGTAGCACAGGGTTACACAATATTTATATGGGTGCCATGTGCCATACACTACCGGGGTACGTGTAATGAACAGGGGCACGTTGTACTGAGCATAGCTGATGCTGTAAACGAGCTTAAGGACACGGTAGTGAATCTTTTCGTCGACCAACAATGGAAGACGGTGCTGTGTGTGCTGCTGCACCTCCTGGAGCCCGTGAATAATAGAGACAAGGTCGGGGGTAGCGGACACAGTTAGGTCTGTGAGAAAAAAGGGGGTCCAAGCTGGGCTGGTAACATTAGCCCGTCGTATGTCCAAAGGACAACCCACGTGTTGAAGGCGGATGGGGTCGTCCATCAACCCTTGCAAGCCATCAATGAAGGTTTTATGGCTGTGCACCAACAAGTCTGCAGTGTACGCAATCCTCTGCGCAAGACCGAGAGGCTAGGAAAAGACAGCATAACGTCAACAGGTCGTTTCAAGAGTATGATAGCACCAGCTGTACAATTAAGGGACCGGTTCTCATTACCAGGCACAGGCCGGAAGTTACGTCTAGAAAAATTATCAAACCATAGAACAGCGGGTTTACCTTCCAAGGTCTGCCAAAGACTGGTGCACGCAGTTGCTCCTTGAACTGCAAAGGAGGGTACATGGTAAAACATTGACCCATGTGAGCCAAACACCTACGTTGCACACGACTCTTGGGTTGAACACCTACAGCCCTCTTGGCACGTGGACGACAGCTCTTGTGTAGAACACACCATATATTAAAAATCTCTTGCTCAGCCACACAGAACCATTGGTCCGGCAGACAATCAACAGTCCGCCTGTCCCTTTGTTGGATGTATTCACCAACAGACCGCCTACGTCTCC
The DNA here is from genome assembly GCA_964036045.1 of Eutreptiella sp. 'Long Island Sound 2002'. Classification (NCBI taxonomy): domain Eukaryota; phylum Euglenozoa; class Euglenophyceae; order Eutreptiales; family Eutreptiaceae; genus Eutreptiella; species Eutreptiella sp. 'Long Island Sound 2002'. Next base: position 116,985,433 of record OZ038381.1, read on the forward strand.
ACTCCAACCGGAGATCTAACACCCACGCACAAAACACATCGGCACCCTTATCCACACCCACAGCCTCAGATAGATCCTCCTTTGAAGCACATACCTTCAAACTAAGGAACTGCCGGAAGGGAGCCGCATCCATGCACAAAAGTCTTGTTCGCAAGCAGCAAAGGTAAGGAGACAAAAAAAAACGGAGACACTATCACAAAACAAACCTGAACGGCATAGACCAAAAGCAGCTAGCGAAGATCCAAACAATGTATCTCCCAATGGACGTGGAACGTTCCAAAGCCTGGGTACACTCCAAGGTGGCAGTCAGACAACCGGCAATATATTTCCAATGAGCAAAGGATGAGTACCAACGTCCGATGATTCATACGTCCTTTGTCAGGTGTTACGCAATGGGAACCAATAGGAGTGAAATACGGAGTTTTAAATTTTTTGGACACTGCAGTGCCCAAAAGTACTGGAAGTCCATTTTCAAGTGCACATTTGGACAGGAATGGAAGTGATTGGGCAAGGTACATTGTACGTGGCCTTCCGAGTATAACACCGCGGTGCGATGACCCATGGATGACGGGTATGCAAAGTTTTGATGCATGCTGCTGCAGTATGACATCACCTGTGGAGATGACTACAGAGGTGTACTGGAGAACCCACTGTAAAAAACCCATTTCAAATTTTTGGGCACTGCAGTGCCCAAAAATTTTAAATGATACAATTTTCAGCCCGGAATAGGGGGTGTATACGTACACCTCTGGAAGCAACAAAAGGCGAGGTTGTTGTATCCCACGATGAAAATCCACGTGGGGTTGGCCGAAAAAATGATATGCTTTTTTGGGGGGCAAAAAACGGATGTTGAAATCGCCATGAATCGTGCCTTTTAGCAACGAAGTCTACGTGCGTAAAGGGCCACCTAAGTTTTGTGAGGTTGATCATACAACCATCTTGACCTACACCATGACACATTGATCCCCCTCCCTCCTTATCCCCTCCCCTCCCCTCCCCTTTCGCTATGCTGCGTTCCCCCGCTTCCCTCGTGCGTAGCCCTTCTGTTCTCTTGCCTGTCCCGTCCCCTTTCCCCTACCGTTCCTATTTTTTGGCCATGGCATCACATGCATGATGGTGGCGGCAACGACGCTGACCTTTGCAGGTATGTTGTGCTATTATGTGTGTGGGTGTGTGTGTAGGTGCTTGCGTGCGTGTGTAGTTGTGCCCATGCGCATGTGCGCAACTGTAGATGGTTTGTTCGTTCTTGGTTTCTCTCATTTAGTGTGTTTGTATGTCTGCTTGTGTGTGTGTGGGGGGGGGGGGGGGGGTTGCATGGATCGATGCGTGAGTGAAGGTGTCTTTGTGCGTGAGTGGTTGTGAGTGTGTGACTGCATTCTTTGGTTTCTGGTTGCCTAGGTTTGTGTGTGTATGTGGATTCGTGAATGTGTGTACGTGCAGATGTGTGAGTGTGTGTGTGTGTGTGTGTTGCAGCTGTTGTTTTGGATGTTGTTGTTGGTTTTGGTGTTGTGTGGTATAGGCTTTGATTGTGTGCGCATAACATTGTGTTTGTGGCTGCACATGCTGGTATGTTTGTGTTTGTGGTTGTGGCTATGGTTCTGGGCTTGCGTACGGTTGTTGCCATGGCTGTTGTGGTAGCTGTCGTTCTTGGTGTGGTTATGGTAGTGGCTGTGGGTGCGGCTTTGGTTGTGGGTGTGGGTGTGGGTGTGGGTGTGGGTGTGGGTGTGGGTGTGGGTGTGTTTCTGCAAGCTGTGTTGTGTGTGGATTTGGTTGTGGTTGTGTTAGTGTGTGTGGCCCTGGCTGTGGCGAAGGCTGCAGTTGCAGCTTTCACTGTGGCTGCAGCTGTTCTTTGGGTTCTGGCTGTAGCTGTGGAGGGGGGGGGGGGGGGGCGGGGTAAAGGACTGCAAACAGGGGGGCTCAAATCACCATCCACCCCCTCCCAAAAAAGACCGCACCAAGTTTACAATGACAGTGTACAGTGACAGATGAGTGTAGACTAACAGTGTAGAGTGCTAGTATAGAGACTTGGGCGTTGTGGCGGACCTACTGTGTGTGGGGATACATTCTATGAGACCTTGGGGAGTACAGTGTACGGAGTACAGTGTACACTGTACAGTGTACAGTGTACAGTGTACAGTGTATAGTGACAATGTACAGTGACGGTGCATAGTGACAGTGTGCAGTGTGCAGTGACAGCGTCTAGTCCACAATATAGTGTACCATGTACAGTGACAGTAGACAGTGACAGCATTGACAGTGTACATGGACAGTGTACAGTGATAGTGTACATGTACACTGTACAGTGACAGTGAACCATGAGTGAGCCCTCACTAAGCCCTCACTGAGCCATTTGGCGCGCTTAGTGAGCGCTCACTACGCCATTTGGAGCGCTCACTGAGCGCTCAGTGAGCGCGCGAAATGGCGCAGTGAGCGCTCAGTGAGCGCGCCAAGTAGCTCAGTGAGGGCTCAGTGAGGGCTCACTCATGGTTCACTGTCACTGTACACTGTCACTGCGCACTGTGTATTGCACACTACACACTGCACATTGTGTATTGCACACTGCACGCTGCATACTGTGTATTGCACACTGCACACTGCACACTGTGTGTTACAAATTGCACACAGCACACTGCAATGTACACTGCACACTGTAATGCACAGTGCACACTGTGTATTGCACACTGCACACTGAGCGCCCGAACGCTTGCACTGTACGGTGTGCAGTGTGCATTACACAGTGTGCAGTGCGCAGTGTACACTGCGCACTGCACACTGTGTATTGCACACTGCACACTACACATTGTGTATTGCACACTGCACATTGTGTATTGCACACTGCACACTGTAATGCACACTGCACACTGTGTGTTGCACACTGCACACTGCACACTGTGCATTACAAATTGCACACTGCACACTGTAATGCACACTGCACATTGTGTATTGCACACTACACACCGCACCCTGCGTAATGCAAACTGGGTATTGCACACTGCACACGGTGCATTGTGCAATACCCAATGTGCAATACACAGGGTGCAGGTTGTAGTGTGCATGACACAGTGTGCAGTGTGCATTACACGGTGTGCCGTGTGGATTACATCACGCACGGCATACTACACCCTGTGTAGTGCACACTACACACAGTGTGCAGTGTGCAGTGTGCAATACAAAACGTGCAGTGTGCAGTGTGCAATACACAGTGTGCAGAGTGTATTACACAGTGTGCAGTGTGCATCACAGTGTGCAGTGTGCAATTTGTAACACGCAGTGTGCATTGTGCAGTTTGTAATGCACCGTGTGCAGTGTGCATGACACAGTGTGCAGTGTGCATTACAATGTGCAGTGTGCATTACACATTGTGCAGTGCGCAGTGTACACTGCGCACTGCACGCTGTGTAATGCACACTTCACACTGTGTATTGCACAGTGCACAGTGCACACTAAGCATTGCACACTGCACACCGTGCACTGCGCAGTGTGCACTGTGCCACTGCACACTGGGTATTGCACACTGCACACGGCGCACTGTGCAGTGTGCAGTGTGCAACACACAGTGTGCATGACAGGGTGTGCACCGTGCATTACCGTGTGCAGTGTGCATTACGGTGTGCATTGTGCAATTTGTAACACACAGTGTGCAGTGTGCAGTGTACAATACACAGTATGCAGTGTGCAGTGTGCAATACACAGTGTGCAGTGTGCAGTGTGCAATACACAGTGTGCAGTGACACTGTACAGTGACAGTGAACCATGAGTGAGCCCTCACTGAGCCCTCACTGAGCCGTTTGGCGCGCTCACTGAGCGCTCACTGAGCCATCTGGCGCGCTCACTGAGCGCTCAATGAGCGCGCCAAATGGCTCAGTGAGCGCTCAGTGAGGGCTCACTCATGGTTCACTGTCACTGTACATTGTCACTGTACACTGTCACTATACACCGTCAATGGTGTCACTGTCTACTGTCACTGTACATGGTACACTGTACTCTGGCACTGTACGCTGTCACTACACACTGCACACTGCCACTGCACACTGTCACTATACACTATCACTGTACATTGTCACTATTCACTGTACACTGTACACTGTACTCCGTACACTGTACTCCCCAAGGTCTCATAGAATGTATCCCCACACACAGTACGTCCGCCACAACGCGCAAGTCTCTATACTAGCACTCTACACTGTCACTCTACACGCACTATATGCTCTCACTATACACTGTCATTGTACACTGTCACTGTACATTGTCACTTTAAACTTGGTGCGGTCCTTTTTGGGAGGGGGTGGATGTTGATTTGAGCCCCCCTCTTTGTAGTCCTTTACCCCCCCCCCCACAGCTACAGCCAGAACCCAAAGAATAGCTGCAGCCACAGTGAAAGCTGCAATTGCAGCCTTCGCCACAGCCGGGGCCACACACACTAACACAACCACAACCAAATACACACACAACACAGCTTGCAGACACACACCCACACCCAGACCCACACCCACACTCACACCAACAACCAAAGCCGCAACCACAGCCACTACCATAACCACACCAAGAAGGACAGCTACCACAACAGCCATGGCAACAACCTCACGCGAGCCCAAAACCACAGCCACAACCACAAACACAACCATACCTGCATCTGCAGCCACAAACACAATGTTATGCGCACACAATCAAAGCCTATGCCACACAACACCAAAACCAACAACAGCATCCAAAACAACAATTGCAAAAGCTGCAACACACACACACACACATTGGCACACACACACACACACACACACACTTGCGCGTACACACATTCACGAATCCACATACGCACACAAACCTAGACAACCAGAAACCAAAGAATGCAGTCACACACCGTGACAAAATTTCAGGAAACAGGCGGGACAATGACATACTCACTACAGGTCCTACACTCACTATAGTGGCACCAGCCTTTTAAGGGTGAGGGAACACGGCTGTGCTCAAGCCCTCACCCAGGCCTACCACTCCTACACTCACACGCTACTTGGTGTTGTTCATGAAGAGCTCACGGGCCCTGGTGGCCCTGCTGCGAGAAAGCAAGAGAGCACAGCGCTACTAAGCTGCTGTGGCCTAGCAGGGACGTAACAACACGTTTCCCTGCTGGGGTTTGGAGGGAAGGAGTGCTCTGTTTGCGTGCACAACATGTGAGCTTGTTGTCTTGGTGCCATACAGAACCTGGCGCTGGCAGAGAGGGAATGTTGTGTTGTGATCAGCGCCCGTTTTAGCTGGGCAAAAAAAAATTGCTGCTGCACCAATCACCCTGACCTACGGCTGAACCCCTCCTTGGCTAGCTCCTGAGACCCGGCACCAATCATGTCGTTCAAGTTGTTGTGACTCATGTATTCCGGACACTCGTTCCTGACGCCCTGGATATGATGTACTGAGAGCCGTAATTGGCTCAGATACGTCCACCAGCGTCTGAGCTTAGCCTTCTCAGCTGGGGGCCCCTTTTGGAAGGTACGGACCCGTTCTAGGTCACATAGCCAAACCACAGGGTTGCTCCCCAACAGTTGGGACTGAGAGGATAGCACCACCATACCCGCGAGCCGTTCTTGCTCATAGGTAGAGTAGTTACCCCTGGCCTGGTTCCATTTCCGGTTCCAATGGTCCAGGGGAACCACGAGTACAGGCCCATAGCGTAAGGGCAGCAAGACATGCGGTTGCTCATGACCCCCCTCATGCGGAGGTTCGGGGCCGTCCCAGCACGCAAGGGGTTGGCTGCGGACTGGCAGTTCGGGGCCATGCCAGGCTCCACGGCGGCTGCCCCGGTGTTCCTGGCCCAGCGCAGGCTGCATCGTGAGCAGGAGGAGAATCACGTCTTGGCCTTCGACGTATCCAAGGCATTTGACACAGCGCCGCATGGGGCGCTGGCGCTCCTCCTGCGCCACATGGGGGTCCCGGAGGAGCTCATCAGGCTCTTCCACACCCTCAGCTGCGGGTCTCTGGTGCGCATCGTCACTGCGCACGGCCCAACGCCGAGCATTCGGCTCCACAGGGGCCTGCGGCAGGGCACTGCGGAGAGTGCCGTGCTCTACCTCCTCCTCTTGGAACCTCTCCGGAGGAGCCTTGCATGCAAGTCGGGAGATGCTCGCCATGCTGTGCCGCCCCTGGTTGCAAGCGTACTGTGATGACCTCCTGTTGATAGCGCACTCCTTATCACAATTCCTGGAGTACGCGGCAGCGATTGCACGGTACCTGACGGACATGGGCATGTCCCTAAACGTCAGCAAGTGCGCCTATGCCAACACTGCTTGCATCCCTTCGATCATGGTGTGCCTGAGCCCGGGAACTGCGGCAGCCCCATGGGTGTGCTTGCGCGCCAAGGGCAAGGTGCCCTACTTGAGCCTACGCCTTGATCCAAAGGGGATAGCGTCCATGAAAAAGAAACATGTGCTCCGGTGTGAAGCTCTGCTGGGCTGGTGCAAGAACACGCTGGGGCCGGTGTCGGTGCTCCATGAGGTGATGGCGGCTGTGGTTGGAGGCATCGTGCGGTACGCGGCGCCGTACCTGTCCGACACGGCGAAGGCGGTGGTCAAGCTGAATGCTGCCATTAAGGCTGCGGTCTTGCAATTCGAGAAGTTGCCCAAGGACCTGTCCAACGTGGCGGTGCGGTCTGGTCATGGATTACGACTAGCGGATGTCCAAGTATCTGCCGCGACTCCGTCGTAGCGACCGTGGCTCAACTCACGCACCACCGGTCAGCGACGGTCCGGACGGAGCTGCGGGCCATGCTTTGAAACGTGCACCTGTAATAAGGTGTGTGCGGTCAGTTCCTGGTGCCCTCCGCGTCGTTCGCCACGCACGCTGGCAGTACCTGGGTGGACAAAGTACTCCGGGCGATGGGGACGTTGCGTGTACCACTCCTCATGCCATCGTCAGTGTACTCGTGCGTACACGCCCATCTGCCGCAGGTGCAGTGGGCGGGATGGAAGTGGGCATCCCAGTCCTACACCTTCAAGGGTAGGGACATCTGCGTTCTCTCGGGGCCCCGTACGGACGCGGCGGTACAGTCCCTGACTGATCCCTCAAATGACCTCGTGCATGCGCGGCTCCCCTGTCCTGCGCCTGGGCACTGGGCCGTGCAGCTCCAAGATTGTCATGAGGATCACCTGCACCTTCCTCACGCGGGAGTGGGGCCCAATCAGCTGGACCACGTATGGTTCGCGGAGCTCCGCGACGTCTTGCGGCCGCAGTTGCCTGGTCCAATGAGTCACCGTCTAATACACCCGGTGCGCCGAAAGAAAGCCAGCAAGCGCACTAGGCAATCCACTACGGGAGACGTGTATGTGGTGGGCGGGTACAGGGAGGAAGGATGGGACCCGGCGAACCCGGGGCAATCCATGCCGTTTGTCCCGCTGGCCGCCCTCCTGTTCCTGCTGGGGGATGTCTTTGAAGGTTACCGGCAGCAAGACGCTCCAGCATCAATCCCCCTGCTCACGCCACATGCCGGAAGCGGCATAAACCCATCGCCCCTACGGGTTGTGCATGGGCGGCCCGCGTTTTCCAGGGCGTGCGCGGCGGTGCGTGGGTGCAGCGAGTGGGCAATCGTCCTTCTGCTGCCAGCTGGCCCCGTCCCGGACGCCGATGAGTGCTCGGTCCCGGAGGTGGTTCGGATGTCCAACATGCCGCACGATCCGCATGTCGCCGTCACGTCGTTGCGTGATGGCGGGGCGGTGGAACAGGGCTCTGTGGTGGTGTACCAGCCCTCCTCCTCCACGACGGTGTGGGGAGCGGAGTATACCACAGCCCTTGACGCCATCTAATCTGTTTGCGGATGCGACGTGGCCTAGAGGCCGCATGCAGTGTATCAGCCGAAAGTGGTCGTGTCCCCGGAACTCACGGCCTGCAGCGCGGCGTCCCTGGGAAAAGTCACGCAGAGCCCCCAGTCCGACGTGGCGTGGCTGAAACCCCGCCGGTACTGTTGAGTGCCGGTGGCGACCAAAGTCACATTGTCTGTTGCATCGCCCCAGGGGGACAAAGCCACCAAAGTGGCGGTGGCCAGCCATGGGAGTCCCACGTGGACGGGTGCCATCCACGGCAAAGTCCCGGAGGCGGAGATCACCGGCTCGGCGGCATACGTGTTGCACACGCCCCCATCGGCATGCACGGTGCACGTGGTGGATGCCTCCATCATCGGAGCGCACGTGCGCAGGGCGCAAGAGGCCCTGTACCGTGGCATCAAGGGGCCGACCTCGCATCTTGTCAACCAGCACGCACTCAGCTGGATAGTGGAGGGGCTGCGGCGGCTACCACGCAGAGTAAGGGGGCCACACCATTGGGTGGTGCGGCAGAGCTCGCATTTGGCGGCAGTCCCGCTTGAAGCGCCGGACTCTGCCGCAGCCCGTGCAATGGCCCCTCCTTTTCATCTCATCCTGCCCAAGGAGCACGCCATCGTCTTGGTGCCTGGAAGTGATGGAGAGCTCGAGCCGCGTGTACCCTCCATGCAAGCCCTTCAGCTCGTCAAGGAGATGGATTAGCGCTCGCTGGCGGCGCGCACCAGGGCCCATACGCCACTGGCTAGCGCCTGTGAGGCGGTGCCCCTGGGAGCTGTGCACCACGGCCCCACGCACAGGAATATGCTGCGGGCACGTGACGGTCGCTTGTCCACCATGCAGGTCATGCGACGGTGGAGGCACAAGCTCACGCGTGTGGCGATACAGGCCCACCCCTGTATCTTCTATGGGGGGCCGGAGGAGGACATTGGTCACATGCGCTTGCTGTGTTCGCGGGATGAGGAGGTGGCACGACTCCTGAGCAGGCGTGTGGAGGAGTTCACGGCGGAACTTCCCCTGACGGACAGGGCGGTGGAGTTCATGGCGTGCAGGGAGCACGGCTGCAGGTGGACGGAACCCCTGATGGCGGGTGTCGTCCCCGGGGACCTGAAGCGGTTGTTTGCGGCAGTGCGGGCGGCGTCGTCCCGGGGCCCTGCGAAGGCCAAGCTCTTTGTGGAGGACATGGTCCAAGTTGGGGAAGATGTGTATGCCCGCATGAACCATCGGCTCACCCAGATCATGCAGCTGCCGATGTAAGATCGAAGGAGGGCAGTGTACGCGTTCTTGCGAGGTGACACACCCTTCTGCCCGCCGGCAGGGAGGGTCCGACGGCATCCGCCATGGAACCCTTTCGACGGCCTCCCCAACGACCTGCAGGCGACCTTTTAGAGGGCACCGCTGCATGCGTTGTTGGTGCCGAGGTCGTACGTCGCGCACGAGGAGACGCTGTCCTCGTTCCCCCACTAGATGGCGGCGGTGGCGCAGGCTTTCAGCCAGTGGATCGGTTCCTGGATGGCTCGGGACTACCCTGCGTTCTGGGAGTGGTCCCGCGTGGTATCGGCGCAGTCATGGGCCATGGTGCGTGGTACCATGATGAGGGGCCCTGACGGCCAGAGTGATCCCTGGCTCCAGGTGTACGCGGACCATCCGGCTGTGGGGAACATCATGGGCTGGCCTCGCGGGGTGCTGCCGGTCTTTCAGCAGCCTCTGTGCAACCTACCAGTCTTGGCGGTAGTTGTCGTGCTTGACGTGGGGACGTTGTGGCGGTATGAGCGGCAGCTGCGACGGGTCATTCCGGCAGTGACGGAGCGGCGGTCCATGGCCGTGTTGGTGGGCTCCAAGCAGCTGGCACAAGTACAGGGAGACGACGCGCAGGGCCACGTCACGGAGGCCATGTTCTCTCTGCCTGAGGGGGACGACAACGTGGCTGCCGATGCCCGTCACACCCTCGATACCCTGGGTTATTGCATATTGGCTATGGGTTATTGCATATTGGCAGCAGGTTACACAGAGTCAGGGGTGGTGGGCAATTGCGGGTGCGCAGCTGGCAATGGATTACGTGGCGTCACAGGTGAAGGACGTCTCCACGGTGGCGGGGGTACGCGAACAACGAGGGGCCCGCTCTTGCTTCGCCGCATGCGTGCTGCTTTGTACCTTGGTTGCTGCTTTGCGCCCATAGGAGACGCCCTTGCTTTCTGCTTGTTGCTATGCTGCTGCGATGCTGTGCCTTGCCCCTTTGACCCCGGCGAACAAACGGGCCAGCGTCCGTTGCCGTTGCTAATGCTAACGCTTTGCAGTTGCCAGTTCCCCCAAAGCCTGGTTGGCCGGTATCCCCGGTCCTCTGGGTCCTCCGTCATGCTGTGGGCCACCTCGGGCAGCCCTGGGACCCATGGGATCGAGCGAGGCAGGAACCACCTATCGGTGCGAGATGCCCGGTAACACCAGTAGACGGCATGGTAAATGGTTATGACTATGACTATGACTATGTATGTATGTATGTTTGTATGTATGTATGTATGTATGTATGTATGTATGTATGTATGTATGTATGTATGTATGTATGTATGTATGTATGTATGTATGTATGTATGTATGTATGTATGTATGTATGTATGTATGTATGTATGTATGTATGTATGTATGTATGTATGTATGTATGTATGTAATCCTTAACCAGTTCCACATCTTCGATGCCTCACAGGGTAAAGGTAGGAATGGCCAACGATCAACGACATCAGGGTAGACAAAAGTAGTAGTCGAGGAAAGGGTTCAGGTACAGTTACAATAATAGGGGCTGATGCTCCTCTCTCCAGGTAGGTAGGATACAATCCATTACGGTTCCTACTCCTTTTCAGGTTTCGACAGAATACGATGTCGGAAGGAGACTAGGAGTCAGTGGGACGCCTCCCTGCTGGGGAGGCTCAGAGATGTATCCATCAAGCAGGGGTTCATCTCCCTGGGGTTCCTCATGGGAATATCAGGTGGTCATTGGGGTATTCAACCTGGGGTTCTAACTGGGGTACTTACATGGGGATCACAAGATCACAAAGGTGGGGTACAATCAGGGTGGTATCATGGGATCATATTGGTGTTCCACCTGGGATATGATCTGGGATTCGTACTTGGGATCCATCTGGAGTACCCTATGAGCATCAATCTGGGTTCAAACAGGGGTACAAACTATAAAGTGTCTGGGAATCAGTCACTTCATCACAGTCACTGAAACGTGCTGCAAAGTCATGGCCTTCGGCCAGGGATCTGCTGTCACGGGGGGCTACCCGTCCTGCCCTGCGATGCAATGCGGGGCAACTGTGACAGCAGGTCTCACAGCCATCACACAACTAAAATAGGAGCCGAGCACGATGTTCAACCAGACTCATACATCGTTTCAAATGGTGGACGGGTTCCCCTCCCAGATGTCCGGGTGTGGGCCGGGGACGGATTTATCACAGGGGTCGCTAGAGGTGGAGACGGTACCGGGGTGACCCCTGCCCCGCCGGCAGACGATGTACAGCACCGCTAGCCTCCCCCTCTGGGAGCAGCGGTATGACAATGTCGGTTTTTATTTTAGCAACATGTCCTTCACACAATGTCGGACTCTGCAGATGAATCACAGTTATGTTTCCCCCTCCTCCCCTCTCACCCATAGGATCACGGGTCTCCTCCTCCCTTCCTACTCATATTGCATCCACAGGAGACTGGGGCTCCAGAGTGTCATCGGGGGACCCGGAGACTTAGACCATGTGTAGGCAGAGAAGTCCCCTTAACCCCCCACGAGCTCTTGACCTCTTCCCCGAATAATTCTCCCACAATTTTTCTATTTTTTGGGGGCCACAGGCAGCGCCGCTTTGTGAAATTTTCATTTCAATTTTCATTTGGGACCATTATTTCTGAGTTAAATTGTGCTCATTGTAGGCTGGGTGCCCGGGTAGCCAGGGTTCAGTTTCAGCCCTACAGGGGGGGGAAAAGAGGACACCTGGGCAACCAAGAGGTCTGAAAGAGCGTCGTGGGTTCTAAAATTCAAAAGCTGTAATTTCCTCTCTGCCCTCCCCGCTAGGGCAACCCCCACCTTGTCTGCCCCCAAGCTTCGGCTTCCACACATTCGACTGTGACAGGTCAGGGAGTAGATAACAACCCGGAAAATTGTGCGTGCTGCCGAACCTATTACAGACACTAGGAACAGTTTCCGGATTGCTTCTGGTTCCTCATGCGGTGATGGCATAGACAGCGCCAGCCAGAAAAGTCTTTCCGCAGTCAAGGGCAGGGGTTGTCACTTTGTTTTGTTTTTCATTTGCGCGACTGCCTGATGCGGTTCTTCACACCCTTCAGGAGCCTACGGGCCTATAGCGCTTGGTTTTTCCTTACTTTCCTTGTTGGTCGTCGTCTGTTGTCCGCGTCTGCAGTAAGGCTGTTGGGAGGGCAAGGTTCGGAGGTACGGGACACGAATCAGGAAAGGAGGTAACTAGGAAGTGGGGGCCGTGTGCGATTGAATCGTAGTCAAGCCGGTAACATTCTGATTTGTCGTGACGTGCAGATAGTGAGTATCGGCGTCCCTGAATGACCAAAGCTGGCATCACTCGAAGGGTAATTCCACCCGGCAATGGCAGCGTTTATGGCGCGCAGATAGTGAGTATCGGCGTCGGTGGCACGTGTGGGGTATGCCAGACAGAACGCATCTGCCTGAGGCCCAGGGGCATGCAGATAGTGAGTAGCGGTGCGTGTACCAATCTCGCAGAGGCAATCTTTTTGGTTTTCTCTCCACCCCCCATGTTCAGCCCCATGGCAACAATTTCTCTGGAGTTTGGTCACATTCAAAAAGGGGGCACCCCTACAAAATTGCGATGGCTGCCCTCTCATGGGGACCCTGTAGAAGAACCGCTGGGCCTGTGGGTTCAACCAGACAGCGTCAGGGCCAGGATCATGACAATGTGTATTCTAGCCGGGTCCATTGACAACGTTGTGTCGAATGAGGTCCTCAAGCTGTGTCCCGACATCGAGACTAATACCTGGAGTTCCCTGGTGGGCAAGTTACCGGATGGTGCTGAGAAGGAAATCTGCCGCCAGGTTGTCAAAGCCAAGAGAGTACCGGAAAGCTTCTCAAACATCTCCTCAAAATACTCCCTTTTGGATGCCATGCTGGCCACCATTGCAAAAGTATCAGACAGACCCATGCTTACCGAATAGAGCACTGCACGTCTCAATGCCAAGTCCGAACTTCGCTCTATCTGGTCAGCCTTTTACAAGGGAATTTTTAGTGAATCCGACGCTCTCTCAGAAGCTCCAGATCAACCCACAGACGTGGTCCCACACGAACAGGATTCGGAGTTTGCTGATGTCTCCATCTCCCTAGTCAACACCGTTGATGATCTTTCGATCAATGAGGAAGATAAACTTCAGTCCTTGGTTGCTGAGATGTACAGTGAGGATGTTCCTGTTGAAGTTTTGCCGTTGGCAGCCTCAGGAATCAGGAGTACTATTTTGTTGAGGTTGAAGTCAGCCACACCGGTTGAGAGCAGGTTCTGTAAGGGTGTCATAGTAGCGTTGCTCAAATGGATGTGTCCTCTTAGGAAGGCAGAAGAGGAAGGGCATCGCCTGCAGGCCAAACTAGCTGCAGAGGCTAATAGGAAACGCAACGTTATTTCCAGTCCTTCTTCAGGAGCAGATGCGCCCAAACCCTCTCCGTCCAAACCAAAAAACTCCAAGAAACCGCGGGTAGAGGGAGTAGTCAGGGCACTGACGCTGGATGAATCGGCTTCCACTGCACAGGGCACTAACTCCTCTGAGCCACGACAGGCTAGTGCCCCCATCTCTGATAATGTTGCACCGCCGGTACAGCAAAGGCAGGCTGGGTCCGGGCTGGGTAAAGTTAGTGTTGAAAAGTCGCAGTCCACCACGGATCGTTTGAAACCCATTCTGCTCATTGGGTTGGAGCATACTGATGCCCTTGACTCCTTTCTGGGCTATGAAGCTGCCTTCGGTCAGTTGTCCCTCGACTACAGAGTCTATCGGGGCATGCTGTCCCAATTTGGTGAGGTTGTCATGTTTGTTCCGTCCAGCTAGATCCCATCCTGAAGGCAAGTACCGCGATAGCTTGCGCATCAGAGCATTGAGGGACCCATTGGGCCGCCCAGACCTCATTGAGGTGAAGGAATTACAACTAGTTGAAGGACTGCGAAAAATTGGCTCTCATATTCCTCAGCCTGCGCCTGCCAAAGAGGCTTCTGTGAGTACACCTGTTTTAGGTCTGTTTCTCTCGCCGTCTAAAATTCAATCACCGGTGTGGTGTCTGTTTCCGCCCTTCTCCCCCTCTCATCCCTTCATGTCCATGTGGGGTTGGGGCTCTCAACGGGAGTTAGGGGGGATCCTTAGATTCCATTCTCCCCCGCCTGGAATGCTTGATGAACTCAGGGAGGTTGTGTCTGCTCACGCCATCTGGGGTCTATCCAGAGTTTACGATGCCGCAGTAAAATCCACCGTGATAGGAGAGGATGACGACTCGCCGGAACACTGGATCTCGGCTAAGGAGTGTGTAGAACTAGCAGTGAAACACAGAGATCATAGGTTCTACGACGTGCCTGAATGGGCGGCCGAGGAGTTTTCAAAACGCAAGACGCTTACCAAGGTCAACAAAGTGCGTAAGAAGCTAAAAACGGGGGACTACTCTAAAGTGTCCTCAATTGCCCTAGGTCTTGACGCATGGTGGGGTCGGTTGGCCAGTGACGGGGTTTCCCCTACTACTGTCGAGCGTTGCGACACTGAACACCATCGGGTACTGATCTGTGGTGATCCGAAAGTGTCAATTTGCCGCATCATGAGTCACCAATGGACAGGCTTCACTAAGAAGGTAGAAACGGTGGGGTCCAGACACGTGGCTTTGCTCGGTGTTCCCTCAGCACCTGCGGATGATACCCTCGTAAGGTCAGCAACCATGGCGTGTGGCGATACTAAATTTCACATGTGTACCAATGCGGTTGTTTTGGGCAGGATGGGCCTGTTGGCGGCTCCAGTCCCTGCGAATTTTGTTGAACCTCAGTGTGTTCTTCCCCTTTGGGTCGTGGTCAATTCTTTACAATGGGGCAGACAGCACCAAGTGCTAGTCAAGTCAGGAAAGGCAGTGGCAAGACACCGCAAAGAGAATTGTGGATGACACCACTTGGTGGTGGCACGATGTCTGCAGAGTGACTGAGTGAGATCCCCTGTCTCGGGGATGGCGGACAGAAAAAGTTCTGTGTCGGAGCGTCCCGCATGAATGCGTCATGATGTCTTAGGCGTCACAAGTTGCCCACCCCCCACCTGGCAGTATGGCCCACGGAAGTCCATGTTGTAATGAGGGGAAAAGTATGTGAAAAGGGGTGTTATTCTTTGGGTACCCAAACCCCCCTGGTGGCAACATGCAAAAACAAGGTGTGTATTTCAAATGTATGCCATTATTTGCATTTCTGGAAACACACAGATTTTCAAAATAAAGACATTCAATCACCAAAATATAGTGTTGTTTTACATTTAGACCACTGCATTCCAGTGTGTGGGGGGGGGGGGGGCTGCCTATTTTTCTCTCCACTTTGTTCGAGGTTGATCACATAACCCCCCTATACACCACAGATGAGGGAACCCCAAACATACCTTTCATTGAAGCACACAGAAAACTATCCCAAAGCATGTACTTGTATTTCCTATTTTAACCAACTTGGCCGAAATTTCGGCCAGCTCTTCGAAAAATATCCAAACACATGGTCCTTTTTGACAGACAGGCCTAAGCTGGCCGAAATTTCGGCCAGGTCCATTGAAACTCCGAATATGATCACTGAAATGGGTACCTAAGACAGTAGACATGAGCAAGGAACACAGGAGCAGTGACATTTGAACAGGGTGTGCAAAATAATATACTCAATTACAAGCAAATACTTGCCACCTGACGAATCAAAGCAGACTTTTGCACTGCCTATGGGGAAACACAATAATAAAAGGCTGAAGAGGCTGAGGACTGCATGCTGGCCGAAATTTCGGCCAGAATTCATGCTGACAGGCAATATAAGCAGCAGGATTGGCATTAGCGCTTGCGCAGACCAGATGCACGGGGCTTCTTAGCACCTGTGTTAGCAGGAGGCTTGGCAGGGGCTGCAGCACCAGGCTTGGCAGTGGCAGAGTCCTGTGACTGTGTGTTTCCACCCTGGGATGGTGAAAAATGATTCACAAAAGTATTCATACCTTTGCCAGTAGGGGCAAAAGTGCCTGAGGAGGAAGCGGGGGTGGCCTGAGCGCACTGCGTGCCACTGGGTGAGGGGGCACGGGCAGTTTTGGGTTTCTTCTTTGGAGTGTGTGTCTCTGGTTGCCACTCTGCCTCCCCATCTTGCTCCTCAGGATCCTCATCTACATACCTAACCCCAGAACAATCCACAGGAAAACCTGCCCCCAAGTCGTGGTACACATCCTCCCATGACTTGGGGGGGCACGTGTCAGCGTTGGTGATACCTGCTCTGATGAGCTGAACAAAGTCATCGGGCACAACAGTCTCCTCACCCAAAAGGGCACACACAACATTACAGTCCTTGGAAAACCTGGTAGACATCATGCTTGCAAAATACACAGACAGAGTCCCCAGCAAAAACCAGTTGCCTGCCCGTTCTGGGACACGACCCAGGCTCAAAAGAAATGAGAATATTTCAACAGGCATCACAGACGACATGGGTCCTTCAGTAAAAGCCACGTAACGGGGCAGCCTGTTATCAAAGGCAGTGGCACAACAAATGGAAACCAAATGGGACGTAGAAGTGTACAGCGGGGTCTTGCTTGACAAATTGTAAAGTGCAACATCACACTTATACATATCCTCAGCCACAGAGGCCTTCGAAGCAGCAACAGTGGCTTTCACATCAGCAGACTCACCCGCAATGAACACAGGCACACCGGACAAAAGCAGCTGCGCAACCAGGTTATGCAAACCAGCTGTATAGAGGCGGGGCACCTCAATGACACAAGCAGCAAAGGGCAGTGAACTAATGATACTGGGAACAGGGACTCCACAACGCATTGCCATCAGTTCCACACGGCCTGACTCTGCAATGAGTTTGCCTGTGCTTGACTCAACGAGGGACTCCCTAGCACACTGGATACTGACCAGACCAGTATCAGATTTTTCACAAACAGGCTTAGCAACAGGCTTCTGCAACAATCCCCGCAACCCCTCATATTTGGGTTCCTTCCAAAGAGGGGCCTTAATTACTGCTGACCACGGGGGCCAGGGGTTTTCTTCAGTCCAGGTCCAACTGCCATAGGCTACCTTCAGGTGTGATGCAATAGCGCACTGCCTTTTGGCCATCTCGATGGTACCAAGTGTAGCTGCAGACAGGTGGTAGCACAGGTTGGGCTCCTATTGTGCATTAATAGACCGACACACAAGCTGGCCGAAATTTCGGCCAGGTCGGTCGATTTATTCGAATACAAACCCCTGTTTGACCGAAACATACCTCTGGTGTTGTTCACAAGCCCATTGGTAACCGCCTCGGGATGAAGAATGTGCCAGGACCACATCTGGGCCTTTTTAACATCTTTTATAATTTTTTTGAGACCGGGTAGGGTACTTTTTGTCCCATCCATGTAACCTACGATCTCGCGAAGTCGGTCAAGCGTGATGCCTTCCACTTCCTTGAACGTACCTAGTGGGGGATGTAGTCCACGCTTTTCCATGGCTGCCATGGCGTCTACTGAAGGAAGACCCACAAATTTCACCAAACGCCCAACGCCACCCCACCGTTTGGCAACAGCACTCTGCACAGGAGAACATGTGGAACACAGAAGCTGGCCGAAATTTCGGCCAGGCTGATCGACAAAACCGAATTAATAGACGAAGCACACCACAGTGCCTTCATCGGCAGTAACACCACACTCTTCAAGCATAACAGTAATGTGATGCCACAGGGTGTACTCATTGGCATCCTCATCCTCAAGCCTATCCAGGAGTAGGAACATTCGCTCCGATGTGGTGGATGCCGAGCCAGCGGTGGTCTGGATTCGATGTAAGCCTGCAAGCCGGCGCCTAGTCCGCAGGGGGCAGTCCTGTTTGACTTCATAACCACCAAATACCAGGGTCCAATCCGGAGTCTCCATATTTTTCATCTCCAATTCGGTCTTGTGTTTTTGGGCAGCAGTGTAAACATGCTGACCCCCCAACAGAACCCAGCAAGTGGCTGTGCAACAGGAATATTTGTAACAGCAGGGTCGAAAATTCAGACGCGAAAACGGTACTATCGAGAAGAATACCACAACACACATACGAGTGACTTTATAAAAAAGAAGATCCTGGATGTAATCCACAGGCGGGGCTGCCTTCAGATCGTTGTAGCGGCGTTGCACGCGATCATCCGAAATCCTACGGACCTGCCCAAATTTTCGGTCGTGGTCGATAATAATCTGATCCCACCGAACCTTTATTTTCGTCGTTGACGTAACCCAGTCGGATAACTTGATGAAGGCTGATGAACTTTTCTTTGGTGCGGCCTTAGGCTTCTTTTGAAGTCCCTCTGTGCTCGCCTGGTCCTCTTGAGACCGGGATTGCACTTGGGATTGCCCATTGTCTGCTGCAGGCTCACCATTTGGCGAAACAGCCATGTCCTGTGATACCCCTCCAGGCTCAGTCATAAAATAAAGGGCTACACGGCAACATTTCAAGAAGGGGAGGGTCCCCAGATAGCAAATAACAAGCACAGATCAACCAAAAAAGGACCTAAACGGACTGCCTGACAGGAAATTCGGATAACCTGGCCGAAATTTCGGCCAGCACTGCTCTGCATGTCAAACCACTGTGTACAAATACCATTGTGAGAGGCTGGCCGAAATTTCGGCCAGAACCTTAAGTCATTTGTGTTCTGGGGGTAGCCATATGACAAAACAACAGGTCTGGCCGAAAATTCGGCCAGAAAAACATGAAACAGCAAATAGACACACCAAAATCACTGGCAATGCGTGGCGGAACCCATACCACAGTGACAAACACAGCTGCAAACAAAAATCAGTCCCAGTCCTGGGTAACCGCACCGATGTGTTCCGCCTCATCTAGGGCTTCAAAGGAGGCAACACTGTCTGCCCACAATCAATATCCTGGTCACTATCACAAGAGTCGACAGCAATGGAATCATCAGGGGCGGGGGGGGGTACTGGGCGGGGGTGGGCCGGGGGGGGTACTGGGGGGCCTCTGGCTCGGGGCTTCGGGGGTGGCTTTGGGGGCAAGGCAATTCCACCAGGAGCAGCAGCAGCAGCAGCAGCAGGCGGTGCACGGTTGGCAGCGGGAATAGAAGCACGTGCAGTACGCCACACCCCTTGCTCGGCAGCAGTGCGGGCAGGTGCATTTGTCTGTAAAAAATCCTCAACACCCTCAGGAACCCTGGTACGTGCAACCAGATTTTGCATTGCATGCAACAGAACCACTTTTAAACGGTCTGTGGTGATTCGTGTCCTAGACATGGTACCGGGGAACGTCAAATCCTCAACTGCATCCAGTCTTCTCACCTCAACTTTATAGTCGGGAACGGGAACACAAATGGGCAGGTCTGTGAATGGGCTGTCAAGATGAATTGTTTAAGATTGGCAGAGAACAATACCACGGATCTCTCAGTCAGCACACCACGCAAAACTTTCTCTCCCGGTTGGACAGGGGGAAGTGTCAGAAAAAAATCAGACGACTGTTGGACACTAGTACAAGCAGTGTTGCGGCGACAATGGGCTGAGAACCGACTCAGAAGTGCCTCACCCAGCTCCTCAGAGTGGATACACCCTAGGGAGGCGGAATGCCACTGACTCGAAAACAAAAGAGCAACAGCGGTGGTTTTCACATACTCCGTGGTTAACTGTTCCTCGGGCTTTAGGATGTTCAACATGAGCAGTAGGGACATCTCAAGTGCCTGCTTAGCTACAATACCGGAACCTGCCCCCCCTCCCTCCCAGTTGCACTCACGAACCAAAGTCCCAATGCTGAAAGCAGCTAGACAGTATGTGTACAGCAAAGCCTTAAGGGCTAATAACATACGCAAACCCTTGCGCTGAATGGGTGTCAAGTCCCGCTGGCTATTGAGCAGGGAAGTGACACACTCATCTAGTCTGCCTCTATTGGACGATGTGGCTAGCATGAGTCCAAGCAACGTCTTCTCCATATGGATGACCTTGACCTTGCGAGGGAGGATAGACCCAACCTGAAGGCTGTTCCCCTGCTCCAAAAACTTAATGAACGGCAGGAACGCCCTGTAGATCAATTCAACGCAATACTTATAGCTATGCCATACTCCGTACACCAAAGGAAAACCCAACAGTAATTGTGGTACATTCCAGGGAAAATAAGCAGCACCATAACACAGCTTAAGTAGGGCAAAGTGTATTTTCATGTCCACAAGCAGCGGAACACAGTGTCTGGTGCGGTGTTCCACACATGACAAATCAACCACGAGTTGCAAAAGCTCTTTGTGTGTGCCGGAGCGGAGCTCAGGCAGGAAAAAGGGTCTCCTGCTGAGGGAACGAACATTTTTTCTGGCAATATCCAAAGGAGCACGAACCCAAACTCGTTGAATACCTTGGCTGGCAACATCAATACGATCAAACAATGCTCTATGTGAGCGTAAGATGTCATCAGCAACCTTTGGTACCCTGGCCTCAATTTCGGCCAGCTCCGGCAGACCCCGGTATGCAGGTAGGGCAGTAGTGTGCAAAACAGCAACAGCTGTACAGTTTAGGGTTAAGTCGGGTGAATGGGGATCAGCTCCCGACCTGTAACGCATCAGGTTATCAAACCATATACAAACTTGCCTACGGTGCATGGTGTTCCACAAGTTGTGTGCTACTAGTCCAGCACGATGGTGAATGGACTCCTGCTTAGTGTTACACTGACCAAGGACTCCTACCTTACGGCGTTGGCGGCAGGACATAATACCCCAGTTGTAACCAGACCCACAGTTAGAGTATGGGAGGGCCGTACGGCGCAGCAGGCAGTATAGGGCATGGAACTGTGACAAAAATGTCATGTACCATCGTGGGGGCTTTTTCTCAGTGGCGGCAGCCTTCAACTGTGTCAGGGAGTGCCGGCTCCTGCAATTCTTCCGCAACAAGAGGCAGAATTGCAAAAGCTTTTGCAGAGTCCCACCACGTAATGCATTTCGCAACGGCCCTTTGGCTGTAGTAGCAAAAGCACCAGTAACTACAGCATGTACAACATTGACAGTAATAGCAGAAGACATTAATGCTGAGACAAGAAAACAGTTATGTAGGAGTGTATGGTGTAATACTCATGAACAACGACAATTGCAAGCTGGCCGAAATTTCGGCCAGGTGTGTTCAAAGGGGAAATAATTGCTTAAATGTTCAAAAATAGGAAAAGCTGGCCGAAATTTCGGCCAGACCGCCCAAAAACCAGAATATAAGTGCTTGAATAGTGAACAGACCAAAAAGCTGGCCGAAATTTCGGCCAGCCCTAAGAAAAATGAAAACAACTATGCCTATTCACCAGGAAACCAAAAAGCTGGCCGAAATTTCGGCCAGAAGGGTCAAAAACTGCATATACACATAGTTGTTTGCAATGTTACCCAAAACCTGCCCGAATTTTCGGCCAGCTTCAGAAAAACGTCAAATACAACACACTAGAAGACGGGGATACACAAGGCTAACACATCAACACGTATTTCAACGGGTGTCACACAGCTCTGCCAACAACTTTGGTCACATACGTCAAATAACATACTCAAAGTAGAAATGTAGAATATTGTCAAATCGCGCGTATACGGGGTCCTAGAGGGTGGGCAACTTGTGACGCCTAAGGATGTTACATGTCTGGCTCAATTGGACCCCCCCTCAGTGGTCGTTGCAGTACTATGAAGTGCAAGCGTGGAGCTCGATTCCTATTCCTGAGTGTGCCACCCCTGTCGCGTTGCCGTGGGGCTGCCTGTCTGCTAATGTTCAGGGGTTGAATAGGTTAGTTGAAATACGCACGACCAAGTGGGATGAAGTGGTTGAGATGTGTGTCACGTCAGATGCCAAGGTGCTGTTCATTCAAGAAACCTGGGGCTCACTGAGAAAGCTAGACAGGTGATACATTGATGGCTTTGGCATCGCTCCTCTGCTCACTGCAATGTTGGTAAAGGCTTGGAAGTCTGGGTTCTGTCATCATGGGCACAGTTCAAAAATGTTCTTCTGGATAGTGACAACTCTTTTCTTGTGGTGGTTCACAATGCCTGGGGTTTGGGGGTCCTGGGTAGCGTCCACATGGCGCAGAGGTCTGACGAACTGTTATACAATCAACAGTTAGTGCATGTGGTTTACAGTCTCCAACAGCTACCGGTGTCGTGGCTCATCGTGGGGGGTGACTGGAATAGGGACATCCGCACGCAGAAATTGTCAGTTGCACTTATGAAGTTTCTTGGTGCCAGAGTCGCGTTCATGCAGGGGAGGGTTCATCTTCCCAAGGACTTTTGCATTCTGAAAGGGGTCTCGGGACAATCCTGCGGTATGTGGCTGAGAGAGGTTGGCGACCACCCAGTTGTTTGGATTCAGGGGTGTCAGACAGCAAAGGCAGGAGCCACAGGATCTCTGATGCGCCCAGTGGAACCTCGCAATTGGGACCATGACAGCAGAGTGATTTTTTCCAATCTCATGGAAGCCATGAGTCTCGGCATCTGCGATGCGTCCAGCTGGCTACGGCCTATAGAGAGTGCATCACAGTCGTCAACCATGTGGTGAGTAGTCCCAAATCTGCAGAGGTCCACTGAGAGCTGAAATCAGTAGTTGCGTCTCTCAAGGCAATTACAGGCGGTCAGGGCTGGAGAGTGCAACGCTCCCTAGAGTTCAGATTGTCCTCCAAATACTAGTGTACGGCGATTAGTGACTCGAAAGCTGTGTCAGGAACAGGTCTCACGGGGCGAACCATGAAGGTGCTGAAGTTACAAGCAGCCAACCCGTTCATTGCGTTACATCAGGTAACGGACACTTCCTCTCAATCTCTGGTGACGGGTAGGGACATCCTGCAGGTGTTGCCTAGGGAGTGTGTTCTGAAATACCCAGTGCGTTCCACTACTGTTCCTCCTGAGTGGGTTCATTCTGTCATGAGCCACAGGTATGTGCTGCACCTCACCCCTATTGCAATCGAGGCCCGCAGGTACCTAATTCTCTCACAAGAGATGCAGGTCTCAGTAGAGTCCCTGTTGCGTATCCGCCACAAACTGACTAGTGCGACGGCCGGGGTTGATGGTTTTATACCAAATCTAGTGAAATGGATGGGGCTGGCGTCACTCTTCGGAGTGACTCAGATACTCAAACTTCCTTTTAGTCAGTGGCCTTTGGAGGTTTTCTCGGCTCTACAGCTAACCCTGAAAAAATCTGTGGGTGACAATGTCAATGTCAATACTAGGCCTATTAAACTTCTCTCCGCCCTCTTTCGCATACAGGCTAAACTGTATGCCCCTTTGATTCAGCTGACCACGGCACCAAGCGAGTCAGGCTGTAGACAGTATGCAGGGTTTAAAGGGTCTTCCGCACACGCTCTGCGCCGCATGCTACACACAGTGATCACCCAATCCCTGGCGGTGCGAGCGATGTTACGACGATGTTTTTGGATTTCTCTGATGCCTTTGATGAAATCAACATGCAAGCCATTCTGAGGGTTGCAGAGATGTATCCGTTTTTACGTGGAGTTGTGCATGAAGTGGTTCATCATTACATGTCCTTCAGGCAATACGTGGTTTCTGCCCTAAGCCTTTCCGAGTCGTATTGTCAAGTGGAGGGTGTCCTTCAAGGGGGGGGTTTGGATCCACTTTTTTACATACTTGCGGTTAATTTGATACATCTTGCCATGCGTCAACGGGGGGTTGGGATTCCGGTATGTGTTCCCCCCTCGGTAGAAATGATTGCTTACAAGGTGGTCTCGAACGGTCATCAGCAGGCTGCGAGAGTGCCCGTGTCGGTGGGTGTGGCACACACTGTGATTGAAGGGCTTGTAGTCAACAGGCTTGTGTTTTGCTGCTGTGTGAATGTGCCAACGGATGTGCAAATCAGTGACAGGGTCCATATGCAGAGTATACAGACCGGTCTTTGGGTTGGCTCCCAATACTCCACGTGCCTGCATAGTTTCCATTCTAGGAAGAGTTGCCCCAGATCATGTCCTTTGGGCCACATCAATGAACTGTTTAAGTCACTAAATGGGCCCAACGCCCTGCTGGTGTGTGGGCACACTGGTCGAACCCGTGCCTGCATCGCTTTGACAGCGACTCTCAGCGCATTCGGTCCAGGCTCCAAAGCTTGGGCATTCAGTTTCGCAAACTCGTGTCAGGTCAAGGGGCTAAGTGGTGTGTGAAACCGCCTCGGGGGGGTGCTTTCCCTACAGCTTTGTATGTTTTTGGTGATGCAAGCCTCAAGGATTGCTGGGGGGGAGCGGCAAAAGTTGTGGACAGTCAGGGCCATGTGTGGCTAGACTACAGTGTATCCCTCTCAGCTATTGGTCTCAGCACCAAGTTGGTAGAAGCCTCTGTTGTAGTCTCTGCGGTAATTGCCATTGCCGAATTCGTCTCCTCCCATGGCGTGTGGCTAAAAGAAGTTTGGGTGTGGTCTGACTGTTTGTCAGCTGTGCAGTCTCTGCAGTCCAAAGATATGGCGGACAAAACTGCATCAATCATGGACAGGGTTGTCGCGCACTTTGTCTTGACGCATCTTCCGGTTCAGATGGGTTGGGTGCCCGCACAGCACGATACGGAACTTGATGACTTGATATCATCGTTCAACTCAGAAATGGACTTTGAAGCGAACGCTGGTGCGCGCGGTGAGCGCCAGGAGGTCTCAGTTCTTGATGTGTGGCTAGACAGAGATTCCATTCTTCCCTTCCAAGGTGACAGATTGATTGTCGACCTCAAGCGTCATCTGCTTAGTCAATCTGATGATGCTCTCCTCAGCGTCTCTTCCTCCCGCTCACCCACCCCTCCGGAGAGATCATGGCGCATGGTGCTACCCGAATCGGTCTCAGGGCTCAAGTGTTGGGTGCAGCTGCAGCCATTAGGAATAGAGCATTGGGGACGCATAAGGGCTTGGAGTGTGTATGCGTCCGCAGACCAGTGGGAGTGGCAACACAGAGAAGCGGAATGCTCACTGTGCTCCATGTGGTGTCACTCGGCAACACAGCATAGATAGAGCACAAATGCGTATTTACTAAAGTGCGGGTTCTTGCGTGGTCTGGACATGGCTGCGAAATTTTGTGTGCTGCGGGGATTCCCCGTAACCGTATCACTCTTCGATGGGGGGGTGTTGAGATTTTGGGACATCCGGGTGTGTTCATTGTCTGGTGTCATCCTGCGAAGGGAGCTGCCATGTCCGCTTCTTCGAAATCAGTAAAGCCAGTGTGGCCCATATGGCTGGGGTTAGACCCAACTAGGGGTATTTCGCTGGTTCTCTCCAAATTAGGTGTCAGTCAACCACATATCCTTATATATCAAATCCTAGAGAGCACGTATGCCATGGTACACGGTGGGTACGATACAGATAATGTCCGACTCCTGTGCCACTTGTTTCATTCTCAGTGGACAGTAGGAATGAACTCTGGTATGCTTCTGGGGTTTCAAACACAAGCTACACATCTGGGCAGTCACACTCCCTCCAACCTGCTCTGGGTTCGTTTCTCATCTGTTCGGGGGACACAATTCGTAGGGCATGTTCTGGTGAGTTGCAGGGGGACAAATAAGATGACGGTCTGGCACGCTAAAGTTCCCTCCGTGTGGATCACCGAATGCCAAGGGAACCTTCATTCTGTCGTCAGAGAGGCAATGAGGAGACGACTGGGGGGGAGGGTGTGTATTGGTGCCTCCTAGGTGTGCAATGGCCATGGGAGGGACTTCGCCAGGATTCGGGGCTCCGGCTGTGGCATTTTACTGTGCGGACACAGAAGTCGTATCCGTCACTGGGGTGGGTTATTTCTGATGCCTCTCACTCCCGTGGTGTCCCCCCGCCTGTGCTGAAACCCGTTCTAGACATGCAAATTTGGTAACCGTCTCTCCTCAGGACGTGCGAGCAGGTATAAGCCAGATTCGGGCAGGCACAGATCGACATCAGCTCCTAGCACGACTTATGGGTCATACCACTATGCCTATTATGGGTCTAAGGGAAGCAAAGGAGGATACATGGGTAAGTAGGGTGGCAAAGGCAAGGGGAAACACATGTACTAAGTCGATGCAACACGTGCCTGGTTCTTCAGAAGAGTGTGGCCTGGGTCGACAGTCACATCCTTGCTAAGTCACATTCGTTCAGAGATTTGATTTGCTTTGTGTTCGGTGTGTAGGTTGAAGGGGAGGCTTGCTGTGGAACTCGAAAGAGACTGGTCCGAACCCAGACAAAGCGGATTTTTCAAATCAAATCAAATCAAATCATGTATGTATGTATGTATGTATGTATGTATGTATGTATGTATGTATGTATGTATGTATGTATGTATGTATGTATGTATGTATGTATGTATGTATGTATGTATGTATGTATGTATGTATGTATGTATGTATGTCTATAGTTTGTCGACTCTTGCAGGTTTTTGTGATGGATCACCCCCGGCGACCAAGCGACGCTGGGGGTACAATGAAACCCTGGCCGGGGGGCAGCTGGGGCCTGCCGAGGCCGCGCCCCCCGCGGCATTTGGAGCGGCCACCCGCGGCAGCAGCTCCCGCGGGGGCCGTGGCAACGGCGGGCGGCCACAACGTGGTTCCACTTTGGCGGCACATAAAGTCCGACGCCAAGGGTAAAGCTAGTGGCCCAAGTGGGTGCAGTGCAAAGTGCGTGCAGAATGTCCTGCACAGTGTCAAGGGAGAAAAGGGGCGGAGCAGGTGAGGGTAGGGCAGACTAGGAGCAGGCGAGGGCAAGGAGGCCGAGGAGCCCAAGTGGCACAAGCAACGAGGGGCAGCGAATAGAGGAAGCGTGGATGCCATGCACAATGCTTTGCACCGTGCGCGTAAAGAGGGAGGGAGCGGGAGGAGGGACACAACCAGCGCACAAGGGCGGGCCAGGGCAAGCCGGGGAAAGGCGGGGGAAGTGGGTGCCCCGCAAATTGTTGTGAACCGTGCGCGTGTGAGATAGAGCAGCCAACGAGGAGCCAAGGGGCACAAGGCGCGCAAAGGGCGAGCGACAAAGAAAGGGGGCGGGTGAGGGAACAGGGACCAAAGGGTAGCTTGCCACGCAGCGTACTGTGCATCTTGCGCGCAATTACTCCTGCCTGAGCCAACGCATGTTAGGTGTGCCCCGCGTAGGCAGGCGCGGTCACACGCAGGTGGGACATGAGACGAAAAGCTGGGGGAAGGATGCCACGGCTGCATCCCCTACTAGGTGTCCCACGTGCGGCAAGGCCGCCCGTGGCGGGGAAACCTGCGAGGGCTGTGCAAGCGGCGGGCAAGGCGTGGGAGGCCCGAAAGTGACGAGGATGTATACATCGTGTGGGAAGGTAAGTGTCGTGCAAGGTGTATAGCATATTCACATGAATCGCGCCCAGGGGGGGGGCGGAACAGAGCCAGCGAGGGTAGGACGGACGAGGGGGCAGGAGGGGACAGGAGCGGTAGAGGGGCCCAAGAGGCGGGAGCAGACGGGAGAGACGGAGGGATAGGAACAGGAGTGCCTCGCACATTGCTCTGCACCCTGCGCGCACAAGCAAGGGGAGCGGGTGGAGAGACAAGACCGGAACACAGGGAGGGACCGAGAGTAGCCATAGGGGGAGCAACAGGGAAACCAGCGTGCCCCGCAAGTTGCTATACACCGTGCGCGCTCTAGCAGACAGAGCCGGGGCACAGCAGACGGGCAGCGAAGGACATAGGGGGCCCACCAAAGGCGAGAGCACCAACAGGGGAAGAGGGAAAACAGGAATAGGATAGGTGGGCTTGCCACGCATGGTGTTGTGCAACTTGCGCGTCCTGTACCTGCTTTTACCTGCATCTAGCCAAGTGGAGGAGAGGGAGTGACCTGAAGCCGAAGTGTGACCGGCAAGGCCGGCAGTGGCAGAACTGAGATGGCACGGGGGGGACGGGCACCAGCGGCGCCATCTGTTGGGCCTCCCGTGAGATGACCTTGCTGGATGGACACACAGAGGGGGCGGGCGCCAGTGGCGCCATCCACTGGACCCCCTGCGTAGGTGATGATGTGGCCAAGACCGTCGAAAGGGCACGCAGAGGGGGTGGGCACCAACGCGCCATCCGGTGGGCCCCCTGCGGCTATGATTATGCAGACTAACTAGGTGGCCAGGGGATGCCACAACGAATCCCCCGTCCGTCACTCCGCGCCGCTGCCATAGGACCTTAGGGGTCTCCATCGCGCTCGGGTGTGGGCACGGCCGCATTGTAGCCGCCGCTTCCAACAAAGTGATACTGCGGCACCGGAATCAGGCTGTGCTCAAGTGGAGACACAAGCACCAAGGAAAGGATGGGTGGTCAGCCCCCCCCCGGGCTCTTAGGTGCCGAAACAGGGGCCCTCCCCTCGACAAGGGCGGCGGATGGCGCAAAAAGCCTACGAGGCGTACGGTAAGTCCTCCGCGCTGCCCACACCTCTTCATCTTCCGTTTCCATCCGGGTACGTACCTCCTCAAGTAAGTAACGGCACAGTAGGGAGTAGGCGCGGGGCACTAACGACATGGGCGAGACCTGGCGAGTACTGCCGTATGGCAAGGAAGTCCCTCCCACAGCTTAGAAGCATTGTGATTGTGCTCGCACCATACTTGCAGCTTGCTCGCCTCCGGCAGTGGGGACCAGAGGGAAGAAGGTGTGCCACGGAGAACCCGCGGACAACCCCCCCCCCCCCCCCCGCCGCCCCCCCGCCCCCCCACAAAACCACAGCGGAGGGCCGGGTGAGAACGACGCCTCGGGGAGACCGGCCGGTGCCCCGGGAACAAGGGTGGGGGGCACAAGCGGCTGGGAACGCGACCCAGGGAGAAGAGGCAGAGAGCCAAGTAGAAAAAAAAAAAACACAACACCGTGCCCTGCACGCCCACTGCCCCAAACCACGCAACGCCACCCGTACACAATTGCTTCGCACCGTGCGCGCCAGTGGCAGACAGTGCGACCGGGTGGAGAGGTGCCAGGGTAAGGACGAAGAGGCCCCCCCAACGGCCTGTGCCTCGCAGCGTGCTCCAATCATGCTCGCATTGTGCACACCCCCAGAGATAGGAACAAAATGGTCTGAAGAGGCGGACAGCCGGAGGACCCCCCCCCCCGCATCCCCGCCCCCCCCCCCCGGGCCCACAGCGGCGGGTCAGAAGGAACAGAGGCACCGGGGAGGCACGCCAGAACCCCGGTTGCAAGAGTGGGAAAGAAAGGCGAGACGGACGCACAAAGCACCGTGTCCCGCACGCCCAAGGCCCAAAACGAGGCAACGTGCTCCGCTCCCGGCGGCAACTCACCGAGCAAGCCCATAGCAAACCGAGAGGGCGGAAGGGGGGGCTATAGAGCGCATGCCGCCGCCAGGATAACAACCAAGGCCGCCACCAAGGCAACCGGGAGGGGAGCCTCGGGCGGCGAGAGCAGCAGAGAGAAGGGATGAGGGCGACAGGGCGGGGCGGGGGGGGGAACACGGAGGCAAAGACCACGCCTGCGGACAGGCTTGTTGCTGTGCACCTTGCATGTCGTGCCTGTCACACGCGCACGCGCATCCCCAACCATAGCCCGGCCCCGAAACTGTCATGCAATGTGCCTGTGAGAGGGGGGGCACAGGGAGCAGGAGAGGAGTAGGCCACGCACAAAGAGGGACCCTAGCACTAGCGGGGTGGCGCGAGCCGGGGGTACACAGGGGCAGCGGGCGGAGGGACGGCAGCCGGCGGAGCGGGGGGGGGGGGGATGGGGCAAAAGTTGCCCAAAGGAGACGCAAGCGGGGGACCCGGCCTCGGGAGTTTGCCCCCCCCCCCCCCCCCCGGTGACCACATCGGCCCCACCTGAGCACACGCAACAAGGTGGGATACGCCCGGGACCGTTGGTCACCGGCCCGTGGTGGCACCGGCCTGGGGGGATGAGCAATGGGGTTGACAAGGAGCACTCCCCACAGAACGTGCTGCGGTTGGTGCCCAATGAGGGGCTGCGGGTAGGGCACACCGTCCATCGGGGCAGGCAAGAGACGTGCCTGTCCTGCAAGGGCTCCCCCGTGACCCACAGTGTACCCGACCCCGGTGTGGGGAACGGCCGGAGTACCGGGCTACGACGCAGGTCCATTTGTACCAAGCGGGTACAAACGGACGGCCCGTACAACAGCATTACACCTTGACGGCGAGTGCAAGCATCAGCCCCCCCAAGGGGAAACACCGGGGACGGGGACCTGTGCCACTGTCAAACCCCCCCCCTCCAACCCCCACCACGCCTCCACCAAAAACCCGGGTAGTCCCGGAGCAGGCACCTGGGGAGCACCACGAGGGACAGAAGAGCAAGGGGAGACAAGGAGGGGAGCACGAAAGGGGACAGGGGACGACGAACGTGTCACGCACCGTGTCGTGTACCGTGTGCACTGCAGCAGGACCGCGGGACGGGCCACCCCGCACCTCCCCGCTCCCCCGCGTTGTCCGTAGCTCGCCCAGTCTTCAGTAGCTAAATGTCACTTGCAGTCCCCAACCAATCCTGTGGAGTTGTCAGCACTCCGGCGACTTGCCCGGCGTCTAGTAGACACGTTGTCTGACCTCATCAGACTCGGGCCGCACACGTATGCGGCCTTCCAGACGCGCGTGGACCCCGATCGTCCGGCCAGGGACAACGGGTGGGACCACTTCGTCAACCTTTGCTTGTGGCAAGTGTTGGCCCGCGACCTCCCCCCCCCCGTACAATGTGCCTGACATTCAAGCTCAGGTCGCAGCAGGCACGGTGCCATTCGGGGTGCAATTGCTCAACCGACTACTCCGACATCTGCAAGACGATTTCGGACAGCTCGACGATGCGCAGCGTGGGCGATATGGTTGGGGCCAGGGTGGGGCTGGCAAGGGCATGCGGCGCCGGGCGTGCACCTGTTCCTGATGCCTCCACCCCCAGTCCTCTTGTCTATGCCGTTCCCGCCATTAAGGGCCCATCACCACCACTAGCACCATCACCTCTTCCACCACCCCTTGGGGTTCCGCATGGTGCGGCACCATTTCCCGCACCACCACGTACACCCGGCTGCTCCGCCTCCGTTCCACATCCATCACCACCATCACCATGCTCACCAGAATGTGGCACAGCAACATCCCCGGCAACAGCCAAAGACTGCGTTCGCCGCGCCGCCGCACCATGCGGTGCCGGCCCCCCCAGCAGCGCCGATGGGGGTGCCGGCAGCCGGTGTGCTGCATGCTCATACGGCGCCCGCGCCCCCGCCAGCTCGTGCCGAACCGGCACCTGTAGTGGGGCCCGGAGCGCCGCAAGTGTCGCCGGCGCAGGTGCTACCAGCGGTGCCGTACGGAGGGACGCAGCACGTGTCCCATGGCCCGGCGCATCACTCGCAATCGGGCGCCTCCGGGGGGACAACTCCCGTTGCTGCAACCGGGGCGCCTCCGGCAAGGCCGCCTCCGACGGTTCCCCGGACACTGCCAGCTGCCACGCACCCAGCTCCGCGGGCACCCCCTGCACTAAAGCCCTAGGCGGAGTCGGTAAGGGCACGGTACACTGAGGCATAACGGCCACAGCACACCGAACTAACTCGGGAACGGGTTGCGGCGGGGCAGAGTACGTCACCGTCACACCCTGTGGCTCCTGGGGAGGCGCTGCCGCAACCGACCCCGGCTACGCCGAAGGAGGCCCCGCCGGCGCCCGTGGCACCGCGAGAGCCACTTCCGGGTGGGCTAGCACCAGCGCACGGGGTCCAATCCGCCCTGGTGTGGAGCCCAGACGCACCCCCCGTGAGGGGGCTTCCAGCGGCGGTGCAGGCGGCGCCTATGGCGCACGAGGCGGCCGTGGCCCGCCCTCGGACATCAGCGAGCTGCTCGTACAGGCCCTGGACACGTACCGTGGTGAATGGGCCGCACCGGTGGCGATGGGGACGGAGGACTTTGGCGAATTGATCGCGCAAGCAGTAGCTGCCAGCCGCCCGAAGGGGGAGGTGAGTACGCCGGATGTTGCCAAGAGGGCGGAAGAGGCCGTAAAGAAGCTGTCGGGAGAGGCCGACTCGGAGGGGACGAGTACTGAGCGGGGCATGGGGGGGATGCAGGAGAAGGTGGCAAACCAAGGGGCTATGGCGACATGCGGGGAGCGTGCGGAGATTGAAGGGGTGGAGGATTGGATGTGGGAGTGGAGGGGGTGGCGCCAAGTGGCGTCCAGGGAGCCGTGCCCGGCGGGGCTGGTGTACAGCATGGACGTCGACACGGGCACCAGCCATGCCTGATTGCCAGACAACCTGCGGGCAGGGCTGGACGCGGCGGAAGCGGCGAGGGGCCGAGGCGGTGACGAGCGACCTCTGGTGTCCTTTCCCCCACGGCCGGAGCTGCCGCCAACTGAGGCGGCTAGGGGGGGAGAGGAGAGGGTGCGGGAAGCGGAGAGCGTGGAGGAGGAGGAGGCGTACGAGCCCGGCGAGTGGGCGCTGGCCCTCATGTACGAGGACGACGCCGGGCCCGACGTCTACGCTAGCATGGACGTGGACCCGGCGAACGCGCCGCTGCTGCCCATGCCCACCGCGGTGCCGCCCCCTCCCCTGGGGAGCTGTGAGCAGCGGCACCGTAGGTTCCATGCGGCCGAGGGTGCCAACCAGCACCACCTCACGAGCGTAGGGAGGCAAGAGGCGGGGTTGCTGGAGGGCGCTCTTGAGCGCTACAAGTTTCAGCATCCGCATGTCCTGCTGCCCCAATGCTACGGGTCTGTACGCGTCCACGTTTCGTGTGGCCGTGCCTTTGGGCATCAGCGATATGATGGCCTCATGCCAGGACTCCAGGACCTCCGCACCTCGCAGAATGGCCCGGTAAGCATGCACTAGGAGCCCTTGCACCGGCTCAAGCAGCTCCGCTATAAGAGCAACCGTGACCCTATTGGATCCCGGCGCCTTGTCGTCCGCCACGGCTTGCCTCACGGCATCCTTGAGATCTTGCAGGGTATCGTACTGCACCGACCTCCATTCCTCCGGCACCCCCCGAGGGATGTGGGCCCTGACCAGCCCCTTGCAGGCCGGCAGGTTCACTGGCCGCTTGGCGTACGGACCTGCGGCTCACTGGTGGCTAAGTGGAAATGTGAAGTCCGGGCTCATTTGGGGCTCAGTTGTGCAATGCAATGTCTTTGTGCTTGTTTGTTGTGCGTTTTGCATGCTGGGTAATGTGCATTAAATGTTTTTTAAAGGTTTAGATACTCACTTGGTCAAGGTTCAAGGTGGGGGGTACTTTTTTTGGCGACGGCTCAGTTGACTGAGCGCCCCGACTGAGCCGTCACTGAGCCGTCACTGCGCCGGCTCACTGAGCGCTCAGTGAGCGCTCAGTGAGCGCGCCAAATGGCTCGGTGAGCGCTCAGTGAGCGCTCACTGAGAGCTAATTGGGGGCTCACTCAGGAAACACTCGGGAGTTTCTCCCCCTTTCCGCCCCCTCTTCCCACCCTTGCTGGCCCACACTTCACCCTTTTCACACCAACATCGGTCCGCAGTTCTCACCACGTCTTTTCTCCAAGAACTTGAGCGTGCATGCACACATACATACTTGCATACATGTACCCGTGGCGACAAACACACAAACATCCAAACACACACACTTCGTCAGGGACACAAATATCCAAACACATACACACACATACACCATACACACGTCCACACACACATGCACATGCACAAATTGACAACCACATTCATTCTTGTGGGCAATTATCTTGCGTGTACAGAAACACATGGCCACATTGAACCATATGAAGTGCAGGGCTAGGGAGAGATGGTTACGGGGTTGGGGTTCGGGGATATGAACCTAACCATTTGCGAGGGTGTTCCTTGTTGCCTCATGACAATGGCACCCCCCCCCACACACACACACACGGGCGCGCGCGCCATGAAGCACAAATAGGGCACAGAGCATATTCCTCGCTTTTGTGAGGTTGAACATACAACCATCGTGACCTACACCATGACACACTCATTTCCCTCCCTCCTTATCCCGTCCCGTCCCCTTTTGCCATGCCTGATCCCCCCACTTACCCCATGCCAAACCCTTCTCTTATCTTGCTTGTCGCGTCCCCTTGCCCTTCCCTTGCCATGCCTTCCCTATTTGCTGGCCATGGCATCGAGTGCATGATGGTGGCGGCAATGACGATGACCTTTGCAGGTATGTTGTGCTAGTGTGTGTGTTCGCGGGTGTGTGCTTGTGCCCATGCGCATGTGCGCAAGTGTGGATGGTTTGTTCCCTCTTGGTTTCTCTCATTTAGTGTGTTTGTATGTATGTTTGTGTGTGAGTCAGGGGGGGGGGGGGGCTTGCTTGGATCGATGCAAGGGTGAAAGTGTCCTTGTGCGTCACTGTCAGTGTGTGACTGCATTCTTTGGTTTCCAGTTGTCTAGGTTTTTGTGTGTACGTGGATTCGTGAATGTGTGTACGCGCATGTGTGTGTGTGTCTGTGTGCCAATGTGTGTGTGTTGCACCTTTTGCAGCTTTTGCAGCTGTTGTTTTGGATCCTGTT